>LR990213.1:7500-1288624 GCA_905147375.1 Hylaea fasciaria | reverse complement strand
TTTACTATATTTAATTCAACAAACAATGAAATATTACACTTATTCAATTAATTTTCTTATTTATTTTGTTGGCCTACTAAAAGTCTAATATTATAATGCGTCAGACAGAAAGAGTTATGCTTTGCAATTACATTATTCAAACGTGTAGATAATTTTTTTATAAAGCACATTACTGTTTTGCTCAACAACATAATGTTACGAGTAGCTTCGTGTTTCTCGATATCAAATCGCAAAGTCATCTCGAGTTACAATAGTACCATCACATCTAACACAATTTAGATGGCTATACGCATAGAAAAATAGGAATAATTAATTAATTGTATTTTTGTGCGTGATGTTTAATATGCATGGCATAGGACGGGACCCGGGGGTGCTTTCACTAAGGATTCTATTATTTACCGGCTGCCTACTGGTGCGTTGTATTGGCGGAGGGATTATGTGTGTTTTTATAATAACAAATGGTGTTTGGCAATCAGATTAAAATATGTGTACAGGTTCGGCAAAGTTTAAGTACCAATCTTTTCAACCAGAGTAGTGGTTGAGTGTTTTAAAGCAGGCCGAGTGGTTCAATGATGATTCAACCCGGGTTCAATGAGTCGGACTGTAAATAAGTCAACTAATAAGACTCCATCGTGTTTAATGAATTAATTGTCTTTCACTATTCAGCTATATTTCGCTATCTTTTATGGTGAAATTTCGCAATGGAGCCACAGTAACTAGACTGACTAGCGATACAAAGAAACAAAAATGATGTATAACAATAAAATAAAAAATCTAAAACCAACGTTTTTGCAAATTAATGCATTTAGAATGTATTGTCATTGAGTTGTGAGTTACACTGACAATTTCAGTTGGATAGCTAATCGAAAAGTGCTCAAAATTTGAGTTGCAAGATTCCACTCGCAACGACAGACAAACTAACATGAGGTTGACATAATAAATACGTTGTATAACGTGGTAAAAGAAAACGGATCGAAATCAGAAACAAAGGTATTTCTGGTTTGGCAAAAACGGGGTTAAATCGCATCAAACGGTCAAACCCCGACTTTTGGTAGCATGCCGGAAACAACAACAATTTTGCCACCGCCAATACGATTGATGTAAAGAATTTAGATACGACAACCAAATTGTTGAAAAGTTTGCGATCCGGGACTTTTTTTATTATACTATGTCACTAGGACTGTTCTTTTTCTTGTGAATTGACGTTCTTGTTAGTATGCTATAAGATTGGCTTATATTATTATTCTGCATAGAAAAGCTCGAAGGACCAACTAGTCCAAGTACGGACCTTTCTAAGAACGCGTTGCGTTCCTATCTCCAAAGAACATTCTCACGTTCTATCAACTTAGTCTATTTTTAGGCGTGCCCATAAATCCTTACGATTCCCACGGCCCAGCCTCAACCAGGCTCTATAACTCTGCGTTACTTTAAAAATTAAACGTGCTCGGAGGCGGAAGGCCGATTTTCTGCCTTTTTTCACGACCCGTCGATGTGGGATCAGGGTAATCTGTATTAACGATTGGTTATTCGGAACTCGCTATTTTCCAGCAGGTGATTTTCAACAATAACTTTCACTAATGTGTGTGGAGTTGGCCTGGCCATTTAACTGGTGGCAAGCGCCATTTTTTTTACAACAATTTTAGTGCAACTATAACACTGCAGTTGTCAGTCGTAATTGGCTCACATTTCAAATGGACAGTAATTTCCGACCTGGTAAAATCCAACCCAACACAACTAATGCAAAACCCTTGTAAATTAAAATTAACTTGAAAAACGTTATCTTAGACAACTATTGTAAGTTTTAATGAGTAGGGCTTTCTGCTAAATGAAAAATACAAATTAAAACGTGACAACCTACCTATTCATCGTTTAGTCAAATGTCGGATTCAAGCGTCAGAAAAAACTTTTCAATTCCGCTAAAACAACGTGTAGAGTTAATGACCAAAGTCACTATATGACTGTGTAAAACTACAAAAACTTTAAGGACGAAATTTCCGTGCACAATTCTGATCAAAGCCCCTGGCGCACTCAAAAAAACTAGAGAACACGCCGTGCGATTTTAACGCCAAACGTCAACTACTTTTTAATTTCACCCTAAATCGCGTTCATACGAAGTGAGAGCTTAAAACTAATACATCTGGGTGGCGTACAGAGGGTAGGTAAAGGAGGGGGTGTAGGGTGCCGGTAGGGGGGTCAGGTCGGTGTTAATTATTCACATTTTAATTTACGAAGCCCGGCTTCACTGGGCAGTCCCAACCGGGGAAAAATGTCTTGCAATGCTTCGACATGGTAATGTATGGAGCTTAGAACGTTTTGATCTTCTGCTACATTGTAGGGGTGAGTAATTAGGGACGGCGGTTACTAGCTGGCATGGGACATTGCTCCAAAGAGTATGTCATGATCAGCTGCTCGATTTATGTGGCCAATAAATATAATAATAATGCACTGACTTCTCTGGAATACCATTCGGTTGCTTTACTTTACTAATGTATATTTCTATATCGGGAGCCGAATTTAGTGCAAGTATCTTGCGCAGACACCAAATCTAAGTGGGTTATGAAATAACATATGAAATATCAAAAGGAGAGCAAACGAAAGCATGAACACCAAAATTGTTATCGGTTTCCAGTTCTCACGCAACCGTTGCTCTCCCATCCCCGCAATGAACATTACATTACCACATTGAAAACAGAATGCAACCCCAAACATATTAGAGCATCACTTTCGTGACGCATACTTTACATACAAACCACCTTCGCTCCATCTCTGTCGTAATGATAACGAGAGAGCGGGACGGCCCAAAGTTTCTATTCGATAGAAATGAGAAAAAGCGATCACAGCACAGAGGCACGATTGTCGTCTAAATAATTCAGGCATGTATCCCGTTGCTACAACTCTTTGCCGAGATTCGTTTGCAGCTGGCAAAGTATAACGTCGCTCTTATTGGTGTTGGATTAAGGTTGACACTGAATTTGAACAGTAGCAGCAAAGTTGGCGGCTGCCGTATGGAGTTTTTACAGGCTCTTATACGAAATGTCGATTCGAATCGAGCGCCCCTCTCGCGGCGATGAGCTCGCAAAAACAATGAATGCGAATCGTAAAGCTGGAATGACAAGATGCGGTGCGATAAGGGAGACTAATAACAGAACGGTAGCATAGACAGTACGTAAGTTCGATTTATAAACGCTTCAAATCAACTACATTAACAGTTATGAGTTGGGTGTTTTATATGAGGTGTCAATGCGAAGGTTGATTCGAACGCTAACGTTAAGTTTAATCCCACTTCTGATATACGTGGCTCACAGGTCATTAGAGACTTTCGGAAGTAGGGTCCTTACATATCTAGCTAACTAGTGTTTAATTGGCAGTGGTCATTAAGCGACTTGTCCACAGCGGCTTCAAAATCGTGATCACACCAATGACAACACCGTTGACTGTGGATGTCTGTCGCTTCGAGGTTCAGTTATGATCTATTGTCAGTAGTCGAGCTCCGTCAGATATTCTAGGC
Source organism: Hylaea fasciaria (assembly GCA_905147375.1). Lineage (NCBI taxonomy): Eukaryota > Metazoa > Arthropoda > Insecta > Lepidoptera > Geometridae > Hylaea > Hylaea fasciaria. Next base: position 1,285,116 of record LR990213.1, on the reverse strand, counting down.
GGCCTGACAGACTCTGACAACAGACGTCGGCCACCTCATTCGCTTCGACAAACAAGAGCATCAGCCCATTCGTTTGAAGCTACACCACTGCCCCCTACCGCCCTAATAACCCGTCCACGTCGATTATTGTAACTCGGAGCACTGTTTGCGATGCAGATGAGATGTGCTCGTTCCACGGACACCTTTCTTTGTGATTGGCATGTTGGCTTTTGATACAGGGGGGGCGGACGTGTTTGACATTAGTCATTACTGGAGTGTTTTCCATGTATCTTTGAGCTGGAGTTATTGGCATATGTGCGCTACAGTATAGAATATGCGTAGTTGTTTTAAAGGGACTGTTTCTCATCAATGCACGAGTGTGTTATATTCGGGGTTAATATCTTTTGTAATATGATGCGAATTGACACTGTAATAACGGGTGTAGATGTTCATTTGTACATTGAATAAAGACACTAATTCAATGATGGATATTTCGAAATAGGTTCTAATGATCTTGATCACTTAGTAAAGGAATAAGAGTTTTTCGGTCTAGATATCTATCTGTTCAGTAAAAATGATTATCAAGACTAAAATAGATACAGCAAGACTGAGTTACGTTTGTTCCATAGTTAAAGTAAGCGCCTGCTTAGAACAAAGCCCATAATCACCTACTTATAAACTGGATATAGACATAGACCCCGTCCAAAAAGGGGCTTCCGAGATAAAAACAGACCGTAGCAAATATAATTAGAAAGTGAATAAATAATTCCAATCAATTGCAGGCCCCTAAGGGGTCGGGGCACCGATAGACACCTTAATTTTCACCTTAACAAGGAGTTAGATACGGGGAGGGTGTCGGACGAGGAAACGCCTTTGTAAAGAAATGGTTACGGGTTGCTTCTGTTTACTTTATTCACCGACTCTTGAAGAAGAGTAACGAAGTTGGATTGTATTAGAGAGAGAAAAAAACAGGCGAATTTTTACTGGGTGATGGGACACCATATCCCAGCAACTGGAGGTTGACTATGTGTCCAAGACCAGTTTTCCTATAATTTGCAGTGGAGTAACACGTATGTTCTTGAATGTTGTAGCTTGATGAAGGGCACTTGCCTCATGGTATATTGATTGTCCGATGACATCAGTTGTTGCATCCAATGACGATAATATATTAAATCAAACCATCCCAGCCACCTGTCTCCTCAAACCTTATACGAGTGTCTCATTGGAAATGTGAATTCAATCATTAAGTTCTGCGATTCAGTAGATTCGATATGTAATGAAACAGTAGTACACTATCCTACTAATATTATAAAGCCGAAAGTTTGTGTTTGTTACTTCTTCACGCTCAAACGGCTGGACTGATTTTGATGAAATTCTGTATGGAGGTAGCTAACACCCTGTATTAACACATAGGCTACTTTTCATTCCGAAAACATCGGGTAACACCGCGGGACGCAGCTAGTACTCCATAAACTTGCCCATAAGACTGTAACTCGACAGTAATTGAAAGCATCAGTAACGAACGGTTAACACGTAACCGCCTAGGCACGAGAGGGTTCGTGGGAGGGGGTGGGTCTTATGCAATATTTATTAACTTATTTCAAAGAAAATCGTATAATTAACGCGCATCCCCATGCAGAGCCTCAACCTTCGGCAATGTGAGAGACTAGGAAGTGAAAGTGAGGATGCGAACAAATCCTGGACTGTGTTGGACTATTTATTGGCGGTGATAGTAATAGTATTAATTAGTAATATTATTATAATAGTAATAGTTACACGTAGCGTCCACATAAATAGATCCTGAACCCTTCAGGAATTACAAGGACTATATGGGCCTACCAAACATTATGATAAAATAAAATAAAATAAATGAGATTTTTGGATCTTTGTAGAGACGATTGGAATAAGAACAGAAGCTGAAGTTGACAAATTCTGAGTTTTAGCTCGTAGTATCATTTGACATAGACAGGTACGATTAAAGCCAGGCCTTAAGTCTTTGATAATTTGTATAACCTTTATGTTGCTATCTTCGTTAGTTTCACAAAAAAAAAACATGGCGATCCTTCCATCAAATGTTGCATTATTCCATACTTTTCGATGTCTTAAAGCGGTTTTGCTCACATGTCTCGCCTGCTACCCCCACCTCCCCTCAATTAGTATTCATCCCGCTCCTTACATGTTCCAAAGTTAATGAGAGTGTGCGACTCAGTATTTTTGAAATCTAGCAGACCCTTTGAAGTGCGAGCCATCGCAAAAATATGTTAATGCCACCTCCGTGCCCACGCCTCACAAATTGATTATGTCTTTAGGCAAAGCAACACTATACTATGTACGGATCTTTGAATATTAATGCTCTGAGGTAATGCTGTTAGTCTGGTTTGGCGAGGACCCGCGAGATTTCTTTGACGGGGCAGTCATGCCATTTTTTGGGGTTGTCAGAATTGACACGTATTATAATTTTGTACGGAGATAGTGCAGGTGGGTTTCTACTCCAAGTATGACAATACAGCACTCAATGGGTAGATCAACTCTTCCGAGTGTCACGGGTACAGCTTCACCAAATATTTGACACCCAACGGGTTTATCCCAACTTCTCGCAGCGACAGACACGCTTAGGCAGTACTGAGTACAATGTACAATGTATATAATATCCTGCTATACCTTGGAGTGAGCCATGTTCATGAAAGAACCCACATCTGTGCCAGATAACCACCGTGTATTCAGTATATAATAGTAATATAGCATTCAGTGGGCGGTCTACAAGAGCCGACACAAATTCCCTGTTATTTCTACCGCGTCACCCTGCGGTGGTTGCGGTCGCGCTGCTGTGACGTACCTGACAGTGCGGTTGCTCGGACGTTTCTTACGCGCGACGTGGACGTAAGCGCGCCGGTGTGAACGTTAGACGTGGTCCTGGTCAGAGCTTGCTGCGTAGCTTTTATAATATGAATGTTACGGTTTTAAAGTACAAAAGTGACAAGTCGGGAATGCTCTTCGCCTAATGGTAAGCACCACGTGTGTCTATAACAATTATAATAGCCAACCAGAACTTAGACATCGAAAATTCTGTCACAGAGCGGTAAGAAACAAGAACACACAAGTATCGCAGAATTAGAACTTCCATATGGAACAATTGATCCAAAAACGGGAACTAGACAGCAACTTACTGAACCAATCACCACAGGGGACGGAAACCACTTCCCAGCCGATAACAGAATCACGCCAAAGCGTCGCCTACCTCAAACGTTGATTTAGGCCCGGCGCACACTATCGGCATCGCCAAGGAAAAGGATTTTTAGGTGGCAAATAGCAATATACATTAACGTAATAGCAATAAAGTAGAAATTGCCGTGTATATGGTCGTAATAACAAAAAATACCTTTCCTACCTTTCCTTGGAAAAAGGATCCTTTTCCTTGCCGATGCCGATAATGTGCGCCGGGCCTTAGCTCCCCGAACCCCAACCGACAAACTTTAAGACGACATAATCACTACCTAATACACTAACCGAGTGTTTGCTCCGGGTATGCCCATCGGCCAGCGGTAAACATTGTAAACAGTGGCCGGTGGGCAGCAGACGAACTGTTTGCATATCGGTCACTCGCATGTTTATCGAGGTGTCTTCGGAATTGAGACGGGTAGGATTATGGCTTTAAGCTAATAAACTATTTCCCCGCCGTTGTAGGCATGGTATATCCCTATCAGCTCCTATACCCCCGATTAGCAGATAAGCATCGCAACGGTAAACGTTTTCGATTTGACGTTTGCCCCGTTTATAGTAAATGTCGAATGAAGAAGTTTCCCATTACGACTTTTGTTATGTCATTATGTACGACTCGATGTCTTTGATGGCCAAAATTCGTCTTTAATTTTAATCTCGATGGATATGTTGAGGTTTTACATATTTTCTGCTGAATTTAGTTGCTATTTCTCACGCTGGCTCTTCGCTTGATTAGTCAGCAGTACCGTATACGTATTTTGACAAAATCTACACTGCAAGTTCAATAGCAGCTTGTAAAAAGAAACTATCTCAGAAATAAGTTCAACTAGCAATCTCTCTATACGTGAAACGTGAACGGGCAGCGCACCTCGAGCGTCCATTATTAATGCGTCCGACGTCCGCCGCCCGTCGGTTAATTAGCTACCTTCATAATGTACAAACGGTAACGAATCCCTCTCTTAAAATGTACGCACTCATAAATACTCTTACGTACGCAATGATCTCGGCGAATTTTCAGTTTTCGGTAAGCCGCAGTGGTTCGCAAGCTTGGGCCGCTGACGCCCTCGATGCGATAGCCTTTAACCTTTATCAAAATTTACTATTTTGTTTCTTTAAGCCCTTGCTATGTCAAAATACTGTCTGTACCCGCTACGCTAATACCTCATTGATAGGACAGAATAGATAGAATAGAAAACGTTGAAGCCAAATCTACCAAAATCACCAAAGCAACTTTATTTTTCTAAGTAGTTTCGTTGACAATCCAAAATAGATCTTAAAAAAACCTATGCATAACATACACCCTTACTGAATCAACAAAATACCTCAATTGCCCCCTGACCAGCGCCAAAGCCCTAGGGGCGACATCGCCCACGTTGAGAACCACAGCGCTAAATAATTCAACGCGTAGGCGCTTTGGTAGACTAAAAATGAATTCTCTAATGTGAATGGAACTTAGACCCAACAGCCGTCAGCAAAATAATTAAAGCATGGCATTAAAAATTCTTCCAGTGAGCGGCGAGGTCCGGATATGTGATAATATTAATACCACCGGGGCGCGGTCTTGCCTTCAAATTCGCTGAATCGTAATTACGATTTGTAATGGTGAATTCTTTATGGGGCTAGACTGTGAAATTGTGGTTTTGTGAGGCACACACGGGCTATCCACGAGCTCGCTGAACTGAAGAAGATTTGATTCAAAGCTATGCCGTTCAAAGGCCGCGCGCAGTCAGTGCAGTCAAGGAAAACATGGTTCATCGGTTCACTAGTGGAACTTCGCAGACGGAGAAGTAACACTGTTGAGTATCATTACAGTTCTTAGACTTGATGTCCTTATTGGACACTATAAGAACCATCATTGAGGCATCAACCGCAAAACATACGCATGAAAGAAATAAAGAAGAATAAAGAAGATTGATATAATTACTTATTGCATGCTATACTGGGAATGTGGCGGTCACTTTTGGAACTGTAATGCCTAGAGTTGCTTACAACCAGTCTTGCAACAAAAACAGCATTACAACAGTTATTCTAAGAGCTGAAAACTCCCAACAAATAAGTCCTGCAAAAAAATCTTAATTAAAATTAAATCTTACCTGTCCCAGACCACACAAAGAGACGACGCGGCAGCTAAACAAAAATGTAATATGATTAGAAACAAATTACACACACGGTGTGATAAGTCCGGCGGGCGCAGCTAACCAACCGTCCGGTCGCCGGCCGGCCACTTTCTTTGTACACCGCCATTTTCATGCAAAATTTAATTTCGTTTTCAAGACTCGCGCGGAATGATATTACTGCGTTTGTAATCCCATTCCTCCTCAAGTGTGTGTGGACATCGTGCCTTTTTCATCGCATTCCGTTACGGTGGATGGCCGCGCGGCACGGCGGCGGCGGGCCGCTCCGCTTTCCGTTTATTGCGGTTCGGAATTAAACGTCGGATGGTGGCCACCGGTAATTGCTAAACAAAACTACGGTACGCGCATTGTTTTATCGGTTCGCTCTCTTTTGGATACCTGCGGTCTGTTTATTACGCGCTCCGTTGTTCCCTTTCGCGCTTTGTTCATTTCAACTGTGTATGCAGTTGAGGAATTTCTGCAAATCTTGCGGTGATCAGAATTTTTATCGATTCGATATCTTGAAGATTCGTCAGCAAAACTTAACTGGAACTGAGTTAGAAAACGTTTGAGAGATCTCTCACATAGTTTCAATGTCCTTCTCTTCTGGCTGTCTATATCTGAAGATCTTAAAGTACCTTCTACTTTTAATAAACTCAGAAAAACGAGACAAATTGTAACAACCAAAACGGTTCGGGAATGCCCCAAAATGTTCCACAAAGAATGAGGATAACCGATCAAACGATAGCATATTTTATGGGAGATAAATTGAATATTTACCTCACCCCTAACCTCAAGGTGTCACCCCCTAACTTGTAATAGAAGCGCAACAAGTTGTTTGGACAGTATCATGTCATGTCGAAGGGTTCCCATAAAATTGTGGAAAAAAGGATTCAATAAGTGCACCCTCCTTACAAGGAAGTTCCAAATCTCTTCAACCCTTTACCGACACCCCCAATTTGTTATCGATAGCTGGAACACTGTCCGAGCGAGGCACGCTACGTATAAACAGTAAGGTGACTTTAAGGAAAACATCGTGAGGATTCTGGCATATCCAAGGATTACCGAATAGGGCCGAAGCTTGGTGATGGTCCATAGGTACCTTCTTTCTCTGAGGATAGCAGAGGAAATGGTATAGGCTGATGATAATCAAGAGGACTCATAAAAGTAGTGAGATTTTCTTACCACACAATCTTTGTACACTAATTTCTACTCCCTCTCTTACTTGTTCACTTTCATGGCACTACTGCTAGATATCAAGTCTTAGCAGTAACATGCACGTTGGTGATGTGCAACTTCTGGAAAGCACCCTTACTGTGTTTATGGTGCTTCCCCAAGGTGAAGGGATAAAAAAGGGATTCTTTGCGGTGATCTCTCCGCAAATCGGTGGCGTGCATTCCATGGGGGCGATTAGGCTGCTGTATTTGAACGTGAGAAGAAATTGTAAATGTACTAAACGTTGGATTACATTAACTTTGGACGCTTCTGTTTTTAAAGGTGGTTGTTTCGGAGCATACTCGTACCTACAAAGTTTGCTTGACAGTTTATTTTTTTTCATATTTATGTATCAAGCGTTCAATTGCAATGCATTTAGGATGGCCCACATTCTTTAAAGACAAAACCGACGGTTTAGTCTTTTAAATAAATGGCAAGAACCTCTTTAGACCTGACGGATAATATAAGTAATCGATTGTAAAGATTTATGAACACGGTCAAAATAACAACTCATTCCTGCCTGACCCAATGTAATGAATTTGCTTAATCGAGGCTTTCCGTTAACGTTCACAAAACACCACTACAGCCTCATAGGAGTGTATATTATAAAACCTCCTGAGCTTACAAGGATCTTCATTCAAATTTCCTCACCAAAGGAAGCGATCAGAGCGCCACAAGTCAATTAATCCGCGCTAGCGCTCCCAGAGGCGTCGACACACACCCGCCGGATTATCCGGGAGATTGGACGGGCGGCACATGAATCAATCACGGGCACCGGTCGCTCGGAGTGTAAGCAGATTCACAAGACCTGCATCTTGAATCACTGGTGGAATCGTGTAGGTGTTACTCTTTCCTGTGCGAGATTCAGTTATGAATTTGTGATCAGCACATGAACCAATTTCCTTTTCCTGCTTAGCTTCATTTATTTTTTTTAGGTAGGTACCTACCATATTTTAATTTAGGATTTAAGAGTCCGTGTAAGTGCTATACATTGCCTTCAATTAAAATTAAAAGGGTAGGAACAAGGAAACTACGCCCCTACATTTGGTGTAACGCTATCTTACTTTCCACTCACGCTTTCGATTCCAATAGATTCTAACAAGATTAGAGTTGTCACACCGATTTCGGATAAAATAGTTTGTGGTCTATAATTGGGGTTCAGAACGCACCATCGAATGCCATCTAACTCCAAAGGAAATCAAACTTAAGCCTACTGAGATAAGAGTTCATTTCGTTTAAGTCAAGATCACCGTGGTCATCACTCGCATGACTAGACAATATCGACTAGAAAGGTGATGTTGTGTTGGTCCCGCTATTGTAGTCTCTAAATCTTGCGATTAAGGTTTGATTTTCTATAGTCGCGAAAGTGGTTCCAGGGTTGGTTAGTTTTCTCCGATCGGGTAAGGTTTACAAATTGGATTGGTCGCGGGTAAATCAGGGTAGGCCAGTAATTGAGACTTAGAGGATGATTCGGTTTGAGGCGATGCGGTCGTCGGTTAAAGGATTATGTGCGATGTATCGCTGCCTATTGATCTCGCGTAACGTCGTGCCATTTGTTTGGGTTCTGTTCGGGATTAGTTAGTTATCTTGGCTACTAATTTTAATCGTAAATGCTTGAGAAACGAGCACCGTTGGGAAGTACCTCTTTAAGAGAATTCGTCCCGAAAAACAATTTATTTTGTAGTATCTATAGATCTATATACAGGTGAAGTTTGCGGTACGTTGCAAATTGGCATATAACATTATAAGCAAAAATGTCACTACCAACAACATTAGTAATGATCTGAAGTAGGATTCATAAGTCTATACTTAGATGAGTACTGGGGCTATCAATACTAAAACCGTCTCATTAGCACAATGCCATTTCGACACCGGAACCAGTAAACTGTAAATAATAATAAACACTTTATGCAAATAATTGTCACATGTTATAAATATTTGCAGCTCTATAGAATCGGGATCTATAGAAAAGTCAATACTTTTCTATAGACCACGCGCTTGTTCCGACTGGACTTTGAGAAACTTTGCCCATAGGCGGGTTCAATTCCCACACGACGTCTGGGTTTGTTTCGTGCTTGTTTACAAAGGATCGGATACTGTTTGGCGTCCGTCTGTACTAATAATGGGCGGAGTGTGTTGTTGTATGTAATAATGAGATCAATGAGACTGACAATCAGATTGGTGAACGATATTTTGTTGCATTTGCGTTGAAACCACTTCAAAATAATTGTGAGTAGTGGGATTGAACTTCACTTTCCACTTGGCACAAGCCTTCGGGTAATGCCGCCAAGAATCTTTATTGGACAACTTCAGGAAGAAGGTATACTCAACCCTGATCAAAGCTATCCTCGAAATATGCTAATCCAACAAACAAGTTCAGTAAGGCTCCTTCCATATAAGTCTAAGTAAATCTCTTGTATGTTTCTCTTGTCCAAAGTATGACTAATTCCTCATGGATTTTTAGTTTAAGTCACGTCTTCTCTCCATTTCAGTTGAATGACCAACGAGAAGATCACAAACTGTCACAAATGGTCACATTCACGAACTAACGTCACAAAACTTAACCACAACCACCCCCCAGCAAAAAGTTAAACCCATTTCAGCCCTAAACCAACTCCTTAAGAATATAACCATCTTTAGATTTAAGCAAAGACTTATGGTAATTGCCGTTGAAAGGCGTATTACGGCTGGCGGGTCGTTAGTATTAATCCATACTACTAATATTAGCAATAAACGACCCTTTCGGCTAATTATGCTAAGATGTTAGGGCGAAGTTGCCGTCTGCAGCGGGGTTTTACACTTTGTTTATATTGCGCTGTGTACGTAGACGATATGGTAGTTTGGGCATGGGATGAAATAGAGCATGTATTAGCTGTGTTTGCCAGAGTTGCCTTCACTAGATGGGTGCTATCAATTCATGTATCTAACAAGAAACGTTGACTAGCATGTATGCTGTTCAGATGAATATTTTTTAAGGTGTCAAGTAAATCTAGTTACGTATATCGGATTTCATTCGATGAAGTTATATTAGAATACGATAATTTATTTCTTTGTTATCTTTATTATTTGAGGCAAACATAAATTTTAATCTCAGTCACGTGTTAACTGATTATACCACATTTAACTTATGTAACTTATGTAACATCCACCGCGCGCTAAGAACGTATTCCAGTATAAGTAAAACAAATATGCCTAGACGGGGCTTAAGCTACATAACTGCATATTTAAGAGGCGAGAAGATTCTCCGGGATGCAGGATGCTCCCGAACAAGGCGATAAGGGGTTATCGAGCAATATACGAGCGGCCGAGAGAGGAATATACGAAAAGCGAAGCAGATGCGGGCGGGAAATAAGATTAAGAATCGTGAGCAGCGTCTCTAGACTTTTAAGATAGTATGAACTCACGAAGTACTGTATCAAATTACATTTTTATAGAAACTTCATCACTTTCTATCAGGTAAGATCGCGTTACGACAAATGACAAAGTAGATTTTAAGCTAGCATTAAATTCACTCAACCCAAAAGGGGACACCCTCCGTCAAAAATCACCCATGAAGGAATCAATTTAAAACCTTATTAATTAAGAACGACTGAACGGAATAAAGAGCATTACAGCATCAACCACCATCCGTATCGGGACATACAAATCCGAATGCACGATTTCAAAAACAGCCCCCCACTTTCCTCCCAAGACGCCCCTCGATGGGATGCGGGCAAATCTTCGAATTAATTTTACTGCGGAAATATGCAAATCGCAAGATATAGCTTGGCTAATAACGTGTACAAAAGAGTGGTGACTCGAGCGCGCGATTTCCGTAGAGTAGTAAGGGGAGAGGGTTCGGAGGAATGTGCCTACGAATATGGAGACTCAGGGAGGCAATTCCTAGATTACAAAACATAGGCGCATCATTATCATTAGCCCCTTATTGAATCATGTTTAATATAGTCACCATCTACTTATTTTTTTATATTTAACTATATTAAAATTTTCAGAAGGTTACAGAAGCTTGAAAACAAACGTCATAATGCCTTCAGATTTATAATCATTATTTGAACTTGCACACTGAAATCAGTTATGATTCAGATAGTTTCTACGTAGCAGATAAACGGTATTAAAAGAAAAAATAATTACAATTTGGCCTAGCTTGAGTCCAACTTTTGGCAAATGTGTGATTTTAATCTTAGGCAATCTAATAAAGAACCGTCGCTTCTGCGTACGGCTTGAATCACTAATCTATGGTTTAATCGTTACCTCAGGCTAACATTATAGCCGCTTCGAGGAGTTTAATAGGTTACAAAATTTAGCGTGATAGTAGAAAATACACGATGCTTACGTGCCAGCTTTCGGGCAGACTTATCAGCGTTTATTAGATTTCAGGTGTTTAGTTTCTACACTAGACGGCTAAGTAGGTTTAAGCCTTTGTTTTATAGTTACTGTTGTTTGTTGGGGATGCTTTATCGTCGGTGCCGGGCTTGTGTTTCTTTACGAGAACTTGATGAGGTTAGTGTTCCGAATTTCAAGTCAGACGTTCAATACTAAATTGACTGGCACACAGACATAATGTCTCTCTGAACGTTGTTGTCATATCAGATATAACAGTAATAACTTTCAAGTTCACGAAACAAGAATTTAACGACTTTCAGGCTTAAGAACTTCGTATGTTTTTCAGATTCCTACGGTCTAATGTAGGGACGCTGGTAACGCTCTAGCCGGGTGTGCTAGAATCTAATAGACCATCGTAGCAGCTTAACGACGGCAGCTTTCTGCCCACTATCCGCTCTCGTGGACTATAATGTGATAATAAATAACACTTACTTGCACAGCACAGTCTGGTTGCCAGAATCGAAGAGGCCACCGCGGCCCCATCGCGAAGGCAGCTCGGCGACGGTGACCCCTCGGGAGCCCCACACGCACAGTCTGCTGCCACATGCGCTGGACATCAGTCGCTCCACAGTGAAGGCTGGCGGAGACAGCAAGTGAAGTTTCTGTAGAAAAGTTAGGAAATTAAAGAATTACCAAGATACATCGAAGAAGAAGCACATACAAGTCTGATCTACGTCATTGTTATAGCCATTGGAAAATCGCGTGTACTACTTTAACTAAAACCACCTCTGGCTCCACACACAAAGAACGTAATACTATTACTGAATATAATTGGAACAGCAGCAAAAACTTATTGATTTAAATACATAGAGAAATCTGCGAAAAAGAAACCCAAAAACGGATCCTCCCGAATCCTCAAAAGTCCAGTACCGATACAGGGCAACTATCTTCGAGACTGACGGAGGCGCGCAAATATGATTAGGAAACTTTTTTAATCAATAAAAAGAACAAAACCGACGATGGAAGGAGCTTGCTCGGGGCTTCAGCCTTAACAGCATATCAGTAAGGGCCTTCCACACTTCGGTCTTTCTAGTATTATACGAGTACATACATATTATTACTTAGTGGCTTTAAGGTGCAGCTTGCGCGAGATGCGATGTCAAAACTAGATCGCGTGTTAGATGTATCAGCTCGGTTGAGCTTTGACTCCCGTCTGTTCTTTAGTACTACAGTTTCTAAGCTCACGCCAATTTCACGGACTCCTGAAGGTCACTTAAAGCTTATTTAAGGCTAAAGAACGACAGTTACGATCATGTCTTCGACATATGAGACTTCAGTAGGACAAATGGATCTACATCTCGAGCAATCGGCCAAGATTCTCTACTGACTCGAACTAGATGTAGCTCCTTCATTTTTTCGCCTTATTTCTCATTACGGAGCGCGTTGGCTCGTTTCCTCTGACGTCATAGTTATAATCATTTATCGTTTGACGGCCGCGGACGGGGCGTCTCGGGGAAATTGAAAAAGTTGCCATGATCGCCCACTGTGAAATAGGATCGGAATCGTGTCAGGATGCACTTTGAGCCTGATTGGAGGGTCCACATCGAGTTAGATCAGTTTTGATGAGGTATTCGCGTTTTAAGCTTAATTTACATTAGATACAATTAAGAACACTCGTCTTGGGAGTGTAATTCTATCTGATCTATTGATTTAGTTTATCTTTCCTGCTATTGGGTAGGTATAGGGTACTTAACAAGATGTAGAGGTTTCGCTTCTAGATTGAAATTTGAGAAATATATAACTGTTTTCAGTTTCTGAACACGTATGGCTTCAAAGTGGGTAAGGTTTAGATCTATTAACTTTTCACTTAAAGTCTAGGCAACCATTTATGAACACCGTCATTTACCAAAAGTATTATACTCACTACAATACAAATTCGGATTTCAAAACCATTGAACTTGCGTTATGCCAACTCATCCCGCGGACAGTTTTGGCGGGTTCAGTTGACGCAAGGGCCCCCAAAATGTTCCCTCCCAATGTTAAATAATCTCAATTTGAGAACACGGGGAATCCCTTAATCGCCAAAAGGATTATACAAGAGGCAAAAGCAAAGAGTAAAGTGCATTAGTAGGCGATTATCGAAAAGAATCAAACGGGGCTAACCCGCCACCCCGTCGGTAACATTAAGACGGGGCGGGAGCGCCAGCGGGTGTATTCCTACACTTTTGCAGGTATTTATTGAATCATCCTTTAGAAACAATTACGTTGTTGTATTAGAACTTCACATTACAACACAATTTATGTGACAGCTAAAATCATGAAATATTGTCAGGCTGCTGTTTCTTAAAATCGGGATTTGTCTCATCCTGTTACTTACATTTTTTTTTGTTAAAACAGCATAATAGCTTATAACCGTATAATACTCGTGTCTTATACAGCTTGTATAGTTGCGAAGGCCCCATATATATTTCTCAAGCAATCCGCTGGTTTTTAAGAAAGAAACTACTTTTTTGGATAGATTGTAGCTTTCACCTGATAGAAAAACGATTTAGTTAAAAACGGCTGAAGATTACCTTCAAAAACCGTGACCCCAAAAGATTGGTTAAAAGGATGTCTTCCATTTTTTCGGTATACAGGAAATGAATACTGTAAATTTTTCTGCTCTCTTGCTGTATATTTTCATGAAGTACCAGGAGTGCATAATGATTAAGGAGTCCAGCTTACAGCCCCACGTGGGAAAACAGTCGCTGCGGTCACCGCGGGAGGTACATAAATTCGTCGCCGTTTCCGAACCGAGAGGCGATAATGGTCCGCTATCCTACGGTTGAATAATGCCTTTTTTAACAAAGGTATTTCAGAGAAAAATCAAGTTTTTGGAGCTGTAATATCCACCATGGGCGAGTGTGGTTACTTTTCAGGCTACCTGTGTGAGGAGGGTAGAATCCTAGCAGAAGAAACTATAGGTACGAAGATGGATTGAAGAAATTACAGTTTTCTTTTATGTATACTTATAGGTTACTCTTCTACCAATTCATTCTAGCCTTACCAAAAGGTATCCCTACTGCTTTGCAAATCGAAACCAACAAGGCAACTAAGAAAAATGCCTTTAGCAGGTAACGGACGTACGTAAGGGGAAAAGTGTGTCAGTTACCCTCAATTATCTCATGTAAGGAATTGAATTTAAGTACATCAATTAGGTTTCAATACGTTTGCCCTAATGCCATTTACGTGTAACTGTTAAAGTTTGCATGAGCCAGACTTATAAAAGTATACCTTGATGTTTCTCGACCCTAGGAATCAAGAGTTGTTAAAAGATCTCTGACCACAGATATTTCATTAGACAATAACCCTAAAACAATAAAGAATTAAACATGCAAATTCAGCACCTAAAGCATAATAAAAATAAGGGTGACTTGGATTAGTCATATTAAAATTCCAGATACATATGGACTAAGCCGGGCCACAATTATACCAAAGTGGGTGTACGTACGTTCCTGAAGGGTTCTTCTTTTTCCATATTTAATAAAATAATATAATAAAAATTTAAATTATTCCGCCCGCGTGCGTACGTGTATCGCGATCGGTGTCCGAACCAGATATGGCCGGCATTTTTTTGCTAAGCTCCGCCATTTTGTTTTACGTGCCAGATATGTCCCGTGTTTTTTTGAGTACGTGACTGGAGACGCAGTTTGCGAAGATGGCCGCGGTGCAGTACTCAAATAATAATTGTTTGTTTTTTAATTCGACCACGGGCAGAATTTTAATGGTCATGTTAGATAAAAGATTGCTGGGTGGGATGATATTTATGGGGTTTGTTCTGTTTTTTTTTTTTTAATAATTTTAATTCCTATTCTTTTGCTTCAGCGGTTTTGTCCAGCGATGGGTTGTTTGGGTTGAATTGGCCAATCTTGTTATAAGATTAGCCTAGTTGCATCTGAGCACACAAAATGCTCAAATGTTGTATAGAATAGTACATTGAAAATTTGGAAATGTTTAGTAACTATTGACGCTGACTGTATTGAGACTTATCGCTAAAAGCAGATAATTACACCTAAAATACTTAATTTAATTACAAATAAAACACCATTATTAGAGGAGAGCAGACGCAGAGCTTTAGACTGTACTGACTTGGAACAGTGTGAAAAAGACTTCAAAAATATTATAAGAGGGTAACTTGATCATTGTTCAATGTTTGTAAAATGATCTTCATCATTTTACAAACAAAGTAAGTTAAACAAACTTACAATAATAATTTCAATCCATTATAGTTAAAAGTTATAATAGTACTGTCAGGTATATAAGAAAAAAGCCTGTAATCCCCAAGAAATAACTCGCAGTTCCGCTACTCAACGCTAGATGGCGCTACTGGTATAGCTTGTAACAAGTTTAATAGAGTTCTTGTAAATACTTTTCACGGTAGTTTAAATAAATTTCATGACAAAAATATGCGTGTAAACGGTAGAGACTTATTTTAATGATTCAGTATTTTTTTTAGCATGATCGTATTTGTTCTCTACTTAGGTATATGTATACTTTCAATAAAAGGCCACAAATTGACAAAAATTAAAGGAAAAATGTGAAAGAACTGTGATCGAAATCCGTTATCAATGTATTTGATTAGTCGTGAAAACATTTATGATGTCATTTGATAGATAGGCGTGTATAGCGAATTTAGTGTTGCAAATCGCTTTACAAAATGTTCACCTTTGTAACAATGTTAATAATTACTTCGTAATCAGTAATCGAGACTGATTTAAAGGTGTTTACCGAGGTGGCTGAAACAACGTCATCTAGGAGTGTATTTCTATAGGACGGACCGCTTAGCCACGTCAGAGGCCCTACGGCGTCCTGACAGACTCTGACAGCAGAGGTCTCATTCGACAAAGAACAAAAACAGGACCATTATTACATTAATACATATTACTAAGTAACTTCAATAGCAATGTTAGTTGGTACACGAATTATTTTTGTTTATTTAGTAGTCAACCTTACTAATATGCACTGTTGATAATCAAGCGAGGTGCGGGCGCGTTGCCAACATTCTGTATCGGTAGTTCGCAGCAATCCACTCATAATGTAATAGCTTATCTTGGGATTACTGTATTTTGCATTTTCTCACTTTTCTACGTTTACCTTCTGCAAGTTCCGCCGGGAAATAACTAGCCCTTATTATGCCACCTAAATATCCCATTTACCAATCAAACTGGTAATTGGTGGTCACTGGTTTATGACAACTTTTTGGTTACAGTGCCCTTTGAATTGTAGAAATGTGAACATGTTTGTTGGCGATGCGAATACCTTCGCATAATTATGTAATTAAGGCATCGGTAGTACGATTAGATTTTAAGCCCGGCGCTGCGGCGATGGTACTTGAACTTTACCAGGTGTTATTGATCACCAAAAACTTGTATGACTCAACAACTATGTTCGAGTACAATAACACCTAGCTATTAATTACACTGTGACGAAAATACATCAACCCAAAAAAACTGAATATTTTAGGAAAACGCCCATCAAGCTAACAATCAATTGGTGAGCAATAAAAAAAATGTAGTAGGTTAAGTTGCATGATTATCAAAAGCAGTGCCCATTATATTTTCCATGGCTAGGCATGGCTTTCCATGGCTTCTATAGAGAACCGATAAGGGATTCTGGCTCTGCGCCAGACGTACGAAAATCCCGGACCGTTATCGGTCTATTCTAAATACTAGATTTTCTCCATGGTTGTTCACGTTCTTGTTGATGAAACAAGTATATTCTCTGAGATTAAAAGCCCCCTTAAAAATTACCATTCCCGCGAAAAATAAAATCAAACATCCATAAAAACTCGGCAAACGGTGGCAGTTGACGAAAAACTCCATCCCTGGTACCCTGCATTAGCCGTCTCTCGGCCACCTGTCCCCGAAGATACGCTACCTCCAGAAGAACTCAGAGTTGCCAACTTACAGACATAAATCACTAACTCGGGCACATTGTGCTCTCGCAGCGGCCATTAGCATTTTTTATGCATAGAAATCGATCCGACAACCGTCTAATGCCTCCCGCGATACATTAATATCTTACTTTTTATGACTCTTCTGTAACAATCCATCTCTTGGCGTAAACGACTCTCTCATGCCAGATAGGACGTCGACGCTGCTCTCCAAGACTTAAAGTTCATATTCGAAGACGTCGGCGATGCGAGAATTGGAAAGGCGGAGGATTAAGCCGCGTCTATACTTTGACTGTTAGGTTTGCGTTATTGTTGGGTGTATTTCATGTATGTAAGCAGTGTACGCAACTTTGAGCAGTACGTAATGTGGGGGTTTTAGCGTATCATTGTCTGGATGAAATGAAAACTGCTTCGCGAGATGTTTACTATCGTTATCGCTTATTTGAATGGGGTCGATGAAGTAGGTACGCGAGCCTGTTAGCTGTTCGTGACTAGACTTCGTACGGAACGCAACTGGTGGTGTTCGGGAACACGTCTGTTACTAGTTTCTAAGTTCTATTCTAATCGAGTTAATAGTCTGATATTATTTTAGCAGGTGCTTTGTAGAGAACTTCTTCCTTCCATAAGCATTGCAGTCTTCCTTTGAACATTATATTGGGCACAAAAAGCTTGGTCTAATCTTCCCCCATTATTTAGACCGTAGAACTAACCTAAAATAGTTGATACAGGTAAGCGATCGCATCTCCTTGACTGAAGACTGGGGGCGGCAAGAAAATCACCAGCACCTTCTATTTTCAGCCATTGCCAGTTGTGTCCAGCCGGATTCATAAGTGGAAGACATGCCGATACCCTCATAATGTTTTCCCAGAGCAGGTATGTACTTGATATATTTTTACAGACCAAAACCACTTCGCTATGTTCCCGCCCTAACACAAATAGCGAGAGTTGATAATAGGTGGCGCTGGCGATTTCCTTAACGCTCCCATTCTTCTTTCACGGCCACTTTGAGATTAAAAGTTTGGAAAATGAAATGAAAAGTTCGGCCGGCGATGGAGTGCGCCGTAATTTAGCCGCTTCGGAGGCATCGGCACTTCGGAGGGATTGCCCCTCAATTCCTCCGAACTCTGATGGAAATTATTGAAGGTAAACTTGGCTTCTTGGGATGATAACTCATGGAAAGGTCGGGTGGAAAATTTATGACGCAAACTTTCGTATTGCTTTTAAAATCCTCCCTTTGGACGGATTTTTGCACCCATTTATAAAAAGGCTTGATTAAACCGGCATGCCGCAGAATTCGGGTGACCTTCGAATTGTAACTACCATTTTGGCAAAAACTAATAACAGTTTCCAAGATCATCAATTGGCTTTTAGGGACGGCTTAAAAACAATAATTGGGCCTTAGACAGCATCGTCATTTCCCGAGTTTTCCCCAGTTTTCGAATTAAATAACTCCCAACCTCCACTTCACTAAGATTTTCAGCCTCTACTCACAAAACCATATTAATTTTCAAATTTAAAAACCGCGTCCAAATCCCGCTCGCTATCTTGTCGCCATCCTGGTCGCAAATCACCGGCGGAGGCGGTGGCTAAATGGCGTCACGTATTTAATCACGCGCAAGGAAACAAAGTGACGGTTTTGAATTGAAAGCTAACATGGGCCACACTGGTGTAGGAAAATGGAAACTTTTGGCACACATCCTCCGTTTTCGACCACATCGCTTCATCACCAGTCAAATCCGAATAACAAGAACATTTTACAGCAGTAGATTGAATTTCGAAAGGTTATTGTTATGGGACACACTGATCAGGGAGTATTGAAGCTTTTCCAGACCTAAGCTCGAAAGGAAGAGCCTCAGATCGTTTTTCTCGAAGCCGAGAGACTTATGAAACAACGAAGTGGTGGCATCAGCACGACATTCTATGTGAAATCTGATGTTATAGCCGCAGTTATAAGAGAATCGCAACTGAACAACCAAGTTGCGTCTCCAAAGCTAACCATTCTTGGCACCAGTGTGTCAGCACAGCCCCGAGGTCCATCTAGAGGGCCACTCTAATGTTAACTGATAAAAAGAAAACCAATTTGCCACCCCCCGCCCCGCTCGGGCCGCGGTGTCGCCCGCCACAAAGAAGCGCTATCTAGCGATAAATTATCGAAATTATTGCATTAAAAATTCCATCTAGTAAGTCAAAGCGAGCCATTAAGGTGGCTCCGCGGAAGCGAAAGGTAACAAGGCACTTTGTTGCAGGCGGCGTTTGAGACGTTCGAGCCGCGAGTATGTAATTTTTCTCCAGTTTTCTCCGGCTTTTATTAGGGATGAGGTTCAGATCGGCCGGCGTTGTTTCATTCGGACACTATAACCAGATATTGGTTGGTTACTGGCCTATATTCTTCCAAATTTAAAGGCTAAAAAATGAATTAAAAAAAATGTCTAGGGTGGAGACTGGAGACCAAACATGTGTCATATTGCAGCTGTGTTATTTTGTTATTTTTTTTCGAGTTAGAAAAGGAAAACACTTCTATATTGTCTTATCTTATCTCATGCCTTATCGTCGAAATTAAGCAAGACCATTCGCTTCCCCCCATTCAGAAATAATGTGACCATAACCATGACGAGTCGACAACTGGCTGGAAAATGCAAGCCTTTTTTAAGTTGAATTTTTCTCGTCTATCCGGCTTAACCACTATCGAGGGCCGATCTAGTTATTACCGGTTTTATCCAGTAAACGCTATGGGAAAACGTTTTCCTCGCTCGGCGAGACGCTTTGATATATTTTCGTGTTCCGTTCTTAGTTAACGTAACGTTTGATATTCGTTTTGAACGATGTAATTTAAAATTCTGAATAATTTTTCTCTGAAATGCCCCTGGCCACTTTGTTTGTCTAGGGCTATTTGAGCTCTTTGCCAATCATGGCTGGGTAATGGAAGGAACGAAATTTTCAGGTTTCTCAAGTCGTGTCAATGTTTCGTCCGGTGTCTGCGTTTGTGACGGCTTCCATAGCGTATTTCAATGAAGTTGTGTGACAATGTGTCCTGAGTATGAGTTTTTACTAGCTCGACATAGTACGCGTCAACTAGCTTTTTGTACGAAGATTTTTCGTACCGATGGTACAGATTTTTCGGGGCGCTGTACAGGATCTTCATGCGAAACCGCTAGTTGACGCGTACTATGTCGAGATAGTAAAGACTCATACTAGGGGTACTGGAATGCGATCTGATAGAATACTGCTACGACTAAATTAGTGTATGAACCTACTCTCACACAGTGTAGGTGAACCTTACACGCTTGCGCCAATTTCTCGGTGCAGCTCATTCCGACTAATTTTCATATTAACGAGCGCGTCTAGTCTTCAGCCGGCAACGTTCGGCAAACAATGAAAGGTATGTTTATTTAGCTATGGATGGGAATAGGTGGAGTTTTATCTAACAAGTAATTAGATTTATATTTAGAAAATCCTCCGATATTAAATATAGTTAAATGTTTTTAGAGTTCCGCAACCAAAGGGTTAAACGGGCCGCTGAGACTAAGACGTCTGGCTGTCTGTTTGTCCGTCTGTCACCAAGCTGTATCTTAGGAAATGTGATAGTTAAAATTTTCACAGATGATGTATTTCTGTTGCCGCTTTGACAGCAAATACTAAAAAACAGAATTAAATAAATATTAAAGGGGTCTCTCGTACAACCAACGTGATTTTTTTATCGTTTTCATAGATAATGCTACTTACGGAACCATTTTGTAAATTTGTAATATTTGTAGTACTTAACAGAGCAGGGCCATATAGCGCACTGCTAATCTGCAATAGTCCATGAACACCTTTGGCAGACATTAAACCGCTAAGCAGTAGTGTGCAGACGTCACCGTATACCAGCTTGAAGAATAATGGTTTCATCTAAACTCTTGTCATAATAAGACTTATACTCAAAAGTCGCATAAAGTAAAAACATCACGTATGTCCATATTGTCCATCTCAAACTGATCTCTAATAATTCATCAGCAATTTTCATAATACAAAACGGCGCCAATGTCTTCAGTATCACCCCACCTGAGAGGAGGTAGGGGGAAAGCGCGCAAACAATTTAATTTAGTACAAGGAGCTCGCCGATAATGTGGCCCGTGTAGCGAACTTGTTAATACAAACGCGGGCCGGCGTCTGACGCGTGTTATCTTTGGAGGATAAATTAAAAAATAAAAGTAGGGCTAAGATATTGAAGGTGGGAGGGTTCTGTAGGTGTTTCGTGGTAAATAAGTTAACAGAGCTGAATATGTAAGCGGAGTTTGGCCTAGTATTGGCTTTGGAAGGTTATTTCATTGGTGAAAATGTAAATAAATGTATGTAAGGTAGTGTAGAGCAATCTTTAAAAAGGAATAAGTATGAATAAGGATATTGCAAAAGTGACTTAATGAAATTACACTACCAATGAAAGTTGTTTTTGCGGTAGCCTGGCAATTAGCAAATTCGACATTTTGCGAGTAACTCGATAGGATACGAACCCCTGACAATATCAGCTAAATAACGCTCTAGGCTATTTTTAGCTAAGTAGGCTATTTTTTGTTATTTCATTAAACACATAAACAAAACATAGAAAAGTTATTTATGTTTAGTTTTTAGTTTTCATTTTGTTTTTATATTAAATAGGTATAAATTGACTTGCAAGACTTGGAACTAAACGAACATAAATACAGATATAAATATAAAATGCAATAAAAACATATTTCATAGAAAAGTTAACATAATTTAAGATGTTTCCTGATTATATCTGAAACGGACCCCCAAAAAATTTGGCGACGAAAAAATCTCACGGGCCAGTAATAAAGACGATGTTCGCTAATTCATCATTGTTTTTCACTAATAAAAACACGACAAAAACACGTCTTCGGCGGGGGTCGATCTCCGCCCGCCCTACCCCGGTGGGTAGGCGGGCGGTAATGGACTAACAGGTGAATATATAGTGAAGTATCTGTAGGAAGTTGGGTGTTCTACTGTTTAGAATATTATCATTATTATCGGTCTTTTACATGGTCTTTTACTTGAGGACTCCTACGGCCTTACCACAAAATATTAGACCAGAATTAAACAGAGGTTTCTAAAATTTCGCACGACAAAATCGATGTCTATCAATCGAGTTTTCTTCCTCAATCCTGGCATTCCTGATTATACTACTTGTAAATATGTTAATTAGTTAGAAAAAGCGAGGATTAGACGTCGATTATACGTTACGTGCCCACAACAAACTCGACCCTCGCTCTGATGTCTCTCGCCAGTGATGTCTGGAATATCCATACGTGTTTGGGAGAGCACTTTAAGCCATCAGTTCTGGTTGTTATCAATTAATACCTCTCGTTAAGCAACGTAAGAACACCTTGGGCGATCTGACAAACTGATACCAGAAACCGGCACTACCGCATTCAACTCACAAACAAGTATTGAAAAGTGCTTATGGTGTTAGTCCTTTCTGTCCAGAGCATGCTAATTTAAAATGTAGATATGAGTTAACACCGTTTGTGCTAGGGTTTCCTCCACGAATTCTCATCACGATTGAGCACAATGAGTAGATAGGTAATTCATAAACTTACCAAGGACCTTAGAAAATTATTTTCCCATTTCCCGCTCTATCAATTTCCTAAACAAAACAACATTAGTCGGTTGGATTTTTCAGCGTAATTACAATAGACAATTTGCGCCACTGTGATGGATGCTCGACGCAGCGTACAGAACAAGCAGCAGGTCAACATGGCACAGACAGATTGGTCATACTTCAAGTATCCTCTCATTTCCTTCTTCATCATCATCACAGCTCACGGCCGCCCACAGCTGAGCACGACTGAGCCCGTTCCGTATTGGTAGATTACAATCCTTCGATATAATTCTCAAACATTTATGGAGTTCTCGAACGTTTTCTTTACCCGTAAAGCGAGTATAAATAAGTTTGCCAAGAACCGTCAGTGGCTCTCAATACAGTTATTGCGCTTTTACTATATAGGTACAAAAAACGGGTACAACCTATCGAGTCTTCAGCGTGAGACGAAGCACCCTTACTGCACCATCTCCGCACTGCTCGTCATTTGGCCGATTGTTGGTCCCGTTTGATCTTGATTAATTAGTTATCACAAACGGAATGCGATATTGCGACAGTACAGGGCGATCATCCGCCCGATTACCTGCGCTAATCGACGCCGATTGGACGAACACGAGCTTATTCTAAGCCTTTGATGTTGGATTAGTATTTCTTGAAAGTTACTTTTGACGGGTTCGGGAACTTTAGAAGGCTTTGCTGCTATCCCGACTGACTTTAAGGAGGGTTATGTTTTACAATCTTTTATTTAACTTTTTTTTTAAACGAAGCCCCACACTAGGATTTTTCCTGTATCGCGAGTACCGTTAATAGACTTATAATTTCACATACACATAACACCTAGACCAGAAACAAATATCTGTGGATCAAACAAATATTGCGGTGCGATTGCTCAGCCACTACGCCAAACGCGTCGTCAAACTGTGTTAGTATGGATCGATGTTTGCTAAGGTCCAATCTAGTGTGTTAATTAAGACCAGTTTCGGTTGCTCAACTGAGTCGAAACTTATAATTAAGTATGTGAAAGCGAGCTGATATAAGCGGAAATAAAAAATTCGAACTCATCATAGTAGATAGGTAGCAGAGCTTAAAGGGCGTTAAGGCTCATTTTAATCATATCGCATATCCATATTACTAACGCATGTAACACGACCAACTGACGAAAATCCTCGAACCACTTCTAGGCAGTGACGATGCATTTGCGCAACTGCGGTCGCACAGTACGACTACACCGCAAGAGCATCACCCGACGTCGTAGTGCAAATTCGTTAGAGTAAGTACGAGCATGTTTCAAATCCCACCGAAAGGATAGGGAAAGGGGCGACACGGGAGAATTAGCGCCCAAATAAAACCCGAACAATAACGTAACCAAGAAACGCGATCGTCATCGGCTCGGTGGATAGCGTCGCCGTCGGTCGTTATCGCGCTTATTGTTGTTTTTAATGAAATGTGACCGAAGCATTGTCCAGCGGATCGGGCCCATTATCCCCGACCTCCTCTTGAAGGGCCGGCAGTAAAATTCGCCAT
Source organism: Hylaea fasciaria (assembly GCA_905147375.1). Taxonomy (NCBI): domain Eukaryota; kingdom Metazoa; phylum Arthropoda; class Insecta; order Lepidoptera; family Geometridae; genus Hylaea; species Hylaea fasciaria. The sequence continues at coordinate 1,261,235 of LR990213.1, read as the reverse complement.
GCGATGTTTTCGCCGATCGGGGACCTTAAGTTTTATTGTTAGTGCTTGATGGTTGGATGTCCGTGTGCATTCCTTTAAATGTAGTTATTGTTCAGCCATCGATGGCGCGTAGGTCGCTTTTCTTCAATGTCTGCTTTGCTGATTGTGGTTATGGTATGGAGTATGGAGCATTTCCTGTTCGCTTAGGAACAGGTAAAAACAACCACCATGGTTTGGAAACTGTGTTGGCAAAATCCAGCTCACGAAAGAGACGTATGGAAAAATGTGAGGCGGTGACTTCTACCATGCTGTAGGTCAATAAATATTAAACGTATGTTCAGCTACTGTTGCAGCCTGTCTTACTATAACTAGGAATTAGAAACCTTCAGTTTTATTAAAAAAATACATCGATTTTATTCAAACCGAATTGAGCCTAATAGCTGTAAAATTGGGACATTAAACTCAGGCAGGTGATTGCTTGCGAGCGGCTCATTAAGAATTCCTTTTTATCCCGACACCCCAATATTAGAAGTTTATCATAATCTCCACAGGATAATTTCCTGAAAGAAGCCGTGGAGGCATTAAAACAGCAATCAAACTGGCAATTGGGACCGTATTATTGGACTATAGTCAGTAACTCAACTTCGTACAAGCAAGCATCAATACTTTTGTCAGGCCCGACACTCGTAGTAAGCGGGGCACATGGCATCGCTTGTGTAAGCATTTAATTTGTTGTCAATCTCTTCATCATTGTTGGCTACATCTGACTAAGTATAGACCCTAAGGGCCTAAGTAGAAGATGCTCTGCAGAAGGACGTGTTTAGTATTAACTGTCATTAAAGCCGCTATTCCGATATAACTTAAGCATTATTATTTTGAAGACTGACAAAGGCTAAGGTGATGTTTAAAACGATCATCTCAGTATCATAAACCAACCAATTATTTCCATTACACCTGCTTTCTGTGGCACCTGGACGCTTTCGTAAAAATAAACAATAAAAAAATTTGTTTGCGATAACACTTAATATTGCAACATGGCTTTTTTCGTAGAACCCTTACTGCTTGCACATTTCTGTCATTGGGGGGGAATTCGGAACCAAATCGCAAAAAGAACTGCCTACCGATTTGTAATGCAAAGTATTTGGGAGATCGGATGGCTTCGCGGGATGGCTCAATATCCGAACTCAATAAACGCCGATCTTGGACGTGCTTCGGCGCTCGAAACGGCCGATTGTGTGCTCAATTTGGCACTGGAGGGAAATGGTTTTTGAGGAATGCTTATCTTTATTCTAATTGTATTAGGATCTTTTTCATTTGGCGAGTCAAAGATGCCAGTACTAATGTCATCGTAGATACGTAATGTTGATTCGAAACTTGCGTTCAGCCATTTGGGCTAACCGATTAGCCCTGTCAATTCAGGTGTATTTGCTGCCGAAACGAAATCGTTTATATCAAGATCTTTTTTAAGCTGTTATTGGCAGAAGAGTAGGCTTCGGGAAAATCAGGCAGAATAAAATAACTAAGTAATAAATAACGCGCCACGATCATAAACATAGATCCTATCTACGATCCCAAAATAGAGATCCCTGTATGTAAAAGAATCATTAAATGCTTACCAGGATCATGGAGCTACAAGCACCTAAAATTAAAACAAACACATATACTTGTAGTTCATACAAATCTTTGTCCTGTGCGGGAATCGAGCCGCAACTAACTGTAATATTCACAAATACCAATTCTGAGTGATATGAACCATTTCAATTCTAAAGTTCATCTGTCAGATCTGAACTTAGCTTGTGCCCGATTTACCCACTCGATCCGATTCTTCGATTCAGAATATAATCGGGGTTGGTTTACATCGCAAAGGTTATACTCTCTTCGGCTACGACTCACGTCAAAGCCCATACATCAAATCAAAATACCTTCCAAGCGCCTGAGCTGAATTGAATGCGTTTTTCTAGCAGTAATATAATCCTTTGCACTTTTTAGGAATGGGACGTTTTGTTACAGCTTGACACTTAAATACTTCATCATTATTATCGTGGCACTAATTTGCCTGATGAATAACCCTGAGCTATAAGCAGAAAAGATCATCAGCACAAGTCTTTGGAACCTGATTCCCGAATAGTTTTATTTAAGCCACCAGTCAAACATATACAAATGTGGTGAGCTCGGTCACCAAAGAGTCGCTAATTCTAATTTCTAACATAGCATCGGAAGCAGTGCGTACAGTCCTTAATCACGGGAGCGTCATTGGCGCGGAACGGGTGCTCTAGTCAATTACAAGAGTTCTTTGATGTTGATAGTTGATGCCGTGACGTGGGTCGTATCTGACGCTGGCAAGGCATGGGTCAAATTGTTCAGGGCTAATGCGATTGTTCAAAGTGTGTGAATCGGGTAGCGGAATTGTTCGCTTGATAATTCACTGACGTTAACAGGAGGCTTTCACTACTTTTGCTCTTCTTGGTATTCTTGTTGCGGCCCAATTTTTTTCGAAGCAATACTATAATGAGTCATATCCACTAGGAGTAGTATAGAAGAAAGTGGATAAACGCAACCAAGGCACGTACAGAGCATCAGCCATAATCCGTCCAATTTATGACACTTCGTCCCATCACGACAATCGATTTAAAAAGTCCCGCAGCGTCCATTATCGCCCATCGCCTTAAGACGTGGCCAGGGGGGAGGGGGGGAGAGGTTTTTTTTCCAGTCGTCAGATAGATTGGATGACACTCGATCTCCCCGAGAGGGCGAAATTAAAACGCCGGCGATGAGCCAAGCCGAATGGCCGTGGAATTATTTTCCGTTGAGTGATTCAGGCCCATAAAATTTCTGATTGATCAATTCATCCGGTGTTTCCATTTCGCCTTAATGAAGAGCACGTTGCTCGGTGGACATTTTTTTTTCGCCTCCCTCGACTCTATTTTTCCGCCTGTTTTCGCTTTAGTGGGTGTTTTATTAATTTTCCGAGCGTTGGTTTTTTTGGGTGATCTTTTCTCGCCATTTGCATTCGTGTCGTTCGATAGTCGAAAACAGATTTGCGGGGGAAGAGCGGAGGTTGCTTTCATTGTTTTTTTCTTAACACCTGATTGACACGCATACACAGGATGATCAGGAAGGCATTGTTCAGTATTTATTTCGTCTATGGGTCATACCCTAAACGTATCATAACCTCGCTTCGCCTAGCCACGTGTTCTACCTTAATTCACTTAGGTACGTGTAACTTCCATGGCGTTCCCAATGTCCCCTAATATAGACTTTAAAGGTTCAAAAGCCGTTAGCCAAACAAGTGATATTCTATACAAACTGCGCCCGTCCAACCCAAAAATGGACAAAAACAAGCCAAAAAAGATCATCTTCATTTACAGAAAGAAGCGACGCCCCCCGGTATAGATTGAGAACATTTTAAACAGAGATGCGCTGGGTGCAAATAATGAAATTATACCGCCAGGGGAGGCCTTCCTTTCCTCTGTTTGTTTATACGTTATTTATCGGAGATCGGAGAGCGTATAGATTAACATCAAAGCCGTATACGGCCTCGTTAAAATTGAATGGGCTCGGGTAATGAGATCGAATGGCACGACGTTTTTAATACGGCTGTTTTAATAAATACGGTGGTATTTCAATGGTTCTTTATATCGCTTTGCAGTCGCGTTGTTTGTTTAAACGATGTCTTGAGGGATAAATAATTGATAAGCAACATAAGACATTTAGACCCTGAACTGCCATTCCTGGCCCTTAACTAAAATAATCTGTATCTAAGGACTCGAGAAACTACGAAGACCATGCCCCCACAAATATCCAAGCAAGCAATTGTTGTTCACAGACATATTATGCGCTGTGCAGGCAACGAACTCGCAACCTTACTCTTCGGAGTAAATTAATTACCCACAGAGACCACCATAACATCATATCCCTTAGGCTTAGGCATTATATCCCTTATAATGACAGGATCACAGGATATTGAAGCAGGACGATTAAGTAAGGAACTACAAAGATATTCGTAGAATACCTAAATATAGTAAAGAAAACGTCACCCAAACAATGAAACTTTCGCTCTAACTTCAATAAGGTAATGACGTTAAATACTATTTTGCCCCACCTGCCCCTGGGCTTAGCAAGGCGTCGCCTGTTTTAAACGCATTTTTGCTCTGATTTTTAGAGTAGAGTGCACAGAGGGGTCAGGTCTATGCAAGGTTTGAATATCTCTCAAGAAGAAATGCATTCTCAGTACTGAGGACTTGTTCAGTTCAGATATATCATATATTATCATCATCACAACCCATATGCGACCGCTGTATAAGCACTGGTCTAAACATTATCCATCTCAAGTTTACTGTAGCTTATTCATTCAGCAGTTCCGTAGTTTTTAAAATATAGGTGAAGCAATTCTCAGAGATACTTAGTTTCTTAGGGTCGATGTATAGGTAAAAGCAATTCTCAGAGATTGTTTTTTAGGGTCGATGTGCCAAACGTATCAGAATAGAAGCCACCAGAGCACCGGGCTTTTGTGGAAAACTGTCTTACCGTCTTTAGCCCAATATCGATAGAAAATACTATCACGAATTCCGAGTTCGTGGTAGTAGCTATTATTGGGATTGTTCCCAACAATTCATAATTTGATAACCTCAACGGCATTATAATACGATTTAATTCTAAGGAGATCCAAGAATTTAGTACTGTCAACGAGGTTTACGCAAATATCTTAACAACTCTCAAGTAACTGTCTAGGTAAAATTGTGAACACTACCGCTTCTATACTACTCACCTATTCTGGCATATCCTCAGTTAGTCCTCAAGCCGAATCGCAGCCCCAGTTTTACGGGTTCCATTAATGAACACCGCCCCGGGGCCTATCGGGGCGGTACAGGGGGCGGGGGGTGATTTTTAATGGCAATTTTTTTCTCTCTCGAAGGTTGCAAATTCGCTGTATCATTAACTAGGATCTGAACCTTCGGGCTCCGTTCGCATCATCCCGGGGATATTATGTCATGTTTATAATAAGTTGTTTTCTTAGTGCAAGCTTTTTTTAAATGAGTTCCAACAGTGTACGTTGTCTACCTTCCGTCTCTACCGCTCGATCAACTCGAGACCCCCTTAATCTATTACCATTGGAACTTAACAGAAACTTTGAACTTGGCCAAAATTAACTTGCAAGATTTTATCTAATAATTAACATTTATTTCAATCAGATGAGACAGCGACAAGACACAGCTCCTGAAAATCGTGTCATTTACAACTCCCAACTGGCCACGCGTCAGCAAGTTTGTTTTTCTACCCTCAATTTTTTCCATAACATTATCAAAATTCCCCCCCCCCCCGGTGTTGTCGCACCTTAATGAGGTTCTCCCTACTGTCTCCCGATTTTATAACTGCCGATAGCGGGGCAACATTGAATAATTGTTGTAATTTGGGACGCTTGTTAGGGCAAAAACACGATACTTGGGAGTTTTTATTACGTATCGTCGGCAGATAGCGACTATTGGCCGGTAGGGTTTATTGTCTGGGATGTTGATGGTAATGAAGTGTGAGGTGGGGCGGGCGGGGAGAGGTATTTCTTGTATAGATGTACCATCTCTGTCTGTTTGGCTATACTCGTAATGGTTGTGTTTATGCCACAGACCAAACATTTATGCTCATTATTTTGGGGTTAGTTTAGAATCTCTATCACGTCACGACTTGTGAAACGTAGCGGTGACGTCACTGTCACATTATGCAGAGCGGTTTTAGCAACGCGACTTCTTCTGATGCTGGTTCAAATCTTGTCTCATATATTATAGAAACGCCTATGATCGCACCATATATTAAGGGCTATATTTCGAAACGCCCCATTCAAAATGAGCAGGCACGTGGCGTGGACTGAGTAGGGGCGAAGTTTTATTACAACTATAGCAATAGCAACAACACACGAAATAACTTTCTTTCTACAAGTCAAATGGAACGTGTCTTGTCGCGGCTAATGGGCTCGCGAATTACGCGATCTCTACAACAGCGAACGTTCGCGATCCGCGCGAACAAGAACGTCGCTAATAAGGCACTTGTATCATCGAATAACGAGCGTACTGTTTGTGGTAAAATAATTATGGAATTGGCATAAGAGATTTTTTTACATTTGGTTATGACAAAGAGGAAATTATGAGCTTGTTGTACGGATGTACAATTGTACATATTCAACTTTCGTGCAGAGCATCCTACGCAGAAGCTAGCTGGTACGCTTATTGGGGCTTTGCGAACAATGATGTCCCATTAGCAAATTCACAAATATTACTGTACAGTAACATTCAGTTCAAAAACCTTTACAAGAATATCATAGACTAAGAGTTCGCAGAAAAAGGAAAAGAAAAGTAATCTATGGTAGGCCCGTCCTCGACCGATATGTATGCAGATGGAATTATTGCCGACGACGAGAGACAGTGTTAAATAAAACGAGAACTAGTGATGTGCCCGACGAAAAAGTATCGATCTTGAAAGCGACGCGAGACTGATCCATTTAACTAGAAATATAAACAAAGCGGCGTCAGGAGTCAGGGTCAGCCTCGGTGTCCTCAGTGTCGGCGTCGGCAGCATCAGCGTCTTCAGCGTCGGTGTATTCAGCTTCGTCAGCGTCAGCGTAGTCAGAATCAGCGTTGGCGACGTCAAAACTCTAGAACTTGAGTTTAAAGTAGGACTATATTTAAATTCTTCTCTTTATTTCTACAATAATGTATTGTTCAAAGCAATATTACAAAATTACAGTTCAAAACAAGATCGAGACTAACAAAAATCACTTTTAGCATTTTTCCCATCACTAATCCGAACGTGGTCGCGCCCGAACAGCCGCGGCCGGATTAGAGCCAGTGATGAAAAAGGGAAAATCATTTATTTTATTACCTGTGCAAAAATAATAAGAGTTCGGCCCTGGCTTCGGCGGATTCTGAGGCCTATGAATTATAATTAGATGGATATTTTCACCTTCGACAGAGTATTTCAAGGGGGATCGTCTTTTTCTTTTTAATACAGAATGGATTGTCTTATTTGCCTAATAAATAGTTCGGTGATTTTTTGTATAAGGACTCAGTTAGTGTCTCACCACTGTCTACTTAAGTGATGGGCATCTGCCCAATGTAAATCTATCCATAGCTCCATGCTTCGGGGCGCACGGTAAGCCATCGGAACCGGTTGTTATCGATTGATAGCAGCCGTTAAGCCATGCCAGAGGCCCTCGGGTAGTCTGATAAGCTAATACTATCTCTTTCGACAAGCAAACTTGAAGTCTTATATGTCTAGTAATTCGCAAGTTACACTATCCTATCCAACCGGAACTGCTCTAGCACTCGTCATACAGCCTCTTGCTAAAAAGTTCAATATGAGTTCCCAAGACAGCAAATTCTAAGAAAATTCGATGCAAACAGATCTCTAACGCCCCTCCTCTCAATAAGCATTATACATTTTATGGCATCTTCCCTCATTCCTCATACGTTCCAATCAGCATTATACATTTCTCTTACATCTTCCCGCATTCCGCCAAGATGATTATCGATTGAGTTGCTCAGTTTACAAGTCTGATAATGCGATGCGAGTGCGCACAGGTAGCCGCGAGGGGATCTGTTGAGAGAGGAGAGGACTGTGACAGTGTTGATTTTTGTGTGAGATTTAATAACTAGGAATCGCATATTTGCATCCGTATCCAAAACGTGGATATCCGACAAAAACATCTTACATCCTATACTTAGTATAAATAGTATAGTTAAGGGAAACATATCCAGTGACGAGAGTCGCGTATGATTTGACAGTAAAAAATATCAAACGTCTAGGTGGTAAGGGAATTTGTTTGATCCAGTTTCGGCGCTTACTATCAAGTCAATGACTTGTTCAGCTGGTCACTCATTTGGATACAAAATAGTAGGTTAAATAAAAATTATAATAGCTGCTCGTCAGGGTAATTTGGCTAAAGTTACAATTTGTCATTTGACTCCACAGAAGCCAAACAAAAAAAGCTTAAGTTGTCATTTGGCTGTAAAAAAATTATATATCAAAATAATGCTGCTCCACGATCAGTATAATAGGTACTTAAGCAAGAAGATATAACGCAAGAAATAACTTCGGCTGATTCTGGTAATAATCAAAATCAACGCAACACAGAAAAAAATCTCACGCTCACCAGTATCATCATCTCTATACAAATCCAGTGCGTTACCCAAACGCGCGTTTTTCGCGGGGTATTATCAATTATTAAACATCAGCATGGAAATAGCACCCCAGAGTCCGCGGGCCGCGTGCCCCCACATTCTGCGTACTTGTATTAAATATTCGTGGATTACGGCACGCGGGCCGCGTTTCGGCACCCGTGAAATAGCTTTCGGTTTTGTGCAGCTTATTAGCGGGATTTGCATGTTTTTGATTTATTGTGTTTTTCGGATCGTCTCGAGACGGGGGCGTGATGATTGGGCCTTGTTCTTGAATGAACGCTTGAGCTTTTGGAGGGGGCTGCCACATATTAATAAATATCTCAAGCCTATCATTATCGGGGCCCTTATAGACTGTCAAAATGATGTGCGTCAAGCATTTGTGTTTAAAGCACGTCATGACGTCACACGTTTGCTGCGAGAGGCATAGGTAATAAGGGCCATTCAAACGTGGAAACTCAAATATTTTTACAGAAATAGTCAGAATATATTTTTTTATAGAACCGTTCTTTGTCATTTACTTTATCTAAAGGCGAAGGTCACATTTGTCCATAACACTTGGAATGCAACCGAGAAATTTAACAGCGAATCTTGTGCAACTGCGTAGTCTAATCAACCTGACCCAATGGTTTTTAAATCTCACATTAGTTTTCATTTCGATGGCACTTTGAATTTTGCTGTTCTTGGAATTTTAGGAAATCCCACGTTCACAAAAATATCGAGACGTTTTACAATCGTTTTGAGTGCTGGCAACATTCCACACACACACACATTTTAAACTTTTTAAATCTCGGTGATGATGGTAGTCGAACCTCACTAATGGTTTTGATTCCTAAAGAATAATTATGTACACTGTACAGTCCACATAGCACTGCCAATGTCAAAGTAGACTGGGCCCATGATGAGGCACAAACAGATTAGCAACTGCAATTACAGACGTCTTTGCGGAGTTGTGGACACGTACCGAAGAGGGAAGACGAAGTGATTATCCCTGTCTGAGTGCATCCTGGTAATGTTCCGAATGTACCGCTTGGAAACATGGAAAAACATGTGTGTTTTATTCGGCAATCGATTTGTAATGGCTAATGACAGTTGCCTTTTTGTCCATTTTCCAAAGCAGACCGTACTATCTAGGTTGAATTTTGACACCTAATGCTAGGTCCCTCTCTACATTTCCCCAACTACCGTTCCCGCGTACTGCCAGACACGGATGCTCGAATAAATTGGATAATAGACTTTATGCATATTATGCTAATAGAGCTTGTTTATTCGGTCATATGACAGTTAACTGAACCCATTCGTCTCTCAATCTCGATGTTAGTAATTGTTTGCCGGTAAATACCAGCGGCGAGTTGGAAATGGGAAGACCTGGATTGCATCGCTAACGGTCGCTGAATTATTAACCAATTTCTGTAGATACTGAGGTTGGTGTAGACGGGCAGACACTCCGACCATTTCGATATTTCATACCTCAGCACGGTAACGAGCCGTAGCTCTATGTTCACAATCCGCCTCTCAATCTGAGCGGAAATTGGATCCGGGTAAATACTTGCGGTGCGCCCGAACCTTGCAATGTGCTAGATTGCAGCGCAATTGGTTGCTGCAGCGTTGAGTTACATACTGACATTACTGGCTAACAATTTAACATTGCTCATTCAGCGATCCAATACGAGGTAATGGCGGAAATCAAATACTTATTTGTGGAAAGTCTGTTCGGATTCAATTGTTGAAACGTGTACATGCATTGTTTAAGTGTGTGTAAGCTTGAAATCTCGCAATCAAAGGCGCACGTAGACAGTAGACCAGTCACTACTGATTCTGGGTTGAGCGGCCTTCGTGGAATTCTATTTCCGTACATCATTTGTACCTCGTTATTTGTCACTTGACACTGAAACGGAAGGAAATCATCCCTCATTCCCTCGATTTGAGCCCCCATCCATCCATTTCTATATTTTCCCATCGCGCCCTACGACACGCGAGAAATAATGGAACCAATCGTTCAAAGCACTCGCAAAGAATGATCGCTGACAATTGAACGATGGAGGCGCCAAAAGAGCAACGGGTCGAGTTCTTCACAAAGATCCATCATAATTCTGCTCTCAGCAGCCGTTACAACAAGACCTGTCTCTACAAGTAGTTGAAACCCACAGCCGGGTCTATCAGCACTGGCTATTATTCCCTGTGACCACTTCCTCAAAACCCCTATTTGTGACGGTTGTGAGGGTGCAAAGAGGTCTATTGACGGTGGTCCAGTTTCCGGATGAAATTATTTTCACTACAGGTCCGGTCTGACGTTTCGATCTGCTGGTAGATGGATTAATTTGATTATCTAGCAACAGATGCTTGGAAAATATTGCTTGGTCGAGTTTTTCTTCAGGCCATTATTCACTGCTAAGATTTTCAAGCTTTCTCCAATAAAGTGACTCTATTCGCGTCAGAGTATTTGTATGAACAAAAAAACATCATTATTATTTAATCCTTTGATATTTACGACTCTCTACATATAATCCAATTTGGATGAAGACTGTCTGATAACTTATTGTTACCTATATAGTTATTTTCATTCCCAATTTTTACCCTAAACTCTTAGTAATCACAGAAAATGAAATTATCTAATGGTTGATCATAAAATCAGACAAGTTCTTCTGATAGGAAGGTTGGTGGCAATAACGGTGGCCCCCAGGCGTGGAGCGGACAAATTTAATTATACCGTTCGGAAATGGACTAGAAAATTGAAAGATAGCTGGAGATAAAATTTAATGCAAGATCATGGCGAAATTAAATAGATTGGTGAAAATTAGGGCATCAGATCAGAGTGTTTACTGATGGCCCAAGCCAAGCTTATTTTTAAAAAATCTGATACTTATTAAAATTGGCCAGAAAAAACGTTTAAGGCTTTGGATAAATTAGACAACCTGCAAGGTTCTTAGAAAAAGTAAAGGAAGTGAATTCAGACCTCCTGGTTCGTGCGCGGACTACAATATATTGCGCTTACAGTATCCACGTCATTCTCCAAGTTCCTATCTAACTCCATACCCAATTCCATCAATATAGGTTCAGCAGTTTAGACGCAAAAACGTAACAAACCGACACACTATTACATTTACAATATTAGTACAGTCGGCCTCAGAAGTTGCTAAGTATATTTAAGTTTCCGATTTTCTTGTAGATACGCAAAATGCCCTTTTTTGGTGCCTGTATTAAATTTAAGATACGGAGATGTTCGAGTACTTTTGAGGCCGACTGAACTTACGGATTAGTGAACCGCTTCCTTTGGAAGCCGGATAAAAAGACACGTGTCCAACCGATTAACCACTTCTCCACTCATTTATTGACCAGCGCAACAATCGGACACATCAAAGGCGGCCCCAATGCCTCGAGCCAAATCGACTCGCAAACATCGGCATTAACGCAACCCTAACAATTTGTGTCCCGTCTTCTATGGTGGAATTTCGACGGTGCTATGTAACTGGGTGACAGTGACGTAGCCACATCTAAAGCAGCCATTACAGGTTCAATCTCGTATTGATACAACGTAAGGCCGACAGACAAACGTGAGTAGTACCGAATCGAATGTGATAAGATTCGAAACGAGTTGATTGTTCTGGATCTAAAATGCCCTGTTTATAAGAAAGCAATAAATGACAAGTCTGCACATTGAATCTGCATAATGATGTTAAAAAAATCGATTAGGACCTTAGTCTAGGAAGCTTAGAATAAATTACTTGTTGGATCATCAAATCTAAAGGGTTTTCAAAATCAAAGATTCAGCTGATGCTTTAGCGCTATTATACTTCACAAAAAATATCGACCATCAAATCACCAAGTTCACAAGGTCAAGGTTTCGTCAGTTTTTTTTCTTGCAAATATGAATTTAATTTGCTAAATTTTTCAAGCTGGAGGAGGAGGAATTGACATTCCACTATATTATATCTACTGAAAAATCATGAAAATTAAACGTCAAGTCGGCGTAGCACGTTGAAAGCCTAAATAGCGAATTAAAAACGCAAAAGCTTAGATACTGTTAATTCACACATGCCGCGGGTGTCCAATAGTCTATTAAAACCGTACTACCAATAAGACTCCATCCTTTGTTTATTATAAACACTTTCTATTACTGCTCACTCTTTCGCACCTTCCAAATTCGCGTGCAGCTGTCCCGTTCGCACGTTTGTTTTGTAGCATTACGTCTAGTGCATAACCTAGGGTTGCCCCTCAAGAACGTTAACGACTTCAACCCCGGGTATGCCTGAGGCCGATTCAATTACTACCGTAGTATTATTCCGTCGGAAAATATGTATGTTTGTGTGCGCTTGTTGCGGTTGTATATTAAATTCTGTTCGTGTTTATTGGTCGTGGACGGCGGAGGTGCGGATGAGGGTTTCCACTATATTGGATTCTGTGAATGTCGGTACCTGGATGTGGACTTTACGTTTAATAGCGTGGGGCGACCAGATACGGTTGACCTGTGTCATCGCGTCAAGCTGTGGTCTGAGTGTTCATGGATTACTATTGGTTACTAAATTGAATTCAAACCACCGGGCGAAACTAGAAAACTATAAGACACTGCATGTATATTACAGAAAAATAACACGTAAAGGACCGTTAGCACTTGTAGTTAATAAGAAAAACGTTACAAAAAACGAAACAGCGCGACCTTCGAAATGTTCAAGACTGCGAAGGACCATGGACAAACAATAAACTTACCCCCTTTTGCCCAACGGGAAAGATCCTAATATGGAGTTTGTACACAATCGTACCTCTCTCCGAGTTCCAAGCGTCCCGTCTCAGAGCATGACTATGGGTAGTCGAAACATACACACGAAAGAAGCTAATGACATATAGTCCGTTTCTTATGCCATTGACATAGAGTTGGTTTTGTTCACCTGAACCTACCTTGATTATTCCCTCAAGCAATATTTAAGAAGTCTATAGAGCTTATACATACCTACGGATCGTCATGACGCGGCAATTGGTAGGGGTCTGATACCGATGTCGAGTCGATTTAGTCCAGGGCCACTGTAGCTATTAATTATTCTGTGCCGGGGTGTATTAGGATTGTCTTTGATGTGCCGTCCAGCGGGGGTCAGTGGGTCCGGTTAAGCGATGTTATCTTTGTCGGCCGATAGGTGATTTTGAAGGTTTTGATGACCTCCAGTGGTGAAAGGGGAAGGGGGATTATCGATGTCAGAGTAAAGGATGAATGGACAAAGAATTATTATTCTCTAGATCACTAGAGTAGAGATACTGGGCCAGATCCTTTTTCATCGCAGAAGCCTCACCAAGAAAAAGCTTATGACTAACATAATTTCAGCGCTACTGCTTCGCAAGAAATAGTAGTGTTTAGTGTTAAAGAAAACAGATAGCTAATTAACAGCAAAATTTAGCATCTTGATAGACACGCCTAAACATCCATCTACCCGCAATTTTAAACTATAATAGATTTCGATTAACCGCTGGCGTCGCGGAGGCGCCGTCATCTGTCCGATATGGCCACAACGGCTCGATAAGGTGCTATCGGCAGCCTCGGGCCAATTTATAGGCGCTTGATAGCGCTTCAATGAGCAAGGGGCCTTAGTTCAGGAAGGGACTTGGCGATCGGTGTTGGCTGAATGTTATCAATGTTTGAGTTGGAATCTCTAATAGTTGAATTACTGGCGCATTGACTGCGACTGCGTGTTGTTGCGATGATTTTGGAATGTTTAGTGTTACAAGCGGGACTTTTTGAAATTAGTAGTTTAGGCTTGTGTTTGACTACAATCTGACATGTAAAACTAAATGAGGGCTCGTAATATATATAAGTATGTATGTACACAAAATCTTTCGTTTCTCTCTCGGTAATGACGACGTATTCGAATATTTGACACACCCTAAGCCTAGAATACGACTGACCACCAAGGACTTATTTCGAGATATAAAAGCCAAAAGGAGTGACAACTTTAACCTTAGAAATGACAAACACAGTGACAAAACTCTGATACGAAAACAAACTAAGGGCAGCAATTGGATTGGTTCAATTCATTTAACCCTTCAAGTGGTTCGGTTCAACCAAAGATTCCAAATGCGACTGGTTAAATTCATAAGTACGAGCTAATAAAAAGCGTAAAAATACTAGTGCCTCGCTGTATGCTGTAAACCTAGGTTCCATCAAGTGTATGATGCTTGAAGTGTCGCCTCCGGCGTTGCAGACGGGCACAAGTGCGCAGGGAATGTCTAACTTTATTTATGTCTATGAAGTAACATCTGAGTGTCTATGTTTTTAAGATGGTGGAACAATAATTATATATTTCTAGATGAGGCTTTACTGTCCATTTTTATCTTTTTACAAGCAATCTCCGTGGTACGATGATGCGGTAAGCGAGACGGTGCAAATTAGTTTCACGCACAGATCAAACAGTTCTGTGAACCAATGTATTTGCACTGTCTAGGTATTTGTAGGATCGTGGTTACGTAAGTTATTGATTATCTAGTTACAGGGAATCCTGTTTAGCGAACAGAATCTAAGTTATAATGATTCTTATTAAAAAAGTAATTTCTATTATCAAATAATTTAGACTGCGAACCTAGTTTGTCTTTCAACCAAAACAATCCATCTCCAGACACAATGGTAGAAAGAAGGGGTTATTTATTTCCAAGTAAAATAAAATATTTTCACCACCAACGCGTCACATTCCCTGATACATCTCCCACCCCCGGGCTAATTTGTTTACCACCCCATTGTCTTCCCGTCTGCGGGGCTATGAATGATCAATTATGGAGGTTTTCATATGCAAATGTCTCGGGAGCTATTTTAATTACGCTTCCTATTGCTTTTGATTATTGATTGAGTTCATTAGCGGAGTTGGAGGAAGCGTCGATGTACCTACTGTTAAGTTTGAAATTGCTTGACGAAACTCGACATGGCTTTAGAGGTGACCTAAAATTCTGCTAAATTACCTTCTGCATTTGTAATCATTTAATATTCTGAATGCAGTGGCCATTGATGTGTTTAACTCAATTCCATTTGTATAACCAGAAATGTTCTCTCAGAGTATGATTTAATAAATATCATTGCGTTCTCTTGTAAAACGTATAAGTTATCACTCGCTTTTTAATATAAAACGTCGTGAGGAATCCTCCATGCCCGAGAATCACTTCAGAGGCATGCGATCCACTTATTCAGACCAGACCACGTGGAAGATTGTAACCTAATCCTCCTCACACAAGTGAGGTGTGAGATCCGTGCTGTCCAGTGGGTGAACATAGCTTGCGGTCATTGCAAAAGGACGGAGCACGGCCAAAACCTGCTAAGTACTAAAATCAATTTTATTTCAATACACAATTTCTTGGTATTCTTGGGCATGGTCCAAATGACATGCTTCATTGGGTTTGGTTATTGATTGAGTTCATTACCGGTCCGCGCCGCGGGGGCGTTGATTAGCCGTGAATTTTGTATGCGGGTGACGTCGCGCGACGTGTCTTGTGTGGCTATTTTTGGAGTTATCAAGCTCGAGTCATGTTAAACTAGTGTTTGCTCAACTTTGAACTGTTTTAAATCCGTAAAATCACATAATTTATTTTTAAAATTAATGATTTAAAAGCAGATCCTTCATCTAATAGTAAGCACAAATGAAGTAGTATTAAGAAGTGTGTTAGAAATAGCCCTTTTGCTCCCCTGTGAAATCGTATTGAGGTTCGCACCTTAACGACGCAGGCGACGAATAGTTCACAATAAAAAAATGGGCGCTTTGCAAACATCCCTAAATCGAGTCTCGAATCGTGAACAACCTCAAAGCGAATCTAAACCGACAACCTCCATTAATCGCCGTAATCACCGTAGCGCATTCCAATGAGCGTGAAGTGCTAAAATCAAACGTTCGACGCGAGCTGTTCGCTTTGAGCCGACACTTTTGTCGGGACTAATGAGGCACCTCAACGCACTGAGCGGTTCAGGTAGGGGGGATTTTAGATTTTCACACTTAGACGACTTGCCCTGTTGGCTGACGATTTGTTACCGATAGCATTAATGATGCACGCAATGTAACAATTTCATGTCTTTTAAACGCCACAATTGAGAGCGAGAGAGAACGCCTTTGACATTCATGTGGAACTGTACTAGACGAACATGTAGGTACTGTTAAATATTATTAAGTCCATACATGGATACTAATTAAGTAATTTTAAGAATGTCTCGATTCTCATTTTAAGCGTTTTTTAACCGCGCACCCCAATATCTTCACTGCGAAAGACCTATCATCATTTGAAATCACGTTGCAGGTAAAAAAACCGCGAGAACCGACACGCTTCGATCGAGCGTGAGCTTCGACGTCAGTGATCTTTGAACACCTATTATTCGTTCTACAAAAAGGCTTTCGTGTCAGTTTTTAAAGGAGATACAATTTTTTGACACAATTCACCCGCAAAGCCCGGGAAGGTGACTAAAACTTTAACTCCTCTCCCCCGCCGCAGCTATTAACCGTAAGAAGGCGCGTCGACCGCCGAAGTGTCACAACTCAAAGTAATTAATATTTTAATTGGGCATTTCGTGCGTTGTTACTTAGCTGATATTGCGCGATAAATTCGGTGCCGCTAATAATGTCGCACTCCCCACTTTTGTGAGAGCGCTCCTGAGTGGTGCGGTTTTACGCGATTTTAGACTTACACCGCTTTCGGTATAGGTGGAGGATTTTTAATTGATGGTTTTGGCTTTGATGCTCATCGTCGTTAAAGCGACGATAAATCGCGTGCGCTTGTTTTTTTTTGATGTCGATATTAAATACAACTTTGACCAGCGGTGCGAAGGCCGATGGATTCGAGAAGAGTTGAAAAAGTGCCTGACGTAAATTTATGACCTACATTTATGACTATGGCGTTATTATGTTTTTTTCAGTTTTGTTTTATGATTTGAGAGTTCGTAAGAGACTTTGTTTGTATTCATATTATTCCACAAAGAAACTTAAAACAAAGTCAGACATTATCGTATCAGTTCTGAAAGCAGGCGTATTTCGAGGAAGGACCGAAACGGCTTATTATGACAAAGTCTCCCCTAAACCCTCCAGAAGCCTTTTTACTTTTTAATATCTCCCGCACAAACGCAATAATAAGATTAAAACCTAATCAACATCAAAGGAAGAACCTAAGACAACTCCAGATTAATATAATCTCAATATTCGGTGATCCGATGCGTAAAGAGTGAAAATCTACTGTATTATATTTCAAGTAGTGCTGGGTATGCAATAGTTTTGCCGGATTGGCGGATAAAGCAGGCGTACTCTATACTCTAGAGCAAAATATCGGTATTGGAATTCGTCACAGTTGGAATCAAAATTGGAACGCAATTGGTGCAAGAATAAACCTGTCCTTGAAGTAAACAAATCATACTTAAGTATTATAAAAGCAACCCACAAATGTGTATTTTATTTGTAGGTGGATATAGCGCCTGCGACACTCATTAGTGTAAACACTATTTTCTGATGTACCTATTCCTACATTGCAATAAAACAGATAATTCAAGGTTTTACGGCTACTATTGCTACTGTAATAGTTTTTTTTACGGTAAACGTAATTTGTTTTTGAGACAAACCAAATTAGATTAACGCTTAAATTTATTATAATACCTGAGGTTACTGGGCTGTTGATAACACGACGTTGGAATAAAAGTATCCGGATAGTGGCCGGCAAAACTACCGCATCCCTAACTTCAACCCTTCTGTGACAACTTGGGCGTAACGAATCGGTGAATTTTTGATCTCTCGCGGGGTAGGGGGTGTCAGCGACGTTATTAACACTTAATATTTACTGCTCGGCGGGGGTGAAATGGTAGGTGGCAGATTCCTTTAGTTCAGTATTGGCATGTAGGAACAAGTGAATGGTAGGTAACAGAGGACGAATCGATTGATTTGAAAAATTTAATTTTTGGTGAATTTCAGCTGAGTATGGGGAAAGACTATGAATAATATTTAACGTTTAAATTAGTATTTGCGGAAAAGTAAACGTTTTCTGAGAAACGTTTAAACAATACATATTCGGTACTGTCTATCATCAGATGAAGTCGCTCTCGCAATTAGCAACGAGTCAAACGTACTAAGTTAAAGACGTGGATACCCATACGTTTCTTTATTCCGAGGGTGTAGAAAGATTTGGTAGCCTAGCATTGTGAAGAGTTCTGTCACATTATGCAGTTCGTAATACGTGACACAATATTCCAAGACGGTGCGGCCTCTGAAAGTCTCCGGAGAACGCTTTGCGGCTTGGTCTTCCGAACGACTGCGAGCCTACAAGTGTTCATATGGAAGTTTGATGTGTGACACACTGTCGGGGAGGACGATCAGCTTTTTCTGCTGCTAGCAAGCGAGTATAGCTGGAAAGGCGTGGAGAAGGATCTGCTTGAACTACAACTTCAATAATGTAAGTTGCGCTGGAGAGAATATATGCCGTGTTGTTTTGTATAAGTCAAGATTCAGTGTGGATCCGACAAACTACATAGTTTTATCGAGTGGAGTGTTTTTCAGCTGGAAAGCGACAGGTTATCGTGTTTCTGAGGAGACTCATCTGAGCCCAAAGTGATTCGAGTTTTTCTTCAGACTGTCTGTCAGATTTTTACTACTCAATCACAGCTTGCTCACTCATCTTCCGTCACTGACATATCTGCTGCACCGCTGCACCCCGGACTCCCAAGAAATCTCAAGTAGACTGTTACGTGCTTCAGCGTTGTTGAAATTCAGATTCAGGATTTCGCTCGCAGAATTCCGGCGCTGTATGTCTGACGGCAACAAACAAACCACCAACAGTTGGAGTTTGAGCCGCGTTGATTTATTGATTCCAAAGGCCGCTCGGGACCGCGATCGCTGGGTACTTCCCATTGCGCCGCTCGTTTCATTACCATCTCACTAATTGGGTTTCCGCATACACATAAACACGAGGATGCCTATGGGTGTGGATCCTGGGCGTAAATCATATTTAGAGATCGGTGGCGGAGAAGTCAGCTGCAGATCGTTAGCTGGAGGTTTGATTACCGCCACTGGACAACTGATTGCTGTATCACTTGTGCAGTGCTTACTCTAGGAAGGCTATAATTGTGTATTTTTTTCATACGTGTTACACAAAGCACACATACGCCTTAAGCCTCAAACCATAATATATCTTCACTTATTATCAGGTGAGAGTGAAAGGTCTTTGTAGATGGTAAGGATACAATTAGCCAAATATTATTGACGTGAATAATACTTTTACAAATTGTATGTTTTTCTCGATGATATTGCAGTATTCAACGAAGAATTACAATAACAACAACATATCTGATAACAAATGCTGTGTGCGTCTGATTCTTGATAAGAGTCTAGTAAGTTGTCTCAAGTTCAAAGAACCTAACTCGAATAAGCCGAATTTTCCAAATTTTATTGCTAGTGGACTAAGACGCAGTCAAAGCACATTCCACCAAGTTCACAGAGCACAGTATGTGTGTCGCCCGATCCAAGAATTCGAGGTATACCATCGGCATCTTGACATAATTTCGACCCCTGTTGTGGCAAAAACAGACCATGACCGAAAATTTAGAGATGTTACACCGCAATATCGATAACTCTGACATTGCAAATCATCACCAAAATCATACCATTCTCAAGTTAATTTGTACTAATTGTGTATAAGTTATAAAAGGAACAACTACAACACGTATTCTATCTTCTTATTTCACGAAGCGTTAATTACCATTTTAAACTAGGATTAACCGTGGTTTTGTTACGAAATGTATTCGGAACATGCTTTATCGCCGAAAACCGAGCTACAATCCTCACACATCCGTACCTTAAAGCCGCATCGATACATCATCACCTTATACCCCGCCTCTACGCGGAGACAAAGTGTTGGTGTACATTAACGGCTGGGGGGGTTTTTATTGCCCCCACGCCTTAAAATATTGTCTGATTCATTAGCGGATATTTCACATTTAAGTTTCGTGTGCGCTCTCAGCTTCCACACGCGCTGAACTTTGAAGGTGATCATACCGAGAGGTGTTGTTATAACGACACTTACAATTTTCTGTTAAGGGATATCGTTACGTGCGCGTAATAAGACGCTAAGATTCCGTTATACCCTTAATTATTAAGGGTGGGGGGTCGGGCGTAATGTAATGACACATGTATGTAAATATTCCGAGTAACGACCGGAGGTGGCGAACGCTGCACGCCTTAATGTGCGCTCGGTTGTTTTCTTTGATTAAAGAATTTTATTACAGGATATAATTCACGATTAGACGGGAAAGGGTTGAGGGTGGGGGTGGCTGCGTCTCAAGATAAAACGCTCGTGTAATGACGGGTGCGTGATTCTGAATCGTAATTGTTATTGTGGTGCGGTGTTGGCGCGTGCTAAAAATTATGCCTCAGTTCGGGATGTAATATTTGATTAAAGGGCGCGCTTCCTTTTCTCTGCTCTCGACCTTTCACGGCATGAGCTTGGCGTATTAAATTGATGATAGTACAATCGTAGTGTTGACCAAGAATATTTCTGATTTGTACCATAATACTTACCTGACTCTTCCATGGCGTTAGCTTTCCCTATTCTGCTGTTCTTCGTTCAATGCTTTGACTTACCTGTAATCAAAGATTTAAAAAGGGGTTAGGTGAGGAATATAGTTTAGCGAACTAAAGTTAGCACTACGTAACTAATGCATCTTCTATAGGTTGAATATGAATTGATCTCTCATCAGAATATCATATTGAATGTAAAATATGTCTACAGATTGATAAATAGGACTACGTACCGACGTTACAAAGTTTTACAACAAAAGATTTAAACTAGAGTTGAACAGATGTGTCTAAATGTTTTTTCCACAAATCGACGTCAACTCATCGCTTTTTTTACTCCAATAACAAATTCACAAGTAAAATAATTAGGAATGCCAGGATTGAGTGAGACAACGCGAGTGATAGATGTCGATTTTGTTGAACGAAATTTTGGAAACATCTGTTTAACTCTGGTCTAAACTGTTGCGGTAAGACGGTTAAAAATTAATGTATACTCTGCTTTCTGTGATATCTAAAATAAATATCATAATCATATTATATCTACATAATATCTCAATCGAAACTTTAATAATACGAGAGCCTACGGCTCAAAACCTAGTTCTACAAAATTCACAAATTATATTATATACTCGTATAATACAAGCTGTTATCCGCGACTTCGCCTTCTGCTAGTAAGAACATAATGTGTGAACTTTGTATGCTATTGTAAATCAATCGGACACGCCATATCTCTACAACATCTTTTATCTCCCCATCTCCCATTTTCATATCTCCCCATTTTCCCATCTCTCCATTCCTATTCCCCCATTTTCCCATCTCCTCCCATTTCCCATCGTCTCATTTTCCCATCTCCCTTTCTCTGGGAGTGACTCTGGGACGTGGCTGACTGATTGACTGACTGACGTGACTGACTGTATGTCATACTTACCCGATTGATTTACTATAGCATTTTTTTTTGTTCTGTGGTGATTAGACTGTCAATTTTGTTTACGTGAATTTAGTTACGGCCGATGATACTAGATATACTTAGGCACGAGGCGTCACTCGTAACGCTGAGAAGGCCTATGAAGCGGGCTGGCAGAACTCACTTATCATTATTATAGTCCTTACTCCTCCCCTGCTCCGAGGAACAAATTATAAGTGGGAATCGTATCAGACTAGATACGGTAGGCGTTTTTTAATTTTTAAATGTGTTTTTTAACTATGTTGCCAGTTTTTCACATTGCAGCATCACCATTTCGTGTTACCCCATTAACGACGTGTCTTATCCTATAAATATCATCTGGGAATCTTAACCAACCAGGTTTTTTGTCGTGGGCTCTCGTATCCTCCACATCCCATCAGTATCTAGTGCAAAATCACCAAACATCACACAACATGATTACGTAAAGGGTTACACATAAACGTACCGACATACAGAGCGGTACAGAGCCCTCCTTTTGAGTCTTATAACCCGCTCGCGTTTTAAATTTTAATGAATATAGATATCTTTATTCGCTTTGAGCGAGCGAGCCGAGCGCTGGAGCTGATTAAGGCACTGTTCCGTGGAAGCGAAAATTTTTTTGACACTTTTGTGTCTAAATATTACAATAAACTAATGCATTGTTGAATTAGACCACTGTCGTGACGATGTGGTCGTAGATGGTTGCATGTTAAGCTTACAATGTCAGCTCTCAAGGACCGCTGCCAGAACAATGGGACTTGGCGACAGATTCTCTACTTCCAGGTGAGAGACAGCCAGGCGGTCACTATAGTGACCTATCACCAAGGTTTTTAACGTTACTTTTTACATCGGACGCTCCTGCTTATTTCTGTTATTTTTATTACTAACCTATTTTCGGATAACGAACGCATTCATATTATGTACCTACTTTTAAAATTGATCTAGCGCTACAAGGGTCCAAGTGAGCAAGTAAGCAACGGGAACCCGAACGAACGTTCGCTTGCTCGCGCAGTGACACCCCTCCCTAATTGTGATTAAAACATTCGGAGCGCGCCATTAAATCTAATATGCAGCGGAATCATGCGCGATGTCTGTACGTAACCGGTGCATACAGGTTTTTGGCGTATTTTCCGTAATTACTAATGGCGGCAAGGACTTTCTTTGTTAACTGTGTAATGTAGGAATGTATTCTAAAGCCGTAGCTTTAGGTGCGCCAGGAATATAATAGGTAATATTATTATCCACATAGCCTTTTAGTGTTTTGCTTTCAATTACTTGACCAATTCTTATTACAGGGACCGACACTACCTCGTTAGACTCAGCTGTATAAAAAAACCGGCCAAGTGCGAGTCGGACTCGCGCACGAAGTGTTCCGTACCACTATCTATAAAAAAAGGCAAAACATCCCATTTTTTGAATCGCAACCCCCTTAAATATTTCTTTAATCTGTTTTTAGTATTTGTTGTTATACCGGCATCAGAAATACATCATCTGTGAAAATTTCAATTGTCTAACTATCACGGTTCATGAGATACAGCCTGGTGACGGACGGACAGACAGGCAGACGGACGGACCGCGGAGCCTTAGTAATAGGGCCCCGTTTTACCCTTTGGGTACGAAACCCTAAAAATAACATCGCAGCCTACAATCTCGGAACCAGTCGCGTGTCTGAATGACGTGGAACCTTAATTTTTTTTTAGCTCAAACTGTACTCGTGACTTTCAAAGAATTCCATGATAATTAGTACAATTTCTTAGTTCCAGAGACAGTCTGAGACGTGCGACCGGCGGAGGACAAACAGGCGCGACCATCGCAATCAATTAGCAACTAATTGTCGAGTTCATCGCTAATCGCCGCCTATCGCCGCGCTATCGCCACAGAGAGTTTATGACAGAAGGCCAACCTTGCTTGTCCGGTGATTGATTAGTCCATAAGTAGTCTCAAAATCAAAATAAAGTTTGAACTCATTTAATTTATATCAGAATATTATGTGCTATAGGCAATGAGAAGTATGAGTAAATTTTACAATGTGAACTATCGATATACATTGTGAATCTCAGCCAGACACTGACTTTGTTACTATTCGGACTGAAAGAGATTATTTTTTAATGTAAAAGTAACCCCACACTAGGATTCCTCCTGTGTCGTGGGTACCGTTTACAGACATATAATTTCACATACACATAACGCCCAGACCAGAAGCAAATACCTGTGCATCGCACAAATATTTGTTCCGGGCGGGAATCGAACCCGCGACACCCAAGCGCAGCAGTCCAATTGTTCAGGCACTACGCCTAACGCGTCGTCAAATTGGCTCTCATAATGCAATTTTTATGAAGATCGTAGGCATTAGTTTAATTCACATACGACTATCGAATCTCGACTATAGAAACTAGAATAGAAGTAGGAGTTCTAGAAAAAAAAATGTTGTAAATAAGTGTTTGAGAGGTTAGAAATACATTTTTTAATTACAAGATTCCACACCGGACGTGCTACGCTGTGCCATCATCACCCACCCTGAAAACCGTCAAACAGGCATTAATTGATGTAGTTATTAATGCTTTCTAATTAAATTGGCTGCTTGACGCATGGGTAATATGGTGATGGGGGAGGCTACTCGATTAATGTCATTATTCAGTAGCATGTAGGTATCTAAGTTCAGTACTAGAGTGTAGTGTTTCACGTCAAAAGCAGCTATCAACTGAAATGCTATAGAACTATTCCAATATAATATGGATAGCTACGAAAATGTAACACGGGTTACGAGACCACGTAGCATGTACCTACTACGCAGCTACAAACGTAATGGTCTACGCAGCTACAAACGTATTGGTCTACGCAGCTACAAACGTATTGGTCTACGCAGCTACAAACGTATTGGTCTACGCAGCTACAAACGTAGTGGTCTACGCAGCTACAAACGTATTGGTCTACGCAGCTACAAACGCAGTGTTCTATGCAGCTACAAACGTATTGCTCTACGCAGCTACAAAGTCAACGAAACTTACCAAGTGCAATGCAAGATTGTAATCCAAAGTTCTGGTTGGAACTGAAACTGTTATCGGCAGGCGCTTATTATAAAATAATTCCATAATTAAAAACGGTGATAGATGCTATAACAAATATTATTCAGGCGGAGAAAACAGTAAACATCTCTACATACCTCCGTTGTCACTCTTCTAACATGGCAAGGCCTTAATATAGACTCGTGATAATTATACCTTATAAAATATAGGGTTGTCTATCAACCGTCCATCAATTACTGACCCCTAAAACTAATATTCTCAGACACACCCAAACATAAAGCCGCTGCTCCACTGCGGCGCGTTTCTACGGCTTCAAATTAACTTCAAACACGCATCTGATATATCTCATTTTTGTATAATATTATGTAGGTAACCCGCGACTCGCAGTGGATCACCAGCTTTACACTATCCATTGATGACATTCACATTCACCGCTATACAATTCAATTACAACTAATAACCATAAAAGGCCCAAATTAAATCCCACAGGATTGCCTAACGATCACTATCGCTAATATTACGGTACAAATACGCACCGTATCTAAACGGCATTAATGATAGGCTTAGGTCGAATCGATTGTAGTTATGGCAGGGGACAAACCACACTATTAGTGGGCGAGGACATCGGATCGGAGGTAATTTTCGATGCCGGAGCTATCTCGTTTTGAGGATACAGGGGTAAATGTACAGCGCTCGAAATAATCGTTGGAATGTGTGGTTAGAAAGTATCATCTCCTGGTATCACGTTTTAATTATAAAATCTGCTTATAGAGCAAGCGACTCGATAAGAGATAAAGAAGAGACCATAGCAGTCTCAAAAAGCTCAAAATGTAAGACCTAAATGCCCTCGTCATAATGACTTGTAAATATAACATCAATTTGCTAGATGATGAACGAAAGGAGACGATGCGCGATGAAGAAGAGAGACCAAGACCACAGTACCAAAAAGCTCAACAATTTGACACCAAACATCGTCATAATTACCGTAAATAGAACAAACAGCTCAATTTGTCGGAAAATCAATGAAAGGAGACGACAAGCAATGAGAAGAGAGACGAGGAATGTAATACAACAATACCTCACATAATACTACGTGGTGTATTAGAGGACCTGTATTTACGATGACCGATGAAAACAGGCGAAGAATGGAGTTCAGAAAAGTTCAGCAGTACAACACTAATATCACTTCGTCATGATGACCGCACCGCGCCTGCGATGGACAAATCGAATAGTGTAATCGAATGTGCGGCGTCGCGCCCTGCTCCGCTAATGGTATTAGCTTTATTAATCATTTGCCATTCGTTCCTCGTACGCTGATAGTGGTGCTCAAAGTTTTCACTTGTGAAGGGGTGATGGTTGCCGCCGTTGATGTGAGGTACTTTTTTATGACAGTTTACTTCTGTCAAATGTAGTAAACTCTCCTTTACATTATTGTTTTTATAGCACCGTGCGACCTAAACCCGCACTTAGGTCACGCTTTGCGCTGTTCAAAGTAGCACTTTATTAAACGGCCTGATGTTCACTAACTTCACACCGTTTAAGAATATACCTACCCATCGTTGCGAGCATAGTACTGAACCAAAGCTAATCAGTCATACATTTTTACACCCCTCACAAACTCATAGTAAGCAAGAGAAGATACGTATAATCTGTAACGTGTGGCGCCATATTTCTGCATGTTTTCATTTTCGTCTTCGTTGGACAATATTACTTATTACGTGAAAACGATATTCCTAAGTTAGCAATATTAACCGTACACTGTACCTTTGTTATAAAATGTCTTATCCGATTATATAATTATCGAAACATAAGAATACTTACTTTATTTAGAAATGTTGCGTTTTTTTGTTGTTTACATAAAATGTAACCGACACATGAACTATTTTCACTGAATACACACACTTTCAATTATTATACACCATATCTAATATTATATAATATAGTATCATAGTGAATACATTTATGCACAAACCAGATCAATCACAGATTCCTATATTAAGTAGGTAGGTATTCACGTTACGATAAAGATTCGGTTACAAAATGAAGCGCTACAATATTGATATTTTTCACTGTTTTTTAGTTGAAACCTGCTTGACTGTTATTTAAACTGAACAATATTAAATCTGAAACAATATCACATTAAGCAATTGACGAACAATAAATATGCATCAAAAAATACTAATAACCTAAAAAAAAATCTAGAAGTGATACGGGTAGGTGTAAATTGTGTTTTCCCGTTCTCTACTGGTGGAATGCCAACCTACCATTAAAAATCACATTAAAATTTGTGTGTTTATTACTAAGAGTCAAATGAACATCTTTTCATTGCATTAATTAGAAGATTATTTTTCAATAAATTAAATAGATGGCGGGTTTATGTCGCACGTGCTATAAAATAATATACGATACTCGCTGCATAAGTAAGTCTATTAAATACACGGCGGTTAGCACCCTCGCTTCGCTCGGGCGCTAACTTCACGCCGCCGTGTATTAATATACTACTTAGACAGCTAGTATCGTAATGTACTATTAAGCATATTCTCTAAATCAGGTGAGTTGTTCTTTTTTCCATGTATGTCACTATCCTTTATCATAGTTAAATGTTCGGCCGGTTTGCTTCATGTATGCACTAGGGCTCTATTCAAACCTCAGAGCAACTAGTAGTATACGCAAGTGCTGATATGAGAACAGTTGTTGAAAGTTTGACAGCCACTGCCGCCTGTCGTGTATTGTCACCTACTAGCGGGCGGCGGGTAAAGATATTTGATTAGCGACCACTGGCCACCAGGGGCCGTACGCTTTACCCTACAAATGTATCGTGCTTGGTGGAATCTATGGCATGAAATGATATTGACATTGGTACTGTTTGAGAAAGCAAGACATTGCTTGCTAAGATGTCGTTCACAAGACAACATTTTTATTGCACTGAATTTGCAGCTTTACGGAGATGCTACACATAGTCTGAGGGCACCTTAAAGTGCCAAAATTCGAATAACTTTAAAAATGTTCTGTGCGGATCCGTGAACTACCAATTTTTAGGTTAAGCCTAATTTACTATTAGAAAACAATATCAGGTCCTATATAAGGTTAAATTTTGAGATTTTAATCAAACCCTGCTTGAAGATCTCTCGTAAATCTCTCACGTAGCTAAGGCCAACTAAACGCAAACTGCAGTGTGCTTGTATCGCTACTGTTTAACACATCCAAACATAATCTTGCACAACTGAAGTAAATTGCTTTATTCTACGATTTCAGTATCCCGTTTCCACCTATTCAACATTATCCCTACTTCCCTGCTCTGGCACCGTTCCCAATGTAATGGGATTAAATCATGCGACATTAGCGCCGTCGCCCGTTCGGCCGTCGTCGTAAATAATATTCCTTTTATTAAACTCGAGATAAATGATTATAGACTCCGCTGTCCCCTTGTTTGTTACGTGTAATGCGGTAGCTAGATGAGGTTTTCTCGAGTAATTATAGGAGAGTCGTCGCATTAGGCATATTTTCCTTATGGCCAGCTGTTTCGGAAAATGGTTGCAAAGAAAGCGCTGTACCATTTTTTTAATGTGGCGGTCAACGCGGTGTTTTTTGTTTTGTTGCAGCGCCATGAATTTTGTTTTACAATGTATGATGAACGCTAAAATGTGGATAGAACACGTTCTTAGGTACTGGTACACACTGTAGAAAATTGTAATCATGGTATTGAGTTTAAAAAAAACTTTTAGAACAAATTCTCTCCTCTTCAAAATTTATGCAGGTAATTAAATTGGCGCCCAAACCGGGGCGACAAACAAACTCGCAGTACTTCTTCCAATCATGCATGATTATCAGTTATGAAACATCTCTGACGTCATTGCCGTCGCGTGCCTATTGTCCGGTATCGGTGACGTGGCCAAGTTTTGAGTAATAGCACTCGTGTCCTACACACTGTGAGTCAGCGACAAAGCTTCAGCGAAACGTTTCGTGTCTCGGAATTGTCATCTGCGCGAACAAGGCATATATTTGGTGGTTTTAACTGATATAAGATGTTATCTACAACTATTAATGCTATCATTAACAGAGACTGAAATCGTTATGACAAGCAGGTTGGGTGTAGAAAAAGTGCTCACAGAGATAGAATTGGAGAGATATGATGAAGCACAACGTTTGTATACTGTTTCAATGAGCAGCATAACAAGGCGGTAAGACAGTAGATATGTGCGGGCGTGGCCCTATAGTTTCAGATACATCGTTAATCATCGCCTAGTCCCCCGAACGTCCCCGATACTGGCTAAGTCTTTGTTATTAATTTGGTAACATGTCGCAAATTGTACGGACATTTTGTGAAATATTACGAATTTCCGAAGAAACGCGACATGGCACATAAGTTGGGTGTAGTGTAGTGCGCTAATGGTTTTAAAAATGATTATGTTTTGCCATTTAACAGAAGCGCATCGGTTTTAACGATATGACAATTATTGAGGCTATAATAAATAAATACTAGTCTTAATTAAAATTTAAGTTTAGTAAATGATGAACCTTTTTCCAAATACTCGACCTACCAGCGATTCAGGCATGGCAATTTCAGTGCAAAGCGATTTTTCTCTATAATTAAATGTACTACAGTGGACAGTGGGTGGCACGAGGATAAAATCGGGAGGTTTTTAATTATGTTAGTGAACCGGGCTTTGTCCCGGAACGGGAGTCGCGATAGCTTTTTTGTTATCGCCCGTTTTTTTCAACAGACTTGAAACGAACACTAACTAGGGCACTTCGTAAATAAGTTCTCGAATATTCCGTAATGAAGAGACTGCCATCGCGAAGTGGTGTCGTTGTGGATTTTGGAAAATTTACATGGTAATGAAATCGATGTCTTGTAGATTCGTTTTTGCGAGTCATTTGAACACAATCCTGTTTGTTTTCTCTGAATAAAAAAAAATATTCATTACGATATGATCTAGGTGTCCAGAATCTTGGTAGTGCTTGAAAGGGAAACATCCTTTTTTCAAATTCAAACCATAATCAATTACTGTTTAATTTAATTGATCATACTTTATGTTTTTATCATTCTCTTTGTTAACGAGAATTAGCTGTTTGTAAAAGTGCGATTTAATTGCCTATTTACAATAAATGCTTTGACTTTGACTATGGTATTTTCATATTTGTAGATTGTTTGGCGATTATTTGCGGGTGCAATTCGGAGTTTCGACATTTCAACTCTTAAATTTAATACGTTTAACAAATTAAATACTAACATAGACACGCCCTTTCAACATTCACTCGCAAACTAATAAACTTATGTGTACTAGCATGTTAGTCGTACCACGTTTGATTGTTAACTCTACGCTAGTTCTCAACAATCGCACAGCATCAAACGAACTTCGGATTTTGATATTCACAAACAGTTGTGTGTAATCTCTTGCGGGGAAATTTTAGGCATGTCCCGAGCATTGTTTGCCCCAACACTCGGACCTCTCGCGCGTAAAATTACTATCACCTACCACCTTAGGTAAATATGTCGACAAGAAATTTCGCTTTGAACCCTTTCGGCCCTTTGTACAACTAAAACTATTCTCTGTTAATCTCTGGATAAACAGTGGTTGTTGATAAATTAACGGGTTATTAATATATGCTGCCGTGACCCGCGCAGTCGGCAGGTGGCCCCTTAGGCGTCGTTCTCCCGACAAAGGTTAAGAAACGGCAATTTAGGGTCAACAGTAAATATTGCGGTTATTCCGCTTTTTGAGATGTTTAATAAATTATACGGGCGACGTGTTTGTTTTGCTCTCATTATGTCGAGGACTTTGAATACGGACTATATTTAACGAGCTAAGCCTAAAACCTGTTGAGCCTTTTATAATGTACCCTTTTCTGAACACCTTTACAATGTTACTTGACAAGTTTTACTTGGCTTACGCCTGGACGTAAGTCTATTGTCTTTTAAACGTGTCGTTTTCAAATGGATGAAAATGATTATCAACGAGGTATGAGGATCGCTTTAATATTCAATCTTAGAGCGGCTTATAAACTGCTTACAAGACTTCAGCGGTCGCTTTTATTAACTGCAGCGTAGTTTAATAAAGCCTTCACGGCTCCCCGAACAAAGTCTCCAGTCTCCGCACTTTAATAACAATATTCATCAATAACCTTAACAAAATTAACAGCGTCCAATAAGATCCCCGTCTTATCCCCGTCCATATTGCATTCCGGGAATACGGGAATACGAGTAATCCCGGCCTTTCATCCTCTAATATATATCTCGGGCTAATAAATAGGAGAAAAAGTCGGTCAGAGTGAATCCCGGGGACGGTAAGTGAGTGCTTTACGTCATATCCGAAATCCCGGTAAAGTGAGCGGCGGAAATCCCGCGGTGTTCGATGGGCGGGCCGTCGCGATCTCTGTAATAGCAATAGCTTTGTATTAAAGCCGCTGGGAAGACTTCTTCTGGTTTGGTCCAAAGCAGAGAATTACATGAGTGAAACCCGAAACAATGCTCAATAGTTTGCCTTTTTCCTTCATGGATCATATCATAATTTAAAACGTCCATTCGGGGTTCCATTATACGTACCACAATTAGGGTTGTCTCAGATGCTAGGTTCCGTTGACAAAAAGTTTAACCGAACTGTGATTCCCATTTCATTGTGAGCCTGTGGGTTCTCACTGAACGACATTTCCCAAATACCCATCTCTACCTCGATTTTCAAGGTCATGTTTCGAAATTAATACGGTCAGCCATACTCAACTCACGTTGGGACTCGAAGCCTGTCAGCAAGCCAATATCTGCTTCAAAACGCTTGTCGTTCATGCCTCTCGTCGCGACACTATATCGGCGCGGCTTAGCGCTTTTTCATCAATCCTGCTTTATTACGGCGGATTCGCTTGCGTCCGCCGGCGATGCCGGTCATTTAGCCGGACCGCGCCCGTCTCTATTACCGCCGGCCGATTCCATTCGTATCTGTCGCCCGAGACCGGCCGGAATCCGTCTTCGGACGTCATCCACCCGTTTACGACTTTCGGACGAATTCCTTTTTTTTTCTTCTACCCTCCTTTTTAAGCCAGTTGATGTATAACCGTCAGCCATTGTCGGTTTGTTTTCGGTTTGGCAATTTTTAAAGGGATTACACGCTGCGGCCCCGGACTTGATCACGTCTTCGCAGCTGCCCGCTATTTATGAGGCAATATTTCACGGAATATTGAGTAAAGTGGCCTTTAATCTACTGATATAATGGCGGTTTTGGCGGTTCTATATATCTCGAAACACAATTGTGTTTTCGTATCTTATTGTCCTGCGAAACTTTAAGTAGTTGTCGTGAGGGTTATTAGAAATAGCTCTCCAAATAATAATAGGTTAGTAACCGACAACGAATTAAAAATAAATCATTCCACAAAAAAGAGGTTTGAAACATTACACAACGTATCATCGACATTCTAGTACAGCACAAAAACGCGTTTTTTGTCGTTATTTCGTTCTAAGTCGTAGTTTTGAGGTAGCTAGCCCGATTCCTGTATTACTCATAGGGCATGAGAGACCCTAGGTTAGTTTAGCTTCCGCTATATTTTCCACGAAAATTACTCAAACTGACCGCCTATTTCCAAGCACGCTGAACACACACACCTTTCGGACTCCATCCAATCACACGTGGAAGGCGCACTCCAAACAAAACTCGGAGAAAGCTCAACCTCAGAGATTAATATAAAATTCACATTAATTAATATTCGTCGTGGCGCACAATAGTTTTATTTGTCCTGAGTACACTACACCGTTGCTACAAAGAGTTGGCCGGTATTTTCTATGGAATCGTACGAGGTTTAATTCGTAGCGGGATCCCAGACGGGGGTTGTTAAATAGTGCAACAATAGGTGGACGTATGTTCCATTAATGATGCAAAGATTCGGTTTCGGACCTTCGCCTTTTGTGATCCCTGTATTTGACCGTGTCGCAATTTGATATTTGTGCATATTATAGGCGTCATCGCGCCAAGCTCGATGTGTAGGTGGAAATCTATTTTGGGGGAATATAAGAGGCAAAAGTTAATTTTGTGTTGGTGATTATATCAAATGATAGGATGCCGTCACCAGTTAAATATCTATGACCGAAGTGTTCTATTAGGGAATATCAGGTAAGTATTTAGCAGACTTTTGTTCCAATTAGGTAGGTATAACTTAGTTAATGATTGCGTTGTGGGCATCTTCTAATAGTAGTAACAGCAAAAACCTAATTTAGGTATGCAAATATAGGAAAAGAGCCCTACAATTTGGGCGATGGCACTGCAACTGCTATGGGCACTGCGCTTAACAGGAAGTGAAGGACCAGCTCGCCCCTGTATTCTACGTGTATAAAAAAGTCCGCGTGAGAATTAAACTACACAATTATTTCCAAAATACCCTTCAGGTCGCGAATTCAGCAATACGGAAAGAATCAGATTTCCGAGTGAGCGCCCTTCAGTTTTGGAGAGCACGGATAATTATCCTCTAATGATTCGTTCGGCCGTGTTGCCATCGTCCCGGGAGTTCATGTTACGTGCATTGTGGACGTTCATATTTAGGTACTAATAAAAAAATGAGAGGTATCTCGAAATAAGTGCACGAGAAATTCATTAATAGCTTAAACGGCTAGCTAAAACGAATATCAAAATATACAATTTTGACTTACTTCGACGTTTCGGCACATAGAAGTGGTCACGAAAAGACACGTCACGTCACGTGTGACGAAAGTTGGCGATGAGCCGACGGCAAAACGTAAGTTACCGGTTCTATTTCCGTATAGGGCAGGTTATTTGCTCCAAATTTGCGTGTTGTGGGACTATGGTCTCTCAAACATTAGAAACCCAATTCCCACACTACCTCACTCCCTTAATTCGTTATCATGATGCGTCTATAATATTTGTGTGACATAGGCGGCGATGATGATGATGATGAAGGGCTAGAAACATTCAATCGGTGCATTACTCCAAAATGAATATACCCCAGTAGGTAAACTCTATAAAATGTTACTTCCCTCGGACGATATCTCCAGCAATTCTGTAGTCTGTACACAGCCTACGGAAGTGCGCTTTCGACTCGATTGTTTCATGAGATTTTAATAACGGTGCAGCAAAGACCCGTTGGAAGCCCATTGTTGACTTCAAGATGGAGGCACTCGACGCTGCCGCCGCAGGTGTGTTTCCGAATTTCATTTCGAGATTTGATCGAGTATTAACGAGTGGAATTTAACCTTAGGACCATATTTTGAGACAAAAGTGAGAACAGATCAAAAGGATTGATGTTTAATTTTTGAAGTTCAACTTGTTACCCCAACATTATTGTTTTGGTTCTCATATATAATGTGGCTGACATCGTTTCTACTGAAGATGAACAAGCCCCCGGATTAGCGTTTAATGGTCTCTCAAGAATGTTCATAGAGTCCTCAACCATTTAACTCCCCAAAACCAATGTCGCCCATAACTTCCCAACTATCATAACATTAAGGGAGACCCTTAACCTCACAACTATCAGACTCTTTGTTCCCGCTCCTTTAGTGACGATAAATAAGGGCATTACCTGTTCAAGGGGCATGAACCATCTTTGGAGACAATACGCAAATTTGGGAGGCCATTAAATACATATAAAGTGGTGGAATCGGGTCCTGTTTATTAGGGCGGATTGAAAGGGCAGTGTCGTTTGGTGCGGCCATAAATTAGCGTTCAGAATGGTCTCATGGATAGTGAGTTGTGGCAAGGTTAAGAGGCTATTAATTGGCAAGGGAAAAAAGTGTAGCGTTAATGATTGCTGAAGATCTTCTATCGTGTCGATGTTTTAGGCATTGCTTGAGATGGATTGGTTTGGTCGGAAAACTTGGCGATATGATTAGTCAGCTGGACTGCGATGAATTAAATGGATTGATTTATTAAAACGATTTTTGAGGAGTTTTTGTCTTACAGTCTAAAGATAAACTTCATACTTAATTAGTGCAGACTCGTATTTGATTAAGAAGAAACGAGTTAAATCAGAGAAATTATCGTTGAATAAGTGAGAGATCGTAGTAGTTGGGCATAGCCGGCATAAACCGGCGACTATAGAAATGCGGTCTAATAACAAAATATCAATCAAGAGCCAATTAATCATAGTATTGAAAAGAAAATTACAATTTAATCAAAACACCATAAACAGAATTTATGGTGTAACGCTGTACCAATGAGTCCGGTACCGTATCCCCAATTGTATTTCTGTCACCGGCAACTCCCATTTCAGGCATGCAAAACTACGAAAATACGAAAATAAAACATTTTAAACAAGGTCAGGCCGTCTCCAATTCGCGACGTCTCCCCCCCACTACAGCGGGGCAATTATCCACATCTCGGACACAACAGCGCAGACGTTCTCGACTCACAATGGCTTCCACTCGAGGTCCCGCTGTAACGAATCCACTACCGCCTGCCTACTATCAACCGGTCCCTTTCGCGAAACTAGAGCGGAATTGTTTGCGAGACACTCCTACACTACCAGTTAATGATGTATGGGAGGGGGTTCATTACCGGGCCCGCGTTTTTTGTCTCGCAAGCCTTCTGTACGTATGATCATTTATTGCTGTGTGCTAGTTATAATGATGGCAGGTTCCGACTTCAGAACAGCTCTGTGAATATGGCTCAAAGGTTTAATTGGTGTGGATTGTAAGGATAGTTTCGACGTTTTGGAGACTGCTTTTGTGACTTGAGATAGGAGAAAAAAATTATATGGCTATTTAGAATATTTTCGTTATTGCTGCGAGGGTTGATTCATGTGAAAATGTGGTTAGAGAACAACGTTAAACAAAAACAGAACCCCTTCTGTTTGTGTACTTCTTCAGTACTCTCAATCTTTTCATCTCTAACAGCTCAGAAGTCAAGCAAACTCAAGTTCTCAAATTATCAAAATCCGTAAGAAAGATTCCGCAAACTCTTCAAGTTGTTACGAGTAGATCACGAACCTCTCAGGGGCCAACAATGTATAGAGGTGACAACCTCCCGAAGTATTTATTGGCTGCATCCCGCACAATCCATCACAGGTCAATTGTTCGCTCGTTCGGCCCCAGCAAGGGCGAGTGCCGCGACAGAGTGAAAATAAACAGTACAGAAGCTCCAAAAGATAGGAAACCGGAATGTGTCGAGGTACTGACACTAGCTCTTGACAAGCAAAAGTGTAAAGAGCTGACTTCGAGTGGAAGTGAATGGAGTGACACTCAAACAAGACCCACTATGATGGCTTACCATGATATTATACGAGTATGTATAGCTTCATACTTCCTTAGTTTTATATTTTGACAGAATGATCTGTAATGCGCCGTCATTTAACATATTATGTCAGCCAAACGAAGAATCTACACGTAAGTATGTGTGGGTGATTCAGATTCAATCGTTTCACAGAGCCTGACGTTGCTTCTACTGGTGCTTGTGCCGTGATCATTATTTAAAATATAGATTAGAGTGTTTTCTTTCCGATAATCGAGGCAGCTATTGAGGGCGGCACACAATGGCAGACCTCTTTTGATACCGTCGCCTGTAGCCTGTCGGGGTCGGGGCTTATTTGTATTAGTAAATTGAAGGTACACTGTCCACTGTATTTAGAGCTCGGTTACATAGCCGCTTTATTTGGGTACCTACTGCGTGTGACGTGAAAGAGTTCTGTGAAGCTATGAAGGGGGTTGAGCAGACTTTATATTGATGATAGATGTATTGAGTATGATTACGGAAAATTCATTTTTGTCACTGCAACAGCTAACAGCTTTGGGACCAACTTATGCTAGAAGTAAAGTCGAATTTTGCGATCTGGCAAACTGGCGTGGCAATTGATTTATCTTTATTGCCATCAAGTCACAATGAAACGAAATACGCAATGCTGTTGGCAGCTGTAGATGTTAAAACGTTCTCAAAACCATCTACTTCGACGTATTTGACATAAGAAATAAATCTATTTGCGACAACACACAACATTGTAACAAAATATAGAGCAGTTCTGCAGTTTTCAACCAATGTTGATTCTATCAGACTCTACATCTAAAGCAATATCGACCAATATAAAGCTGTAGAAGTAAATCATACACACGAAGGCACACCTGATATTCCATAATACACCCCGAAGCACCAACGACGAGTGATCAATTAAGGTGTTCTTTGTAAACATTATATCGGCGCCCATTGAAAAGAGTTGTGAAATTCTTTGATACCAGCCAGACGCGGTTTGCCGAGTGAGAAATCAAAGGCACAAGCTCGCGATGCATGAAGGGTTTTATTAAGATTTAATGCAGGCAACGACACTACGAGGCGGGAAAAGAACGGCGTTTCGAGCACTGTGCAGCGAACAGTAAAGCCACTCGTGGAGGCGGTGTGGATCGACTGACGCACACTAGCGTCCACGTGGCTACTGGCTTGTGTGGTGTTTAATAGCACTAGCTCCTATACTAGAAGAAGGGATGCAAACGAATTACCGAGCGCCAAGATTGATTTAGTCAAGAAATTTCTTAGTGTTAGTAAGAAGCCAATGCTGGTCATTTATGAATATTTATAGGCCAAGATGGTTCTTCCATCAGTAAAGATATAGTGGCAATGTGAACGGTTGAATTTGCAAGGTTGGGGTTCCGTAGATTTTGACGGTGCACGTCGACCTACTCATAATAAACGCCACGCCTGCCCATAACAGTAAGACTAAGAGCTTGGCATTGCAAATCCTGCGGCACTGCTCCGTGCTCGTTAGTCGTTACCCTGATAAATGAGTTCTTCCTTATTTTGATGGAAGCCCTTACTGCTTAAATGTTTCCTTTCAAGTGCCACAGACGATGTGCGTTTTTACATTTACGCCATTTTGGATTTTGTTCGTGTAAGTGCGAGGGTGGCGCTGTTCGGTGTAAAAATAATTTTGTTTTTATTTAAGTTCTGCGAGTGAGGTGCTGCGGCCGTGTAGATAGTGGTCCTTGGGTTTAACAAGAGCTGTCGACTTGGTGTCTCTGCTTTATGAAGACTAGTGTTTTATAATTCAAGTTACCAGTCTGCCGTGCTGCTTTCTGGCACGTTGAACACCGATGCGAATAATCGGCGACGTTGCATTAGTTTTCTATATCCAAGATTTGCGTGGTGATCATTTTAGATGATGAGATTTCTCATTGTTCATACAGACTGATTAAAAGATATGACTTTTGAGATTGGCTGGCTAGAAGAGCTGTGGGCTTACAAGGTCGTCTTATTGCGATCCAATTGAGGACCTAAACAGAATCGATTCACTTTAAATAACAGTAACACATGGCTTTCTATATCATTTACGTAGACGTTAATCCCTTTAGATTTAAAATCAATCTAAATTGAGCGTAAAGATGTCAAAACAAGACGTCATGGGACGAATAAATAGAAAAACGATTCTGTTTAGGTCCTCAATTGGATCGCAATAACACGTCGTGGTAAGCCCCTTGTACTAGGAAGATGAGCAAAATCCATAAACAAGCAACAAGCTTAGCAAAATCCATCACTAAATGTAGCGTTGTGCAAAGAAAAGAAAACTAAATGTTTGCTGGATCATTTTTGAACCGCCTGCAATGATGCGTCGTACCTACTAAAAGCAGCAAAATATTACTAGATCGAATAATTTCGAGAAGAAATCCACCAAAGCTGTTCGCCGTTTAGATTGGTAATCCAACAAAATTGTCGTACCCACAACTCCTCGCCAATTAATCGAATCACCAAAACAAAACAATAAACATGTTCCCAGACTCATTGAAAAGAGCTCTCGATTCCTCAACCGCCATTAATCTCACTGGACTTTACCGCCGAATTAATTATCCCCTGACCATACGATTTAATGGGCTTCCTGGGCCCCGGAGGTTTCCGATTAAATCACTACATCTCATTGGCCGATTTATAGTCGGAACTGAACAGTCCGAGTCCCGGAGCCGTGACCAGAGGAAGTGATTAAGTGTTACGGCCGGACTCCTTAACCCTCGGGCAGCATAATGTCAGTATTATGATGGGAATAGCTTAAAGAGGTGCTTGGGTTGGAAGAGGAATCTTGGATCTCTTTAGGCGTGTGCGATGGCTTAAGTGTCGTTGCCTATTGGATGATTAGGATTAATCTTGAGTTGAGGCTTAATAGCTTTTCGTCATAAGAACAAACAGTAGATCGTAATCCAAAAAACTTAAAAGGGAAGCGACGAAGCATTTTTAGAAGTGGCCGTATTATAGTTTTACTAAGTATATTGCCGATAAATTTTAATAAGCAAAGCACGAACTCCAAACCAAACTTACACATACAGTACCTGACACATTAAAATAGTGAAATACAAAAGATTCTTCTTGTACATCCCTTGGGTCTGTCTTGTATTGGCCCAAATAAATGTCGTTCTCTTTGAAATTACACCAAGGCTCCCGACAAATAAGTAGGCGTACTACATGGTCTTTCCACGGAATTTATTGCCCAGGATTTGCCCTTTGGCCGGCGGAGTAGCCCTTTTGCCCGGACCGATTGTTAATCTGAACTTAGGTGTACTTTTCACCTCGGCCCTTCGGAGCCAAGGCGATACTAAATCTGCACCAATTTGTTGTTACGGGATGGTCACTGGATTTACTATTTTCCTTCTGAAGCATGTGTAGCAAGAAGTTTTCGTTGTTAAGTCTGTTTTCAAAATTCCTAATTTTTATGTGAATCTTCTTAATTAAAATGTGTGTATGATTACGTAAAAATGTGAACCACAGACGACTTTGTTTATGTCGTGGAAGTCAGTGGTTTTACCAACTCCAAAAATATCTTGACAAACTGTAGTTTCTTCGCAACATCTTATTTAATTGGGTAATGCAAACCTTAGTAAGATATGCCACACTATGTTAATTCCAGTGGCTTATTTAAGAGACCAGTTCTTTTGAGCATACAATTAATTAAGTACCGTATAACAAAGTTGAAACTACTAACCGTGCCTAAACAACCTTCGATCTAATCAGTGGCTCAATAGCCTATTTTACACAGGGTGGGCTCACCTGAACACCAATTTGCGGGAATCGCCTCCCATACATAAATGGCTAGAACAAATATTGTCACAATTACCAGATAGCATCAGCCTGTAAACACGGGCGAAGAGTGGTGCCCCGAGGCTGTATCTCAAGCCGTGGGAGGCTTGTGTGGCGATTGGGAAATGGTTGTGACTCATGAGATATCAGCGATTTACCGCTTGGGGAAAGGCCTTATTGTGAGTAAAATTAGTCAGCATAAGCCGCACTTCTAGCTAGGCCGTGGTCCAGGACCGAAGGCCAAGGACCTAAGCGATATGATCGATTGGTTATCCATGTGTTATTTCAGCTTGTGTTTGCGCATCTTCGCTTGAATGGATTAACAGTCTTAGCTTCGACATAGGTTGTATAAGGCAATCTGGTAGGGTTGATTTGCTTTCGTTCTGTTCACCTCACTTTGGATGATTGTAGCTGATAGGTCTGCTGGTGTCATCTTTTGTAGGCACCAAGGCTTTTTGTATTCACACCAGGATTTTAGTCCTCGAACAGTGAAGTAGTTCGACTTTACGGTCTCTTAAATTGAAGAATTATTAGAGGTCCTGTCTTGGCGTTAGCTCTTGCGATACAAATGTCATCAGCACTCCAATTCCCACTTATTTCACCGAAGCGGTTCAGCAATGCCACATCTATGTCATATACAAAGTATTGCAACCTAGACGATACTGCGCAAGTCGCTGCCGCTCACGCCTCAGGCCCGACCTCCGAGACATTTTCCTCCGTGCCTTAAGATCGTTTTATTACCAACCCGGATGGACTTCTGGGATGGATGGCGGGGAATGTAAATTTACTGTACGGAACCGGACGCGGAGAGGTGAGCATCGGATTGTTTTGTTTTTGGCCGGGCCGCATTAAGGAGGGTCGCGGCTCACACCGTTAGGTAATGACGAATTGTGATTACTAGATTGCCTACTCTTAAGCTTAGTGGGGGCAGTATCCATTAAGCTTTTAGTCCTTGATGTCGAAGTACATCGAGTACATCGAAATGGGCATCGAATTGCTTGACAGCAAGTGAGCTCAAAGGGTTCAAAGCTAGCAAAAAAACTATAAATAATTATTAGTATTTCCTGATTCTCTTTTTTTAGAAAAATCCCTGCAGCTAAGTTTTAACTTCCACTGTTCTTCTGTGACCATTTAATAGCTCTGCCAGAACCTTTACTTATTTAGTGTGAAGAACGTCATTGCTATTACTACGAAGAGACAGGCGAATTAATTTAACGATTATCAATGCACAGCAAATTTTGTAAAACAAATAGGAAACATAGAATTTCGGCCAAGCTTTTGAGCTTTATACATTTTTAAGTCAGTCGCCAAAATGCCTATTTGCGCACTTTTGTATACTAACTAAAACGTATTTGCGACAATTTACCTCTTGTTACACTTCAGTATAACATGCTTCACCGTTTACAGGTCCCTTGATACTACCTGCGAGCGATATCCGGCCCTAATCCGACGTGGTAGAGTAGACTACTGTTTGGCGAAGACTTGGAGATCCTTTAGATTTTAGGGGGTGAAGTTAAGACGATCGCGTGTTCGCTCGCATTTCGCCGGGCCTTTGTTTAGACGTGTTAGATCGATGTGCTTAATGTATGTGAATCGAAATACCGTACCGAGGCTCGGTTTAATTTGCCGCCTGTCCATTTGTTCCGATTGCGGGAGTATTTATCGTGTGTTGCGGATTGGTTGGGTTGTTACAACTGGCGAAGTTTTTGGAGTGATTAAAAAGTATTGTGCTCGCAACTGCTAACAACTAGCTTGGGTTTAATCTTCGTTCTGTTTTCAGAATCGGATACATTAGTCCGTTAAAATGTAGCGTTTTAAGTAGACAACTTGAGCCAACTGCAAAATGAGGAAATAAGACGGATTCGAGAACCTTCTTCCTTTGAAAGTTGGTGAAAAGTGAGCAACAAAGACCAATGAAGAACCAATCTTATAGACTGGTGGAAAATGTTAATATATCGCATATACAACAATTCTGAAGTAAACGGTCCCCCAGCGCCTTCGGCTTAAATCCGAAACACCTCAACCAAACATGGTCCGCTACCAAATCTATTAACTATTAACATAAAGGCTTCTTGTATCGATAGTCCTTGTCCGGATTAGGCTACCCTCAATAGGATTTAGTAGCCCGAAGCGTATCGGCACAAAGCAGTAGCACACAGTACTGAAACTTACTAGACACTCTTACTACACTTAAATAAGTAGCATTCGACGGCTTGAAGACCGACGTACACTGACGTAAGCTAACTCTAGATCCCTCTTCTTTCAACCATTAGTAAGTTACCCACTTTTCGACCTTGTCTTGGCACCGATTATTAATCTTAGCGGGCTAGGGTTGATTTTTCAAGACCTGTAACCTAGACGATTCAGGCAGAGAATAGGGGTGATGTTTTAGTACGGGTAAGTCCTTATTTCACAGGTAGATGTTAATACTTAATGATCACGCTCAATCCACAGCGAACACAGGTACCTAGATGCTGTTGCACACGAGTAAGTCGTGATTGGGCGCTCCTTGTTTCTATGGAGCTTGCGCTCTGTCACGTCTTGTATCACCCGCCTTTGTCTATCGGAGTTGCGCCCAGGGACAGGTGAGAGGGCTTCCTTACGAGGATTTTAATTAATAATGTCCCGATAGTCTGCTAGTGATTTACTAGCAGCAAGGAATCGGGATACGGCTTCGTGGAATTGACTGGGTATACATACTGTATACAATACGTCCTATTATTAGAGAATGCTCGAATTTGTTTTAGCTGTTTCTAGTCATAGTCATAGTTACAATTATTATTAAATAGGAATAATTTGCTATTTATTTATTTGTTTACTTTTAAAAAGATTCATGCACATTTTCAGTTACCGATAGTTGTATGTCTAGACAATTGTTTTTATCATCATATCTATCTGGCCAGATAATATATAAATATAACGAAAAGGTCCTCTACATGAAATGACAAGATTCAATTTTGCCCGAACCACCATAATTATGTACATGCGCACTGGAAACTAATAAACCATACAAGTTCCCGAAACCCTCCTAAATCTCCATTACCCATTATAACGGGTGAATAGTTATGATACCGCAAGCATTCACTTACCATCGAAACATCATCGACATATACACAGCACAATGGTCTTAATAACGGACCGAGAAGATAAACAAGTCCCCGCGAGACAATATATCTCATCCCCTTTGGTCCTTCGAGCCGTCTTGGTTCCCGGCCAGTATTAACTGCACATCGCTAGCGTCATAAGTTATTAGTCGTCTTGGGAGTGTAATGGAATCTGTCGATAGGTATGACGATAGTCTTAGATTTAGATACAAAGAACTTACTTTATATTCAGGTTGTTTGCCATTAATTTGATTTGTTTGGAATCGCGATATTTTGCTCTCATTGCATTAATTACGAGTGGATTTTTATCTAATACATTACGAATTTAAAACGAATTAAGTAGGTATAATACAAGCGACCATGTCAGATTCAGAACTGATTTAATGATTAGGCAGAACTCACAGGAAGTACCTATCTATACATATAATTATATCAACGAATAATATAATTGGAGGTCACTGTAGTCCAAAAACAGTAATTAATCGTGTTCTTTGATTCTACTAAGCATCGTATTTGCGACCGCTAAGTAAAATCACATTTTTTTACCAATGTCATCTGAAAACTTTAAAATAGGTAAATGTATATAATTATATTCCTGAAGAGCTAACTCGAGCGCCTTCCGGGCAAGACAGCGCTAGGTGAATGGGGGATAAAAAAATGTTTATTTTTCAAAGCGAGTTAATAGCGAATCAGGATCCAGTGTGGAAAGTCTCGAGACCGAGACGCCGTGCTAAGACGCTCCTGTCCGCACCACCCCCCACCCGACAGACTTGCACCCTCTTACACCCCTACAAGGAGGCGGGTAGATAGTTCACTACATATTAAGATTAGTTTAGTTTTAAATTGGCCGTGTCTTTTTGCAAAAATGAACTCTATCACTTGTAGGTATATCTCTATTTGGACTCTGAGATTTTATGTTGACGTTGAAAGCAAGGATATGTGACAAGAGAAGAGTGGCACAGCTTCTACTGGTAAGAGACTGGGTTTTTGTTTGTTTGTCGAACGAGTTAGTGTCAGATCAGTGTGTCCGTGTCAAAGTCAAAGTCAAATCATTTATTGTAGATAGGCAATAAAATCGAACTTTTACAAGTCAAACACTTCAATCTATTAAACAAATTAATAAAACCATGACGTCTTATTGCCATCCAATTGAGGACTTAAACAGAATCGTTTAACTACTTATTCGTACTGTGACGTTTTGTTGACATTTTGACGCTTAATTTAGGTTGATTTTCAATCTAAAGGGATTGACGCCTACCTAAATGATATCGAAAGCCATGTATTACTATTATTTTAAGTGAAACGATTCTGTTTAGGTCCTCAATTGGATCGCAATAAGACGTCATGGTAAGTCCCCTGAGGTGGCTTATCGACCGCTTTCAATCTAAAACCATATTTGGGGTTAAGGATATGTGATGGTGACTATTTGTGTCGCGTAATTATTATCTGGTCACAGAAACAATGACATGTCTGTAGGTTTTCAAAACCTACATTGAACTAACGTGAGAATGTAAGCCTGAGGGCGTTCATTAACACGGGATGTAAGCCGATGGTTGTATGTAGCATAGAAACCTGGACTTTGATCGCTTATCTATACTAAAATTATAAAGAGGAAAACTTTGTTCGTTTGGTTGTAATGAATAGGCTCCGGAACTACTGAACCGATTTGAAAAAATCATTCACTGTTGGGAAGCTATGCTATCCCCGGTACACATAGGCTACCTTTTATCCCGTAAAAATTAATGGTTCCCGCGGGATAGTAGTAAACGCGGGTGAAACCGCGAGGTGCTTCTAGTGGGTATATATAGTAATCGATGCAGTTTGGTTTGATTTTGAGGCTTGAAAATTGCATTTAGACACTTTGTTTGAAATATCGTAGAGAAAATTACTCAGCTAGACTGTAATAGCCAATGACCAAAGAACAGAAGAGGACATAAACTCTATAATCGTATTTCTTGCTAAAACAGAAACTAAAATGGCGTAGGTATAGGCTCGGTACATTTCCTAGTGCAGTCCATGCCAAACGAAAAAAAACGTAAATAAACAATGACGCCAAATGACACTTCACGTACTCTGAGCACGGAAACGAAAATACCGAACCAGCTGGTTGAGTGGCATTTGTGACTTCATGTTTATTTGTTACTAGGAAAGTGACCAAATAAGTTT
This sequence comes from Hylaea fasciaria, assembly GCA_905147375.1. Lineage (NCBI taxonomy): Eukaryota > Metazoa > Arthropoda > Insecta > Lepidoptera > Geometridae > Hylaea > Hylaea fasciaria. Next base: position 1,216,368 of record LR990213.1, on the reverse strand, counting down.
AAATCTCTTTTTACACATGCAAAATGACATGTGTTAGATATACACGCAAATAAAATAATATATTACAGCGGTGAATCGTATGATATGCCTATAATGTACTTTTTATATAGATAATTAGGAAAATTATTACCTACATAAAAACTATAAAGCATATCTAATTAGTGACAAGAACAAAAAATATTGTGCAAAAAGTAATTCCGATACCGGGAATCGAACCCGAGCCTCCTGGGTGAGAGCCAGGTATCCTAGCCACTAGACCATATCGGATGATATGAACAGCAGCGAATATTGTAATAAGTAGCCACCTTTGCGCCACGCCGCGTCAATCGCAAAAATTCGATTCCCAACCCACAATAAATAATTACACCCATAGACTTTTGGCGCTTTTAAACCAATTCAATGAACAAGTAACCCCTACCTCATAGACAACAATTATTAATTATTATTATAGGTACCTACCTACACACAGATTTATTGTAAATACTGCTAATAATAAAGTATCGTTTTTGACAGGACAAAAGTACATACTTACTTACCTGTTTAAGCTGAATTATAACCATCATACACGGGGAATGTGCCGTTTCATTTTACAGGCATTCAAAGGCTTTTTCAGCTCTTGAGATGTATCAACGATAGCAATATAATTCCAAATAGATTCCAAAGTGGAATCAATCAATGTATGGATGACTTGCGTTAATTGTTTTATAAAAACATTTGATAAGGCTCCATGATCATTTGATTTTTTACCTTAAATGACGGCTTCATTGTTCATTAGAAACTCAAGCTTTGTAACAACTCCGCGAAGCACTCATCTTAAAATTAACTAACATACCTGAAAAATACAAAAATACATATTAGCTCCAATAAATATCAAGCAAAAATAAACTTTAAAACATTTACTTTAGGAGTATATTATACTGCCATGCCGGCAGAATGTGTCTTAAATATATTTGCAAGTATCATTGCACACCAGGGTTAAGTCGCATGATTTCACACATTGCTGGATAGTTTAGTATTCTGAGCTGATGCTTACGAGGAATACACCTCAGCTGAATATTTATTATAGCTCCATTGTAGTGTGCATGTTTATCGCCTTACAATAGCATCGTCACAATAATACCAGGTGTAATAGTGGTCAAATGTCATCCTATAAAGTTTGATAAATATTTGCACTGCAACATGGCTATTGTGCTAAACTCTATGTTAAAACTATTGGGCAAGATTTTAAAATAATATTTTCAACAAGGTGATGGTTTCACAGAAAATTATTCTTATTGTATGTGAGTTTTATAGATATCAAGCTTAGCTTTAACAATAATTAATACCTTATGATAAATAAATCACTAGCTGTTTAAGTTTATAAATTTAGTCAAGGAATACCATGCTGCCCATTTTTATTGAGACACAGAGTGTTTAGTACCTATGACAAAATACATTATGGCTTAAGATCGTGTTGTCCCTATACACATAGGTATTATTAAATAATCAATTTTTCGAAATAAGTACCAATAAAAGCAAAAAATCATGCAGACAGAGACAGAACCTACCTAATTATTTACCAAACATTTAATTACTCTGATAGATTAATTAGGGTAGCTATCTTAGTTAGTCTATCTTACCTTTCTCTTTGTATAAAAACTTTGAACTTTGAAAATCTAAAGGTATAACGTTAGGGTATAACAACCAAAACATGATAACATAACCTCAAATGCGCAGATCAACAGCCCGTGCCGGTAACCGTCAAATCTACGTAAGACAACGTAATATAGCTATTGTATTACCTGGTACGGTGTCTCATCACTGCTTTCTTCCAATCGTTTCAGATTCAAGCTCATCAAACAGTTCTCAATCGAGTTCCAAACGTACAAAACATCGTCTTTGAGATCTAGCAAATTATGCAGCTTCCCAGCGGAATTTTCACTAAAACTGCCCTTTAAGTCCTTAAAGATCTGATGGCCGGCCAATTTCACTTCGTACAAACGGGAATCCATCGCGAAAAAAGAAATTACTAAGTTGTTTTGGTGAAGCAAAATAAAACAAACGATTTTTCCAAGTTGATTTGATTGACATTGACATTGACAGCTGTTGTCGCGCGGTTAAATTTGCGTTTCGATTCTCCTGATTGTATTATGTTCGGTGCGTTTCGCTAATATTATTCAATGGTAAGTGTTCAAAAAATTTTCAATGATGTGATAGCTAAAGGAAGTAATTTATCTACCTAATTAATTAATTGAGTTGTACGTAGATACCATTTTTCTACTTGTTTTTGCTATGAGATAGATTACAGCCTAGATAAGCATTAATAGATGTTTGTTTTCTGTATCACACGTGAGTTAATAACGAGTCGAGCAGGTCGTTCAGACATTTCAAGTAGGTATACTCGTACCTACCTTTGTAGCCTTTAGATCAGAGATTCTCAAAGAGGGCGATAACGCCCCCTTGTGGGTGCTGGAGGCCTAGACGGGGGCGGTAAAGGGCAAAAAAAATTTGGGGGTGTTGAAGTGGTTTAGGGGGGCGATGGCTGATTTGTAATTTCATCATGTACCTAACATAGTACGAGTATTAGATAGCTTTCCTCGGAAAGCCCGTTAACAATAATAATTAATTTTTAACAAGTTATTGTTAAATGGTAGGTAGGTACCTACTCAAACCTAAATTGTGTTGTAGATACGTAGTACATCCCAACTAATTTCATAACACCTCCCAACGCCAGATAATACATCAACAAATTTACAATCCTCACTAATTCAACGCCAACAGCAATCGTAAAGCCTTTAAAACAAACAAAATATTAAATTATACACAGAGATACACGTACGAAAACGAAATTTATCGTTGCCTATACGCTGGTTTATTTATAAGAAAGCACTGTTAGAACTCGGGGAGATGAAATTACGTGATACCATTGCGAATCAAAGTGAAATACTGCTAGAATCGTTGCGGGTACAATCAGTTCGCGTCTCGACTGAGGATTTGTTTGGGCTGTTGAGTGTCTAATCACAATTACAATAAACAACCGAGTAGTAGGTATGTAATGTATCACATAATCGTATATAGGTGCATAATATAATAATATTGATCGGGTAAAATGTACTTAGCACTGTGCGCCTGTCGTTTTAAAACTACATGCTGGTTGCTGCACTTTGCTGTTATGAAAGAAAATGTTAGACCACGGAATCCTACACTATTATATACGAGGTCCGACACGCTCTTGACCAATAATAATAGAAAAATAGCAAACGCGTATTCGAACAGTTTAGGTACATATCCTATGGAGTTATGTGCGCCTGGTACTTTTCTATACATAGTTGAAACATACATTTTATATTGGTTTTTGGCCGACTACGGCTAAGCCAACGGAGGATTAATAACTGAGGCGTTGTTGACGGTACGACGCAACGTGGGGACAACGCACGCTCCGTTGGTTGTCTCCGTTTGGGGACACGGCTTTCGCGGACATCTCGACTAATTCTGTCTGTTGGATTTGATGGATAATGCTTAATTAGGGCCCAATAGTGGCTGGGCCAGAGACACTTCGTACATATTTTTGCTGGTATTTCTGATAATAATACTTTTAGAACACCTGTGACGCCACAGTAAATGTACACTACGGACGTGTATCACTGTACTGTCTATAATATGTTGCTCCAGCAATAAATTAGTCGGAATTGAGATCCTTTCACCTTTCGTTCTAACAGTATTATAGGTACGTTTGACGACGTGTTTGGCGTAGTGACTGAGCAATCGCACTGCTGCGCTTGGTGTCGCGGGTTTGATTCCCGCCTGGAACAAATATGTGTGTGATCCACAATGATTTTTTTCTGTTCTTGGTGATATGTGTATGTGAAATTATAAGTCTGTAAACGGTACCCACGACATAGACGAAATCCTAGGGCTACGTTTTTTGTTAAGAAAGAGAGCTAGAGTAGCTTATCGCAGGTTGCAGCGTCACTACGATAAAGGCGTGAAGGTCCTGCCCTGCTCCAGCAACTTAACATGCAAACTCCCGACATGTAGAACCCTGTCGTCTCTCAGCGCCGGAAATATCTCGACCGGGAGGATCATAAATCATGTCAAGCAACGCGGAAGGGGTATGAAGCAATGATTGCTATGACGTTTTCTGAAGGACCTTCATGTCCTTATTTCTATGGAACAGTATACTAACAGTGACCGGCGTGGTGGCCGAGTGCTTGTGCGCTTTGCAATCTAACACCGCGCTTTGAATCTCAGCCCCCTGGGCCAACGACGCCTATTTACTATCTTGATATAGGTACGTGCAGATTTCCATTGCTTTGGCAGAGATCATAGATCAGGTGGGTATATTTGTGTGTCAGAGGCCTTTATGCGAGGCTGTAGATTGCGCCGCTGTTTCTATATCATGTCATATCATATTAACCATAGGTACTTCATCATCACCATCAACTGCTGTGCACGGGTACACCTCACTCGCTCATTTTCGTGAAAAGGATTAGGCAATAATCCACAACAGGCCGATCCGGGTTAGTGGATCACATACCTAGGTACCTCCGAAATAATTCTGGGTCATGTGAGTATCCTCATTATGCCATGCCTTCAAAGTGAAGTTCAAAGCCCGTTGAATCTATATAAAGGCGATCAGAATTTGTTAGCATATCTGAAGTTCATGTGTCTGGCTCTGCTTCTGACCCGTCAGCTCTCAAGCCATATATACCTGCGGGCTTACCATGACGTCTTATTGCGATCCAATTGAGCACCTAAACAGAATCGTTTCCCTTTAAATAATAGTAATACATGGCTTTCGATATCATTTAGGTAGACGTCAATACAAGACTTCATGGTACGAACAACTAGTAAAACGATTATGTTTAGACCCTCAATTGGATCGCAATAAGACGTCATGGTAAGCACCCTGATCTCCTAAACGTGAAGACCTCCGTTCCGCAGATTTCTACGCAAACAGAGATCAATGTCAAAGCATCGCCCGTTGAATAAAATATAAGGCCGCGTACTCACGGGCTGGCTCGTCCTCGCGATATAATTCTATTGATAAATTTACCAGCGCCTCTCACATGATATTAAGGGGTGGCGATACCCCCCCTTGCCCGATCTATTATTATGCTGCTCGGGTCGCGACGTACGAATCCTGTAGGGCTGCCACCTGCGAGTTTTTATGTAGGTCAATTAGATAGATTTTGGGTAAGTACCTCTGCCTAAGTACCTAGTAGTTTAGTAATTTAAACTTATAGTTTTTCTTCTGCAACTTTTTGCTCGTTCTATTATGTAGGCGCATCTTGCACACAGGTAGGTACATTTATATACGGTGCTACGATGTTTCACGGTAAGTAAGAAAGCGTACAAAATAAAGAAAATACTTAATCCTATTACTTGTCAAACCCAGCTAATAATCTAAACAGTACAATATTTAGACACATCACGTATACTCGTATTATGTAAAAAAAAACATAAAATAAACTCATCTGTTTCAAAGCATATTGTTATGGTGCCAACCCTATCGCAGGAGCCCGTCGGGACGCCGCCGATGACTTGTCATTAATAACGACAGCGGAAATGTATCAAAAGGTGACGCGTGTCCCTCCGTCTGTCTCGGCCCTTATTTATGATACACTAAACAATATTTATTCCAACATCTTCTATCTGTTATAGGTAAAGGTATTGTTTGTTTTACGAGTTTGCTAATTTTCTAGGGGCATGGAGGTAAACTGCTACAGCGCTTCCTGGAACTATCTGGTACCTGCCATAGTAACCCAGTTTTAGTAACACCAATACTTACGACAAAAAATAAATATAGACGCCGTCGAGTTTCTTGCCGATAATCCTTGTCGATTTGATGGATTTTGAATCGGGCACTATAGTATACTCGTAGTATTAACTACAATAGGATGAATTTAACTAGGTATTCGCGTGGCCAGATCGTGCCCATTTCGTGTTCTCTACAAAACTCTTCAAATATTTCAGTAAAGCATCCACCTTGTAGAGTATTTATTTCCTCTATGTCTACCACTTCCTTTCACTGCGTCTTGGCTAGACTTCTGATTAGTAGGTACCTGACTGAATGCTACAAACATTTTGCCGATCTTTATAAAAAAAAAAACAAATTTATACGAGTAATTGACACTGGCCGAATGCATAAATCATGTGAAGCCAACACATAAAAAAAAAGACATACCTACCTACCTTCCCGCACTATCGCCATACGTCAGAAGGTGTCCCCGATCCTCAGAGACGTTACCCAATTACAGCCAGAATTGTTTCTTCTGTAGGTATCTATTACTTTTCCTTCCGTCCGGGACTTAGGGACTCGGGTAAAAAATAGTTCCTTGTCCGGGGACGGCGTCGTAATTATTATGATTGATCTCGCTGTATTGGATTGGGAGATTGTTGACAGGATAATGGAATAAGGGGCTAAAGGTGCGTACAGAACAGACTGGGGAGGGTAGTTATAGGCTGTGCAATGTATACAAACAATTATATATACGGATAGGTACGTGAGTGATCTAAGGGTAACGATTTTTCTTTTAGGGTATACGTATCTAATCCTTATTTTCTGTGTATCGCCATTAGACCCATCAGCATTTTAGTATATATTTCGCAGTGCCAATCTAAGGCAGTGCCCGATATTCTTTCAGTCAATAAACTTTATCGTGTTATAAAAGTTTAGCAAGTCAGTGCCTATTTCGAACATAGATAGTACAGGTAAATAACAAAAAAACATTCACAATCAACGCGAAATGACAAGAACCAATACGCCTACAATGATTGCAAACGTAGAATAGAATAGAATAGAAAATACTTTATTGCACACCAGTACACACATACACACACATGCACACCCTAACAGATCTTTTCACAAAGTCTCTCGAATAATCATATCTCTCATCACCAAATTCGTTCATACTTACGTAATAAAAAAGGTAAACAGTCCAATGTAACGTGTGAAGTCAGAATTTAGTCAATAAAGAACGCGCTATCCCTAGCGGCGCTCCGCCGCAGTACTTGTGGACCATAAACACGGCTCACGTATTTTCAGCTAATGCTTAACATGTACTTTACGACCATCATGTTTTCCTGAGTCAAGACCCGATAAAATAGGCACCTACATTAAAAGCATGGATAGTTTCACCACGCTTGTCCAGTCAGGGTTGACAGCATCCTGTATAACGCAGCAGTGATGGCCATCACCATCAGACGGAGGACATCCACGGCTGACCATAGACCTCCATAGAACGCTACGACGAGCGTTAGTTAGCTGCTCGCATCTCGCGGCTCCAGCGACTCGCACCAGCTCGTCGGTCCAGTTCCTCGCCCAACGCTACGTCTGCCTGAGTCCGGGGGGGTTATCATGACGTCTTATTGCGATCAAATTGAGGACCTAAATACAATAGTTTTACTACTTATTCGTACCATAACGTCTTTTTGAGACATCTTGATGCTCAAGTTAGATTTATTTTAAATCTAAAGGGATCGACCTCTAGCTACATGATATCGAAAGCCGTGTATTACCATTATTTAAACTGAAACGATTCTGTTTAGGTCCTCAATTGGATCGCAATAAGGCGTCGTGGTAAGCCCCCTGGTCCTCGCGCCACTCGTTAATCGCCATTTTAACATTTAGCGATGATACTCGTAGCTCAGTAGGTTACGTCTTCGGATATTGGTGACCCCTAAAACTTGATCTTCAGGTGAAGGAAACCTTTGATAAAATACCTTGGTGGTAGGATATGATAGTGCTAGCTGAAATCCAAGTTGAAAATCTTTAGCCAAATCTTTATCGGGGTGTTCCGGCAGCTGTCCTTGACAGTCAGTTCCACTCTAGGCTGAGCATGTTTATCACCTTTGAACAGATCGTCACACAACCAAGTGAGATCTCGTAGTTCTCAAATGCTAACCTATCAAGTATTAAGAACAACTTTTATAATTGAAGTCTGGCGCCGCTTTATCCACACCAGCTTCCTTATAAAACACATCTTGCGCCGAGATTTGATACCTCACAAGTTTCACCTCAACTTATAAAACCTCCACTGAACAGCATGAAATAGTATCACTTAGTACGAAGCCTCCAATCTTAGCAACACGCTTTAAGGTAAGTGCTATGAGCTAACATCCTGGTTACCCAGCCACTAATAACGTACGTAAATATGGCCACCTAGCTTAATATTAAAACGGCCGTACAATGCCTGAACCTTAACACGTCACGACTAGGAAGGTAATATGTACACCATTAAGGACACTGTATCCAGTGAATTTACTGGTCATATGAGAATACCATGTTTTTTGTTTATATTTTTTCAGACAAGAATGTATGAAGAACTTATTTTGCACAGCAACCTGATGCAAATGAGCTCAAACGCCACCACTTACTGAAAGTCATTGAGAAGTTCCTCTATCCGTTGTTTACTTTCTTTATTATAGGACTAGCTTGTGGTTCAACTTATCCATCAATTAAAGCCCTAAGCACGCTATAAAACTGCTTATATCCATCTCCCATCCTCGACCTCCTCAACTGCATAGATTCAATCAAAACTCCGACTGAAACAGCAAACTTTAATCCAGTCCAGCGAAATTATTGCCCGAACAAAAACATAATATTGTAAGCCACGCCTAAGCTCCCAGGCGAAGACGCTCGCTAGATAGTGCTCGGGGTCATCGCAAACAAATGAGGGGTGTAAATCCACCCCAACCCCCCGCACGGCAGGTGCTCCGCAGGTAGCACTTGCTCAACCCTTTCTTGGCTAACATATGGTTGTTCTTCGAAGATTATACTAGGAATCGGATGTGGCATATAATTTTATTTCTAAGGTCTAACCTATTACAGACCTGCAGTTTGATCCCTGGTAGAGGGCTATTGCATTCACTTCGATACTTTGGCTCAAATTCAAGAATCACTTGCCGAAAATTTATTCGACATGATCCGAATTGAGTCAAACTCAACGTCATTCTCTACAAAACTACAGTTATATTGAACAAAATGTCACACCAGGATTCAGTAAATCATTTTCCAGTAGGTCCTATCTCACGAGAAAAAATCCAATCTTGATGTATGTGCCATGCTTATATAGACGCTGATTTGAAACAAGAAATATTAAAAGGTTTCCAGATGGCTAAAAGGAGATGGAGAAATTAGTTAGAACAATTTAAGGACACCTGCAACAGTTCTCCTGTAGAAGACTGGCGATTGCGATGACGTTCAACCCTCTTGAAGACATCTCCATCATTGAAAGCGTCTCATCATGATAAGCCTCATGCACGGCTCGTGCATCCCCACACTACACGTACAGTACACAGCGGTTACGACAGCTGAAGTGCTTCGGACGCCCGCTGGATTTATAGGCAACCTCTATTGGTTCTGGTCTACTCGGCTGCTTGATTGTAAATTAAACTTATTCGGCGCAGGAATCATTCTTGGTAATTTTGCGTTATGAAGGTATGATTCTGTTTTACAAGATTTTATTGAACTTACTGCATTAGTTTACCTACCTGTACGTTTTCTTGCAAATCGGTCAATAAATGCGATTAGGGTAAAATTGGAGTACTGAAATTAGAATATTTACATAGTTCTTTTGACAGCATCGTAAGCGAAACTTAAGTATTACATTCTGAACAAGTGTTTGTGGAAAAGAGGTGTTAAAGTTGAGGGCAAACGGGGGCAAAAAAGGGGGATGCCGATAATCATCATTATACTCGTAATTAATCATGATAATTAATTGATTAAGCTAGATCTACAGAACCACTAGTACTTAATACATAATATTATACCTATTGGTTATAATCAACTGCAAAACTGTATTATCTAATTTTAGTCTTATGTACGAAAATACCTTACCGTCAAATAGATATTTGACCAAAGCCCTTTCCAATTTAAAATGACTTTTTTAAAGTAGATTTGAAATGATTCTTCAAAATTGCCTTGCAGATATGAAAATTAAAATTTAAATCAGATTACTACGACTTTATTTAAACATTGAAACTTTTAAATTTACATTATCAGTTTCATACCGCTGTCTATGGCATAGTTGGCTCCGGTGACGCACCTTGCTCTATCACTCGCCAGGTAAAGAATCAAATCCGCAACTTCCTCCGGCCAAGTCAATATCTTCAACGCCGTTTGAGCTGCCACAGCATCCCAGTTGAGTCCTGCTACATTTCCAATAATAGGCGTGTCTACAGGGCCGGGGCTCACCACGTTCACTCTCACTCCCTTTTCAGCCAGTTCTAGTGCAGCCACCCGGGAGAAATGTTCCATTCCCGCTTTGGACGTGCAGTAAGCCGAGTTACCATTGGCCACCATACCAGACAGTGGGGATGAGCCCGCTACGCTTGATATATTAACGATGTTCCCTTTAGTAATAATGAGATATGGTGCAGCCAAGTTAGTGAGCAGCACAGTTGATCTTAGATTGGTGTTCATCACCTCATCGTAGACTTGAGGAAGATTTGCGTCTAGCACAGTCGCACCCTTAACCATACCCGCGTTATTGACAAGGACGTCCAGTTTTCCGTATTTGTCGACCGTTTTCTTAACAACGGTTTTCAGTTCTTCATCTTTGCTTACGTCTGCTTTGATGATGAGTGGGGGTTTTCCGATTTTGGTGATCTTTTCACTGATTTCGAAGAGTCTGGTTTCGTTCCTGCCAACGATGGCGACGTCGGCGCCCTCTCTGGCGAAGGATATGGCTGTTGAGGCGCCTATCCCGGAGCTGCCTCCAGTCACTATCACTACTTTATTTGAGAAACTCATGCTTACGATGACTGACATCTTGGTTATCTCACTTGCGTTTATATAGAAAGAAAGAAAGAAAGAAAGAAAATCATTTATTCTGACACAACTGCACACAACAATAAAAACGTACACATTGAAAACATGACACAACGAAGATAACAGTGTAGGTACGCCACTGTATTAGAGGTATGTGGTGTACGCAGGTAGCCGGTGCAGCGATGTCAGATATAGGTAGTTTAACTTTGCAGTTTGCGGAAGTTCTCAATGCAATTTTTGCAGTGTACCTACCTATATACCTAGTAACGTTGACGAGAATTTCATGCAAATCATCACACCTAATTGCCTGGACAAACTAATAGCTAATAATTATATAGAAATAGACGTAATAATTTCACTCAGTAATTGCAATTATTGCGAGTTCTACACTAAGAAAATTATGATCAAGTATCTTAATAAATTTATACATAACATGCCATATTTCTTACATTTTGTATTAAAGTGTATTTATTTATAGTTAAAACATCATTAGGTATAATATTGGTATGTATAATAAAAAATCCTTATTTGTATAATAATTACTAGAAGCTAGAAGCGCCTCGCGGTTTCCCCCGCGTTAACTACTATCCCGCGAGAACGATTAATTTATACGGGATAAAAAGTAGCTTATGTCACCCGGGGATAGTATAGCTTCCCAATAGTGAAAGAATTTTGCAAATCGATTCCGTAGTTTCGGAGCCTATTCAATGCAAACAAACAATAGAATCTTTTCTCTTTATATTAGTATAGATTTGACACTGATGTCAACCGACCTAACCCTATTCCTGCTGTCTATGTAGTTTATCCATAGGTTGTCTGGTAGAGATCGCTTTGAGCGATAAGACCGCCCATTGTACCTATTTTAAGTTTGACCTTTCTATGTTCTGTACATTTTGACGTCAATACAGTGTTATTTATCTCTCTATCTATCTATCTAGGTTTGTTTTTCTTTCCCGCTACATCAAAGCAAATTACAGATTGACCAGATTTTTTCATAGAGATGGATTAATGGCTGTAGAGAGACATAGACTAAGTACTCTTGATCCTGGAAACATTGTGGTTAGAACTCTGTCAGACCGGGACTAAAGTGTGATGGTTAGATTAGGCTCTCTCTAGGGCCGCTGGGCCGGGATGGTGAATGCCAAAACGACCCCATCTCGCCCCACTCCAGGCGGATCGACGGCTCACGGGGGGGTTTTAGTGGGTTCAAGTCCCACGCGCCCCCCTTCTGCCACCCCCGTGGTGGAAGGGGGGATCTGCGAAGGCATTTCCCCGCCTCAAAAAAAAAAAATGCTCTCTCTAGGGCTTAAAAGTAGTGTTTATTTATTGTTGCTCTTTCTTTAAACGCGGGCGTAAAACGATTATTCATAGTCGATTCTATTGTCCCCTCGCTACGAAAGGGAGGCTAAACACCGAGTATGTAATGACTACTTTTAGTTCCTTGTTGAACAATCTACTATTATTGTTTTCCTTACACTCATATACGTGATCAAAGCACGTGCAGTCACACTTATAATATATTGGATGGAAAATAAGCAATCAAGTGTTCCGTTGCCATGTCTGTAACTGATTACATTTTAATCGCTCTTAGATCTATCCAATGTAACGTGAACTTTACATAGTCTCTACTACTTACTATTTCAAAGAATTTGTACGTCTTCACAACTTAGGTTATTTTCAAAACCGATTTTCTCCAAAATCACAAGACATTCTACATCCTATTGACAATATTGCAATTTTTGTGATCTAGGTACCTACTTAGTTCCTATATTTTTATCGGAATTATTATTCTTACTATCCCATTAGGTACCTGTACTACGCGCACAGACATTTGACGAATAATTATTGGGATTGGAACAGGAACTGAAATACATAACAACAACGGAATGAATATAAATACATTTACCACTTATTCAAATTCAATTTTAAACCTTCGAGGTAATACCATGTATATTGATATAACTTGCAGCATCGGATGCACTATCTTAGAATGCCGCGAGAGTACCATTATCTATCACAACATTAGCACCAGATATACTTTTCGCTTTATCACTAGCCAAATACGCTATCAAATCCGCAACTTCTTCCGGCTCCGACACCTTTGGTACACCGTAAGCCAATCTCACCTCTTCCCAAGATTTCTGAATGCCACTAGCCGTCAGTATATCAGTACGTGTCAGGCCCGGACTGACAGCGTTCACTCTGACTCCGGAACGTAACAGTTCTAACGCCGCTCCTCTAGTGAAATGGTCCAAACCCGCCTTAGATATAGCATAGGACATCACTGTAGGTTTCCTAAAGTATGACGTTCCGTTCACGCTGGAAACGTTGACGATGTTGCCTTTAGTTGCGACAAGGTACGGCGCTGCTAGAATCGTCAAGTGCACCGCCGCTCTCAGGTTCACATTTAGGACTCTGTCGTAGTCTTCGAGCAGGTTCCCTTTCAGAATTCTCCCTTGGGCGGTGATCCCAGCGTTGTTAACCAGGACGTCCAGTTTTCCGAACGCGTGGATGGCTTTCTTCACTATTGTCTTTGCTTCGTCATCGTTGGTTATATCGGCTTGGATACAAAGTGGTTTCTTACCGATGGTCTGGCATTGTTCGGAGACGGCTTTCAGTTTGGCTTCGTTCCGTCCGACGATGGTGACAGATGCGCCGTTCTTTGCGAAGAGAAGTGCCGTGGCTGCTCCGATACCAGAACCTCCCCCGGTTATGAGAACAGCCTTACTGTTAAAACTCATTTTGATCGTTTCACGGCGAAAATACACAGTGCTAAAAATTTTAATTACGCTCTCTTTATACCTGTGTTTTTACATTGTTAGTGCATTTAAATGTTAATTAGGTAATTAATGGGTTCGGGTGAATCTCACACGGCACTATGAGCTACCATGGTAGGGGGTTTTTTACTCATCCTATGGGATACCATTTCACCTCTATCTCACCTGGTCTTAAGCGACTTACTACTTACTGGTCTTGAGTATTCTAATTTACCAAATGACATTCAGATTCTAAGGGGCATAAGATTTAAGTAAACTCTGAGCGACTGTTTATTAACAACTGTTTTATAGTGTTAAGGAGTTATAGGTTTACGTTCTAGGAGTAGAGATAACTTGTGAATATTTGCAAGTCTGCTTGCAGGCTGAATACTGCAACTTGCTACCTGACCTATATGTATGAAAATAACTATCTATTTGGTTTGATTTGCCTAATAAAAGGTTAATTCACTCATTAGAGCTTTAAGCAAATCGCCTTATCTGCAAATCGTGGTATCCGTGAAACATTTGTAACATTCTCTCGGCGAACTGAGCTATCCGTAAACAAATGTAGCGGCGAACAGTGATTTCTATGCACAGTTACATCGTTCTACCGTAATTCTATATAAAGTTGGCGCCTGTACGCGTAGTATGAGTTTTTACTAGCTTGAAATAGTACGTGTCAACTAGCGCTTTTCTATGAAGATCCATTACAGCGCCCCTACCGGCGCGTTTATGAACGAAAAATCTTCATAGAGCTATTTGACGTGTACTATGCCTAGCTAGTAAAAACTCATACTCGGGACACAGGTCGAAGATGGTAAACATTCTCAGCATAGAATACGAACAGCAACAGAGCACCATGATCGAGATTTGTTGACATAATATATTAATTTGTAAAATCAGTGTTTTATTTTATTTTGTTCTGGAGAATTATTGTCCTCGTCCAAAACATACCTACGTGCGTGGCGCCTTTTATTCATTTGTAAATTTCTGCAAGGCTATGGTCTCCATATACGTAATCAGTTTCTTACAGCGTCACGGCTTATGCCGCGTCACGATAAATATGCCGATATCAGCGTATGAATAAGCACCTAGTACGAAAGAAACGACATGCGCGGCGCAGCGGCCGGCAGAGTGTGAGATTCGCCTTATTTTAACCTTTGTATCGGGTATTCGGTCTTTTACCTCCTACCTGATCAAGTAACTTCGAAATGGGAAGATATTTTAGTAGTTATTTGATTTTGTTACCACTTTGATACTACCTAAAGGTACCTACTTTAGGTTCTGCAATAACAAATTAAGTAGGTACTTTATTTCAAAAAAAGCTTTAAACATTTTTTCGTGCCCTAATTCGGAAAAAACTCAATTAAGTACACGTGAATTATAATTGCGTCTTCGGACCGGATTGGGCTGGAATGGTTTGCCTTCGTCATGTTTCCGGCTTAATAAATCCTAGAGCCGACAGTCTGTACGTACATGTCATCGCTACATAACAATTGCTTAATCCGTAGTAGTCACCACGCTTGCAGTAAGGACACTTTCGTTAAATGCAAGTTTAGGGAAATTTGGTAGACACTCAATCAGAGTGAGACAATCAGAGTCATTATTTTTCTTTAAAACTGTACCTACAAATTTTTTGACAACCTTAGCTCATAAACGATTACGTTCAACTTTGTTCCACGATCTCGATGTCATCTTAACTTATATGTAGCTTTCATACTGTTTCCATCTTCGGTGCATGACTTACCGACCGATATCGGTAGCTAACTGATGTACAGACTGTCGCCCCAGATGTACTCAAGTGAAGAGTGAATATCTGTTAGGCATAGAACACGCTGTTCTATGTGTGTCTACCTTCGTTCGCATTATCGATTCTCAAATTGTGGTCGTCTAGCGTCGATAAAAACATAATAGGAGGCCTTCCAATTTTTTTTTACTTAACATCCATTTATCAAATACTACGCGGAATTATAAACAGCGAAATACCAACTAGGTACGAAATTACAAGCAGCGCTTCAATTCGAGATCATCTGACCTCTAATTTTTAACTCACAACTTCCTCTTCGTTTGAATAGCGGAGTATAGTACATATGGACCACCACATGCTTATTACTGTGAGCACGTATTATTATTCAATTGACGGGTGGTATATAAGCCGCACGCCATGGCATCACACGGTTATTCTTGGTGTGCGGAACAAAAATGAGTTTCGCTAGCAAAGTGGTCATAGTAACAGGAGCCAGCTCGGGCATAGGAGCAGCGACTGCCATAATTTTTGCCAGAGAAGGTGCCCATGTCGTGGTCACCGGCAGAAACGAAGCCAAGCTGAACGCTGTCGCCGAAAAATGCGACCAGTACGGCAAAAAAGCTTTGGCCATCACAGCCGACGTCAGCAAAGACAACGAAGCGAGCACTATCATAGAGAAGACAATTGAAACGTTCGGAAAACTGGACGTCTTGGTGAACAACGCCGGCATTTTGAGGGTCAGCCCGATCTTGGCCGAAGACACGGTGGCCACGTTCGACGAGGTGATGAACACCAATATGAGAGCAGTCGTCGTCCTCACCAACCTGGCTGGACCGCACCTCGTGAAGACGAAAGGAAATATCATCAATGTCTCCAGCGTGGCAGGATCTATGCAACACCTCGGCAACGTTGCGTACTGCACTTCGAAAGCCGCTCTGAATCATTTCACTCGAGTAGTTGCTTTGGAACTGGCCGAGAGCGGAGTTCGAGTGAACTCTATAAGCCCAGGGCCGGTGGAGACTCCCATTTTCGAGACTGCAGGGGCTGACATGTCATGGGACTACTTGAAGTCTTTGACCGCGATGAACAAGATCTCGAAGGCTGAGGAAATCGGGGAGCTGATCGCGTTTGTAGCCAGCGCTAAAGCATGCAGCATCACGGGATCCAACTATGTGATAGATTGTGGACTTCTTGTCAAGTAAAACTAACTATGTTCACCAGCTTGAAATGGTTTCAAAGTGAAATAAGGATCCTTTTCTTCTTGTTTGTGTGAATTCACCCAATGTAAACAAAGTGGAATTACCCATACCACCCTATACTAAACTACTTATTACATAAAATGAAACATTTTTTTTTCTATTTTGGAAAATTTTAACGTTGTTTTTGATGGTCAAAAAAGTTCCTCTCACGAGGATACAATGGATAATTACGGATAGTAATTAAAGTTTAGGTGGGTATTATTTTGTTTTGAATGACGGTCGTTTCAATGTAGAGATTAATTTATGCAATCCATCTTTGGATTTGCATATAATATGTTATGATTAGGTACGATTGTACTCTTACAGAATAACGAAAACAATATAAACAGGCTATTTAAGGCATTGTATTTATAAAGTGCCAGACTTTTTTTTGACAGTCAGTTGCACAACAAATTTTAATGTTCATGTTGAAATAAATAATTGTTTAATTTTTGGAAAAGAACGAAGACGGTTCAAAATTTAACGCGTATGTATTAATTTATTGAATTAGTTACTTTAACTCAATTATAAGGTGTTTTATAGAAATATTTCAAAATATAGTACTTTTGATTGCAATAGGGCAGTTAATTTCATGTTTAGGATGTAAAATTTGTGTTATGTATGAAAAGTGTTACTATTTCTTATGGCAATGGTAAATTTAATATTAGTATTCAGTTATGTTTTCTCTTGTTAATTATTTAATTTGCTGTTTAGATTCCATTATAAATTATAGCTCAACTTTAAAGGAATCGACAATTTTTAATGTGGTCCATATTTATTGTAGAGTCAGTCCTTAATTTTGTGTTACAGAAAGTAACTTTTCGTTACCTACGAAGATCACCTAGTTACCTATAGTTACCACGTAAAGTATCAAAGTTTAATTCAGGCGTTACTTGTGCCCACTTAACATTTAACTCAGCTGATCGTCAATCGAAGAAACACTATGAGTTTAGCCAACAAAGTGGTCATAGTAACAGGAGCGAGCTCGGGCATAGGAGCAGCAACTGCTGTCATTTTCGCCAGAGAAGGTGCCAATGTCGTCGTCACCGGCAGAAACGAAGCCAATCTGAACACTGTCGCCGAAAAATGCAGCCAGCACGGCAAACCCGCTCTGGCCATCACAGCAGACGTCACTAAAGACAAAGAAGCAGTCAACATCATTGAAAAAACCATTGAACACTTTGGAAAACTAGATATTCTCATCAACAACGCAGGGATATTCAGATACTGTTCAGTCTTGAACTCCAACCTTGTTGAAACGTACGATACCGTTTTCAGTACTAACATGAGACCGGTGGTCGTGGTAACTGGTGCAGCCGTTCCTCACCTTGTAGAAACCAAAGGCAATATCGTCAATGTGTCCAGTGTATTGGGATCTATGCATATGGCTGGTTATTCAGCTTACTGTGCTTCTAAAGCAGCGCTTAATCACTTCTCAAGAGTCGCTGCGAGTGAGCTGGCTGATAAGGGAGTACGCGTAAACACTGTAAGCCCAGGACCGGTTCTGACTCCCTTATTTGAATCTTCAGGGCGCGATACAACATGGCATTATTTGAAGTCTTTAACGGCGTTGAATAAGGTGTCACAGGCTGAGGAAGTTGGAGAATTGATAGCTTATATCGCCAGTGACAAAGCAAGCAGCATCACAGGTGCTGACTACGTCATCGATTGTGGATCGTGCATAAAAAATACGGATTAGGTATTAAATAAACAGTTGATTACTTATCTCGATTGGTCTTTAACATATAACTGGAATGTATAAATTTCATTCTTTTTGCGTTATTTGACAATAATGTTATAGTTTAATTATAATCATCATCATCATCATCACGATGATGATGATGATGATTATAATTAATCCTGTGCAAGTGCCTGGCAAGGGGTAATACAAGGAGTACCACAGGAGTCAAACTCCTTATTTACGGCGTCACTTTTTTCTTTACCGTAACATTGTCATGTAAAACAGCAAACCAATAGTTTGATAATTTTATATTAATAAATGTTTGTAAAATCACATGATTATAGGTACTTATATTTTGTGTCCAAGTTTGTGATTACCGTAAAAAAAAACTACAGAAATATATTGCTGTAGCTCTTCATCATCTCTTGACGTATCAATCTCTCGATACTTGATGCAACAATTGCTTCAAGTATCAAGAGCAACTGAAGCATCTGCCTATATCGTTTAAGACTAGGTTACAGTTCGACCTGGCAACAAGTGACAAAGACAGTGACTTCTATTAAATTCTGCATGACAGGAACTGCTCTTATCGGCTACAAATAATTCTAGACCAAATAAACTAATCTGCGTGTAAGCAGGCTTTGTCTGTAATGGTACCCTTTGCCTGGGGCTATTGTGTGAGCCGCGCGGCTAACAATAAGGTATGGCATTACGGAGTATTGTTTCATCATCACACCCTGACCGATGTAAACCATGTATTCATGCCATTATGCCGTCTTGAATGAGCCGTGGTCTTATGGCGGGGTACACACGGGTGGGGCGATTGGCAAGCTTACAATGTAAAGTTTTTGTTGGCTGTGCTAGTCGGTACTGGGGACTTACCGTGACGTCTTATTGCGATCCAATTGAGGACCTAAACAGAATCGTTTTACTACTTATTCGTACCATAACGTCTTGTTGTGACATCTTGACGCTCAATTTTGGTTGATTTTAAATCTAAAGGGATTCTACCTAAGTGGTATTGAAAGCCATGTACCTATTGCTATTATTTAAAATGATGCAATTCTATTTAGGACCTCAATTGGATCGCAATAAGACGTCATAGTTAGCCCCCTGGTCAGAGTTTATCAAGCCCTTCAAGAGTCTCTGATGTGGCTTTAGAGCACTTATACATGCACCTTACTTTCCCACGCATTACAACAAAAGAGATAAAATTGCTGAATGTTGGTTGGTAGTACGAAAAATCCCAGCTCTTCAAAAATAACGCAATAAAACAAATTTGTTCTATCAAAGAAATTACCAAACACTCATATTAGTAAGAAATAGTTGGATAACTGTGTATAAGTATGCATAAACACCTTCGTCTTTAAAAGGTTATCATCTCGACTCTTTCGTCCTCACCGATCCCTGAACGGTCCACCCGTGTGTCCCACTTTCAATTTGACAATTAAGATTCCACAGTTCATTGTAATTACACCTATGCGGGCGTCTTAATGAAGTTAAAGGGAATTAATTATTTTAGAGGCATAAATTTAATCTGGGCCGACCTTTACTTATGATCGCACAATGCGGACCTAAAGTTGATTATGGCCCGTTTATCTTAGGGTTATCTCGTAAGGAATTCATTAACCGACGGTAAATGGACCGAAGAAGAGTTATGCTTTAATGGATCACGGAGAAATGTTAGTTTATGTTATTCGTGATTTGTTGTGTTGTTCGTGTGGGACTGAGATCAAAAATTACGTCTTAAAATCATATACTCACACATTATATTACAGGATGTGTTTAAAACTGAGAGTGCATACTTAGGGCCGTATTAAAAATGAACCTCAATAGCGCTACCAAGTGCGCTATCAGCTGATCCACACTCAAAATGTAATCTACATCTTGAAATCGTTGCTATTTAATAAATGGATATTGAGATGTAGCACTGGCTACTAGATACTGTCTTGTATATTGTGTCAATTGTGTTATAATCGGATACCTACCACTTTACCGCTGAGTGGCATTTATTAATTTGCCAGATATCATGTAACTTTCTGTTCCTAATCTACAACTTAAGAGGTATATATTAAATAGAACGAAATGGCAAGTGCACACTCAAGATAGCTCTCAGAACTGAGATTGATTTATTAATAATTAGTCCTTAGACGCAATTTCAATACATGACCATAGCTTTATTCGAGTCTGTGTTCCCGAAATCATCTGACGATAATATAGTGACAATCCACACAAGTGAAAAAGTGACAGGTGCTGCTTCGGCCTGCTTTGCTCCTCGCAGGTGTCTGTCGCATCATGCGCAACTAAATAAGGAAATATTAAATTATATAAATAAAAAAGAAGAAAAAATAGGAAAATAAAATTAAAAAAGGAAAAATAAAAATACGGCGGTATTCGTATTTAGAGAGCTTTTATAAAGTTGTCTAATAGAAGTTCAAATGAAAATAATATCTCTGGCAGAATAGAATCGGCCACAGTCGGACCTTATTAGAAAAAAACTTCATCGGAAAGCTGAAGTTGGGCCACTTTATACAAACCCCAGATAATCTACATGCTGGCACTTATTTTGCAGGTCTTAAAACTGATTTTAGATCTAAGCAACGGTATCATAAAATTGCAGTTTTCTAGTTAATATTGACTCGTCAGTGGATTTCGTTGAAACTTTTCTCATTTCGAATCCAGTGAAAACGTAAATGTATGTGAGAATCCGTTTTTTTTTTGGAATATTCTTTCTTTGACGACTGGAAAGTTATGCGTTTAGGCATTATATAGACCTAAGCGGTGACTGTTATCGAATCCTATTATAAATGGTGGAGTATGTAGAGTAGTGTTCATTGATTCTTCTGATTAGGTACCACCTATCTGTCAAAATACTTTTAAATTATACACTAGAAGCAACTCGCGGTTTCACCCGCGTTAACTACTAT
Organism: Hylaea fasciaria; assembly: GCA_905147375.1. Lineage (NCBI taxonomy): Eukaryota > Metazoa > Arthropoda > Insecta > Lepidoptera > Geometridae > Hylaea > Hylaea fasciaria. Next base: position 1,195,266 of record LR990213.1, on the reverse strand, counting down.
CCCGCGGGAACCATTAATTTTTACGAGATAAAAGGTAGCCTATGTCACCCGGGGATAGCATAGCTTCCCAACAGTGAAAGAATTTTTCAAATCGGTTCAGTAGTTTCGGAGCCTATTCATTACAACCAAACAACAAAGTTTTCCTCTTTATAGTATTAGTGTTATGTTATCTTACGAGTTACCGGTCAAGAAGGCAATCTGTCATCGAGCTCATTCAGAGAAGTACTTAGTTTTGGAATGCCAGTCCCATTCTAAGCTTGCATGTAACCTTTGCAATTCTAACCTTTGTACACATCATCGCTTATCATCATGTAATCATATAAGTTTCCGGTCAAACACTGGCCTGTAACAACGAGAGAAACGTACAAAGTGTCATTCAATGACTAATTTATTTACAGAATCAGAATAATAATAATATGTATTAAATATCGTGTTAGATTTCGTGAATAAAACCAGATTTTCTTTTGTGATGTACGGCGTATTTATTGCGAGCTCAATGGTCAGGCAAACAGTAATAGTATTACACATCCGTCAAAACAAGCAATCAGTCATGATGACTGACACCTGACAGTAGGACATTGACATTGACGTAAGAAACAGAGTAAACAATTAACACTAGAGAAGGCGCTAATATTTAAATATTACAACACTCTGACCAAATTTAAGCCTTCTAGCTAACATTACTTAATTTTTACTTAGGGTACATACCTGCCTATACATACAAACAATATAGAACTAAACATAGCAAGGTATGTATACAAGTCAACGTCTCTGACCTAATTTTTAAGACTAAACAACTTACAAAAATTTTAACAACTCATTCTACTACTAACTGCACTAACGAAATTACATAAACTTACAAAACATAGTAACAGTACATAACTAGTAGTAGTACTAAACATAATGAGAAACATAAGCTTATTTCTACTTAAGCAAATCAGATCTTTATGAGATAGTTTCACATTACTAGTAAGCTGTAAAATATACATAGCAAAGTATATAAAACTTATCTTTCTATTTTACATACACCAAGCTTTGCTCTCAAATATTGAAATCTTTCTTTAGACAGAGCTTTTGTAAAAATATCAGCATTTTGTTCATTAGTACAGATATAATTTAAATCAATTTGTTTGTTTACATACTTTTCCTTAATAAAATTATATCTTACTTCAATATGTTTACATCTTTTATGATAATCTACATTTTTAATTACACAAATTGCACTTTGATTATCAATATTCAAACAAATAGAGTTCTGATTATATTCACCAATGTCTTTCAGTAACTGTTGAATCCACATAGCTTCCTTGGTCGCAGCACAGGCAGCCATAAACTCCGCCTCTGTGGTGGACAAGGCAACACTTGCCTGTCTCTGACTGGCCCACGTCACAGCTGCACCATTCTTCATGAACACGTACCCTGTCATTGAGCGTCTCGTACTTGTGTCGTTGGCATAGTCCGCATCACTGTATCCAACCACAGGATTCTGCAGTGTGCTTGTATACTTGAGCCCGTAGTCCTTGGTTTCTTTCAAGTACTTCAGGATCTTCTTAACAACGGCATAGTGAGTATGGTCATAGCAGTTGAGGTAGCGACTGACCAAGCTGACTCCATACATGATATCTGGCCGACTGACGATGGCCAGGTGCATCAGAGAGCCAACAGCTTCCCGGTATGGAATATTTTTATCCTCCGGCTGCTCAGCCCTCTCCAACTTCGTGTGTGGGTCAACTGGAATTTGACTTGAATTAGCATTACACAAATCAAATTTTACAAGTACCTGTTCAATATATTTTTGTTGATGAATGAATAGATTCCCATCTACTCTTTCTATTTGTACTCCTACAAAATTATGTGGTTCACATAATTTTATCTCAAAGTCCTCTTTGAGACTTTTGATGATCCTGTTCAAAATGGTAACATCATCTGAAATTAAAAGTCCATCATCGACAAACAATAACAAATATGTCTTCTTCTCATTTATCCAAGCTGTGTACACACATCGGTCTGCATGGCTGTTGACAAAACCATATTGTTTCAGTGTAGAGTCAAATTTGTGATTCCAGCATCGTGGGGATTGTTTCAGCCCATAAAGCGATCTGTTCAGTTTACAGACATTGGTCTCAGGAACTTTCAGACCTTCTGGTGGTTTCATGTAGATGTTTTCCTGAATATCGCCATACAAAAATGCAGTTTTTATGTCAAATTGGACCATTTTTAAGTTATGTTGAGCTACTTCTGAGAGAACCATACGAATTGAATCATACCTTACTGTGGGAGAGAATGTCTCATTGTAATCAATGCCTTTTTTCTGAGCACAGCCTTTTGCACATAGTCTGGCTTTGTAAAGAGTACCTGATTTCTGTTCCTTGGTGCGAAATACCCATTTACATCCAATTATTTTTGTTTCAGATGGTTTCTCCACCAGCTCCCATGTTTTGTTCTTCTCATGCGCTTTCAGCTCTTCCTCAATTGACTGTTTCCATTCACTGGCCTCTGGTGAATTTACTGCTTCATTATATGTCTCTGGAATCAAAACTGTATTCACATATTATGAACAAAAATATGAGTCCTCATTCTTCATATTAATTTTCCTTGACCTCGTTGTGACATTTGGATGTGGTTCCTCTGACCTTTTAGAAGGTGAACCATTTTCTGAATAAAATGATTCATCAGAATCATTAGAACTGGAGTGTCTGACTCTTTCATTTTCTGAACTAAGTTGTTCCTGAACAACTTCCTCTGATTTTGAATCAATTTCATAGTCTGATATTATTTCTGATATAGGTACTGTTGCAAAGTTTCTTTTTACTGAACTCTCAAGAAAGACAACATCTCTACTTCTAGTGGCTGTTCTAGTTTTAGGGTCTATGACTTTATACCCTTTTGTATTTTCACAATAGCCAATAAAAATCATTTTATGTGCTTTTGAGTCCCATTTCTTTGATTTTTCTTTGGGAACATGCACCATTACTTCACAACCAAAGATTCTTAAGTGACTTACATCAGGCTTCTTTCCGGACCACATTTCCTCTGGAGTTGAAAAGTTCAGTGTGCGTGTCGGTGAGCGATTCATAAGATAAGCTGCAGTTGACACAGCTTCTGCCCAGTACTGCTTCTGTAACTTTGCATTTATTAGCATACATCGAGCCTTTTCAACTAAAGTGCGATTAGCACGCTCCGCCAACCCATTTTGCTCTGGAGTATATGGGTTTGTGGTTTGATGTAAAATACCTGAGTCTTTCAGAATGTTTGAAAAATTTTTACTTGTATATTCAGTTCCATTATCTGACCGGAAAATTTTAATCTTTGCATTTAACTGATTTTCTACATTACTTTTGAACTCTTTAAATTTTTCAATCATATCAGACTTATTTTTCATGAAATAGATGTATACTTTCCTTGAAAAATCATCGATGAAGGTGACAAAGTACCTTGCCCCTCCAATTGACTTTACTTCCATGGGGCCACATATATCAGAGTGTACTGTCTGCAGTAGTCCATCGGCTCTCGATCCTTCACTCGGGAACTTCTGTCTGGTCTGTTTCCCTTCAAGGCATGATACACATATCATTTTGTCAACCTTGTCACTCAGTGCTATACCTTCAGCACATCCAGGTAGTTTCTTTAGATCTGAGAAGTTCAGATGGCCCATTCTTTGGTGCCATAAATAAGAATCATTTTCATTTATTTCTGATATGTATGCAACACTGCTTGTAGTGTTTAGCCTGTACATATTATTACTGAGTTTGGCTGTAGCCACTTCTTTATTCTGCGCGTTGATTATCTTACAACCGTGGCTATCAAACTTGACATGGCATCCTTTACTAATCATCTGGCTCACGGACAAAAGATTTGTAGCTAGTTCAGGAACATACAGTACATTTGTTACCTTCAGTTTCCCTCCATTGGAAATTTGTATGTCGACACTTCCTGAACTCTGCACCGGAAGGACTTTGTCATTTGCTACTCGAATACTGCTCACCGGAGGACATGTTTCATCGTATAGCCACTCCCTGTGCTTTGTCATGTGCATGGAGGCGCCCGAGTCGATGAACCAGCCATCGTGATTCTGTTGAGTAGCTGAAAGCACGGCAATGAAATTTGCATTATCTTGTGATTTATTACCTGCTCTTTTAGATTTACAGTGCTTTGCAATATGGCCATGTTTATTGCATGCATAACATCTAGGTCCTTTAGTCTTTTGTTTCTGATCTTTCTTATTATTTGTATATAATGCCACTGTGTCTGTTTTGACTTCTTGCAACAACTTTGTCTTAATCAAATCAGCTGAGACCGCTACACCGGAACTTTCCAAAGCCATTATCATCGGTTTATAGATATCGGGCAGGCCGGCCAATAATAGTGTACCTAACCACTCATCATCTACTTTGAAATTGATGTTTCTGAGTTTGTGTGCAGTGCTCATTATCTTTGATACATACTCCTCGATGTTTTGACACCCTTCGAGGTTTGTCGTTATCAGGTCTCGCAATAAACCAACTTTCCTAGTTAGCCCTGAGTCATCAAATGCTTTTGTTAGGTTATTCCACACTTCTTGTGCGGTTTTGGCCTCCTCTATGTGTACATAAACTGATGAATCACATAGTAAAATAAGTTTTGACTTAGCTTTTAGAATCTTCTTCTTGTCGGTTTCAACGCCGGTTACACATTCCCAGAGTTCCTCATGCTCCAAGTATGTTTGGATAGCAAACTTCCAAGTTGCAAAGTTGGATCGTCCCACCAACTTCTCAATCTGCATTCCGTGTACATTGCTATTTGTGATAGTCATCGTTAGAATTGCTGAAAAGCTGAAAAAAAGATGCTGGAATGCCGGGGCGCCTGAGTGCACGCGCACATGCGCGATTGATTTTTCGCAAACTTGAAAATAACTCGGAAATATTTTCACAGATTATTCACTATGGCCTTTAGCGTGATTATAAATAATTTCTGGGCCCATAACCTGTTAGATTTCGTGAATAAAACCAGATTTTCTTTTGTGATGTACGGCGTATTTATTGCGAGCTCAATGGTCAGGCAAACAGTAATAGTATTACACATCCGTCAAAACAAGCAATCAGTCATGATGACTGACACCTGACAGTAGGACATTGACATTGACGTAAGAAACAGAGTAAACAATTAACACTAGAGAAGGCGCTAATATTTAAATATTACAACATATCGCAAGCATAATATTAGAACAGACCTATAAGTGTTGATGTAATATAAGGTATCAAATCCATAATCACAGTGAAATTCGAATTTAGCCGAATTTTATTCGAATTTAAAAAAGTTCGAAAATTATTCGATTTAAAAAAAAAATAGAATTTAGCCCCAGATCTCATGACTTGAAATGACGTCAATGTATTAACCGCAAAATAAACTAAAACCTTTACACACGAATTATTAGAGGGCAGAGAATGCAATTTCCCGCGACGAAGGCTCCAATATGTCTCCCGAATGGCCACGGCATCGTACACTGGACCGGACAGTACATAAACTCACGAGGTTTTCCGCGGCGGATGTCAAAATTGGGAAGATTTTATTATATGGAGACGACTTTGTTAACTAGCTACTATAAACTGCAAGTAACTACTAAACACAACATAGAAAAAACATTGAATATACATTACAGGATTCATAGGTAGCGTAGTTGGATTATGTAACACAATAACTAGGTACTTTAATTAAATAACGTTAAATAACGTATAATGTGCCGAATGAAATGTTACATTTGTAATACTTTACTTCCAGTCAAGTTGGTGTTAAGTTTAGTTGTTACAGCGTGCCTTACAGCGATTGTTAAAAATCGGTCATTAAATGGTATATTGTTGGTTAAAAATGAGAGCAAATTTTTTTTAATCCGATCCCCACACTAGGATTTCTCCTGTATCGTGGGTACCGCTTACAGACGTAATATAATTCTACATACACATCACACCCAGACCAGAAACAAATATTTGTGGACCGCACAAATATTTGTTCCGGGCGGGAATCGAACCCGCGACCCCCAGCGCAGCAATCCGTTTGCTCGGCCACTACGCCAAACGAGCCGTCAAATATGGTTCAACGGTGGTTTTAGGATCTTTAGATTTCATAAAATGCCGCTCGTAGATTATCCTGCCTCCCACTTGGTAAAGGTGTTGTTAATAGAGCAAAATATAACTACCTAGTTGATAGGTTATGGTGTTTTTTTCAGAGCTTGAGTACTGTCCGAAATACGTCTACTGAACCGGCAAATGAATAAAAATCAACCCAACAGACGCGTCGCTTTGTTTCCTACGGCAAAGTGAGAAAAATTCGCCGGGATGCGCCCCGGGTGACGTACGGACGTAATTTTATAAGTTTATTAGTAACGCTGTATTAGTTATAGGTATAGGTTATAGCTGCTACAAAGCACGAAGAAGTTGAAGGTAGAACGCAAGAAGTAACGAGAAGAAGAAGAAGTAACGTGAGAAGTGAAGCATAATAAATTATTCAAGGTGTAATCGAATTGATGGAAAATATAACAAAAATACAACCTTTTTAATCTGTCATTCGACCACTTAAGCCAGCCGTAATCATTAGGAGGTTCTCGTTTTCCCCCTCTTCGCACACTCACACACTACCCGCGCTCTATGCGTCTATGTTCTCTATGGACAATAGTCTCGCTTGTCTATGGCGCTAAGTTGCATGGAAATTCTCGCGTCTCGCGTCTGAATGCTGGTATATTTTTCCTTTTTTTCTAATAGGAAAATCGCTCTATAATTCCTGGGTAAGTTATGGCAATGCACGGAGATTTGGATTAAAAATAAAAATAAAGCGAAACTAACAATAAAAAAAAGAACAAAACTGAAGCCCAAGACCTGCAGATTTTCATAAAGGTATCATCACGTCAAGACACATAGATACCTACAAGCGACTATTCGGACCCCTGACTAAGAACTAAGATTTCCCAGACTCGTGGTGCCCTCAAAGGGCCCGGCCAGATGTGGAAATAGAAACCACTGCGGCCTCGGGATCTTAGTCAAATCAGCAGTAGCAATTCTGATAAATAAAACAAATCAGCAAGCAAAAGCCACAACCGTTCAACGGAGTCAAAACAAGTCACTTCCTTCATCCAAAGCCTTCTACATTTTCGAGGGGTCATTCTAAGGGGTCTCTCCCCGACAAAAACAGCTTGTTATTGAATTGATTTCAATGTAAAAATTCGGACAAGTGTTTGAGTCGTTCAATCGCACCCTTGAGGGGCATTTTTGAATGGAACACCTTTATTATATTTCGATAAAGTTGTTGAAGGGGAACGGTCGTGATTTTTTGATACTGGCAATCGGACGAACCTTTTTAAGATTTTTTCTTTACGTTAGGTACGGCTGAGCTTACGAACATTTGATTATTGCGAGCTCCACAGAGTATAATATAAGTTAAGGTGAGTGAGATCTATACAGATTTTTTAAGTACCTACCTATCTAATATTTGTGTAGGTAGTTCTTGATTAATTCACGAAAGATTAATTTATCGGCACATCATCATGTTTATAAATGAACACTGATTTAAATTAGTTACTTACTTAGTGAAATGAAAATAATTAACATAAACTCTAGACAATAGATTACCTGCTAGTTTTGCTGACAACACTCACGCGTGATTAAAAAATAGCGGCCACCAACATAGCATAATAAATTCCGCTCACTCTTTTTCTTTATTTTCGAAAAATGGAAAAACTGTCGTATTTCCCACTGCGCTCGTAAAGTATCCTGATGCGAGACCGGGATACAATATGCACACCCGATATTGTTTCTTTGAATTTTAAATATAGATACAAATGGTTTTGCCCCCAAAAATCCTAACCTCAATCTTAACTGTCACGCTTTAAGGTTAGTTTTGGCGCGAATCTTGATATGTAGAGGAGTTTCTACATTGGCAATGCATGATACTGTTTGGGGGACGTATAGTATTGGGATTTCAAACTAACTTTACGACAGCTTTCACTGTGGTCTTTAATTCTCGCTGCATAAGGCTGATAATAAGATTTTCGAGATGCAACAAGAAAGTTGGCCGTTCAAGGCGTTCGCGTTCAAGGAATATGTGTGTAAATATTTTAAATTATGCAAATATGTCTGTTCGTAAATGTGTCTGATGTTATTGTCGTTCGGTATATTCGTTGAATGATTGTTGCTGCGTTTGTTTATTTTGTTTTAAGGGGTGATTTCTTAGGGCAATATTGCATACTATACATTAATATACTTAGACAACACAAAAAAGGGGGCACCTGTTTTCTGTGAGCTTTAGACTGAATGTAATAATTCAGTGTTTTAAAAGACATGTGTAAGAACAGTCTTTTATTATTTAATATCGACGTCGCATATTTTTAGCCGAAAGTGAGCGGTTTGTTACGGCGGGAAATAAACAATGTGACTACAAACTTTTTTCCATAAGATACATTATATCTTTTTTCTCAAATGTCAATGTGTAATAGTAGTAAAATGGCATTAAAAAGTTTCGTGTTCTCTTCGAAACAGCGTAGGAAAGTTTCGTTAAATCTGAATTATTTAGAATCATATAGGATTACATTATTATTATTGTAATATAGTCTAATACCACGCCATTAACTGCATAGGTCTGGGGTAGACTTTTTGGGCCACTTGAAAAACACTTAAAATACCAATAGCTTAATTATTTGAGAACAATAATAGCCCACAAGTTGGGTCGATAGCATTCCCAGTGCATCTACATCGTCGATCCCCCAGAGACCGAAATGCACAGACTAAAAATTGCACCCGGGAAACGAAGATTTGACAGAAAAGCAAAAGAAACGAAAAACTATGTAACTTGACGCGTGAGACTTGAAACAAAACCATGTAGAGAGGGACGGAAGGTGGATCGTGAGGATGTGGTACTACACAAAATAATAAAAGACCCAGCCCGAAAATAATAGTAGGAACATAATGAAATTACCAACTCTAAAATAATTTGTATATACATAGAAATAAAAATGACAAATAATTGAAAAAAATCTCTAAATGTAAGTAAACTGTTCTAAAATAATTGGTACCTACACATAGAAATTTAAAATGACCTGTTTAAAATAATTGGTACACATTGAAATAAAAGTGACCAGACCTACAATAATTGGTAAACATTATAATTATTGAAATAGAATTATACAGTCCTAAACTAGCGAAACTTAAACGTACCTAAGTTATAGCGGCTTGTGATGGTGACCTCTTGAGAAAGGATACGAAATAAGAAAACTACTTATTGAATAATATAGGTACTTAGGTAGAAATAATATACGTAGCGTATTGCATACTTTTATAATTATATACTACATAGTTTTATATCATAAAATTTAAAATATAGTTACAGCCAAATTAGATATAAAAATAAAAATATGCCATGGCCTATCCTGACCTAAAATTTTGTATTCTTCGTTGCTCCGCGACACTAGAATTACGTCTGTAGACTAGACAACCTCCCCTTTGGATTTTCTAGATTAACCTTGTAACATGATAAAGAAAACATAATAACAAGAAACCACCATCGCCAACGAATATATAAAAATCTATCAACTAATATCTAAAACTCATTTGATTTACAGGAAATTAAACTAAAAGTTGTATGTCATTACGTTACTCATTTAAAGTTGTTGTTTCATTCATTTGTTGTGCTTAATAATTATAAAAATAGTCATCATGAACAAATTATTCTATAATAGGAACTAGTTTTTTTCAGTATCCAATTATAATGATGCAATAAAATGCTTTACAAATTATTCTTATTCTGTTTAACACCAAGTAGAAAAATACATTCATGCCAAATACTCGGTATCTTGTAAAAATCTAATTTATTAAACTTAATGGCATGTAGACCAATGTTCAAGTGGTCATATTTTGGAAGCTCTAAGTAGGTACTGAAAGCGAACCCTTTCGGAGCTCTTAAAAAACTTCAGCCCAGCAAATCCGTAAAAAACAATATCGATGCATTGAAACAGGGATGCTCGTCCGTATAATTGCGCCGAAAATTCGGATACACTCGAAACCGGCCGAGTGTTGGTATATTCAAACATTTTCAATACAAAACCGCTTCCTGAGTGGGGTTTATACGTCACATACAGGCTGGAAGTTTGAAGAACTAATTGACGAACAACTAACGTATTCAAAATTACAATCTTTGTTGTCAAGTATTTGTTTCTCTGTGAAAAAAGGTAGGTAACAAAAGAATGAGTCGTTCTGAACATTTGAAACAAAATAATAATAATTTGTGTCCTTTGTATAAGTAAATTATGACAAAAGACACAAATTATATATAAGTCTGTGAATACAATGATTGATTATTGAACTGCGCAGTATAAAGTGATTGTACGAATGAGTAAATTACTTAAACTGAATTGGTAAATTACTTCTTCGTAGCCCATCACCTTTATTTACGTTACTGAAAAATAATGATATGGGCATGATCAAAAATGCAAAACCAAAGGCACCTTTGTCTTAAATTTTAAAGCTCTCATCGAACCGCGTACACCTAGAAGCTGTCACCAAAACATGTACATAAAAACATGTTCTTAAACATGACAGTGTACATGTAGAAAAAGAAGATTTACATTATCAACAATGAGTCAGAAAACTAGAAAGATCATGGTTCTACCACATTAAAACATAAGGAGTCTTCCCACCCAAGGTAAGACGGATAGAGCTTAGTAAAGCACAACATGCCAAGTTAGACATTCTCACGCACTGTGAGTTGCCGTATTATCGACAGCATAAGGGTGGAAGCGAGGGCAATATCAAAAGATTCCTCATCAAAAATGAACGATCCTCGGCGAGACGAGTGGCTAAAGCTAAAGATCAGACTCCGGTGGTACCTGTATGCTGGATTATTATTTTTGAGCAGTTTTTGAGCAAAATTAGGCGATACGAAGTCTAGATGGAATCTCGAAGTGGATTTTTGTGCTTGGAACTGGTCTTCCAATTACTGAGTTTTTGTAGGAAAATGTGAAAACAGACTTAAAAAAAAACTATACTGATCATGCTCTACGTTGCTTAGACAATACCCTGGGCGCTTGAAGTGCTATACACATCGACTATTGAAGACCCTAAAAATGGCATCTCACTCATGTCATAATTACGTTAAATACGAGTATATGGCCATAATTGTTAATGTTAACCTACATCATCAGAAAAATAAAAAAAATAGGAATCCTCAAGGAAAACCGCCTGGCGCAGCTAGTAATATTAAGCAATACTAATATTAAGCAATGCTATTTATAATTAAAGACTATATCAAACGACACTCCCAATCCATATGAGCAGCTTGCAAAGCTACTTTTTCCAACTCATTAATCTTTACCCCCTTGTAATAGAGATTGAATTACTTCAATTTGTTACTTGTAACTTGGCAAAGTTCTGATGAGACATGAAATATTCAGCGTTGTAGACTGATGTCAAGTGATTTTTTTCAGTGATATCATTGAAGCCATCTCATCCCGAATAGGGTTTAAAAATTTAAGGCATAAGGGTTTATGAACTGCTTGTAAGTAGGTATGAACTTTTAAAGTTTAATTCTTAACTCGAATATCAAAGTACGATGAATAGAATAATGATTCATTGAAATTATGGTTCACTGGGTGGTCATTTCAGTGAATCATATGGAGAGCACTTTGATGAATAGTTACTGAATCATTTGATTAAGATTAACAGTTTTTTCCATCCGGTAAAAGTTTCTCCGATGTAAACTAGTCCGGAAAATAGTAATTCGGCGAACAGTACTGCGCTTTATCCGTGCATAATTTCGTCAATTACTGGAATCTAAGGTTTTTTTAAAGTATCTACCAATACCTACCCATATGTGTTAAAAAAAATTATTACCTATATTATAGTTTTTTTTTAGATTTTTTTAATAGTTTAGTTGGAAGCGTAAGCGATAGAGTATGATTTGCTTTGAGCACAGATATTCGTTGATCTATAGTTCTTATAGACGTGATTTGGTTTATGCTGTCGCCCCTCTTGTGATAGTGATATCATAACCATCTACCGAATAAAGTAGACTGCCACCAATCTGTCAAAACATTTAGTTACACGAACGGTATGCCACGGACAGTCACGCCATCCCTCCTAACTAAAGCTCAATGATACGAAATCATATAACACCCACATTTAAATCTATTAGTAAATTAAAAACCCCATGACGTGTGATAGCTATCGCGCTTTATGATTACTTTGAATTTTGGTTTGGCACACACCCTGTATTAAGGCCTTTACGCACTAAGCACGATCCGATTCTCTGAGACGAACATTGAAGAATTGGCTACATAAAGATCAACAAAATACACAGAAAAGTTGAAAATGTGTCCCAAGTAAAGTTTAGTATTCTGATTTTAATTATTATTATCAGCATTGAAATGAATAATAAGTTAAACAAATATTTTAAAAAATACGAGATTTTGAGTGCGATTCATTGTTGAGAGAAAAGATTTCATAAATCAATCCATATAAATGTCCGTACATTACAAGTTGCAAGGTATAGATCTAAAACAGAGGTTTTCGTATGTCGATGGATAGAAACATTTATACATTAATTTTAGTTTGAAAACTGTATAAAATACTTGTGGACAGGTAAGGTGCATCATCTTGGTTCAACAGGATGTCCTCATATTTAAAAAAAACAGTCTGTCTCATCTCAGGATTGAATATACTTAACTAAAAATAATACGTGATCGTATAATCGGATCTAACACAGTGAGTACAGTATAGGCCTTAATAACCACAGTGATTTTTAGAACTAACGGATGACTAAGAACGCGTCATTAGTTTTCATTGTTTTCGTTATGCTTTTGATTGTAAAGGGTTGTATACTCATTGTTGTTCATTGTAGTAATGCTATATGATATTAGTATGATCGTATCGTGTGCGATGATCATTTGAATTGACACTCCGCCACTATCGCTTACAATCCCTGTAGTTTCAGTCTTCTCTGACAATTCTAAAAATTCATAACTTCGATATTTTGATCATTATACATTCAAAAACTAAAGTTACTCAAAAAAAATATTTTTATTACCAAGGCTGTAATTATCAAAAGTTGTTTGAGGTTTTTTGTGTAGATCAAAATGACAAAATGAAATCGTTAAAAAAACATATTATATCGGTGGTCTAGGAGCTTAAGAACGCATCTATTATTTAGGTAATTCCTAACAGTAAACTCCAATTCTTTAGCCAAATCCGACGTGCATCGCGACACACAGTTAGAATTTTGGCCCGTTTAATCGACTCCACTAATTGCACTCACTCACGCGAACTATAAGTTATTAATATTAGTCATTTACCTCATTACATTTGTACATTTAATGCCGTTAATATGGAATTTAACGACGGTCGTTAAACGGATAGCGTTATTTATTTGGAGAGATAACGGCTTCGTAGGTAACGTATCATACTTAGCCTTAAATTTAATTCTTATTAATTGGGGACTGAAAAACACGAAGTAAGTACAGAGTTATGAAATTGTAGCACATTCGTTTTGAATTTTTTTCTCAAACTTAAATAAAAGGGCAATACTGATTTTCAAGACTGTTCTATGATACTAACTATTTAATGGTTCGCACTTATTATGTTATCGTGGTTGCGCTTTTCACACCAATCGGTAGATTTTGAAAGTGGTAGTCTGGTTCTCTAGTGTCAGATCTTGTCAGGCCTCCTGCCTTTTGATATGGCACCAATACTCTTGAATAAAACTATATACAGAACTAAACCTAAATACTTAAGACCAAACAAAATAAATTCTCTGAACCAATCAGCCCGAAGGGAAATAGCAAATCTTCATCAGTGCCGTGACTAATCCAAACTAACACTGTGCATTGCACACCTTCGTCCAACGTATACAACATACTTTGAAATAATCCAAACAACTCCACCCTGAAATTTCATGGCTATTTTAATAAATTGACGTCATCGCAGTACATAAATCGGCGGGCGGCGGTCTATCAAAATCATTAACGGAACGCTCGCGAGGACAGTCGCGCTCATTCGATGGATACGCCCGAATTCACATCAAATAATATGTTAGCTGGTAGAAGGCATAAACGAAGCGAGGGTTAGTTTTTTAATACTGTGTCCTGAGATACCGAAAGTCGTGCTATTTTATTATGCATTACGTCAACTCATCTCGCGGACAAAGTTTGGAGCGGGTTCAGTTGGAGTAAGAGCCCTAGCCGCGATCGGTGGCTACTCCGAACGCATCACGCAACTCACTACAAACCCGTGTTTACTATCGAGAGCCAGCTCTCTTTACTTAAAATTTTGCGTAACTCCCAAGTTACCAATGAAATAAACTGAATATAGAAAGCATAACCCCGCACTGTCTTGCCACAAAAAATTAGACCAGAGTTAAACAGAGGTTTCTAAAATTTCTTTCCACAAAATCGACGTCTTTCACTTGCGTTTTCTTACTGAATCCTTGTATTCCTAATTGTTTTACTTCTGAATTTGTTATTGAGATAGAATAAGCGAGGGTTAGACGTCTATTTGGGGAGAAAATAATTAAGACTCATCTGTTCAACTCTGTTTAATTTTTTTTTAGTAAGACCGTCAAAGACTCAGTAGATAGATGGTGTAGAAGTTAATCTGATCAGCTCACACTATTGGATAATTAATTGTAATAAAGTCTACAGAAAACTTAGCTGAATCCAAGTGTAGTAAAATATTACCAATTTCCAAACTCCTACTACATAGGTCTGGCATCGCATGCGGCTGCGCCCATTTCGTATAGGCTAACACGATATGCAAATATGACATATAAAGGTAATATTTCGTGATAGCGTAGGTATGTAATTAATAAAATACGTCCTCAGTTGGGCGCGGATTAGTTATTAGACGTGATTGCTTCGCTTGCTTGATTTATTATGTGGAATTGGGTTAATTACGGTTTTGGATGTAAGTTTATTTGTTGTTGTGTAGTATTAAGCTTAAAACTACAAATAGAGATAATACGAATCGAGGATAACGTCTAGCGTAAACGTTTGGAAAAGTCAAAATCATGATCATCTTCAGCCTGAAGACGTCCACTAGCTGAACATAGGCCTCCCCCTTAGACCGCCACACCGAACGACAATTCGCCACTTGCATCCACCGGTTGCCTGCGACTCTTTTGATGTCGTTGGCCCATCTAGTGGGAGGCCTACCTACACTGCGTCTTCCAGTCCGTGGTCGCCACTCTAGAAACTTTCTTCCCCATCGGTTTTCAGTTCAACGAGCGATGTGGCCTGCCCATTGCCACTTCAGCTTGCAAACACTGAGAGCTATATCGTAAACTTTAGTTCTTTGGCAAATATCCTCTTTCTGGATTTAGTCGCGCAAAGAAACTCCGAGCATAGCTATCTGCATTACCCCGCTGTGTGACTCTAGGAGCTTATTAAGTCAAAATATGTAGTTGTAATCTGTATGTAGGCAACTTCAGTTCCGGATTTACACATTTCCCAAGTTAGAGCTATCGAATTTTCGCCACTCCCTCTACAATACCGGTGCGCCTGAAATACAGTTGAAAGTACAATAAAAGCGAAGAGAGAAAAGTTACCAGAAAGATATCTTGTAGACTTCTAAGAACTACGCATCCGAAAACCGTCTATCAGAAATCTTTTCATTTTCTGTAAGCTGTGTTTCACCTACCGCGGACCGCCATCCTAACAGTTCTCAAGCTGAAGAGGAAAGTTAGCAAGACGTCGGCGAATTCCCACGAACTACCCGCAATAACTAAGTCCAACACGTACCTGCACAAACATCAATTAACGTGTTAGCCCGCTAATAACTGCGCAAGTTGCGATGGAGCAAATCGGGTGTGTCAATACAGGTCAGTAACTTAACGTGCAAACAGCACCTTCGGCTCTTGTAGTATTAGTTAGGTGCCTTTGGATGCTCTTGGAACAGGGTCACCATGCTGTTAAAAACTCTTCGCAATGTTTGTCATCATCAGAAACCACATCTGTCCACTGCGTGGAGGTCCAAGGGGCGTTTTTTGGAAGTCAACAGTGATTTTATGTCACCAAAATGACCGGTTTTTATTTTGTATTTTCTTTAATTACTGCAGTACGTATAGTAGTATAGAACACAGCTTTGCGCCTGTCTATGGTTAAAGCTGTGAAATATGTTTATATTGGTAGGGTAATTCCAGGATAGATGCCCGGCTCGGATAGATGCCTCAAATTCAAAAACTATGATTTCCCGGCTTGTTTTTGCGGTCGTTGATATTGCCAAACGAAAGACATCCCCGCACCTACCCGGTACCCCCCGCGAGGTAACCCCTGACCCGTCGTGCATTCCATCTATACTCAATGAAAGATTTGGTGTGACGAAAAAATTGCTAATTCTTTTTCTACAGCCTTTTTGAGGTGCTGGAACTTTTTACATGGTGACTAAATCATTTATATTTTGTATCTAAATGTTACAGTGGACTGTATATTAGCACTAAAATCAGTTTTTTTAGAATATTTATTGTATACACATTTCTGAATATATAAAAGGCATCTATCCTCTACGAAAAGGATAGACGCCTCGATTTATTTTCGCCTAGATTTAACCATACAAAACAAATAATTCCCATTATTTTCAAACGATGTAACTAAATTAGGGTATAGATGCCCCAGGAAGGAAACTTATTTTGTGAGGCATCTATACCCTAATATGATTATAAAGAAAATACACTTTTTACGAACATTTTTAATTAACATCTGTGTTTAGATATTACTTCCCATCACGAATACCTAATTTCAAACTGAAAACTGTTTTTTTATCAATGAGGCATGTATCCCATAGCTGGTTTTTACGCATGGAGCAACTATCCGCTATAGGGCATCTATACTTCCAAAAATAGAGGTCTGGGAAAATCGATATAGATTAGTAAATATCAACACTGATGTTTTCTTTTTCCTTCAAAGTGGTAGTCGAAAGACCAATCTATTAACATGTGTGACAATCATTCAGATCCATTAATTAAAATGGGAAATATAAAGCGTTTTCAAAAAGTATGGCAACTATCCTGGACTTACCCTAGATAGCGTAAGAAACTCCAAAATACCATATTTTACGGCGATAATGATATGGCTTGTGATATCGTAATCACCGATAATTTTAAATAACCACTTAACCACCCTCCACTTTGGTTTTAGGACGTCATGCCATATTGAAGGAACTCATGCTGTAAAGACTAGCTAGAGGTATAGTCAGGACTAATATCCATCTCAAATTGTTAGATAGGACTAGTCCCGGACCAGTGCTTGAAAGGGAAACATCCTTTTTTCAACCCAAACCATAATCAATGTATATTTTGTTTTTTATTTGTTTATAGTTTGTTTTTTATTGGTTTCATTAATTTGTTTATTAGATTGAAGTGTTTGACTTGTAAAAGTGCGATTTTATTGCCTATTTACAATAAATGATTTGACTTTGACTTTGACTTTGATACCATAAGCCCGACTTATTTATCTAAATCAGAACCACCAAAAAGGGTAACTGTTGGCCACCCTACTCAACTCAAAAGGTACAACCGTTCAGAAGGGCCATCGGGCCTTAAGGGTTATTGTTTGATTTGCGCTAATCAATCCGGGAAGTTGGCACTTTAGGCTTATAAGCAAATATGGGTGCTCAAGATGTGTGGGGCTTGGAGGACTTGGTTTTGGTGGATGAAGGCTGAAGTGCTGTGGACGGTGTCTTTTCCTGTATCGTCTTTTCAACAAGCGGAAGGTCCGAGGCTTGAATACAACCAATATACAAGGGGCTTTTTTAATTTCATCGCTGATTTCTATAACATAAGTCATATTAAACATCACCGTAATAAAGTTGGTTTTTGGAGTTAGAAACTCTGTCTACCAGTGTAAAAATTTACAACTTTTACCACAGACCAGCGCATGATTGCGTTCCATTCTACGCAATCGGTCAGTCATTTTGGTGACATCAAATCACCGATGACTTTAAAAAATCAACTCTCGGAAAAATAGATAAAATGTTTACAACAAGATTGTTTGAACTTTTACTCTAGCGCCTTAAATAATTTTGCTCGTCTCATTGTACGTAATAAAATATTTATCAAATAATCGATACAGATTAAAAATAATCACCATTGTCACGGCACTGATTATCTGTTCTAAAGTGCAAAGTAATTCTCTATCATCTAGATAAAAATTCTATAAATTCGTGCCTAATCTAGTCATTGTTTAATGTACAGTACAGTAAACAAAGTATTTACACCCATCGAGTACTCGACCGAGGGACTGTCTCGCCACTCGTTGTGTTCTTGTATTTTACAATATAGACACCATAAGATGTTTAGTTATATTCCTTCTATAAGGTAGGTACTTACCCATCTTTCTTTTTAGTAGTCGAAATACATGGTCATAACTGACGATGTGGTCAAAGGTTGTAAACTTGCTCAGCCTAGACCGGAGCTGGGTCTCGCGGACGCCGGAGCACCCCGGTAGGGGTTCGGCGACAGATTCTCTACTCGAGGGCGGTAGCTAGCCAGGCGGTACTATAGTACCATAGAATAATTCTTATTAATATTGTAGGAAATAAAACAAAAATCATAATAATGTATTTTTCTTTGTAATCTGATTCCGAAGTAGTAGCAACGAATAAGGAATATAGACAACAAAATAAAAGAAACAAATTTATGGTAACGCAGTTCACTAACACCCAAAAACTAGCGAATCACACATATTTTATGTATTACCAACCTAGGTTTTTATTTGCTAAAACATCACTTTTAGCATATTAGTAGGAATAGAAAGCTCATTCGCGTATCCAGTAGTCTCTCAATCCAGTAGTGTTAGCCGTAGTTTTCCAGCGTGCGCAACTTGTTCAATAACGCGTCCAAGTTAGAGTCAATACGTTAGTAAACAAAGCCGCTGCTATATTACACACCACGATGAAGGCGTAATGATACCAGCTTGAACTAAATACGGGGCGGAACATAAATACGAAATGTAATAGAAGTTAGAACAGCCTGGGCGATGGTAAACTTTTCAATGGTGCAGCCGTTTATTACCGTATCCAAATGGTAAAACAGGACCCTATTACTAAGAATCCGCTGTCCGTCCGTCCGTCCGTGCGTCCATCCGTCCGTCCGCCGGTCTGTCTGTCTGTATGCGTGTCCGTCTGTCACCAGGCTGTATCTCATGAACCGTCATAGTTAGACTGTTGAAACGTTCACAGATGATGTATTTTTGTTGCCGCTTAAACGACAAATATTAAAAAACAGAATAAAATAAATATTTAAGGGTTTCTTTTGCCACTATTATAGATAATGAACCGGAACCCTTCATGCGCGAATTCATCTCGCACTAGTCCGGCTTTATTAGTATTTATTTCCTCTACGCCGTTTATTTGGTTGTCATAAGGTAGTGTCAGCCTTTGATGGCAGGCTGTCAGGCTGCGGAAGGCCTTATAAAGTTGATAGAGTCACGTCAACATATCTATGACTAGCTACACCTCGCGGTTCCACCCGCATATTCTAATATCCCACAGGAACCGGTAATTTTTACGGGAAAAAGAATCGTATTTTCTAATCCAGGACCATCAGTATCTGCATAACCCAATTTCATCAAAACCCGATCGGCTGCAGCGTCGTGAAGAGAGGACAAACAAACACAAAAAACTTTTGCATTAATAATATTAGTTGTATTGCATCGCTAATTCCATCATTTACATTAGTTTCAAGTCCAGTTCTGGATTATAGCTTATCTTCCTCACGAAAATGACAAGAAATCAGTGCTCATAAGCGGGGTGGAAAGGGTCGATGATGATGATGATGATGATGATGATGATGATGATGGTGATGATGATGATGGTGATGATGATGATAGCTCCAAAAAGGAAAAATAGGTACTACTTGAAACTGAAATATCTCGCATCAGCTCAGCGATGGACAACTGATACAACTACATTACAACTGATGAGCGCTATATGATACTGATGGTATGTCAGTCATACAAAAAAACTGCACTAAATATAATATTTTACATCGGAACAAAAAATAACTAGGTAAGTAAAAGAAGCCGCATCGCATAAATATTTAAGTATGTATTCAAATGAGTCTTTCATAACTTTTCAGCGATTCCGAAACTGCAATCGCCGGTGAATGGCGGCTATTAGGCCCTGTTTACACTGACCGGAAGACGTGTCTTTCAATTCTCGGACGACTTGCAGTCAATAGGACATCATTACACGGCGGGACGCGAGTGGCTGTTTGCGCGGGCGAGCTACTGGAATAGCTCGAACTGAACAATTAATGGTAAGTAAAGTATGGTTTACAAAGAATGGCTATTAGACATTATTCGTCGAATTCATCAAAGAGTAGGTATAGTTTTGATTTACTCGATGGATAGTTAACACATCGTCTGCTTACGGGTAAAAGCAGTTAAATGCATGTTAAATGTCAAACTGAGTAAATGGCATTTGAAAGTTTACGTTATAATTGGGCCTAGTTAAAACTCATGAATTAAAAAACTGCATTTTTGACTCCATTTACTAAAAAAGTGCATTTACCTGCTTTTACCCGTAAGCAGACGACATGATCTCTGATATTATGGAAACGAAGTGAACTTGTCCCCTAGTAATAATATTATGAGAGTGAAATTAACTTTGTCTTCTCTATCCTCTTTATTACCTTTACTACCTAGAACTAATCGACTGAATGAAATTTGATATAATTTGGTATGGAAATAACGTAATTTGAATCTTAGGGAACAGCATACTTTTTTATTGCGACAAACTATTTTCATTTTTCAATAATAATTGTAGTTCGAAGTACCAAGCAATTCCAAGGCCAGTTATTTAATCAGCGTTATCACTGCGAATCCATGTGAAAGTCGCAGATTCTGCCAGTTTGGTCACCAGTAACTCGTACTAATGTCTCTAACTCCAGTCATGACTACTGTCCCCATTCAAACGCAGCTCTATTGGCGCATTCCGAGAGTCGGTCAACATTTGTCGGACGCTATGAAAAGCGATGGAATGACCAGTTGCAAGTAAATATTTGTTCGTGACCACCGCAAATGTTAGATCTGGTTGCAACTTGAGAATATAGAGAATATAGACTAGCTGGGCCTCGCGGCTTTACCCGTGTTCGCTGTTACCCCATAAGAACTATACATTTTTACGGTATTAAAGCTGTTTTATTTTCTATTCCAGGACCTATATGGTATCGATTTTCTTCGAAATCCATTGAGCGGTTGCGACGTGAAGTGATGTCAAACACACACATACACAAACTTTTGCATTTATAATATTAGGAGCATTTTAGGTTATCACAGATGTTTGCACAGACTGAGACTTTGTCAGACGGCATAGGTGCTAGATTGGCAGATACCTACACCAGAGTAAGATCATACTTATGTAGTAGGTAGGTACTAACAAAATTGCATGTTTAAGAATTACTGAATAAATGCACCAAAAAAGTATAATTATCTATTTTCCTGCTTTTTTATACTCGGACAGCAATCGCTCCGAAGATCAGGCGATTTGAATGATAATTTGATCATAGTAGTTTATTTAAATCTCTAGTATAATTCTGGGAGTTACACAAGGTTCAGTTCTATCTCCAAAGCTTTTCATGTCCTATCATCGGGCTGGTCTAACTGAGTTTTCCTGTATTTGCTATCTGACTTGAGCTTTTCTACTTCACGTGGTTTACTATTCACCCCACCGTAATCTGACCGGTGTACCGTATCTCAAGACAAAATATCGATTATAATTACTCGCCTCAGAATCTTACACCGTATCTTTATTAACATAACGAGAGTTTATTGCGACACAGAAATCCTATCCGACTTGCATAGGTAGCTTCGATTTGAGCAACTCTAAGCCTTACCTTATACCATTAAAGGTGATATTAGCAAACCCAACATATAGCCTCGTGCCTTGTGCTTTCTGAACGGCGACACAGAAAACTCTGTGTTCAGAAAAGAAACACTGTGTTGAATTGTTGAAGGGAAACATTGACTTTTGAGGGTAGATGTAAAACGAGTGGCGTAAAAAGGGTTAAGCAAAGATATCACCCCACTGTTTGTGGGTAATTATTCTATTGTCATTTTATTTATATTTTGCGGAGTTATCGCGGAGATATCTTCTAATAAAGTTCAAGACAGGGTAACAGGGAATTCTAAGTGTTGTTTTATGTAAATGCAAAACCATAGTTATATCGGGGTGTCGGTTAAGATCGAGTTTGATTTCATTTGCATTTTTAAAACTGGACGAGATATATTTTATCTATGACTATAAAGTTGTTTCAAGCCTTAAATTAATAGTAAACATAATTATGTAATTATGGCATATAATATCTAGGCAACCCGATAAAAATCCTGTGATTATAAAGTAAAAAAAATATTGTCTAAATCATGCTCCTAAATTATTAATAAGTAGGTATATAATAAAATAAATGCAACGCATTGAAATTTGGAGTCAAAGTATGTTATACGGAAATTGGACGATTTTTTATAAAATCCCAGAATTACTCAAAACCACACTCAACTCAGAATCTATACGTACCTACAGAGTGAAACTAAAATAAACTGTTAGTCAGCAAAACATAGGTATCCAACATTATCATTAGTTACGTGACGAGGAATTATCTGGTCTATACAATTCTAACGATAAGACCATTACATAAAATAACAAGTCACCTGAAAGAGATTATAATTATTTTTACAGTTGCAAACGTTTCCTTTCCCAACGTGAGTTTCAATAATTAAGTGCTTGTGACTGAAGGCAGAGCACTTCATAGGTCATTTTGTACTTCGAACTAAAATTACGCACTCCGTAAACTTTGCAAAGTACAAGGCAGTCAATATCTTAAACCAAAATAAAGACAGTCAGCTACAAAAGACAATAAACATAATCCAGGCTCTCAATTAACTATTCATACAACATTGCAGGCGTAAAACTAAAATGCGAGTTAGGACATGATCAGTGAATGTTGTATCTGACTGTACACGACTGAATCATATTTAATTCACAGTCATAGGCTTAAAAATTTCATTTTTATTTTAATTTATAAGTAGATTAAAGTACAAACAACAGTGATTTGCATTTCGAACTGTTGATACCGCGATGTGTGTAAACGTAATTGGTGATACTTCAAATGTTTATCTGATCGATAATATCTATTCTGATAAAACTATTGTATAAAATATCGAGGCTGCTAAAATAGAGTATTATAGAATTAACGCTACCATGAGTTTCAATAACAAAGTGGTGCTTGTCACTGGAGGCAGTTCTGGAATTGGGGCTGCGGCCGCCATAGCCTTCGCAAGGGAAGGCGCCGAAGTAGCCATCGTGGGCCGAAACGAAACCAAACTCAAGAAAGTCGAGGAGGAAATCAGCAAAGTCGGCAAACAACCTCTCATCATCAAAGCCGACGTCAGCAAGGAAGCAGAAGCTAGGACAATCGTGAAGAAAACCGTCGACAAATTCGGCAAGCTCGATGTCTTAGTCAACAACGCGGGCATCATCAGATACACAACAATCTTTGACGAGAATCTCCTGCAGACATACGACGAAATCATGAACACAAATCTTCGGCCAACCGTGCTGCTCACTAACCTGGCCGCACCCTACCTCGTAAAGACCAAAGGTAACATCGTAAACATATCAAGTATAGCGGGAACCTCTCCAATGGCTGATTTCGATATTAGAGGCTTTGCGTCTTACTGCACCTCGAAAGCTGGAATGGACCACTTCGCTCGAGTCGCCGCCGTGGAGTTAGCTGAGAAGGGAGTGAGAGTGAACAATGTTAGTCCTGGACCAGTGGTGACTGATATAATAGAGGCTGCCGGTCGGGATTCCAACTGGGAGGGCCAGTCTCAACTGACTGCGCTTAAAGTACTAACGCAGCCTGAAGAGGTCGCCGATATGATCCTGTATCTGGCCAGTGACAAGGCAAGGAGTGTCACCGGAGGTATTTTCAAGATAGATGGTGGTTTGACGTTGCGTTTCTAAATACATATTCCAAAGCGTGTCAGTTTTTGCGTGACTAATTTGATTTCATTTGCAAATTGCCTCTTAAAAGTTCAGTGTATCGTGTGTATCTATTTTATTGTCTATAACACAATGTAGGTTAATAAAAATATAAGTTGGAATCAAAATTTAGTAAAATGTGAATTTTCAATAAATTATTTTATAATTAGTACTTTATGGTAGTTTTATTCTGATATAAATTTCGGGTAAGTAGCGATTTTCTACTATACTCGTAGTACCTACTAATAATAGAGAATGCTAGACAGAAGCCTTCCCAAGTAGGGGTATTCTCGTAAATGTTTATGAAGTTTTTTGAATATCCAGCCCCGCAGCTGACAGCATCATTGCAGTATACCTGGTCAAGCCTGTTACCACAATATTTGAACCAATTCGGCTGTTCTCAGGGCACATAAATAGAAAAACCAATTGAAGATAAGAAAATTATTTCTTATTATATCATCATTTTAACATCTACAGGACAAATTCGAATCTAAAAGGTTTTAGACATTTATCTAAGTAACTCGCAAGGTACATAGAGAGATTTACGATCAACACCATGCCCTCACAGTCAGTTCTAACTTCTCACTTCATTACCAAAGTAATTCGGAACAAAATTAGGAGTCAGCAATAAATATGACGAAAAGTGCTTCCTCAGGCACCCAAGTGTTCTTAAGTGCTCTATGTATCAATTGCGAGGCATCAGCAGTTGGTAAAAAAGTTTGTTTGTCCTGTAAAGGGCCGTAACGGCCCGGAGTCGGGAACTTCGTCTTAACTTGTCATCGGTTTATATAGAGTCAGGGGTAAGGGAGACTGCTCAATTGTGGGAAAAACGCGGCGTTTTAAAAGGTGTGGGGTTCTTAGTTGCACTCTGGCGTATAAAGTTTTTGAAAATCGAAAGTTACAGCGATAACAGTTTTACATAAAAAAAATTGTCAAAAAAAACCTTGCAAAAATTTTACGCCACACAAAGTGCTTCGTTCGCTCAAAGTAATTTCTTCTAGACAACCGTATGGAGATAAAATACGGATAGAATTAACAAAATGAAGGATGAAGAAATAGCGGTAGACTATAATAGTAATAGGTACAACAAAATAATACAAAATTTTAAGAAATATCTAACAAATATTTTACCTGATTTAGTCATTAGACGAACAAAATTAAACGTGTAATGTGCAGCTACTTTTGCGTGGCGTGAAAAGCCTCCCCACGAGTTTATGCTAATAAAATGATATTGTTTTCTTTGGAAAGTCCTATTAATTAAGAAGTGTGGCAGCATTTTATTAATCCCACAAAGTCGGGAAGACGTTACTTTAGCTATTAATGTTTGAAAGTTTGCCACTTTTGAGGCGCAAGGTGTTGTTTCTACAATAAAATAAACTGTTATTTATCTCGGATAATAATTCACAATTTTAATGTCACCGTTTCGCCGAACTTCGGTTATAATTTTAATTTTTTTGTTCAGTAAGTGAGAGTTATGCTGTTCAGTTGTTTTGGCACGCAGCGCTTATTATGGAGAGTGCCGAGTGTTCATGTCTCTTTTATTTGATAGGAGAAACTAAAATTTCACAAAGATATGATTGTCATTGAAACTAACTTTACAAAAATATATTTTTAACCATAAACTAACCCAAAAATAATTTAAACATGTTTATGGAAGCTCTCATAAAAAATACTGCAGAAAGAAATTTAAAAAATAGAAAAAATGAATCTTTAAAAACTAAAATAGTTTCAGAGTCGTCAATAGACTCATCCGCACTCGTCCAAGAATTGTCGCTGACTTATATTACTCTGCTTCTCGACAGTCAAAACAGCACCAATAGAAAGAGCAAACATCCAAAACTCATTACATAACAAGAAGCAATAAACAAAAAAATTTTCACAATACAAAAAAGCCAGTCAAATCAAACCGACGTTAGCCTAGGAGCCGGCACCACAGCCCCTACGGAATTCCTCCATTACGCTACCGCCAAGAACTGTCCGACTAATGAATTTAAATCACTTCAAACAACTACGCATTACCTCACTTCAGTGACATAGATACGGCCAATAACATAACGTAATTAGGCGGACTCAGTTACAGCAAAAATCCATCTGGAACTTGTCGCTTAAGGGCTCTCTTGAAGCAAAACTCGGGTTTTGTATGTTCTTGTGCGAGCTAGGAAGTTAAATGGAGGCGTCAGTTCAAAAATATTGGCTGAAAATGACCACGCTGTGAGTTGGTATTTTTTGTGCATAAAGACTTAACGTTCATTCTAGGTTCCACTTAACATAGATAATTTTAGTAGCAACACTTTTGAGTACGATAATTCGGATTTTGCCTAGGTTTTTTTTTTACTCAATCTAACTAAAAGAAACAACAGAATGCAAACGAAAAAACAAGCTTCACACTTCGTCAATATTGATCATTTTTACCTGACATCCCAATGAAGTAAATCATTGGAGGATTGTTTTCCCCAACTGCGGCCCCAAATTTTCCATGAAAAACGTTCAATTGAAAATATTTCTCACTACACAACTGTATTCCACATCCACGTTTCGCAGTCCGGAGCCCCGCAAGGTGGTGCGACGGACACATTAGTGTTCCGTCAACGCATCGCCCTCGGAGCCACGATACCGACAATAATGAGGCACAGAGATTTCCCTAACGTGCCCTCCGACCTACGAATTTGGATAAAGTTATCAAATTTTCAAAACTGTGTAACGCATTACAGACCCGCGCCGCCGTTACGCACTCTACTAATTATAATTACAATTATCACGTTAGGCCTTGTGCGTGATGAGTACGAACTTGTTATACCGAACTGTTGAGCATTTTCGTCCGTTTTCGGATGGTGAAGTTTTCGAGTGGGAAGATTTTATTTGGCGCCCAACGTGGGGCACAATGTGTTTTCTTCAAAATTTACTTTAGGGCTTTACTAAAAACAAACGTTGTAATTTATATAGGTAACGTATAAAATTAACTTTCTTTAAGTATCACACTAAAAACCACTGGTTATAAAAACATAATTATTTTGGCGCCTAACATTGGTCAATAGGTAATTATACTTATGTATTTATCTATGAACAAACCATCTAACTTCCTATCAACCTAAGCGGGTCACCTGTATGACCTACACTATTTATTTCGGAAGTTTATTTTAACACTATTTATTTTAACATTATTTCGGAAGTTAAATTATCACGTGAGGCTTTGTATGTTAGATTAGAACCTTGTTTTATAGACGGTAAAATCCATTTACGTAAAATAAAAAAGATAAGGTAATTATCCAACGCTTCACTAATACAAGCTCATAACAAAACGTTACTGCAACTGCATTTATTTATCTCACGTTCCATTTGTTAGATAGACTAGCGTACGGAGCCAAGTGCAAATTAAAACCGGCGGTCTATACGGAGATATCCTATTGTTTCATGCTAACAATCGTGAAATGTCAATTGCGGCGGCAAGTGTCCTTGAGCAGGTGCCATCCGCCAGCGGGTAATTAATGCACTCGTGACACCTGGGGTAAAACACGACGGTAAATGGACTGGAAAAATGAGAGACTTGTGTAGGAGATTTGAGTTGCTAACTATGTAGTAAGCAACTCAAATCTCCTACACAAGTCTCTCATTTTACCGTCCGTTCAGTGTTATTGTAAAGCTTCGAATAACAATTATATGTATATTTTTGATTAGAATATATGGTTACGACCTGTAAGAGAACGTAATAGGCTGGCAACGATGATGATGAAATCAAGCAAAATCTTCATAAGTCTGCTGGTTAATATCCTTGACTAATGCTCGAATGCCTTTCAGACTTCCCTGTATCTCTACGCTAGCCTTACTCTAAGAAGTTTATAAGCGAGCTCTTAAAACCAAACCAAAGAGGACAATAAAACAAAATCGCCTCAAATCTCAAAGTTAACGCAGCCCTCCTCAAACTCGAGGCTGATTAGTCAAAAACGCCGATCTCCGATTTGAAAGGCGTCACTATTCGACCGTCGGGGTCTTATCCGCGACATTTGAATAATTTTTACATTTAAAATCATTCGCAATGACAACATCCAAAGGGTAACCACTCCGGATCGCGACCATTGCCGCGAGATAAGGAGGAAACTCCGAGACCCGGTCTGAGGGATAAGAGTGAAGCTTCGGGTATAGAATGATTCAGTTGTTCAAATAGCAACCCCGCCCCATCTAGTGGGAGATCTACTTACTCTGCGTTTTCCAGTCCGTGGTCGCCACTTTAGAAACTGCAAAAGCAAAAGTATGAATGCACAATTTAGTGTCTCGTAAGGATTGTACCACAATTCTTTTAAGTACGTGACTATAGGCACAAATGAGGCACTTAGTTGTAAAAAGATTAAGCTCTGATTTCTAATCAGATAGCGGAATATTTGCTCTATCACCTGACTAAACAGTATCTGTTACGGTAGTCTTATCTTTAACGAATGAGTATGCGTGATTTTGACGACTATACTAGTGTTCATCTGATACTTCAGTGCAGTGGATAGTTGGCTTTTTTGTATTAATAATAATAATAATTCAGCCTGTAACTGTCCCACTACTGGGCAAAGGCCTCCCCTCACTATCGTGAGGAGGGTTAGGCCATAATCGACGACGGGGGCCTTCTTTGTCTTATAAATCTATTTTCGGTTCAGGAATCGCTAACGTCCCAAACGTGTACCGTAGACCAAATAAATTCAGAGTGATTCTTTTAATACGGATTTTAAGCAGATTTTCTGTGGAATAAGTAAAAACGAATCCGTCAGTCTGCTAAAGGTTTAACTCTGTTCTTTGAATATTTATAAGTTTTTCTATTATTTTATATTAAGCGCTTCGGGGACTCCTCAGGGCTTTCGTTTTAAATCGCTCTATAGATTAATTTGAATTTAGCTTATTTAAATAATCTGTTTCTTTGAATTTTATTTAATTGTTTTATCGTTTTTATGAGTTCCATTCCATCTGCTTACGATTTTTTTAAAGCTGATTTTTAAGGCGCGCACCATACGTCGCTACTCATGACGATAATTTCATACCAATTAAACTTACCCTACAAAGTGTGCTCTAAATTAGTAGGTACTAACAAATAAAATCATCACTCTCAGCTCAATTTATAGGCGGAATTTGGCACAATTATGTCTAACAATAGGCATATATTGGCACAATCTCACCTTGCAACTATGAAAGCTGCAGCCCACCGTCGACTACCGTAGTAGGTACGAGCAAAACTCATCATGTGCGGCGTATAATACGTAATTACCGCGAACTAGCATTATTATTTAGCGCGCCCCGTACGCCTCTGGGCGAATGATTCCGTCAATTATATGAGTAAGAGCTGGTAATACCACTTATGTCCGGTGTCTTAAGCACTAGCCCAAAGGTACTCAAACTCATGGAAGAGAGAGAGAGACAACACGCTCAATAGTCATACAAAATCCCGATCATGCTATCTCGCCTTAACCGAGAGCGTGCCTCTCGTCATAATTGAGGTTATTTCTTCTAGGTTATTAAAATTATTGGTATGTATTATGTGCTTCCAGGTAACCTTGACCAGCTGATAACTGTGTCGTTGTCTTTGTAATTTTTTAATTGGCAGATATCTATCCCTTTTCTAGGATACATTAGGTATCAGTAGGCAGTGGACGGACTTTTAATAAACAATATTGTTGCAGAGCTCTTAGACAGTATAAAATATTCTAGAAGTTGCAAGGGTGTTTACGGTTTGTAAAAGAAAGAAAAAAAGAAAAAAAACCATTTGTTCTGCTAAGACTGCAAACAACACCCAACACATATGCTACACATAATAAGAGGCATGAGAAGATATGAAACAAAAACGTGAAAACTCAATAATATAGTGTCGCCGGCGAGTAATATCAGAAAAGGTATGAGCTCAGCAATTTTGCTGCGGTAGAACCACAACGCTGATTTTCAGCTCAGCCCTTTGGTGACGTACGGACTTTAAAAATGGTAATAATAATAACATAGAACACATCTAAATACATAAAACACCTACTCTACGGTTTTAATGTTCATCTGCCACAAAAACAAATGCACCATACATTTGTAGCCTGCAAAGGCTATGTTCATTTACATTAATTGCCATCTGCCAATTCGACTCAAACTTCAATATTGTCACACCCAAACACATATAAGTCACACCCGCCCAACTCTACGCAGATCCACCTGATAATGCTATTTGACACGTACCAATTTTCGGTTCATTTCATATTAAAAGGTTTTCAGGAGTGTCCCGTGATAGTGGCAACGCCGCTGACAGTGGGTGTCATCAGGTATTCAGCTAAATAGCTGCGAGCGGAGGACTTTGGTAATTGGTTGCCTTGTAATTATATCGGCTCGGGTGCGACTGCTGGTGTTACTAGTACAGTTTTGCCGGCGCATGGAAGTTTTAACTTGACTTCGGAAGAGCTAGCAAAGATTTATATTATGAACTGTATTTGGCATGATGCTAAGTTGTGGATAATGATGATAAAAACTTATTTAATAACTTGAATTATCTATAATGTATAGATGCTTTATCAAAATCTGTTCAATCATATCACCTTTGTAGGTAACAAAATATTATTCGAATACTCCTAGAAGTTAACCTACCATGATAAAAGTTTTCATAAAATTCTGCAGACGAAAAACAAAAACTGGATCAAAAAATGTACATCATTTGACACAGTAGGTATATAATTACATACTAGACAAGTGTGCTCTACATCAATAAGTCGTCTAGAAGAGATTGCTGTTAGCAATAAGGCCGCTCATTGTACCTTTACTTATCATGACGTATCTGTATTATATTTCACTCGTATGTCTTGGAGTGCAATAAAGAGTTCTTATCTTATCTGAAGTAGACTTCGCATACATTAATATCTGAAGTGGTTCCTCACTCTTGTCCTTCAAGTCAGTAGTTCTTGTAAATAGACCTGACAGAAAGCGCGCAGTTCTTCCTAGTCAGACTCCTAGACAGTCAGAATCAAATGTGATCGCGACACGACGTTATCCCGTGTGGTTTATGCCATTCCTCCAACATTCTCGACAAGGCCACCTCAGCCCTATGCCAGCTTCAAGACCATATTCAACACAATACCAAAAAAAACTAAAGTTGACCCCATTCAGAATCATCCCAATGCCTTTTGCTTGGCGCGCGCATTTTTTCCACGATATCGGTTCAAAGCTAATTTCACCCGTTAATCAACATTTCAACAAAGGGCCCCTTTAAGGGGGTTGTTTGTTAAATCAAGTCCTCCAGATAAAAAAAGACAATCAGTTCTTTTGGACGCTCCTTTGTGCCTTTATTTTTTCTTAATTTCAAGTTGATCCCAATCAGAAGTAAATTATAATGGGGAGTAAACTAGGAGAATGTCCCTTGTTGTATTGTCTGTGTTGATTTTTTGGGCCTTTGTTGATCATTGGTTGGTAGATTGCTGCGGGGTTCGTATAGAGATGATAGCACGCCTTGCTCTTTCATATTTTTATCTAACGAGTTACACTTAGACTCGATCGGGTGACTCGTAGGGAACCTATCAGTTACGAAAGTGAGGTCCATTTTCTGGTTACAGTCTTGCTCGTCAGTTGCAGTGGCTAAGTGCCACCCAGCACTTTCCATTGCCGAATCTAACAAAGCACTTCGCCGCACTCATCGCCCGAAGACATTATCATAATAACTAGCTAAAAACGGGTCTAATTCGCGCACAAACAAATATCAAAATATATATAGAGTCTTCTCTCTTGAAACGTCGAGTTATGTCAAAATTGTATATTTTGATACTTTGTTTGTGCGCGAATTAGACCCGTTTTAGCTAGTTAATATGTTTCCTGTTCGCGAAAGTTTAAGAACTTCTACATTATCATAAGTCTCATACGCCCAGTTATTTAAGAAGCCACACTGTCCGGAACACAATACTGTTTAGCGTCTGGCGTAAGTAAGGTAATCAAATCCAGAATTTAACGTATCACAGCCTGATTATCATCAGTTACGCAATGGGGGCTGCGAACTATTCATCAAACACCTGCCTGCCTACCTTCTGCATCACCTTATTTTTTAAAACCTTCCTCTCTTCTACCTTCATCCGTCTTTTCTCTTACGTTCTCCTTCTCTTTTTTCTATCCCATTCTTCTCTCAATACTCAGCCCAATGCGATTGTCACACCAAAACCCGCCCTGTCGCACTCGACCCGCTCAGACTCGCCGGATAAATATCAAAAATTTTCCGCACCCCGCCTTCGTTTCCTCTCTAGAAGTTAAATTAACTTTTTTCGGCTTTTTGTTTATCAGCGGCCATCTTAACCCTTTCCCGCCGTTGTATCGGCGCCGGGATTGTCAAATGAACGTCGCGGGAAAATTGAATTTTTATCGAGATCACGATTCGTAGTAAAATGTAATGATTCGATTTAAAGACAATAGCTTTCGACAATAACTGTGGACGGGCGGTATTACGGCGCGGCTTCTAATTTCCGCTGAAGGAACGAGCGAAGGTTAAGATTGCACTTTCGGCTTTTTTAGATCATTTTCCTAGCTGAGAACGGATCTAATTCGCACATAACGGATCAACAGTGGGTTCTTATATATATATCTATGGGTCCTTAGAATATTCATACAACGTGACAACGTTAACCCCATTTTGGGGAAGGTATCTCTACCCAATTAAGTTTTTTAAACACATAGTAACTTGTTCTCTTATGCTCTTAGTTTGTTCGAATTAGGTTTAGAAAGAGGTTTTGAAATATCGTAAGGAAACCCAAATATGCTCAAGAATTATTCGGATGCATGATATTATTATTATACCACCCAGACCAGAAACAAATATCTGTGGATCCACAGATTATATGTTCCGAGCGGGAATCGAACCCACCACACCAAGCGCAGCAGTCCGATTGCTCAGCTACTACTCCAAACGTGTCGTTAGTTGTGCTCTATCCAGTTAACTGACATCCTTAATTGGACGGCGTTATGGAATAACGAATTACACGAACAAACCAAAAAAAAAAAGTTAATGATGCAGTTCGATTGTAGAGACTTTAAACTATATTCCTAGTCGTTTTTTTGTTCAAAAATCAACTCTCCTACCTTAATATAGAGGGGTGAATCAAGCGACATGTGTTAAAATGTTAGGTTCTATGCATTTTATCGCTTTGTAATACCAAACTAAGCGCCTAAGTCGCTATTCCAAAATACAATAAATAAGGTTTTATTAAACATAAACGAATTAAATCCTGAGACATTCGACTTAATTCGTTGTTTCATTATTAAACAACTATAATATCTAAAATGCAAAATCAAATTACCCACCAAAATAGGCGCATAGTTCGTTATTGAGTATCCATTGGTTCATCTATTTCATTGATTGAGAATCAAACAATCATTATAGCCCAGTGGAATTAGATATAAAATAGGGCTAAAATCGCAATGCTTGATGTGGTACTGCATTTTTGGTAGGTTGTATGGACTAGTAAGGATATGGTATACCTAAATCCATATTAGCAACTTTGGAAAACTTGTGCTAGCTGGGCAACACGCAAAAAACTATGAAGTATTGAGACTTTTCTCACTTTTTTGCTCTATAAGTCATATACTATGCGTTTTGGACAAGTGCACTTCTGGACTTTTATAAGGTTAATAAAATTTGCAAAAATTGAAACCCAAACGCAGCTCTTTAAACCCTATAACGATCAAACTGTGGCCCTTCAAATACGGTAAGTTTTTCCGGAAAAATTACAATTTTAAGTTTTGCTTCCGTTTGAAGCAGAATATTGGTAAAATCCCTGGTCCTATGAAAAAATTCACTGAAACAATGATGTAGTACGATTAACTAGCTTTCAGTATAGCAAGGTGGCTACAAATGAAAACGTATTTCTATCCTTTTTATATGATTTAATGCATTCTTCAAATCCCATTTTTACCTTCAAGATTGTAAGTGAACTATTAGTATCACAGACTTCGTCTTGTACTTAAATGAAAGTTGATTAAACGTACAAAAACATTGTATTAGTGACCTTTTTCAAAGGACGAGGGATTTCACCAATATTTAGCTTCGGACGGGAGCAAAACTTAAAAGTGTCATTTTGCCGGGTAATGGACCACATTATGGAAGGGTCATAGCTTGATCCTTATAGTTTCGTTTGGGATTAAATTGGTGTAAATTTAATTGACTTTATAAAAGGACTGAAGTATGTTTGTCGTTGTTACGCATCGTTTACGACTTTTAGGTTGCATGTTTGGATTTATACTAGGTACACTAACATAACTGTTCGATACAACACACCAATGCAGTAGGTACAACAAGCTTCGCGATTTTAATATTAAATTCCACTAGGCTATTGAGTAGAAATTGCTTTACATTTTCGATTTTGTAGGTATATTTTCATTTATTCAACCGTTTTTCAGAATGTTTTGGTGTAAAAAAACAAGTTTTTGTTTATTTTTGGTAATACATAACTATTTTGCCTCTGGATATAATCCCTTTATACCCTTTATTACCCCCAAAACTAAATTGTATAAACGAATTAAATGACAAAATGCCGCCTGATTCCATATTGCAATTTTAAAATCGTACAAATAATGCAAAACGTAATATGGAATTAAGCGGAAAAATGACAATATCTTCTATACTATGCATCATACAAAAATATGTTCTTTTATGAAATAAAATATACATAATAATATATCACATAACTAAAAATCACACCCATAACATAAATATTGTGCTCTCAGCAACATATTTAAATTTCAAAACTTTGAAGCTCTTTTTCTCAGTTTTACTGATTTGTCGCTTATTCTGTTATTTCATAACGCCGTCCAATTACAACAATCAAGGTAGTCAGTTCGATTACTTGTTACAATTTTTATTGGGGCATTTGATTGTCCGCCCTTCGTTGTTTGAGGGTAGTTAATGACAACCCCTAACCTCTATGTTGTTGCGACTGTGTTTTTAACGGACATTGGAATTATATAATTTACATTTACCAACTAAAATGAACACCAACTTACGGTGAATGTGGTTTCTGTGAAGGATAACATAGAAAGACAAATCTTTGAATATAATATACTAGTTGGTGCCCGCGACTTCGTCTACGCAGGATTAGTATTTAGAGCAGCTTATAATAATTAGCGTGACATAGAAAATAACTAACATTATGAGATTAAAATCACACATTTTTATGGTTCACTATTTTGACTATAATGGTTTACACATTATAAGATATAGATATATTATACTGTGTAGAACTATTTAAGATAAACATTTCCATCATACATTACATGATGTATAGCTCTAGCGGTTTTGGCAGCGCGCGCAGATGGAAGATTTTTTCCTATTTACGTCATATTTTAGACAATTCACACAATAGCTGTATAAATTGTAGCCTATGTGTTATTCTGATGTATAAGCTATATTATTGTAAAGTTTCATTAAAATCCATTCAGTAGTTTTTACGTGAAAGGATACGAGGTATTATCGCTTAAAACGACCTTTACGTACCAAACCACCTTTAGATGGACAAGATTAGAAAGCAGAAACAACATAGTACAATAACAAAACTTCGGTGATTGTTTTTTGTCGAATGGGGCAGTCCACCCCCTGATCTCAGAGCCTGTAGGCCGCCCGGGGGCCTCTGACGTGGCTTAACGTTTATAAACTTCGACTACAGTGCGTTAAGAGTAAAAAAAGCGCTACGCCTCATTTATACTTGGACGACTCCATCGAAACTTTACGACACCAAAGAAAATACCCAAAAAGCAAGTAATTGCTGTCCCCGGGTGTTTATTGACCAATAGGTGCCCTGCCGGATAGGTAAGCGGCCGGTTTCGGGGCGGCTCGTAAACCTGACCCTTCGGTTTAGTGCGAGCCGCTGATATCTTTACGATATCCGGCCCTGGCTGATGAACTGGCCACCGCAGGGACGGATCGAGGCGATCTTCATTTGTTTTTAAGCCTCCTCGACAGCCTTCATGCCTATGATTCTTAAAATGACTGGTGATACTTTTTTTTATTATAGTACTGTCAAAACTTTTTCGATCTTTCCACAAAAAAAATCAACCAAAATTCAACAGATTATAGTATAAATATTTTCTACATAAATCGACGTCTAACCCTCGCTTTTTCTAACTCAATAATAAATTTACAAGTAGAATAATCAGGAATGCTAGCATTGAGTAGAAAACGCGAGTGATAGACGTCGATTTTGTTGAACGAAATTTTAGGAACTCTGGTCTAATGTTTTGTGGTAAGACTGTTGGAGTCCTACTCGCAGTCTCTGGTATCTATTTACTCCAAAACATACCAATATGTGTGTGATTATAAATTGTAATTTTATAAAAAATCATTTACACATAATACGCACTATTACTGATAAATTTATTTTGGCTTATTGGTATGACATGCACTTTGCGTATATTGATGACATTCTAGTAATATTTTTCAGAAATCTAATTTTAATTATTGTACAATTAATTATTAGCGCATTTAACTAATTGAAATAAATAATAGAATTACATAGGAAAGTATTACTATTGGAACTCCCTACAAAATTCATAAGTTGTGCGTAATTTTTTTTTACAAAATATATCTCACCTGTTTCCTGAATCCGTCCCCCGCAATCCAATGGGCCGGACATGGGGCAATTTAATTGCGATTCGGCAAAGTGGCCAGCGGGTGGGAGTGGAAACAATTTAATGCGAAAACTAGCGGTGTGCGACGACCTTTATCCTGAGACGATCGACAGAATAAAGGACACTTCGGTGTACGCGTGGCCTTAGTTTTCGGACATAGTTTAATGGAACCGGGCCTAATCGACTATTTGGACTTTGTAGTTATTGTGGAGGTTTAAGTTGTGAGATTGTCTTTGAGTTAATGTAGTTAAGATGGCTGTCTACGGCTGCCTTTATGAGAATCCGACAGGTAGGCATGAAAGTAACGTAGGTACTTACTTAAGAAAGCCCACGCTCCAAATCGGAAAATATTTTGTAGAAACTATGTAACTGCTCAATCTGACCCCAACCGCACTATTATCTACACTAATATTATAAAGGAGAAAACTTTGTTTGTTTGGTTGTAATGAATAGGCTCCGAAACTACTGAACCGATTTGAAAAATTCTTTCACTGTTGGGAAGCTATGCTATCCACGGGTGACATAGGCTACCTTTTATCCCGTAAAAATTAATAGTCCCCGCGGGATAGTAGTTAACGTGGGTGAAACCGCGAGGTGCTTCTAGTCTTAAATATAGAAAAAACAAAGACAGAACACAACAATTTAATTAAAGATACGATGGTATCGACAGTTTTATCTTCATATTATAATCTCATAATAATAGTTAAGTATTAAATTAACTAGATGAAACTAGTTTTTATGTAAGGACATACACTTTATATAATTTTTCTTTGTTTTTGACACTGAAAACCACCAAGTTTTCACGCCTAAACAGCTGAACCAATATCGATGAAATTTGGTATAGTGTTAGCTTGGACGTTGGAGACGGACATAGGATTAGTTTTATCGCGATATAATGTAGTTCTCGCGGACGAAGCCGCGGACAACAGCTAGTAAAAAAAGAACAAACAAAAATCTATAAAAAAAAAATAAAAAAACTTTCAACAGTGTTCACAACAAATAAAAAATAAACACCAATCAAACCCCCCATCAAATTACCATCACCTAATTAACGAAGCCAATTTCACACCCCACCGAATGAAAACATAAAATATTGATGTCTAATACACTAATAATGGATATAACAATAATTAGTTAGCCCCGGACCCACCGGCGACCCTTGGGGTCAAGTGGACCGATTGTCCTTTCAGGGGTTGATTAAGATGACCGGTGGGGTTGGACGGCGATGTAAGATCAGATGGTACACCTTTTAAAATATTTACTTAGGCTCTAGACTTTGTTTTTGGGTATATCTCGTTGTTTTCTCACGGAAGTTATTAGTTTGCCCTTCCTGGGTTTCTATACATTTTGGTATCAATAAAAAGTTATCTATCCATCTACTACAACTTAATATGACATAATATTGTAGCCGTTACACTATGGTAGTCCTATACGTACTCGTATTTTATGCCTAGATCAGCTTTTTACAGAGCGAGCTAAATATGTATCTAATGTCCCTTAAGAACCGATTTCAGTAATTCTGTGTCTGTGCCTTAAAAAATTGATTGACAAGATAGTTGGTGCCGAAACCAGGATAAACAAAAATGTGTTTGTCTACCTACACTTGTAGTTGAAGATGCCCTTCTGCACTCACTCTCTCCACTCATTCTATGACATCGCCATAATGACCCGGGAAAGGAAGGGTTGTGCCAAGTTAAATGCGGGCCTACCTGCCGTTCGAGGGTTAAGCGCAACTCTGCTATTTGTTCTCGTGCTTTTTTAAAGTGTTAATTAGCGGCCAGCTTTGATGTGAAAAATGTGGGCTATTAGATACGGGCGATTTGGAGAATATTTTAACTAACGTAATCATCCCTTGTTCCGAGATCATTCCATTAGAAAAACCGGTCTAGTGTGAGTCAGACTCTGACGGTTCCACACCATTTTATTTTAAATCTATAAAAACGTCAAAAAACACGTTTGTTGTAGCCCCTGAATTATAAATTTTACACTGTTAGTAGGTATTTGTTGTTAACTAGGTGTAACACAAATGGTGTACTTACCTCATCTGTGAAAAGTTAAACTTTCTAACTAACATGGTTCATGAGATACAGCCTGGTGACAGACAGACACCCGTCCCGTTTTACCCTTAGGGTACGGAACCCTAAAAAAACGTAACACAAAGCCTGGGTCGTGAGACGTTTTTATAAATAACTTCAAAAATGTCTCGCGCTGTTTGGTCAGCATCACCGCAGTCTATCTGGCTACCGGATCGCGACCGAGATCGCAAGATCTTGGTTTCAGTATATTCATGATCTATAGGTACCATGCTAACCGTCTCGAAATTAATGTGATCCTTTATATAATGTATTTTTTTTAAATTAACAGATCTTAAAACTTCAAGTAAAATATAAATAATTACAGGCTGTCGTGATATCAGCAGATCAACTGAACAAGCGGACTATATTTATATTAAAAATTAAGCGCGAATACAAAGCATTGCAATCACAATACCGGACAAAGGCGCGACTGAATCGGACAAACTAATTTATTTGTTCACTCCTACAAACCCGTACTGCATCTTAGCAGTAGCGGAAGTTATGAAGTACCTACACAATATTATACACAAAACTTAATTTATACGTATAAAGTTGAAATATTATTTGTTCGAAACTCCTTTTCTGTTCGAAACATGATTTTCATGCTATGGATACTCCGAATCCATTCTCTATATAAGCGTCGTTTTTGTTTTTATTACTGGGTTACTACTGGGTTATTACTGGGTCACTATCCCTCTCGAGGAAAGCAAAATAATAAATATCTCAGCATAGACAGACATTCTTTATAGAATTTTTATATATTTATTCATATAAAGTTAGTGTGTACTATAGCTCGTTGTTGTTTTTGCTCGATTGATCGATAACGCTTATTTGGCCATTTAGATCTCTAAATAACCGCAACATGGAACACCATAGGCGGCCCACCAACCTGGACATGGACCGCATGGACCTCCATAGGCGATTTGGCAAAGTCAAATAAACGAATCTACTATCAGAAATGTACAAATGCAAAGCTAAATCGCTGTAGTTTACTGTGCGCCATCGCTCCAGTTTTATCTATCCCTCTTTCGCCTTAAAGGATAAAAATAATTACAAGATAAAAGATATTTCCTGCGACGCCCGCGCGCTTTTTTTCAATTTTTTTTGATGATATTTTTTTTCGTTTTGTCTCGAGTCCGCGACGCGATCTGTCGCCCGCTCTCATTGTGTTACCCATCGGCGTTGGTTTAGACTAGAGGGGATACGACAAACACTGACAAAACCTTCAAACGATGTGCCAATGATAAGTTTAAACCAGTGCCCTGAGTATGCCCAGGTATCCCAGGTGCCCAGGTATGAGATTTACTAGCTCGACATAGTACCTACGCGTCAACTACATACCTCTTTGTTTGAAGATTTTTCGTTCATAAACGCGCCGCTGTTCAAGTTTTCATAGAAACTTCATTAAAATACGCAAACGCGAAAGTTACGTTTCCGACTATAAAAACTCATACTAGGGGTACTGTTATCTGTCAATGTAATCTGTGGTTCTGAAGAATAAATACCTACAAGTTAGCTTTGTATCGTCAGCGACAAAATTACTGAGCACTTATTAAGATAACTTCATCATTAACTTTCGGCATAGATTTGGCGTAGGTACTTTTGTCTCGAGTGTACAAACGAAGCAATCTTTCTTACTTAAAGGTAAATTAGTAAGTATTTAAATACGTTGTGATATACGGACAGACTGACAGACACGAGAGTTATTTCAATATATAAGGATTATTTCGTTTTGTTAAAATGATATTTAGTATGTACTCTCTGCATAAGAGATTACAAATACGTATAATTAATTGAGTATGTCCATAACAGACCAACGTGATGTTTTAATTCAATCCTTGCTCCATACTAATTAACCCTTTTAGAGAATTCTTTACGCAGAGACAATAATAATAAACGAGCAAATGAACATTAATTATGGCATGGCTCTATTTCACAGAGCATTATTTAAATTAAATTTTAGACATCATTTGAATCTTTTTTGTTTTGTAAATATTTTTCTCGTTTATAAATACCTACAAACATCAGACACATCGACACCCAGTTTACTAAACTATGCTTGATGCTGCAACACCCGTCAAATGCAAACAAAATTGATCAACTCGATGTTTTCCTTCACCGAAAAGCGACACAATAACGAAGCACACGTGTTTCTGAATTTTCAATACTGTATCACTGGGAACTAGCGAACCTCTGCTTGAAAGGCGGACGATATACAAATACCACTAGCTTGAAGACGTCCACTGCTGAGCATAGGCCTCACCCTCAGACCGGCACACCGAACGACAATTCGCCACTTTGCATCCACCGGTTGCCTGTGACTTTTTTGATGTCGTCGGCCCATCTAGCCCATCAACGGACGTAGATTATGTCTATGCATAGTAGACATAATATCTAACTTTATCGTTTATTTTCTAGACGGATTGCAGGCCAATACTAACTAAATCTTTATCTACATATTTTTACGCTTCGAGTAAAATAAAAGTAGATTTTTACAGATCAGACGATTTTCTCCGAACCGCGAACCAATCCCGCGAGTTCCCGCCACATTGAAGGCCGTTCCGATCGGGTATTGGCTATCGATTGGTTTCCAATCAGCCAATGGGGAAGCGGCTCGCACGCCCGACATACACGCCTACAGGACGTGAAGATATATTATAAGAATGTTAGGTACTTGATATCGATTAGTTAAAAGAGTTAAACAGAGGTTTCTAAAATTTCGTTCGACAAAATCGAC
Organism: Hylaea fasciaria; assembly: GCA_905147375.1. Lineage (NCBI taxonomy): Eukaryota > Metazoa > Arthropoda > Insecta > Lepidoptera > Geometridae > Hylaea > Hylaea fasciaria. The sequence continues at coordinate 1,153,876 of LR990213.1, read as the reverse complement.
GTCTATCACTCGCGTTTTCTTACTCAATCTTGGCATTCTTGATTATTGTATTTGTAAATTTGTTATTGAGTTAGAAAAAGCGAGAGTTAAACGTCGATTTGTGGAGAAAATATTTAGACTCATCTGTTCAACACTGGTCTAAATCTTTTGTGGTAATACGGTTATGACTTTTAGCATCATACGCTTCTATATCTGTCTACACGGTTTATGAGATACAGTCTGGTGACAGATGGACAGACAGACAGACAGACAGCGAAGTCTTAGTAATAGGTTCCCGTTTTACCCTCTGGGTACGGAGCCCTAAAAACAGGAGGTCATAATAAGACAGCAAAAAATAGGAATAACTTAACCGATCTCCAAGTTGCCGTCATTTCCCAGACTGATGTAAGCGACACGCAATCAACTCACACAACTAAGTTAGTTCTTAACAAGAACGAAGTTGAGTGAATTGCGTGTATATTTAGATGTTTCTTTGAGTCAGTTCAGGGGCAGTTATTGGCTATCGATCGGTTTCCAATCAGCCAATAGGGAGCGGCCGGCACGCCCGACACACACGCCTACTGCAATGCATATATTGAAGACTAGCTACGCGCCGCGACTTCGCCCGAGTGGTGGGATTGTGAGAAGTATGTTGTTGCAGGACCTGAATTATTTATATCTAATTTTGTCAAAATTCACTTGGACAGGGCTAAGTTGTAACTCGTAATTAATATTACATACATATGTTTGTATATTTTATTATACCTATTAGTGGGATTATGAGAATAGTCATGAAAATATTCGAATAATTAAAAACGCCGTCCACCACAACTATTGAACAATTGAACGTGTAAAATCAACCTTACAATCCTCATCTACTAGTAATAATTATAAACGTTTTTAACAAGTGATAGACGCCACCTTAATATCATTTAAAATATCTGTTGCACTACTGCAAACTATTCAGTGATCTGTGGTGCTGCTTTTAAAAAATAAATAAAAAAAACTGTATTATTCACCACTGTGTCGGATTTGACTTTGTTACCGACTAAATAAGCCAAAAAAAAACTTGATACATTTTAACACTTCTTACTGGCTTAGCGCACTAATCGTGTGAAGCGAAAAAAAAACAAATGAAACCTTACCATTTTTTTGGGTAAAGTCTAATTTCTATTAGGCCAATTTAAAACTCCATTATTATACCTACGCACTAAGAACATCCTTTGATCTTTTTAACAAAGTCTTACTACCTCGGCCGTAGAGTTAAGAACGAACTCATTCAAACCCGTCTGACATCATCAAAGCAATTTTCAGCCAAAAGTCGAGCTCACAAGATCGCATCCCAAAGGTCATGCACTCGTAAAGCATCCCCCCCCCCCCTCCTCCCTCCCCCTACGTGTCCGAACCGATCGGTTCGATAGGACATGCGCGCGGAGTTTTTTCTCAAGCGGGGCGGGATCGGGAGCTATCGGCATCGATGGCACGCCTCGCGCCCGATGGGATGGAACGACTCGTGCCAATATATGGGTCAATATGTCCTCCTTTTTTAAATAGATTCTTATAGCATATGACCACTCTATCATTGGAACCTGTCGCTTTAAACCAATATCTGGGTCAATATGTCCTCCATTTTTTAAATAGATTCTTGTAGCATATTATGATCACTCTATCATATTATCTGTATCTCACCTGGAGTAGAGACTGTACTATCTAAGCTAACATTAGAATGTTATCTCACCCGTAGAGACAGCAGTAGGTTGAGCAGGAACCTATATCGAGAAAATATTCGATACTTAACCGTTAAATTTGTTTTAGATTTGATCAGCGCCTTGGATCGCAAGATGCGTACGCGAACGGTTACCTTGATCGATACGTTAACGATACAAACCGTTAAATTTTTCATCCTTGCCCTATTGTAGGAGTATACTGATCTACTTATCAAATCTATAACAAATTGGACAGTTAACGCATCGAATACTTTCTCCATAGAGGTTCAAGGCACTTTAGTGCACTACCACTATTTTTCTACGATATTTTCCTTCATCGGAAGCTTGAGCTCAGTTTTTACGGTCAGCTGATTTTGGAACGCCTCGTCGCGTCTCTGCGAGAGTCCATCCTGGTAAGTGCAACTGCCAGGATGGTGGCTTCTTCGGAGTAAGTGGCACCACCTGAGGTGCTAATTCAATGTACAGAGCGTTATTTTTGTCAACCACAGCTGTAAGGTTTCCGCAGCGTTACTGAACACTCAATAGTTACTACGTAGCTCGCGTTGGCTGTGATCCCACGGGAACCGTACACTTTAGGTGATAAACAGTATTTATTTTCCTATTTCACTAACAAGCCCTTTCTTAAACGCTACGCAAAAAATCACGTCAATCTATAGTTCCATTGTTGCGTGAAAAAAAGATGGAACTAACAACAAACATTCCCCTACTAATAGGAAGAAAGACATTAAATACTCATTATTAATATCTCATAATTTGTACGTATTTAACTGAGTAGGTATCCACTTCTTCATAGTTGAGTAGAAAGCGTAATAAAAGTGACGATAAATATAATGCCATCCCAATCGCACTACTGCGCAGACTCGAACCGATATTCGATACCGATAGGACGTGTGGGCGGCGCGCTCGGCTGGGCGGATCCAATACTTGCTGAAACGACGGTATTTTTTTACATCTTTACCTACTTTAACGTACTTCTGTGAACTTTCACAATTCTGTGGGTTTAACCAGCGATCTCACCCCGTTTTTTGTTAGTGAATGGACATAGGTGATATAAACTCCGTTCTTGCGTGTAACAGTTTCTTGTTTTAATTGTTGATTAATGTTTTCTGGAAAATTATTCACTACTAGAAGCGCCTCGCGGTTTCACCCGCGTTAGCTACTATCCCTCGGGAATCGATAATTTTTACGGGGTAAAAAGTAGCCTATGTCGGGAATAGTGTAGCTTCCCAACAGTAGAAAGAATCTTTCAATTCGGTTCGGTAGTTTCGGAGACTATTCAATGCAAACAAACAATCAAATCTTTCCTCTTTATAATATTATAGTATAGAAGTATAGATAACATAATTTGTACATAATACCATTCAGTATTACTACAAGTAACCTTTGTTACGAGCTTTTATAATAACACGCTTTATTATTCGTATAATACGGGCCCTTGGGTGGCCTGATAAACTTTGACACTAGGGCTAGAATAACCACAAACGACAAACAACGACAACGTTATTAGCAGGTATATATATATATATATTTGTCTAGCTTGCAAATCAATTTTTACCCCAGATCCAGTTCAATTGAAATGCATGTGACGTGTCAAGTTCAGAAGTTCCGTTGACTATAATATTATGATGTTATATCGACACCGAACTAATATGAACATGTAGATGAAAAATAAACGAACTTTTCAGCTAACTGCAGATGCCAACAGTAAATATTTTGCCCCATTTTGATTACTTTGCCGTACCAAAAGTTTGTACTCATTTTATTTTATAAAATTGTATTTGATTAAAGTAGTTTTGAACATACAAGTGATTTTGAAACCGTTATATAATATACTTATTATATTGGTTAGGATTACACCTACTACTTCATCTAGTGATCGATGATATCGAGCATTTTCAATATAGAATTAAACGAATATCCAGTAATATAGACTTATATATACAGTAATAGACAGTAATATAGACACCATGGAAAACTTAAATATCTATTCCACCCTTTCATGAAAATTCTTTACATCTCGTAAAATAATAGAAATAACCAAGTTGGCATTATAAATAACAATGAAACTTGTCTCGGCGGGCTAAAACGAAAATGGTGTTCACTAAAATGTTTAAGGAAGTGAAATTTACGGCCTCCTAGAGTCATTACTTAATGAGCCAAATTAAAATGCAAGAGTTTGAAATGTATAATAATTTTATTCTTTAGTTTTGCGTGTTTGGGCGCACTGAGAAGAAAATGTACTGTGGGCTTTTCGGTATATAGTTATTTTGTACTTTTTAATTGCTAATAATCTTGTCTAAATGAGGCGTTGCTGCGATAGGCATTTCACGGCATTGCCCACTGCCCATCTAGATTATAGGTCTTTTTTCGCAATTTTCGGTATGGAAAGCAGACGTTCTATAGGTACTTATTAAAAGTTGCATTAAAACAATGCCTCTTAGCTACGCCGTAGCAATGCGTAGCGCGCAGATATAGCTCTACGAACACGGTATTATATAAAAATAATCAAAGTACATATATTTTTTACAGATATAGTAAAAATCCCGTGTACAAAACTCTGTGTTATTTTTCAACTACATTTTCTTTAGTACAGCTACTCGACGCTAGATGGCGTTAGAAGTCTTTCAGGTTTAGTTTTGTTCGTGTTTCTCATAGTCGTATAAAAAAATTAAATACCATTTTGAATCAAGGTTTTTGAATAATAAGGTAAATGCATAATATTGTATGAATGTTTTTACCAGTCTATTGAATAAAAAACATCCAGGCTAGCTTTCAGGTATAAAGTACGTACCTATAGGGTAGGTATATATGGTATGCTGTGATATACCTATAGGCACTACGAGATTACAGCCTGATCAAAATGAGCTCAAGAAATATCTTACCGCTCAAGAACCATAAATCTACTCTTAGTCGCTAAGGAGGTCCATTGTCTTCATACCATCCTAAATATCTACGATTGCTGAGATGAATCCATACTATGCCATGAATGCATGCCCTGATATATTGAACGTAGGATATTTTAATCGCGATATAACGTCTGCACCAACGAAGCCGCATGCAACAGATACTAATTAATAAACGAAATAAAATTGGTTATGTTTGTTCCTGTAACTATATATACAATTGTTGTCAAATCAGCACTGATGTCTAGAATATAATTTATCTAAAACAGGGAAAAAAAGAATTAATTTCGGAGGCATGCATCAAACTGTCTCCCCGCATTGGGCCGAGTGACATGTTTATGAGTATTTTTTACCTTTGGAAATGGGGTTCCGTAGAACTAGAGACGAAAAAAGATTTTGTTCATTGTCGTTTTTCAACTATAGCTATATTATGTTAAAAAGTCAAAACTGAAAGTTAGAAATAATATGGCACTCAAGTCAAACATTGAAGTCTCATGAGTAAGGGGAAGGATAAAAACATAAATTATGATACACTAAATTAATTAGTAACTAAGGGCATAATTATGTCAAATTATTTACCGTAACTGGGTCACATAATATTATCGGTCTATCAATTTTTCAAGCTCTCACACAAAATTATTTCTTTCAGCTACCAATATCAGCCACATGACAACAATTTACGTCAAGTCGTCAGATCCACTCCGTATATCCATCAATTTGAAGCTACGGAACCCGCGCCGCGGTCCCCCTCTCGCTCTTGCCGTGCGTTATTTATTCTCGAGCCATAAATACGTCTTCACCTTTCTTGCGTCTCGCATCTACTGGCAATAAATAATTTGGCATTGTTTATTCGCACTGAAATTGTGCGTGTGGAGTACTGATAATATGTTTAATGTGAGAAATGGCGAGTGGTATTTTATACTAAGTAACGCCAAGAACGTCGTCATCTGGTTGTCATCAGAACATGACATATTGGATGTCCGATTTCAAGCGCAACTGGGTATACATTGGTTTGGAAGACTTGATCCACAAACATTTGCAAGACCACTGTAAAACACTTCTGAAAAAACGTATGAGCGAGTTTCGGGGGAAGGCTTGCAGGAGGTGATGCAAAACATACCAAAGTAATAGAATACCTATTAAGATAATAAATAAATAATATAATACAGCCTGTCTCACTGCTGGGCGAAGGCCTCCCCTCAGTTTCGTTAGGAGGATTAGGGCATAATCCACCACGGAGGCCCGGTCCGAATTGGTGGATAACATGCCTCCGAAATAATTCTCCGTCATGTTGGTTTCCTCACGAAAAGCGAGTGATAATTATTTTTTGATTTTGGGATTTGAACTCACTTCACTCACTCACTCACTCTCTCATTCACGTTCGCCCACTTGGCTACCACCGCTTTCAATCCCTATTACGAGTACATTACCTTACAAGAAGGGGTACTCTCTATTTTTAAATTAAAGCTATTTGACAGATCGGGTATTTGTATGGCATTTTCCGCGTGTCGGGTAACCTAGTGAGTACCAACGCAATATTATTATCAAGGCGGACGACGTTATCGCTTCTAATACAGTTTCGCTGGTCAATAATTGTCCGATTCAGCCGTTTGTATGCAATACCCATCCTGTGCCGAATTTGAAGCTCTATCGGAGACGCACTCATTTCAGGTCACTGCGCCATCTTAGTTCGTTAGTTAGTTTTTGTGCGCGCAATAAAGAGTGTTCTATTCAATTCTAGCTTTTAAAACGTTGCGGTGGCTGATAGTACGTTTTCGAGGCGAAGCGAGCAACCTGTAAGCACATCGAACGCGGCTGAATTTCCATTTTTCCTCTTCCGTTTCCTGCAGCGATAACTTTGAGTATTGTTCTCTCGAGGAACCTCCGCGGCCGAAACTCTGGCTTTAACTTTACACTCCTTTGTGTGGCTGAGTTATGGCCACGGAACGGATAAGTCGAGTAGTCGAGACGTTATTGTAAGACGATTTTTAGTCTTTGTTTGCGAACGCTACGGTTGTCGCCTCGTGGCGTGGTGGTGTCATTTTTGCGCAGGATGCGAGTTCGATTCTCGTGAAGGTTAACGTTTTGTCTTTAAAAAAGACGCCATCGGCTGCTTACAGCGCTTCGCCATACGCGGCGTCACAATCTTTCCTATCTTCTTAAAATATATATAAATTACGCGTCACGTTGTTTGTCCGCGATAGACTCCTAAACCACTTAACCAATTTTAATCAAATATGCACACCGTGGGCAGTTTGATCTAACTTAAAAGATAGGATAGCTAACATCTCAATTTATAGTCGCAAATTCGCAATAATAAAAACCTTAGGTACAGCAACGCGTGGCCGTGTCTGGTAGTGTACTATAGCAATGTACTGTTATGGCCTCATACACAGGCTGATGTCGGCGTACAGTTCAATAGGACGTGTTATGGCTTCCGGCGTGACGGTGTAAGCGACCGATGACGTTTCTAGAAGACAACACCATCCAAAAACTGCGTAAAAATGCTCATTTCCTCGTCTAAATTCAACTATACCACCCTCGATACTGTCCTACAACCCTTCGTTTTTCCTATACGCCGGAATCCAGAGAACGCCGTTCTGTAGATTTATGCTGCACGTATTATTGCTGCTCGGAGTGCTTGTACAGAGTACGCTGCGGGATACTGTACCGGGATATAAAAGTTGCCTTAGTTCGTGCACACGAGCATCGCACAGGCATTCCTTAGAACTAACGATCATCAACATCATCAACCAACACAGGGCAGAAGCGAGTGGCATGATATAAAGGAGGCATATACCCAGCAGTGGGATGACAAAGGCTGATGATGATGATGATGATGATGATGACGATGATGAACGTTCATCGGACATTTGTAGGTTGAACTAAAATTACGCACTCACTAATTTTGTAGCTAGACGACATTGGAGTCGGTCCTTGACCAAGGAGTTCTCGTATATTATTAGCGGCTTTTCATCGCTCCGTGGTACGGAGGGCACGGGTAGTTAAGCCTATACCTACGGGTTAGTCGCAATTTTCCTCGTCCGTATACCTCATTCGACAGATAACGTATTTATTTGTATAATTATTGTCTATCCTTTGTTAGCGTCAATGTACCTAATTGCTTATTTTTTTAAGTACGTACGCTATGAATAAATTGTGTCACAAACTTGCAGCTACAACCGACTTTTAATCGGTTAAAAATCTAATTATAAATCTATTTATGACGATTTGTTGTATGTTTGCGCTTCAGTTAAATGCTACCTACTGATATATTAATTTGAATCAATAATTAACTATTATATGTAAGTCTTAGTACGAGATAAAAGACAATAGGTACATCAAACTAGCAGAAGGTTTAGTGAACTCTCTTAAAACATCTATCAATAAAAAATACTGTAAACTAAGTAAGGAGAAACTTCGAAAGAAACAGCTGTAGTCTGTACAAGTTCTAAAGAAGTGCGATAATTACTCCATTGTTAATTTATAAAGGCGCTATTAAACTCGGGATTGTCTCGCATTCTTATGTGTAATGGACATTTAAAATTCTTAACTTTTAACAGTTCTAGTATTAGTTAGGTACCTTGTAATATGACATACCTATTATAGTATAATCTTAAAGGTACGTAATCTTGAGTAAATATTACTTTGAGAAAGGGATAGTACGCCCGTGCTTTTGTTTGTTGCTTGGTGGGGGCACTGTTGCCGTGCCCCCAGATAAGAAAATTAGTGGCCATGGTGACTATTATACATAATACATAAAATATAATATGCATATTTAAGCTGGTTTTGGCGGACAACAGGAAAAAAGTCGTTTATAATTTGTCTCTTATATTTTCTTGTGTTGAAAATTAATCATTAAATTGAAGAACAAAAAAAAATTGTGTTAAAAAATCATGCCGCGTATGAATCGAAATTATACTGTTATTATTTTCTATAAAGTTGTTTACCTTATAACTCAAAACGAAAAGAAACAGTTCCATCTCTCGAATCGTTCCAAAGACGATTTCCATTTTTTCAATCTCACAAAAGAATACGCCCAAACTCAATCAAGTTCTCATTTGCGAAAACAAAACGTGGCACTAATTACAATGTGGAGTTAACGAAGTGTACACCGTTAAAGATGCAGGTTAGTCAACGGTGAAATGGTGGCAAGAGCTTGCGTGTTGCCAGGTTAGGACATTTTGCTTTGATTTTGGGAGATTTTGGATAGAAGGAGCTTTGTCGTTGGCGAGTCAGGACACTTTTTCTAGGAGCATTTTATGAGACCTTGTCAAAGTGACGAGCTCAGCAGTGTCAAGCAAGATTATGTATCTATGAGAATGGCAGAATACTCTAATGTTTTTATAACTTTTTGATTGTGGAATTTTATTAAAACGATCTTAATTTTAAAACGTCCAGGGTTTCGGCTGAATAGCTCCATCGTCGGAGCTTAGCTAAGAGCATAATATTAAAAAAAATGGAAAGAAAGTAAAAGATAAATATTTAATTTCCCCATAATATATTTTGCCGTTTCGCGGGAGGTTCGGGACTCTAGATTGGCAGCACCGAGCTTCCAAATGGAATTATGTCTGCGACTGTGAGGATGTAAGCGATTATAATTTATTATGAATAAATGAAATATTATAAACGCATCGGCGCACCGCTCTGACAACGCCACTGGCAATGGCGTTTGCTTTGCTGGCTTCGGGATGAGGCAGAAGGACATTTTTGTCGATATCGATAAAATAATAGGTACGAGATATTTTTTGACGTGACTAACTGCATATACATTACTTAGTCAGGTCATAAGTATTGTCACACAGTAAAAACTTTTCTTTTAGAATGCTGGCCACAAAAAGTTTATTGAATTCGAATTTCGAATTGTTCATGAAAATAAAAATGTATACTTTTTAGAATTTTACTCATTTTTAAATATGGAGTGGACGCTTAAAGAAGACCGTGTTGCAGTTATTGCGTTGCATCGTTGCGGTTACGCGCCAATTCAAATTTTTGACATACTGAAAAATTTGAATATAACCAAGAGATTCGTTTATCGTACCATCAAACGATACAATGAAGACTCTAGTGTAGATGACAGGTCAAGAAGTGGTCGCCCTCGGTCTGTTAGGACTCCAGCAGTGATAAAAGCTGTGAAGGCGCGAATTCAAAGAAATCCCAAACGTAAGCAGAAACTGTTGGCCCTTCAGATGGGATTAAGCAGAACCACGGTGAAAAGGGTGTTAAATGAAGACTTAGGGCTTCGGGCATATCGAAGAAAAACAGGACATCATTTGAATGCTCGTCTAATGGACCTGAGACTGAAGAGATGCCGCGCTTTGTTGAAGCGGTACGCGGGAAAAAAATATCGGGAAATTCTTTTTTCGGATGAAAAAATTTTTACCGTAGAAGAGAGCTACAACAAACAAAATGATAAGGTGGTACGCACACAGTAGTGAAGAAGCGAGCAACCGTATTCCGCGTGTCCAACGAGGTCATTTTCCATCCTCGCTCATGGTATGGTTGGGAGTGTCTTATTGGGGCTTAACAGAGGTACATTTTTGTGAGAAAGGTGTAAAAACGAATGCAGTTGTGTATCAAAATACAGTCCTGACGAACCTTGTGGAACCTGTTTCTCATACCATGTTTAATAACAGGCACTGGGTATTCCAACAAGATTCGGCGCCAGCTCATAGAGCGAAGAGCACACAAGACTGGCTGGCGGCGCGTGAAATCGACTTCATCCGGCACGAAGACTGGCCCTCCTCCAGTCCAGATTTGAATCCGCTAGATTACAAGATATGGCAACACTTGGAGGAAAAGGCGTGCTCAAAGCCTCATCCCAATTTGGAGTCACTCAAGACATCCTTGATTAAGGCAGCCGCCGATATTGACATGGACCTCGTTCGTGCTGCGATAGACGACTGGCCGCGCAGATTGAAGGCCTGTATTCATAATCACGGAGGTCATTTTGAATAAACTTTAGTGTCATAAGAATCTATGTTTTGTTAATTTCATTTTGGTATATAAATGGTTACATAATGAATAAACTTGTTTCAATTATTTTATATAAAACATGTGACAGAATTTATGACCTGACTAGGTATATAAAGTGTTGTTTTTTTATTCGCCCACTTTTGTTTGATTTTTAAGGTTTAGATTTAGTTTTTTATAGTTTTTTTATTATTTTATTTTACTTTTACTTCTTTTCTTTTATCATATAAATGTATTATAAAAATTTAGATACATTTGATTAATTCATTGCCATTGAGATGTCAATACACAGCATCAAAAAATCAATAATATCCCGCACTGTTATAGTGTTAGTATCATAAAGACATTTTATTTTTCCTCTGACTAATCTTATATTAATTTTATTATGAAATAATATTTAGAGGGAAGGCGTTAATTCCGAAAACATACGTTATATCCCAGAAACTTCGAGGTATTCCAAATTGATATTTTGCCAATTGAAAGAGAAACACCTTTTATCAAACTCGAACCATAATCAATTCATTATATTTTTATTTCTTTAATGGTTCTATTTGTTAATGAGATTGAAGTGTATGACTTCTAAAACTGCGATTTTATTGCCTTTTTACGATAAATGATTGTACTTAGACTTAGACAGAAATCATGGAGAACTATCAAATATATTATCGTGTACCTATAGGTAACGTGCTTTATCGATATCAGCATGTGGCCATCTCTAAACACCGTCGCTGGCTTCCTTCATACAGGCACTCGTTCGTGCTCTGCCTTTGTCGGGAACAATTGTCGACAAATTAGATACGAATTGAGTTATTTAATATCACCCGTAAGGTTATTGTTTATTACGTCTACTGTTTGTTTAGTTTCAGATGAATATTTAATTAATAATTACTGTTTTAAGCGTGTTTTCAAATGAGTTTTTATTTTAAAAGTACCGATGAAGAAAAACTTCTTTAATAACTAAAAATTATTCTATGAGGTAAAACAAAAAGTGTTGACTTGACTAGATGCGCCCTCAATTTATTTATTTATTTATTAACACGGTGATAAGTACACCAATTACATAAATTAACACAAGTAAAAAAAAAACTTGTGGCCAAATCCCAATCGGGGTGTTTCGGCGGCGATACTTGATTTTGATACTTGATCCCACTCTAGGCTGAGCAGTGGGCATGTTTATCACCTTCGACTACATCGCCACCTAAGCCAAGTTGAGACTATGGTGAAGCTCTAGGTGTTAATGCATAAACACCTCTCTTATGCTGGAGCCGCACGTATCGTCATCGTCGACGACCGACATCGCTTTAAACAACGCGGAAATTGTCCCGATGATTTATCGCCATAAATTTGACTGGCCACACCATCGTCATCGTCAACAGCCAAATTCGAAATAAACCAAAAAAAAAAAGTGTACGTAAAAAATCGGGATTTTCAACGGCATTGCCAATGTCATATCCCGATTATGTGGCTACACTTACGGCGAACGTCAAATGACGTCAAACAACGGGATAGTGAATGGGATATCACATTGCGTGTGATTCCAGCATGACGGTGGTAACTCGTTATTTTTGTTATCAAATTAGAAAACATCTCATGTGATAAAGATTCGATAGCTCAGTGCTAACCTATCGGATAAAAAAGAGGTCTGATATCAAGTCGCATGAAGACAGTAAGCCCACGACTCAACAAAAACGTAAATCCCTACCATTTTCAACCAAATAAATCACATACACTCAGTTGCAAAGAAACAGCCCTTTTATCACTTCCAATAGAAGCCCGTGATTTATACCTCAAATTGACAGAATGTGTACACTGCCGGATATTGGGCACGTCATATTTTATACTTCATCCCTTGTTGCCGCGATGGGTGGGTCGAGATGCGCGGGCAAATGTTCTCATGTGCACTATGACTAGTTTATTCGTGGCATGGCTGCGCGGACAAATATTCTCTTGTGCCTATTACGAGTAGACCTAGAGTTATTTCATTGTTAATACAGTCCTTTTCATTTCCATGTAACTCCAGATGAGACTGTCAAAAGCCTGACCATCTAGCAATAAAACAAATACGAACTAATCTAAGCTTAGCTTGTTTCTTTACTCTTCAACACATAATCCTTTTTTTATGTAGTTGTAGCTCTGTTCTGCAAGAGTTCACTAGAGAAGTATCACTTAGGTAATAACTTTAGTGGCACGCAAACATCACTGTATTCTAATTTTGATAAAGTCAAAGTCAAAAGTCAAAGCATTTATTGTAAACAGGCAATAAAATCGCACTTTTACAAGTCAATCAGCTAATTCTCGTTAACAAAGAGAACCATAAAACATAAAGTAAATAGTATTTAAAATTTTATGGTTTGAGTTTGAAAAAAGGATGTTTGCCTTTCTAGGTGCAAATCATTGGGCAAATGTGTCGCTTTTATGTGGAATCTATTGTGTTTAAGCCGAACGCGTGACATTCAAGGTGGTATAATAGCCGTCGGGAGAGGAAAATTCCTGGTACCAACTTACGTGCCACAACTCCTGTTGATTTGTGAAGCCTGTGAAAGAAATAATTCCTCAATTGTTATTGTTACGATTGTACAAACTGGTTCAAAGTTGACCATTGTACCGTTCAACAAAGCTATATTCTTTTCAACAACATCGTTTACATTCCATGTTTGTTCAACATGGAAATTGGTAAATGAAGTTTGAAGTTTCTTTTAAGCAATTTGTTAGGGATCTGTTTCATTTCAAAACACCATTAAGTTGATTAATATATGAATTGGCAAATTATGTAACGTTAAATTAATGATTATAAAGAACAATAAAATGATGAGTACATTGATTAAGAAAAAATATAAAGGACAGAATATATTTAGTAAACATGAAAAAAATACACATTGATTAAGTCTTTATGACGTAAGAAGTTTCAACCAAAACAGCGGTTAAAATATCGACACGAACCTCGAAGAAAGTGTCGAAAGCTACAGATCACATTCGCGATATTGAACACACGTTTCTAAAACTACCCTCAATCGTAAAAGAATTCGGAAACTCGCCGACGCCGCCCTTGTCAGTAAACACCCCCCAGAGAGCAGTCGCCGTCGATTTATGCACTGTGTATCATACACTACCGGATGTCGGAAGGGTTGCCGACCGACTTCCGGATAAAAGTGTGAGGTTTTTTTTTCAGTGTCGTCACCAGTTATCCGCATCAAAATAGGTTCGCACTTACATTAGTTTAATTTTAACTAAAATTTAAACGGGTCTAAGGTACTCTTCTCGTGACCACGGTCGATGTGACTCCGCCGAAACGTCGAGGTATGTCAAAATTATATATTTTGATATTAGTTTGTGCGCGAATTAGACCCGTTTAAATTTTAGTTAACATGTATTCAGTATTAAGTTTAAGAACTTCTATTAGTTTCATTGCTTGTGATACTCAATTGCAATAGCCAGTGAACTGTTTGCAGTATACCGACGACAACGATACGATAAATTACATCTCTTTAAGCAATAATAAGTGCCTATTTTAACACCTATTGTGAACATTATTTTACTGTATTTTGTCGTTGTGTGAGATAAATAATGTTCTACACTGTTCTACCAACAGGAAGTCACATAAAATCACACTTTGCTATGAATTAAACGAATTACGAAATGTACCTATCAATTTTATTTAAGTTGTAATGTATTTTTAGACATGTAGCAGTGCCTACTAATAATTTTTTCGTTTTTATTTAAACTAATGGCCAAACCGATATTTTCCTGGTCGCCCAAAATTGGTATGGTGATAACACATAACCCTTCTAGTTTAAAATCTGTTCCAGCAAGCGGCAGCCCTAGAGTATGGGGCGCAAAATATATCTATTATGATCTGATTGTGGACGACCGACCCGCCGCCCTTGTGAACGATTGACTTGGGAATTTGGGAGTATACTTTTGATTTCTAGTCTTGCTACCGAGGGTTTCATTTTTACCCTTTTGCACAAATTTTGGAGATTTATTTGACTGATATAGGCGGCAATTTGCCCCATGTTGGTTTATGGGGAACTATCAGAGTGTCGATGGCACGATTTGGATATGAAGTTTTTTTTTCTGAGGACACGTTGTAAATAATAAGATGATGGAAAGATACATTCATGGCTTTCATAAGGTATTGAAAGGAAATTGTAATGTGGACGGACATGTACATGTATTATATAACAATCAGTATTGACATATTATACGCTATAGAGTATAGATGATGAAGCCATTCGAAATGACATCACTATCACTACATAGTATAAAACAAAGTCGCTTTCTCTGTCCCTATATCCCTGTGTATGCTTATATCCTTAAAACTACGCAACGAATTTTGATGCGGTTATTTAATAGAGTGATTGAAGAGGAAGGTTTATATGTACAACTAGAAGCACCTCGCGGATTCACCCGCGTTTACTACTATCCCGCGGGAACCATTAATTTTTACGGGATAAAAAGTAGCCTATGTCACCCGGGGATAGCATAGCTTCCCAACAATTAAAGATTTTTCATTTCGGTTTTTTCTTTTTTTTCATTTTTCAAATCGGTTCTGTAGTTTCGGTGCCTATTCATTACAACCAAACAAACAAAGTTTTCCTCTTTATAATATTAGTATAGATAACGTAGTGATACCCGTGCGAAGCCGGAGCAGGCCGCTAGTATTGATATAAAATGTCATGTATATGTATAATAATTTGTGCGCGAATAAAGACACCTTATTCGTGTCGTTGTAGACGCAAATATAATTAATGTTGTTTTGTTGGTTATTTTTTAATTCATATAAATTCCAATCACTAAAGTTTAAAAACCTGTATTGTGTTGTGTAGGTAGCAACAACGTACTACTTACCTACAATCGTAGTAATTATTACTTCTATGTTTATAGATTTCGCTAATGACCAAATCGTTTAGTGTGACGATCACTATTCCAACTGCGGCGTGACAAACAGCCTCCATGTCTAATATCAATACATTTGTAGGGTGGGGCCTCTGTTTAGTACTTTCAGTTGCCGTGTTTTAGGGTAATTTTATGACGCTGGCAACATTACCCAAACTGGGGATTTGTATGTTTGTGTTAAGGTTGCGATTTTCCGAAGATGATTGATTTGTATTCGACCATAGTATTCTGTAATAACAAGTAACAAAATGAATTAATTGTTATCACAGTATAACAAACATAATTACGTAATATGTATGTATACGAACGTTTGTGGAGGGTGCTTGTTCTCTTCCTTGGTGGAAACGCAATAAGCAGCTAGTAATTATAAAATATAATATTTGATTCCTGGTTTTTATAGTCTAATATTTAGGTACTTATAGTTAGGGGCAGTACCACTAGAATATGAGTCAATGTTTTAGTTTTCTGTTTTTGCTTAAAAAATAACAAACCAAATCTGTAAAAAAATGTCCGCTTTCAAGATATAAAAGAAAGATATGAAATTGTTAAAAACCATAAAACAAACCCAATGTCCGACAATAAATTCCAAGTTTAAACACTGACCGAAACTCAAGTCAGACGTAAAAGGGGTTTCCTCGAAAGAAAATAATTGTAATCTACCCAACCGACTGTGAATCGGGGGGCTACCAATGATCATTATTATAAGGATCATTTTTTATAATATCAAAAAACATTAAACATTAACAAAATTTGCATATTAAAATTACGCACGTTTGGCGTAGTGGCTGAGCAATTGGAGTGCTGCGCTTGATGTCGCGGGTTTGATTCCCGCCCGGAACAAATATTTGTGCGATCCACAAATGTTTGTCTCTGGTCTGGGGGTCATGTGCATGTGAAATTATACCTATGATAATACTGCTAAGCGTGAGGAGAGGATTCGAGTCCCACACAGACCAAATATTTGCGTGAGCCATAAGTTTTAAGTACTAAGTTTGCTTAGTTTTAATTTTTGGTCCTGATTTTTTTTAATTCAGGGAATCGCAGTTAAGATCCAGGTAAAAAAAACTTTTAATATAGGTAATGGTAGCCCCTCAACCGCGGATGCCAAGTGATCCGTGAGACACGATTAAAAAAGTAATCTCTTAAAAATGGCCGAACAATCGCGACGATTTAATTTCAACTTTGAAATTAAAGAATTGCGAGTGAGAGCAAACGATTTCAGGATGAATGGATTTTGAGAGGAATGATTTATTGCCTGGATATCCGGTTAGTTGCCTTTTAATATCATGTTTTACCATATCTCACAGGGTACCTTGTACCAGGGCTTGTCGCCGCGGCGCGCGGATTTGGAGCCGCAAATTTTGCGGTGCAGCCTTGCATAGAGCTCCTTTGTTAGCTGTTAGGGTTACCTAATATGTCAAAGTCAAAGTCAAAGTCAAAGCATTTATTGTAAATAGGCAAATAAATCGCACTTTTACAAGTCAAAACAGCTAATTTTCGTTAACAAAGAGAATCATAAAAACATAAATAATGATACATTATTGATACATATGCATTACTTTATACCTTATTTGGTTCATCGTATTAGCATTGCAATTTAACGAGGCAATGCCGTTACCAGTTGGATATGCTACTAACTGATAAACTTGTGAATACGACTGGTAAAGATCATAATACATTTTAGTTTAGTGCAAAAAAAAGGTATACCTACCAATAAAAAAAAACGTGTATAAAATTCTCATTACAAAAAATCTTACTTAGCGAATCAACCCTTCTAGTTGAAAGTCCGAATTCAGCCATAAATAAATTAATATATACAAAGAGTGACTTAAGGGGCATAAATAAAAATTAAGGCCTAAGCAGGTAGGCGCCTAGCCGGTCCAAATATAATTAAGTATAACCCAATAAGCTTGTAGCCACAAACGAAAACAAAAAGCGAGGAAAAGCGACCAAATTTTATTATCATTATTTGCATATTAAAATAATTATAATGAACACAGGGTTAAGAATAGGGTTGGGGTGCATGGCTCAGAAATTCGGGTTGTTTTTGTCATTTCCGTTTATAATTCACTCGGTGAAGTGTATCGTGGCAGCTAAATCACTTCTGCCTAAATCTAGTAACATCACTTGTGATTTCATAGTCAAATAACTCCTATCATTTATGGAGTAAATTAAAAGCAGACGATTTGAGGCTTTATTTAAGTTTAAAGGAATGCTATGTTATAACTCGCTGTCGCACACGTTATTCTACTATCCTACTAATATTATAAATGTGAAAGTTTGTATGTGTGGATGTTTGTTTATGCCGCAGCAACGACCAAACGGATTTTGATGAATTTTGGTAAGTACGTACAATAACACTGACAATTTTAGTCCAGTAAAATTTTTGATCCTTTTAAATAATTGTCAACGCGTGCGAAGCCGCGGAGCGCAGCTCGTATTATCATATTATAAATCAGAATCAGAGATTTGTATCAGGATTTAACTTATCCAGAACTTTATATTGGTAGGTACTCTTATTTTTTGAAACCGACACTTAAATACTATATTTTTTAAATCATGTAAAACATGCTTTTAATTATGTGATTTGGTAGAAATGACACTCGGTAGTCATACACTACGCGTAGATGCGTTATGAAAAAACGACATGAGCCCCTATTCAGTGTAACATTTTGTAATTTTTCATAATTTCACGCCACCCGACCGCGGACACAAAAACAAAGAACGCTTTTAGAATTTATCAAGCAAAGAGTAAAAGTTTAATAAATACCTTCGCAAAGGAAGACCCGAACGTAAATTACATTAGAATATAAATTAATACGATCACACTATGGAGAAAAAATTACTACAGTTTTATGCTGACCGTCTAAAGGAACATCAGCTTTATTCTTTCGCGTGTAAGATCTATTTTCTGTAACGGTTTCGGATGGCGAGTCGTAAAAATGCAGGAAAGAGTGGAGACTCGTTTGATCATTTTAAGCCAATTTACGTACGAGAGTTGCTTGTAAATGATATGACGTGGGAGTGACCCTTTGGACCCGTCTAATATGCAGATTATGTCTTTAAACTCTCTCTCTTTCTCTCTCTCTCTCTAGAACTTCACTTCTATTACCCTTTGAATAAAACTGTAATATATTCCATTTTGGAAGACACATACATAGATTCGCGCCTTTTTTCAGCCGTTACGTCCGGTGAATACTTACAGAAGTTACCACACGCTACCATCCTGACAAACCTCTCTCGATTCTTCCACTTTCATATTCTTTCAGACATGCTCCCCGATTATAAAATTATGACATGGCATTTCTTTAGGACCTCCTCGAATTGATCGCGGTACGTCCGCCTACGTCGGCCCTACCGGCTGGTCCATCTGGTAGATCCATGAAACTGTTTCGTCTATATTCATTCATCCCCTCCTAGACCTGGCCTCTCTCAGTTGGTACATTCAGCGGGCGAACAAGTAATTAATGCGCTTTCCAACTCAAAGACACCGGCTTAGAAACCTTTGCCTCGCACCATGACCTTTACACTATATATTTAGTGTACAATTCTTTGTCTAGCAGTTATACACGTATTTATATGGATGAATTTATTCTTAAGGCGCAACTGCTAATTGTTTTATTAATATACAAAGTACGGTTTTAATCGTGACGTGCTAATTCGTATAACATCACAAGTCATACAAAATACTCCGCATAAAATATTAAAATTGCCGTTGTTGTGTATTGTTCAATTGTATTTATTATTAAGAGGCAGTATAATTGGCAGTAGTGAGCTAAGTATATAAAATACTAGCTGTGCTCCGCGGTGTTACCCGCTATTTTCGGAATAAAAAATAGCCTATATATGTTAATTCAGAGTGTTGACTGTCTCCATATCCAATCAAAATCTGTCCCGCCGTTTGATCGTGAAGAACTAACAAACACATACACACACAAACTTTCGCATTTATACTATTAGTTAGATAAGAATATATACTCGTATATACAAATATATACTCGTATATACAAATATATACTCGTATATACAAATATATACGAGTATATTATTATATGGTTTACTAGCGAGTTGACGTTTAATTAATAGTTGAAAATTGATTCAATAGGGCTTCGTGTAGACGTGTAGCGGAGCACAGGCCACCGTCGGAGCTGTGATTGCACCCACAGGCTATAACCAGCTAGCTCGCACGGTGTAGCTCGACCTTTACATCTTGATACTCAGCTATATAGTATTTTCCTTTTCCTATCCGAGATTCAACGTTGACCGTACGTGGGGGAGTTACGGCAGTGGCTTGAGAGCCAGCCCCGCTCTAGGCTGAGCATCTCTGTCACCTTAGACCACATCGCACTGCATTTAAGATCCTAGTCTGTCAAATATAAAAAAAAAACTCGCACAGGAAAAGGAAACACCACTACGTGATAGCGCTATTAGCTGTAGCGGAGATACGTCCATCAACGAAGATGCGACAAAAGATTCTTGAGGCAAGTATCAAAACCGTCGGTCGGCTCGCGCCCGACGCAGTCTCGTGACCCAAATGTTGTGATAGCTCCCAATAACAGCTGGGGGCGGTCAATTATTGCCGTTATTAATTAAGTGCCCACCTGCCGGGAACTTCTGCCAACTTGGGCGTCTCTGAAATGTGGTAGCTGAGAGTGGGATTTTGAGTGACAGCTTATAGGTACGTTTTATCTATACAGTTCGTACAAATTTTGGTGGCACTGACTCGAGGAAAGTGTAGGTAGGTATCGATGTATGGAGATTATTATTTTCATCAAATTTATAAAAAAAACAGGGAATTGAAATTAAAAACTTGAGATATTTTTCAATAATAGCAACCCCTCTACGAAGTCGAGCCCGATAAACGTAACGCTGTAGCACTATGCTACATCGTAGCATGCGTAGAATAGGGTCGACTCATCGTAGCAAACTGTAGACAAGCTACGAAAAAGCTACGAATGCGCTTCGAAAACCAAATTTTCGCCCCATTTTTCCCCGAACGCACTGAGATAAACCAAAACTAAGACAATGCCCGCACATAATTACTTAAAGAACATTTCAACACAAAAAACGCGCCAATTACACTCGCAATTCAAAGCGCGCCAGAATTTATATCGCCATAAAGTGCGAAACAGTCCTAAAGTATTGCTAATTAATGTAAACATGGAACGATTAGGACTCCGAATAAACACACCAAATGGGCTTCTACAGCAATAAATACCTATAATATTTTTAATTACTACCCTCAAAAAAGACATTAAACAGGGCGAAGATAAAAATTCTGCCGCCATATTGTAAACGAGCGTTACATTCGTAGGGGTGGAATATTTTTAAAAAAGTATTATATATTATTAGGCAGGGCCGCACTCGGGTCATCTGGATAAATAAATTATGATATAGTGCGAGTCTCATCTCGGTAGGAAGTGGGCGCGAGCGCGGAACGACTAGAATGGATGATACAAACGCATTCAGCTTCGTTTTAGTTTTATAAATACCGTGTTTTGTATCTTGCAATAAATTGATCGTTGTAATAAAGAGATTGATTTAACGAATAACTTAATTTATATATTTTTTAATATATTCTTTTTCGTGAATTGAAAGAAAAGTAATGCTGCAATATTTGTTCATGTTTCATGCAAATAAACCATTTGATTTGATTTCATTTCAATACACTTGCGGTTGATTGAATACGCATTTTTGTATAATGTACATATCTGCCTCAAACCACCACTCTGCAAAAACAACTAAACATATGCATTCATATATTTTTGTAATGGCAGCCTTGTACATATTAACTACAAAAAACATATGTTGCAAAAAAAAATTGTATCTAAAACGTTTTGCCAATTCTACCCCTTTCTAAGGCATAGCGGACGTGAGTTTAAAAAAACGCCGGCGCAGTCTAATGAATTTATGGTCAGGAACTTGTCACGCCGCAATTTTTTCTCCTCCGACTGATAAACCGATAGCGGCGGTGCGCGTGACGAACGCCGCAGATTTTTGGTAGGAGTTAGGGTTCATTCAAAAATCATATTATTTAATTAATTTTATATTGTTAACTTCAAAGTGTTTTTTATTTCTTTTACTTACTTTTTGTATGTGTATCTATTTTTTAGCAGTCAAAAATCTTTTTATAAATAAATGATGTGTTATTTGTTTAGTCCAGTCATTACATATAGGTTAGGTTGTGTATGGACAACCACCGTCTGTGGCAGTTATTAAATTTGAGTTTCTACGAAACGTTGTATTTTTATTTTCGCTTAAAACAATACTTAAAATGCCCACCCATACTACTAGTCGTTATGGCGATTCATTTACCGTATCGGCGGTCAAACTGTGGAACTCCCTTCCCCACACTATTCGCGCTAGTCCCTCTCTGGAGATATTTAAGGGGAGAGTGAAGGAGTACTATCTCCTAGTTTAAAACTGTATAATTTACCTCGTCAGATGATTTGTGTGATGCTTATTTATATATATACCTATATATATATATATATATATACAATTATATAAATATAATAATATTATATTATATTTAAACCATATATTTTGTGTACACGGTACCTACACACTCGACTGAACGCTTTCTTTCCTCAAGGGTTTGCTGGAAGAAAACTCTTTATAGGGTTAAGCTCGCCTTTGTACATTACTTTAGTGTGAATGTCACTGTATATATTATGTCTTATGTGTACAATAAAGAATATAAGAATATAAGAATACTTTTTAAAAGTTCAGTTAAATGTTTTAATCTTCTAGGTATATTTATTGTGTTGTTGCCTAAATTTAACACCGAGGTGAATTATTTAAATGAATTAGTAAATGAAATATTTGTCATTCCTATTACATAAAAACATATTTGTAATTCTGTTAATTAATGTCTGCATAAAGCTCAAGACCATAGCTCTTCATTATGTACTGAACCATTACTTTAGAAAAGATTCGCACTTAACAAAACATTTTAATACAACGTCACAACAATATGAAATATTATTTATTCTGTACAGATGCCCCCAAATCCGGACCTGGTCATAATTTGGACTGTTTATGAGCGTTAAAGAAATATGCTTTGTTTCGTAATTAAGGTAACAGGTGAAAAAATTTGGAATCATAATCATTTACCTAATGGAGTTTTCGACAAATATTTTGTGTTGGCTCATGATCGAACTGGAACAAACATCCATATCGAAATAGTGATGTATTAACTATTAAGGTAATTTATGACACAGGCTATACTAGTATTTGTTTCTTTCTTTTTAAGGAGTTAACAGATTGTTTTGAGGTGACAATGAATTTTAATATTTATCATAAAATCGATTAAATCATGTTAAAATCGAATGGCTCGGTATTAAGACAAGTTACTATAATATATGAATCGATTGATCGATCCCACGTTTGACTGCCAGTCTCAGTTATGCCGCAATTAATTGTCTTACTTCCCGGTTGTAAATTAAATGTAATGGTTGTTGTTTGTGTGTTGTATGGCGTGGTGTCAGCCTCTAGTGTCAGAGTTTGTCAGTCCCACAGGCCTCTGACGTGACTTAACTACTGCTACTAATCGATAACAACCGGGCCGATGGCGTAACATGCCCTCCGAAGCACGGAGCGATGGAAAACCGCACAATGACTTACGAAAACTCATTGGCGCGGGACCGAGGTTAGAACCCGGTGTCATTGTCTTGTAAAGCGCACATTGCACAAGTTAACGCATCTCTATGTTACCGTATATACAACAAACCGAAGATGTTGTAGCGTACTACAGACAGACAGCCAAATGCCGCCAATAAACAGCAAAGGGCAATGTTGACCCCCACTCGTGACTACTCGTCAGTGACTACTAAAACTGGAGATTTAGATTGTTGATCGAAAATAATGATTAAACTTGAATTTAAGACGTGATCAGCTACTTTTGATGCTGACTGTACCTAAATAATGATAAAGATAACTATGTAGATTAATTATGCAAACAAAATCGATGGACACCTCTTTGGATTTTTGCAACGTAACGCATTTCAATAATTTATTTTACATCGACGCGTAGAAACTAGGAAACACAGTAATTGTGGAGTTTTGATCGAAATTCGAAAAAGAGACGTTGTTGCAATTGAACGTTATGTTTCTTCGAGTGTTAATGTGTCTTATTGGTGGAATATTAATCATTGAGTGTTCGTTAACGTGCAAGAGTGTGGACAAATGATATAAACCCATAAACACGTCTCTTTCGCATTTTTTCCTAAATTCCCAGGAAGTATTAGTATAATATCCACATCTTTACTGAATTGTGACTTTACTTTGTAAATAATTGACTTGACTACTTGACCAATGACCAGGAGGAATAATGCTATGACTGTCCTATTGTGAAAATAAGAAATAGGTACCTACTTATTATATTATCATACCAGTGTCACTGGATAAAAGCACAAACCGTGCGAAGTCCAAACTAATAAAACACAGTGGTGGCTTGAGACATATAAAAATGCTTATATATTGTTTTACTACCTAATTTTGTTATTGAACTAACATGAGAAAATTGACGCACGTTCACGCGTTACCCAGTCGCCATTACCGATTTCCCATCCTAGCCTATTACCGAAAAAGGTGCTCCACACCGGATGTATTTTCCGGATGGTTAGCCGATGTTTCCGGACAATTGATTCCGGTAAAGGTCGGACGGACAATACCGGCTCTGGCCGATAGTTTATTGTCTATGGCGAGGCCTTTCGCCGATAATGTTAAGGGTGTCTTCGGGCTACGGAATAGGCAATTGGTGGGGATGGTATTAAAATTCGGATAAGTGGACGCTCTGCATTAGCTAAATTCAGTTTTAGTGGTGGCAACACAGAGTAAAGCTACTCCGGGTGGCTGACAATGAAGTTTTTCGACGAAGGAGGTATTGTACTCTTTGTGGGATTAAGGCTCTGTGGTAGAGAAAAAAAGGGCGGGAGCTAATGATTTTAATGTTGTTTTCCATGCAACACTTTTTCTGTGGATTCAAAGGAAAGATTGCATGATTATAAGTTATCTACTTGTTTTCATTATCGTCTTAGAAACAATAGAATACCTTAGAAGAAGAGAGACTCTCTCTATTCTTAAATTAAAGCGAGATAGCGCGATTTTGTATGACATGTCGGGTGACCTATTGAGTAGCAAAGCAGTATCAACGCCGACGACGCTATTCTAACGGGCGTATTCCGAAGCACCGGTAGAGTCAACGGAGTTTCCTTTCCCTGTCCAGAATCTTGGTGCTTGAAAGGGAAACATCCTTTTTTCAAACTTAAACCATAATCAATTACTGTTTAATTTAATGTATCATACTTTATGTTTTTATGATTCTCTTTGTTAACGAGAATTAGCTGTTTGACTTGTAAAAGTGCGATTTAATTGCCTATTTACAATAAATGCTTTGACTTTGACTTTGCACGCTTCGCATACAGTTTGTATGGTATCCACTATGTGGCTAACTATATTGACTGAAGTTACGTTTGAACTAAACAAACTCATTGCAAGTTCATTGATAATCTTCGTGGCTTAAATACAGATATTACGGGATAGATGACGAATATTTATTATGATCCACAGATAATGGCTCTGAGTTAGTCTGTGGGACCATGGTTTTTCTTTTTATTTAACCTGTGACATGGTCCAGGTTCTTGATAAAAATATTTCCTTTATATACAAGATCTATGTTTGGAATCGTGACGTACGTACTGTTTATTCGTCTATTCGTGTGAAGTTTATTCATGCAAATGAAGTTGTTTCAGCATCAACCACTATGCGCCAATTGCTTAGCACGGGTCTCCCCTCACTTTCGTGACGAGGATTAGGCCATAAACCACCACTGGGCCCGATCCGGATTGGTGGGCACGCGCCTCCGAAATAATTTTAAGGCATGTAGATATTCCTCGCTATGTTTTCCTTCACCGAAAAGCGCGTGATAGTTATGTATCTACATAATTATGATTAAAAAAACATGTGGGATTTGAACTCACCACCACCTGCTTGGCAGGCGGACGTTCGCCCGCTAGGCTACCACCGCTTCTTCAATTAATCTAAACCAAACTCGTTTAATCAATCTAATTACATTGCTGAAACTAATTGAAACATACAAATAACGAGCTCGGCCCAATCGCCCCATCGACGTTTACACAGGCTGTTTTATATCGATAGTTCGGTTTACGAGCGCCAGTAATTGGCAGTGGCCGCTACACCCTGTATACAGCAATTACGGTCAAACGCCAGCCAATTGGATTATTTTTGATTGTGTACAGGGCAGGTTTTATAGCATGGAATTAAGTGTGTGGATACTGTGCCCCTATTCAGTTTGTATATTTTCGTGTAGTCGAGAAATTATGTTTAAAGAATAAAGTACTGTAGGTCGAGCAGGAATCTCTATCGAGAAAGTATTCGATACGTTAACTGTGAAATGTGTTGTAGATTTACGGCCGAAATTAATAATCAATCCAATCCAAATGTTGGTATCTGGGATTGATATCACAATCCATTTTTAGGGTCAAACGTGCCAATAACCGATCCGTGGATTGGTTTATGAAGGCACGCAGATTGGAAATCGATCGAACGATAAGCAGCAATCCAAGATCGATTTCAATCTTGGATAGGAGATACAATATTAATTTCGGCTGTTAATCAGCGCCTTGCAATATCGTCAAGATGCGTACGCGAACGGTTGCCATGATCGATACGTTAACGATACAAACCGTTAAGTTTTCATGCTTGCCGTAACTTTTACAAAAAAAATATTATCTAGATTTAAACGGGTCTAATTCACGCACAAACTACGAGTATGTCTAAATATATAATTTTGACATACGAGTACGTTTCGGCCGAGTTACATCGACCGTGGTCACGACAAGACTCGTGTTCGCTTGTGTTTTGTCCGATTCGGCCGCTTGTACGGCACAGTGTCAGTTTCCACCCTGTGGAAACGCTTCCACTGAGAACCTCACTGAACCAACGATTCATCACCACAATCTCGACAAAGTCCACTCAAACTTGCCTAATCGAAAGTCCGCCAAATTTTTGCTCCACTATGAATATTAATGGGCGGAGTATTTCGTTAATCTTAAACGAAATAGCGATAATATGCGGCATGGTTGCCTCGACTTACGTTATAATTTATGCTGTAGCACGAACTATGCCATTTTAACTCCTTCTGAGACGGCGGCCGCGGCAGAGGTGGCGTAAGTCGAGTTTGGCCGTTTTTCTTGTTTGAATATTGATCGTATTTTTTTTTAGCAACAGAATCATCTTGTGGGACCGAACGACCGTACATTTGTTAAGAAAAATTTTGATACGCGTACTTCGTAAATAGTTTTTAACTCGTGAAGATCATTAGCTTATTCATTGACATAAAGTTGGACCTAAATTGATATGTACAATACAATACAATAAACTGTAGGTGTTGGATCTCTGGTGTGTGTTGAAACAATAGCAGCTGTAAAGTCACTTCGCATTGACCTTTCTATTAAAAAAACAAAAGCACAAAAAAATAAAGTTTGAACTTACACCATCTTACGCATGGGCTGCACAGCGGCGATCTGGCTTAACCGAAGCCAAAAAGTGTACAGTCACGCCTCGCCCCCCCCCCCCCCCTCCCCCCCCCCCCCTCCCCCCCTGCCCGGGCTAACTTCATAAGACTATGAATTTAAATACGTTAGACGATGTCAAAGGGTCTTCGTTGCAGCCCGTTAGGTAGCTAAAATGTTGCAAATAACGAAGGTAGTTCATAAATGCCCTTTATCTGACACATTAAAGTACGTTAAAGTATAACTTTGAACACAATTTTATGTCATTAATATTGATTAAAATCTATATTTTCTATACTAAAAATGACATTTAGTTATTACGATATACGTATTATGTGCATAGCAAGTGCGAAGCTACGCGGTATCGCCAGACATCACCCTGAAGATACATTTTTCTTGTATCTTTTGACAGTCAAGTAGGTATCTATATTAGTAGATATCTCTAATTTGAGTATAATATAATTATGTAGACTACTATTCTTATACTTTATCGATTCCCCGTGTACGATTGAAGGTTGCCGTAAGAAATCTCATTGGAATGTTACGCAGGTGAACAACAACAAAGTCAATCGAGCAGCATTTTAACAGCCCACGACCAACTTTCCTTATCACTAGACGAATTGTTGGAACAGAGAGTAAAAATATTCGGAACACGGTCCTGTCTTATGATTGCTAGTTAGGTATTCCGACACTGGAAGACATTTACAACTATATATAAGTAGTTTCCATTCAGAATGAAATCAGACGTTTGACTTCTCATCTTCGCGTGGTCATCTCCATATTTCACTAAACTTTTAATGGAAAAATATATTTTTTCTGACATGCTTTTTACAATCAAAAATCATTTGTAGTGAACATAATATTTGACAGATACGGGTACATAATAATACTATTCGTATACTCGTATGTATATAATCGAACATAACTAGATTTATAGCATACAATGGGCTAAAGTATCGTTAAAACCGATCTTTTCGTCAACTATTGGATTGATAAAGATAAAAGTAGAAATACAAAACAAAAAGTAGGTTAGGCAAGTACTTGTTAATTTCAGCGTGTCATACAACGACTCCGTGGCGCAACGGTAGCGCGTCTGACTCCAGATCAGAAGGTTGCGTGTTCAAATCACGTCGGGGTCAACCATGCTTTTGAAAAAAGTGACTATGATTACGTTTATTTTGTACGGCTCACTTTTTCACTCACTTTTTTAATTTTGGCTTCGCATTGTGCATTTAGCCAGTGCGTAGTATAAAATATTTCAAGTTGTACAAATATGTATCTAAATAGTTTCACAATAGGAAAGTCTTAGCATTGAAGCAAGCCTCGTGATCAAGTAGTCAAGTCAATTTACAGTCAAAGTCACGATTCGGTAAAGTGGTGGATGCTATAACTGAAACTTCTTGGGAGTTATGGAAAAAAATAGGAAATTACACGTTTTTTAGGTTTACCCATATCATATTATTATGTTTACACTCGTGCACGTTAACGAACACTCAATGATTAATATTCCACCAATATTACACATTAACACTCGTAGAAATTGCACAAATTTGAGAAAAAAATACAAAACCAACAACGTCTCACTATCGGGTTCCCGCCAAAACTCCAGTAATGTTTGTTATTCATAAATGACGGTACTCATTTGTCTTTTAGCTCAATATGATTTTTATTAGCTCTCATGTCATCTCATGACGACACGTGGCGTAGGAGCAAATTTTGTGTTGTCATGTATTGATGACTGCTGCCTCCAAAAGATCTGAACAAGTTCAGACACATATAATTTATCTCGAAGATAAAATCATTAATAACCTCTATTACCATTAAGTAGAGATTACAGTAGCCAATCAAAGTACGCCCGTAAAGCGTATCATCAAAGCCCACTACCGTCGTCTATGCCACATAATAATTATGAGTTATGCCCATAAAATACGTGGACACGTTATTTTTATGCCCTCATAAACGTTATGGCAATGTCGAAAGGTAATAGGTATATTGATGGAGGCATCTAATGGTTGCGTAAGCTGAGCTTTTTCTAGAGCAATGTGGCCTTCTTACGTATCGATGTTTCAACTGTCGCTACCCTATTTCCTACTGATAATGCTACTGAAATTAACATTTGTAGCGTATTATGTAGAATACTGGATTTAATTACATTTTTAGATTTGTATACTAAGCCATAGAATACCAATTAATACCCTAGAAGAACTGTCTCTTCAGTTCGGGAGTTTGGGGGTCATTTGAAAGCGTCGGGCGACCTATTGAGTACCGATGCGGACAAAGCTATTGCTTCGTATACAGTTTCGCTTGTCTTTTGTTTCATTCAGCCGTTTGTATGGAGTGTCTGCCTGTAACCGAGCCTACTTGCTTCTCGCAGTCATCACGTTGCAAAATAAGATGACGAACCAATGCTCTAATAACATCTCCAGGTGTAGGGATAGATGGAAATATTTCTTTACGAGTAGTAAAAAATAAAAATAAAAAAGAATGAAAGAAATAATACCAGTGCATAATATCAGCGGAGTGGATAGCTAGTAAATATGCGACTGTCACCATTCCACGTGTATTGCATGCCTCGGGCGGTGAGTACAGTCGGGCGGAAAATGATTTTTGATATTTTTTGCGAGAAAATATGATTTTTTACAGATAAGAATATTTTTCATTGTATATTTGATACTTAAACTATTGTTTACCAAGTTACATTACATTTTATGAAAGGAAAATAGTACTATGAAATGCTGCTTGAATTAACCTACCTACCTCATTAATTAATAATAGTGTAATTTTCTTGAATAATTATAAGTACCTCGTTTCGCGTCAAAAAATAATTAACTTTTACCAGTAATCGATACGTAAGTAAGGAATGAGTAAGGACTATTTTACCAAAATGTCACTTTTTCACGAAAATAATCTCATCTCATTTAGCAGTCACATATTTCGCTCATTTTTCTTTTATTATCCAATAATTTCACTCTCTCACATTACGCCCCTTACACCAGCCTTTTCAGCATTACATTGTATACCACCAAACGTTGAACAAGGAAGCCCTAATAAATCCATCTCCACCCGCGAGCATGCACCAAACATTACGACGAAGTTTGCGCACTGCACGGTACAGTCAGACAATGCGAACAAAAGGACAATAACCAGCACAAATCTTAATCTTAGCGCTCATTATGCACACAAAATGGTGAACCTGAATTTATTCTAGGTAGCCCGCGCCGAGGTTTATGAGAATGTAGCTTCACTACATTGTAATCATAAAAACTTTTGTGATTGGTGAACTATATCCTCCAGTTTTCCGCCGTTTCGTAGATAAATATTATACTCTATTCGCAAAACGTCCTACATCTAAAAAAGGTTTTCATTCGCCTTGAAATACTTCTTGAAAGTACCTGTTTGCCCAATAGGTACTTACCCTATTCCAGCAACGGCTTATTCGTCTACACTAATATTATAAAGAGGAAAACTTTGTTTGTTTGGTTGTAATGAATAGGCTCCGAAACTACTGAACCGATTTGAAAAATTATTTCACTGTTGGGAAGCTATGCTATCCCCGGTACCCATAGGCTACCTTTTATCCCGTACAAATTAATGGTTCCCGCGGGATAGTAGTTAACGCGGGTGAAACCGCGAGGTGCTTCTAGTTTGTAATAAAATGCATTGGTCAACAGTTATTATTAAAGAATTACCTAATCATATTGACATAGTAATTATATAGCTTTAGCACCATCTATCTAGCCATCTACGTAGCCGTGGCTGAAATTCCTTGGGAAATGTTTGGGGAAAATGCAACACGATTTTTGGGTTTTTGTCACTTGTGCAAGAACATTCAATTGATCGATATAGAAAATATTACATAATAATAATATTTAACACCCGAGGGCTTTACAAACTTGCTAAAAAATACTAATTCCACGTTTCATTTTTGGATTCGCGCTAAATCTCCAAATTATACTTACGGTTTGGGTATCCAAAACATTCGTGAATAATACTTTAGTTTGGTCAGTAATAGAGTTCGAACCCGATGTATCTTCTTAGAAAGGCGGGATTTAACCTTACAATAACTCTAGAATCGAACCCGCACCAACCTCCGCCATAACCACTCAGTTCCCTACAATACACCAGGTATGTAATGAGGGTGCATTACCCGATAGCCCTCCGGCGTTTTTAATTTGCCGTGAGATCACCTACAGTAGCGTTTTTTTCCTTTTGACGTAATAAGGGGGGGGGGGGGGGGGGAGGGGAGGGGATCTTGTTCAGAGAGTTTTGTTGGAGACCGTAATAATGTTTGTGTTATTGATGAGGTTCTTTTTTTCGGTGGCGGGAAATGTTACTATAAAGATTTACGATTGATTACGCCAAGGAGAATATGTACTTAAAGATAGAAAATTATACACACAACCTTTACATACAGATAACAATAATGTGCACACAACAGTTAAAATGCTAAGACTACCAATTATGGTCTTGTTTCTAGTAAGTGAGACCCACGCTGACACTCCAGTGTGTTAGACTAACTAGGTATCTAGTAGTATCTCCTATGTATATTGTGTTCATTGCATACCTACCTTGAATGAATATGTCTGTTATTGTGGTCATAAAGATTATTATAAAACTGCAACACTGAATGAAGCCTTGTCAGTGTAATGCACTATATGCCTGTGGATTCTATGGTTAACTAGATAATAATTATAATCTGTGGTTCCCGGTCATTCGGGGAATGGTTTCACTCAATAGGTCGGCACTTGAATTCGGCAGATAAATTGTATTGGATATCTTTTGTTAAATGCAGAGAATTACAAGGTTTTGAAGTGAATATCCGGAGTTTGATTGTAAAGTAGATCTGTTCTAACAAGTGAAAGAGATTAGCTTAAACATTTTTTATGGTGACGGTTCAAAGTCAAAGGCATATCATTCATTGTAAATCCTACTACTCGTATTATAAACGCGAAAGTTTGTATGTATGGATGGGTGGATGTTTGTTACTCTTTCACGCAAAAACTACTGAATGGGTTTTGATGAAACTTCACAACAATATAGCTTACATATCAGAATAACACATAGGCTACAATTCATAAAGACATACTATCGTATATTATCCAAACGCGGGTGAAACCGCGGGGCGCAGCTAGTAGGCAAAAAATCGCACTTTTACAAGTTAAACACTTCAATCTAATTAATAAATAGAACCATAAATGAAAACAAAATTTAATTCAGTAGTTCTTGTAATTTTCAGTAAAATTCAGTAACAAACATCCATCCATACATACAAACTTATGCGATTATGGTTTGAGTTCGAAAAAGGATGTTTCTCTTTATATAAAAAATTATGTTTATAGTTCTGATCTTGATCATAAAATTGGGGTCTCTTTTACTATGCCGTTCGTTTATTATATAACAATAATTAAAGTTTTACCGCAACAAGTAATAATATTTTAGCATCTTCGAGATGAGCCAATAAACTAGATAACGATGCCATGTCCGACTTCGGATAAGTCATTAATTTATTTTACGGCGTATCAAGATGGTGTCGTATTTATTTAGAACTCCGTCTGGAAGCAAGAAGTTGATTTTATGTCTTACTATCAGCGTCCTACGGTGTCAACTGCTGGAGCCTTAAAACTCATCATCATCATCATCAGACTGAAGACGTCCACTGCTGAACACAGGCCTCCCCCTTAGACCGCCACACCTCACGACAATTTGCCACTTGTATCCACCGGTTGCCTGCGACTGTTTAGATGTCGTCGGCCTATCTAGTGGGAGGCCTACCTACACTGCGTCTTCCAGTCCGCGGTCGCCACTCTACAACTTTTTCCCCATCGGGTATCGATTTTATAAGCGATGTGGCCTGCCCATTGCCACTTCAGCTTACAAACCCTGGGAGCTATGCCGTAAACCTATGTCTTAAAACTCAAAACATATATTTAAAATACAAAAAAAAACACTTATCGCACTTTTACAAGTCGAAAAACTATAAGTAGAAAGTACCTAAACTTACCAAACATTGTAATTTCGCACTAAGTGAGAGCCCAAATACAGCAAGGCGCAAATAAATCGATACATAAAATACACGCCGCAAATTGTTGTATGGTACAGTCGGACGCATTTTCTTTTACGATCGCGGACCGCTGTTTACGTGCCCACACGAGATACGACAATCGCGCAGATGATAGAAGGAGGTGATTAGTTATGGAGAAGGCATTTCTATTAAACGGCAAACGCACTAGATTATCAACTTTTGATAGTGGTGAGAATGCCCTTCGTTTCGTATCACGGTCTAAATAGTGCAAAACGTCCCATTGTCAAAATAAATTAGAAAATATGTTCCAAACGCAAATTCGCACCATGGTTCAAACGTATGTCAAGGGACGTAAACACTAATAGGCATTTATTGGTGGTTTAGTGGTTTATAACAATTATAATAATAAATACAAATACCAACGGACAATCACGTCACAACCACCACAACCACACCACGCTACAACCTTCGTTGGCAGTTTGTACCTACCGGTTAAATTCTTCACGTAATCTCTACTTACCTATATAAAAATTAATCCCAATTTCTTTTGGACACGGCATCACGCGTGAACGGCTAGACCAATTTTGCTAATTATTTAATTGTTGTGTTTGTTATTGTTGGGAGAACGTTCTTATGAAAGAAACAAATAAAAAAGTTACGCCGAACAATATGAAATTATAGGAAACTACACGACCACATTAACTTTTGTATTGTAACTTTTTTGACAGGAAAAATGACAATTGCAGAACAATGTCTGTCGGGTCAGCTAGTCTCAAATAAAATTCAAAGTAAAACACACAGATTTCTCATCCAATAGATTTGACATCTAACTCAAGATCCGGGGAAGTAAAGAGACAAGTATATACAAATATATGTGATATTTCGTCTATGGTCAAACATGCCACCTACAAACTTCTCGCCGCCGCGTCCTCCAAAGCTAATAGCGATCGCCTAATAGCGGGCGGGTAGTTGTAGCCCATAAAGACATCCCGCCCGCTACTGCCCATCTTTGGCTCGCCGATA
The DNA here is from genome assembly GCA_905147375.1 of Hylaea fasciaria. Lineage (NCBI taxonomy): Eukaryota > Metazoa > Arthropoda > Insecta > Lepidoptera > Geometridae > Hylaea > Hylaea fasciaria. The sequence goes on along the minus strand of LR990213.1, from coordinate 1,119,816 downwards.
ATACCCCAGTGTGTGGGGAGCTAATGAAAAATCAATTTTGAACTGTGCTTTTATGTCTCAAGAAGTGTGGGAATGCTGGAAAGCTTGATAATTGTCGTTTTCATTTCCTTTCCATTTTCAGACTAAATGATAAACCACTTTAGATAAATCTATTTACACCCAGGCACAGTATACATATATTAATACCCGGGTAAAATAAGTCCATTCCTTTACCTCTATAGCCGTCATACCAGAGATAAACAGATGTTTCTAAAATTTCGCTCTACAAAATCGACGTCTATCAGTCGCGTTTTCTTACTTAATGCTGGCATTCCTTATCATTTTACGTGTGAATTTGTTATTGAAATAAAAAGCGAGGGTTAGACGTCGACTTGTGGAGAAAATATTTAGACGGCTGTTATTGAACTCTGGTTTTTTTTTTGTGGTAGTCTATAGTGAAGCAGTAAACGACCAAAAGTTTGTACATTGAGTAAATTATCTTCAATTTTCAAGTATTGGATAAATGCTTGTAGATTGAAGATAATGATATACTGAACAAGCATAATTATAACTCTGTTTAGACATTATGTGATAGTTGATAAAACCAGGCGTCACTTAGCGGAAACTCATATTATTCAAAATGATAAGTAAAAAATTCTACATAAAGTATTTAATTCTGCATCAAGAACAATCTTCGGTCTTATTCACATGTTTCTTGTACTTCAACTAGCGTCGTCACCAGACATAATAATGTTCTTTTACGGGCATCTTTATCCAAAATTGATCCTTACGCACGTAATACCTATAGGTACATAGTATACATAATATCCGTAAAGCTAAGTGAAAACGATATATCGGCATGCAATGAAGGGAGCAATAACAGTGGCTGGGTATAAGGAAAACCTCGCATCCCAGCTGTGATAATAAAAACTAATAGACAGCGTGCCATTAGGACGGTGTGCTCGATTTGTTCGCAGGGCAGAAGGTTTAAGGAACTTTGCCACGCATCTATGGAAAAACAATAAGGGTATTTTGCTTAAATATGTTTTTCTTTCTACAACATACTAAGTACGTACGCCCCGCGGCTGAATCGCAGATGAAAATTGTATTATTCCATATGAAAACGTGGGTATATAATTTTGTATGAAATTCCGTTCAGGTTTACTAAATGTTAATTATTATTTAAACGGATCTAATTCGCGCACAAACTAATATCAAAATTTATATAATTTTGACATACCTCGACGTTTCGACCGAGTTACATCGGCCGTGGTCACGAGAAGAGAGGTCTAGGTTTTCTACAGTATGGCATTTCTAAAGTATATTCTTAGTGCACCTCTAAGGAAGTAAAGGAATATTTATTTCATTCTTTTACTTCTCTAAGTGTACCTGTATAGGCTCTGGGATGTCTGTCAGTCAGTCATAAAGTACTATGTTCGGATAAGCGGCACTTTACCACTCCTAGAATTGCCACTGCCAGAGTTCTACCACTGATGACCACCATAGATTTTACGCACGGATATTGCACGAGTTAATTCCACCAAGCTCACTCCATCATCAGACAACCACACGTACGGCGATGCGCCACCAGTAGGAAGAAATTACACCTCGACGCACGAAGTGACTTGCTTCTACTTTTTATACTACATCGTACCGCTAAGGAGTGGAACTCTGTGGAGTCTGCTTCCCGACAGCTGATAATATATTCCTGTGTTTAAATCACGACTGAATGGATTACTTTATTCTGTAGTCTGTTTGCGATGCTGTTATTCCCATCGAGTTGTCACAATTCCGACAATATTGGTTGAATAATTAACGTTATTGTCGGATTGTATCGCGGCATTATCGCATTTATCGCAACAATTCACACGCACCGTTTCAACGCACTTATTGCTGGGATCGAAGTAGTGTTGTGCTTTGAATATGTGTTTTTTTTTTGTGTAATTACCAAGTCGATTCAATAATTGAACACCGTGCGTCAAAGTTCCCGCCCAAACCACATTAGTTCGATCATTCATGTTCATTCATTAAAATGTTATGTAGCACATAACATCAGCTGTTCTATCTCTTTTGATATTTTTCGGAACGCAGCTAGTAATCTTTTTTTTCTTCCTTTTTTTTTGTTGAACCTCCACACTAAGATTTCTCCTGTATCGTGGGTACCGTTTACAGACATACCATTTCACATACACATAGCACCCAGACCAGAAACCAATATAATATGTGAGTCACACAAATATTTGTTCTTGGAGGGAATCGACCCCGGGGCACCAAGCGCAGCAGCCCGAGTGATCAACCACTACGCCAAACGTGTCGTCAATGTTAGTAAGACATTAACAAGACGGCGGGGAAGGCAGAGAGGCACGCACACTCTACAATCCCACAGGATTCAGTACACAGTAATTTCGGGATTCGGTAACTCATCGACACGTCCCGTCCCTACGCCGGTAACCGCACAGGTTGTCCCAATACCGAGTGGTCCATTGCCGCGTCGAAAGCACGAATTAATGATGATTTTATACAGCCACCGCGCGGATACGGCCGCCATTTTGATTGTTTATGGTCACCAGTCGTGAGAGTTTTCTTTTGTTGTTTGTTACAGTTTGCTACTGATGTTTTGGAATTACTTGTATCACGGCCTAGTGAAGTCTTTGCAGTGTATCTGTATTGTGTATTTTTTTTTATGGTATACTTTTTTTATTTCACTACTATCTCACTATGGTGGTGGTGCATAAGACGAATTGTATTGACAGACAGTACCAATGCATGTGTATATTTTTAAGAATTGAAGTATCGACTACGTACAAAATTGTATCAAAATTCGATCAGTCCTATCCTTTTCTCTCCTCATTTTCGTGAAGAGGATTAGGTCATGATTCACCACGAGGGCCCTCTCTGGATTGGTGGATAACATGCTTCCGAAATGATTCACAGGCATGTTATTTCCTCACGATGTTATCCTTCACCAAAAAGCTAGTGGTAAGTAATCACGTAGGTACATATTTTATATGTTTTAACAAGAAACACATTGGTATGGACCCGCACTGTAATTTGAACTGGATTCAGTAAATTCATCACATTAATAAGTGTCATATTACATTAAAAAAATATTTGTAATTACCCCCCAACGCATGGCACAATGAAAAAACACGCCATTATTTACCATACCAGTATACCCTATAGACAGTTTACCACAAAAATTATAACCGACACTATTATCGGTGGTTACCATCTACGCTGTGCCAACACCAGCTACCACCAAAACTCGCTGTCAATTCCCAAAATTGGGAACCAAGACACACAATCAAATTCCCAAACGGCAAACGAGTTAGGTCATATCACGCAACCGTTCTAGCCCGGGAGGTGCCGTGCAATATCAATTCAATGTATTAGTAACTATCTACTTGATAGTCTCTACATATTATGATATTTTGTAGTAGGTATTGTATTTTATTTACAGTCTGACCTGAACAGTGATATTGGTAGTTAATATGGTATAATCAGTTACCTATGTATTAATTAATCGAATGTGGCCCTTTAGATTGTGTCTATGAAAACTTGGTAATTTAGCCGTGTAAACGTTATACGTTGATTATAATGATGAAGCTGTAAATTCATAATCATTTGAGTGCTCCACTATATTAAACAGTATTAGGCCATCAATATACTGTAGCAAGAAAAAAATGGTTTATCACACTAACTCAAGATAATTTTGACTGATACAATGGAACGTAGCGAAAAATCACATTATAGCTTTGAATAGGCTTCTTATAAACAGGAGTGTTAATATTTAAGGCCGGATGCACGAGGTGGCGACAGACGTAAGTCTTTACATTCACAAAAAGAGACCTTTCTCGCTGTGACCGTCGCCTCTCCGCCTACAACAAGTAACAAATGTTAGTCCACCGTATGAGGGTGCAATATTTATTCGGCCGGACAGTAGTAAGGTTTTATTGGGACCGTGTCTGGTCACTTCGGAATTCGCGCTATTTATTTATTGTGGAGCGCAGCCGTGACATATGTTAAGGATAGTCGAATAGAAAAGTGCTTAGATTTAAAACCTAAGAAGCAATATCTTTGAGAGACAAAAGTGCAAAAAATCTCGCGGAAAGTAGATGGCATAGTTTTTGCGGTTTTTACGATGTGCAGAGAACTAGTTACTAAATGCGAAATTAATTTGAAACAAGCAGAATGAAAGAAAAACATTTTTCTGACAATACTGCACATATCAACCAATTTGACATGGTTCTAATCACATGGCCTAATACTTATTTACATAAATACACTATATTTTGCTCGCAATTTCATCCGCCCTCGTAACATAGTTTAAAGCGATAAATCTTATCGTTGTCCTTTTCCAAAGCTAAATCTATATGTCTATGCAAAAATTTATTAAAACCGGTTCAGCAGTTCAGACGGCAAAACTTAGCAAACAGACACTTTCGCGTTTACAGTATTAAAGCTATTTATTGTTTCATTAGTACATCCTGTCTTCGTTCAACAACTGATTTTGTACATCTGTATATCCTGTTTTAGTACAATGTTTGTACATCGTTTACAAATTGAAGCATACAGCTTTTCTCCCCGCCAGTACTTCAGAGTATATTAAACGTGGAGACGGCGAGTGGCTGCCGACATTTGGTTTTTATACACCGATACTTTGTCGCATTCTTCCCGACTTTTGTATATTGGCTGATGGGAACATGGGAAATAACAGACATGACCTCGACACTAAATATTTTGATAGTAAACCCCTATTTCAATGTAGCTTTTTTAACTTCACTACCGTAAGACATTGTGTTAGTAGGTAGGTAATGTTGATTGTTCCAAAATATTTTCCATTTCTATACTTTTGATCACGGGAAAGTGCAGCAATAGTTTTTAAATACCGGTATATATCTTTGTTTAATAAAATATTTAGCTAAATTCTTACGATAGTAGGGTGATAGGGTGAAAACTGGTAGAAACCGGTATAATTTATTTACTTACTCCTTTATTCTTGTTTGCAGAAATACCCGTTGAAAATTAATGGCACGACATTTTCACGAAATTAATTATTTTTACAATGATTTAACGATACCATAGTGTTAAGTTATCTAGGTAGGTGTATTTATCTTGTATTTTGTGTAATTATTTTTAGTCTCCATGTCTGTTTTTTCGCCAGTCTACGCGCCAAGAGTCAGCGCCGGCTAATAAGCGTGCGTTAATAAATCTCGCATAATGCCATCCCACCGCGTTATTGATTCCTGTAATTTGGGGACTTTGGGGGCATGTTTTCCCCGTCTTGTATCAGAGATGCCCCAAACCTGGTGGTAGTGACCGAGTGCTAATTATGCCAAACCAAATTTGATAATAATATTGTGAACTTCATATTTTTTTTGTATACCTATTTTTTTATGTTCCCAGCAGTGTAACACCAAAATTAAATGATAAAATGAAATTATAACGACTATGTTTCGTTATACAAAGAAAAAAATAATTTAAAGAGAAACTAAAACTAACTATAACTAAAACTAACAAAAGTGAGTGTCCATGATGTGTAATAATGTAAAGTAATGCAATTTTGATGCGGAATTTCTCATTCTTTCAATCCAACATTACTCATAAGCCGTGACAAAGCGAAGTTTTTCATGAACATGCAAAGGAACTGGGCAATAAATCCAACTGTTCCGGTGCTGATGTTCGTCCTTCCACGAGATAAGGACTCGAAGCATTCTTGGGATTCAGCGGCTGGTGCTGTGGAGATGGACTTTTGATAAGACTTTGGATTTTTAAAAGAAAACCCACATAAAGAATGCTAAGATACGATCTAAGCTATAGTGGAAGTCCATGTTTCTCCAATCATTATTAGCAGTTTGCATAATGAGATGATGACATTTTATGAAGTTCACAAGCTAAGATGTTGGCATTATTAATGTGATGTTGGCATTAATGAAATTGCCATTCTAAGTATTATTGGCATTAAGATTTCCTACTGTTATTCCTTCGGTTAGTGCCCATATCAATACAAAAACATATATACCTTCTCCACACTAACTAAGCCCTTTTGCCATGCACTAAATCAATTCAGCCAGGAACGGTTCCATTGCGAGTGCAACCGATATCGCATGCCTTGTGCCATGGCGGTCGCGTGAGGGCGCGTCGATCGCGGCCCGATATCTAGCCGATATCGTTCCAGCTTATTGGGGTACTCTATAGCAGTGGCACAGTGGCACAGTTGAAGTGGTAGTGCAGACTTGGTGAACTCGAATCCACACCAAAAAATGCGAAAATAACTTTGTTTGTTTGGAACCTTTACTCGACTAAAAGTCTGATTTTAGTGAAATTTTGCAAGGAGGTAAATTATTGAACTTTGGAGAAGGGGTTTGATTATAATATAGTCAACATGGAAGATGTTCCAGAGAACGGCTAGTGCAAATTTTACAATGCTACTAATAATACGGCACCGTTGGCGTAGTGGCTGTAGTCATGGGTTCGATTCCTGCTCGGAACAAATATTTGTACGATCCACAAATATTTGTATCTGGTCTGGGTGTGATGTGTATGTGAAATTATATGTCTGTAAGCGGTACCCACGATACAGGAGTTATCCTGGTGTGGGTCACGTATATTTTGTAATAAAAAAAAAGAATATATAAAAAATTCAAAGTAGCTGCTTGTCTTTTTATACTTATACGAGTTTATCATAATATTATTAGACATATTATACTTTATAGGAACTTAGTCATTGACTAAGGTACGAACCTGGTATACTTAGCTAGTTTGCTAAGCGCAAAAAATATTATCGCTGTGTCATCTACTCCTCCTCTTTTGGCTGTCGGTTAAAACATTGTTCAACTATGAACTTGCATGCGACCGAGGACAAACCGAAGAACGACCTTCTTTAAGGCCAAGTATAAAGGCCGAACCGAATCTGAAGTAAGCACTAAGCAGTTCATAATATATTCATAATTTATATTGTTACTAGTTGGTGCCCGCAACTTCGTCTGCACAGGATTAGTATTTCGAGTAGCTTAACTTAGCGTGTCGTAGAAAAGAACTAACAATAATGACATTAAAATTATCACATTTATTATGACTTCCTTGACACTTATCGTCATATTTTGGACAATTCGCACGATATCTTTATTAATTGTAGCCTATGTGTTACTCTGATGTATAGCTACATTATTGTAAAGTTTGATTAAAATCCATTCAGTAGTTTTTACGTGAAAGAGTAACAAACATCCATCCATCCATACATACTTACAAACTTTCGCGTTTATACTCGTAATATTAAAGTAGGATATTGTGTTCGGCGATAGATAGGTACCTTCATCGACACTGCTGATTTGGGACCATTTTGTATGAGTATAAGATAAATCGATAATTAAGGTAATTTCAGCTTTTTTTATGTCACTTTGTATTATAATTGTTAATGGTGTGACTGATGCAAAATAGATATTATTATACAATAAAAGTTTTTTATTTATTTAATAGGTACGATATTTTACGTCATGGCCTTAGTAAACCAGCTGAAATAATACTTGCATCGATCGCGACCTAGATTGTGGCCATTGATATGCATGATGTATTGCTCGTGCAAGTCATATTTCAGGTCTTTGTGGTATTAGGTTTCAAGGGGATCTAGGTTATCCGATCGGATGTTTTAGTGCTTTACAGAATTCTAGGTGTTCTAGTATTTTGGAGGTATGTGTACGGGTCTCCGTGGTGGATTATGGCCTAATCCTCTTCACGAAAGTGGGGTCCCAATTTATATGTATTGATCTATTCAAATCACAAAATGAAAAAGCATTTAGGTACAATGACTTCCATTATTTTTTGTACCTAGATCGTTAACAAAACGAAACGTTGTCGTTGGACAAAAAAAAAACATTCTAAATACAAATTTCAAAAACAGAACGCACCCCGCTACGTTCGAAATTCAAAAATCTATGTTAATACCAAATGGGCACTCCAGCGCAAGTGATGCGTGATCACGACTCGCGACTCAAGTATCAAGTGCGTCTTTTAATAACCACAACTTCGATAAAAGTCAGCGGAAAGTGAGCTCTAAAGTGAGGGAGTAGGGTGGACAGTTGGATTAATGTGCGTGTCGGAAAGTCCACGAAATGAACATAGTCGCGACTTTTGTGAGCTCGCCTTTCAAATCGGTCCAATACTTCTATGTATATATACAGGGTGTAAAAAAGTTGCAGTTTTTTTTTATATCTGTTATACTTAATTATGTTAATACTTTCGCCGTCTCTCACGTCTTCTGTGTATGATTGAATTTGGTGATTTTGCATCCATCAGTGAGTTCGTACCACCGCTGTACTACAATAGTATTAAATCACAAACCATCAGAGAAATGGCCAGCGTATCTAGTGAAAACTCGTTTTATATATTTTGTTAAAATAATACTTAGTTGAAAAAAAGTCGAAAAAAAGAGTAGGTACCTATGATTAAATCTAACTGGTAAGTAAGTACCATTCCTATTACAATCATTGGAATTGTGCTTACTTTAAAACCTGTACCTGACCTGTACGCGTTCTAGTAGTAAAAAACAATATTTGTTGTTAAAAAAAAGGCTCAACAAAAATATAAATGTCAAATCCCATTCTCGTCTAAGTTTCAATATTGAAAAGCAAAGAAAATGAGTATATGCACGCTTTAATTACTTGATTGATTCTATTATAACACCACTATGATGCTACTATAACACTACTATATTATGAAAGTATTAAGTATATATAAATAGCAAACACAAAATAAAAACGAAATGCTAAGACAGGTAACTATTGTTAATTTGCTTAAATAAGTGATATATTTTTTTAACAAAATCACCAATTTCTAAAGTAAAGCACGCTCTACACTGTACCAATAAGTATCACCGGCATCAGGCGAGTAGATAGTTCGCCTTTTCTTCCCGCCACTCCTGCTAACGATGTCATTCGGCTTCCAGCCTGACGAGTTATTGAGACTTTTTCAAGAGACACCACCCGCCCCCCTTTCTCCACCCCTTTAGGGGGTGAAACGGAGAATAGGGAGGTGGCAATTTTTATGAGATTTCGTGGGGTACTGGATTAGGCAAGATTTTTTTATTGGTGCTTCCGTTTGAACTGTCGTGCTGAGAGACGATGTGGCTCAAGGTGGTGAACATACTAAGTCTATAATGGGCAAGGATCTCAAAGACTACAAAATAAGCTTTGAGACAGTTTAACATAATATACAAATACGTAGATAGGAAAGTGACCGATTCATTGGTTTGTGGGAAATAAAACTTATCTGTAAATTCTAATAGTAATTCTAATAATAATATCCGATCTGATGATGGAGACGGTAGACAACTGAACTCCTCAGTGACTAACAAACAATATAGATTAGTGCTTGGACTCATTTTGACCAGCTATATAATAAATATCATATCATAAATATGATATTTCAGGGGGTCTAGTTGTTAATTTTTTTTATTAAAAATATTACCATACTCCTCAGTGTTTTTAGGTCTGTGTAAAACTTCAGTGAGGATATCAGACGATAATTATAGTGGTTGGAAGACGAACTGTACTCTCAGCCTAGACTTTTTGTGTAATTCTTTAAACAACTGATATCATTAAAGTAATATAATATGATAACATTACAACATAAGTTATGAATAAAATGTCTATTTTATAAACTAAAATGTTCAATTAGTGCAACAGTTTCATTTCTAGCCATACGACTAAAAAGCCCTGACCATACTAAGCCGAGACTAAACCGACTTTAAACCCAAAAAAAACCTTGAATACTCTGGAGACTAAACCACAGTATGACGAATAGTGACAAAACTAACTATAGACCTAAAACATACCTACTCAACGCTAAGACATCTCAGCCAAAATATATTCTCAAGTCTTCCATGCCCTATTTGCGCTACCTTATCTCGAGGAGAAGTATGTTGGCAGGTTAAGAGGCTCATAATCAAAATGATGCTTTATGAAAAATGAGCTGGAATGAGCTGAAATTCTAGAGAAATAAACAGGCCCTATATTTATAGGTATACCCGAGCGCGACACATCAACTGGGGGGATAATTATTCAAATGTTATAGAGCCGTGTTCCGAGGTACCGTTTGCAAGAAAATAAGTTGAGAATAAACATTGTATTTGATAAATGAACACATTTATTATAAATAAACGTTTATAATGATTTCTTAGAAAAGTGTAAGTATCGGGATTCTAAATATTAGGGAAAGTGGGGCCTCAATAAAATCCAAATCCAAATATTAGGCGAAAATCGGATGGTTTGAAATTTAGAAAAATACTCTACTTGGTCTGTACATACGCCTAAGTTATCTAATATCTTTTATAAGTTCTTAATTCGTTCTAATTGTGTCCCGGTGAGAAATATTGCAAGTGTTAGATCCAATTCCCGGTTACCGATTGAGTTGAAGTTTTCCATGTAGGTATACTTTGAAAATCAGATGGTAATGCAATAAAAGCATGTTTTTATACAAAAAAAAAATTACTGTCTTAAATTCTTATTTGCCATCCGTACACAGTATTATCGAGGCCGATCTCTGAGCAAAAATATGATTATCGTCAGCCACATTACGAACAAATGAGATACAACCGAGCGCGCCGGCAAATTATCATTTGTTAGTTGCCCCGTTTGCGAGCACCCTTATTTGTTTGTTGCCAGTTGGAAGCTCCTCCGGAGTAAGACTTTAGTCATTCCAGTAACTAGTACATAGGGCGGATACTTATCATTTATCTCGACTTGTGCGTTATGCAAAATAAAATTGAATTTATTATTTTTACATAGAACATCCATTGGTACAATGGGGGGGGGGCACATCACTTCATTATCAATACATAGAACATAAAAATAGCTTAATATTATAATAGACAGATTAATTATTTATCATTGTTTTTTTTATATTTAGATGTGAGAAAATAATGTTTATGTCCAGGCCCAGTCTGTCAGGTAATTAGTAAGTATTCATTTCAGTTAGGTAGGTACTGAAACTTCCTGGCGTGTTCTGGAAAATACACTTTTTAGTTTTTACAGCCTTAAATTGGACACTGATGAATATTACACCAATATGTCACATTGAAAAAACAGAGGTACAAGAAAAATAATATTATGTATTATAATACATAATATAACGATGATAACGATGTCACATTTCCCACAAACCAAACCAAAGCTAAGTGGTATTAAGTCCGCCACATTGTACTGCATAATATTATTATATGTTTTGTGTGCAATAAAGTATTGAATAAATAAATAAATAAAACCCCTGTCAATAATGATTGTGTACCAAATACCGCCTTTCCATAATTACTTACAATCGCGCAATAGAAACCAATACACAACTTCATCGATCTACTCCCCTACCTTTGGCATATGGCGGGTTAACACGCCAAACTCGAATCACTTGTAATCTATACAAATCAATCGTGAATTACGTTACTTACTACGTATATCGTACTATGTAGCAGGTCCGATTCAGAACCCTTCGATAACTCACTATTTGTCGATCGATTCGGTTTCATATTGTTCGATGACATCCCCGTAGAGTTTTTGGTGATGTCTCCTCTAACGGGCGTATTTCGAAGCACTGGTAGAGTCAACGGAGTTTCCTTTTTCTGTCCGATATTCAATCTTGGATCAGTACTTGAAAGGGAAACATCCTTTTTTGAACTCAAACCGTAATCAACTAATTATAGTGTGTTTTCTTTTATGGTTTTATTAATTCGTTTATTAGATTGAAGTGTTTGACTTGTAAAAGTGAGATTTTATTGCCTATTAACAATAAATGATTTGACTTTGACTTTGACTTTGGTATGACGCTGTTAGCGACCGATGTCGTTTATAGGAGACCACAGCCTTATGAATCTAAGAACAGCCCAAAAAAAATATATCTAACTACTTACGGCAGAAATTAATAATCAATCCAATCCAAATTTTGATATCTTGGATTGATATCACAATCCATTTTTAGGGTCAAACGTGCCAATAACCGATCCGTGGATTGGTTTATAAAGGCACGCAGATTGGAAATCGATCGTCCGATAGGCTGTAATCTAAGATCGATTACAATCTTGGATAGGAGATACAATATTAATTTCGGCTGTTAGACTACAGAGATGGTAGCCAAGCGGCAACTTTTGCACTCTACAACCCAGCGATACCTGGTTCGATCCTGGGCGTCGCACCAATGACTTTCATACGTTATGTACGGATTTCCATCGCACCGTCGGTCCCGGATGTTATCGACTAATACGAGTAGTAGACGTTAAGCCGCGTCAGAAGGCTTGGGCAGCCTGAGAGGCTCTGACATTAGAGGCAACACAACCTCTTTCGACAAACAAACGCTACTAGATACCACCTATCCATACATAAGCTTCCAATACAATCAGCGTCCTCAGCCATTAGCCGCACCACAGAATAAAAAAATCCCCACAGAAGATAAATCACCAGCCGCTATCGAATGTCCCTCTCAGAGGCATCTTCATAAGAATTGATGTTGCAAATAAATCAGGCAACGACATTCGCTGGCAACACTGGGACGCCCAAACACTTGAATAATAGGGATTTATGGATGTGTGTCCGGAGTAGGTGACTGTTTTTGTTTAGATGTATTTACCAAAGTCAAAGTCAAAGCATTTATTGTAAGTAGGCAATAATATCGCACTTTTACAAGTCAAACAGCTAATAATAATTCTCGTTAACAAAGAGAACCATTAAACATAAAATAAGATGAATGAAATTAAACAGTAATTGATTATGGGTTGAGTTTGAAAAAGGATGTTTCCCTTTCAAGTATTTATCTACCGGCTTACTTAATATTTTTAAAGATTCGAACGTCCGCCTGCCAAATCAGGCTGTAGCGAGTTCAAATCCCAGTGCAGGCATGTACCAATGTGTTTCTTGTGAAAAACATGGAGGTACGTACAATTATCACTCGCTTTTCGGTGAAGAAAAATTTCGTGAGGAAACCAGCATGCTCGAGAATCATTTCGGAGGCTTGTTATCTACCTATCCAGCTGGACCCCGTAGTGGATTATGGCCTAAAACCTCCTCACAAAAGTGAGGGGGAACTTTGCCCAGCAGTGGGACAGTACAGGCTGAATTAATTATTATCATTGTTGAAAATTCCCAGTCCATGTGATTGTGGTCCTACTATTATGTACACGACTCAGTGTTACAAACTCGCAACACCTGTAGCAGATTAAGCGTACCTACCAGTTACCGCTTGGTCACCCTATTCCATCAGGTAGATGGTGATCAGGGTCTGATGATGGAGTAAGGAAGACAAATAAGGGAAAATTAAGAATCAAGGGGGTTTTTTTCATTTTTTTTGTAGGTTTTGTAGGTACTCTAGTCTGTACGCGTACTTACATTGCGGGTGAGGCATTAGTACGGGGTCACATTTTTACCTATCACACGCACTTTCCGATTCTCGATTGGACTAATGGAGGCTCTGTGGTGAGTGGGAAATACGTACATGACAATCTAAATGGGAAATGTAGGTATACGGTAAATGGTATATTTATTATACGGTGTGAATATCAAGTGTGCATGCGAAACGAAAAGTTATCACTAGATAAGGCTGTTCAAGTATTATGATGTGAGTTTAAAAAAAGGCCTTTTTGTGTTCTTTAATTGTATATTAAAATTTACTTTACAATAATGTATCTCGGTTCACAGCTAAAAAAATTGTTGAACCACCAATATAATAATATAATTATGATCTGATACAAACACATAATGACATCAATAATCCAACAAAATGTCACATACCCCGTTTCATCTAACTGCAACATTGTTTTCCATCACGCGTTTTGCTCTTTGACGCTCCTGAAAAATGTGCCAATACATATCTCTCAATTAGAATGGCAGTTAAGTGATATACGGGGTTTCGGCAGCCGGTTTTTGCCGCATACGGCTTTCGACAGATCCGTATGATTTGTTTTTGCGTAATACGGTTTTGATGTTGGATCTGGCCATCTATATTTGTTTGGTGTTGCCATTTGGAAGATAGGAATTTAAAGGCTTTGACGTGTCGGTTATTAATTTATTACGTGCCTATAAATTAGAAGCGTTGCGGCGTGATGTGACGCCATAACTTAAAAAATAGGAACTTGAGAGGAATAAAGGTAACTCAAGGCTTTAGTTAGAGCATCGCATTTATCTGTGTAGAGCCCTCAAGTCTGTCTTAATTAAATAAAAATAATAATTCAGCCTGTACTGTCCCACTGCTGAGAAAAGGCCTCCCCTCACTTTCGTGACGAGCATTAGGCCATAATCCAGCACGGGGGCCTAGTCCGGGTTGGTGGATAACATGCATCCGAAATAATTCTCGGGCATGTTGGTTTCCTCAGGATGTATTCTTTTGTTGTGTGTTCTTGTGTCTCACGATGTTTTCGATAAATTACGTACATAATATGTTTAACAAGAAACACATTGGCACTGGGATTTGAACTCGCCACCTCCGTCGAAATTAAAGATTTTCTTAAATGTAATATTGTGGAAATCACATTAAGGTACATTTTAGTAAATAGGCACCCATATTCTGTTGTATTAGCTGGTGCCCGCGACTTCGTCTGCGCAGGATTAGTATTTCGAGTAGCATAAATTAGCGAGGCATAGAAAATAAATTATCACATAAATAATGACTTACTTGACACTTATCGTCATATTTTCGACAATTCACACAATATCTTTATAAATTGTAGCCTATGTGTTATTCTGATGTAAAATCGATATTATTGTACAGTTTCATTAAAATCCATTTAGTAGTTTTTACGTGAAAGAGTAACAAACATCCATCCACACATACTTACAAGCTTTCGCGTTTATAACATTAGTAGGATAGACTAGCAAACAAACATCAACATTCTTAATCAAAAATATTCGGCACCGATCCAATATTATCGCCTCAACCCTTTCCCCGTGAAGCAATTACCAATCGTTAACTGCTAATGGCTTAACTTAACCGTCGGTTAACTTAACCGTGAGCTGATCACGCGACCAATGCGATTATAGCTGACGGGTGTGTTAATCGGTGATTCGTTATTTGTGGAAATGGGGTCATGTTTTTAATCAATACCAGCAGACTCCGCAAATTTTCCGGTTGAATCTTGAATAAATATTATTTAGCTAGAGTAAGGAAAATGTTGTGTATTTCCATATTTAATTATAACACGACACCATGATACAAAAATGCCGATTTCAAAGTCGTTCCATCCGCCCCGTAACCTTGGCGCTGCCGATAACCGGGGCAGATGATACCTATCAAACCCGGATAAAATATGTGCCATTAGCCCCGGTAACAATTTTTGTCTAAATTTTTAATACAATCATACAATTTATAGAACTATCCATGTACCTTTCCAACATACTAACAAATTATTAACCATTCCCCGAATAGAAATTGTTAATAACAGTTTTTGGGACCACCATTGTCAGGTCCTAAGCAAACGTATAAATAATGTAATTAAACCGAATTAGCGGCCCACGGTTATTATATCGTGGGCCCCACAATATGAGGGATAAATATTTATTAAAGCCCCTAAAGTGTCCACTATTGGGTCAAAACTACGAAGTAAGAAGGAGATGACCTTTGGAGCGTGGATGCGGCATGTCTTAATAATTAACATTCTCTCCTCCTCTATTCTCCTATAGTCTCTATAGTCCTCTATTCATTTGTGTCTTGAATTTTTCATTCCAGTATGTTTATACAAACTTAAACCTAGGATACCCCACTGGTAGCGGAGTAGGGCCCAACCTTGTTATTCATTGTTAATATCTGCCTAAATCGTCCCAGTGCTGGGCAAAGGCCTCTCCCGTCCTTCCATGATTTTCTGTTACCTGCTACTAATGGTTTATTTTTATTACCTAATGTGTTTGAGGATGAAACGAAATGCCGTCAGAAGCTGAAACGAAACGCCGTCAGAAGTTGAAACGAAACGCCGTCAGCAGTTGAAACGAAATGCCGTCAGCAGTTGAAACGAAATGCCGTCAGCAGTTTAAACGAAATGCCGTCAGAAGTTGAAACGAAACGCCGTCCGAAGTTGAAATTACACGGAATAGAAAAACCGCGTCCACTGTTCCCGCATCCGATATGTCATACTCTAGTCAAACGGCGTTAAAATATGTAACCCTCGGGGCATGGGGCGGGCGTCACGCGTTGTGTTATTTACAATGTGTGGTAAGTGCTCACCTCGCGACTTCACCGTTGAACGAACAACTATAATTATTCTTCGTTAATACACCTCCTATCAAAGATGAAGTCAGAGGGGTCGAGATGGTATGATTTTTACTGGCTGTAACTTATGAAATATGATAATTTACAGGCTTTTAAGCTAGTATCTCGCTTTTACGTTCGGCTACTCGACATCGAAACAGCTTACACACTCATATCGTAAATACCTACGTGAGAATCGCGTATTTAAATCGGTTTACGCGTTCGTTCCCTCAACCTACCTGAAAGACTACAAACCACAAGACTTCTTCGACGATAAATACATAATTATAAATCTTAAAACTACTTTACCTTCTTTTCAGTCTTTGCTGTCTTCTTTTTGTATACTATGTACAATGTATTGTGTACAAAAATTCTGTAGTGGCCACCAGGGGTCCTTGTTGTAAGATTCTAAACTGTATTCTCTTAAGACCTAACAATGTACTCGTGAAAACAAAACAATAAATGATTATTATGAAGACGCGGAATTATTTTACACTCGAAGTTTCCTCCTGAATTACAGCACGCAGACTTCAAAGGAAGCAATAAATAAAAGAATCCTCTCTAACAAAGCGACGCGACGCTCTGGCACTGCAAATGTCGCAGCAACATCGTTAGCAATCATTATTATTAAAAAAAATGACTATTCTAGTGAAAAAAGGAATACAACGATAAACAAACAATCAGTATAAAACCACATCCTAATGAATCAATCATTTAACAGGCGTCCACGGTGCGGCCGCACGTCAATTTTAATCACCGATCGCTTTCATCGGTCGCTTGATTTAATCGGTCGGGAAGGGTTAAACCGCCGGTTACAGGTTATTGGGAAATTTTGATTGTATTTACATTTATAGAGTTCGGGGTGAAAAAGTGCTGATGGCCGCTTGTAAGCTCCAGATTAATTTGATTTCCTCGTCACTATATTTTATGAAAAATTTCGTAGAATTTCCCGATGCAGGCATCGGGTATGAGTAAGTGATATTATTTGTAAGTATTCTTTATTCAATACCGCTAGATGCTGGACCAAATTGCGGTTTATTTAACATGTTGTTTTTTTCTAATGGATATATTTAACGTTTTTTCCTAGTACATTATTCGTTTACACTATTAGTACACTCGTTTATTCCTAGTATACTTACTTACCTATTTATATAAACTTACCAGAAACTAAAGTTAATGAAAGTAATTGGTAATTGTGTATTTTTCTCTACCGAGAAAATTTAATTCCATCATGGTTTTAGAGCGTAACTGTTCTTAGAAATTATAATGTAAAAACGTTATCATTTTTCTTCACATTTTTAACATGATAAGTCAAATTTAAGTCGATGTTAGTAAATTTTGCTTTGAACCCGCTCAACTAGCAAAGTGTAAGTATTGCGGTGAATTTATCCGTTTATTTATTTATTAATTCCTGTGGTCAACTATATTTACAAGTCACGAACTGACTTATTCAGAAAACCACAACATTAAAATGCTCAGTGTCGATTTTGCACATAGTAAAGTTACTATATACTATATCTTAATCTTAATCTTTAATAATATTATTATATAGTTACTATATCTTAATCTTAATCTTTAATAATATATAAATTACGCGTCACGTTGCTTGTCCGCGATGTACTCCTAAACTACTTAACCGATTTTAATCAAATTTGCACACCGTGTGCAGTTTGATCTAACTTAAAAGATAGGATAGCTTATAATTATATCGATTTATAGTCGCAATAACAAAAACCATAGCCACAGCAATGCGTGGCCGTGTCTGCTAGTATATTATTATATTCTTAAAAAAACCAGCCGATTCCACGACCCCGTCGATACATAATTATGTTAAGCTGCATAGATAAGTAAACGAAGTCTTCTCACATATTTATTTTCCTGTTTTTGAAATGTAGCTATTTATCTACAGCAGACACAATTGTGTCTGCTGTAGATGTAGATGTAGATGTAGATGTAGATGTAGATGTAGATGTAGACAACTAATTAGTTGTCCTATGTTAAACAATTACGATCAATGAATGACGCATAATCCAAAGTTCACCTAGTGTATTGTTCAGATGGTTTACCCACAATAATATAACTTCAAGTTTTATATTCCACCAAATACTACATTGGTAATCCAAGGTTGAGAAACAAGTGTTTTAATAAATTAATTAAAAATAACATTGTAAAAACCATTTTTTTTTGTAATGGATTTAAGTAAGCATTGTAGTCGAGTTGTGAGCTACCCTCAAAGTTTCAGCTGGATAGCTAATCGAAAAGAGTTCATTGGAGTTGCGATTCCACCCGGAACGACAGACAGACAAAGAACCGTGATAAAATGTCCAAAATCCACAACGTCACATTTTTGGTACCAAATTCTGACACCTGAGCGTTTGCCAAAATAAGTGTACCATGCCAAAATGTGTGGTAGTTTTTGAATTATCACATTTTTGATGTTTTTTTGATGTAATTATTATAAAGATACATTCTAGTTTATTAAAAAATATAATATTACTGGCAGTTAAGTCTATTTTACGAGGAATCATCAAATTAAACTGACACTGTAGAAAAAAGTGTCAGTTTTGCGACCATCTAAGTTATTTTATTTACAAGCTATGAAAAATGATCCAAATGATTTATTTGATTACGAAGATATTATTGTCAATTTGATTTGTAATATTTGACAATATAGTCACCTACTCTTTAAAATGCGAATTATACGGCACTTTTAAGTTCGGTTTTGTCACAGCTGATGCCAAAGCCACCGTTACTTTTACAATTTAATGATGAATATAGGTCTTCATCGGAAAATAAATTATTGCGTTCCCAAACATTTAACCCATTCTAAATAATGCATTTTAGTGTGCATTCTAAATAATGCATTTTAGTGCATACGTGTGCCCTTTAATATAAAAAAATGCTAAAAACGAAGAATTTCATCGTTGCAAAAAAGGGGACAGTCGCAAAACCGAAAAGCCAATTTCACTAAAGGGGACACATTATATGAGGAAACCAGACCCAGAAGTTATGTATACTTGTTTAATGTCGAACGAAGAATGTAATTAAAGATATTGAATCTCTTATTGTTAAGTAAAATAATGACCAATCATTAATGAAAACTGCCTTTTAGTCGTAGGTACTATAAACTCAAAACTATTATGAATTCGTTAAATTATTCTATTATTTGCAGGCTTGTTTTTTCTTTGCGCCAAGCTCTTCTCATTCTCTAGGCTTTTTCTTGTATCGTTTGCGATATTTTCTCTTTTTATTTGAATTTTTTTGACGTCTTTGAGTCTATAACTGTTCAGGGTTCTCTCATTTCATTTTTTATCTATTATAATGCCTCCGTAATATTTCTGCGCTAGTAAGTGGCTTTGTGAAATCTTAAAATGTAAAACCCTTGCATTATATTGTGTAGTCTCAGCTTTATGGTGTCGGTTTTGCGATTTTGCTAGTCAGCCTGTAGGTCACGGGGCAAAATGTCGCAAAACCGACGTGTCGTTTTCTTCCCATTTTATATTCAAAATTTTATTCAGACGTAATTGTTAAACTACGTTCGTAATCAAGTACAAATAACGTTACATTAATATATTGTTCATCTTTTGAATACAGTCATATGCCGAAAAGTGACCTGGATCAGTAGATAATGTGTCTCAAACCCGACAGACGAAATGTTGACGGTCGCGCTACTCACACAAATTAAGTCTATTTCTCAAAATCTATTAGACAGCTGGTTTTTTAAATATAGCTGTTGGTATGATATGAGTGATGTTGCAATATAGAAATTGTAATATTGTCAAATAATTATCTTCATAAGGTAGTTTTAGCCGTGACAAACCCGACATGTCTGGTCGGTTCCACTTTTTATCATATTTTTGAAAACCAAATTGTATTTTAATGGGCATAGGATTTAAATTAAAAACTACCGGTGACGATAGGGGACTCAACAGTCGTTCTAAATATATCAAAAACTCATGCTACCCTAGTACAAAAAGTATTCAGAATCTCTTCTAACACCGAGAATTTTGAGGGTGGGACACGCCAAAAATTGACCTTTTAGTGTTTTAAAATGGTCATTACTTAAATATTACGCAGTAATAGTTGAATCAACGTTTGCATTTAACTAGTTTAGGATATGCTTAATAATCTCCAATCATTCAAATAATTAGCCACATATAATTATTTTTTGTTATTAGACTTCAAACACAGAGGACAGCCCAAAAGTGGGGGGTACACTTTATTTGGAAAACGCTCACCTATTATTTTTGCGACAAAGTGTAAATACTTGTTGTTGTATTGTATGAATTATG
This sequence comes from Hylaea fasciaria, assembly GCA_905147375.1. Classification (NCBI taxonomy): domain Eukaryota; kingdom Metazoa; phylum Arthropoda; class Insecta; order Lepidoptera; family Geometridae; genus Hylaea; species Hylaea fasciaria. The sequence goes on along the minus strand of LR990213.1, from coordinate 1,099,330 downwards.
ACACCACTTAAAACGAAAAACAATAAGAAACTTTGACCCTATAAATAATGGAGGAGAGACTATGGGATCTATCGGCGTCCCCTACCACGCGTATCTGGAAAAATACAATGATAGATACACTCGTTATTAAAACACCACAGAATTTTTTAAAGTTACTTAACAATTTTAGTGTCTTATGGCGGCCTCGTCGCTCAGGGCGCCCTCTTCCACACAAATCAGACAACCATTAATGGCCAGGAATAACGTGTAAAGTAAAATGATGGCTTTCAGTGTAGGTATAAAATAAATGAGCAATACTCTTATATTAGGTAAACTTAATTTAATTACATAGCATTTAAATAAATAGGTACCTACCTAACTAGTTTATTTATTGTAATACAATATTATTATGTGCCTCCTTCACATAATAATTATGGGGTGTCTCCTACCTGTAACACAATCTTCATACTTATCCGCATCTTGTCAGAGAGGCTTCTGTAATGTCGAGTTACGTTAGAGTTACAACTAGAACCCATAGTAGGGGTACCCAAGTTTACTGTATAAAACAATGTTTAAGACGCCAAAGTATGAGCCCTCGATAATGATGCAATGTTTGCTAGCGGTAGTGGACCTATAGTAGCGTTGGAGAAAATAATTCATCAAAATAGTTCAGCTCACTCAAATATAACTATGAAAAACAACCACTGATTTACCAAAAAAATACTACTAATAACAATTTGACAGTTCAGGAGCATTAACACAGCACAATCATACAAAATTACACAAAACAGACCCCGACCCTGCCAGGATTCGAACCTGGAATCTTCTGATCCGTAGTCAGACGCGTTATCCATTGCGCCACAGGGCCATATGGTCAATAAGCCAAAATAGATTTACGTAACATCGAGTCGAGACTCGAGGCGTCACCTTGAGTGACGTCAGATGACGCATTTAGAATATTTCACTGTCAGTCTCAAGGTCTTCATGCGGTTCAGTGTATTGACCCAGTTACTTATAACATTAATTTTCTCTCTCTTTCTAACCTTATAAAAACGACAGAGACCTGAATAAACATAATTGTAGAAATGTCTAACTACGAGTTAATTATTAGTCTTTGATGAGATACGTAGGTAGTTGAAGCAAAAAAATATGAGCATCGATTGCTAATAGTGTAAGGCTGAGTGGTAAAGTAATAAATCGCGAAAAATTACACGAAATAATCAGCTTTTATAGTTTTTCTGTAAACCATACAATTATAATAATGCTCCATTCAACTTTTAGAAATAGGTATAGATATCTACTGACAGCATAATACCTACCGAGTCGCACATGACAAACGATTGTTCGAAAACTGCGATCGCTAAAGCTGTTTTTTTTTTTTACTGGGCCATCTATTTAGTGAGAAATTCGATAAAAATGTGGACCTTCATAAGATTTTGGGAATTGACAACGATTTTTAGGGCTATTTGTCAGCTTGTGATTCTAGATAATAATATTATATTAATGCATAAAAGATTTTGTTTTAATTGTTACACTGACACCATTTTGATGGTAGCTCACAGAAGATAATTTTTTCGTAAAGATTTTTTTCTACGCCATCACTTTGATTGTAGGTAATCTTCACTATTTCTCAGAGAATACTATTTAAATGATTACTATATGTGTGTACTAATATTTAAGTATTAGGTAAGTATACTTATTACAATATGTTTCAATTAAAACAGTATCTCAGTATAAGAAGACAATACCTTATAATCATGAAGAATGTCTTAGACTGTGAAACTACTTACTGTGTTAAATATTTAAAACGTTTATTCTACTAATCGAGATTAGTCTACTTGTACTTAATATAAAAATAACTAAAATGTGTCAGTTGTTCGTACTGGTTTCATTTTATACGCATAAGTTAGTAATTAATCATTTAATCTGTGCTAATATTCACATGGGCCGCTATCATCAAACCCATTCGTCATTGTAGGTCCCCCACCACTCGCAATATTAACGCATGCGAAACACCGTCACAAAAAAAAACCTAAAGAAAACATCCGCGTCCTGCTGATGGGAGTAATTTTTTCTCGACTGATATTAAGTCATGTTTAAGACGACCTCCCGTTACGTTAATAGTAATAGATATTTTATTTTGTCGCTTTCTGAGGGTGTTTACACAATATTCGCGGTGTCTATTAGGGTGGTTTGCGATATTTTTGCGAGTAATTCCATTCAAAATGATTATTGTACGTAGACGTACGTCGTACTAGAAGGTTAAAACATTCAATCGTTTTCAATAACAGTATCTAGCATTATTTCTTGGAACGCTAATGATGTCGATGCCAATATTACAAAGAAGGTTTGTTTAATATTCCTATATTTGCCACACATCATTATTATTATTTAAACATACCAAAACTAAATAATTATGACTAAACCTAATTTAACAAGCCGATACCAATGGAAACGTAAAAAGGCTCGCTGCATTGCCACCTTGCATGCTCAATATTTTTTCGAAAGAATAAAAACCACCATTTCGTTGATGTAAAATCACTTCGAGATTTTACGAGCTCCCCATCCCCACTTTCGTATATTTGACATTTTGGGAAGAAATCTTACCAATTCTTACCACTTTCAACAGAAATGCCGCTGAAAATCTCGAACGCTCGACATTAACCACGCGACCTCAACGAGCGTTTCCAAAATCGTTCCCCTGATACATTTGCCGTTCGTTAATAGGGTTTTCCTTCATAAAGCGAATGGTAACCTATTTATTATGCCGCTAATATTAAAAAGGGACCCGAAGATATCTCGCATTAAAGCTTAAAAGTGTTCTTTGTGTGTAATATTTGACGGTCCTGTCACGGTTTGTTAGCGCCCATAATGGCGGCGAAGGATTTTTTTTATTAAAATTCGGACACGCTTTTAGGGAACTCGAGTGTGACTGAGAAATATGGTGGTTGATTATTATCAGGGGCGTATTTAAAATTCAAAGTTAACCCTGCCATTACGTACTTAACTGTTTGCGTAGCAGAATATAACTATTAAAACATGGGGGCATTTAACGAAAAAACTAAAAACAAATCCAAATTTTTTTTCAATTCAATTCAATTTATTCAGATTCTTGTAACATAACAGTAACATGTACCAACGCGTTACAAAATAATTGTCAAATGTTTATACAATATAAATACTTAGTTCTTATGTCAATACAGAGTTCAAAATACATATTAACTTGTATTATTGGTTAAATAGTCTATTATATAATTAAATTACACATTATTTATATTACACATTCACACTTGATTTCCTTGTATTTCTTTCACACATCATCTTGCATTCATGCATCAGACACGCTACTCCCACTCGTAAACAAGTCACAGTGCGGCGCCGCAGCGAGCACGGCGCTCAGCAGAGTGCGCGCGCGCTCTGCCGGACTCTGGCGGCGCTGAGCCCGCGAGCCGTGCGGCCGAGCGCGCGCTTCAGGACGCATGGCGCGCGCGCCCGAAGGCGGGACATCGCTGTGTTTGGCACAGATAGTTTTAGGAACACTTCCACGTCAATGTCCCGCTGAAGCGCGTCATGGTCCGCAGTGGTTTTACACGCCTTGACCAGCTTGACGTCATCATTATTTTTCATCATCGTCATAATTCATTTTCTCATAATTTTTTGACATGACATAATACTCGTAGTGCAAAATGACCCGCGGCTGTATCGTCATCACAGAACTAAATCAATAATGTTAGGTATTTTAAAGTTGTAAAAAAGACATGCGTAGATAAAACAAAAATGATAGACTTACCTGACAAAATCGTGGTCTTTCGGCGGCCTGTGATTGGTACTGACGGCTTAGCCTGGCGAGCCTCGTTAATCTAGAACTCAGATCAATTATTTGATCTGAACTGAGATCACGTTCCGTCACACCCAGCCAGGCCCTTAATATCAACCAATCACAGGCCTGCAACAAATCAGTACTTAAGTACAATGCACGGAATAATCAGTGCATGGACTATGGACCGCCTTGGATGGAAATAACATCATTGTAATGCCGATAACGACTCATGCTGATAACTTTCTGGTAGGGTTCACATTCGCAATAATCAAATCACTGGGAAATGTGCCGAAACAAGGGTAGGTGCAGATGGCACATGGGGCGATTCGCACCACGGCCGGTCCGCACCGCGGTATGAATCTACACAGTCTGTTTTTGAATTGGGACTTTCACACCACATTACTTTTGCGGTGCGAATCGACTCAGCGGATGCTTATTTTGTATTGGTCGTTCGTAAAATAGCTCGAAGTTATTTAATAACAAACGAGTCTAAATCTGAACGAGTGAATGAGTTCAAGTCAATCTATCTATCTTTTGCTGGTTTCCATGATGTAAGATGATAAATTATGTTCAGTGACGCGTCAGCGAGAAAAAGTGGGTTAACGACACTTACAACTATTTACTCCAAGTCTAAGCATTGGTAGGTCTTAACCCCATAAACTCCATAAAATAACATTTAGTGTGCCGAGCGTAATGCAACATAATATATCGACAATTGACACCAAATAACAACCCTACAACACGTTTTTGCACACCCATTCCGCATCGGGTAGTGCTGTCACATTTGCACAGTATTTATCACCGGATCAGACGTATCCGGGTGTCACGCGGCCGATATATCACCCGGGTTCTCAATAATCTTCGGAACGAGGGCGTAAAAAACAGGTGATAATATATCGAACTCTATGAGAATAGGCACTTTACTGTGGAAAAATATGTAATGAGAAAGAGTATTTGTGTAGTAAATAAGTGATTTATTTAATAAAGTTGTCATTCTAATATAATATTATACAAAAAATATTAACATTATTATTCTAATCTTAGTTAATGGTATTACCTAGAGGGCGAACGGCCACCTTCCAATTCGGAGGTGGCGAGTTCAAATCCCAGTGCGGGCACCAATGTGTTTCTTGTTAAACATAGGGGCCTCGTTTTGTAAACTAATTTGAATCGTTGGTATTGCGTCTTGTTAATGGCCATGTCGTGGTTGGATCTGTGGTGGCTGGATTTGATTTCTATACGTCACTGTGATGTAAAATGAGGGACAGTGTCGGAGTCACACCGTTTCCAGCACCAAACTTCATTACGATTGCCCACGACACACTATCAGCGGTCAGCGTAGGTATTTAAAATTCTACGGTCTTAGCATAAAAGATTAGACCAGAGCTAAACAGAGGTTTCTAAAATATCGTTCGACAAAATCGACGTCTATCACTCGCGTTGTCTTACGCAATCCTGGCATTCCTAATAATTTCATTTGTGAATTTGTTATTGATTTAGAAAAAGCGAGGGTTAGACGTCGATTTGCGGAGAAAATAATATTTTGTGGTAAGTAAGACCGAAGTTTTGTGAACCCATGATATTTTATTTTCAGGCTTGTATGCTTTTAGGAACTTGCAAATACGACAAACAACAACATTAATGATCCTACCAGTAGGATATAGGTAGGTACCTACTCAATCATCTGCAAAGTTCGTGACATCAAAAAAAAATTACGTAGGTACCTATATTATTATAATATTATGTATATACTAATGTAATATTATGTATGTATACGGTAACAAAAACAAAAAAAATCTAAAATGTCTGTATATGTTTGTCCGTCTGTTTGTTCCGTTGTTCGTTCCAGTTCGAGAGTGTTTCATAAAGTCGCCGCTAGGGGCGCTGTAACGCGTAACAGCGTTTTATCCATACACTCCCCGCTTGTTAACGGACCATACCCGCCTGTCGCGTGTGCTAGCCGCGTTTCGACACTAATCGCTAACTCATCCGCTAACGCTAATTCAATCGGTGATGGATGCGAATTCGATTATAAGGGCGAATATCATGAATTGGAATAGGCACGAGACAATGAATCAGAATCTTAATAAGGAAATTAGTTTATAGCCGTGTTTAGCCCACGCGCTCCACATGACATACCCAGATGCATTACTCATTACATACATACTTTACATCTCATCATTACTCAGTACATACTTTACACAAATATGTAAAGTAGGTACCTATAGTTTGTATGTTGGCCGCAAGTAATTTTTAGTTGGTTGTTATCTGGACCGCAATAAATTCGTCCATGCGGTCGAGTCGGTGACCTTTAATTTTAGTAGTAGTGAACTCGACTGCACGTGCAAAGTACAGTGAGTCGAAAAAGTATTATATGTACTTAGTCAGGTCATAAGTATTGTCACACAGTAAAAACTTTTCTTTTAGAATGCTGGCCACAAAAAAGTTTATTGAATTCGAATTTCGAATTGTTCATGAAAATAAAAATGTATACTTTTTAGAATTTTACTCATTTTTAAATATGGAGTGGACGCTTAAAGAAGACCGTGTTGCAGTTATTGCGTTGCATCGTTGCGGTTACGCGCCAATTCAAATTTTTGACATACTGAAAAATTTGAATATAACCAAGAGATTCGTTTATCGTACCATCAAACGATACAATGAAGACTCTAGTGTAGATGACAGGTCAAGAAGTGGTCGCCCTCGGTCTGTTAGGACTCCAGCAGTGATAAAAGCTATGAAGGCGCGAATTCAAAGAAATCCCAAACGTAAGCAGAAACTGTTGGCCCTTCAGATGGGATTAAGCAGAACCACGGTGAAAAGGGTGTTAAATGAAGACTTAGGGCTTCGGGCATATCGAAGAAAAACAGGACATCATTTGAATGCTCGTCTAATGGACCTGAGACTGAAGAGATGCCGCGCTTTGTTGAAGCGGTACGCGGGAAAAAAATATCGTGAAATTCTTTTTTCGGATGAAAAATTTTTTACCGTAGAAGAGAGCTACAACAAACAAAAGGATAAGGAATATATAGATGGCGTTGCTATGGGTAGCCCAGTAGCACCGGTTTTAGCTAACATCTGGATGGAACATGTGGAGTCTGCATTAGCACTGCAGTCGTCGACGGTAAGCTTGTGGAAGCGGTACGTTGATGACGTCTTCTGCATATTGAAAGGAGGTCGGCAGGAAGTGGAACAATTTCGACTTCTTCTGGAGTCCGTTCATCCGAAGATAAAATTTTCTTTTGAAATGGAAGTGGACAGAGCTCTGGCGTTTCTTGACGTGAAGGTTATGGTGAGACCGGATGGTTCCTTGGCGCACTCTGTATATAGAAAACCAACACATACTGACAGGTATCTGGATGCTTCTTCTCACCACCATCCCCGCCATTTACGGTCTGTTGTTAATTCTTTGGTGGACCGAGCCCATGATCTGTGTGACCCTGAACATTTGCAGGCTGAGTTATCGCATGTTCAGGAGGTGCTTAAACGAAACAGCTACAAAGTGGAGAAGAGGTTTCCTAGACGTAGATTCCCGAAGAAGACGGTTAACTTTGAAGTCGCCCGGCAAATGGTATTCTTGCCCTATGTGAAAGGGGTAACGGACAAAATTGGAGCAGTACTGAGAAAATACTCCATGAAGACTGTATATACTCCGTTATCCAAAGTAGCACAGCAGGTTAGGACCGCGAAGGACGTGATACCATTCCAGACACCGGGGGTGTACAAGGTTGATTGCAGTTGTGGTAGCTCCTACATCGGACAGACAAAGCGAACTATCGCGGAAAGAGTGAAGGAGCACATCGCAGCAGTAAAGAACCGTCAGGTGAACAAGTCAGCCATAGCCGAGCATTTGCTTGATTCTGGACCAAACCATTGGATTGAATTGCATGACCCGAAGATCCTTTCCACTGATCGTCATTTCTATCCTAGAATTGTACGGGAAGCGATTGAAATCAAGAAATATCGAAATTTCAATCGGGAAGATGGGTTCAGGTTGTCTGGTTCCTGGAATCCAGTTATTAGCAAATGTGTGCGGCGCGATTTGTGTTCGAGTGGGACTTCAGATACTGTTAGTGTTGTATGTAGTGACGGTTATATTTTGCAAGACCAAACGCGGGTAGTTGGAAACAACACCTGCCGCTCCGGACGGTGACACCCACATTCTTCAGTCTTCTCGTGACCACGACCGATGTAACTTGGTCGAAACGTCGAGGTATGTCAAAATTATATATTTTGATATTAGTTTGTGCGCGCATTAGACCCGTTTAAATACTAATTAACATGTATTCAGTTCGCGAAAGTTTAAGAACTTCTATTGCAAACCGATACGGGCCGGATATTGCAAATAAAATTCGTCATCTAGAATTTCTGCGGAAAAAACGGGTGCGGTTGGAAACTTCGTTGATGTTTTTAACTAAGTGTCGCGATTCGAACTTACTTCCAACTTGTGTGCGAATAAAGCCGCGCAGTGATATCGCATTCTCCGGAGAAATTCTACACAACGCGAGTGTCCGTCTCTTGAAACAATTGATACGTAACAGTCACTGTGACCTTGACCGTGTGCAACGACAGTTGTACGGGATACATACAGAGTGTAGTGCGGTGTTGTCGTGTGATGATTATGATTTGTGTGATCGTATAACATTTCAACAAGCGTGTCGTACATATGACTTGAGCAGTAAGGGCCATAACAGAAAGTTTGAAAAGTTGTTTGCGCGTAAGTCTGTGGGTAGTGTGACCCGTGAGCAGACGTTCCAGAAGACGGTGATCAACTTATCTAGCACCTTGCTCGATGACCCAACGCAGATTATATTGGCGAAAGGGTTGAATTTCGCATTAACACCCCGGCAAATTCCTTATGAAAACGTTATCAGCAATGTAGAAACGGCCATTATTCGCAACAAGGTGCCACCTGTGGATGCTGAGGCTCTCAGGCAGGATGTTGCTGTAATTTTGAGAAAGGCTAAACTACCTAAAAGTAATGTCACTATAGAAGAGCGTGTGGCTCTTAACAATATTCGGAAGAACGAGGATATTTTGGTGTTAAGGGCTGATAAAGGTAACGCCACTGTAGTGATGGACTCGGCTGACTACAACGTTAAAGTGCAGAATTTGTTGAGTGATGCCAACATTTACAAACCGGTGTCCTATAACCCGACCGCCCGAGTCACACGACGTATACGTACCGTCATAAGGGACTTTCAGGAACTGTTCACGGAAGATGATTATGAACGTCTGTACAAGCCCAAGATTGTGCAACCACCTAAGTTTTATGGTTTACCAAAAGTGCACAAAGCGAACGTACCTCTGCGGCCTATCGTAAGTCAAATTGATTCACCAACTTATGATCTTGCGAAGTACGTAGCGGGTGTACTACAGCCATTAGTTGGAAAAACATCTTCATATGTCAAGGATTCACGCCATTTCGTTGAGATTGTCAAGAGCATAAAGCTGGAACCGGATGATATTATGGTGAGTTTTGATGTGGAGTCACTCTTTACCAACGTTCCAGTTAAAGAATGCCTTGATGTAGTCAGAGAGAAGCTCAAAGATAACGGTATCTCGGAAAGCTATATGGTTTTGCTTCGTAATTGCTTGGACGGGAACTTCTTTTTGTATCGCGGGCAGTACTACATTCAGATAGATGGCGTTGCTATGGGTAGCCCAGTAGCACCGGTTTTAGCTAACATCTGGATGGAACATGTGGAGTCTGCATTAGCACTGCAGTCGTCGACGGTAAGCTTGTGGAAGCGGTACGTTGATGACGTCTTCTGCATATTGAAAGGAGGTCGGCAGGAAGTGGAACAATTTCGACTTCTTCTGGAGTCCGTTCATCCGAAGATAAAATTTTCTTTTGAAATGGAAGTGGACAGAGCTCTGGCGTTTCTTGACGTGAAGGTTATGGTGAGACCGGATGGTTCCTTGGCGCACTCTGTATATAGAAAACCAACACATACTGACAGGTATCTGGATGCTTCTTCTCACCACCATCCCCGCCATTTACGGTCTGTTGTTAATTCTTTGGTGGACCGAGCCCATGATCTGTGTGACCCTGAACATTTGCAGGCTGAGTTATCGCATGTTCAGGAGGTGCTTAAACGAAACAGCTACAAAGTGGAGAAGAGGTTTCCTAGACGTAGATTCCCGAAGAAGACGGTTAACTTTGAAGTCGCCCGGCAAATGGTATTCTTGCCCTATGTGAAAGGGGTAACGGACAAAATTGGAGCAGTACTGAGAAAATACTCCATGAAGACTGTATATACTCCGTTATCCAAAGTAGCACAGCAGGTTAGGACCGCGAAGGACGTGATACCATTCCAGACACCGGGGGTGTACAAGGTTGATTGCAGTTGTGGTAGCTCCTACATCGGACAGACAAAGCGAACTATCGCGGAAAGAGTGAAGGAGCACATCGCAGCAGTAAAGAACCGTCAGGTGAACAAGTCAGCCATAGCCGAGCATTTGCTTGATTCTGGACCAAACCATTGGATTGAATTGCATGACCCGAAGATCCTTTCCACTGATCGTCATTTCTATCCTAGAATTGTACGGGAAGCGATTGAAATCAAGAAATATCGAAATTTCAATCGGGAAGATGGGTTCAGGTTGTCTGGTTCCTGGAATCCAGTTATTAGCAAATGTGTGCGGCGCGATTTGTGTTCGAGTGGGACTTCAGATACTGTTAGTGTTGTATGTAGTGACGGTTATATTTTGCAAGACCAAACGCGGGTAGTTGGAAACAACACCTGCCGCTCCGGACGGTGACACCCACATTCTTCAGTCTTCTCGTGACCACGACCGATGTAACTTGGTCGAAACGTCGAGGTATGTCAAAATTATATATTTTGATATTAGTTTGTGCGCGCATTAGACCCGTTTAAATACTAATTAAAATGATAAGGTGTACGCACACAGTAGTGAAGAAGCGAGCAACCGTATTCCGCGTGTCCAACGAGGTCATTTTCCATCCTCGCTCATGGTATGGTTGGGAGTGTCTTATTGGGGCTTAACAGAGGTACATTTTTGTGAGAAAGGTGTAAAAATGAATGCAGTTGTGTATCAAAATACAGTCCTGACGAACCTTGTGGAACCTGTTTCTCATACCATGTTTAGTAACAGGCACTGGGTATTCCAACAAGATTCGGCGCCAGCTCATAGAGCGAAGAGCACACAAGACTGGCTGGCGGCGCGTGAAATCGACTTCATCCGGCACGAAGACTGGCCCTCCTCCAGTCCAGATTTGAATCCGCTAGATTACAAGATATGGCAACACTTGGAGGAAAAAGCGTGCTCAAAGCCTCATCCCAATTTGGAGTCACTCAAGACATCCTTGATTAAGGCAGCCGCCGATATTGACATGGACCTCGTTCGTGCTGCGATAGACGACTGGCCGCGCAGATTGAAGGCCTGTATTCAAAATCACGGAGGTCATTTTGAATAAACTTTAGTGTCATAAGAATCTATGTTTTGTTAAGTTCATTTTGGTATATAAATGGTTACATAATGAATAAACTTGTTTCAATTATTTTATATAAAACATGTGACAGAATTTATGACCTGACTAGGTATATAAAATACTTTATTAATTTAACACCTATTCAAACACGTAACAACTTAATTTATTCTGAACTTAAATTTAACAATCGTAATAGCTGCTTTACAAAAATAGGCCAAGTGCAAGTCGGATTCGCGCAGGAAGGATCCGTATCATTATTTATTATAATAATATAATCAGCAAAAAAAATACTACAAATATAAATATATAATCTGTGAAAATTTCAAGATGTTATCTAACTATCACGGTTCATGAGATAAAGTATAGTGAGAGACGGACAGACAGACAGACGGACTGATGGATAGCGGTGTCTTAGCAATAGCGTCCTGTTTTAACCTATGGGTACGGAATCCTAAAAATGGCCAGCATAAAAGCCGATTATTCATTAATTATTTTCTTTATTGGTACCTAGGTCGTGTGTTTGTTATTTATTTTACCTAACAGATATGATAACTATATTAAACTAAATTTAAATAATAGTTTTTCTTAGTATTCGCTTCTAGCTGTGGTGGTGTCAACCTTACTAGGGTTGAAATTACCCCAATTGGGACTACCATTATCCCATTAAAACTTGTTCAGTACCAATGGTGACAGATATACTGAATGCTAACCAGAGGATAATTAATTTGACAGTAACAGTTGCAATTGGATAGAGATGAGTTAGGTTATGCGCGTCATTTTGTGTCGGATTGATAGAAACGTCAATTGGTATCACCCTCTAAATCCCGCTTCAAATAGTAATTTCCTTACATTGTTTTTATGCCGACCCACACGCTCATACCACAAAAGATTTAAATCTGAGTTGAACAGATGAGTCTAAATATTTTCTCCACAAATCGACGTCTAACCCTCGCTTTTTCTAACTCAATAACAAATTGACAAGTAAAATTAGAAATTAGAAACATCCGTTTAACTCTGGTCTAAAGATTTGTGGTAAGACGAAAGTTTTTCTTAAATCACCCCATTCGAACCCCATAGATGTGTATCAAGCAAAAAAGAGCCTATATTTCCATTCGCAAATTGCCCGACATTGCCAGATATTGCTTCGATATTGCTCGATATTGCTCGATAATGCCCAATTGCAGTCGACGTTACCATGACGTAACGAATTACTGTGCAAAACATGAGAAAATCGATTAATTGAATCAGTATTTACGAGTATAATTAACATATTGGTAGAACAATTTCCCTGAATCTAAGTGTTTGTAGGACCGTGGTCCTTGTAGTTTACGATTGCCTGGCGGCATGGAAACGTAGTTAAGGGTCAGGATGAATAAATTATAAGAATTGACAAAAATAAACTTTCTCCAAGACAGGTTCGAATACCACCAAAAATCGATATACTGAAGTACATCAAATTCGAACCCTCCGCGCGCTTCGCAAGTTATTATTAAATGTTGCATGTATTAAAATTTATATTCTTGATCCCCCAATTTTATTGATATCTCAATTTTATTGAAATTTGGGGTTTGCTACGTTTTTCTCTAATCGTCTCTGCCTTATGGTTTGTGAATTTTTATGTGGCGTTTTGTTGTGATCGGTAACAATGTTGCTATTATATTGGAGATGGCAGTCGCTAACAAATAAATATGTTGTCAGAAGAATGTACGACAGGAAAAAAGTACTATAAGCATTAGTAGTATAGGTATACCTTATTATGTAGTACTTATTTCGGGATTAGTATCCCTTAGGCCTTGGACAAATGTCACGTCGTACAGGGAAGTAGCTTTGGCTAAAGACAGGAACGCTGGCACTTATAATAATAATAATAAAAATTCAGCCTGTATCTGTCCCACTGCTGGGCAAAAGCCTCCCCTCACTATCGTGAGATGGGTTAGGCCATAATCCACCACGGGGGCCTAGTCCGGGTTGGTGGATACATGCCTCCGAAATAATTCTCGGGCATGTTTGTTTCCTCACCATGTTTTCCTTCACCGAAAAGCGAGTGATAATTACGTACATATGTTTAACAATTAACGCATTGGCACGTGCCCGCACTGGGATTTGAACGCGCCACCTCCGTTTTCGAAGGCGGACGTTCGCCCACTAGGCTACCACCGCTTGCAACGTTGGCGGTTACTCCACCTAAAACTGCTATGCTCTAAAATAAGGAGAATCAGATCCCTATAGAGCTTAGTCCAGGATGGTTGCCCTACTTTTTGAAATCGCCTAATATTTCCCATTTTAATGAATGGATCAGATTATCATTTGTCACACATGTTAATAGATTGGTGTTTCAACTAAGTATCACGTTAAAAGAAAAATAAATATCTCGTTTGGCAATAATAAAGACATTAATAAAAAACAGGAAACCATAGTTTTAGAATTTGAGGCATCTATCCCAGCCGGGCATTATAATATATTCTGGGATTACTTTACTAGCGGAATACCTATAATAATATAGTAGACCTAGATGGCAACTTTAATAATCTACCTACAGTGACTATTTGAGTGGACAATCTCAGCGGAATTAAAACTATTGTCATCATTAGCAATAAATATTTGGCAAAGTAACGCACCCTAATTTTATCAAATTAGTTTTTCATTATTTTTTTATTTCGTCAAGCCGAATTTTGTATTCAATCCCCCGTTGGCGTGAAATACCAATATCTTGCTATCAAAAATAGTAGATCCTAAAGTATAGTATTATGCTTTCAACATAGATTTATGTTCGAAATAATTTTCCAATTTTCGAACGCAATGTTTCGTTGTAAAAGTGCTCGCGTTCGTAAACGATGCTAGGCGTCTTACTCTAGGTGTTCGCCTTGTGGTGTTTGCATTAGCCACTGTGTTTCATATAAAATAGTTAATAAATAAATACGAAAAAAAACACATACCTACCTACACATAAGTATAAGTACACACGTTTCGTGTTTAATTATATTATATATAAGAAATAGTGCATTTCCTCAAATTATGTGAACTAGTACCTATTACCTTTTTACAAAGAACTTTCTTACAAAAAAATATTAAAAACTCAATCACACGTAATTATTTATTCATGTCACATTCGATCAATCTACTTACGAGTACTAATCTAAATATTAATCACTTTTACATTTATTTATCTGGAATAAAATATTAATTATGTCATATAAAATATTACCATATTATATTTTGCCATAAAATAAAAACTTTACGTAAGTACACCTTCATGGAATTTTTGAAGTAATTTAAATTTAGTTACTATTTTTTCCAACATTTACCCTATAATTATAAGTACGTGTTAGCTGCGAATATTATGACATTACCTTGAGCAACATCGCAGTGGGAGGAAACGTCGTATCACGGGAGGAATCAAACGCCGGAAGCGGAAAGGAGCGTATTTTTCGAATTTGAATTCCGAACTGAGACTACTTCCGGCGCGGAAACTGGCAGCTTTTACGAGATGGAACTTTTTAAACGGAATGTTGGATTTATTTTGTACAGTACTTTCCCACTATTATGTGCCACTACCTACACTCGTACAGTGGGTGTTTTTTCACACCAAAACAGCCTATCAATATCAACAACCAATAACATTAAAGTATCTGTTTATAATGTCAAAAATATAGCTTTTTACTGAATGCATAATTATTATTAATGAAATTAAATATTAAGTATGCGGAAACAATATCCAACCACGATTATTAAAAAAAATTGTCGGGGTGTCTGTTCTGACTTACTTCCAAAACGGCTGAACCTATTTTGACGGGACTTTCACTGGCATATATATTACTAAGTACCTACTATTGGGACTACCAAATATTAAAAGGAGTAATTTAGGCTACTTCTATTTTAGAACGGGATAATACATGGGATAATAGCAAAGTTCGCTATAAAAAACCCCATCTACCCCGAAACATCAGACCACCACAAATCTGCGTGTTGTTAAACCTCGATATCAGACATGTTTATCTCTGAAAAGACATCAATAACGTCGTTTAGCCTCCCCTTAAGCGCGCATCGCATCAGGGGACATTTGTGTACATCAAGTATCGAGCATTAGAACGTGTGCTTCTGGTTTGGGGACACAGGGGACCTCATTTTGTATAGCGACGCAGCATTTTTTTTCGACTAACGGCCGAAATTAATAATCAATCCTATCCAAATTTTGCTATCTGGGATTGATATCACAATCCATTTTTAGGTTCAAACGTGCCAATAGCCGATCCGTGGATTGGTTTATAAAGGCACGCAGATTGGAAATCGATCGAACGATAGGCAGCAATCCAAGATCGATTTCAATCTTGTATAAGAGTTACAATATTAGTTTCGGCTGTAAATGACATTGTCGCGTAATGAACGTACCCAAACCTAATTTTTATAGTTATAACAATTAGTCATAAACCGAAATAAACCATTCGAACTCACCCACACATTAATGTGTACACTTCATTGAAAATCAATATAAATAACAATTTACGTAGTATTTGTATAGCAATTATAATATGTAGTAGGTAGGTAGTGTAACTAATCTCCCTACCTAAAGAAGCAAATACACGTGATAAAATATATGGCCAAATGATCGTCTTATCCCTTCGTTGTGAAATAACAGTAACCTCGGTTCTTTTAGAGTTAGAGACTGCTTATAATGGAACACAAATAAAATTATATAATTAAATAAAGGAGAAGTATATAAGTAAGAAGTATATAATTAAATAAAGGAGAAGTAAAAAGGAGTCTTTTAAATATAAGAGAGAGATTAACCTGTGAATACCAAGGAAAACGAAAGGCTGCTTTCCTTTTGTGAAGAATGTAGCCCCCCCCATTTGGGGAGGGAGGATAGGCCCCAGCCAACGCCCATCCTTGTGAGTGCCAACCACAGAGTGCACTCCCCGGGAAAGAGGTAAGGTATGGACATTAGGTCTTGTTTTAACCATTCAGTCCAAATGTGATTGTACTTTTTTTCCTTTACTCAATCCCGGAATTCATTATTTATGTTTGTTGACCATTCACGGTTCTTTTCATGTTGGGTATTTTCCCAATTACTAGACTTCATCAAGAGATCAATGCTCATGACTACAACCAATCCACAATGCGTAAAGCAGAGCCAGAAGGTACACCCAGGGGTCCCACTGCTATGTAGCGCTTGTACATACGTGATGTTCCAGGAGTGCTGGGTGCCCAGCTGCGGAAATGATTGAGCCCACATATATTTCCCCAAGGAAATCCGACAATTGCATAAAAGCTTTTTATATATAAATTGTAATTATCATTTGTAAATAATGCTCCGGTAATTGGCATGGATCAATCACATCCAGGCTGAAATAGTTTTCAGTAAATACATAATCAGTTTTGTCGTAAATTAACGGAGAGAATGGGTAGGAAATGATTAAAAGGAGGAAAGCTAATAGGAGTCGGTACTCCCCTATCACTATTTGCGAAAGTTACTGACTAGCAATAATTTACTTAATGTGTTTGGTCATAGTGTTGTAATTTTGAATAAACAAGGGATGCACAATTGGCCTAACTGAACATTTCCTCGCCGATTCGGTGTATAGTGTGGGGAAATATTTGTGCCCTGCGTGTATAGTGTTAATGCTTGCAGTAAGACGTAATCACTAGTAGTAACTTCATCGGAATAATTCCATGCATATAAGGGTTGTGAGGCCTCGGACGTAACAACGATTCCAAGCAGTCACTTACTAGTTATGAAAACACCTACAGTATGTTATATGAGCAAACGACTGCACATCAGCAATTAATATAAAGGTTGTTGATTTTAATCTAAACTAGGGGATGTTACCTGGACAAAACGTTACCTCAAAACCTTAGTTACCAGTAAAAGAATAATAGACAATCCCACCATATTGTCCACAATTTACCGACTGAAATGGGATTGCCTGTACCTTGCACAACACATAGTGTCAGAGAATTTTATAGTGCATCAGCTTATTTCAAAAGAGCTGGGTTCTGATAGGCTTAAATAAAACAATGTGTAACCATCCCGCAGTCTTGTACTCATAATATAACTGAAGTAGCAAATAGTTTTGTGTAAGACTAAAGTCAAATATAGATCATGGTTCAGTGCTGCAGAAATGTAGTAAATTATGTGTAATATATTGACATAGTCAAGGAGTTGGTTAAGGCTGTAAATAAACGGTAAAATGATGTGTGTATGATAATTGTCGAAAGTAGAAATAAACCCCATACGCTGATAAATAGTATAGATTACCGATGTGAATAATAGTTTGATCGAGAGTCGTGAATATATCGTCGCTGTAGTTGGAAAATTAAATAACTAACACATTTTGCGAAATCGACTTTATTGCATTTCCATAAAGTCTAGTTCAACTCGCATCTTTCTCTATTGCTAAAACTTTGATATCATTATTTCAAAAAAAGTTATACGAAAACGAATCTTGCAAGACACCACAAATGGAAAAATGAACATTAGAACAATTGGAGAAAAAGTAGCGCTGGAAAATTAGTTAACTCGGCAATAAATAGCTAAGTGAACTCTTGCGTCTCTAAGAGAGCGAATAAAATGACTAAAGTTGTTTATTCAGTTTTCCCTCGACACATTGAAATGCCTTACAAGAACAATGAAGTTCGGAAAAGTTAGTTAAAATCAGTTATGTAATTTATCATGCCTCATGATTGTCATGATTGTGATATAAAGCTACTTTAAAAATTGGATAAGTACATTTACCTATTCAATAGCTTACCTACCTTTTATTTATTGTGTTCAATTTCTTTAAATTTGATTATTTTATGAGTTAATATGCTTGCGTAGGTAGTACGTACATTTTTTCAAGTACACATTGAATGATGCGCAATGGTGATTAATTTGGTGAAAAAAGCGGAAGCGGTCACCACATGGTCAGAGGCACATCTGCAAGTCTCTGAATTGCGACGACCTACGCCAATGTTGTGCAGATTAGAAGCGATAGAGAAAACAGAGGCTCTAAAGTCTTCGCAAGAGATTTGTCTATTGGGCAGAGCCAGCTGATGAAGTTAAAAGCAGATGTCGGCAGAATCGTATCGACGAGGCCTGAGATGCTCGAAGTGATCCAGAAGTTTTATGGACAGCTATACACGTCAATACCCATCGTGACTGAGCAAGAGATCCCATAACTAGACTGGCCCGCCACTAATAGATGATATCCCGGACGTCAGTCTGTACGAGATTCGTATGGCTCTACAACTTAAATACAACAAAGCACCAGTTGATGACGGAATCACGTCCGAGCTGCTGAAGGCAGGTGAAAAACAAGCCCATAGGCCTTCAGAAGCTTTTTAGTTCCGTCATACTCGAAGGAAAAACGCCACAGGCATGGTGCAGAAGTGTGGCACTGTTAACTATCGGCCTATTTCATTTCTAATCTGAGCCATGTTTATTAAACTTGTACCAAAAAGCCACCATGCCCGTCCAACTACATAACCAGAACTTTAAAACCTATCCTCCTGCAGGGTGGAGTGAGACAGGGAGATATTATACTTATTTCAGAAACTGTTCAGCAATGCCCTGGAAGATTTCTTCAAAGTTCTCCACTGGAAAGGACGAGCAATCGACTTAAATGGCGAATACCCCACTCATTTCTATTTTGCCGATGACATCGTAGTTATGGTTGCAGCCAAGAAGAACTGAGTTCTATGCTCGATGACCTTCGAATTTCGATGAGATTCCGAATGAGTCGGTCCTAAAATGAACATGGAATAGACCAAAGAATTGCTGAATGCCCATGTTGTACCTACTCCCATGAAGAAAGAGTTTGAAAAAACTTTAAGAAATCGGTCAATCGGCGAACCCAACTCGGCTGGGCTGCGTTCGAGAACCTACGCAAAATCTTTTCGACAAGATACCACGGTGTCAGAAGATGAAAGTCTATAACCAGTGTGAGTAGCCAGTGATGACTTATGGCATCAAAACATAGTTGCTCACAATGAGCCTTATCAGAAGGCTCAAAGTCACCCAGAGAGCAATGGAGAGACGAAGCAGAGAAGAACCAAAGTAACTGACATAGCTCTAAAAATTGCTAAACTCAAGTGGCATTTATAAAATATAGGTTTCATTATAAAATACACCCAAATTTAAATTACATCTTTTACTTTAATACGATTAACGTAGTAAAATAAGTAAATAAATAGGCGATTTATGATTTAACAGATGTAGGAAAATCAAATAAAGGTACTTATCGTTAGCTATTTTAAACTCAATGGAGAAAATTGACGAGGTACAACTAAACAACTGACGTACAAAAATAAATAAGTGCTTGAAGTGTTTAAATCTTTGGTGAGGGAAAAATAAATAGTTGCATTTGAATTATTTTTCCACAAACAAATGAACCAAAATGTATTATAGTTCGATTTAAAAATAGATACCATGAGCATCTTTAATATACCAAAACATGGACACTAAATTGTTGACTATAAAAAAAGTTATTGTCATTTTTTATAAAAAAAAACAGTAAATCGCGTTTATCTCGCGATTTTGGTTTTGTTAGTTATTTAGTTTTCCAACTACAGCGACGATATGTCAAACGATCGATGGTAAGATATATTCAAGCTGAAAATAATTGTATAAATGGTTTTGTAGAAATGGTAATTAGTGAAGTAAGTAAAAGTTTGGTTAGAGCTGTAAATAAAATGTCAAGATAATCGTACATACGAAATGTCAACGTAACGCACGTAAACGTAGAATCGTAGAGATAAACGTAAAGTAATTTCAAAGCCATGGGTAATCGTAATTTATATAAGCCGTTCCGTAAAAGTGGTGTCGAAGTACATAACTTGTAGTTATGATTGTAAATAAAATGATAGAATACGAACGTATGGTAAATTCAGTAGATAGTTTGGTAGTATGGTAGTATTCAGAAGACGTATGGTAAATTCAGTAAATAGCCGCAAACATCAGAAGGGTAAAGCCTTCCAATAAGTATTACATGAGAGATAAAATAATAAACGCAAGATAAGTCAAAAGCTGAAAATAAACACGTACAATGTAAGCATGTTAAATAGTAGAAATCAAAGTAAAATAATTTCAAAACCGTGAGTAAATCATAAAAGCCGTATCGTAGAAATAGTGTCGAAGTAAATAATGTTCCGTTATGGCCGTAAATAAAATGGTATAATAACGTAAGTATGTAAAGTAAATACAGTAGCACCAGAAGGGTAAAGCCTTCCGATATACCGTAAGATGAAATAAAATGGCAGAATAACGAACGTAAAGTAAATTCAGTAGTTAAACGTAAATTGCCGCAAACATTGGCCGGGTAAAGCCTTCCAATGTAACACAAGTTTAAATAAAATAACGAACACAACATAAAATCAAAAGATGAAAACAATGTAAACATTTAAATAGGTACCAGAAGTACAATGAGTGATTTATAAATTACTTTGCATAAAATGTGGAAACTTATCACTCACCATATCGACTGATGTGACCAAATTGGATCTTTACACAGCAAAAGTTATAAAATTATATAATTATTTCAGTAAAGTAATTTAGACAAATATATTATTATCATGATAAAAATAGCCATATTATGATTCGATCCAATTAGGCGTGTAAATAAAAGTTCCACCAACCTCGCGAAGGCTTCTTTTACCTTAGGATTGCCATTTTAGGTTCACCTGAAATAGCCTAGCTTTTGGAAGTGAATGAGCACTATTACTCATTTAATTACTGAAATAGCTCGAAGATTTCGTTTAATCTAAGTTGGAATGAGTTTATTTGAATAGACAATATTAAGCACCGACACCAATCGAAGGTTTCCTCTTATTAGAAAACTGAACTAGATGGATCACAATAAATCTAGAAACCGATCGAAGGTATTGTTATAGTCAATTAGATGATTTGTATAACTGAAAGAAAGTGACTAGCTAATCGGAGACATGGCAACCCATAAGGATCTCCTCCGGCACCCATCAGTCATCAGTTCTCGGCACACATATTATAATTCAAATAAAGTAGCATAATAAAATGCGCATGTTTAATGGAACTTGCAAAATATAACTTTACATGAACATTTTACCAAGCCAAATAAAGATGCCGGCACAAAAGAACAATGTACTGGGAAAACGTCCCAGCTTACTAGAAAAGTTACAACCGAACCATCTTTAAATAATAGATAATCGACTCACGACCTCGGCTTGAAGACCACTAGCACTTCACTATAACACCACTAACCCGAATTAGCACACTGCTATCCCTATGCATAATATTACACCCCTCAACCCTTTTCTACCACTATGTTGCTGATGCGTGTGCGTTACTCTACAATTATCGATCAACTCTCCCGAGCAAAATCACGTCTCCTCTGACGACAGGTGCCCCCCTTCACCCCTGTAATTCCACTTGACTCTCATACAACGAGCCCTTGTTCCCAAAACTTGCGTACGCGCTAATAATTTGTTTAACTTAACTGAGGTAGGTACTATGGGTCGGTACAGTAGTGACCCGCTGCGTCACCCATAAACCACAGCCACCTCGATTCTCATTTACTATCTTAATAATTATGGTTCGTGGCTTCTGCCTCGTGCTTTCTGGGAATAATATTGACCAATATTAATTGAATAAAATAATGTACAATTACCTACCTATTGTGGACATTGCCATACAGGCACGAGCAACGACAGTGCAGGGTTTACAGTTTAAACTTATCACTACATAATATAATGTAGAATGTCTAATTGTAGATTTCGAATTCGTAGCAATACGATTATTTCGTGAATCGTTCGTCGCGCAGGCGATCTTTCGTAAATCGTTCATCGCACAAGCGAATTTCGCACTAACGTACTACATCGGTCAGTTGTAATTTGAACTATAATTGCGCACTCTATCACTGCACTCGGCGTCATTGCGGTGTCACTGTGATTGTATTCCTAATAATTGCATTGGCATTA
The DNA here is from genome assembly GCA_905147375.1 of Hylaea fasciaria. Classification (NCBI taxonomy): domain Eukaryota; kingdom Metazoa; phylum Arthropoda; class Insecta; order Lepidoptera; family Geometridae; genus Hylaea; species Hylaea fasciaria. Next base: position 1,077,146 of record LR990213.1, on the reverse strand, counting down.
TTTGTAGAAAACTGATTATTCTAACTCTCTCCTTAACAGAGTAGCGTTGTGGTGACGTCACTGACTAGAATAAGAGAGTAGGTAGGTAAGCGGAGCTGATTCTTTATAAAACCTGATGTATTTTATAACAGGTATACGTTAAAGTATTTTCTATTCTATTTTTTTCTAAAGCAGACTGATTTTACTGTGCTTACTTTGATCAACTTTCAGCAAAAAATATGTATTTTATAAAGGCATCTTCAGTTTCTTTCTACTACTATATCATATTTCAACCACAATAACCCAACAACACTAAAGACAACACAGTTAGCTAACTGCATCTCAACAGACTTACCTCCCGTATGTTTCCAAATAGCAAAGAGAAACATCACGACAAACACCAACCTTAAGTAAGCTAACACCAACCTTAAATCTCAAAAAATAAGTTTCAAACTCCCTCGTCCCAACACATACGTCTCTCTTAAGGCGAATACAATCGAAAAGAAATTGTAAAATAAAATCAAATGTAATTCTTGGCGTTCGGTCTCAATTTGAAACAAGATTGGGAGTGTGATACCTCCGGGCGCTTTCCCTGTATCATTTTCGGATCTTCTATGGAAATTGGTATTTCTTTTGTGGAACACGTCGTTTGCCCTTAAGTGAGATTGGATTGGTTTCTGGAAATGTTTTTCTATCATCTTATTTGTGTGATGGAATTTAATATTGAAAATGAAATGTCAGGCGTAGGCTTTTATAAAAGTGATGATTGCTCGTGTTTCTTGATTAAGCGCCTACAAGGCTCGAAGAATGAAGGTCGTTTTTTGATATTTTTTTAACGTAGCCCCACACTAGGATTTCTCCTGTGTCGTGGATACCGTGTACAGACATGCAATTCCACATACACATAACGCCCAGACCAGAAACAAATATTTGTGGATCTCACAACTCGCTTTTCGGTGAAAGAAACACATTATGAGGAATCCAACATACCCGAGAATAATTTCGGAGGCATGTTATCCACCAATCCGGATCGGGACCCCGTGGTGCATTATGGCCTAATCCTGTTAACGAGAGGGGAGGTCTTTGCCCAGTTTTGACAGTAGAGGCTGAATAATGATTGTAAGATTAGTCCAGAAAGCAGCCGTTAAATGAGTCGTTTATATCACTTACAGTGTTGTATTGCACCGCTTTGCAGTAATGTTAAAACATAACGTATTTACAGTAGTACCCAACTGATTTGGCTTACCGATGTACCTGCGCAGAAGATGAATTTAAAAAGCGCGGGAAATGCTATTGACCGCTATTGGTCGGCAGCCGCCGCCATCTTAGCGAGCTTAGAGTGAGATGGAACTAACAGCTGCAGTGTATTATGAACCTTATAATAGTGATCTTAGGTTGATTGTAAGTTTTAAGCATTCTTTCGTTAATCTTCGGACCATACTTTCTTTTCTGCGCGAACGAAGATTCACGACGCGCCTTATAAGTTGGGTACTAGTATATCATCCTCAATCAATGGCGGAACCAGACGACCCCTTGACTGCCAATCTTGACATTTTACCGACAGCCTGGTGGTCTGACAGTAACATTTAACAAAATAATGACGTAACTTACCCGTTACCACAGATAATTGCACGCACAGGCTGTCCTGTTACAGTATTATTATATAAATGCACTAATCGTGTGAAGCCAAACTAAAACAAAAACCGTCCAGGTGCGAGTCGGACTCGCGCACGTAGGGTTCCGGGCTATTAATATCTATAATATTATAACAACGGAAAAAAAAGTTAATGTGTTGTATGGGAGACCCCATAAATATTTATTTGATGTATTCTGTTTATTAGCATTTTATTTGTTGTAGCGGCAACAGAAATATATCACCATCTGTGATAATTTTAACTGTCTAACTATCACGGTTGATGTTATACATCCTGGTGACAGACAAACAGATGGACAGACAGCGGAGTCTTAGTAATAGGGTCCCCGTTTTGCGTTAAAAATGGTAACTGGTAAGTACCAAAAATGTAAACAATCCCAACCGCGGTACAAATGAAAGAAATCGACTAGCAAATGTGAAATAATAAATTCCGGCAAAGCAGTGGATCCAATATAAATAGTTTCGTCCCTCGCAGAACAAAAATCCCTCTTCTTTACTACATTTATCTGTATTAGGGTTGGGACGGTATATGTAACATGTAGCAAGCCAGTTTTGAGAAAAATATTAGAGAGCATAATTTACTCGTAAAAATTCGCTCACAAATCGAAGCTTTGAAGTTTAATATTCTGTCAAATTGTTATTTTGATATTAATTTGTATGCGAATAAGACCCGTTTGAAACTAGTAATTATGATTTCATTTCACGAAATTTTAAGAACTGCTACAATGAGAGATTTTCCATTACCCTCTATCTATATACAGACTTTAGCAGTAAATAACACGAAGTCTGCACATGGACGAAATATTTAAAATTATGTATAGGAGACTAGGTTAGACTGAATCAAACTAACTTTTAATGTTATTGTATGCTAACCATCATGTTTTTACTAGCGGACCTTGCCGGGGTCCCGCCAATCACACTTCATTTTCAGTTGATTTCAGCGTATTATATTTAATTTTACTTATTTGCGTAAAGTAGGTACACGTTTTCGAAAATGATCTAGACCCATAATCTACTTGCTGTTGTTAATAAATAAATATTTGTTTATGACTAGCTGGTGCCCGCGACTTCGTCTGTGCAGGATTTGTATTTCGAGTAGCTTATACATTATGACATTAAAATTATCACATAATTAATGACTTACTTGACACCTATCGCCATATTTTGGACAACTCACACAATATCTATATAAATTGTAGCCTTTGAGTTATTCTGATGTATAAGCTATGTTATTGTAAAGTTTCAGAATCCATTCAGTAGTTTTTACGTGAAAGAGCAACAACCATTCATCCATCCATCCACCCATCCATACAAACTTACAAACTGTCGCGTTTAGATAATATTAGTAGGATTTTAGCGGCCACATACAGCATGAACCCATCCACAATTTAAAAGAAGCAAATCAATGTCACGAATGATACACGCACGAGTGCGCGGAGAGATCTCGAATACATCATATTATTCGCATATATCATATTATGTAGAATATATCATATATCATTCTGATCTTCGCAATGGACTGGGGTAGAAAAGGTAAACGTCAGTTTGATGGTAGGGTCCACCTAGGGGGCTAAGTTTGTCTTTTCGGGGTTTACGGGGTGGGAAAAGGTGATGTCAGGGGGGGGGGGGTGATTGAGGTGAAGATGTTTCTTTTAAGGGTCCAGGGAGGAAAGTTGTTCTAGTCAGACTATGAAATCCAGCCGTATCTGCCCACGGAGCTCACCACAATTAATTGGCAAGTAATATCATTTAAAATAATTAAAATGTTTTTTCAGTTAAGTATACATTTGAAACATTTGAAAAAATCAAACTGTTGAACTGGTTTTGATGAAATTTCTATGGGGCCAGTCTGTTGTCTTCTTCGATGATTCAATGATTCTTTCATCGAATAAAATATATATAATAATATCTTCTTTATATATATACTAGTTGATGCCCGCGAGTTCGTCTGCACAGGATTAGTATTTAGAGCAGCTTATAATTATTAGCGTGACGTAGAAAATAACTAACATTTTGACATTAAATAATCACACATTTTTATGGTTCACTATTTTGACTATAATGGCTTACACATAAGATATGGATATATACTGTGCTGCGTTTTTTTGTAGATCTATTTTAGGTAAACATTTCCATTGTACATTACATAATTATGTATATCTCTAGCGGTTTTGGCAGCGCACGCCAGAATAGCTCGCAGACGATAGATTTTTTCCTACTTACTTGACACTTATCGTCATATTTTGAACAATTCACACAATATCTGTATAAATTATAGCCTATGTGTTATTCTGATGTATAAGCTATATTATTGTAAAGTTTCATTAAAATCCATTCCGTAGTTTTTACGTGAAAGAGTAACATACATCCATCCATCCATCCATCCATACTTACAAACTTTCGCGTTTATAATATTAGTAGGATAACCCCCAGTTTCTGAAACGTCAGTCAGCGTTGACAACAGATTAATTATATTGCCATCCTTGTCATTTGTTTAGTGTCAGATAGAGACAACGATAGTTTTAATCTGCTGTCAACGCCAACAAACGTTCGAGAAACCGGGGGTTACTCTACTGTACGTGTGTATGTCACTGAACTCCTAAGCGGCTGGACCGATTTGAATGATTTTTTTTGTATGCGCTTAGGTGGCGCCCTGGATGGTAGATATTCACAAATCAGCCCGGCAGATGGCGCCGCAGTCGGTATCTAGGACAACGTCTATCGAGTCCATCTGGTAAGTATATATACCTAACACAATCCTAAATAGTCTGAAATTATTGTCCCCATTTAAATTAAATTATGAACTTTTAAAACCTGTTCATAAAAGACATAATATAGATTAAAATAATTCAAGCGCATTGAGAACTACCTCGCTTTTTTGAAGATCCAAGGTCCACTAAGAGTCAGACCTGTGATCCACACAAATTTACGCAGGAATCGAAGCATCCACTTCCGGTTCCTTAGGCCTGATTTCTGACCCCCTACTAGCTTTGAACAACAGATAAGTACCTATATCGTCGAATCTATCTGGCACTAAAGTAATGACAAAGACAGTAATTACCCTTATTCGTGTAATTAGTAGTTTGTATAATACATATTAATAATTTGACATTGACACTGATTTCAACCGACCCAACCCTATTCCTGCTGTCTATCTTGTCCATCCAAAGGTTATCGGGTAGAGATTGCTTAAGCGATAAAACCGCCCATTGTACGTTTTATTAGTTTGACCATTCTGTGTTCTGTGCATTTGGTGCAATAATCATCATCATCATCATCAGCCCGAAAAAGTCCACTGCAGGACATAGACCTCAAAATCGTTCAAAATCGATCTTCCTGGAAATGTATAGGGGACTATACATTTCCAGGAAGAACGATTTTGAGCCCTTTCCGTCCACCGACTTCCCGCGATCTGAATGCGAATGAGTTATCTATATATCTATCTATCTACACATAGCTCGTTGCTCAAAGTAGACTAGCGGCCGAAATTAATAATCAATCCAATCCAAATTTTGCTATCTGGGATTGATATCACAATCCATTTTTAGGCTCAAACGTGCCAATAACCGATCCGTGGATTGGTTTATGAAGGCACGCAGATTGGAGATCGATCGTACGATAGACAGCAATCCAAGATCGATTTCAATATTGGATAGAAGATACAATATTGATTTCGGCTGTAAGTAGGAGGGTTTGAAACCGGGCTATTGGATTAACAATTTCATAAGACACATTCTTTTACCATAAACCCTTTACGTTACCATAAAAAGTTATACCTCATTTCACCGAACATCATTCCGCCATACGTCATTCTCGTCACGTTCGTCACGTTCGACGAAGATTCGTCATGACGGCGTCTATCCTTCAAATGTTAGCCGTCATTCGTCACTTTTATACCTCTATATTTACCTAGGCGCGCGTAAAAGCCGATAGGTAGAGTTAGATACGCATAGAATTGATATAACCTTATTTTTTACATAGTATCGTAATCAGTTACTCTTCAATTTAATCTATATAAGTAAAACTAAATCATGTTGGTAACACCATTTATAACTAAAGAACGGCAGGAACAATTTTTATAATGTTTGCTTTTTTGGATTTATTTATGTTCCGAATAGCAGAAGTAAAAAATAATAATTGAAAAAAAGAAACACGAACCAAAACCTATACTTGATCGATACCCATATCAACCGATAAAATTAACGTGCTTGCCCTATTGCAGGAGTACTTACAGTTTTTACTAACTCGACATAGTACGCGTCAACTAGCTCTTTGTATAAAGATTTATCGTTCATAAACGCGCCGGTAGGGGCGCTGTACAGAATCTTCATACAAAAACGCTAGTTGACGCGTACTATGTCGAGCTAGTAACAAATCATACTAAGGGTACTGTTTCATATCTAAAACAAAGACAGTTAACGTATCGAATACTTTCTCGATAGAGGTTCCTGCTCGCCGTACAGAGTATAATAATAATAATAAAGCCCATTTATTTCCAATCAAATTAAATCATGCATATTCATTTAAAAAAGATAAATTTTTTTTCACTAATTTCACCATACATGTGTGAATGACATTAATTATGTTTTTTTTTGTTTTGTGAAAACAATTTCTATTTACGTCTACATTTTCATTGATCGGAACCCCTTCTTGGGTAAAGGCCTCCTCCAGCTTGTTCCAGATCTCTCTGTTTTTTGCTAATTTTCGCCATTCTTTTCCTGCTACAGCTGTTATGTCTTCTATCCACTTTTTTCTGGGACGCCGTACGGAGTGTCCGGTCTGAAACGTCGTCACACACGCAATAACACCGCGGTATCACCTGACGTCACGTCGCGGACATTCGGCGGGACGTCCGCGTATGCTTTATTGGCGGGCGAAGCCGCGGCCGCCGGTAGTATTAGCCAGGATTTATGGGGCTGAAGGCGTAGAGGAAAGTAAAGGATGGCGTGATTGTGACATTCGGATGATGGGTTGAAAATGGAGAGGAAAATGAGCTTTGATTTTTCTTATTTGTTATGTCAATTTAAGTGTTTAGAACTTATGAGGACTTCGTACAGACCACGTGAGTTAGGTGTCGTCTCGGCCAAAATAATGTCGGTCAAACGGTTGAATTGTCCCGATTTAGTTTTACTAGTCCAACAGTAGCAACCCAAATAATGGCAGAGTGCAGTCCCGTATAGATGGGATCCAAAAAAACTGATAAATCCGTCTTTATAATTGCCAAAATTGAATATTAAAAATATAAACTTTCAACTACACATACAACGTTTATATCAGAGGTGACAAAAATCCATATCCTAAGGCAGACATCACACGCTCAAATTTCCTTCAGTTCAACCTTGTGATGTTGACAATCAAACCGTTTATAGCTTTAAAATGATCACAAAGAAATACCTATACAAAATATGTGTGATTCGTTTTTTTACGCTAATGCTAGCAATACAGTGACGCAAGTATTGAACGTGTAAACTCTGTCTGAAATGTCACCTTCCCTTCCATACGTTTTTATGCGGCTGTCAATCCGCAGTCCCGCGTTTTGTAGCCGTTTTACTGTCGACACCTTCGGCTTGATGGTACACAGCACTATCCCGATTATGATGTTGTTTACTTTGGATGAAAAGAAAGGTATATTCGGAAGATAGATGCGAAACCTAGTGACTTTTGAAGATTTTATTATAATTTGATTGAGCTTTGCATGGAAAAAGCAGGTTGATTCAAATGGCAATATAAATCTCGATTTGATTCGTATAGTAATTCAAAATCAGCTGTAAAGTAATTCCTTCCGAAAATTAAATAATAGATTGACAATATGTGGGCTCTATAATCCCACCTCGAGGAAGCAGGCTGGAGTTATATCCGCCATAAAAGTGGGACACCCCACTTATACCTCGGGCTGGATTGACCACAGTTTACTGCCGGAAAATTGGGACAGTAAAAAAATTACTGTCTCCCTCCTTTTCCCGAAATTTGATAAAGAAACCGGCTGGTGTTAAATGTTACAGAAGTTATTGTATGAATTGTTGAATAACTGAAAAGCGTTTCAGGTGGCCTGTACTTTTTGTACCAGCTTTTGCCCGTGACTTTATCCGCGCTAACTACCGTGTCCTTTGTGAAGGGCATTCCTCAGAATCCAAGCTATTTCCTTACCAAATTCCATCGAGATCGGTTCTGCCGTTTAACCATGAAATCGTAACAAACAATCCAAAGAAACAGCCACACATTAGCATTTATGTTATTAGTAGCCGTTGCCTGCGACATCGCGTATGTACTACATTTCATTGCTCAAAAAATATCCTATGTCCTTAAGATCGAATCTAAACCAATTCATCAAAATCTGTTCGGTGAACAGTCGTGAAAAGGCAACCAACAAACTAACAAAATTAATCACGCATTAAAATATTATTATGGTTATGGATTCAGTTTAAAATGATTTATTATTGATTAAAAAATTGATTTGAAAAAAAAAATATAATTATGTAATATGCACCTGAACTACCCAAAGAAAATATGGCGGATTTCCAACCACAACCTAGTCGTTAAACCTCAAACGACTCCAATTGATAGGTACTGGTATAAACTCGCTAAGTGAACGTAACCATAAATAAATCTCTAAGGGATGCTTCGATTTTATTCTCGTCGTAAAATCTGGCCCCCATGTCTTATGTTATAGATTGACATTGTCACTAAAATATCCCCAGTTGTTATTGCACCAACTCACATGCCCAAAGCCCCAAAAATAATTTCAAGATAAAGTTTTTTTTATGCTTCTGGTCGACTTTTAAAAGTCCGATACTGTTTTTTTTTGTTTTAGTTATTGCTTCGCACGGTTTGTGCATGCATTTAGCCAGTGTCAAGTGGTTTAATATTTAAGTTTTTTTTTCAACATTAGAAAAGTAATAGTATTATAGCAATCCTAGTGGTCAAATCAATTATTTACATAGTCAAAGTCACGATTCAGTGAAGTGGTGGACGCTTTACTTGAAACTTCCTGGAAGTTTTTGAAAAAATGTGAAGTGACACGCTTTTTGGGTTTATATCATCTATTCCACCATATTACACCAACAACGTCTCACTATCGGATTCCCGCCAAAACTCTTCGATACTGTCATCAGTTAACAACGATTTGAGTTAGGACCTGCTTCGATCTTGGTCAAGCACGGTTCCCAAGTACCAAACCAAGTTGGTCCAACAAAGCAAACTTCGTCAAAGACGTAAGTTGTTCTATTCAAAGTGTGGCGCTAACTCCTCGCCCGAGTAGTGGACAAGAGAAGCCCATGTATGTGTGACCGTCGAATAGTCATATATTGTGTTGGAGGGTATGTTGAAATTATTTGTGTTGAGAAATCGTAATCTTAATATATATAAATTACGCGTCACATTGTCCGCGATGGACTCCTAAACTACTTAACCGATTTTTATCAAATTTGCACACGGTGTGCAGTTTGATTTAACTTGAAAGATAGGATAGTTTACATCTCAATTTATAGACGTAATAACAAAAACGTTAGCCACAGCAACGCCTGGGCGTGTCTGCTAGTAGTTAATAAAATAAATAATACATTAACATTTACAATTATTAGTAAAACATCACACAACAAAGTAAAATTAAAGCTACAGCAAAATTAATAATTGTACTTTGAAAGGCTACTTTGAACTAACTTCAAAATAATAATGAGAAGGATCTCAATCCTCATGTAGGTAAATTTTTGATAGTTGATAGAATCAGGCGTTACTTTGCGGAAATCCATATTCAAAACAATGAAGTAGAAATATATGTAGTTTTAATCCCGCCAAAAATTCGTCTGATCAATGTTGGCTAGATGACTGATGTCGTAATCTTGTATACTAATAACCCCCTGAAAAAACCTAGCTAATATCCCAGCTGAATATTGATATGAATATTGAATATTGAATATTGAAGTAAGGTCAATGTGGGGAAGTCGCCGGACTTCCCCACATTGACCTTACTTTTCTTCAAATTGAATTCAAGTTAACATAATGAGTCGAAATATGCTTTTTAAAATAATTTGTATAGTCGGAAAAGGTGGATAATATATTGATTTACCTATAATAGTCCAAAAATAAGATCAATTGTAATGATCCTTAGATTTATAGCATTTTTTTAAAAGGTCGGCGTGTAGACGGTCTTCCCATATAGTTTGAGGTAAGTCCGTCTAGTAGCAATAAAATCATAAGTTGTAGGGCAAATATGTTATATGTATGAAAAGTTGCACTGATGGTAACCTGGTGATGAAATTATCGTCGTATCTGCCAGCCCTAAGGTTTACATTTCAAAGATAATTAATTTTATTTACTTTTTGGGTAAGACCGTCATATTTTTCTTGACAGTAGTTGCAAACATTTTCATAAAAAAATAAGTGATTTAAAATAACCAAATAACAAAAAACAAATACTTACCTTCTAATTCAAAATTAGTAGCTGCAAAATCAACAATGAACTTTGATCATTAAATAATTTTTTATCGAATTACAATTATTATTTCTTGGCACCATGCCCCACATGGGCACGCACTTTTGTTCCGGAGAAGATATTATTATTAATTCATAATACAAAATAATGTAGGACATTACTAAATAAGAAGTAGCAAGCAAGTATGAAGTGGGTTATAACATAATAAGCGAAGACCGTTATTGTTTGTTTAAACTTTTAAAATCGGTTTTGCAATAAACCATCGATACCAAAAAATCGCCATAATGTGAAAAGCTACATGGCTTATAATAATTTATGAAAAAATAATGGATTGGATAGTTTTTAGTGGACTACTTACAACTTCTAAGTATAATAGCAAGTAAATAGTAATACTAAAAAAATTATATGAGTCATCCATACAATATGTGCTGTTGAAAATGTTGACAATATCTGCATTTGGGGCAAGACCGGCATATGACGGACTTTCCTTTAGCTTGGTAGACGGTTTTCCAAATTGTTACATTTTAATGTTAACAATTTCTTGTACGTTCAAGTAACGAAATTGAAGCGTTTTTAATTAATTCAAGACCAGAAATAATCGTATGGATCATTAAACTATTTGCTAAATCATAGAACCTCTACAAACTCTTTAGTTTTTCCGCATTTTCTTCGAATTTTTAAAGAGACGTCACACTCCATCTACAAGTACAAAACGCGAAAAAAATTGAACAGTAAATTTCTCCTAACATAAGGATGTGAGCGACATCTATGATTCTCAGTTCGAAGTAGCTCCATAATATTGGTTTACTGACCGAGCCCTAAGGCGCTATCTATTCAAAAAAGGAAGTTATTGCCACTAGACGGACTTACCGCCTAGACGGACTTCCCCACATTGCTTATACAAGATTACGACATCAGTCATCTAGCCAACATTGATCAGACGAATTTTTGGCGGGATTAAAACTACATATATTTCTACTTCATTGTTTTAAATTTTTGAAATGATTGTTACCTCGAGAGCCGATTTGGAAATTATGATATTTGTAAATTGAAAGTTAGTTTGTATATTATAATGTTTTTATGTGTGTATGTTTGCATATATTTTTCATTTTGGTTCCGTTTTCAGTGGTTTGGTTATTCTAATTTAATGAAATAATATGTCATTCGAGTAAGTAAATGAAATTGATTTGGAGTAAACTTTTTTTGCAAACAGTTATGTTGTTTCTAAATCCTGAAAATGTTACAAATACATACGAATTAGATTTAACTTTCAAGTTAAAAGTCATGCTTTTTTATGTCAAAGCTGTTACTCTGAACAAATATCTAGCCCCCCCCCCCTACTGTCACGTACACCCCCAATTTAACACTCAATTTGTATTAAAAAGTCGGCAACGTGCGAAGGGTTAAAAATGTAAGGAGTCAATTTTAAAAGTTATCGGTTTTCGCCTTGTAGGGGCCGGAATTGTGAGAAATTGAGCTATTTCACCACCCCTTTTCAACGAGCCTTTGGAAATTTTGTTTTACTGAAGGTATTTGACCGAGCAAACGAAGTGAGCTCCTTATTTTAAGGAGGAAAGTCCATTTTAAATGTGGCCGATTTTGCATTCGTCCGGATGTTTGTATGTATGTTTGTGAGCGAAATATTTTTTTGTCACGAGCGATTTTCGATTCGGGGGAAAATGGTGGCAAAAAGGGCGGAAGTTTGCTGTAGCGTCACTTATTTTAAAACATGTATATCGAACGAGACTGCTATCAGAGTATATGTCAGACCATACAAGAACAACCACACTCAACATTAACGAAAGCTAAAACTTTAAGCACGTACAAATATCCAGCTATCAGTATCCTACTAATATTATAAATGCGAAAGTTAGTGTGTGTGTGTTTGTTCTCTCTTCACACCTCAACGGATGAACGGATTTTGATGAAATTTGATATACAGTTACTATAGACCCTGGAATAGAATATATAATACTTTTTATCCCGCAAAAATTAATGGATGCCGTGGGGTATACTAGTACTCAACTTATAAGGCGCGTCGTGAATCTTCGTTCGCGCAGAAAAGAAAGTATGGTCCGAAGATTAACGAAATAATGCTTAAAACTTACAATCAACCTAAGGTCACTATTATAAGGTTCATAATACACTGCAGCTGTTAGTTCCATCTCACTCTAAGCTCGGTAAGATGGCAGCGGCTGCAGACCAATAGCGGTCAATAACATTTCCCGCGCTTTGAAAATTCATCTTCTGCGCAGGTACATCGGTAAGCCATATCAGTTGGGTAATACTGTAATAGCGAACGTGGGTGCAACCGCGGGGCGCAAACAGTAAATTAATAAATAGGTATAAAGCTATTGTATTGTGAATTTCCAAAGTTACCGAGTCCAGCGCCGTCCGGCACGTGAAAGTTTCAGAGCATCCGAAGCACACTTCCTTCAGTATTATGACGCGTGGTCGAGCAAACTAGCCTTCAAGTGTGGGAGAACTTCCCCTTTGAAGTAGGAACCAGGAGAGCATAATCAAAATCAAAGCATTTATGTACTTATTTTGAGACTGTTACGAACAGCGTATAAGGCGAATGACGAAAATAACAGAAATGGCGTAAATTTGACCGACGGTGACGAACTGCAATCGTGAGGAATAGCGTAGTATATATATATATATATACGACGGACAGACTGTAAACAAAACATTAATAGTAGTTTGTTTTACAAGGGCAGAAAACGACTCGCACATTACTCGATGCTTTGCCTCACGAGCGTAGCGAATGTGGCACATAGAATCGAGTATGAGTGAGTCGTTTGAGACCCGCGTAAAACACAAAAATTTTCACACAGTGATTGCGAGAAATATAATAAGTAGGTATACAATTAAAAAAAGCTAAGAATATTTCACAAATAGTCACGTTCACTTTCAAATAAATAAATAATCAAATTCAATCTTTTAAAACCAATTTGCACTGTTGTCAAAGTTCTACACACACCTACAGATTATAGGCGGCAATTACAAACTTTTTAAAATTATCTAATGCTCTCAAACGCACGCGTACACATAGCATACATCCTATGATCGCCAAAAAAGTGAACGTGTATTACACTTTCATTAAAAAAGTAAACTGTTTAGGTTTCGCACGGTTTGTACATTAAGATACTCTTCTTTTTTTCTAAGTAATTATGTCAAAATGGAAAATTGAAAAGTCGAATCTTCAGCCTGATGATAATAGCGAGTACAAATTAAAAAAAACTACTTTCACTCACTAGTGCCCAACAACCTCGTTTGCTACCGCTAAGCTGAGCTAATCTGACACCTTTTTTGAGCATGAGGTGTGAAAATATTATTATATTATTTAATTAAGGAGTTTGAGTTTGAAAACAAGGATGATTCGTATAAAATAGTGAACACTAGGGCTACCCAAAATGGATCACGAATCGGATAACCTATCTCGGAAGAAGATTCAAAGTGAGTAGGTACGGTGTTTATTTGGTTGTAGAGTAAGACCGTTACATACGTTGGTGGTAGACCCTTCTGGCTAGCTACCACCCCTAATAGAACCCCTGTCGCCAACCCTTATTACAGCAGCGGTCCTCGAGTGCCAGCCCCATTTTAGGCTGAGCATATTTACCACATTCGATCACATCGTCACAAGACCAGCAATAAAATTCTAGCATAATATTATCTTCTTCTTGATATAGAAAAATTACGCGTCACGTTGTTTGTCCGCGATGGACTCCTAAACTACTTAACCGATTTTAATCAAAGTTGCACACGGTTTGCAGTTTGATCTAACTTGACAGATAGGTTACATCTCAATTTATAGTCGCAATATTATTTTATTGGAAATTATTTGTTTATTATGTCATAATTATCTGTTAGCTCCAAACGATAACTTAGATAGAGGGAGAGGGTGATATATAAGACTGAGAAGGAAAGACATGGAGAAAGAGAGAGATTAGAGGGAGAGAGAGCGAGAGCGACAGGTAGAGGGAGAGAGATAGAAGGAGAGGAAGTTTTTGATACGATGACAGGGCAACGTCTGTCGGGTCAGCTAGTAAAGTATAAGAAAAATACACTGCTGGTGCCAGAATCAATCTTTTGAAAAAGGGTTTGTTTCAGGCCCAAACGCAGAAGCTTTTGTATGGAAGCAGGCATCGAACCTTCTGCCTCCGGAGGGTCCTGTTCCTCAGGAGCCAGTAGTCAGCCCCCCGGTGGAGGGGGGAGTGGTGACAGGAAGACTGCCCCCCATGTATGGGGCTGTGGCTGGGGCTCCTTCCCCAGGGTACCACCTCAACTCCCACTTCCAGATGTTCGTGAAGCGTGGAATAAAATAAACTCTTTATTCTACTAAACATGTTTGGGTAGCTCGATATGCAATAATCGCCATTACATAATTTCATTCGCGCCGTTTATTTTTACACATTTTATATTAGCTTCCTATGTAAACTAGAAAACAATGTAGTCTAATTTAGTGTATAATATTATTACTTCTAGTTGTTAGTAAAAAGGTTAGCCTATAACACTGTATGCATCGATAGTTACTGTTATGTTATTTCCTGTTAAGGCGTTATTATGATTTCACGTTCAAAATTAAGTAAATGATAAACATTGCGTTCAATATATAAATCGGTTTTGTTTAAAATTTTCCTGCTGATTATTTTGCATTATTACGTAAACACGGGCTAGGGCGCAAACACGTTTTATTATAATACTGCTAAAATTAAATTATATTTTTAATTACCTTACAAAGAACTGTTGATAATGAGGAAAGTGAATTTGAAGTATAATTTGAACACTGAACAGCCTAGTGTAAAATTGCATTATCAAAGCGATGTCGTGGTTAGTTTGCTTTTACACGGTTACTAGCTGACGTGACGGAGGTGAGTACCTGACAACAGTGCTACTGGAGCTTACTATCAGGCGAATGGCTTGCTCGAATCAACTGAGAAACAACCTCGACTGAGGTAGTAGCGACCTCTGGTGGCAGAGTGTGGCAGGCTGGCCAAAAGCTTGATAAGTACCGAGACTGACAAGCATATTAATGGAGAGAGAGTCACGCGTGACTTTCTGAAAAAAATGTGGGTAGAAAGGTACCCTACATAATCACTCGCTTTTCGGTGAAAGAAACCATCGTGACAAAACCCACATTTATTGGTATAACTTTCACGTGGTTTCTCGTGGTTCCCTCGATAGAATTATTGAGAACCTATATGGGTTTCCTCGAGATCTCCTTCATCGAAAAGCGAATAATTACTTCCATGGTACCTAGAGGAAATAGGGTAAGTTTTTGTTTTTTTTATTTTCGTAGACTTTTGATTTCATGCACTCTGTCTTAATTTTTTTTTTTTTTGGTTTAGTTATGGCTTCGCACGGTTTGTGCATATAGCCAGTGTCAAGTATTTTATTTTAAGTATTTCTTAATTTTACATTAAGAAAGTCACAGCAATGTTATAGCAATCGTGGTCAAGTAGTCAAGTCAATTATTTACATCGTCAGTCACGATTCAGTAAAATAGTGGATGCTTTACTGAAACTTCCTGGGAGTTTTGGAAAAAATGCGAAATGACACGTTTTTTGAGTTTATATCATTCGCCCACACTTGTGCACGTTAACGAACACTTAATGGTTAATATTCCACCAATATTACACATTAACACTCGAAGAAACACAAGTTTGAGCTAATAATACAAAACCAACAACGTCTCACTATCGGATTCCCGCCAAAACTCCCCTCTGTCTTAATTATTGGTTAGTCATTCTCATGAACATGTATAAATTAATCTGAGGTCATTTTACTTCTCTTATCTAGTCTGTGGTCGTTTGCGATCTATAGTCGGATTGTTTATTTTTTTTTTAGTTATGGCTTCGCACGGTTTGTGCATATAGCCAGTGTCAAGTATTTTATTTTATATTTTTCTTAATTCCACATTAAGAAAGTCACAGCATTAAAGCAATCGTGATCAAGTAGTCAAGTCAATTATTTACATCGTCAAAGTCACGGTTCAGTAAAGTAGTGGATGCTTTACTAAAACTTCCTGGGAGTTATGGAAAAAATGCGAAATGACACGTTTTTTGAGTTTATATCATTCGCCTACACTCGTGCACGTTAACGAACACTTAATGATTAATATTTCACCAATATTACACATTAACAGTTTTGATTGTTTTAATGAGTTTTCGTCCGGTTTTCGTCCGGCCAGCCCTCCTGGTATGCGTCTAAGTCGTCCCTCCAACGCTTCCTGGGCCGGCCTCTGCGGCGTCTAGCATTTTCAGGGAGCCACTGCGTTGTGATCACCGGTCGTGATGGGTTGGAACTCCCATTTTAGCCTATATATAAGGAAAATTATAATATGCCAAGTTCAGTAAGCCGCATGCTTTGCTGGGCGCAAGCAGCAGACGTATCAATTAATTGTACTCGTATAATCCTATCAAAAATATAGTAACAACGGTATATTGCAAACTATTTAGAAGTGTTTCAGTGAATTAATTTTGCGAACCGTGTGTGAGTACTGTGCCATAAAATGCCACGGAATCCAACCTCTATCCCAATTATTAAAGGTAAGAAATAGTTTTACCGTCAAATTTTATATAAGCACCTACTACTTACTTAATTTAAGTTGATATATACACTGATAGTGTTCTGTATTGTGTGCCTTAATAAATAAATAATTAAATTGTATGTAATGATTTGCTTTTAATTAGTGCGTGATAAAGGCTATAGCCTAATCCTCCTCACCAAAGTGAGGGGAGGCCTTTGCCAAGCAGTGGGATAGTTACTTACACGCTGAATTATTATAGGCTGAGCCTATTAATACGGTTACCGTACGAACAATTTAAAATTATTAATACGGTTACCGTACGAATAATTTATAAAGACAAGCTACTCATCCAAAGGCTAATCATCCAAAAAAATAATAAATGTTCGAATAAATATAATTTATTCTTCCAGTACCCGTACAAATAGTCACGCTCATTATTCTGCCCTCAATAGGAAGAGTGCAGTAACTAGCATTTTTGACGAAATTGAGTTAAATACAGATTCGAAATCACCATGAAAAGATCTACATTCTGGTCTTACTCACGTATCTAAATTCGTTCAGGAACCCTGAAATTCAGGAAGCATAACTGCAGTAACTCGCTGTTTGGTTTATAATTACCTTAGATAAAGTGCATTAACTTTAGTTACTAGACAATTGGCTGTTCAAAGATGAGATAATATTACACATAAATGCAGTATCTAAAGTTAATGCATTTACATTAATTTGTATTCTTAAACAGAACCAACTAATATCTAATCATATGTGCAGCATCTTATAAGTGCAGTAATTTTAAGCATATTTTATAAGTTACAGTTACATGAGCAAGTGTAAATGCAGTATATTTATTAGTTACTGCACTTATTCTAAGTCGTTTAATGATTTTCTACAGGATTTTACTTAATATGAGGTAGCAACTATTACGTATTAAAATAGTTACTGCATATAATATGATTATAACGGAGTAAACCAGATTTTCCAAATAGTGATGTAGTATGTATGTTATCCTTAAAACAAATGAAATCAAACAAAATTAATGAGTATTTCCAGTTATATTATGAATTCATATTATATTAGTATCAAAGGAGAAGAAAACTAGGGCAATCAAATTACTCATTTAGAGTTTGTAAGCTCTCATAATTGCTCGAAATAGGTAGGTACCTACAATATTCAGTCTAAGTGTAAATAATTCAGTCTTTAGTCACAATCAATGAAAATAATGGTATTTTATATATATTTTTTAATTTTCATAATCTAAAAACTGTTATTATAATAACATAAAACACAATTACACATTCAGAATATATTTCCTTATGAATTACTTTAGGAACATTTTGAGATCAACTTATTTCTACGTGCTTTTCTTATTTACTAGAACTAAAATTTATACATATACATATAGATCAATTTCAATACCCTTCTAATGATTCAGTCTTTTTTAATCAATTAGTTTTGGCATGAAATCACAATAAAATGACTGTATTATACCAAAGTAACCATTTCAAAAATGACATTATGCAGTATAATTATTAACTTAATCAATGACAAAACCCAGTTAGAAGGGCAAAAAACATAGGTCTGAAACTCTCTCAGAAACAGGCAAACATTCCCGATAAGCTCTTCTTGTTTCTGATTTATAAAATACTGAATCATGAGAAGTGTATTGAAATTGTTCTATATTAGGTATGTATAAATAAGAAAAATATTTAAAAATAAGTATTAAGTTGATCTCAAAATTTTCCTAAAGCAATTCATAAGAAAAGTTTATTCTGAATGTGTAATTGTGTTTTATGAAACACAATTACACATTCAGAATAAACTTTTCATAATCTAATAACTTTTATTATAATAATATGTTATTATAATAAAAGTTATTAGATTATGAAAATACAAAATCATTTACATTATGTGCGTTCATTTGCAGTATTGCGCAATTAAATTAAACTTGATAATGCGCCTACACTAGTAAAGTTATAAAAGGCATGGCACTTCACAATATGCCATTGATTTCTCATTATATACGGTAGGGAATCGTAAAATCTTTCTAAATCACTAACGGTACAACTCAAACTTTAGGTCTAGTTGTCAGGAAACCATTTATTCCGATATAACTATTTACAATAATACTATTATTTTCGTGTTCATTATTAGCTTATTTCGAAATGTCCCACTCAAACTTCGATATCCATAGTCTATCACGAGT
Source organism: Hylaea fasciaria (assembly GCA_905147375.1). NCBI lineage: Eukaryota > Metazoa > Arthropoda > Insecta > Lepidoptera > Geometridae > Hylaea > Hylaea fasciaria. Next base: position 1,058,351 of record LR990213.1, on the reverse strand, counting down.
TCATTAACAGTATTTTTTGAAATGTTCCAATATGACTTTGAATTAATTAGAAGTTGAATATTGTTTTTGTGCGTTTTACTCCGTTGGTGCTCTGGACGCCGCGTGAATTAGTTTGATGCAGCTTGATTTTGCTATAAATTAACTATCACACTTATGAAAAACGGTGATGATGATGATAATGATGACTTGTAATCTATGTGAAATTTAGGTGTAAGCTACCTGCATACCAAATTTCATGAAAATTGGGCAGTTTTTACAGTTGTCGCACTGATGGAAAACAGTGTTGATGATGATGCTGATGATGATGATAACTTATAGCCTATGTCCTAAGTTCCGGGATAAACTATCTGCGTGCGGAGTTGCGGAGCGGGTGGATTCATAAACGATACATTTAGTCCTCCAGAAGTTATTTAATTCTCGAGGGTATCACGCCAGAAGCATGGAACAGGAGTGTGGTGGTGCTCTTCTTCAAAAAAGGTGTAACTATCTTATTGAATAATTATAGACCCAACTTAATCCCGAGTAATTTGTAGGTATAAGCTGTTCTCGAGAGTCGTTTCGAACCGCCTCGAACGCAGGTTTGATGACTTCCAGCCTCCCGAACAAGCCTGTTTCCGGAAAGGTTTTGGCACCATAGACCACATACACACGCTCCGGCTGATTATATAGAAGACTCTGGAGTATAATTGGCCATTATATTTGTGAACTATGAAAAAGCCTTCGATTCAATCGAGACCTGGGCAAGTGGGCAGTAATGCAGCCTCTTCAGCGATGCCATATCGACTATAGGTATATCGAAGTAATGAAGTGCTTGTATATTACACCGCTCACCGTGTCAATCCGACTGCAGGACGAGAGCACGAAACCTATTCTATTGCAGAAAGGCGTGAGAGAGAGATGTTATTTCTCCGAAACTGTTCAGGAACGCATTGGAGGTTTTAAAGCTCTTGGACTGGAACGGATACCTTGGGCAGATTATCCAGTTAGGCAGGTCCAACTTCAACAAAAAGGTCACCCGAAGAATCTAACTCGGATGCCAGTGATCGGAAAGTTACGTGACATTTTCTCGTCCATAATTTCACAGTGCCTGGAGACAAGGGTCTTACACCAGTGTGTGTTATCAGTAATGACTTATGGAACTGAGACGTGGTCCTTGACTGCTGGCGTTTTGAAAAAGCTCAGAGTCACACAGCGGGCAAGGGAAAGAGCTAGTATGCTCAAAGCTTCTTTGCGCGATAAAATCCGGAACGAGGATATTCGTCAAAGAACTAAAGTTTACGACATAGCTCTCAAGGTTTGCAAGCTGAAGTGACAAGGGTAGGCCACATCGCTCGTAGAACTGATAACCGATGGGGAAGAAAGGTTCTAGAAAGGCGACCACGGACTGGAAGACGTAGTGTAGGAAGGCCTCCCACTAGATGGGCCGTTGACATCAAAAGAGTCGCAGGCAACCGGTGGATGCAAGTGGCAATTTGTTGTTCAGTTTGGCGGTCTAAGGGGGAGGCTTATGTTCAGCAGTGGACGTCTTCAGGGTGATGATGATGATTATTGGTAGATTTTCACAGTTTAAATCGCACTGATGGAAAACGGGGATGATGATGCTTATGTCCTAAGTTGGGGGATAACCTAACTGCTCATGCAAATTTCATGCAAGTCTGTCCAGCTTTTTGAGCGTGACGACCTAACAAACATACACACATGCACACACGCACACTCACAAACTTTCGACTTTATAATATTAGTTAGATTACCAGCTCATTTGGAAATATTCCATTTTATTCTAATTTTATACAAGAAATTTTTAGTTCATTATTGGAACATCTCACAAATATAACTTTTACTCAATAACTACAAATAATACGTAAACCTTAGCTACCACACAATAAAACCGTGTTAAATCTGCATATTATGAACTAAAAGTAATTAAACATACTTAATTTCATAATGGTTAAAATGACATTTGAAAACTTCTAAAATCTTTAAACCTGATTTACTCCAAACTACGATTTTCGAAATGTTCCAGTACTGATTTGGACCGACGATATGTCTGACTAAGTTACTGCACTCTTCCTACTGAGGGCAGTATTATAATTACTATTACCGTAAGATGGGGTTATTTGGTACATTTTTAATGGAAAATATGATTCTGCTTAAAAACTAATAAGTTTTAGCGCTTGAACATATTTTTTTATCGTAAACCGCATCAACACGCTTCGTTGGCAATTCAATCCACTCCTCTATTGTAAACCAATCAAAAGATATATATTTTTAAAAGCGCTATTCCAAATTTCGCCGATTTGGGGGAATTTGGAATGTGGTGTGTCTCTTCTCCGTTTTTTTTAGTTTTCTCGAGCTGTATTGATTTATGGAGGTCCTGTGATAATTGGAACAACGGATGGATAAATAAACTTACGTTAGATTGTAATTTGACAGTTAAGTTATTTAAAAAAAGCGAGTTATTGAATTTCAAACTTTATTCCGGGGGTTTTTGGAATCCGATGTAAATTGCATTTGAAAAAATGACTGTGAAAAGTGACTTATTTGGAATTAAGGGCAAGTACAAACTTTCATTTAAAATAAATGTTTCAATCTAGTTCTGAAATATGATTAAATGATACCATATAAAATAAACATTTTAATATAGAAACAAAGTCTAATCTATAGGTAAATATTCTTCAAAACAAAAACAATCAAAGTGTCAAACTAGGAACTTTATTTTCTAAGCCGCAACTGACACATAGTGGAAAGAATATACATGTATTATTATAAAAAATATTCTGAACACAGCATTTATCAATTATTTTATTACTCAAACAATCACATGTAAGTATAGATGTACAAAATCAACGAAAGTAACAATAATAATTATTATATTATGTTTCTACATTTTCGCATTTTTAATATGGCACATGAGCTTTTTTACCATTTCCCGCATTGGTGTATTTTCTATGGTGTTTACGCACCATCACTTTTGTGCTGTAATATATAAAATAAAATTCAGAATTGAGAAGTTTACCACCCCTTAAATAATACTACGAAACCGTACTTGGACCTATTTGGGACAGTGAACAAAAACTATTGTACTCGTAGAAGTTGTGCTTGCATAGGATAGGTTATTTGGAACAACATTCCTAATAGCCCCAATCTTGTTGCTAATAGCCCCATCCCATAAAATACAATAAATATGGCGACTCCAACAAGTTACAGTATCATTAAGCCCATAGCAACCACGGAAGTGTACAAATTTCTTGGCATATGGGTCGACGAACATTGTAACTGGAAGGCCCATATTGAGTATGTTTGCTCCAAACTGAACCGATTTGTTTTTGCGTTAAGACAATTACGGCGTACGGTAAATGAAAGTGCTGCCATCACTGCCTACCATGGTTATGTCGCTTCAGTTCTGAGGTATAGTCTTTTACTGTGGGGAAATTCTACTAACGTTATCAAAGCATTTATAGTGCAGAAAAAATGTGTACGAGCTATATGCGGCGTGGGTCCTTTAGACTCCTGTAAACCACTCTTTAAAAAACTACAGATCTTGACCATGACTGGCTTGTATATTATGCAGGCAGGGGTTTTTGTTAAGGAAAATCCAAATTTATTTGAAAAATTTGAAACTCATGGGCATTTTCAGTTAAGCAGTAGAGACCCTACCAGGTTAAAAATGTCAACATGCAAGACCACTTTGTACCAAAGAAATTGTAGTATAATGACCATCAAAATATATAATAAAATTCCAATGGCTATAAGGGAGCTCTCGACTAAACAGTTCAAATATAAGTTGCATAGTTGGTTAACTGACAAATGCTTTTATGATATAAAGGAATTCTTCGATTTTAAATTGTGTAAATAAAATGCGAATGTGAACATACCTTATTATTATGTATTATAATTCACTTGAATTGTTCATAGGAATGATGCACTTATTTTGATGATATTAATTAATTTTTCCTTTATCATGCTTATTATAATGTATGAATTAAATTTATTTTTGACATGAATAATCCAATTAACAAATTTGACTACTTTGACGAAAAATTTGGACATTTTATTGTAAATAATATGAATAAACGTAATTGTTATATTAATAATATTGTATAATTATCTACTAATAACAATATAAATTTTGTATGCCAGCACGCTGGTGAGACATGCTGATCTCTATCTAAATTTATAACAGCATTGATGTACCATGTTTCATGCAATAAACAAATTTCATTTCATTTCATTTAAAAATACCCTTAGAATCCTAGGAAAACGTATATCTACGAGTACATGAGTAAATTCAGTTTCTGTATACCTCCAAAATCTTAGTGTTCCAACCAGAAGTAGACCACGTACAAAATCACTCGTATTCACGAGTTTTTTTCAAAATTGTATATCTTCTTTGGGAACACTTCTTTATCCTTTAAATTTAGTTAAAGACATTAACATTGAATCAAAGAATTAACATGTTTCAAAGAAAAACACCTAACGTTGCCGAGTAAAAAAATGTATGCAGTCAAATCTTTTATTTCAAAAATTCCAAATAGCCTCGTGAAAGTCAAATAGCCCCATCTTACGGTACTATTATTATTATATAGGTTGAGTAGCGTGATTAGGCTATAGGATTAGCATTGATTGTGTTCACTAGATACTACCTACTACTACTACTGAATGCCTAAACACCCCCAGGTGTTTTTCTTGCGTATGTAAGTAGGAACGATAGAGTTTAGGCAGGAATCCGATAGTGACACGTTGTTGGGTTTGTATTATTTTTCTCAAACTTGTGTCTCTTCGAGTGTTAATGTGTAATATTGGTGGAGTATTAGTCATTGAGTGTTCGTTAACGTGCACGAGTGTGGGCAAATGATATAAACTCAAATAGCGTGTCGCTTTGCATTTTTTTCCAAAACTCCCAGGATGTTTCAGTAAAGCATCCACCACTTTACTGAATCTGTAAATAATCGGCAAAAAATCTGTAAATCTGACTATGTAAATAATCGACTTGACTACTTGACCACGCGGATTGCTTGACTTTCCTATTATGAAAAGGAAGGAAACAAGCACGTCTAACGCCCATTCACAAGAAAGGTGATGTAGCAAATGCATGTAATTACAGGCCGGTTGATACCGGCCTTCCCGCGCTCGGGAAAGTATTAGAGTCAATAGTTCAACAAAGAATATATTGGCACATCAAAGAATTCTTACACCCAGACCAACATGGGTTTTTACCTAAAAAATCTACTGCGTCTAATCTTATAGGTTTTGTCAATGATATCTCGGAGGCTCTTGATTCTGGAGAAGAGGTACATGCAGTGTATACGGACTTTAGCAAGGCTTTTGACCTGATTGACCATATTCTTCTTTTAAAGAAGATCTCTGCAATGGGTATACATGGCTCTTTGTTGAGATGGTGTGAGTCGTATTTGTTAAATAGATCACAATTGGTCATGATCCGCGGATACACGTCAAGATTACGATCGATACCCACAGGCGTACCTCAGGGCTCACACATAGGTCCGTTGTTCTTTTTGATATTTATCAATGATTTAACTGCTAAGATAAATTGTCCTTTTAAAATGTATGCTGACGACTTAAAATTATATGTGCGCATAAAAACTGAGAATGATGTAATTTTTTTCCAAAATGAGATTGATAAAGTTTTTTCGTGGTGTTGCCAAAACAAGATGATTTTGAATATAGAAAAGTGCTCGCATATAAAATTTTCAAAAAAAAGAAATCCCATAAATTGCACTTACAATTTAATCAACACACCTCTTATCGAAGTTTCGACCATTAAGGATTTGGGAGTTACAGTTGATAGTTCTTTAAATCTTCGATCTCATATTGACAACATAGTTAAAAAAGCATCCCAACTTTCTGGTTTTATTTGTAGACAAATTAAAATGTTCAAAGACCCTAACGTATTACTTCCGTTATATAATAGTCTGGTGAGAAGTACTCTGGAGTATAACGGCTCTGTGTGGTCACCTGGCTATGCTGTGCATAGTGACAGACTTGAGCGTATCCAAAAAAGATTTTTGTCTCAGCTGACGTATGCGATGAACAAATGTAAAATGTTACAATCATATGAGGCTAGATTAGCCTATTACAAACTCAATGCACTAAATGTACGACGAAAAATATCTGACGTCATGTTTCTGTACAAACTGATTCACGGCTTAGTTTTGTGCCCAGATTTTCTTGTGAGCATAGACATAGAGGTTCCACGTCTCGGCAGTCGATTGATTAACCGAAAGACCTTCAAATTGCCGCGATGGCGCACTAATATAAGGCAACACTCACCTCTATATCGAATGCTATCGAGTTATAACGCAATCCGCTCCTCTTTGGATATCTTTGATGGTTCTTTGGCCTCAACAAAGGCTAAAGTGAAGAAAGTTATGGTGAATTGACAGATCCTTATTATTTGTTAGATTCCTTTACTTATTTTTGTTTCCTGATTTATTTTTCATTTATATTCTGTTTCACTTTGATTAATGTACACAGGTAGGTATAATTATTATGTACCTGCAAAGATTTAACACTGTCTTGTCAAAATTGCAAGCTGTGTTCACTGTTTTTAGGATGAACACTGAATGTCTGGTTTTTATTTTAATTCTATGTGCTAACGGTGTTACATTCAATTTGTGAACCGAATAAAAAAAAAAAAAAAATTTGACACTGGCTGAATGCAAAAACCGTGTAAGGTATGATAGGTATAGTGATTATACTAGCTTTAGTATATCTGACTAATGTCTGGTTTCTGAACCCTTAGTTAACTTTGACTAACCGGTAAGTGTTGCTGTCTTCATCATTTGCTTAGTGCCAGATAGAGACAACGATAGGCTTATCTGTTGTCGAAAGTTAACTAAACTAGGAACCAGGCATAACTGACTTGACACTTAAACATAACCTATTTCTTATTTTTTGCTAATTCCATTATTATCTTAACGCGATACTAGACAAGCTAGATGCAAAAATCGTGCTAAGCCAAAAATAAGCCGTCTTACCACAAAAGATTTAGACCAGAGTTGAACTGATGATTCTAAATAATATCTCCACAAATCGACGTCTAATCCTCGCTTTTTTTCTAAACAACAAATTTACAAGTAGAATAATCAGGAATGCGAGGATTGAGTAACAAAACGCGAGCGATGTACGTCGATTTTGTCGAACGAAAGTTTATGAACGTCTGTTTAATTACTCTGGTCTAATCATTTATGGTAAGACCGAGAAAGAAGTGACACTTTTTCGGTTTTCCCACCCAAATAGCACCGAACTTTTTTGTGTCAGAAAATAAAGTGAGTTTTTTTTTTCAGTATCTCATAAGCCCACTAATTTACTACCCGTTGGGTACGAAGTCGTCCAACGGAAGAATCCCGACATCGGCATCTACCAGATCTGCATCAGATACAGAAAACCTCGGCCAAGAAGCATATGAATGAAAATTAATGATAAAAATATTATCTTCTTTATAGCACCTACATATTATTATCTATGCATCTATACCTGTACTATAAAATAATAACGCAGAGAAGGATAGTTCCATGCGTATTTTCACTCAAAAGTGAAGCCACTTTTTTATCAATGTGTGCGTGAGTACCGTGTAATTATCTTCTCCAAAACGCACACAAGCGCAATGAAAATGTCGCTTGCGTGTGGGCATTTCGTCCAAAAGCAGGGAAAATGTAGAAACATTTACCGTAAAAGCTTTGATTTCGAGCAATAGCGAGTCAAATTCCCAACTAGGCCCAGTAAAAGTCTCAGTAAAAATGGCTACACGGCGCTAGCGAGTACTTGACTTCTTTGCGTTATTATTCTAAGATCTATAAGTAGGTATATTATTCAAAACAAACTCGAGAACGGCTGGACAGATTATACGATGATCTATGATATGATTTATCACAAAACGATATAATCTGTCACAAATATAACGATAATTTATTTTCTCATACATTTTCTATGGAACGACTTAACATGGCAACTTCTGTGGAACCAGCTATAATTAATTTAAAAAAAAATTGAAGTCCCACTGCAGCATCTTTTTTCTTTATTGTGTTCTTTCTTTTTATTGTTTTTTTATAACTTATTTTTCATTGTAGCTTTAATTTTGCGAAGCAATCATAATATTTTAGATTCAAGTAAGCTACGAGTATAACTCAGATCTTAACATTTAGCTATACTTAATATTAGAGAATGTATTCATTATGTATTCTGTATTTTGAGCCACTTAATAAATAAATGTTCTACTTAATTATATGCAGTATTTAATAAAATATGTAATCTGTGTTATGAGTTAAATGGTTTTATTGTGAAGAAATTCACCACATCAATATAGGATACTACAAGCGCCACACGGTTTTACCTATGTCACTCGGATAAAATGTAGCCTATGTCACCCGGGATAGTGTAGCTTTCCAACAGTGAAATAATATTTCAATACGGTTCAGTATTTCGGCGCCTATTCAATGCAAACTAACAATCAAGTCTTTCCTCTTTATAACATTAGTATATACCTAGATTGATCAGACACCTAAATTGTAACTAGCTTGCTAGCGCTGGTTTCTATCAGTCAACACTTCCTGAAGACAGGGATGGAAGTTGTAAGCCTTAATTACTTAATTACTTAGCTACCATTCTCTTCTCTTCCTCTGCTTCTGCGTCTACGCTCGCATATCCTCATACGAACGAACAAAGAAGGTAAATACAATTATTAAATATAAACAAAAACCCAACTGCAAAAAGCGTAAATAAGCTCTTAATTATCTCTGTAGTATTCTATGAATAACACGTTGTTCGGGTTTATAATAATTTGCCCACACTTGTGCCCGATATCCCACCAATACTACACATTAACTTTCGAAGTCATCTACATTCCAGTTTGCAATCTCATAATATTATTATTTTCAATCGAAAAGACACAAAATCAACAACGTCTAAAACATTATATCTTTGCCGCCAAAATTATATCTTTGTTTTATCGCACCCATGACAATGGCCATAGACTTGTAAACAATTATTCCGATTAAATTACGTCATTGTAGTTTGTCCTATCACTTTGTAACTTCAGTTATCTAGCTCTTTTCTGCAAAATTATAAAATAGAAACATCGGCAAGTGCGCGTCGGACCACGCCTGTGGGTTCCAAATACATAGCGTTCATGTTTTAATTAGAGTTGCAATCTTGTTTATATAATAAAACTAGCTGCGCCCCGATGTTTCACCCGCGTTTGGATAATATACGCTAATAAGCTTTATTAATTGTAGCCTATTGTGTTACTCTGATATGTAAGCTATATTATTGTGAAGTTTCATCAAAATTCATTCAGTAGTTTTTGCGTGAAAGAGTAACAAACATCCATCCATACAAACAAACTTTGCGTTTATAATATTAGTAGGATTATACGATTACAATTTGATTAGTATCAGCTCCTGAAACTTAGAATAATAATAGGTATATTTGAACACATAAAAAGGATACATTGCTAGTAAATTTAATTATATATTATTAATAATAAATAGGTAATTACAAAGATTTTAAATCATCATAATTTTAGACATACAACAGTACCAACCCATAGTTCCATTTGACCATTAAGCTACGTAACCCTAAAAGACGTCGCTGACCTCAATAAAGAGACCGTTCGTTCGCTTGGATTGTTGAATAAGTGCTCTGCGAATGAGGACTCTATCGCCTTACTTTTAAAGGTCAACTTGATACCATTATCAGATGCCTTCCTTGCAGTGCTAAACGTGGCAACTACAGAATATACAGCTATAATCATGTATGTGGTGGCTGTGTGTATAGAGCGTCTTGATTGCTCGTCAGTCGCTATCCGATCGCTTGATTGCACAGAGCCTTTTCTGCCGCCAAATTTACATTTGGAATGACTTAACTTATTTTTATTTCGAGTGTTTTTGGCCAGTGATATTGTTTAACCACTCGATTGATTGAGTTCGTTTTTTTGTTTCGGATTTTGTTCCTGTTAATTATTAGAGGTATGTTTACATTTGTTTTTAATTGTTGTAAGTTATTGTCTTAAAGTGGAACTGCTTTATGAAACAAAGAGTTGGTTTTGGTTTTTGTGTTCGGGAGTTTATAAATATACTGCGTGGGAGTCTAATTTAGACCACTGTTCATCTTTCTTTCTCAGCATCAGTTAAGCAAAAAGAGAGAGAGAGAAAGAACCGAAGATTCGATGTAGGTATACTGTTTCGAAGTTTTTTAAGACCAGGGACCCAATTAAAATATGAGTGAAAAATTTTTTTTGTTAATTTAATTATGCAATGAAGGCGATTGGGAAGACAGAAACGCGATTACGAATAATTGGCTCGATAGAAAATAATCACAAAGATCACACTAAATTCCATCTAAACTTGTCACTAACTAAGAGATTCCATCATGAAACCACGTGGAAGTTATACCAATAAACGGGGATTTTTATATAGGAAGCGATTGGGAACTTACATTTTCTAATTTCATTATTAGTTTTTTACAATAAATAGAAACATACAAAAACTAGTAGTTCAAGCGCTCGCGGTCATCTGCCATTTCCAACAGTATGACCACCAAATCCAATCCAAACTACAATTTCGTTTATTTCATTAATTAGCTGTCTCGTGGTATCACCCGCGTTCACTAATTGTATTTTATCTCATCGGTGTAAAAACAGGAGCTGATAATTCGAAAATAAAATTATCATGGCTGGACCGATTTTGACGGGACTTTACCTGGCAATCTGCCAGTGAAACTCCCGTCAAAACCGCGCCAGCCGTTTCTTAGATTACCCGACAAACAGACGGACAGACAAAATAATAATATTTGATTTTTCGTTACAGGCACTGTATACACTTTTATACAGTATGTAGCAAAAATCTGTTATTTTGATATTACAAATAGATACTTCAATTCTGTTGGTTTATATACAATATTGATTAATTACTTGGAACATACAAACTATGTGATGAGTCCACAACAAAAAGTGAGGTTGCGAACTTCGTTCACACACATGGCTATAAATATTTTCATACCAGCTGCTCGACAATTTATGTGCCAGTACATGTCATGCATTCTCACTGTGTAGCTAAGTATTGATTCCAAGCGGGGACGTAATTTTGTATGAATAGCCCAAGGGCAATAATGTGATTTGAATTAGGAACATCGTATGAAAACTGTAGCATAAAACAAAGCCATATAGGCTTTGTAAAACGAATTTACTCGTCATGACGTGACTTAAATTGACACCGGAATTTATTCAATCATACGTTTTAGGAATTATCAATACCTAATTTACCTACTACTTGAAAAATCAAAAGGTAAATATGTGTAAACCTATAACGGTTTTAATCAATGGAGTACAACAAAAAGAGTAGAGACTGTGAATCCGTCCTTATAGTGTATTTAGAACACTTGAGTCATCAACTAGAAAGCCAAGCAGCCTATGGTTCAATTTTATTACGTGGCCCTGGGTTGTATTTTTTTTTATATGTTTTAGTTATGGCTCGCACGGTTTGTGCATATAGCCAGTGTCAAGTATTTTATTTTAAGTATTTCTTAATTTCACAAGTCACAAGTTAAAAGTCACAGCAATGTTATAGCAATCGTGGTCAAGTAGTCAAGTCAATTATTTACATCGTCAGTCACGATTCAGTAACGTAGTGGATGCTTTACTGAAACTTCCTGGGAGTTTTAGAAAAAATGCGAAATGGCACGTTTTTTGAGTTTATATCATTCGCCTACACTCGTGCACGTTAACGAACACATAATGGTTAATATTCCACCAATATTACACATTAACACTCGAAGAAACACAAGTTTGAGCTAATAATACAAAACCAACAACGTCTCACTATCGGATTCCCGCCAAAACTCCCTGGGTTGTATTGTCTCGCAGAAAGTATGAAAAGTAGAGTATACACCTCAAGGGCTGTCTTCGTCTTTGGCGGCTGGAACCCCTCGCTTCTTCAGGACTCTCCCTCGCTACGGTTGGGTGGTAACGCTAGAGTTTTTCTTGAAGTTCTGGGTTTAATATCCCATGACGATAAAACAGTACTTTACCTACTCGGTGCATAATCTACTATTTTATTATGTGGAGAGATCAACCGCAGGTGTTTGCTCTGAGTCTAGGTGTTTGTGGGACTATGGTCCTCGTAGTTCATGATTGTATATAGCTACACGGAACCCTAGTTAGGGGTTCTATGATCTATAATTGTGACTGTTTTAATTTTTAGGGTTCCGTAACCCAGGGTGAAACCGTGATAGATGGACAGTTTAAATTTTCGCAGATTATGTATTTCTATTGCCGCTAAAACAAAAAATACTAATATACAGAATAAAATTAATATTTATGAGGGTTCCCATACAACAAACGTGATTTTTTTGCTCGACCTTTTAGATAACGGTACGGAACCCTTCGTAAGCGAGTCTGACTCGTACTTGTCCGGTTTTTGTATTATTCTACCTATTATTATTAGTACCTATAAGTTCATTTCAATGAACTCAGTAAAATGACAGCGTATCAAACGGCCTTGCTGCTATTTTAAGGAAACTGATAAAACAGTGGCGGCCCAATGATTCTTTGTAAAATTGTTAAAAATTGAAGTGTCTGTTTTATTGTCAATACTTTTTACATAATAATATTGTATATGAAATAATTATATAAGTACCTACGATACTTATGACAAAACATTATTTTTTATAATTTATGTCTATCTATCCGTTTGTCTGCCTGTTTGTGCCGGCTGGATCGATTTTGACTTTCACTGGCTAATGTTAATGTTGAGTTTTTTTTAACCACATACTGAACATTTGTTCGATATAAGAAAACAATTTAAATTACATAAAATCAAAAACTTAAAGTTACTAAATCATAACTTTTACGATTTTTCCCCGTCGGGGCAGGCAGAGACTACATCTCTCCACCTGCTACGATCCCGACACACCCCTTTCGCTTCTTCTACTTTCATGACTTGCTTCATACATGCTCTCCGGGTATGGGTACTCTTGACTAGGCCTTTCGATCTTGGTACGTCTAACGGCCGAAATTAATAATCAATCCAATCCAAATGTTGCTATCTGGGGTTCATATCACAATCCACTTTTAGTGTCAAACGTGCCAATAACCGATCCGTGGATTGGTTTATAAAGGCACGCAGAATGGAAATCGATCGAACGATAATAGGCAGCAATCCAAGATCGATTTCAATCTTGGATAGGAGATACAATATTAATTTCGGCTGTAAGTCGACCGGCTGGTCCATTCACACTCGACCCATAAATCTCTTTTGTAAATCTACCTTCATCATTTTCTAGATGCTCAAACCATCTAAGCATGCCTTTCTGAATTTATGTCACTTCATCCAAAATAGAGAGATTATCATTAATAGAGCGGTTTTATTTTGTAGGGTTGTTTATCATTAGGGGTTGTTACTTAGGTTACCAGCTAGGGTTTCCTATATTTTAGGCAGGGGTTCTGTTAGTATAGGGATTACAGTCATCTTGTGTAGTACTTTTTCCTGCCCTATGTTTTGTTTGACTTATTATTTTCACGTCGTCGTTTTGAATAGTTGTAAGTTTGTAACCACTGCTATTTTTTGCACTAACCGCTTATTTATATCACGAACCCAATCTGTAACTTCAATGTAGGTTGTGATATCTTATCACATTTTGGCACCGCAAGTGCGATACATAGACAGACCAACTTTCCGAGATATTTCCAGTACGTAAACAATGATGATGCAGTTCTGTCTAAACTGATATCTTCAAAGCAATCGTTATCTTGCTTTAGACATTCGTGCAGACTTCCTTAGAAAAATAATAGATAGGAACCTAATATTTTCCAGCGGTCTGGTTATTTGTGACGTTTCCATAATGGTTCTCACGGCTAAACAGCTTAACCGTTATCGATGAAATTGAGTGAGGAGATAGTTTGAACGAGAGAAAGAAATTAAGATACTTTTATGAATATGCATGTTGTAGTCAACTTTTTAACACTGAAAACTACTTTTGAACAACACGTTCGAAACTAATTTCAAGGTAAAAACTGGTTTCGACTGATTTTGGTAGTCAAAACTAGTTTTGACTGATGATGGGCGCAGCCGCGGGAAACAGTTGCTTAATTTTTAAGTAGCTATGACAAAACTATAGCCAGGTACCAAGAGAAAGTTTCTAAGTCATCATGCCCATAGTGAAAGTTTCGCAAAAGAACTGATTCAATGGTTTTTACGTGTCGGTGTCGCAACATGGCGAAATGTTCGTACGACGACCTACCTGATGGGATTTCCAATTGTGTCCAACATTAAACCAGTTGTAAAGGTCAACGACCATCAAAGATCCTGTTGAGATGCTCCGATGAGAATCCAATATCTTTGGTCTTAGAGTAAAGAAGAACTTATGAAATTTAAAACAAATTCTTCCGTTAGCTTTTGTTTGGTAATCTAATGAGGTAGGTCCGGCGTCTGTGGCATGTCATGACATCGAAGAGCCTCTGACGTGACTTAACGGCTGTGTTAGTCGATAACAGAAGGGGCCGAAGAGCGCGGAGCGATTTCATTCTTCACGTAACTTAAGAAATTCATTCGGCCCATTTAGATTCCGCCATTCTGCTCCTGCCGGTGGTCCTCCCACTGCCAAAAATAATTCCCTCTAGATAAAGTGTGTTATAATACGACCCTACCTCTCCCTTCGAATTCACTTTTGACATCGCGTAGTGGCTGAGCAATTGGACTGATGCGCTTGGTGTCGCGGGTTCTACTCCCGCCCGGAACAAATATTTGTGCAATCCACAATTTATTTGTTTCTGGTCTGGGTGTGATGAGTATGTGAAATTATATGTCTGTACAAGCGGCACCCACGATACAGGAGGTAATCCTAGTATGGGGCTAACAAAAAAAAACTTTCACGGGCAGAATGAGTGATTATTATATTATTTATAATATGATATAAAATAACAATAATAATAATAATATGTAAAATATCGTAAAATAATTAAATATCCATACTAATATTATAAATCTGAAAGTAACTCTGTTTATCTGTTTATCTGTCTGTATATCTGTTTGTTTGTTACCTTTTCACGGCTAAACGGCTGAACCGATTTCGATGAAATTTGGTATAGGGGTAGATTGGACCTATGAGACGTACATAGGCTATCTTTTGTCTCAAAAAATAATCTTTAAGGGGATGAAATAGGGGTTGAAAGTTTGTATGGGGAATCCATAATTCCTCAAGTTAGGGATCTGAAAATTCTTATTTAGGCTTTTGGTAAGAAATAAATAAATACGGGTTTCAGCGTTTTTGCAAAATCATCCCTAAAGGGGGAAAAGCAAGGGGGTTGAAATTATGAGGTATTCTTTAGATGCACCCCCTACGGACCACAATAAACGGCTAAACGGATCGTAATTTAAATTGGAAAGTAATTAAGGGGGGAGAGTGCGATGGGAGGAGGGGGAGAAAGGGGTAAAGTGGGGGAAAGGGGGAGTAGATGGTAGAGTGAGGGGAGAAGAGGGTAGAGTGGGGAGAAAGAGAGGGGAGAGCGGGAAGAAAGAGGGGAGAGTGGGGGGAGAAAGCGGACAGAGTGGGGGGAAAAAGAGGGGAGAGTGGAGGGGGGGAAGGAGGGGAGAGTGGGGTGAGAAAAAGGTTAGAGTGGGGGGAGAAAGAGGGGAGAGTGGGGGGAGAAAGCGGACAGAGTGGGGGGAAAATAGGGGAGAGTGGGGGGAGAAAGAAGGGAGAGTGGGGTGAGAAAAAGGTTAGAGGGGGGAGAAAGAGGGGAGAGTGGGGTGAGAAAGAGGGGAGAGTGGGGTGAGAAAGAGAGTAGAGTGGAGAGAAAGAGAGGGGAGAGTGGGGGATAAAGAGGGGTGAGTGGGGTGAGAAAGAGGGGAGAGTGGGGGATAAAGAGGGGTGAGTGGGGTGAGAAAGAGGGGAGAGTGGGGGGAGAAGAGGGGAGAGTAGGGTGAGAAAAAGGGTAGAGTGGGGAGATAGAGAGGGGAGAGTGGGGTATGAGGGTAGAGGGGAGAATGAGGATAGAACGGGGGAGAAATAGGGGAGAGTGGGGAGATAGAGAGGGGAGAGTGGGGTATGAGGGTAGAGGGGAGAATGAGGATAGAACGGGGGAGAAATAGGAGAGAGTGGGGTGAGAAAAAGGGTAGAGTGGGGAGATAGAGAGGGGAGAGCGGGGAGAATGAGAGTATAGTGGGGGGAGAAAGAGGGGAGAGTGGGGGAAGAAAACGGGAAGAGTGGGGGAAAGAGGGGAGAGTGGTGGGAGAAAGAGGGGAGAGTGGGTTGAGAAAGAGGGGAGAGTGGGGTGAGAAAGAGTGTAGAGTGAATAGAAAGTGATGATACAGTGGGGGGAGAAAGAGGGAAGAGTGGGGGGAGAAAAGGGGAGAGAGGGGGAGGAAGAGGGGATAGTGGGGGGAGAGTGGGGGGAGAAAGAGGGGAGAGTGGGGGAGAAAGAGGGTAGAGTGGGGGAGGCAGTGGAGAGTGGGAGTGAAAGAGGGGAGAGTGGGGCTAGAAGGAGGGGAGAGTGGGTGGAAATAGGTGAGAGAGATTGAGTGCGAAATATATAGAAATAGAGGGAGAGGGAGTGAGCGAAGGAGGGAAAGGAAGAGATATAGACGGAGAGGGTGAGGGAAATAAATATAATGGATGAGATGGACAGGGAGAGGGAACGCAAGAGATTGAGAGTGGAGAGGGATATTAATGATAGAAAGATAGGGAAAGATATAGAGATATAGGGAGAGGGAAAGAGATGGAGGTAGAGGAAGAGAGATAGAAAGAGCGAAAGAGGGAGAAAGATAGAAAAAGAGCTAGAGAGGGAGAAAGATAGAGGAAAAGGGAGTGAGAAAGAGACAGATATATTCTTACCTATAACTGTTCCCCGCGACATCAATTGATTTTCTAAACAGTTTACATTTTATATAAAAATGCGAATGAAGTTGCGGGTATCAGCTAGTAAGATTATAAAATAAATGGGAATAATAACAATATAAATGACTGTGTAGTCATCATCATCATCATCTCAACCAGCGCACGCGTCTCACCTCTTTCCGGAGGATTAGGCCTTTATCCACCTCGGAGGACCGGTCCCAATCCCACAGATACTGCTCTTACTTATTTTGTTCTAGATAATTAAGTCATAAAATATAGCTAAATCAGATTACTGGTTAATATAGGCTGTAGTAATATGTAAATATCAAGTAAGTTGACCCACTAACCTCTTTTTATGAGACAACTGAAGTGGTTCTCAGAATTTTCATGTCGTTCTCGATTTCCGCCATTTTGCCAATAGAGGCAGTTATTTATGTAAATTCTATGCGCACTTGCAGAAAACATTGTGTAAGACGCATATTGAGATATTGCCACGGTGGCAGAAACTATTAGTGTTAACTAATTTAGTATTAGAATACTACATTAATGTAGTATTAGTAAGTATACTACATTAAATTTAGTGTTAAATTTTTGGGGGTTTTAATACTTTGTGTGAATGCTTGTTACAAGATTTTATTAAGTTTCACCTGTTTCCGTCCGTTGTCTGTCTGTCTGTATTCAAATCCTGCAAGCTAAAATCTGCCAGTCTGTCCGTCTGTCACCAGGCAGTATCTCATGAACCGTGATAGTTAGACAGTGGAAATTTTTACACTTGTATTGCATTTGCCGCTATAACAACAGATACTAAAAAACAGAATAAAGTAAAAATTTAGGGGGGTCCCATACAACAAACGTGCTTATTTGCCTTTTAATTTTTTTTACGGATCCCTACGTGCGCGGGTACGACTCGCACGTGGCCGGTTTGTACATGACGATGCGCTCGAATGTGGTGCTGAACATAACTTCAATACGGCAATACGGCAACAAACTTCAATACGGATTTCAGGCAATTGAGGTCAAGTTTTTAAGAAGGCAGACTATTTTATATAGTGACTCACTCTCTGGGCTGGACCAGCTGAAGTATGCGAAGTGACATACCAAGAAGGCAGACTATTTTATATAGTGACTCACTCTCTGGGCTGGACCAGCTGAAGTATGCGAAGTGACATACCGGTACTTTAGCCGAGTCAACCGAAGCAGGTTACTGATCCACGCACAGATTCTACGGACAAGTAAAAGTGACCGCGCGTTACTAGCTTCCTCATTTCTCTATTTCTTTTTTAAAACAACGTAGCCCCAATTGCTCCTGCATCTTGGGCACCGCTTACAGACATGATTTCACATACACGTCACAAGACACCTTTGGACTAATTCTTTTTTTGTTGCGACTGTTATTGTCAGGAGAAGGTTCTTATGGAAGAAAAAAATAAAAAAGTTACGCCGAACATTACAAACTTAGAGGAAACTTCACGATCACATTAATTTAATGTAATGTAACATTTTTGACAGGAAAAATGACGATTACAGGACAATGTCTGTCGGGTCAGCTAGTACAATAGAAAACACATCAGCTGCATTAATCAGTATGTAGGTAGTTAAGTACGTGCCCTATACAGTATACACAATTTAGATGGCTGACATTGTATTCCATGCACGTCGATTCATAAGAAATGTGATTTATTCACATTACAGAACCCGATGCTTAGAACACGGATTCTTTGACGTCCGTATTTATTTACTCGTAAATAAATGTATTGGCAGTATTTTATGTTGTGAATTGTCATGCATTTTGTTTCCTTGTGATATAATATTAGGTACTTACTTACGTATTGGCGGTTATTTACGCGATATCTGGTAGGTTGGTTCAGTTATATAGTAATTATATCAGTTTTTGGCACTTACGTATGAAAAAAATCATGTCAATGATTCGAAATTTGGTAGTAGTAGAGATCAAGGTCAGTATTTTCTTCGTAGGGTTACATAGAAAAAGTTTTTGTATAATGAATAACTTTTCTAGTCGAGCTCTTGCCAAATATATTATTATTACCTACTATTAAATTAGTCACAGAGGAGTTCCATTATCTACTGGGGCCGGAACTGCCTGGCTATGTCGTATTATGTATGACCTCCTAATGCCAGCCAGTAACGTCACGTGACAGTCAACCCTACTTCTCACCTAATAACAGGCTGGCAATTTCGCATTACGAACGTTAATTATTAATATAATTTAATACACGAAAAAGAAAAATCCAGTTTACGGCCGTAAAAGAATTGCCTCGAAGTTGTCTGGTTTAAATAACTTCATAATACCGCCCCTGGCCGTGTCTTGCTCGCTTTCGCTATTAGGTGTCACGCGTATTTATTATTATCGGGAGAGAAACATAGGCACCTACCTACTTACAATTTTAACCACATCGTCGTACTGATGAGCTTCGAACTCGCCCTCTACGACGTGGTGAACTAGCAGAAAACCAACTGAGCAATCATCCTTCAATAAGAC
This sequence comes from Hylaea fasciaria, assembly GCA_905147375.1. Lineage (NCBI taxonomy): Eukaryota > Metazoa > Arthropoda > Insecta > Lepidoptera > Geometridae > Hylaea > Hylaea fasciaria. Next base: position 1,039,000 of record LR990213.1, on the reverse strand, counting down.
AACTCTTATTTTCTTTGTCTCAGGTTCCCAGAAGTGGAATCGCTCCCAAATATTCCTACACTCTTTTCAGACAAAGCATCGGCGACGAAGCATTGAATCATTTCATAAGTATTTTGATTAAACACGAATGTGTAAGTAATTGCGAGACCGAAAGCCTCTCCAGTGAGTCAGCCTTGAGCATGGTTTCAGTGAGTCAGAAGTGTAACTTGTTAGCCATAAAATACCTACATCACACCATAACAGTGTCGAAGTGTGATATTGTGTGACTAGTAGGGGTGGTAGTCCTAAGTTGTTTTGACGTCACATTTAAAAATCTTAATGCACCTATAGGTATACACTTATGTTTATAAAAAGTATTAAAATGGGAAAAATTAATACAATTTCCAACTCTATCTGTATCATTGTGAGGTTTAATATACGCTCTTTGACATTTTGGAAGTGATATTTGAGTATAATATTTCTAGATGTAAAACTGCGAGATATGTGACGTGACGTGACGGGGGGTCTCACGAATGTGACCAACTGTGGTATGGACGGGGGAGGGGTCAAAAATTCCGAAATTAGTGGGACGTGCTCATTTCAGGTCATTTGGTCAATGCAAGTCCTAGTTTCATGCAGTCACGTATCTATTTATAATGTTACTCTAGACTAGACTATTACGAGTATATATAGGCACTACATCAGAAACGAACATATTATTAACTAGCTAAAAACGCGTCTAATTCGCGCACAAACAAATATCAAAATTAATGATTTTGATATATACTTATCGACGTTTCGAATTAGACCCGTTTTTAGATAGTTCATTATGTTTCCTGTTCGCGAAAGTTTAAGAACTTCCAGAAACGAACATTCCCAACTCTGTGTTTTATGTGGCCTATCGATATGTCCAATCGATACATTAACGGGAAACGTGCTACTTGTTTCTGTTTTCACCAATACTCCCAGGAAGTTTCAGTAAAGCATCCACCACTTTCCTGTACCATGAATTTGTCCGCAAGCTACTTGACTAGACTATTGAGTGAAAGTCACGACTTGACACCTTGATTACCGTAATTAAAAACAATGTAATAAAATAATAATAATAATTCAGCCTGTAACTGTCCTACTAGTGGGCAAAGGCCTCCCCTCACTATCGTGAGGAGGGTTAGGCCATAATCCACCACGGGGGCCTAGTCTGGGTTCGTGGATAACATGCCTCCGAAATAATTCTCGGGCTTGTTGGTTTCCTCACGATGTTTTCCTTTACCGAAAAGTGAGTGATAATTACGTACATAATTATGTTTTAACAAGAAACACATTGGTACGTGCCCGCACTGGGATTTTAACTAGCCACCTCCGTTTTCGAAGGCGGACGTTCGCCCACTAGGCTACCACCGCTTGTAAAAACAATGTAATTGAGACACTAAATAAAATTCAAGAGTCGCTTGTTGATCACAAAGCGATGATTACCTAGGACCGTGCATATTATACTACACGTCACTAAAACGGTTACTGGTCAGTTACCTCTGAGTAGCGAGAAGACCCGTTATCCTACATTTTCGATGGTATGTGTCACCTTCCTTGGGACCTTGACAGTAGATGTGTTAACTAGGTACTTACGCACGTCTACCTACTTGCAAATCTGCTAAAGACTCGACATAGTACTCGATCACGCTTACTCGCGAGCGCGGGGGCGGGCGCGGACGCGAAATATCAAACACAAGAAGCACCTCGCAGTTTCACGCGCGTTAACTACTATCCCGCGGGAACCATTAATTTTTACGTGATAAAAGGTAGCCTATGTGTACCGGGGATAGCATAGCTTCCCAACAGTGAAAGAATTTTTCTAATCGGTTCAGTAGTTTCGGAGCCTATTCATTACAACCAAACAAACAAAGTTTTCCTCTTTATAATATTAGTATAGATAATGACGTAATATAGAAGTGATCACGTACAAATCGCACGTACGGTCTAAGCCACGTCTACCGCGCCCGCGCTCGCGCCCGCAAGTTACCGTGAACGAGCACAGAGATTTAAGTTTTATAAAGTAACCCATAGAATAAGAATTAGCCGTTTTTTGTCCAATGAGGTAATGGTGGTGTGTGGGTTCAAAGATGTTCAGAGCACCCAAGGCCTCTGAGTGCTATCAATCGATGGAATCGTAGAGTTCCTTGGTGCTGTCTTCTGGAACGCGCATACTTCCGAAGCAATATAGTAGAGTCAACGGAGTTTCCTTTTCCTGTCCGATATACAGTCTTAGATGAGTGCTTGAAAGGGAAACGACCTTTTACAAACTGAAACCATAATCAATAATTACTACTATTTTAATTTTATTTTTCTATTTGTTGATGAGATTTAAGAGTTTGACATTTGTCTTGTAAAAGTGAGATATTATATGCCTCCTTACAATTAAAAAGAAATCCGTAATTTTATGTACTTAATGTTTTTAATCGGTTACTATTTGTAAATATGTATTTTTGATTAAACTACGCTTTTCCTTCGAAAGAGGCCCGCCTCGTCTAAAACAAAAATCAAATAAAAAAGAAGCTAAGCGGCTAAAATAATTAATTTAACATTTTATCAGACACAGACATGTTAAATCACCCCAATGCACCCTTACAATATTAATCCCTATTAAAAAAGCACGTCAAACAAAGGGCTGAAAGGGCCAAAATATTAAATTACTCAATATTTCATACCGATACTAATTTTGCTATCTTAACCCCTCGCCGCGAAACGACACAAAATATTACAAGAAAAAAAAATACCAGCCAAAGGAAAAAAAGCGTCGTGAGCCTAATTGACATTCTTTATGAGCGTCAGTCCTTAGACGGGGATATTTTTTAATTAGATATATTTTATGGGTTTTTTTCGAAAGGGGGGAGAATAAAGGGTTAACATTTGTTTGAGCTCAATGACACTATGTATTGAAGGCGGCAGAGACACAACTTGCGACTTCTTCGTGTTTTAGGGTTACACGTACCGCGTAAGAAAAATTACCTTATCTGGCCACACTAGTAGTGTAAATGTTTGTAACCTTTTCACGACTAAACGGCTGAACGGATTTTGATGAAATTTGGTATGCAGGTAGTTAACATTTTGAACTAACAGACACTTTACTTTTTATTCCGAAAACAGGTGTTTTCGGCGCAGGCGCACCTGTTTGGAGAACTAATTATAATCTGTGATATCCAATGTGTACATGAACTGAAGTATTATAAATGAGAAATGCTACTGATTAGGTATGTCAAGATCAAGGTCAAGGTATACTATTTATGCTTTACTATCATTGTAAGATACGATTATACTTCTGGGAATTACAAACGACTTAAGTGCATCTCAGTGCATTTATGTTATTCTGTTTTTAAGTATGTGTTGATATAAACGCTACAGAAATACATCGTCTGTGAAAATTTCAACTGTCTAACTATCACGGTTTATGAGATACAGCCTGGTGACAGACGGACGGACAGCGAAGTCTTAGTAATAGGGTCCTGTTTTACCCTTTGTGTAGGGAACCCTAAAACGTCCTCTCTGGCCGGCGCGTCGGTCTTGTCCTTATGTACCGTCTTGCACTGTGTCAATGAGAGCGGGGGGTCAATATTAGCGTTCCTCCGTAATCAGGCAGAGAAAAAATGGTCGATTAGACCCCCTTCGCTACGTTAATTTAGGATCATTGGGCAAGAAAGGTGGGTGACAGGACCCCTTTCTTAGTAAATTGTCTTTTTGAAACGGTATTCGGTATTGCCTCCGTTAGACTTTACGGCTGACTTACAGCGGTTTTTTTTAAATTTAATTTGGGTGCTGGGGCGCCATGTTTGTTCTTTGTAATCCTAGTAATATATTGTAAAAGTGAGTGCTTGAACGGCTTTCGGCCAGTTTTGATGAAGTTTGGTGTGGAGGTAGTTAACACCCTGGATTGACACATAGGCTACTTTAGTCCAAAAACAGAGGTAGCCCCGCGGGTTCAGCTAGCCCCCTATAAACGGCATGAGCTGCTTACAAATTCACGACGTACGCCGCGTCACGATGTAGTATAGAAATGTATGACAAGTTAGAATAATAACGCAGAGAACGATACTTGCATTCGTAATTTTACTCAAATGTAAAGCCACTTTTTTATCAATGTGTACATACATGAGTGCCGTGTTATTATCTCCTCCGAAACGCACACAAGCGCAATGAATATGTCGCATGCGTATTTAGTCCAAAAGCAGGGAAAATGAATAAACATTTACTAGAAAAGCTTTGTTTTCGAGCAATAGCGAGTCGAAGTCTGAACTAAGCCTAAAAAGTCTCAGTAAAAATGGCTACACGGTGCTAGCGAGTACTTGACTTCTATGTGTTATTCTTCTAAGTACGGCAACATCAGTGTGTGAAAGAGACCGCAACGGTACGTTTCTGTATAGAACATCGTGACGCGGCGTAAGGCGTGACGCTGTAAGCTGCCGATGGCGTTTATTATTATAGGAAACCATAGCCATAAACAAAATATTATGACTTCTTTGGTTCTTCTCGGCATTTATTGTTATCTTCATATCTTTAAATGAGCAATTCTTGTATACAGGGTGTATCGGCAAGGTGTAGTAATATTGAAATGTGGGTATGTGTACCTGGTGATGAATCATTTGCCAGGGTACTAAAACCTGAAATCGATAGTCGATTTTTTCACTAAAATTATTCACAAAATAACTAAATATTACAACCCTAACATGATACGGATGACGTCACGTTACGCGGGTCACTGGCATTGAATTATTTTTGTCGCAAAGCGCACCGCGGTCTTTGAATTTTCCCGACAATATTTTCTGGCATTGAATTATTTCTGCCGCAAAGTGCACCGCGGTCTTTGAATTTGCCGACAATATTTTAGGGTTCAGTATTGTTACAATGTTGAAAGCCTCTAAAATTCATTTCAGATACTTACCGCCTTAGAATAGAATTTTAGTATGTACATTACACGGAACAGATATCAATCAGCCGCCAAGGAATACTTTTGTCGGGTTGCATCTGTCCGGGTCGGTACAAATTGGTAAAAAACATTATTTAAAAAACAAACGGAACCTTTAGTACATTTACGAATTCTTATTGACGGATTTGACGGCGGATCACATGTTAGTCTTTGCGTCAAGTTCACTGACATTGCCCAGCTGATAACTAGGGTTGAACGATGGTTAGTTTTGCAGTAAACTTTGACGTGTCTTAATTCATTACCGTGACTACTTATTGATTTAAAATACCTCCAGACTACTTCGAAATAAGTATGTGTATGCATAGTTTCAGTATTAATACACCTTGCTGTTACACCTTGTATAATATACGCCGTAACATAATAGTTAATTATTTTATGAAACGATGACTTTTTGTTTTTTTTATCTATCTCTCTCTCTCACTATCTTTTACGGCGGGTCAGTGTTTAGCCGGATCGTCAATCCGATGCGTATTACCATATTTTGGCGGCCCAGTTTTAGCCTTGACATTTACGTGGAAAGAAATATATATTAGCAATTACAATACAATAACAATATTTATAACTACAACCGCATAACCAGTATAAAACAAATGAAAATGAAATGAGGAAGGCCCTTTATATGAGAAAGGAGTATAACTATAAACCTCAATTATTATTATCATAATTATAATTATATACATTTAAATATATATGTAAAAGCCGTATTAGTTGAATCATTTGAACTCCAGAACAGCTGTACATTTTTTTATAACCTCCGCTTTCTTGGATTTGCCTCTGCTTCAAATAGCTGAATAATTAGATAGGTACTTACTATTAAAACATAGTGAAAATTCACAACCGATGGGGCAGAAAGGTTCTAGAGTGGCGACCACGGACTGGAAGACGCAGTGTAGGCAGGCCTCCCACTAGATGGGCCGACGACATCAAAAGAGTCGCAAGCAACCGGGGGATGCAAGTGGCAAATTGTCGTTCGGTGTGGCGGTCTAAGGGGGAGGCATATGTTCAGGAGTGGACGTCTTCAGGCTGATGATAATGATGACGATGAAGAAAATTCACAGAAAGGAGAGAAAAACATAATTCATTTCTTCATACATTTTGTATGAAACGGTATGACATGAACACGTTTGTCAGCCAACTAGTATTAATCTTAATAATGTATAAATTATTACGTCATGTTGTTTGTCCGCGATGGACTCCTAAACTACTTAACCGATTTTAATCAAATTTGCACACCGTGTGCAGTTTGAACTAACTTGAAAGATAGGATAGCTTACATCTCAATTTATTGTCGCAATAACAAAAACCTTAGCCCTAGCAACGCGTGGCCGTGTCTTCTAGTATAAATATAAATGAGTACACACGCACGCATAATTTATTTATATATTTTCATGAAATTAGCCGTTTGTCCTGCACTAATTCAGTGAAGCGCCAAGAAAAATATCACTCAGATTAGTAGAGTGAAAAAAACGGCGGAAGAAAAATTGTGGGTCAAGCTATAAGCTACCAGGCCGGCGAGGGTTCTGAAGCCTTTTTAAATAAATTTTATAACAGGTTAAGAGCAAAAGTGTGCACTTATTTTTATTAAAAAAAATACTACAATTTATACAGAATATTAAAAGTTATACAGAACTAAAATAGTGTCATTGCAAAAATGCTGGCTGCATGATAAATTTGTTTTTTTTTATAGTAACGCACGAACGAATGTTAGTTTATGATAATAAGAGTTAGTAACCAAGTGGACGCTACAAACAGTTATGAGTATAACCCGATGACGAATAAGAATTCGTCATCGGGGCTCGCTAAGATTTGTATGTGCGACTGTGCGTCCATATGTTTTCACGAACAAGACACGAAATGGAGTTTTACAATTCAATACAATTAAAAATATAGTAAGCAGATAATTTTGTTTATTTTGTATACCATGGTATAATAACTATATTGGTTTTAACGTAATAATTATTTTTTCGTACGTTATAATCGCAGGACAATGTCAGTCGGGTCATCCAGTGCAAAATAACCGATTATGTTAGTATACTAGTTGTAGGAACTAACATGTAAGACAGTTCGTATAGAAACGTTCCGCTTACCCCGAACGGAACCCCAAAAACTTCGACGAAACGAAACCGAGAGAACCCGTGAAAAATCTTTATTAAATCCCTCTTGAGCTAAATAAGTTCATTTGGCGAGTGGAGAAAAAAATATATATATTTTCGCCTTTTTTGTAAATTAGAAAACATTTTCGACGATTTGTATGGCTTATTTCGGGGGTAATTAGTGATTGTCCGTAGGGGGTGCTATTGGAGAATTAAATTTATTTTTTTACTTTGAACTAATGAGGGAGAGCGAAGCGAGAGAAATGTGGGGATTATGGGATAAATTGGCCGGTATTAGTGGAGCTTGTAGATGGATCCTGGCAACGATACCGTACCTTATTAGATACGAGTGGGGGGGCACCTCGACCAATGGAATTTCGGTCGAACGGCCGACCTGTTTCCATTCGATCTTACCTGCTTTATAGAAGTCAACTCAGCCAACACTTGAAATTATCGGTATTTTACTAAAACCACATTCAAAACTTACGTACTTTTTTTAAATCTTTTAGTTAATTCCAAACAGAGAGAATCTAGAGTAGAATAGAGTAAGTCGAGTAGATATGTATCGTTACTCAGCCTGCAGTGGCATAAGCCGCAGATATTATCACCATGGCAATTACAAGAAATACAATATTAATAGATGATAATGGACATTTTGTTATCTACCAATAAAACAATAACATTGTTATATCAGCACTCCGAAAGACGACAGTCTTATCAATAAGTGATAAGCATGACAGAAGTCGTGATAAGAAAACTACTCACAATTAAATAATCCTATGATGTCTGTCGTGTTAAAGTTATAACTCGAAAAAAAAAAAAGAAATTGCTCATCATAATTTTATTGTTATTGGATAGTAGGGTTTGGCCTTAACAACATAACATCTATTCATGCTAACATAATAGTAAGTATATATATAAAGCACACATTTTAATTTCACATAATATCTTTTTTAACCTTATCTGAATATAATATAATTATAAATTACGCGTCACGTTGTCTGTCCGCGATGGACTCTTAAATTACTTAACCGATTTTAATCAAATTAGCACACCGTGTGCAGTTTGATCTAACAAAGATAGGGTAGCTTACATCTCAATTTATAGTCGCAATAACAAAACCTTAGCCACAGCAACGCGTGGCCGTATCTGCTAGTTTCTTATACCTAATTATATTATACCCATCAAAAAGATTCCCAATAAGCATGGTGGCCAAAATTGCACACACCTTGAGGAGACGGCTCTATCAAAACTCTTAGAGAATAATTCAAACACCCTCTGTGTGTTGACGTCACAATACCTTTACTATTATTATGTATTCTGTGGATATAATAATCGTCGAAAAGCTTATTCTCTCCCAAATCCCCATTCATTAAAATCGATCCTTCAGCCATTTCAGCAAGCAGCTCAAAGGACGTCAAACATAATCAATTTTGCAAATAACCCTCCCTAGTATGTCTTTTTCTTTTCTTATGAAATAAATCTGTACAGACGTCTCGCTGAAAAAAAATATATAGAAATGTCTTATCGCTGAAACGCGGTAACACAAATTCGAATCCTACTTTCTAACAGTTTAGGCATAATTTTGAGTACACATCAATTGTGCCTTAAGGGTATGCTTTTGACAAAAGAAAACACGATAAGGTTGTGTGAAAATATCGAACATAACTTTATTAAGATCGGTTTTCACGAATTTCACCCCTATTTTCTATTGTTAAGGGTTGATTCAACTTGGCTCGCGTCAGATACGCCCTTTGATCGCGTTGCTTCGTCAATACGTATCTTTCTTTGTACATTGTCGTTATAAGCAGACATTAAGACTGAATCGTTCAAGGGAAAAATTGGTTAATAAATGTCCTGTTAGGGAGAGTTTACACTATTTATTGTTCAAATTCAAATTATCACAATTCGATTATTGGCAATGTTTAAGGAAATAGTTGAAAGGAAGTTTTATAACTTCATGTAAAATATTTTAAGGTAAGTACATCTATATTATTCTTAATATTGTATATTAAAATTGTTCTCAAAAATTAAAAATATACAATTATTGAGTGTACTTATAGTAATTTATAGTAGTCTTTTCAATTTTCTCTTATTCTATTTATTAGGTATCCAGCTGTTGTACATAAAATTATATTACTGTCTCAATTTTAAAACGATTATGTATTAAATACGTAAAAATATATACACAACTTTACATTTAGTGACTACATAAAACTATTTAGTGCACCAAGAGATATAAAAATACATAAAATAAACGGACTTATAATTGAAACCGATCTCTACTAGACACAACCTTTACACAGCAGAAACAGTATAGGGTCAAGTAAAATAAAAAAATAAAATGTGTAATTATAGGTAGGTATTTTTATTCGTAGGTATAATTATTCACATAGTAACTTAATTAGTAATAACGTTTTCATGATTTACCATTCTATGTACCTACTTTTGAAGTACCCACCTATCGGTTTTTTTAAATATTTTTTTTTATAATTTATTTTCGGGTATAGTGAGCATGTGCTCTTACAGACTGATCAGTGCATGATGTATCGCCGCCGTACGCCTCTTCTTAGAGATAAAGACGTACATTATTAATGTGCGCACAGATTGGGGAGAAGATACCATACATTATGTTCGATGGGTAGTGAAATACCACGGAATATGGGGGTTTAATCATAGAGATATGGGCTTCATGAGCGTGTTCCCGAAAGTAGAGAGAAAACACCAAAATCAAACCCGGAATAAAGCCTCCATCGGCTCAAGCAGGGTTCTACTAATGACAGTTTCAAGAGAGGAATACTAGTGATATTTTGGCTTGCGGTCTCTTTTACTTGGGTCTCAGTAACTATTATGTAATCTGTGCTTGGGCTCCAAGTATTTCACTTCGCATACTTCAGCAGGGCAGCCTAGTGTGTCTTGTCTTCATGATTTGAAATTGTCATTGGGTTTTACCCGAAAATGTAGCAGTCTTGTTGAACAAAAAAAATGATAACAACGGACAGAAGATGGTATCAAAATTATTAGTATAGTTAAATAAAATTATAAAACGAAAAGTGACCCTAGTCGGTTGATTGCTTCCAAGAAAACAATTAATGTCACCACCGCCGGAACTTCCGTATACATGTGCTTTCATAGTAGATTGTACTACAAGGGAACAAAATAATGCATTTAGGGCGAGATTTCTTTTAATCCAGAGCGAAGCGAAGGACTACGAGAATAGTATTTTCGTCGCTGTTATTAAAGTGCGCCGGAATGACCCAATTTGTTCGCACTTATCGAAGAATACTTTGCCTCTTTTCGAATAGATGGGATGAAAAATAAGTTTACATAATGTACATAAGACAAATAACTTAAACGGTTCCATGCTTAACAGCTTAAAGTGGTAGGCCTTTTCTCAATAGTCCGCCTGTGGCAGTATTACCTGACCTGATAAGTGGTAATCCTATCCTACTAATATTATAAACGCGAAAGTTTGTAAGTATGGATGGATGGATGGATAGATGTTTGTTACTCTTTCACGTAAAAACTACTGAATGGATTTTAATGAAACTTAACAATAATATAGCTTATACATCAGAATAACACATAGGGTACAATTTATAAATATATTGTGTGTATTGTCCAAAATATAACCATAATTGCCAAGTAAGAGGGAAAAAATCTACCATCTGCGAGCTATTCTGGTGTGCGCTGCCAAATCCGCTAGAGTTACCCATAATGTGATGTACCTACTTATAATGGAAATGTTTATCTTAAATACTCCTACAAAAAATCCCGCATGTATGTGTCTACCCTCCTCACGATAGTGAGGGGAGGCCTTTGCCCAGCAGTGGGACAGTTACAGGCTGAATTATTATGTGTCTATATCTTATATGTAAGCTATTATAGCCAAAATAGCTACTCGAAATACTAATCCTGCGCAGACGAAGTCGCGGGCACCAACTCTCGTATATAATAATGGTTGAATAGTAATAATTATTTATTTGTATTTTGTTCTATTACAGATATCCGCAATGCCACCTACAAAGGACGACCACAACAGACACGCATTCGGCCGCTCCTTGCCAAATAGTAAGTGTTTTATTACGTTTTTATGAAGTCACTTTCTGGTTTGTCTGTCGTTCCGGGTGGAATTTTGCTAGTCAAATTTCGAGAACTTCCCGATTAGCTAGCCCGCTGAAATTTTTAGGGTAGCTTACAAGTTACAACACAATGACAATGCATTCTAAATCCATCTAGTATCCCAAACGTGTATTATAGAAACGAAATAGTCCCCGGCCCAGTGATGTCCTCATGATGTTTTCCTTCGCCGAAAAGCTCGTAATAACAGCTACGTACATAAAAACAAGAAACACTTTACTTGGGAGTCGAACTCGCATCCTTCTGCTTGGAAAACGTTACTTCCCTAGGATACTACTGCGCTAGATGCATTCAAAAAGTTTTTAACACCCGACGTAAACAGAAGGGAATAATATGTAATATATGTTTCTGACGTTGTAGTTTTAAAAGGGCTAAACCGATTTCGCTATAGTTTCTTTAGTTTGAAAGATAGTTTCAAAATCTGTTCAGCTTCATTCAATTTTGGCTTGTTGCAGATGGCATGGCGCTGTCAGCGAGGGTCTACCATCCGGCTACGAACCTGATGCCGGCTTCCCCGCCGCAGTCACCAACTGGTGTTGCACCAACCTTCCCCCCTCCAAGGTAACATCTGTCACCAACTGTACGGGTATGGGGCGTTCCGTCCCACGCCTGGTTCGCCCCACGAATCGAATCGACCAAGTCCAAAAATTCGGACCAAGTCCTTTTTGTAGGGCGACCCTACCATGTGGGTAAGAACTCAATTTGCGGTATCGCTCCACAAACGAATGTTTAATAACTTGGAGTGTACCTATTGATAACTGACCTGGAAAAAAGTAGTATTCTTGTTCCATACTTACGGTGTGCTGTGTGCTTTTCAAATATGAACCTTATTCAGTACTATTTGTTGACCATGTCTCGTAATTTACAGGTCTTCATCCACACCCGCGTGGAGCCGCCAGAACAGCTCCAACGGAAAGTATTCCTGATGAACAAAACAAAAAAAAACTAAGAAACAAAAGCAAAAATAATGACACCACTCCGCCTGGTTACACTGTCCGCAAAGTTGACTGACGTGGCACAGTGTCATCGCAGAACTGGAGCCGTGCAGCTCCCTAAACCCATGCCTGTTGGTGTTCTGGACAGACTAACTCAACAAGCTAGCTGCTGAAGAAGCAACGGAAGCAGGACGTCTCGCCATATCTCAGAGACGCGCCGTCTCAGCCAAAGAAGTTACCTATATCTTTTCGTCACACTTTGCTAGAGGCACTGCACTGTGCCGTGCTATACGATGCACCATGTTGCGACGAGTATTTGAATCGCCCCACGCTTTTACAGCGGCATCAGATACGATATATTCGTGTATATCTAGTATATATGTGTCGTATCGCGCACTTTGGTGAATGTTGGACCTCGAAATACACCATGTTTTTCTCATTACCTCACTAGCTGCGCCTTGCAGTTTCTCTCACTTTGTTGTAAATTTAAACTCCTTTGGTTTGGCCTCGTTTGGGCATTTTAGTGTTATGTTTACTGTTATTATTATATATTCAAGTCTCCTTTCATCTGTGCTACAACCGCAAATATGCTAATATCTAATTTATGTATTAAAAAAAACAATATAGTTAGGTAGTGATTAATGAAGTAGATAGTAAGTAGGTAATTATCAAATAAACAAACTAATATGAAACGATCAATTATAGTAGAAATAAAATACTGTGAAACTGTAATGTCGTTTTTCTTTTTTTATCACGGTATATTAAGAAGACGTTTGAAGAAGAAAACCCAACTACAAAAAGCGAAAAACCTCTCTAGCTAGTAAGTATCTATGAATAGTGATTACAATCGAATCTTTCGTTTAAATTACACGTAACATTTATGCTTACTGCATGATGCTGCGAACGTTTTTCCTCCCACTTTGTTGGGTATGCATGAGTCGCCGCCACGTCCGTCATGCTCCCCGCATCCAGCGACGCGCCCGAGGCGCAGCGTACCCCCCCCGTTCCCCCCGCGATCAGCGAGCAGCCCCACAACGAGGAACGTTGAGGGGCAACGTTGAGCGTCACGACAACGGGTATAGCCGCCTCGACCGCGCTACTCGAGGATGATTCGCAATAAAATTAATGTCACGAATGTTGGCCGTTCGGGCAGTTTAAGAAAGGTATCTAGGTATAAGTTAGACGTGTGTTATAGATATTTTTGATTTCAACTATATTACTACACTATATAGGTAGTTATATTTCTTCTATTATACATTAGGTAGTGAAGTAGGTAGTTTGTCTGTGCGTCTAGACACGGTTAAAGCTTGAGATGGTCTTGAAGATGTGGATGGCAGGTAGAAATGACGAAAGCAGCAACTTAGTAACAACTTGCGTATAATGTTCCAAAAAGACTCTAATGTTACAATTTTGAAACAAGAAGAAACAAATAATTAAACTAAGTTATAATAAAGCAAAAGTAGTGCAAATTTTGGCAAAGGTAAAGCAAGCGAGAGTGCGTGAATCCAACAGTATTTTTTGAAGCCGTGTACGGTCAAAGCTGCGCTGTCTGGTGGGGCTGTGTGGCGGCTTCCCATTTGAAATGAAATGAAATGAAATGAAAAATGAAATGAAATGAACATTTATTGCAGAAATTGTGTACATACAGGATGTTAAGTAAGTCACAGTGAGGTACCAACAATTTATCCATGACGGACGTACAATAATACAAGTATGGATATGGTTTACACAAGGCATACTCTCGATTCGAAATATCAGGAATTCAGAACTCAAAACTCATTGGCTGCAGATCGCGTATGTCGTGATGTACGCGGTCTCTGATTGGCTGCCGGTGACGTGATACAATCTTGGGTCGGTTGTGCTCAGGTAACGGGTAAATTCATTGCCATGATATTAAAACAGGCGCTAACATAGTTAATTACTTACTTACCTTTTTTATAATTAATAACTTCAGTACCTGTCAATTAAAATAATTAAGTTGGACACTGCTGTTTTTGTACAAAGCTGCGTTAACCTTACTTATTAGGTAGGTAGCTACTGTGTAAGTTATTAGTAATTCTGTGCCTAGATATACTAGAGCAGGTACATACCTACATCTGGGGGCACGGCAGTGCCCCTGCCAAGTCGAGCAAAACAAAAGGCACGCCCGTACTATCCTTTTCTAGAAGCGATTCGGGCCATTTTCGACCCCCTGTAACTTCGTTATGGCTAAAAGTAGACGCCTTAATTTTTTAATAGGTACCTATTTACTTCTAGGGTACTAGGCCAGTACCTACCTACCTACTTATTTGTTTTCCCTAAAGACGGAGCAAATTTAAAAAAAAAAAAAATTTTTTTTTTACTTTAGTGCCTAGCTAATTATGATTTCGATCAAATTTACGTTACCGTACCTACCTGCCTACAATGTAGGCAAATACAATGTATTTGCCTACATTGTAGGCAAATTCAATGCAAATACAATGAATGTTGCCTACAAATGTAGGCAACATTCATTGATTTGTAATTCGAACTAAAATTCCGTAGTCATCTATATCTACTCCAGCCACAAAAACAACAATCCGACAAAGTTCACAAGACTATTTTAAACAAGTAGGTAGGTACCTTAGTACCTACGTAAACAGCTATTATATTTCCTCGCTTCATTGTTCAGATATGATTTGATTACCAGGTAGTCCCTCTACTTACTAGGCAACATCGCACGATTTTTAAAGACTTAAAACGACTAGACTGTATTTCCGGTTTACCCTTCCCTAGTTCGCCATCTTGTCGTTTACTCATTCCTCTTTCGTGCTCGGTAAAGATCGCACGCGCATTTCTCCATGCCGAAAAGAAGTGCAGAATCTAAAATAGTACGATTAAAATATAAAATAAGGAAACTTGAACAAAGTGAACGACGACGAAGAATCATATCTCCATTGCAATCATCATCGGATGATGAAGGTACGTAACAAAATAAACAATACTATGCTTATATACTGGTCGCATAGCTGTGATTATTCATAAACCTAAGAAATCTATTTGGTATGCGTTGGGATTGACCGAGAGTCAATAACATTGACATTTTCCAATAGACTATAAAAATAGCATAACGACCAATTTTGCATCGGGGTTGACTGCGAGTCTTCAACGATGACAACAGCAGATAAAATGTGCTATCTAAAATAGATGTACAGTCTCTGCGCAAGTTCAATCGAAAACTAAACATTCGTTTAATCGTTTTCCGATTTCTTTTTTCTTTAACTACCCTCAAATATATTTTTTCTTCACAACCTTAATTGCAAAATTGTAATTATAGGTAACGAAGATCCTGAACTGGTCGTAAATAATAGCAATGTCGCGACCCCGGAACCAGCGCCGGACATCACACTAGACGCAGGGCACGAGGCTATTATGGGTATCCCGTGCCAAATTGAAGATGAGGCTGGAACCAGACTTCAGGATACGGCCACGACAAGCGCGGATCCGGATTTAGACCCTGAACTACTGTCTGCTCTTGGCGAATCCACGTCTGAAACCCCTGAATACGGCGATAAGGTACACAATAATTTATCAAAATTATGGGCCCCCCTTTTAAAAAAAGGAATGGCCAAAGACGGTAAGGACAAGATGATCAAGGATTATCTGATACCGGACAATTGCCGACTTCTTCAAGCGCCAAAACTGAACGCAGAAATATCTGCTGCGGTACCAGACATGGTGCGTAATCGCGACAAGACCCTCTCCGCCGCTCAACAACAGCTCGGGTCGGGAATTACCGCCGTCAATAGAGGCATCGATATACTCTTAAAGAGCGACGATAAGGTTCAGGCCATGAAACATCTAAGTAACGGCTGTAGATTACTATGTGATTCACACTATTCCGCTACGCAAAATCGTATAAGACTCATCACGCCCAGCCTTGACAGGAATTTTCACCAAATGGTGCACGATTCCGACAGAGACGAAACATATTTGTTCGGCTCATCCTTATCAGAGAAGATAAAGACCGCAAAGGTCATAGAAAAACAGAGCCTTCTGATTAAGAAACCAGTGAAACCACAAAGGCCTGCAGCCCCCCAGCCCGCAGCTCGTCCTACGTCCTTCCAGGGAAACTGGACAGCGCCTCCTCGTTACCCGGCGTACAGGGGGGGGCGGGGAACCTACCATGCAGGCTACAGGAAGCCAGCACCACAAGCAGCGCGCCGCCAGTACGCAGCCCCGGCGGCGCAGCCCCGAGCGGCATCCCAGGAGAAGCCCCGTGCCTCGGCTCCGAGTCACCACTAGCGCAGGTTCACGCGGGTAGACTTACCCATTTTTACAATTGTTGGTTAAAAATAACAAACAACGTTGTTATACTCGACTGGATTAGGAATGGTTATACTATACCCTAGCGAACGTTTGCACGTCAGTCTTTTAGACCTAGTAATAGTTTTTCAGATTCTGAAAAACTACTTATGTTAAAGTCTATTAATGAGTTAAAGAAAATAGGAGCTATTTCAGAGTGTAAAGCTACAGAAGACCAGTTTATATCAACAATATTTCTCACACCAAAACCTAACGGTGACAAGCGTTTCATACTAAACTTGAAACCCTTAAATAGGTTTATTCCTACCGATCATTTTAAAATGGAGGATTACCGAACAGCATGCAAATTAATTCCACGTGATGGTTACCTAGCTACCATTGACCTAAAAGATTCTTACTTTCTTTTATCTATCCGGAGTTCTGACCGTAAGTACTTGCGATTTCAGTTTCGGCCTCCTAACACGACCGAAACATTAACATATGAGTTGAATGGCATGCCGTTCGGTTTATCCGTCGCTCCACGAGTTTTCACGAAGGTAATGAAAGAAGTCATGGCTCATCTAAGATATCGCGGCTATAAGTCTGTTTATTACTTAGATGATATTTTATGCATAGGCGATACATATCTACAATGCATTGAGAACGTTAATGAAACGTTAAAACTACTTCATTGCCTAGGATTCGTGGTCAATTACGATAAAAGCAATCTATCGCCGCGTCAAACTTGCAAGTTCTTAGGGTTTGTCTTCGATACGAAAAATCTAAGCCTATGTCTTCCCTCGGACAAGCGAAGTAAAATTGCAACGTTGGTTACCAAATATACTAACTAGATTATCTACATGTAGTATCCGCGAATTTGCCCAACTTATTGGCGTGTTGGTTTCCAGTTGCCCCGCAGCTAAATACGGATGGTTATACACTAAAACTTTAGAGCGACAAAAATACCTTGCCTTGCTCAAAAATAACGACAATTACGAAATAAGATTTAATCTACCTAGAGTTATATTACAGGATTTACTCTGGTGGTCGTCTAATATTGACACTACATCCAATTTTATGAGACAACCCAATTTTGAGCATGAGATCTATACTGACGCCTCCATAACCGGCTGGGGCGCAGTTCATGGAAATAACAGGATGCATGGCAAATGGAAAGACACAGAAAAGACAAGACACATTAATTATTTAGAATTATTGGCAGCTTTTCTAGGTTTAAAGTCGTTCGCTAGCGAGTTAACTAACTGTGCAATATTACTTCGCATTGATAACACAACTGCCATCAGTTATGTGAATCGTATGGGCGGAATACAATACCCGCATCTAAACGACTTATCCAGGACATTGTGGCAATGGTGCGAGCAGCGCGGCCTTTGGATATTTGCATCGTACGTTAATACCAAACACAACCGCGCAGACGCCGCCTCGAGAGTCGTAAATGCGGATACTGAGTGGTCTCTTTCTGAGGGTGCATTCCATAATGTCGTGCAATACTTCGGCCACCCAGAAATCGACTTATTCGCATCACGAGATAACGCTAAATGTACGCGATTCATTTCTTGTAAACCAGACCCTGACGCAGTTGCCGTAGACGCATTTACTTTAAACTGGAAGTCGAATTATTTTTATGCTTTTCCGCCATTTTCCTTGGTATTGAAGTGTCTTCGGAAAATAATTGATGATAACGCTAACGGTATATTAGTGTATCCCCACTGGCCTTCGCAACCATGGTTCCCATTATTGCAGACGTTAAAGGTTTCAGATGTTTTATATTTAAATCCCGAAAAATATCTTTTACAATCTCATTTCAGGGATCATCATCCCTTGCACAAGAACCTTACCCTGGGTGTCGCGAGGCTCTGCGGCAGTCGTTTGCACGACGTGGCGCATGCGGCGAAACAATTAACCTAATGCTGGCATCGTTTTCTGACAGCACCATAAAGCAGTATAATACTTCACTGAAGCTTTGGTGGCAATTCTGTATAGATAAGAGCGTCGATGTATTCGAACCACCGAAGACATCTATACTTACCTTTCTAACAACACAATTTAACAACGGTTGTGCATATGGCAGTTTAAATTCTCACCGTTCCGCATTGTCAGCCTTTGTAGGTAATAACATCGGCTCAGACGAGTGAGTAAAGCGGCTCCTTAAGGGCGCGTACAAACTGAAACCCACTAAACCGAGGTACTCCAACACTTGGGATCCTCAGTTGGTCTTAAACCAAGTTTCAACGTGGTTCCCTAATAATGAACTGCCGCTCGAAAAGATCACCAAAAAACTAGTTATTTTATTAGCAATTTGTACCGCCCACAGGGTACAGACGCTTTCGCTCATCAAATTAGAAAATATTGCCTTTTCAGACACCGGCATAAAAATTAACATTACTAATATCAAAAAGACATCTGCTCCCGGTAGAGATCAACCCGTATTATTTCTGCCGTACTTCAGGGAGAATTCAAGTATCTGCCCAGCAATGGTTCTCTCAGACTATATTTCTAGAACTAAAAATATAAGGCCAGAGAGTACGAATAACCTCTTATTAACATACAAACGGCCACACAAAGCCGCCACAACCCAGTCCATCAGTAGATGGATTAAGCAGGTCCTGTCAGAGAGCGGTGTTGACATAGGGGTTTTCGGTGCACATAGCACACGGCACGCATCAACGTCTGCCGCCAGTGCCGCTGGCGTCAGCATAGAAAATATCCGCAAGACGGCTGGCTGGACCAGTTCCTCCAATTCATTCGCTCGTTTCTACAACAGAACTATCCTCAGCGAAGGCGAATTTGCTCAGTCCGTTTGCCTTATCAGAGAGAATCACAATACTATAAACCGATTATAATTGATAAGTTAATTCATAACATTGTATTCGATGAAACATAATTAATTGATTAGAAGTTAAAAGTAAAATTAAGCTAATTACAGAAGTACCTACCTAATAATTTTTCTCTTATTTAAATCCAAAACTTTCCTCTCTTAACATCTACCTGGTAATCAAATCATATCTGAAGAATGAAGCGAGGAAATATAATAAATGATCAAACGAACTTCCACGATGTGAAGTTCGATCATTATTATATGAGTCGCTTCATTCGAAGATATGATCACCCTCCCTCCCTGACGTCATTGTAGAAACTACTGACGTTCCCTATAATTATGAAAGTTTTGCTCAAAGAACTCTAAAAAATGAGTAAACGACAAGATGGCGAACTAGGGAAGGGTAAACCGGAAATACAGTCTAGTCGTTTTAAGTCTTTAAAAATCGTGCGATGTTGCCTAGTAAGTAGAGGGACTACCTGGTAATCAAATCATATCTGAACAATGAAGCGACTCATATAATAATGATCGAACTTCACATCGTGGAAGTTAGTTTGATCATTTATTATACTGTAGGTACACTTATCCATTTCATTCATGAATGTGAATCAATAAACATAATAATTATACCTACATTTGTATAGCATTGCTGTGCTGATAGCGACTATAAATAAAATATTCGGTTAAATCTCTGTGCGAGTGAAGATTTCATAATATTGATTGTTGGAGATATTTAAATTCATCTTAGTACTAATACTAAATCACAGCCATTCTTCGCCCATTCGCAAGTGAGTGCGGTTGTGTGCATAACTAGCTCCTCTGCTTAAAAACATTGAATAATAAGTCACAGAAAAATAAACCTGATAATAAAAATAAAATGAAAAATAAAACTGCTTAAAAATAAGGTCGTCCTCGGTTTGCGGACTACGTTCACGTAAGTCAATATCGTTCTAAAACATTTACACCAAAGAACCGAGTAAACAGAGTATAGTATAGTATACCCAAAAAAAAAAACCAGACAAAATGTTTTCTGATGAATTATATACCGACACTGGGACCAAATCGTCATCATTATCTGATTTAGCCCGCTGTGGTAGTGATGAAACCGTTGCTGCTATCAGTAGAAGATCAGTAAGACGAAAAGTTGCAGAGAGTGAGTTTTCCATTTTTAGAGATGATATTAAAGAAATGTTAGCGGAATGGAAGAAAGACAGTGATGAAAAAGATCAAATGATGTGCAAAAACATAGAAGCTATAACATCGCAAATGTCAGAATTATTGAACAAAAATAATCAACTACACAAAATCGTAGAAAACAACTCACAGGAAGTTAAAGATCTAAAAATGCAACTTGATGTTATGGCCGGGGAACATATGGGTGCGGGAGTGGATGAAATCGTCGCACCTGGTTTATACTTATATTTGCGTATAATACAGAAGGAGTACACGGATTGTGAATGAGTGGCACAGGTATCGCGTATCAAGTCTACAGCTGACTGAGGGCCACTGCGGGGGCAGCAAGGGTCGCGGCGGCGGTGGGCCGTCGGGGTAACCGGTCGAGCTCGCGACGCGCGCGCGCTCGATTACTTTATAGTAATCTGTGTCCGCGGTGGCGGCCTCTGCGTCGATTACTACCAACTATACTGTGTCGCGGTACCGCAACGTAAACAAGGTTGGCAGAGAGGCTACCGCTGATTTCAATGCACAAACCATCAGTGAAATTCAACATATGTATTGAGGTGTAATGTTACTAGTGTTTATTGTTAGTTTATAGTAATGATAGTTTTATGTGAAGTTTGATGTATGTATATTATGTTTAATTTATATGTAAATAGGATGTTATAATATATATTTATACAGGTCGGTTTATTTGTGTTATGTAATAGTTAGGTTTATTTCAATTGTATAATTGTGTATCAGTGTATGTGTGAGTATCCCACATCACCCCCTTTTCAGAGTCCGTCACTACGGACGATAGTAGTCTGGGAAATGCACTTTGCGCCCGTAGCGAGTCTTTCTTATTACATCCTGTACTGGGACTGGGACCAAGGTGTCTTGTTGCCGTGTGGGGATGGAATCAGGTAAGAAAGTGGGGATGGATGTTGGGGTGGATGAGGAGGATTGGTCGACTAGCATATAGGCTGGTTTAAGCCGATCTATAGACACAGTGACCGGTTTACCTTTCACCGATAACTTGAAAGTTTTATCACCGCGTTCGAGTACTTCGTAGGGGCCGGTGAAGGGAGGCTGTAAAGCGCCTCGTACTGCATCGTCCCGTAAGAAAACGTGGTTGGATGATGTTAAATCTTTGAAGATAAAGATTTTGTTTGCGCTGTGCCGAGAAGCTGGTGAAGGTTTCAGCTTGGCTGCAAAGTGACGTAGGCGAGTGGTGAAATCCGATAGGTCGGTTGAGTCTGGTACGGTCGCCTGGAAAAATTCTCCCGGCAGACGCAACGGTTCGCCATACACCAGTTCTGCAGATGAAGTCTGAAGGTCTTCTTTAAATGAGCTTCTGATGCCCAGAAGCACCAAGGGTAACGTGTCAACCCAGTTACTGTCAGCGTGACACATTATCGCTGCCTTTAGCTGTCGGTGGAAACGTTCTACCAGACCGTTACACGCTGGATGGTACGCGGTTGTTCTGCGGTGTTTGAATCCGATCATTTTTCCAAGGTATTGGAAAAGTGACGATTCGAACTGACCGCCGCGATCTGTCACAATGTCAGTTGGACATCCAAATCTGGATATCCATGACATCAACGCCTTGCCAACTGTTTCAGCCGTCATATTCGGCATTGGCGTGACTTCAGGCCAGCGTGTAAAACGGTCTACTGCTGTCAGGCAGTACCGATGGCCTTGTGATGAAGGCAGTGGTCCGATAATGTCCACGTGCACAAATGCGAACCGGGCGCGAGGTAAGTCGAATGTGCCTAATGGAGATGACACGTAGCGGCTTACTTTAGCGCGTTGGCAGGCTAGACACTTTCGTGACCACTCTCGGCAGTCTTTGCGCGCCCCTGGCCAAATAAATCGCTGAGCTACTAATTTAGCGGTTGCGTTTGCGCCTGGGTGGCTGAGATTATGAAGACTGTCGAAGATTTGTTTTCGGAACGGTTTCGTGACGAAAGGCCTTGGTGATTCTGTGCTAGTGTCACAGTAAAGTTCAGTCGGACTGTTGGGGATTTTCAGCTTCTTCAGGCGGAGTGAAGATTCACCACCTAGAAGTTGAATCAGCTCTTGATCAGAGGCTTGGGATGTGGCTAGTAAGGCGAAGTCGATTGATGTCTGCAGTTCCTCTATTCTAGACAATGCATCAGAGACAACATTGTTTGCACCTGAGATGTGTCGGATGTCAGTCGTGAACTGCGAGATATAATCGAGGTGCCGGTACTGACGAGGGGAACAGTTAGTTTTCCTTTCGTGAAAAGCGTAACTGAGAGGTTTGTGGTCTGTAAACACCACAAAGTGTCTTGCCTCCAACATGTGTCGAAAGTGTTTGATACTTTCGTAGATCGCTAACAGCTCGCGATCAAAGGCAGAATATTTCTGTTGAGACGGGCTGAACTTCCGCGAGAAGAACGCGAGGGGTTGCCATGTACCATCGATGAATTGCTGCAATACTGCACCCATTGCTATATTGGACGCGTCTGTCACCAGCGCGAGCTTGGCCTGGCAATCTGGGTGTGCGAGCAATGCAGCGTTGGCGAGGTCTTCTTTACATTGTTCGAAGGCCAACAGTGTATCACCAGACAGGTTGACCGGATAAGACGCTTTAACTGATCCGGTTAGTAACGCGTTTAGGGGTGCTTGAGTTTTTGCAGCTTGGGGTAAAAATCGCCTGTAAAAATTCACCATTCCTAAAAATCGTCTCAATTCCCGGACTGTCTTTGGAGGGGGATAATTAATGATGGTCTCAACTTTTGATTCCAGGGGTTTTGTACCTGAGGCGGAAATTTTGTAGCCAAGGAATGAGACTTCGCAAGCGCCAAAGACACATTTCGCCGTGTTTACGAGGATGCCATATTCCTTCATGCGGGTAAAGAGCTGCTGAAGGTGAATCTCATGGTCTGCTTCTGTGCGAGAGTAGACGAGGAAGTCGTCAAGATAACAATAGCAGAAGTCGAGGCCTCTAGTCATCTCATCGACAAACCTTTGGAATGTTTGACCTGCATTCCTTAACCCGAAGGTCATGAATGGAAATTCAAACAGTCCAAAGGGTGTCGAGATGGCGGTCTTCTGTATGTCATCCTCGTAGACGGGTATTTGGTTGTAGGCCTTGACGAGGTCTATTGTAGAGTAGACCTTACAACCAGCGATACTTTGTGCGAAGTCTTGTATGTGTTTTATTGGATAACGGTCTGGGATAGTGCGTGCGTTGAGCATTCGATAGTCGCCGCATGGTCGCCAGCCGTTATCCTTCTTTGGAGCTAGGTGCAAAGGTGCGGCCCAGGGACTATCAGATGGACGTGCTGTACCGTTATGAAGCATTAATTCGAATTCTTGCTTAGCAATTTTAAGTTTATCAGGAGCTAGTCTGCGGGGTGTGCATGATATGGGTGGCCCGGGTGTGGTGCGGATGTGGTGTTTGGTGGTGTGCTTTGCAATCAGCGGGGTGCCTGAAGGGCGGGTAATCTCTGGGTAATTACATAAGATTTTGTGATACTTTGTGTCACCCGTCCAAGCTTTTATAGAAAATACATCAGTCTTAGCAATAGAAGCATTTGTACATAATGTCGTGGTGTTGTCTATTAAGCGCTGATTACGACAATCTACGACTAAATTATAAAAGCTAAGAAAATCAACACCAATGATAGCTTTAGTTACATTTGCAACGATGAAGCGCCACGGAAAATTACGCCTTAAGCCTAAATTTAGGTTTAGCTCTAGATAACCAAAAGTGTCTATGGTAGTTCCGTTAGCCGCGCACAATTGGTAGTCGGTCTTGCTGCGTCGTTCCCGAAGCGCGGAGCGAGGGTATACGCATAGATCACTGCCGGTGTCCACCAGGAACTGGGAGCTCGAAATGCGGTCGGTAACGAAGAGGCGACCTGAAGAGGCGGGGCAATCGTCAGCCGCCATTAGCGACTGCCCATGGAGTTTCCCGCCTTTTTGTCGAAGTCGCATGGCTTGACACAGGCTCGTGCGTTTGCTCCGTGCCGTGAGTGATACCAGCACAAAGGGTACTTCCGGTAGCTGGAGTTGGATCGCGTCCTCTGGCGTGATCCTTGTGATGGCGAATGGCGTCTCTGAGGTCTGGAACGGTCATTGTGGTTGGAGCGGTTGGAAGTGCGAGTATGTTCGTCGATCTTCAGCGCGAGGCGCTCGACCATCTTCCTCAGCTCCGCGATCTCACTTGATGGGTGAGCGTGTGCGGTGCTAGAAGAAGTTGCTGCAACATTATAAGGCGAAGTGAGCTCTTGAATGCGGTCAGCGAGGTCGGATAGCTGCTCTAGCGAATGGGTGGTCTGTGACGCTAACACTGTCTGGATGTTGTTAGGTAACCGGTTACTCCATATTGTTCTAATGAAGTCCTCGGGTACGGATGGTCCGGCTAGGTCCTGGAGGTGTCTCAGGAACTGTGAAGGCTTCCGGTCACCCAGCTCTTCATGCGTTAGCAGCTGCTTGACTTTTTTTTCGTGTGAAGCGGACAGGCGTCGGATTAATTCCGTTTTAATTTTGTCGTAACGGTGTCTCGCTGGAGGACAGACAATTATATCCTTCACAGCTTTAGCATGCTGCATGTCCAGATTCACTATGACATTATTGAACTTCACCGAATCTTCTGTGATGTTGAAGTGCTCGAACTGACCTTCTAATAATGCGAACCAGATTTCGGGATCGTCCGGTGAGAAAGGTGGAACTTTCAAGTTTATGCTTCGGGAATTGTTCGACGAGTCGTATTCGCGATCCGCGGAGCCACGTACTCGTTGAGCTCGGCGCACAGTCACATGCGGGGTACTTGCACTAGCGCCGCCTTGAACCGGTATCGCCGTCTTCACACTGGCATCACTACTATCACTCATCCTGGATTTTCGTGTTGTTACGGGGTCACCAGTTATGGGTGCGGGAGTGGATGAAATCGTCGCACCTGGTTTATACTTATATTTGCGTATAATACAGAAGGAGTACACGGATTGTGAATGAGTGGCACAGGTATCGCGTATCAAGTCTACAGCTGACTGAGGGCCACTGCGGGGGCAGCAAGGGTCGCGGCGGCGGTGGGCCGTCGGGGTAACCGGTCGAGCTCGCGACGCGCGCGCGCTCGATTACTTTATAGTAATCTGTGTCCGCGGTGGCGGCCTCTGCGTCGATTACTACCAACTATACTGTGTCGCGGTACCGCAACGTAAACAAGGTTGGCAGAGAGGCTACCGCTGATTTCAATGCACAAACCATCAGTGAAATTCAACATATGTATTGAGGTGTAATGTTACTAGTGTTTATTGTTAGTTTATAGTAATGATAGTTTTATGTGAAGTTTGATGTATGTATATTATGTTTAATTTATATGTAAATAGGATGTTATAATATATATTTATACAGGTCGGTTTATTTGTGTTATGTAATAGTTAGGTTTATTTCAATTGTATAATTGTGTATCAGTGTATGTGTGAGTATCCCACAAACATGCCACCAAAATAGCTGTATTAGAAGATCAGCTTGAAGTTCTGCAACGCAAAGATAAGGTGAATGTTATAGAAATAACAAATCTTCCATCAAAAACTAATATAAATATCACTGAAACGATACATAACCTGCATAATACCATCGGTATACACATGGATGCACAGAAAAACTCCGAGATTATCAAACATGCATTCATATCTAAGGGAACACAGAAATTTGCCATCATTGTTGAGTACCACAATTCGCAACAAAAACAAACTGTTCTAAGAGCTGTAAAGACGTTTCATAAAAACGGAGATCAAAAACTCAATACAGAGTTACTTGGATTGCCAGGTATATGTCAACCTGTTTATGTATCAGACTCTCTCACACCAATGGCAAAGAAAATCTACTTTCATGCCCGCAATCTCAAGAAATCTGGAATCTACAAATACTGCTGGATTTCACGCGGAAAAGTTATGCTGCGCGAAGATGATGATAAACCAGCAATCTATGCCAAGTCGGTACAGCAATTACAAGCAATCAGTGGTCGTGCAGAATGACTACGTACCTCTGGACACTACCCTATTAATTCTTTAAGATTCATCTTTTCTATATTATGCATGCTTCTTGTTTTATGTTTGTCTAGGATTAATGAACTTTATATTAAATACCTCCACTATCATACCTACACACTACACCGCACACATTGTCATCACACATTTAGCAAACACTCTTACTATTCAAAAATATATTGTATCGTTTCTATAAATCTAAATGAATGTATTGTATTATATTATTATAATATATTTTATTATATATTATGTAAATTATTATATTATTATAACCTAGTTTCCCTCAGAGACTCAACTATCTTCTTATCAATTTCTACACGGTCAGGATCAGGATATCATTACCAAATACTTTACACAATCATTTATTATTATGACAATGGGTGACAATACCATAATAAATAACGTATTGCCTGAAATTGACGCAAAAGTCAATTTGGGCAATGCCACAATGGTGGATGATCCAGACCAGTGTAAAAACCTTCTTAACTTATCTAAAAAACCTTTTACTATATTAACTCAAAACATTAGGAGCTTGAACCGAAACTTTGATAATTTTGAAATCTTTCTGGCGAGTTGTAACTTCAATATCGATATAATTGTATTAACCGAGTGTTGGCTCTCTAAATCTTATAATAGTATACAGGTGTTACCTGGTTATACGGTCTTTTGCACCGAAAAAGAGATAAACCAAAACAGTGGAGTTGTCATTTACATAAAAGACTCTATTAAACATGTTAAAGTGAGGGAGCCGGTTGTGGACGAGGCAAATTGTTTGTTAGTAGAAATAGGAAATCACACCGCCATACTAGGTGTCTATAGACCACCGTGTTTTGGGTCGGTAAGTAGATTTCAATCTTCACTTGAGAATCAATTATTACAACTAAAAGCTTTTAGAGAAATAATTTTGACTGGAGACATCAATATTGATGTTAAAGACAATAATACCGACTCTAAGTCCACTGAATATCAGAACTTGTTAGCGTCCCATGGACTACTACCGGCCCACTTACTTCCAACAAGAAATAAAAACTGCTTGGATCATTGCTTTGTCAAGACTAAGAAAGAATCAATGACAGTTGTTTGCGCTTCTAATGTATCGGACCACTTTACAGTTATAACTAGTCTTGTGAACAAAAGTCTTGATAGAACAAGTGAATCTTCTGCTACGGTGAAAAAAATCGATTATTACTCAGTTGTGAAGGAATTGGAATCTCTAGAGTGGCAAACTATCTTGTCTGTTTTTGCGAATGTTGATGATGCAACACATGAATTTTTAAAAATAATAACGCAAACGCTAAATAAACATTCCCGGATGATTGATATACCTAGAAGAAAAGTTACTATTAAACCATGGGTAACGGCGGGGCTATTGCGTTGTATCAAATTTAAAGACAATTTGCATTTGAAATCTAAAAATAACCCAGATGATACAACCATGAGGACTATCTACTTGAGGTACCGCAACCATTGTAATAGAATTTTAAAAAATCTCAAGAAACAATATGAAAAAAAGAAGATACAGGAGAGCAAAGGAGATATTAAAAAAACCTGGCAGGTAATCAAAAATATTTGCAACATGGACAAGTCTAACAAATTGTCCAATGAACTACTTGACACCTCTATGGGTTCTCAAAAGGCTATCTCACAAATAAATAACCACTTTGCAAATATAGGACAGAAACTGGCGGACAAAATTCTTAATCGTCTTAAAGTAAATGAACAAGAACTTATTGATGGCTATGTAGATGATAAATTAAATATACCGAACTCCTTTGCTCTTTTACCAACGGACCAATCTGAAATTGTAAGGATAATATTATCCCTCCGTAAGACGTCATCTTTCGGATGGGATGGTATTCCATCGATTCTTTATAAACTAGCTATACATGTTCTATCGCAGCCAATTGCTTATCTCTGCAATATGTCTATGACATCTGGTGTTTTTCCAGAGGAATTAAAGAAGTCTGTTGTGATACCAGTTTATAAAGCTGGGAATAGAGACAGTGTAGATAACTATCGACCGATCTCACTTTTACCTACACTTTCAAAAATTCTCGAAAAAGTACTTAACATTAGACTACTAAACTTCTTAGAAAAATATAAACTTCTCTCTTCCAATCAATTTGGGTTTAGAGCAAATATGTCCACTTCAGGTGCAATAGATAAACTGGTTTCTCACGTCATTAATCAACTTGACCAATCCAAAAAATGCGTAGGTATATTTCTTGATTTGGCAAAGGCATTTGATACTGTTTCTATCCCTCTGCTTCTAAAGAAGTTGGATCATGCTGGGGTCAGAGGTATAGCACTAGATCTATTTAAAAGCTACTTACAGGGTCGAAAACAGTCGGTTAGGATAGGGTCATCTGTCAGTGCAGAGGAAATTATATCGTTTGGGGTACCACAGGGAAGCGTCCTCGGTCCCACACTGTTTCTCATTTACATTGATGGATTATGTAGAAAAGACTTAAAGGATGCCCAAATAATAACTTTTGCGGATGATACTGTACTGCTATTTAATGGAGATACATGGAGAGATACTAAATCCTCTGCTGAGGTAGGTTTTTCAAAAGTGGTTCAATGGCTGGACTACAACTTGTTAACTCTGAACTTGGAAAAAACAAAATACATCACTTTTAGTCTAAAAACCAATCTACAACCGGATGATTCTTTTCAACTGCGAGCACATTCATGTAATGATCGTGAGAAATGCAGCTGTTATACTCTTAATCCAGCCAAATATGTTAAGTATCTCGGCATTACGATTGATCAGTTTTTGAGATGGGAAACACATCTAAATGTGTTAACAGGAAGGACAAGAAAATAGATCTACATTTTTAAA
The DNA here is from genome assembly GCA_905147375.1 of Hylaea fasciaria. NCBI lineage: Eukaryota > Metazoa > Arthropoda > Insecta > Lepidoptera > Geometridae > Hylaea > Hylaea fasciaria. The sequence goes on along the minus strand of LR990213.1, from coordinate 1,009,753 downwards.
AACTTACGACACATCGGTGACAGGGATATTTTAAGAAATGTATATTTCTGCCTTTGTCAATCAATCCTAGCATACGGCATCTTAGCATGGGGAGGGGCCAGCAAAACACTCATTATAAGTCTAGAGAGAGCCCAGCGCGCGGTACTAAAAGTTATGTATTACAAACCCTACTGTTATCCAACCACCTCACTTTATAAAAATACAAATGTTCTAACTGTCCGCCAACTCTTTATTAAAACGCTGATTCTTAACCAACATAACAAACCAATGATTATAGGGTACGCTACTAAACGAAGAAGTGACATAGTCTACAGAACTCCTACCTGCAAAACAAAATTCAGTCACAAATTTTCGTTTTGTCTAGGCCCTTATGTTTATAACAAAATAAACAAACATTTAAGACTCGCAGAATCAACCTCGTATTCAATATTCATGCAAAAAGAAGATGTATAATTATCTGAAGTTACTCACCTATGATGAAACGGAAGCCCTAATCACAGTTATAACGTAACAAAGTTCCTTCCTATCACTAATACTTATTACAAATTAACTAATATTTACTAATATAATTATTACTTAATTAATATTTATAATAATGATGAAAGATGAAACATTTTATTGTAATATTTACTAAATTGTATTAAACATATTCCACTTACAACAAAACACACACCCACAACATTCTATACACTCATATAAACACTATCACTTATACAATTATTAGTTAATAAGAAAAGCATCAAACTGTAAACTGTAAACTGTAAACTGTAATAATAATGATAATATTAAATGGGTATCTACCAGTAAGTACCTAGTAGGTATCTGGGGAGTACCAATTATCTCATTGGTAAAAAATCTTTGTTCTACATTGTTGCTTAATGAACTTGCATAATTATGTACCTACATACACAGACTTAGATTTTCTTACTTTATCTATACCTACACAGATAACTTGCAGTTACAGTGAAATTGTTATTATTCATTTTAGAAATAGTGTCTCTTTATGTTGTATAGCTGATACTCTGATTTGCTGTTAACTACATAACTTTGCTTTTTAATGTTTTACAATATGGTGTAGCCATACTAGCGGGCCATCCCGACTTCGTACGAATGTCTAAATGGCATAATACAGCATTTCCTGAGTCTATAGATGTATATTTAAAACTGTGTTTCCTTGTTTTGAATAAATGAAAAAATGAAACAGATGGCGCTCATTTAAATTCAGATAAAACTTACATTGTTTGCAAAATATGTCGAACATTGTTAGAATCGATTAGTTGTACTTAGTACGATAACAAAATCATAGGTGGCGTTCAAAGCAAAGATAGGATATTATTTTGTAACCTATCGTTTATTACTGTGTTTGATTTGGTTTTCAGGTAATACCTACATAGGTACTTAATACAAATAAATGATCACTAATAATATTCTACTTATATTATAAAGGCCACAGTTTGTGAGTGTGTTTATTACCTAATTATTCAAGGTCAAATGGCTGGTCCAATTTTGATGAAAGCAGCGGATAACGGCGCAAAAAGTTATCTAATTATTATACTTTAAATACACCATAGGGTATACAAGGTAAACGTACCATGCTTATAGTTAACTACACTTCTGATAATACATTATTTTTAGTTTGTAACAATAAAAAGAAAAGGAACTATAGAGAGGGTCATTCGGTGAAATTTCTCATAATATCTTTGTGGGTGATAATTATAATAATATACCTAGAAGTAAATACTATGTAGATTGTAGGTAGATACCTAATAATAATAAATATTGATGCAACTCTAAGATCATTCTTAGGCACATGTATGAGGCAGTGGACCACAGTACTTTGTCAGCCAGGTGGCGGTGGTGTCTCTGACCCGCAGGACTTCATAAGGATTGAGCGAGGCATATTTAAGGGTGATAGTTTGAGTCCTTTGTGGTTCTGTCTGGCCCTGAATCCTCTCAGCACTCTGCTGCGGGATTCAGGACTAGGCTGTCGACTGCGGAGAGAGGGTGAGAACATTTCTCATCTACTGTACATGGACGATCTCAAACTGTTTACACCGAAGCGTCCAGATTTGATGAAATTACTAAAAACCACTGAAGTTTTCAGTAATTCCATCAGCATGGAATTCGGGATAGATAAGTGTGCGGTCATGCATGTACAGCGGGGGAAGGTTGTAAATTCATCGAATCTACAGCTTTCTGAGACAATGTCTCTCAGATCTCTCACTGAGGCCGAAACCTACAAATATCTTGGTATGTCAGAGTCGTTGGGTATCGTGGACAGAGATATTAAGCAGTCGGTGAAGGAGCGCTTCTTCTGTCGCCTGACAAAAGTAGGTACTTAAGAGTCTTTTGTCTGGTGGCAACAAGGCGCGCGCTTTCAACGGTTGGGTGATGCCTCTGCTTATATACTCCTTTGGTATACTAAGGTGGACTCAGACTGAGTTAGACGCCCTGGATAGGAAAGTCCGTCAACAGCTAACATTACATCGCATGCTCCACCCGCGCTCGTCTGTTATGAGACTGTACATTCCGCGGAAATGGGGGGGTCGTGGCTTTTTAAATGCCAAGAACCTCCATAACCGCGAAGTGTGCAGCCTCAGGGAGTACTTCCTTAGCAGCGAGTGCGGGATGCATCGTGATGTTGTGGCAGTTGACAGGGCTCTCACGCCGCTCTCCTTGGCAAACGAGAACTGGCGCAAACCATCGGTGCTGACCACTGATGATCGCAAGGACGTATGGAAGGGCAAGGAGCTGCACGGGCGGTTCTATCGGGCCTTAACAGGGCCCGATGTGGACTTGCTCGCGTCGGTGAACTGGTTGCGTTTCGGTGACCTCTTTGGGGAAACTGAGGGCTTTGTCTGTGCAATTGCGGACGAAGTTATCAAGACGAACAACTACCGGAAATATATTATGAAGGACGGTACGGTCGACATTTGTCGAGCATGCCGCCGTCCCGGGGAGTCCCTCAGGCATATAATTTCTGGTTGTTCTCATCTTGCTAACGGAGAGTACTTGCATAGACACAACCAAGTAGCCAGGATCATCAATCAGCAACTTGCCCTTCGATAAGGCCTTGTCGAGTCTGAAGTGCCGTACTACAAGTACGCACCAGCACCGGTTCTCGAGAATCGCCGTGCGTTGCTTTACTGGGAGCGATCTGTCATCACGGACAGGACTATTGTAGCCAATAAGCCTGATATCGTGTTAGTAGATCGGTCCCAGCGCCGGGCAGTGCTCGTCGACATCACCATCCCCCATGACCTCCCCAACCTCGTGAAGGCCGAGAAGGACAAGCTCAGCAAGTACCTAGACTTGGCCCATTGGGTGACCGCCATGTGGGATGTTGACTCGACGATAATTGTCCCGATAGTGGTTACGGCGAACGGCCTTATAGCGAAGAGCCTCGACCAACATCTTAAGAGGCTCTCGCTAGACGGCTGGATTAAGGGTCGGATGCAGAAGGCAGTACTCCTCGACACGGCACGAATCGTCAGTAGGTTCCTCTCTCTGCAACCCTAACCACCGGTAGCCTGGGCCTTGCTCCGCTATCGGTGGCTCCCTAGGTTTAAGTTTTTTATAACGTTTTTAGGTTTTTATAAAAATACTAGCTGATACCCGCAACTTCGTTCGCATTTTTGTAAACTGTTTAAAAAATCAATTGATGTTGCGGGTAACAGCTAGGTAAGAATATATCTGTCTCTTTCTCTCTCCCTTTTCTTCTTTCTTTCTCCCTCTCTGGCTCTCGTTCTCTTTCTCCTTCTTTCGCTATTTCTATCTCTCTTCCTCTACCTCTATCTCTTTCCCTCTCCTTATATCTATATATCTTTCCCTATCTTTCTATCATTAATATCCCTCTCCACTCTCAATCTCTCGCCTTCTCTATCCCTGTCCATCTCATCCATTATATTTATTTCCATCTATATCTCTCCCTTTCCCTTCTTCGCTCACTCCCTCTCCCTCTATTTCTATATATTTTTCACTTAATCTCTCTTTCTCCCCCCACTCTCCCCTATTTCCCCCCACTCTTCCCTCATTCTACCCCCACTCTCTCCTCTTTCTCCCTCCACTCTCCCCTCTTTTACTCCCCACTCTCCTCTACTTTTCCCCGCTCTACCCTCACTTTCTCCCCACTCTACCCTCTTTCTCCCCCACTCTCCCCTCTTTCTCCCCCCAATCTCCCCTCTTTCTCCCCCCACTCTCCCCTGTCTCCCCTCACTCTCCTCTCTTCCCACCCCCACTCGCCCTTATTTATTCCCCCACTGTCCTCTCTTTCTCCCCGCTCTCCCCTCTCTTTCTCCCCACTCTACCCTGTTTCTCCCCCCACTCTCCTTCTTTCTCCCCCCACTCTCCCCTCTTTCTCCCCCCACTCTCCCCTTTTCTCCCCCCACTCTCCCCTCTTTCCCCCCCACTCTCCCATGTTCCCCTCACTCTCCTTTTTTCCCCCACTCTCCCCTATTTCTCCCCCCACTGTCCTCTCTTTCTCCCCGCTATCCCCTCTCTTTCTCCCCACTCTACCCTCTTTCTCCCCCACTCTCCCCTCTTTCTCCCCCCACTCTCCCCTATTCTCCCCCACTCTCCCCTCTTTGTCCCCCCACTCTCCCCTGTCTCCCCTCACTCTCCTCTCTTTCCCCCCACTCTCCCCTATTTATCCCCCCACTGTCCTCTCTTTCTCCCGCTCTCCCCTCTCTTTCTCCCCACTCTACCCTCTCTCTCCCCCACTCTCCCCTCTTTCTCCCCCCACTCGCCCCTCTTTCTCCCACCACTCTCCTCTCTTTCTCCCCCCACTCTCCTCTCTTTCTCCCCCACTCTCCCCTCTTTCTCACCCCACTCTCCTCTCTTTCTCCCCCCACTCTCCCCTCTTACTCCCCCACTCTCCCCTCTTTCTCCCCGCACTCCCCTCTCTTTCTCCCCACTCTACCCTCTTTCCCTCCACTCTACCATCTACTCCCCTTTTCCCCCCACTCTCCCCTTTTTCCCCCACTCTCCCCCTTTCCCCCCATTCTCCCCCTCCCCTCCCCCGCACTCTCCCCCTCTACTCCCATCGCACTCTCCCCCTTTAAATTACGATCCGTTCAGCCGTATATTATGGTGCGTTGGGGGTGCATCAAAAGAATACCTCATAATTTCAACCCCCTTGCTTTTCCCCCTTTAGGGATAATTTAGCAAAAAGGCGGAAACCCGTATTTATTTATTTCTTACCAAAAGCCTAAATAAGAATTTTCAGATCCCTAACTTGAAGAATTATGGATTCCCCATACAAACTTTCAACCCCTATTTCATCCCCTTCGAGATTGTTTTTTGAGACAAAAGATAGCCTATGTCCGTCTCATAGGTCCAATCTACCCCTATACCAAACTTCATCGAAATCGGTTCAGCCGTTTAGCCGTGAAAAGGTAACAAACAAACAGACAAACAGATATACAGATAAACAGATAAACAGAGTTACTTTCAGATTTATAATATTAGTATGGATTGTAAAAAATTTTAATTTAAGAATTATAATAAATGATGTGAATAATAATTGTAAAAATATTATAAAATAAATAATGGGAATAATAATAATAATAATAATTCAGCATGTAAATGACAGGTACAGGCTGAATTATTATTATTACTCTCATCATTTATTATATAATCTTAAATTTAAATTTTTTACAACATTTTTGTAACAACCTAAAAAACTTAAACCTAGGCTACCACCGGTAGCGGAGCGGGGCCCTGGCTACCGGTGGCTAGGGCTGCAGAGAAACGAACCTCCTAAAAATACGTGCCGTCTCAAGGAGTACTGCCTTCTGCATCCGACCCTTAATCCAGCCGTCTTTATCTTAGTATAGTATAGCCAATCCATCATGCGTGGGCCACACCTGCGTCATCGTCAACGGCCTACCTACATCGCTTAAACAACGCGGAACTTGTCCCGATGATTAATCGCCATGAATTTGACTGGCCACACTATCGTCATCGTCAACAGCCAAACCCAAAATTAACCAAAATCTAAAAACAGGTGAACGTCAAAAATCGTGATATTCAACGGCAATGTCAATGCCATCTTCCAATGTAAAGGTCTTACGGTGAATGTTGAAACAACGGGATTTACGGGATAGTCAATGGGATATCACGGTACGATGTGGCCCGTCCATAACAATGTTTTCTTCACTGAAAAGCGAGTAATAATTACGTAGGTAGGTACTTATTTTACCATGAGAGTTTATGCCAGAACACAATGCAGGTACAAACACATTTATTAGGAGGATAGTTCGTGGCGTAGGTTCATAATCTCATAAATTTACTTCTGACTAAGTAGGTAGGTACTAGGTACTCCTAAATCTCGAAAGATCTGATTTAACTCATATCTATGCAGAGCTAGCAGGAATTATAATTCATTGAGCAAGCGCCTTGACATTGATCTATTCTGCACTAGTATAGCATCGGCCAGACGGCAGTTGAGTGGAGAGTTTTTTGGTTAGGATTTATGTTATTATTACCACCTTTACTTTCATTGTTAATTAGTTATTGTCTTAGTTCATGCAATAATGTTCATAACTATTTGTTAACTTGATGTTAGCCGTGAGGACCTCTAAATGGCATTCTGGTTCTATAAATTTGTCTACTATTATTAAGTTCTGCTGTTGGTCTTCCAAATAAATAAATAAATTAAATAAATGCCGCTAGTATTATTATACAAACATAATTTATTAGTGATAATTATGACAGTGCTAATTAAGTGTATAATATTGTCACATTCGAATAAGAATTTGAATAAATTATAATATCAAGTCATTACAATAAACATCGTTACTACATGACATAGTTGTGATAAGTCAAAGTAGGTATACATTTGTGTCAGGTCTTATTTATTTTAACTTCAAGTATTACATTGTTTTGTTTCAGAGAAAACAGTTAAGTATTTTATTTATAAATAAAATAACAAAAAACAATAATTTGTGTAGGTAATTAAAATAGAATAGAAAATACAAAAACGAACAATTACTTATCTAATTTTTAAATAAAATATGACATATAAAAAATTGCAATTTAAATATAATATTACTTTTTCATTCAAAATCCAGAATACATTACATACCTACATTAAATATCAGTTCCAATAATACTTTATACCTAATACAGACAAACAGTCAGAAAGGAAAATATGAAAACTGCCAAATCAATTATTACAGCAACATTAGTTAGTAGTAATGAATATTATAAAATTCTCTGAAACTTTCAAAAACAAAAAATTAATTTCGTACCTAGCTAAGAACGGGATCATCCGTTTTAATTCATCATTTTATCCAATTTATTCTCAATCCACAGCAATTGGTTTAATATTAACACTCATCAACTCTGCCGCCTCTTCCACTATTCTCCTATCTTTACCTCTAATACATTCATCTATTTCCTGAATAGTCTTATCTTTAGTTTCAGGCAAGTAAAAGTATAGCATAAGTAAAATCACAGTCGACAGCGCAGCGTACAAAACAAACATACCCGGCATCGTTAACGTACTGAAAATTAATGGTGCCATCTTAAAACAAGTACCATTTATAAGTTTGAAAATTAACCCCATGATGCACATTGACAATGTTCTAGATTGTAAGGGCAGCAATTCGGCTACAATAGACGTAGACAAAATCATGGGTCCGCAACCGACAGAAACAGAATACCCCGCCAACAAAGCTATCGACACATACTTGTTTTCGTTTATTATCGATAATTTGACAAGATACAAATAGCCAGATATCAATATCATAAATGCTATGCCCATTGACGAGAATCCTAGAAGCATCGCTCGCCTTCTTAATACTTTAGACAGGAAACAACCCAAGTACATACTCGCTACAGTCACACCATCTAAGATTAGCATTCCGGCGTATGCGGAACTCTCACTACTTGTAATTTTCGTAAGAATATCTATGGCGTAAACAGTGCATATCATTTTACCTGAAAAACAATAGAGAAATAGTAGCAAATCGGAAAGCAATATCGGCTTTAAGAATTGCATTTGACACATAGTTTTGATTCCTTTTCTCATGCTCCATTGTATTCTCACAAATTTCTTATTTTCGTGTGACTTTAGCAGTTTTTGCAATTCATCCTCTGATTCTTCATCGTCACCTTTTAACCATCGGTGGGCTGCCTTGCACTCTTCAACTCTCCCTTTGGACGCCAACCACAATGGCGATTCTGGCCAAATAATGACATTAACCAGAGAATACACTGCACACGCTATGCCTAATATGGCAACATTCTGCCAATGAAAAAAGGTGCCGATCATGTTCGCCATCAAAATTCCCCAGAAAAACGTGGCTGACTTTATAGAAAGAAATATTCCTCTGTATTTTGCCGAAATATATTCAGTCAATATGGCTATGGATGTAGTTAAATACGCAGACGCGAGTGTTCCCTGGACAACGGCATAAATTAAGAAGTGTATGATGTCGGTGCTGAAGTAGCAGATGAGGTAACCGCTGAAAGCGCTGCTACACACGATGATGTGGGACCTCTTGCGCCCTATCACGATGGTGAGAACTGACAGCACGATCACCCACGGTATGCCGCTGTACATCTGAGTAGCCGCTGTAACAAATAATTTAGTCTATAGGGTCCTTCCCATTCTTCCCCCTTTCTTCCTTTATTTCCGGAAGGAAGAAAGGTTCTAGAGTGGCGACCACGGACTGGAAGACGCAGTGTAGGTAGGCCCTCCCAATAGACGGGCCGACGACCTCAAAAGAGTCGCAGGCAACCGGTGGAGGCAAGTGGCAAAGCGGTAGATGTGGCGATCTAAGGGGGAGACCTATGTTCAGCAGTGGACGTTTTCAGGCTGATGATGATGATGAAAATGTAATGATCACATACGTAACCAAGACGCCAATCCGTCGCTGATAGTGTGGTTGGCGCGCCTCAGTTGTGGGATCAGGACTGTAGGCAGCCCTGTGGAAAGGCCCAGCATGAAATACAGGGCCCATGGTCCACTGCATATGAATAACTGGAATTAAAAAATTAAAATAAAAGTACGACACTTGAAAACAGGTTTTTCAGCTCAATTGGCTACCGGGAATTTGATCTAATCATGCAAGATTTACTAATACTAATAAGATAATACTAATAATATTAACTAATGATAATCTTATCTTATATCTCTAAATGAGCAATTCTTGTACATATATAACTGGAATCTCGGAATCAGCTCCAACGATTTTCATGAAATTCAGTATATAGGGGGTTTCGGGGGCGATAAATCGCTCTAGCTAGGAATCATTTTTAGAAAATGTCATTTTATTCGTGTTTTTTTATGATTTCTTTCTTTAAATAACCAGTTCATATTTTTTTATTATTATATCGGTAAGATCGCAAAATAGTATTCATATTTAATCATTTTATTAGTAATTCGTGCTTAAATATAATTTCAATAAAACACAATTTATAAAAAAATAACGATTAAAGCTCGGTCATCCAGATATTAATGACAGACGGGCAGGTGAAACTGTATAAAAGTTTTTAAAATCACCCTGCATAATCAAAATGCTGAAAATATAAATGACTAGCTGACCCGACAGACGTTGTCCCTGTGAGAAACACAAAACAGGAGCGCGAAATAAAAATACGTGTGCTCGGGAAATTGTATAATTTTGAAGTCAATCTGTCATATTTGTACATTCTTAATACAAACATAACATTTTCTTTTATAAAATAAATACCTAAAAAGATCCCAATCCAACACACCCCCTTAATTTATACAAGAAAATGTACTAAAAATAAAATAAAAACATACCTCGAAAACAAATGTCAGCCCCGTTAATCTAAAACTAACTTTGATGCACACACGTAGTGATCCTGCTTCGGCAGGGACTTCGTTAGCACATCCGCCAACACATTGTTTTTTGAAACATATTTCAACACTATGTTCTTATTACATTTCAGCACATTACATAATATAAAATACCATCTTATATCAATGTGTTTTCATCGAGAATGGAAAACGGGATCTTTCCCTAAAGAAATTGCGCTCTGATTATCTGCATATAACTGAAATCTTTACATACTGAGTACCTCGATTTCAGTGGACAAACTAAGTATGCAGATAGACTGCCTCTTTCATCGCTTGTGAAAATCTTACGTACTGCCTCGCATCAGTAGAAGTCATCACACATTTCCATTTTTACTTCTCCATGATATGCATGCTCTGTTATACATACCCAGAATATGAGCACCTATCTAGTATATCGCAACAGACGTTTTGCTGCTTTCCAGGTAAAGTACTCACGAGAACTCACAAACTGTACCTACCAGCCTGACTATCAAACCGAGAGGCTCCCTTCAACTCACGACATGGTCTCATGTTCTCTCCATTTTCAATTCTAAACCTCTGTCCGATCTTGCATTGGAGTGGAAATAATTATATTCTTTTCAATCTTCCATGTTATGACATTTCCCATTAATGTAATGACATTTCCCTTTTTGACAATGTCATATCCGAACCGTAACTTACGTCTTGCTAGTCCAAAGACTTTCAACTCAAAACTCTTTGATAAATAATTCCCGTTTGAGTTTTCGATACTTCCTCTTTGACTGCACACAACCAATATAATCGCATCAACGTAGATCACAACGAAAATCTTCGCACCATGCTCATTGTTCATCCATCAACACAGTTCTATAAACACAGTCATAGTTCATTTACAGTAGGTTACTACTTCATTTTCCCAGCTTTTCGTCCAACAATATATTCCATCGACGTCCAGCTTGTTCCAAACCATTGTAAAGAATTTCTCAATCGACAACCATTACCTAATTATTCAAGATGCATCTTCCAACATCTTGTTTATTGCATCTCTGTAACCTTTTTCATTTCTTGGTAGGATATCCGACAACTCAACACTCCAAATGGCAAACTTCCTCTTTTGTTCCTTATCCAAATCATGTACTTTGGATACTTCTAAAAGTAGTGTAGCTAGACTGGTTTTCCGAACCACTTCTCATACCGGATCGTCCTCCATGCCATACGTACGTACGAGAAGTAGTATGGATCTGCCCTCAAAGAGTACATACTTGACAGACTTCAGTTGCTCATATGGCACGCCATCTCTGCAGCATCACCCCAAAAACCTGGTGACGACCTGGACGATATCAGCCACTTTACACCTTGCCATTTTCTTCAAATGCTTAATTCATCCTCTCTGCAACTCCATTTTCTTCGGATTTAACCGGAGTTGGAGGACCTGTCAGCCAATATCCCTTCCTTCTTAAAGAATACATTGAAGTCTTTCAATGTCTTCATCGAAAACTCTCGATATAGAAATTGGGATCTTTTTAGGTATTTATTTTATAAAAGAAAATGTTATGTTTGTATTAAGAATGTACAAATATGACAGATTGAATTCAAAATTATACAATTTCCCGAGCACACGTATTTTTATTTCGCGCTCCTGTTTTGTGTTTCTCACAGTCCTGTCATTAATTCTATGGGAAAACGCTTCCTCTCCTCTTCTATCTCTCTCCCTTTACCTGTCGCTCTCACTCTCTCTCCCTCTCCCTCTTCCCCTAACATTATCTCTCTGTCTGTCTCTGTCTCTCTCCCTCTTCCACTATTTCTGTCCCTGCCCTTTAATCTCTCTCCGTCTCAATATCTTTCCTTCTCACTCTATATCTCTCCCTCTCCCTCTATTGAAGTTAACATGGTCGCTAAATATTCTAAAATTTTCTTATTTTCCGCGCTATTTTATTACTTTTTTCTTTCATAAGAACCTTCTCCTGACAATAACAAACACAACAAAAAAAGAATTTAATATGAACTTTATACAATAGCAATAAACCTCGTTTTAGTTAGGAAACGTTTGTATGGGAAAAAGAAAAGAGCTGTTTTTAGGGGGTTTCCGGCAATTATTCGAATTTTTCTCACCGTAAAAACCATCGTTGAGCTTCAGCGAACATTAAAAAAAAGAATTGGCCAAATTGGTCCAGGCGTTGTTGAGTTATGCGCTTACCAACACATTTTGCGATTCATTTTTATATTATAGATAGATACGTTCATTTATTATTATACAAGGATAGTTACAAGATAGACAAGATACAAGTATGGTTTTTATATAAAACGTATTTTTATTTAAATCGCAATCTAGTAACAGAATTAATGAAGGTCTTTGTCTGTATTTATTCAAGCACATATTTTATAGACGCATGTGATTACTAAACCGATTTTGATAAATATATTTTTTGGAGTGTTACCTGTCTAAGGAACGGCTTCCAAATAAATGTTTTCGCAACCTCCTTTTCCGTTGCCAGGTTGTTTTCCATGATGTATCACTAATCACAAAATTACCACTTCCATAATTATTCGTTTTATCAAACTAGGTAAGTATAATATTTCGAATATTGATGAATTCGAGCCGCTCGAACGTGTCGACTATGATGAAGCACGATATCGAATTAGCAAAGTCGTTCGGGATGACTTGCCTGACAGCCTTTTTTTAATATATTCAATATTCACGTATCTTGTTTTTGACATTAAAATAAAATTGTAGTGCGTATTATTCAAATTTAATTTTTACTAGTTGGTGCCTACGACTTCGTCTGCGTAGGATTAATATTTGCTTATAGTTATTAGCGTGACGTAGAAAAGAACTAACATTATGACATTAAAATTATCACACCACATTTTTATGGTTCACTATATTGACTATAATGGCTTACACATAAGATATAGATATATACTGTGCCGGGCTTTTTTTAGAACTATTTTAGATAAACATTTCCATCATACATTACCTACATACGTATAGCTCTAGCGGTTTTGGGCTTTTGGCAGCGCACGCCAGAATAGCTCGCAGATGGTAGATTTTTTCCTACTTACCTACTCTTTTTGTCACTTATCGTCATATTTTGGTCAATTCACACAATATCTGTATAAATTGTAGCCTAAGTGTTATTCTGATGTATGAGCTATATTATTGTAAAGTTTCATTAAAATCCATTCAGTAGTTTTTACGTGAAAGGGTAACAAACATCCATCCATCCATTCATCCATACTTTTTTTTTTTTAAATCTTCTTTTTTTAGGGACTTGGAGTCGTTCAACGTCTATGTCAGTCCCATAGTGTCCACTCAATATATTTACAATACAACACAAAATAGTCTAATCATTCCTAATGAAATAATTTGAGTACTGATTGACAAAGCATTCTAGCTGCGACAGATGTTGGCGCAGACAGAATACTTTGCAGAGTACCCACATACAGTCGACTTAATTTCAATTTTGTAAACAAATCATTTCTCATCTGGGCACTTCGGACACATTCCATCAAACAATGGTATAGGTCATCTTTTACGTTACACAATTCGCATTTAGGGCTATTTACTTTCCGCATTAGGTACTTGAAACTATTTGAAGGAATGTGTCCTGAACGCAATCTGTGAGCAATAACAATTAAATGCCGATTCAAATTAATGTTGGAAAACCATGGTATATGAGGGGGCTCACTTTGCATAGTTTGGTACCATATACCCTTTTCTAGCCCTAGATAGATAACCATATTGCGAGAGACGTAAAAGATAACCATGCGCTTCAGAGGCGCTAGATTTTTAAACGCATCTATCTCAAATATTACGTGAGGTATATTTTAAGTAACTACGTCGTTTTAAAGATTATATTATTGCCTTCGAAATAAAATACAGTAATTCGTTCTCGGAACTTCTGTTTATCGGAACAATTTCCGTAAATTATCATTGAAATCAGGTTGTTTTTATTACTATCTAGTTGCATAATTATATAATCAGTCGGAATATAATAATCCACACCATAAGAGTAGGCTTTATAGACAGTCATGACAAACGTCACGCACTGAAGATGCTGGAGGTTCCGAAGCAGACTGAGACCAATTATAATCATTGGATGCAACATGTGATTCTTCTACCGATACGTTATATAACGTTATCTTCAAACTCCTCTTCATGTCACTCTGCAGGTTGTCTTGGTTCAGATGATCTATCTCGCTGTTACCCTCCAGAGATAGATCTCCTTCATTTTCCCCGTCTTCGTTCAAAAAAGTCCATATTTCGTCTTCTCCCAGCATCCTTTGCTATTTGCCTACTTGCTTTGACTACTGCCTAAAGGTTAAAACCTAAAATCAAAACAAACACAATTATAAATAGACTTTACATCAAGAAATCAGCGTTGCCTTCTAACTCTAAAAAGATAAACATACGCCTCTCGAGCGCACCAACTTGTCATAATTACTAAAGTATTGTACTTACCGCACAGATACAGTCGTCCTGCGGTAGAGTTTACCGACGACGGAGTTGGCTTAAAAACACAAGTCGATACATGCGTCTAATAAAAAGATACAGCAATATATTTTTCTCGCAGGCGCCTCTGCGACGTAGGTTATCTTTCTAGGGCTAGAGAGACAACATCGAAGTACTCCTTCTAACGTGACATAACCCTATGTTTGTATTTGATAAGCACTTCTGTATACTCTGGTTTGATAAAGACTTCCGTACCGTCTGATATTGCCTCTCTAGCCAGCTATCCATACTTACAAACTTTCGCGTTTATAATATAAAAGTAGGATGAGGCCAAAGTTGTGTTTTGTGTGTGCTGAAGATAGTTCTGTATTGTTATTCAATGAACATTATTCAAACACACATAGCCACATATTTTCAGTGCATTGGAAGTATAATAACTATATTTAATGGAGGCATATGCAATAGTACTTTTAAACAACATAACATTATTATTATCCACTTGCGTGTGTACAGTCACGAGCATTAACATCATAAATATATACATTCAAAACATTCAAAAATATCTCTACTTCTACAATTCTAGAAATAAGTGTACAACAAGTTCTTCGAAACCTATCTAACCGTCAAACTGTGTCAAATGTATGTATACATTGGTTTCAAATTAATTTAAACAATACAAAATCAGTACCTAATAACTTTACACTTCCAATGTTATATATAAGTTCTTAAACTTTCGCGAACTGAATACATGTTAATTAGTATTTAAACGGGTCTAATTCGCGCACAAACGAATATCAAAATATATAATTTTTTTCTTTTTTAAATATATAATTCGTTTGTGCGCGAATTAGACCCGTTTTAATACTAATTAACGTCATTTATAAGTATCCATGACAATTTCTATAATTATGGTACTTATACAATTGTACACAATAATATTGTAATAGTTGATGTTTACTTTCCTTACCTTATTTAACCGACTTCAAAAAAAAGAGGAGGTTCTCATTGGGCATTGTTAGGGTTCCGTAGCCAAAGGCAAAAAACGGAACCCTTATAGATTCGTCATGTCTGTCTGTCTGTCTGTCTGTCTGTCCGTCCGTATGTCACAGCCACTTTTTTCCGAAACCTTATGAGCTATACGGTTGAAACTTGGTAAGTAGATATTGTATTCCGTGAACCGCGTTAAAATGTTGACACAAAATTAGAAAAAAGCAGTAAATTTTGGGATACCCACATTTAGAACTGAAACTAAAAAAAAAATAATTTCATCAAACCTATACGTGTGGGGTATCTATAGGATAGGTCTTCAAAAATGATGTTGAGGTTTCTAATATCGTTTTTAGGGTTCCGTAGCCAAAGGCAAAAAACGGAACCCTTATAGATTCGTCATGTCTGTCTGCCTGTGTGTGTGTCTGTCTGTCCGTCCGTATGTCACAGCCAGTTTTTTCCGAAACTATAAGAGCTATACTGTTCAAACTTGGTACGTAGATGTATTCTATGAGCCGCATTAAGCAAAAGATTGCGATACTATGACTATGTCTTTCCTATTGTGAAATTAAAATAATATGCTTAACTATTTTAATACTTGACACTGGCTGAATGGAAAAACCGTGCGAAGCCAATACTAAAAAGAATAAAATAACTGATCAAAGGTATAACAAAGCCTCAGATCAATCATCTAATAGATATGACATTTAACTCAAGACCCGGGGAAGAAAAGAGACAAGTGTATACAAATAGACAAAGGAGTAAGTAAGATAGTACGATAATGTTTTGTCTTTGTCGGCGTACGCACCATTTTTTTCTGATACCAGGTTCATGAACAAAGCTGATCTTAGTCCAAAGCCCGTGTTTGAAGACGGAATAAAAATGTTCCAGAGACCCATTCCGTTTCCCAATCTGAAAACATCCGATATTTACAGTCGAAACTTTGCCAATCTCAAAAACACGAAAGTTGTAATTAAAAGTCGAGGACAAACCATAAATCTATAACTTTTAAGATATTTTAAATTAAAACCACCCCTATCTTAGGAACCGGGAGATACGCCATAATAAAGGAATAAAGGACAAAGATATATATTTCTTCTTCTAAAATATTATATTGAAAGATAACGAAAGATAACCGGTTAGGATTTGAAAATTTGGGCGATAAATTATAGAATGTCGTCTAGTGGAAATTAATTTGTGATTCAAATTTTATTTTGCGTTTTATTTTTAGACGAATCATATTATTGTCTACAGTCATTCTATTCTATACCTAAAATCAGTCACCACACATATTTTTGTTAAAGGTAATACGAGTACTATTATTACAAAGATATTCACAGAGGTATTTATAGTAAAGTCACGTGAATCTCACAAATTTAAAACACGCTTTAACGAAATAGACTTAGTAATTAGGCTAATACATATTATTTTTGTTAAGATTTGTTTTTTTTTGCTAGTGACTTGCGCAGGCTTCGCACGGGTAGCGTCAAGTATTGACACATTGAATTCTGCTAATTTAAGAACGCATAGCTATCGAATCTCTATAGAGTGGAAGTCAAGCCTAGAAGAAGAAAAACCACATTTGTACCAACGGAACTATCTGAACAGTTTTAACGTCTTTTTTATCGTGATCATCATACGTAAATATGTTGCAATGTCGGCGTCTATATCAGCGTCGGCGAGAACATCAACGTCGGCGACGTAAGTGACGACGTCGTCAGCACTGCCGACATCGGCGTCGGCGTCATCAAATCAGCGGCGCTAGCATCAGTGCTTTTAGCGTCGGCGTTGTCAGCATCAGTGTCGTCATTGTCGGTTACGTCAACGTCAGAGTCATCTTCGAAAAATATCTTCCCTGTTAAGGTACTATTTCTTTTTTAAATGTTATAGACTTGAAGCACCTAGCGGTTTCACCCGCCTTAGCTACTATCCCGCGCGAACCATTAATTTTTACGGGATAAAAGGTAGCCTATGTCACCCGGGGATAGCATAGCTTCCCAACAGTGAAAGATTTTTTCAAATCGGTTCAGTAGTTTCTGAGCCTATTTATTACAACCAAACAAACAAACTTTTCCTCTTTATAATATTAGTGTAGATTCGTTTATACGTTAACATTAACAAATTTAGGCATTTAGGACAGCGGAAACTCAAAACACATGAAAAATATTATTATTCGGGGGCAATCTTTGAAAGTCATCGGTGATTCGATATCATCTTATAATATTAATATCAATATTATAACTAGGTAGGTATCTATCGCTAATCTTTTAGATTTTCAATAGTATTTTAGCACACAAATATTTCACGGCATTTACTAGTGGCATGGGCATTGGCAATATTGGGCATGATTAATGATTATGTAAATTTGAAAATAAATAAAAAATCGGCTATTTTGGTGACATCAATATTATTATTATATTAATCTTCGATGACTTTTAAAAATTACCGCAGTTGCTTATCGAATTAAATAAAATACGACAAAATGTTTTATTAAGTTTGAACGTCGGATAAATTATTCAAACTGGATTTTAATATATTCGACCTTAACGAAAATAAACGCAAGGGTATACCTACACAAAGATATTAATATTTTAAGGAAAAAATAGTACACAAGCATTTGTGTTTATACTAATAAAAATCTTCAAGTAGGTATAAAACTAAGTCGTGTTAGTCCATTTATAACTCAAGAACGGTTAGACCGATTTTGATGACCTTTTCTTTGTTGGATTTGTCTTTGTTCCGAATGGCAGAATTAATAAATTATTACTATTAAACATGGGAAGGCTTCACAAAACCTAAAAAATAAATAAATATAATTTCTTTGTCATACATTTTGTACGGAATAACTAGATAGAAGATGTCTGTCGGACCATCTAGTATAAATTTATTAAAGTTTAAAGAGTTTAAAGGTTTAAAGAGATTTATTCTCAAAAAGACTACAATACTCACTTACATGAGAACGAGATATATCATTACATAATAAATGTCGTTCGTTTAGATAAGCATACCTACTCATTCAAAGCATTTTTATTTAAAAAATTATGGTAGGTATCTATTTCGTAAATTTCCTTCTTTTATGTTTGCATAACATATTGAGCTAGTTTTGATTTGTATGCGTTGAATGAGTTTACATTTTTTATATGCGTCGGTATTTGGTTGTACTGTGGGCTTACCACGACGTCTTATTGCGATCCAATTGAGGACCTAAACAGAATCGTTTCCCTTTAAATAATAGTTACATGGCTTTCGATATCATTCAGGTAGACGTCAATCCCTTTAGATTCAAAATCAACCTAAATTGAGCGTCAAGATGTCACAACAAGACGTCATGGTACGAATAAGTAGTAAAACCATTCTGTTTAGGACCTCAATTTGATCGCAATAAGACGTCATGGTAAGCCCCCAGTTGTGCACCTTCAGAAGTGTTACTGTTTTATCCGTAATTTGTCCTACTTCAAGGTAGGACAAGAAAACTCGCGCGGCGAGTGCTTCGATTAGTTATTTGTTTCAATTTCGTGAACTATAGATTATAGTGTGGAGGGAGCCATTTAATATTTTCTGATGAGAATCCATGTATTATATTTGAAAAGTTGTTTTACGTTCATTATCTTTGTTTCTTTATAAATTTTGGAGGTTGGTGTTAAGTACTATATTAAGTGAAATAGGGTTTTTATAGTTATCAGTAGTTGGCTGGAAGACATCGCATCGTACTATAAGGCCACCTTTTGTACTTATGACGTATAATTTATTTGTGTATTATTTCATGTTAGTGGACGAAGCGGAGTGTGTGTCAAGATCGTAGCATGTGTCAAGATGTTGGCTCAGTCTACCAAAACGGGGAAAAAGCGCGACTGTGTGTATGTATGTATGTATGTATATTTATATTATATTCTAAATGACCTGAGTGAACTACGTATCACGTAAAATTAATTTGATTGTAACACTCGGTGATCGGTATCGACGTCAGCGTCGGTATAAGCGTCGGCATCAGCGTCGGTCGTCTGCGTCGGTGACGACTTGACGACGGCGTCGCCGTCGCCGATTCGCCGATTCGATACGGCGCGAAACGGCCGTGGTGCTTTACGCCCCGCACGAGTGTAAGGGAACCAAGGAGCGAAACCACGAGCCTCCCACATGAACACTGATGCTCTATCTATAAATAGCGTACGCTAACTGATCACTGTCCAACTTATTGACCGTTCTATAAATAGAGGTGATATTATGGCGAGTGGTCGGCGCCTGCACGGGATCGATTGGCGGGTCAAGTGATGGCACAGTTATTGGTATGAAATCATGGGGGCAATTGAATCGGAATGCGAAAACGCTTTGCTATAATCAGCACTAAGCGGTCGAGAGGCTGGTTGTTATGGTTTTTGTTAGGTGGAGGTTGTTAGGCCTAACAAATTATTATACTACGGAGGCCTACGAGAGGATTCTAGCTCTCGTATATATACTATTTTCGGGTTTAAGTCTATCGTTGTCTTTATCTGACATGAAAAAAATGACAAAGAAAGCTGAGTCTCGCCTCACTTTCGTGAGGTGGATTCGGCTTTAAACGGGCTCGGTGCGGAATGGTGGATGGCATGCCTTCATAAGGCGCTAGGCCGCGTGATTTCGAACCGGCTGACCGCGAAAACTACCTTGAGCTTCCGATGAAGGAAAACATCGTTAAACCCATGGTGGTAGGGTATAAAAATGCCTGTCTGGCTAGCTATCACCCTCTAATAGACATTCTACCGCCAAATCCCTATCAGGGTGTTCCCGCAGCGGGCCTTCACAGCCCCGTTCTACACTGAGCATATTTACTACCTTCGATCATATCGTCACTTAAGACCAGGTGAGATAGTGGTCAAATTAGCCCATAAAGTATAAAAACCGGGCAAATGCGAGTCGGTCTCCCGCACGAAGGGTTCCGTTCCATTATGCCCCCTTTATTATTAATTTTATTAAAAGAAAAAACACAAAAGAAATACGACATCATCTGTAAAAATTTCACCTAGATCTAAGTATCACGGTTTATGAAATACAGCATGATTACAGACCGACAGACGGACGGGCGGACAGCGGAGCCATAGTAATAGGGTTCTCATTATATCCTTTGGGTACGGAAACCTAAAAATAAACAAAATAATAATTCTCAAACAATCGGTTTTATTTATTTTATTTTGTTTTTATTAAGGCACAAACGAATTCCAATAAACTTAATACTTTAAGAAAAACTACGAACAAACCTAATAATGTAAAATAAACCAATGCCACTAATACGTAAGCATAACAAAAAAAACAAGAAGAAAACGATACTCAGTTCAATATGTAGGTAATAACTAAATGCACTGAAGAAAAAAGGAATTCTTATACAAAGTGTCACATTAATAATAAGGAAACTTGATTTTTTTATTTAAGTTTCTTAAAACCAAGTCAAAGTCATACAAAGATTACTAATGACGATGTCATTAGGGTCACTCCAGCAACCTTGTTAAATTTCGGCCTTTCTCACAACAATTTAGGAGTCGCGATATAGTCGTGTATGAATGTATAGCTCGTCAAATGTATGACTCATATCAATTGGTAATAATTCGATTGGTGGGAATACGCCGTAGGGTTGCCACGTTTGGATGCTTTTAATCAGGGCATAATATAGGGTAAGTCCAGGATAGTTGCCATACTTTTTGAAAACGCTTTATATTTCCCATTTTAATTAACGGATCTGAACGTTTATCACACATATTAATAGATTGGTCTTTCGACTACCACTTTGAAGGAAAAAGAAAACATCACTGTTGATATTTACTAAACTATATCGATTTTCCCAGACCTCTATTTTTGAAAGTATAGATGCCCTATGGCGGATAGTTGCTCTATGCGTCAAAACCAGTTATGGGATACATGCCTCATTGATAATAAAACACTTTTTCAGTTTGAAATTAGATATTCGTGATGGGAAGTAAAATCTAAACACAGACATTAATTAAAAATGTTCGTAATAAGTGTATTTTCTTTATAATCATATTAGGGTATAGAAGCCTCACGAAAGAAGTTTCCTTTCCGAGGCATCTATACCCTAATGTAGTTACATCGTTTGAAAATAATGGGAATTATTTGTTTTGTATGGTTAAACACAGGCGAAAATAAATCGAGGCGTCTATCCTTTTCGTAGAGGATAGACGCCTTTTATATTCAGGAATGTGTATTCAATAAATATTTAAAAAAAAATGATTTTAGTGTTAGTATACAGTCCAATGTAACATTTGGATACAAAATATACATTATTTAGTCACCATTTAAAAAGTTCTAGCTCCTCAAAAATGCTGTAGAAAAAGAATTAGCAATTTTTTCGTCGCACCAAATCTTTCATTGAGTAATAGATGGAATGCACGACGGGTCAGGGGTTACTTCGCGGGGGGTACCGGGTAGGTGCGGGGATGTCTCTCGTTTGGCAATATCAACGACAACAAAAACTAGCCGGGAAATCATAGTTTTTGAATTTGAGGCATCTATCCGAGCCGGGCATCTATCCTGGAATTACCCTATTTATATGATTAGTATGAATAGTACTATTAGAGGTATTTGCATACAAATAACCTACTAAAACTATTTTGTATTGAGTGTAAAATACTTAAAAATCTAATTATTATTGTTTCCATTGATTTATCTATGCACAGACAGTTTATTTATAAGTAAAGTAGGTAGGTCGCTTTGGTATATTTTGTTTGTTTCATGTAGGTTCATGGTCATGTATGGTCATGTAGGTTTCATAATAATTATTAAAGATTATGTAGGTACCTAACCTATAATAATTATCCAGCAATGAATCGGAGTTCAATATTTTCATTGGCACTATGGCGGCCCTACTGAATTTGTGTGAATGTTGTTTGTTCAAGGACTTTTCGTTGACCGGTTAACGAAGTAATCGTGATAAATTGTTACGGTACCTACTATTTTTTTTTTTAATATAATGATTTAACGAAAAGAAAATGAAAACTTCACGCAAAAATTATGCCCCGGGTGAGGATCGAACTCACGACCTTAAGATTATGAGACTTACGCGCTGCCTACTGCGCCACCGAGGCTTGAGAGTGGGGGGCAAAAATAAGAGTTCTAATCAAACCGAACATTTTGATTATAATAATAATAATTTTATAGGTATTTTTTTAAATTATTAAAATGTTAAAATAATAAGCAACGAAAACAGACAAAAACATTATAATACTTTGTAAGTAATATTTCAGAAATTGATAATTGATTATGAAATAATTCTAAAACTTAAATCTACAAATTAAAACAACAGAAGTATCAAAAAATGCATTTACCGATCACAAAAACTGGCAACAAAACTGCGTGCAACGGCGGCCAACAGCCGGGCCGCGACCGCAACTATTGGCGGCCGCGTGCAATTGACAGCGCCGCTCAATTTATGGCCCGTACTGTCTACCGTGGTGAGGCCAGAACATATGGGCCGCTGGATGTGACCAACATTCAAAACGTAAAAAAGCAAAATGTTACACGTCGTGCTCTAAAAAAAAATAAACTATAGGTAAGTACCTTATTTTTTTTTGTATTAGTAAAATTAACAAACTGGGCAATTTTCATAATAACAAAGAGAAAGAAAACTACGGGCTTATTACATAACTGTTCCCATCATAAATTATGTTATGTATTGTTTATATAACAGCTCTAATCTAAGCAATGTAGCAAAGAGCTATTTGTTACGTTGCCTTTTGTTTTGCAATAGGAGCTCAAACTCTATACGCACTCTAAAATCTTAAACTACTTAGTAAATTACTTTTTAATCATAGTTTTCGAATCAAATTCAAACGAAAACCAAACTTTCGCCAATGTCTCTTCTAGTTCAGATGTAATTGTGTGTATCCAGGCAGTATTTAATTAATTCCGGCATTGGAATAGTGCGAATTTTGACTGCAACTGAAGTCAACGGTTATTTTGTTTTGTCGTTTTAATTAACGCCTACGTATCGGTGCGACCCGAATGTTTGTGTTGCGTGACTATTGCTGTTACATTAGTGAGCTATGATACTCGACTGATTTTTAACTACGTTGTGAATTTGATTTATTTTTGTCAACCTTATGTTTTTTCGATTGTTGATGAAGATTAGAATAATTCAAGTTTTCGTTTAAGCGTTACGAGAGAAGAGCAGGACTGAGGTACGACACCTAGGTAAGTAAGTATAGATGACTGCTATTGGAAATATGGAAATGTCAAATTTTATATAGGTAGGTACATCGATATAATATAATCGAATCGAAACTATTGCATTTTGGCCGTTCGGATACCTCTACCTGTTAGGATGAAAAATGATCTATCAAAGGCTTCGATATGTATACCTACTACTGGCATACATAGGTACCTATGATGTATTTACATGTCGAACCAATAATGTACTTATACTGATCAGTAATGTTGGTACCTATGTTATGGATCGAAGCTCATAATACCTATTTAAGTATCTACTTATATATCAATTAGTTAGGTAACCGACGAAAAAAAACGGAGGGGTTCTCAAATAGGTAGACGTATTCTTAATTGAATATTATTGTTATTTATTAGGTATAATAATATTAGTAACATAACAATAGCCTGTAAAAAGTAATATAGAATCGCAAAACATCGCACCGTCCCCTAAAATGTATTAAAAAGTAATGAAAAATCGATGCCTTAATCGCGTCACGCCTTAGTTGCTATCTTTAAAAATGTCCCCCTGTATTTAAGACGTATATAATAGCAGTAAGGGTTCTTGAAATGTAAGGTGTACGCTCCGTTTACCTAGCACACAGAACACGGAATTTATTATACAAAATGTCAGCTTAC
The DNA here is from genome assembly GCA_905147375.1 of Hylaea fasciaria. Lineage (NCBI taxonomy): Eukaryota > Metazoa > Arthropoda > Insecta > Lepidoptera > Geometridae > Hylaea > Hylaea fasciaria. The sequence continues at coordinate 985,700 of LR990213.1, read as the reverse complement.
AACAAAACCAATGGACAACCGGAAAATTTGCGCACACGGCAGCCGATATAAGAAAACAAACTGAAGTTTCATAGGAGTGCCCATAGCACAGACAAACTAAAATTTCTTAGGAAGCCACAAAATATAGTACCTATCGCAATAGTAAATCAGGTACTTAGGTAATGTTGGTATTTATCTCCGTGTGCCTAGTGTGTTTTGCCAATTTCTTTACGTGCTCGGTCCAGTTAGCGTAAACTTGTATTGTATGGAATAAGAGCAGCGCCATCTAGTGACTGACTGACTGACGCTAGATGGCGCTGCTCTTATTCGATACAATTTCAAGTTTACGCTAACCGGACCGAGCACGTAAAGAAATTGGCAAAACTCACACAAAAGGCACACAGAACGCAGTAGCAGGTACCCAGCTACTCCTATCGGGCCAGTAACCGAACATAAGATATTATGCAGACACCTAAGGTCAAAGTGTACTTACTGAATCATTTTATAAGTTGCCAGTATCGAAGAGTCCCTTGATTGCCTCACTTCATTTGATATTTATTTTTAATTAGGAAAAAAGCAACACTGCTAGACACTCCTAATTATTTTTCTGGCTTATCTTAGTAGATGATTTATTCACGGCTTTTTTTACGGGATCGGGACTCTTTCTGGCGTTTTTTATTCAATTTATGGACGGATCGCCGGGGGCTGCGCTGTGGCTGATTAATTAATTAATAAATCATTTGATACATTTTCTTTTCTGGTATTAGCGAGATCAAACATAGCGTTATGTTGGTTTTTCGGAATCGTTTTGTGAAGTTGTCAGATTAGTTACCTACACAATGATACATAGTTAAAAGGTTCTAGAGAAAATTGTAGGTACCCGTCCTACCGTTTTGCAAGAAGCCAAAGTCCCAATTTTTACGTCGTTACTTTTGTATAAAATTATGTTATTATCTGCAAAATAAACATTATTCAAAATCAAGACTTTCTGAAGCAATTCCTGTATCCGATTTCCTATAGCTATGTTTGAATTGGAAATATTCTGCATTAAGTACCTACTTCTTTTAGATAGCTACAACTGACACATCGACATCATATTATTATTCTAATTTGTAGATTATTTATGTGTGATTTGAGAAATCTCGACGCGGCATCTAAACGCAGAATAAGATAATAAGTAGGTACCTAGGTATTTAAACTTACAACAGAGGAGGAGAGCCGCGCGCATCAACTAGTGCGGCAGCCGATATGAATCTTTAATTTCCAAATTTATTAAAACCCTAAGCGTACTTCGCGTTCAAACAGCAATATTTTTAACGACGCAGGTTTGGTTAGGGAAGGGCATGTGGTAAGTACCTTACATCGATATTTTTTTTCAGCGTAAATATGAAAGAGTCGATTAAATTTGATTCTACTTATTTCTACTATAGGATAAGTGTAATAATATATCGACGGCGGACTAAACGGAAGTGGGTGACGAGCCGGCTGTGAAGCGTGTAGGTGCGGGCTCGATTCCCGCACAGTGCAAAAGGTATATTGTGCTCTGAGTTTAGGTCTTTGTGGCTTTCCTTGTTATTGACTTTCCAGATGCAAGAAATTCTAGACAGGGATCAGACCGTGGTAATATTATAATCGTTTCTGCGTTATTTATAGCAGGCTCACGTATACAAAAAGACAGACACGCCGAGCGAGAAACTTTTATCAAGACTAAGATTTCAAAGATTGACCGTTCGTTTGTTGTAAGAGGTTGTGCTACTCTCAAGTGTCAGGGTGTCAGGGTTTGTCTGGCCACCCGGGCATCTGACATGGATTAACGACTGATTCGTTGAGATATAATAAATGAAAAACAAAAGGAATAGATACCTATTTCTTTTTTCTAAGTCACGTGAAAGCTATTCCACTGAGAGTCAAACCAATGCTTCAGAGGTCAGCCTCGAGTCACACACGAAGTAGTCAGCCGATCTGATGATCTCACTCGTAAATTCCCTAACAGTTTCATAGATCAATTGATTGACCAATGGAGCGATGACAATATCAGATCGCAATGTAGCAATATGCACAAATTGATGCAATACGGTTCAATCAGTTCCGAGCCGATCGGCGACGCGTGATTCCATGACATCATCGCAGAGTCGCCAGTATGGGCGGACCGTACCGATGGCAACGCGTTTTAAAAACTAGTACCATCTACCTACCAGGCCCATGAAGAAAGAAAAAAAACGAAGAGAGAGAGAGAGACCAAAAACGGCAAGAAAAGATAGAAAGGCTAAGTCAACGTCGAAACCTACAACCGGCGAGCGAGCATTGTATGAAGTAGGTACTATGCAGGAAGACAACGAAGGATTTTAAGCCGCTTTATAAAGTACCTACCTATGTACTTGTACCAGGTCAAAACGCAAACAACGAAAATAAATAAATAAAAAGAAATGCGAAGTCAAATATATCTAAGTACCTACCTACTTAAATCAACATCACAATCACCGAGTGGTCAAGTTTCACTTGATACATGGTGCTTGTTTAGAACAGCGCCATCTGTCTACCCGATGTTGGACTACGATGGATATAATCGATACTAAGTATGTAGATCATCTACTAAACAAGGTAAGCGAGTTTTGGCGGGAATCCGATAGTGAGACGTTGTTGGTTTTGTATTATTAACTCAAACTTGTGTTTCTTCGAGTGTTAATGTGTAATATTGGTGGAATATTAACCATTAAGTGTTCGTTGACGTGCACGAGTGTGGGCGAGTGATATAAACTCAAAAAACGTGTCATTTCGCATTTTTTCCAAAACTCCCAGGAAGTTTCAGTAAAGCATCCACTACTTTACTGAATCGTGACTGACGATGTAAATAATTGACTTGACTACTTGACCACGATTGCTATATAACATTGCTGTGACTTTCTTAATGTGAAATTATGAAATACTTAAAATAAAATACTTGACACTGGCTATAATATGGACAAACCGTGCAAAGCCATAACAAAAACAAAAAAAAACTAGGTAAGCCGCTCTAATACGAGGTTAATCTCTTAGATGGCGTCTTATCTACCTGTTTTCTCTGTGGTCTAATAATTTGATTTCATATTTTATATTTTCAGTTATTTAGCCATATTATTCAGAACCCACTAGATGGGCCGACGACAGCAAAAAAGTCGCAGGCTACCGGTGGATGCAAGTGGCAAATTGTCGTTCGGTGTGGAGGTCTAAGGGGTAGGCCTACGTTCAGCAGTGGACGTCTTTAGGCTGATGATGATAGATATTCCTATCAATCACACGAATATACACTGCCCAATGCCCATACTGTTATTTTAAAATCTGACATCATCGTCACTTTGGTCGAACTTGTCCCATATTGTGTTATTCGATTAGTTTGATGATGGACAATTTATTGGTTCATTCATCGATTATTTTAATACAAATTGTGTTGTCATTGATGGTTAATGAATGGTTGTTCGAATGTTTTGCAGTTGGTGTCGTAAGAAATTAATTATTTGGTTCATTGATCCACAAGCAAACTTCTATAGGTGCAATATGAATAGAAGTACAATAATGATGGCGGTCGAGGCGGCGGCATGTCAAAGGCCAGGGTAAGTTTCAAATACCTTCTAACATTGCCCCTTCGGTTTTCCCTAATGCTGTGTACCTATTATAGAGTATGATGATGTTTCTTCGTCTTTAAATCTCAAAATTCTGAACTAACCTACCGTTACGTTAACTAGGTAATTTGGGTTTGGAAGCCATTTTGTAGGTTATTATTGGCTTATCGATATCCAGTTTCCTCTGTTCGCATCCCCACGGCTAGTACGCGATAGGAAATTAAAATTTTCCTCTCCATTTAAAAGAAGCGACGCCCGGGGCTACCTCCATAATGCGGACCTACTTACATCTGTTTGAACGCGGACGGTGCTACCTATATCCATCGATATACGTACCTACTTCTCATATTTCTAGTAATTACTGAAGTACTCGTATATAGGTAGGTAGGTAGGTACTATTCATCTGTACCTATTCTTATAATGCAGCTTTATGTGTCAACGTTTGAGTTTGATTTATACCTACGTTTATTTGATTTATATTTTTTAGCACGCATTTAGTCTATGCCCTGTGATCTTCTCTTTAAAGACGGCATCTGCCGCTTACAGCATCACGCCACACCGTACTCCGCGTCATGATGTAGGTTCCTAGTTACATTTCTATTAAACCGTTGATCTAATGTCGTCTCCAACTAAAAACTTGAGCGGTCTTACCATAAAACATTTAAACCAGAGTTGAACGGATGTGTCTAAATATTTTCCATACAAATCGACATCTAACCCTCGCTCTTTAACTCAATAACAAATTCACAAGTTAAATCATTATGAATGCCAGGATTTAGTAAGAAACCGCGGTTATACACGTCGATTTTGTGGAACGAAATTTTAGAAATTGTTTGTTTAATTCTGGTCTAAAGTGTTCGTACCTATAGTAAAGGGTTTATTTAGAGAATAAACAGGTTTCGATTTGTCGTAGGGGACCCCATTTCTATAGTCTAAGCATCGTGACACTAAGCAGGTGGCGAAGACCACAAGTCACTAGGAAATTAGAAGGATAACACATATAGAAAGCAAGTAGGTAGGTAAGTACCTACTCTCTAGCGACGTGTAGTCATTTCTACTGAGACTTTGGGCCTAGTTCGGACTTTGACTCGCTATTTCTCGAAATCAAAGCTTTTACTTACATGTAGGTAGGTATTAAGCATGGTAAATATGTATTTTTCTTAAATACATATTTACCATGCATACAATCATATTCTTAATTGCTTTTGGACTAAGTACTACCTAATTAAGTAACCAACACACATGTGACATTTTCATTGCGCTTCTGTGCGTTTTGAAGAAGATAATTACACGGCACTCACGCACACATTGATAGAAAAAGTGACTTCACTTTGGAGTGAAACTACGCATGGAATTATCCTTCTCACTAGAAATAACTTTACCATCTAGGTAAGGTTTACCTATTACTAAAACAAGCAAGATTTGTAAGCAGATTTTACCCCCAAGTTTGGTACGTTCCAAGTTTAAAAGTTATTATAACATCGTGTGTGTGTGTGTGCAAGTCTTTGACGCCGTATTGAAAATGCGACTGCCTGGGAAGAAATTAATTGAGAGCTAGAAGCAACCGTTCTCAAAGCAACGGTTCAAACAAGCCAGTTTCAACTTTAAAACTGTGGGGTGTAAGTTCAAATTTGAGTGTGGTCTCGTTGAATGCATCCAGAAGAAACCTTTGAAAAATTCGGTGGGTGGTTCGCTTGAATTACGAAGTCTTTAGGTTTTTTAGCCTTGTTTTGCGTTTATTCTTAGGCGGAGTTACGGGTTTTAAGTTTACGGATAAATTGTACGGAAGGAATGATTCTGTAACGTATCGTTTGGGAAGATATTTTTTGGCATAGCCTATTAATAATAGATAATATTGATTTTAAGCGAGTTCAGAGAAAACAAATAAGTACTTATGTAGGTAGATACTATGATGATGTAGGTAGGTACTTAAGTCGAAACATATTTTAATTCATAAGTAGGTAAGTACCTATAATAATTATATCTAAAATTTGGTTTTAGGATTCCGTACCTACCCAAAGGATAAAACGGAACTCTATTACCTGCTCAGACTCTGCTGTCCATCCGTCTGTCTGTCTGTCTATCCGTCTGTCACCAGGCTGTATCTCATGAACCGTGAAAGTTAAACAGTTGAAATTTTCACAGATCACATATTTCTGTTGCCGCTACATAAGATAAATATACTACCTACTAAAAACAGAATAAAATAAATATTTAACGGCTCCCACAACACAACAAACGTGATTATGGGCTGTTTTTACAGATATGGTACGGAATCCTCCATGTGTGAGTCCGACTCGCACTACACCGCTATTTTTTAAATAATATACTAGCGACCCGCCCCTGTCTTCGCACGGGTGACACCAAGTACCTATCTAACTACCTCTGATGTCCTGTTTGTTGGTGAATTGACAGCGTATAACCAAAACGAAAAAAAAAACGAGTGCCAGCAGAACAGTCAAGGTCGCGGCGTACCTACAAAAGTAGTTACAATCGTATAGGGGCAACTGGGCCGTTCGATTAACACTCTTTTGGCCGAGATGCCCCTCAACTCGTCCAAACTCCAACTTCTCTTAGAAAACACTGAACTACCGTTTACAATTTGCATAGATCCAAACTTGCCCAATCACACAAACGGCAACTAACAAGCGCGCCGACGGACCCCAATCGCATTCCGATCGGGGAGGCGGGGGCAAGTCAGGAATCGATGCTAGTGTTTAATTAAATTGAAATCAAATTATCTTGGGCAGACGTCTTCGGCTGTGACGGGGAAGTGTATAGAGATGTTGAGACCGAGTTCTTAAATTATTATCATAAGTCGTGTGGTTTTGTAGTGAGTTGATTAGGTTAATCATTGGTGCTAAAACGAATATTTGTACCTTGTGTCTGATTAGACGGTACCAGAATATAGTAACTAGATAGGTAGGAAGTAACTTGGTATGTATTTTCTTGCAGTTGAGAGTAAAACTGTGCAATAATAGTAATTACAGCAATTAGATAGGGTTTGATAAATCTTGTACTTACGTTATTTAAAACTCGGGAACCATATACCAAAAGGTATTATTATTGCTAGCTTAACCAACAGACGTGGTCTGTTATAAAAAATTAGGGTGTTTGCATTGAATTTAGGGGTACTATCAGCTCTCTAAGCATATCTTAGCTATTTCTTGCCGAGCAATTGGTAGCGCTTCAATCAGCGTGACGTCGGTGACACTTCAACTGCTTTGCATGTTCGATCCGCTTCGTAAACGAATTTCGGAAACATTCGTAGTGAGTGACGGAAATACTAGGGCGATCCTTTCTGTAATATGACTAGACTAGGTACCGAACATTGTCTATTCGAGGCCCTTATATTCGCTCAGCCGAAATTAATATTGTATCTCCTATCCAAGATTGAAATCGATCTTGGATTGCTGCCTATCATTCGATCGATTTCCAATCTGCGTGCCTTTATAAACCAATCCACGGATCGGGTTGGCGCGTTTGACCCTAAAAATGGATTGTGATATCAAGCTCAAATAGCAAAATTTGGATTGGATTGATTATTAATTTCGGCATTTCGGCCGTTAGTTACTTGCAGAAAACTTGTGACGTTCATAATGTGCTATAAGCACAAACGGTTGAGGGACGTCATTTTGACAGTTTAAAACGTGTACGTGCTACGTTGATTTGATAAAAATGGCATAGTAAATACGATTCGGGGTTTTTGGCGGGAATCCGATAGTGAGACGTTTTTGGTTTTGTATTATTTTCTCAAACTTGTGTTTCTTCGAGTGTTAATGTGTAATATTGGTGGAATATTAATCATTAGATTAGAGTGTAGGCGAATGATATAACCTCAAAAACGTGTCATTTCGCATTTTTTCCAAAACTCCCAGGAAGTTTCAGTAAAGCATCCACTACTTTACTGAATCGTGACTTTGACGATGTAAATAATTGACTTGACTACTTGACCACGATTGCTATATTGCATTGACTTTCTTAATGTGAAAATAAGAAATACTTAATTATTAAAATACTTGACACTGGCTATATGCACAAACCGTGCAAAGCCATAAATAAAAAAAAAATAAATACGATTCCACGCAACGCGCCGATTTACGTGTTTGAGTAGCGAATAAGGCCCGAGGGGCGACAGGCTACATTACGTACATCATAGGTCGCTAAGTTCTAATGTACGTACCGATGCTGAAATGGTTTGAAAGCTACATAGAAGTTAGGATGATTCCGAGAGCGTGGGGCGTTTATGAGCGGAAGTTGTCGAACAATCCGTAGATTTGGAAAGAAAAGTAATGATTCTGATTGCATCTTGTCTACCAAATTTCCCTAATCTCGCATTCAAGGAAAGTATCGTTACTGCAAGCGTAGTTAATTGCTACAGATTTAACAATCGTTGTAGCGATGACATGTAGGTACAGACTGCTTGCCCAGTACTAAGTTCTTATTCTTTGAGGAAATATCGTCAAAATATCGTCAGAATCCTCGTCTATAGGGGACTGGGATACTGACTATTGGGAACTGCCAAAATTCAGACAGGAATGTCTAGGAATCAAAGATAAATATAATATGATGCTTATGACGTTTCACCCCCACCCCCCCCCATATCAGGCGTATCACAAACGAAACACTAACCAAGCTTACCCAAACTCCATTAAGATCATCTGTAATACCCCAAATCTAATATACTCTGAAACTGTAATGAGACGTACCCGGGACGTAAGCCGCCCTAAATCTTATATTAGCGGAAAAATATAAGTCTAATGGCGACGGTAATCAAAGTAAGGAATATTTCTGGCGGCCGCGTGTGATAGTAGTGGCTAGGGTGTGGTGGCGAGCGGCAGCGAGACAGCGACTACTGTGTGCCTAGTGTGAGTTTTACCAATTTCTGTACGAGCTCGATTAGTTAGCGTAAACTTGAAATTGTATGGAATAAGAGCAGCGCCATCTAGTGACTGACTGACTGACGCTAGATGGCGCTGCTCTTATTCCATACAATTTCAAGTTTACTTAGGTACGCTAACCGGACCGAGCACGTAAAGAAATTGGTAAAACTCACGCTAGGCACACTGTACAAAAGCAAACATACACGCGACTTACCACATAACATTTAAACGAGAGTTGAACAGTTAAGTACCCCTAGTTTGAGTTTTGAATAGCTCGACATAGTACGCGTCAGCTAGCGCCTTGTATGAAGATTTTTCGTTCCTAAAAGCGAATAAACGTTCATATAAACGGTACAGAGACAGAACACACCTTGAACCTTCCTGAAAGATGTGTCTAAAATTTCGTTCCATAAATCGACGTTTTACTTGTACTGTCTGGTACAATATAATATAATACATGATTTTATGATATATATATATACAATATAATATTATGATATTTGTATCATGGTGATCGGTTCGACGTTTAGCCATGAAAAGGGAGCAAACAGACAAAGAAACAGAGTTACTATCGCACTTATAATATAAGTATGGATATAGATAATAATGTATGTATAACTAAGTATAAGTAGGTACATTAATTTTAAATGCTTAAATACCTACGGAATCTTATCAGTAATTACCAGTCTAATGTCAATGATAGTTTTCAATCACACGCTTTTTTTAAAAACGCTACCTCTCGTGCACTCACTACCCATCCCCAAATAAAGGGGAGGCTGGCCCAGGGTGGACATCAAAGCGTTAAGTGCTCTTTACTCATCGAATCCCATTTACGGCGGACATCCCCCCGCGATAAATAAGATTATTTTCTGTTACTTCTGCTTTTCTTATGGTTTTCGTAGTGGTTACGTCGCTGAAGCTCAATTTCGCCGAAGCTCCCCTTTGCGAATGTTTAACCTATACTAGCTACTGTCCAGAACAGCGGTCCCACCATCTACTCGTAGTATGCGCTGGAATCATTACAGGTACTTAGGTAAGAATGGTTCTAGAGTGGCGACCGCGGACTGGAAGACGCAGTGTAGGTAGGCCTCCCACTAGATGCGCCGACGACATCTAAAGAGTCGCAGGCAACCGGTGGATGCAAGTGGCAAATTGTCGTTCGGTGTGGCGGTCTAAGGGGGAGGCCTATGTTCAGCAGTGGACGTCTTCAGGCTGATGATGATGATGAATTAGGTAAGTATCTATATTGGTTTCTGTTCGCGTCTTCGTCAACGACAATAATTATTATAGACCAATCAACGACGTACCTACTTAGTACTTACCTATCAATTTACCACAGTTTTAGACCACAGTTAAACAGATGTTTCTGAAATTTCATTCCACAAAATCGACGTCTATCGCTCGCGTTTTCTTACTCAATCCTGGCATTCCTAATTATTTCACTTGTGAATTTGTTATTGAGTTAAAAAGCGAGAGTTAGACGTCGATTTGTGGTGAAAATACAAAATAAATAATATTATATAGATATTCCATACGTTCGTTATTATTTATTTCGAACTGGAATTAAATAAACATTTCACGTATTCAATTAAAACAGTGTATTTCAAAGAGATGCTCTCTAAATCCATTCGTCGGGTAAAGCCGTGCACGGACGCGCCGGATCCGTTAATGTGTATAGAAGGATTAGTGTTTGCCTCTAGTTCCGGCTTAGGATACACTGTCGAAACTTTACTAGTTCTAGGAATGGGCTAGGAAGAGCTTGTTTTACTATGCACCTGGGATATTTAGCTTATGTTTGTTACATATGTGAAAGTTATCCACCGACCGTATTATGAACAATGTTGTATACAAAGTAATTGTATATAAAGTAATACAAAGGTTGAAGGGAAGAAATCGATTTCAGAGATATGACCGCCCATTGTACTACTTACCCCTGTTTACTTATTGTTTTTTTTTTCTGGTTTACTGGTTTTCTGATTTTTATATTCTATTCTATATTTGATTGATCGAGACCTTGGCGTTGATAGTTTAAAAAACCTGTCAAGGCGTCTCGTTGATGCAACACGTGAACTATTGTATTTTCGTTATTCCGTCTTTCAGAGACATTGCTGCGGTTTTATAGATTAGGATAGGTTTTATTTTTGAGTTAGTTTTCAGTTATCAATCTAAGTAGTACCAACCTTTTTTGAAATAAATAAAATAGTACGGTAAATAAGTGCGCAGTCTGCTAGCTTACTATTGAAATTAAATATCGATTCATTGGTATTTAAATTGTGGTAGAATTGCTTTTTAACGAGAAATGGCTGTTTGCACTAAATAAATGTCTACCGCTACAATTTCTTTTACCGTTTTCAGCGATGCTTCAGACATAATAAACCGAGCTGCATGCAAACGAACATCGATCTGTTTTCCCCCGACCACCGAAAGAAGGTTATAATGCTAGGTTAGCAACCTCCTTTCTTGAACTTCGATTGTTTTCTGTTGTCTCGAACTAACCTTTAGTTTGGAGTTTTGGCGGGAATACGATAGTGAGACGTTGTTGGTTTTGTGTTATTTTCTTAAACTTGTGTTTCTTCGAGTGTTAATGTGTAATATTGGTGGAATATTAACCATTAAGTGTTCGTTAACGTGCACGAGTGTGGGCGAATGATACAAACTCAAAAAGGGTGTCATTTCGTATTTTTTCCAAAACTCCCAGGAAGTTTCAGTAAAGCATCCACCACTTTACTGAATCGTGACTTTGACTATGTAAATAATTGACTTGACTACTTGACCACGAGGATTGCTTTAAAGCTATTACTTTCCTAATGTGAAAATTAAAATATTATGTACTTACGTTATTATTATAATACTTGACACTGGCTATATGCACAAACCGTGCGAAGCCATAATTAAACAAAAAAAAAACCTTTAGTTTTAGATTTTAAAATAATACAAGTTTCTTTTGGAGCTAGCCTAGGATTCCTAGTATGAGAATCTCGACGATGCACACTCCGCCTAACTCAGTTTGCTCCATACATCCGAGTACATTTTTCGTCGGAAGCTTATGGCTTTTAGATATTCGCAGTTATTCTCCCATTCCGGTTTCTAAATATAAATATGCTTCCAACGGCTTTCGGCTAATGAATTAGGTAGGTACGTAGTTTAAGCTGTTTATTATTTGGGTGTGTGTGTGTGTGGATGTTTGAAATAATACACAGTGCACATAAAGGCTTGAAATTTTGTTTTTATGAAACGTAATAATTAAAACCCTGATGGATTGTCTAGCCTTTTAGCATTTGACGTTATTTTCTCACCTGCTGTAAAATGACGATGTTGACGATGGTGGTGAACATGCTCAGTGGAGACAGACTTGTCTCTCAAGGACCACTGTCGGGCGGGACTAAGATGAGGGTTCGGTAAAAGATTTTCTACTTCCTCTGCTATTTAATATAATGTATATAGGTAGGTAAATAATATGTAAGCTAGGGCAAAATAATAAATTGATGTTATTAATGTTATTTTTAAATATTATATTGTAGGGTTCATTGTTATTCATGTACACCATCAATAGTGTAACTAGGATTTTGTGTACCCATCTAGGAAATAAAGAACTAAAAATACCATAGTCATAAACACTCTACCCAAACCTGACCAGACCAGACCAGAGCTGTAATCTAAAAAAAAATTATGTTGTTAAATACTCGTAGGGAGGACTTTAGGTGGCATGACACACTACCACCAGACAACAGCACTACCTTCAACAAACAAACTTAGTGCTAACTTGAATCCATATATGCGCGTGTTACACAAAAAACACCCTTATTAGTTACTAAAATCAACCATAAAAGCGCATCGATGCCAAAACTCCAATTGCCAAGGTGTGGTGACACGAGATAGCTGAAGTAATAACACGTATTGGAGTGTCCATCTGAAGAAGAACTACTTGGATAGACTGGATGAGACACTTTTTATGTTTTGGCTTCGACCAATTTTTCTTCAATTATTTATTGAATAGGTTCGACCCACAAACATAATTACTTTTAAGATGGAAGCAAACCGAACATAACTGAAGCTTTATGTTCCTAGTTTTTTAATGAATGAGTAGTCATAATTTCGAGTGCTTTTAGCCTAGTAAGTAAGTCTAATGCAATTTGCGTCACATACAGTAAAGTGATGCTTCATTGATATTTCTTAGAGTTCTCAGGAGTTATGCAGAGAGTACAACAACCTACGTTAGTACTTGAATTCGTATCGTTTTCCGCCGAATAGAACACGTTAGAAAGTTAATATTTCACCAATAGCTATAAAAAGAATATTAACTCTGTCACAAAATCCGATTTAGGTATAACAAAACTCTCTACGAGACGTTAGATGGAGTATCTAGTAACTCAATTCTACATTTGCGTCCATCTCAATACCACTCATAACTACCGCATGGTACATAAACTCTGCTTAAGACCCGAAGCCGCGCGATTTCCTCCCTTCACCTTTCGCACATAAGAGCTACAATCGCTCCCGGGGTCGGTGGTAGTAATTCCTAATAAGATAATAAGGCCTTTTCCAATATAGTGTGTGGGTGCGAGCTAATGATGTGGAGATATGAGAATAAATGGATCAAGAACTTCTGAGGGTCTTTGGCTCGATGTTTTTCTTGTTATGAATTCTGTTTATTATCTAGCATGTGTTCTGATAGTTTTAATGGGTAAAGGTACAGGCATATCAACGCGGTGGCGGTGGCTGTCGATATTTATAATGAGTAATTATAAATAAACGATGGTAATTTTTTTCGTTATTCTGTTTGATCGCTAATCAATACGTCTGCTTTACGATTGTGTTCTATAATTTTGATAAGTGATGTGATCTTATCAGTAAAACTATTCGACGTTATCAATTTGAGTTGTATCTTTTTTTGCCTTTTTTGTCACTGGTAACACCATATAATTTTTATTGTTTTATAAAGTTAAAAAATATACCACAACGTTAACGGGTGCGGTTATGGACTATGGACACAACTAAAGGAAATATATTTTTTTCCTTGAAATTTGTCTTCATTGCTACCACGGCGCCCGCCATCGTGTTGGTCTGTTTGTAGTTATGCTACTGTGACCACAACACGCGAAGGCCGAAACCAATAATCAAGCCAAACAGACAAATAACATCAATACTTACGATGCCGCCGCCCTTTATTAACCTCATACTCGATGCCACAGTATAAAGGAATGAATAGGACAACTCTCAACTAACAGCGTCTAGTGCTAAATGTATGTGAACTATAGAAATAAAGACATACCTAGGTATTTCACATAAATAATCCAAAAAAATATTGAATATTATTTCTATTTATTTGCAGCATTAAAAAAATATCAATTCTAATTTGGTTATACAATATTTCCTGAGCAGCGGCTATATATAAAATATAAATAATAATATAAAATCATAACTAATACATTGGAGCAATATTTATGGCTACTCCCATATTGCCGTTAGACACAGTTCCTAAAATGAATCCAACAAAACTTACCCTTCTGTTCTTACAAAAAATAAAAAGTAAATATGAAGTAAAAATACCAACCTTTAATTACGCCGAAGTTGCAAAATACTCCTTTCATTATTTTTAATAATATGGACTATCGCAAATTGCCTCGTATCTGATATCATGAACTATCCCTTCTGTCCGTGTCTACACTACACCTTGCCACCCCACAACGACGACTAAAGCAAGGAAACTCGTATTAATATATGTTAGCACAGACAGTAATGACGGGCCGTCGATTATCGTAGTATTGGAAAATATTGGCGAATGGGGATGTGGGGTGGTTTATATTTAACAGAGCGATGCCACGAGCGGGACGTTAACTGATGGTGAGCGATACTTCTGGCCACAATCGTTGCTGTTTTAGAACGTTGTTATGTGTACCTACAATGATTGATTTAAATGTAAGCGCTCGATCACGCATGACGCACCTACTATACAGTGTTCATGTACAAATCGCACGTGCGATCTAAGCCACAATTACCGCGCCCGCGCCCTCGAGTTACCACTAAATAAAAGGAAGCGAGATGCATTATCGAAATATCGGTGTAATAATTATCGGTCAATATCATGATATCTGTATATAGTGGTTTTGATATCCAAGGATAGGTGTATATGGCAACGAACATTATTTATATATACCTACCACATAACACTAGCAATTGTTAAAGAAAGTGTTGGAAAATCAGTAAAAAGATAAGTATTTTTCCGTTTACACTATAAGTATACTTACTAATTATAATAGTAGGCAAAACACCGACGGGATCTAGGGAGGATCCGCTGTTTTATTTTTAATGTTTATTGCCTTTTTCTGGATAATTCCTCCCCTAGGGAGTGTGAGAGAGGAATCAATGTGGTCGGTGTTCTTTGGAAATGGCCCCTACTATGGGTAAAATAGAAAATATTGCTAACGGATCTGTCAAAAGTTGAAATGTTAGGTAGCGTCTGTGTTAATTTTAATTGTAATTTTTTGCCATTATTTATATTGATTTTTATTACAGAATTAATTTATCATCAATAATGATGGACCACGCGGTCCGATCTGGGTAGTCGTATTCACTAACCGCACTCGGTTTTCACTCAGAATTGACGTTTTCTGTCAAAACTGTCAACTAAACGAGCAAATGGTAGAGGCGACGGCAGTAATTTTGCGTCGCAGATGTTTTCTATGTTAATTCTATTGTTTTTTTGTTAATTTTTATGTTCGCCTTCATGCTCGATTTATTCTTTTAGGCCGTTCGCTTCAGGATTAATGCTAATGTACCGTGAGGAGAGAGCTTTATTTTAATAAAATCGTGTGTCCCCACGATGCGATCGGCGGCATCTAAGGAAAATGATTTGACGACTCTTTAATGAATTAAATTATGGACGGGCATCAGGGATGGGAAAGGCTTTTTTTCATTATTAGTTCGTTAAACACTATAAAGGTTTAGTGGTCTGAATTTGTTTTTTTTTTTAATATAACGAAATATATACTTACGGTACCTACCTGTTTAAATCACATTTTTTTCACCGTGTTTAAATGTTCTTTGTTCATGAAGGTAGTGTCAGCTGTTGCGCCTGCACCAACCGTCACAAAAATCTAATAAAAATTAGGTTCCTTTAAAAAGTTGTACAAGATTGCCATTCAAATTACTTCCATCAGATTTGTAGCGCAAAAAACTCTCAAAAATTATTTCCATTCCACAGATAAGGGCTACGCAGAGCCCTTGAGCGATACACTCAAAAAAATCTCCACCAATCTGTTGATTAGCTCCTTTTTATTTTTTCGGGGGTGACATTAAACACAGATTAATCGCCCCCCGTAGATCCCACAGGAAGCATCGGCGGGGGCGGGGGGCTAAAATTATACTTAGAATTAATGACAGCTTAAAAAATACGCCCTGAGGGCATCGATGCGTCTGAGACGCGCCAATTTATTGAGAGCTCTTCATTAGAAGGCGAGCTTTTCATTTCAATATTATCTGTTTATTTTTCAGCTATTTAACTATTTACTTTCAAACCACAGAATTTTTTTTTTGTATCTTGCTGATTATTTAGACGATCAAGTCACTCGCATGATGGTAGGCGCCGGGCCTGTTCATTACAGTAAAAGTGGAACCCAGAACTTTGCATTGAATAATAAAGCCAACGTATAGGCGACAACGTGATGACAATGTGCTAGATTTTAAGAAGTGCCCACGCAATAAGTATGTACTAACATCTATCTAACTTAAATTAAAATAATTGTGCCCAATTTCAATCAAAGAGGACAAAACAACGCAATAATAGGAGATGAATAATAACATTCATGATGTTTGATAACACTACCACGGGCCTTCGTATGCCGGTCGTTGAAAAACTAAAATTAGCCGAAGCGAGTTCGGTTCGAGACACGAATATTTCAATTTTTCGGCCGACGCTGCTCCCAAGTGTCGCGTATTTTCGACGTTTTTAAACGTTAATTCGGCAAATGGATTTTTAGAGATGGGAAAGTGAATGATATTTATAATCTATATATATAAAAGCAAGAACTGACTGACTGACTGACTGACTGATCGATCAACGCACAGCCGAAACCACTGGGTCTAGAACCATGAAATTGTGCACAAATATTCCTTATGTGACGTAGGCGAGCAATAAGAAAGGATTTTTGAAAATTCCACCCCTAAAGGGGTGAAAAGGGGTTACAAAGTTTGTATGGAGCAACGTGTTTTCTTGGTCCGATCAACTTCAAACTTGGCATTTATATTCTTTAAAACATTTCATTAAACACGTGTTTCATCGTTTTCTAATATTCAACCCCTAAAGTGAGAAAAAGGGGTTACAAGATATTTTCATCAGATTTAGTTCATATTAAAAATTTGGCTCAATTATGCCATAAGTGACATAGGAATGCACTAAAATGTGATTTTTTAAATTCAACCCCTAAAGGGGTGAAAAGGGGTTGTATCGTTTATGTGTAACAACGTGTTTTCTTTGTCTGATCAGCTTCAAACTTGGCATTTACATTATATAAAAGATTTATTTAAATACATTCATAGTTTTTTAACATTAAGCCCCTTAAATGATAAAGAGGGGTTGCAAAATATTTTTCATCAGAAAATTTAGTTCAAAACTGAACAATGCAATGCAAAATATTTAGTTCAAAACTTAAATTTTGTACACATATTCCTTAAGAGACGTAGGTGTGCACTAAGACTTTTTTTAAAATTTAACCCCTAGGTGGGTGAAAAGGGGTTGCAAAGTTTGGATGGAACAGCGTGTTTTATTGGTTTGATCAATTTCAAACTTAGTAGGTATCTATGTTCTTTAAAAGGTAGGAAGTGGTAGATTTTGGTAGAAAATGATAAATTAAAGGTAGAAAATGGTAGAATTTTGGTAGGAAATGGTAGATTTTTGGTAATAATGGTAGATTTTGGAAGGAATGGTAGCTTTTGGTAGATATTAGTGAATTTGAAATTAAAATGGTAGATTATGGTAAAATGGTAGATTACGGTTAAAATGGTAGATTTAATTTAGGAAATGGTAGTTTTTTGTAGGAAATGGTAGATTCTGGTAGGAAATGGTAGCTTTTGGTAGAAAATAGCACATTTAGAAAGAAAATAATAGATTTAGAAACAAAATTTTAGATTGTGGTAGAAAATTTTAGACTTTAGTAGAAAATGTTAGCTTTTGGTAGAACATGGTATTTTGGTAGAAAATGGTAGATTTTGGTAGGAAATGGTAGATTTTTGTATGAAATATTAGATTTTGGTATAAAATGCCAGGTTTTTGTATAAAATGGTAATTTTGATAGAAGATGGTGGATGTCGTACGAGAATGTTGGATATCGCATATCGGATGTCGATGTCGAACTCGAGGTCATGGTCTATTTTTAGTTATTTGGAATTATGGTAAAGTATATAGTCCGCGCGGACGAAGTCGCGGGCAACAGCTAGTTTCCGTATAAGAATTAAATAAATACCTAATCATTTATAACTTAACCGTATTTACGTATTGGGCATGATGGCCTTACAGGCCTGAAATAAGGCCTTTTGAGAGGTTCTTATATGCTGGTTTTGTTTACGTATCGACAATGTATTGTTTATCTCCTGGATTACGGCAACGCAACAAACTGATTATTTTTTAACAATTAAACAATTAAATACATTTCATTTTAGTACAATAATTAAATAGGTATAGGTATTACACAAAAAAAAATGCTTTATTACAAATAAACTTTTTGGTAAGAAGCTTTTTTATTTAAATATTCATACTTACACGATGTTAAGCACGAAAATAAACAACACCTATTAGGTGGGGGGGGGGGGGGGGGGTACCATCATCCAAACTTAAATTTCCACTTAACACAAATATCATTTTTCTCCATCTTTTTCTTGTGTTCTCTGATGTTCTTCAATACATAGTTTGGCTGCTGGACCTGGGCCACTGGCCTGGAACGCTCAATCAATAGAAAACATCGTTATAATTCGTATTTGCAAAGAAGTGCGGTAATCAGCGAAGCAAATTGGCTCGAACCGGTCGCTTCGGATGGAAAAAAATTAAATTTGCCAAGTCGATTTCATTTTTCATTAATTCATCGTCTGGGGTCGCGAGACGGATGTAAAGTTGGGTGGAAGAGCCAGCAGCAATACGTGTTATGTGCGTAAGAAAATTAGGATATTTTTTACATAATAAATAATGCTATAAGGGTTGAAAAGCCTACAGGGAATATTATGTTAGACCTATTTAAAAAGTGGTTTAGGCGATAATGAGCACATTATGTCCCAAGCTACGTAATGCCCTTTATTCGTATTGGATTGGTTTCCTCGCGATGTATTCCATGAACGCCAAAGTATGATAGCATAAATATCTGAATTGTTAATTACCACTTGTAAATCATCATCATCATGAGCCTGAAGACGTCCACTGCTGAACACAGGCCTCCCCCTTAGACCGCCACACCGAACGACAATTTGCCACTTGCATCCACCGGTTGCCTGCGACTCTTTTGATGTCGTCCTCTCCTGTCGTTACTTACATTGCATCTTCCATTCCATGATCGCCACTCTAAAACCTTTAACCACTTGTCTAGCTTGGTAATAAAATGAGTAAGAAAATTTCAATTTCAAATCATTTATTGGTAGTAGCTAAGTAGGTAATTAATATCGCACTTTTACAAGTACAGAAAAAAATAAAACAATTAAATAAATTAAAATCGAATTATGCTATGAGTTTGCAAACGTTTCCCTTCCATGCGGTGATTCACGGTTGAATCTCGGGCAGGAAAAGGAAGCTCTATTCAGACTTCAGTGCTTCGAAAATACGCCCGTTAGAGAAGTATCACACTGAAACACTACCAAAGTCGTTGATGTCTCTTCTTGTAGTAAACTTTACATCTACGTTCCGCAGTCAATACTCCGAGTTCCTATATAAAATTTCCCTCAGGATTCATGGAAAAATACACTTTTTCTTTGCACAAGTCTGTTTAACCCCGAACGGTGGCTAATTTCAAGAAGAGATGGCTGATTAATTATTGATGATCCTTTTGCCGAATCGAGAACCGAATTTCGCTGTTTGTCTTTGATGTTAATTTCACTTTTTCTTATTCCTTTGGGAATGATTATTTTATGAGCGATGATATTGTTTCCCTTCGATGTTTCTAAGTACTGTTTTTGTTTAATTTTTCCTTTTTTCAAATTAATTATTTCAGCTATTTTCTTCTCCCATACCTAAATAGATTAAGAGACCAGTAAATATATATTTGGAATTGTCTTTTAACAACCTTCATTCTGATAATACACTCGGCAGTTGGCTAAAAAAAAATGCTTATACATAGTGATTTTATTTCACTTATTTACCAAAGATATATAAATAATAGATGTAACAATAGTGTGCGAGCAGTGACCTAAATAGAGCAGAAACTCAATAGCTCCTCTCATTGTCCCATCCGATGTATGAGGTGTATGAGTGTCCCATACAATGCGTGAATGCGGTCACCGATGCGTGACCGATACGGACGGTGACTTGTTCTTGTTTTATTGAATGGGTGCTTAGATTGCTGTCAGTTTACTTGTAAGTTAGATATAGGCTGTTTTTTTAACGAACGGGGAATATCAATAAGATAGAGATAGTTCAACGTTTTTTTCTTCGGTCAAAAAGGTTCAGAAGTGCCTCGCGGTTTCACGCGCGTTAACTACTATCCCGCGGGAACCGTTCATGTTTACGGCATAAAAAGTAGCCTATGTCACCCGGGGATAGTGTAGCTTCCCAACATTTTCAAATCGGTTCAGTAGTTTCGGAGCCTATTCAATGCAAACAAACAAACAAAAAATCACGTATTTCCTGTCTTTAATATTAATATAGATAACGATAAAATTACATTACAGATTTTTGGTTCTTATAGTATTATAAGTGCGGGCTATTCTGACAATGACTATTATTTAAGGAACTAAGTGGTGTGGTGTCCCTAAATCTATAATTACTTTATAATAACTTTAATACACTTGTGACTTCTTTACTTCTATCTCACTTAACTTACTCTGGTCACTTCGATCTGTCAATAAACATGCAGACAGGCAGATACTGAAACAATTTCTTTTTTTGTTGACTCATTAGTCATTAAAATATTCAAATATTACATAATATTGTCCAGTTTTCTCACCACCCTGTAGACACAACAGGTTGATCTGACACCGTGCGTTCGGCACGCGTGGCTTTGTCTCGCGACGTCCATCCATTGTCGCTCGCGGCATTGTCGCCGTGACGCTTGGCCGGTGCCGGTGTCGCTTCCGTGACGGTTAGTTCAGTACGGACTATTTGTACGATGCCATTTGGACACAGATTAAGGGAGGCTTTGCACCAACTCATTATAATCTAGATTGAACCCAAATTGATATCCAGGTCATCTCTATTAGATTTGAACATCTACCGTCTTACCATAAAAGTTTAAACGAGAGTTAAACAGATGAGGTAGACGAGGGTATTTCCGGCAATGTCCCAGTACCCGGTAACTAGTCAGTTTTTTACAATTGGTATCTTTCTACCAATGATAAATAAGATTTTTTGAATGGCCATATTTTCTTGGTAATATTATGTACAATTGTAATGCCAACACTGCAAAAAAAAAATAATGGCATCGTAACTGTGCATCAATAAAAGTGCGTTGGTGGACAATATAAAAAAAAGCCGAGGTTCTGTCACTGAACCACGCAACCACCGAGCTGTACTCTTTTGCTTGCCATGCTGCTACGGATTACAATACGGTAAAGTGTTATTTTACTAAAATATTTGAATGAATTATCTAGCGATATAATATTAAAGTTTAGGTAATAATAATAAAAAAGTTGTTTGTTTTGTATTTCACATCTACTGGTTCTCGCTAATCCCAACGTGACCTAGTAACCGGCAAAATTGTGCAATTTTTACCGGATATTGGTACACGCATCAACCCGGTAATATTCGTTGCACCAAAATCCGTTATTGTATCCTTATTACCTTGAAATAGGTCTCATTTTCCATTGAAACTAGTATATATTTCTGCCGAATACTAGGACTAGCGTAGCGTTTGTATTCTCTTTGCTAGGACATACAATAACAGTTGCATCTAAACCCGTCATGGCGCTTATTGCTCTTGGTTAAGTCTTATTTTTCTGTAACTCAACGGATTGCAGTTTAAGCATCCCTTGTTTGTTTTGTAGTTCTATCTGTTTCTTACCTTTTCACGGCTAAACGGCTGAACCTAATAATTATGATTAGTTATAAATGCAAAACCTCAAATAACCTGTAGTAGTATTAAAACAATGTGATTCGTATCTTACGTGATAATATTAGGAAAAACAGATAGGGTCAGTGTGTTAGTTTGCCGGCCACCTTTGGTTTTCGGCCTTTGGGCTGTAGTGTTACAGTATAATTAAGATTATAGCAGTAAAAGAAGGTGTATGAAAAAAATATTTTATGCGAATCATTTGTTATTAGTTGCCTAATATCTGACAATATTTTTGGTCTGGCAGCTGTGACCAGGAATTTCTTATTAATTGTTCAGTTTGACACAGGCAACAGAAGTGCCACAAGGTGTGCAATTAAACGAAAAAAATAGTGTCGCACGTGATGATTAAATTATTTCTTTAGGCTTTTTTATAAGTAAAAAATGATGACATGCATGTTATTCATTAAATAAATGATTGATTATCATACTTCTAGCTTGTTTATTGTCATAATTGATAAAAAATACACAATAATTTTGGTGGCCTAATATTAACATGGCAATTTCTTCAAATAATTAGTTTTCGGCTGGCTGGCCGAGAACTAAGTTGTCATAGCTTGTTATACTTTAGTCTCTTTTATTTATTTGGTGGCTTACATAATGGGACTACTCTTTTCTCTCGTATAATAACCGTCATGAAAGATCTAATTGTTATTTTTCGGCCGCCAAATGATTAAATTATGGTGCCACTACGATGACCATTTTATCGGGAGCGTAAACTAGCACACCATATAAAAATATAGGTTAGTTTTCGGCCTACAGTTATTTGTATGGAACAAAATGTGGCCGAAAACTGAGTGATGTTCCCACTTATCGGCCATAACATGAAAATAGTGAACAAATTTAGATTAGCACTAGTGCAAATCCAACTGGGTTCTCCCTATTTATTTAAACTTAACAGATATTGATTCACGCAGTTTAAGAATGTCTTTCTCCAGGTGGCACCTCCAAAATGTAAACTAAAACAGACGGCGTTCAGCATTATCACTACGACGAGCCGAAGGAATAAATAGAGTGAGGGCTCGTGTTACGGAGGAGTCCATCAAGCTCTGGTTCCGAGATTTTGAATAATTCCTGGTGGAAATAAACCACTGAGACATATTGGAAAGTCTGGAGCGGATGTTCAATGGTGATCAGAGTGGCTTCGCATTTTGTCCGACAGCTAGAAAGCCTGTGGCAAGACTCTTGGTCCAAGAGGGTTTCCTAACTTTTGTGTATCAAATAAAAAATTGCAGTACGTAGGATAACTTAATTACTGTGCTGAAGCACAAACATCATCATCATTGCTTCAACAACATCATCAGTTTGAAGACTTCCACTTCCGTCCTCCCCCTTAGACCGCCACGCCGAAGGACAATTTGCCACATGCAACCACTGGTTATGCCAGCGACTCTTTTGATGTCGTCGGCCCTTTTAGCGGGAGGCCTACCTATGCTGCGTCTTCCAGGTCGTGGTCGCCACTCTAGAACCTTTCATCCCCATCGGTTATAAGTTCTACGAGCGATGTGGCCTGCCCATTGCCACTTCAGCTTACAAACCCTGAGAGCTATGTCGTAAACTTTAGTTCTTAGGCCAATATCCTCGTGTCGGATTTTATCGCACAAAGAAACTGCGAACATATCTCTCCATTGCCCGCTGTATGACTGAGCTTCTCCAAAAAGCCAACACTTAGGGATCACGTCTCAGTTTCTTATGCCATCACACTGGTAACACATTGGTTGAAGACCCTTGTCTTCCGGCACTGTGGAATTTTGGACGAGTAAATGCCACGTAACTTCCCGAACGCTGCCCATCCGACTTGGACTCTTCGAGGGACCTCTTTGTTGAAGTTGGACCTGCCTAACTGGACAATCTGCCCAAGGTATATGTGTATGTGGTCAACAGCTTCGAGAGTATCGTTCCCAACGATTACTGGCTGTATACATGGACATTTGACATGACTTTCGTCTTGTCCATGTTCATTTTAGACCACCTGTTGGGAAACGCCACTGAGGTCACTGAGCCTATGCTCAGATATTAAGATCTTCCAGCGACTCTGCCATGATGACTATATCATCGGCAAAATGAGGGTGAGTGATGTATTCGCCATTGATGTCTATGCGGAATCCGTTCCAGTCCAAGAGCTTGAACTTGAAACGTTGAAACACAAATAGTTATGTCCGCCATTAATTGTATTTTCATACATTCGCCCACCCAAACGTGTTGTACACAGCATGCCACCAAATTGGGTCTTAGGCAAGTCGGAAAGCAGATGATTGATGATTTTCGAATACATTTTTTACTGTTTCTGCAGGATTTTGATGTTAAATTAATGGCATTTTACCTTTAATATAGCGCGATGTAACGGCCGAAAACTAAACATTATCTGGCCGAAAACTGAAATTTGAGGACGAAAACTAGCATTTTAGCACTTTGCAGACATTTCTTTTTTTATAAAAATAACTGTAGTATTTAGCGTCCTCACATTAACTCCAACATAAACTTCATTGTTAACACTATCAAAACCATAAATAAGTACGGCTATACATCAGTTCAATTTTTTTTAATGCAATTTTAAAGTTGCTGTCTGCGCTAAAAGGCCGATAACTAACGCACTGACCCTAATAACAATAATTATTATCATTGTAATTTGTGTGAAATATAATAAATATTATTTGATTAAAAGTAATGTATTTTATTTGAATAAGTAATTTTTACCCCATTATAACCCTATTTTGCCTATTTTATTTGTATGCACTATTTGTTTTTAAGACACAGACGTGTTATAATCAAGTTTCTTTGAAGTGTAACACCAAGCAATAGGGTTCAAATTCGCGATAATAAATACCGGTTTCTGGGACAATATAACGTTTACTGGTACAACTCTGCCGGGTACTGGTACAATTGGCTCTTTTTTACATTTTTTTGTGCTATTTTGTATTAACATTTACATGAATTAAAAACAAAATATAACACATTAAGAAGAATAAATTACCTATCTAGTCATGTAAGTTTCGTTTTTGTAAGTCTACTAGTTTTAGCATAGCAGACCTACAAAGTCAGCGAAGTTCGAAACTTAACGGTTATTGGGCCGTTTACCTGTTTCTAAAATTTCATTCCATAAAATCGCCGTGTAACACTCGCGTTTTCCATCAACGATTGATGTCAATCCTGGCGTTCCTAATTATTTTACTTGTGAATTTGTTATTGAGGTAAAAAAGCGAGTATAGACGTCGATTTGTGGAGCAGCTGTGTGTTCAGCTCTTGTTTAAATCTTTTGTGGTAAGACGGAATATGTTGCAGCAGCCCTTTATGCGGGGACTAAAGGACTACTTTACTTTACTTTAAAAAGACTACTTTCTCAACCCCTAGTTAGTTTTGACCAACCAATAATTATATAGTTATCTCCATCTGCCATTAAAGCAATGACAAACGGCCGAAATTAATAATCAATCCTAATCCAAATTTTGCTATCTGGGATTGATATCACAATCCATTTTTAGGGTCAAACGTGCCAATAACCGATCCGTGGATTAGTTTATAAAGGCACGCAGATTGGAGATCGATCGAACGATAGGCAAAATCCAAGATCGATTTCAATCTTGGATAGGAGATACAATATTAATTTCGGGCGAAAGTGAGCAATACACATCGGTTGGTCAACGTTATCTAGCATTGCAATTTCTGAAACTTACGTTATAATCTAACGGAGAGAAAGAACTGAATTCCGTTATCAACAAACACACACAAAAAGCCCACAAATCGACAACCACTTTTCATAAGCCCCAAAACAGACATCAGAATCAATCAACCCTAAAATTGGGCGAAAAAATCGGGCGGTCCGTCCCATCAATTTCCCGGGAAGAATCCCACTTTCCCAGAAGGGAGCTTATAAGTTTTTCGACTTGGCTAATATTGTTAGTCCGACCACGGCCGTCCCGCGGGTGAGATTTGCCCATAAATTGCCTATGTTAAGTGATTCCACCCCTTCAATCTTTCAATGCCGCGCGGGATATTTTTTACGCGCTGACCCGTCGCTTCTTTAGGGTTAATAATTTAGTTGGGACCATGTTTACGGGTTTTTGTTTGGCAAATTGGATGGGTGTTATTGAATATTGACGGGTGTCGTGCTCAAATTGGACATACAAAAGATATTGTTCAAAAACTAAACCAAAATCTAAGCTATCTCGTTTTCACAAGATAGTACGAGAAATGTTAAATAATTATGACTAGCTGTGCCCGCGACTTCGTCCTCGTGGAATAGTGATAAAATTCACCTTTTAAACTTTCCTGGACTTCCACAAATCATTCAAGACCAAAATCAGCCAAATCGGTCCAGCTGTTCTCGAGTTTTAGCGAGACATGAACAGCATTTGTTTTTTATATATATAGATAAGTAGAAACCAGTAATTAAATGACAAAACTATAAATAAATACAATAACAAAAAAAACTTTTATAAGTCAATTTTATTTATTTTACGAAAGAAAATAATCATATGAATGACTTTACGCTAAGATTGATCTCTTCCAGTCAACCTGCGACCCTTTGCTTATGTGCTTGTGGGGCCATGGTCCTCGTATTTCCCGACTCCTAGGGAATTGTAATCAGGAGTCAAGACTACAGGAGTGTAAAATTTCAGATGGAAATCATTGAGTTATCACTTAAACAACCCCTAAACTAACTCGATATACGTCGACATTGACGTATATCGAGTTAGTTTAGGGGTTCAATTGACGTGAACTATTGACGTCATTGACGCCGTAACTGACCTACTCCTCTGGGACTGTTAGGGTTGCCACAGACACCATGCCGTCTACCTGTTTCATTATAATATGTTGCTATGTACAGATTAATTTTAAACGACTTCTAAAATGGAAAAGGTTCTAAATTCGACTCGTTTTCTTGTTTTTTTAATTCCTGCAAAAATGTAAGGTATGTAAGTCCAACAATCCGGAACGAGCTCCCGTAGTGGCTTATAGCCTAATCTTCCTCACGAAATTGATCTGTACGTTGTGATGATGATGATGATGATGATGATGAAGAAGCTCGGGTAGTCAAAAAACGACGGACATCACAAAAAAATACCAGCAACACAAAATCTGTCAAAAATATCTCTAATCTTTGCATATCAAAAACAAAATATAAAACGATGCAATATGCTATATCCGAAATCACCTTATCGGACATAAGGGAGGGCCGCCGCGACAAATGAATAGACAGATAAAAATAAAGTTATTTTTCCAAACTGAGAACAAATCTTTCCACATGTTACACCGACACGAATCTACTTACACTACTTTAAAGAGCTCGTTATAAACAGTCTGACAAATATTCACCGCTAAAGTTAATAATAAATACGAAGGGTTCATGTAATAAAGTATTGCTTATCTACCAAAAATCCTACCTCAAAATAGTCCAAAGAAAAATAATAATTACAGACACTCTTTAAGTTTGCGCGTAAGATACCGTGTGGGAACCTTCCTAAATAGGGTTTGCAAACGCGTCTTTATATTACGAACACCATGAGCTGTTTTTACATAAATAAATGCTATTATACCTTTAATTTTAATAAATAATTTTTCGTTTTGTGACGCCACGGTGTCGCAGTCGTCCGGCAAGTGCGGATAGCCAGGGGCAACCGGGTTAAAATGGAACATAGCACAATAAAACACCCCTTCTGTCCATAAATATCTGCGTTCGGAACTTGGTCCGTTAGCGGTCGGATGTACTCTCCCACTTTTATTTATCGAAGACACTTCCCGGCGGGGAGCGTGGGGTAAATGTGGAAAAATAAGG
The DNA here is from genome assembly GCA_905147375.1 of Hylaea fasciaria. Classification (NCBI taxonomy): domain Eukaryota; kingdom Metazoa; phylum Arthropoda; class Insecta; order Lepidoptera; family Geometridae; genus Hylaea; species Hylaea fasciaria. Next base: position 958,222 of record LR990213.1, on the reverse strand, counting down.
CAAAAGTTTGGTCAAGTTACAACATTGTTAGGATGTTATCGAGTCTCTTGTTTTCGTGTCGATAGCACTTTGATTTATTTCTGTGGTGCTTCAGAACTTATCGAAGTTCAGATTTAATGGCAAAGCTATTTCTTACTTTTGTAATATAATAGCTCCACTAGTCGGATACTTAACGTTGTGGAATACTATTTCTTAAGCTTTCGCGAACTGAAAACGCATTAACTGGGTAAAAACGGTTCAATTCGCGAGAATACTTCTCGTGACCACGGTCGATGTAACTCGACCGAAATGTCCTCGACATATGTATATGTCAATATTACATAATTATTATTTTGATATTAATTTGTTGTATAATACGCTACTGTAACATATTTTTTTCAAAGAAGCCAGCAGCATTTAACCACATCACCTCTCATGATGCAGTAATGATGAGGCCAAAGGTGTTAAATATACTAAGCCTAACATGGCATGTCGTCAAAGTTAACTTGCTATTGTTTATTTTAGTGTCAGAGTGTGTCAGGGCATCTTACGTGGCTTAACGACTGCCGTCAATCGACAACAAGTTGACTAACGCTCCGAAAACCGGCCGCGAGTCTTCGAAAGAGCAGACAAAATAAAATAATCTTCTTTAACAGTCAGCCATAAAAAATATGTGACTACTTTCCCAAACTACCTTCATATTTGCAGATCAAATCTATTTCCATTTGTCAGCCATATTTCCCGAACCATTTCTTTTATCGTCGCCCATTGGACTATTTTATGACTATTGTGAGATCACAATAAAGATATCAAAACGCGATCTTCGGACGCCCTGGGCATTGTGCGAATCTGTTGGAAAAAACGGACCCCTTTACCCTTCCCTCCCCTATAACAAGTTGCCCAAATAAATGTACCTTTTACGGTTGAATCCGGAAAAATCTTCGTCTGTCTATAAATTTGAAAGTTGGTTAATGCGTTTGGAAAATGGCGGGTTACGCGGTGGCTGTTTTTTCCCTCTATTTATTTACATAATAATATTATATCTACATAAATCACCATCAGTTTCCTCTCTTATCTCATTTTTTAATAATGTTTCCTTTTCTACATAGTTTTTCTTTGCTTATTATGATTCAGAGCCTTTCGATATTTCTACTGATCGATCGATTGGGTTTCACATTTGTAATTATAATACAATACACTGCACATAAACTAAACATGTACCGTAATCGACAGTAGTCTAACAGCCGAAATTAATATGGTATCTCCTATCCAAGATTGAAATCGATCTTGGATTGCTGCCTATCGTTCGATCGATTTCCAATCTGCTTGCCTTTATAAACCAATCCACGGATCGGTTATTGGCACGTTTGACCCTAAAAATGGATTGTGATATCAATCCCAGATAGCAAAATTTGGATTGGATTGATTATTAATTTTGGCCGTAAGTCGAATCAAGTCCCGTCGATGCCCCTGAATAGCATGAAAAAATTCAGTTGCAACCACGAGACGACATCGAATAGAACATACATAATTATGTGTTTTATTATCGGAATTTCTGCATCTGCGAGCGAGGTCGGATGCTACAGTCTTCAGTCGTTTAGACATATCAAAGGTACTAGGCCACCCCGTAAAACTGTCTCCGAACACAATTTGTATTTAAAACCATCCAAAATAACTGATTAATAAACCCCACAAAAAAGCGTAATAAAATCAAAAAGAAACCAAACGATACACCTGAGCTTAGAGGAAAGCGGGCTAAGAACGGAACGGACACAGAAACTCTAATTAAATATAGCTGGACATATTTTAATAAGTTTATGAGGGCACGGCGTTGCTTAAAACAAATATTATGTTTGCAGCGGGCAAGCGGTGAATTTTAATAAAATTACTTAAATTTTTAATTTTATAAAAGAGGTTCCTTTGTTTGGAGGCCACCTGTAGTTGCGCTTTTCGGAAATAATTGCTGCATCTGTTAAGATATTCGTAGTTGATTAATTCTGCATGTCATTATCTTACTAATATTATAAACGCGAAAGTTTGTAAGTATGGATGGATGGATGTTTGTTACTTTTTCACGTAAAAACTACTGAATGGATTTTAATGAAACTTTACAATAACATAGCTTACACATCAGAATAACACATAGGCTACAATTTATAAAGATGTTGTGTGCATTGTCCAAAATATGACGATAAGTGTCAAGTCAGTCATTATTTGTGTTTTAATGTCGCAATGTTAGGTCTTTTCTACGCCACGCTAATATAAGCTACTCGAAATAGTAATCGTGCGCAGACGAAGTCGCGGGCACCACCTAGTATTTTTTATATTTAGCATTGAATAGGTTTCCTTCCACTGCAATAGTTTTGAAATATTTTTATTAGATAAAGTTCTGCTGATATGAGGACGAGCAATAGCCTGTGCGGTTTGCTACTCAATGATAGCAGGTTCGATGCTCGCGGCGCACCAATGACTTCTTTTATACCATGTAATATGACTATTTGACCAGGGGCTTACCATGACGTCTTATTGCGATCCAATTGACGGCTCGTTTGGCGTAGTGGCTGAGCAATCGGACTGCTGCGCTAGGGGTTGCGGGTTCGATTCCCGCCTGGGACAAATATTTGTGCGTTCCACAAACGTTTGTTTCTAGTCTGGGTGTGATGTGTATGTGAACTTATATGTCTGTAAGCGGTACCCACGATACAGGAGCAATCGTAGTGTGGGGCTACGTTAAAAAAAAAAAAACGAATTGAGGACCTACACGGAATTGTTTTACTACTAATTCACACAATGACGTCTTATTGTGGCATCTTGACGCTCAATATAGCTTGATTTTAAATCTAAAGGGATTGACGTATAGGTTAATAATATCGAACGCTATGTATTATTATTATTTTAAGTGAAACGATTCTGTTTCGGCCCTCAATTGGATCGCAATAAGAGGTCATGGTAAGCCCCCTGGTGTAGTCAAAGATAGTTAATACCTTAAGTCTAAGATAGGACTTGCTCCCAAGAATTCTTAATAGCTTTATACCAGCCAATGCCCATAACAACTGAACTGAGAGAGAAAGAGAGGGTGTGTTTAAGAGAGAGATGCAAGCAGGTCATTCGTGTAAGGGTGAGCGCAGTCAGCTGTTCTTCCACACAACTCTTCGCACAACCAGCATCTCACTTTACGACCGCCGTTTACCATTCAGCCGCTTCAAGCGCGTTAACACTCCCCCGTCTAACTTTATTAAAAAGGAGCGGATATTGAAGCGCTGAATTTCAGCGGAATTGGAATCAAAAATGTAAATTGCGGACATTCCTCACTCCTCTCTTTATTGGGGGGTTATTGGCGGTTTTATTGGTGGGACGTGACTTAAGGGACGATTTAGGAAGTGTGCGACTAATGAAATGGTTATATATATATTGAGTTATACTCGTAGATCTAACTGATGGAAGACACCGATATGGCATCTCGTCAGAACTATAAACAGTGTAACATACTATAGAGTAAAATAGAATAGAAAATACATTATAAAAAAAAATAACACTTTTAATATCCCACTGCTGGACAAAAGTCACGTCCATTACCGTCTACTCGTCGACAACCAGAGCTAAGTCTAGCCAATCAGGAAAAATGCTACTTATAATTTTAATTAATAAGTTTACACAGGGTGGATACTGGACAGTCTGGACACTCCATACAAACGGCTGAATCAGACAAAAGACAAGCGGAACTGTATGTGAAGAGAGAGATAGAGTAATCCGCGTTGTACTGCGTTGGCACTCAATAAGTAATTAGTCACCCGACACGTTCGAAATGTCATACAAATTCGACATCTTTTTCTAAGGTATTAATTAATAGGTAGGTATTATATAATGTACTAGCTGATACCCGCAACTTCGTTCGCATTTTTATATAAAATGTAAACTGTTTAGAAAATCAATTGATGTCGCGGGAAACAGTTATAGGTAAGAATATATCTGTCTCTTTCTCTCTCCCTTTTCCTCTATCTTTCTCCCTCTCTAGCTCTTTTTCTACCTTTCTCCCTCTTTCGCTCTTTCTATCTCTCTTCCTCTACCTCCATCTCTTTCCCTCTCCCTATATATCTATATCTTTCCCTATCTTTCTATCATTAATATCCTTCTCCACTCTCAATCTCTTGCATTCCCTCTCCCTGTCCATCTCATCCATTATATTTATTTCCCTCACCCTCTCCATCTATATCTCTTCCTTTCCCTCCTTCGCTCACTCCCTCTCCCTCTATTTCTATATATTTCGCACTCAATCTCTCTCACCTATTTCCCCCCACTCTCCCCTCCTTCTAGCCCCACTCTCACCGCTTTCACTCCCACTCTCTACTCTTTCTCCCCCCACTCTACCCTCTTTCTCCCCCACTCTACCCTCTTTCTCCCCCCACTCTCCCCTTTTCTTCCCCACTCTCCCCTCTTTCTCCCACCACTCTCCCCTCTTCCCCCCACTCTTCCCTCTTTCTCCCCCCACTCTCCCCTCTTTCTCACCCACTCTCCCCTCTCTTTCTCCCCACTCTACTCTCTTTCCCACCCCACTCTCCCTTCTTTCTCCCCCCACTCTCCCCTCTTCCCCCCACTCTTCCCTCTTTCTCCCCCCACTCTCCCCTCTACCCTCATACCCCACTCTCCCCTCTCTATCTCCCCACTCTACCCTTTTTCTCACCCCACTCTCCCCTCTTTCTCCCCCCACTCACCCCTCTTTATCCCCCCACTCTCCCCTCTTTCTCACCCCACTCTCCCCTCTTTCTCACCCCACTCTCCCCTCTTTCTCCCCCCACTCACCCCTCTTTATCCCCCCACTCTCCCCTCTCTTTCTCCCCACTCTACTCTCTTTCTCACCCCACTCTCCCCTCTTTCTCACCCCACTCTCCCCTCTTTCTCCCCCCCTCTAACCTTTTTCTCACCCCACTCTCCCCTCTTTCTCCCCCCCACTCTCCCTTCCTTTTCCCCCCACTCTGTCCGCTTTCTCCCCCCACTCTCCCCTCTTTCTCCCCCCACTCTAACCTTTTTTGCACCCCACTCTCCCCTCTTTTTCCCCCCACTCTCCCCTCTATTTCCCCCCACTCTTCCCCCCACTCTACCATCTACTCCCCCTTTCCCCCCACTATCCCCTTTCCCCCACTTTCCCCCCACTCTCCCCTTTCCCCCTTTCTCCCCCTCCTCCCATCGCACTCTCCCCCCTTAATTACTTTCCAATTTAAATTACGATCCGTTTAGCCGTTTATTGTGGTCCGTAGGGGGTGCATCTAAAGAATACCTCATAATTTCAACCCCCTTGCTTTTCCCCCTTTAGGGATGATTTTGCAAAAAAGCTGAAACCCGTATTTATTTATTTCTTACCAAAAGCCTAAATAAGAATTTTCAGATCCGTAACTTGAGGAATTATGGATTCCCCATACAAACTTTCAACCCCTATTTCATCCCCTTCGAGATTATTTTTTGAGACAAAAGATAGCCTATGTCCGTCTCATAGGTCCAATCTACCCCTATACCAAATTTCATCGAAATCGGTTCAGCCGTTTAGCCGTGAAAAGGTAACAAACAAACAGACAAACAGACAGATAAACAGAGTTACTTTCAGATTTATAATATTAGTATGGATTGTCTGGTTCTGCTCACAACGCTATCGTTCGATTCCTAAAACATTATATACCTCTTTTTTTGTTTTTTGGCTCAACCTTTTGCTATACCGGGTTAATACTGGCAACCCCCGCCCATTTCAGAGAAATAAAACAATAGAGTGAGCGTTATTATTTGTAGAACAACGGTAATGTACGTTCCGGCGGAATCGCACGTGAAACTTCAGTAAAATGTAAAATAATGTGAAAATTTACTGATGCACTAGTTTGGTCGTGTTAGAATGGTTGGTGGTAGAGGTTCCGTATAATAATATTAAGTTGTTAAATTAAATGTAGCATAGGTATTAAATTAAGCTTCCTCTATATCCTACTAAAAAATAATGTTATTCAAAACGTGTAGGAACATATTTATTTACTATCAATGATATTATCTTTATTCTTTATTGTACACATAAAACATAATATATACAGTGACATTCACACTAAAGTGTGATATTATGTTGCGATTGTTAGAGAAATCTAAAAAGTTACAGAAAATTTTATTACGAATCGAGATAACATCATGAATTGATTTAAGTCTCACATATTCAAGTTGGATTCTAATTTTTACCTCTCTATTAAGTGAATTATTATTTTTCAACGAAAAAGTTTACCTGCCAAACCTAGGCGTTGTACCTATAAATTCTTATAGCCATCATTGGTGTAGATTTGGGAGCAAAAATATTCTGATCAAATACTTAGCTATTTTAAATATCGACGGCTCCGTTTAACAGAAACGGTACCCTAAAAATCCTGCAAACAAAAAGCGCGGGTCGCGGGTCACACCTGTGCGCGGCGCATTATTTCATAATTTAGAAAGGACCGCGCGCTAATGATGTTTTTATTCAACGTTACGCTACGGTGTGATTGAGGACGAGTGCGCGTTCCAGACGACTGTTCTTTAGAGAATTGAAATTATATCGGAACAATGAAGTTTATGGTGTAAAAGTTATGGTATATTATTATTTCATAGCAACGTGTGCGGTTGCTTTTTATCCGTCTTGTCTAATAATCTGAAAATAATGGACTAGTTTATAAAACTATACCACAGACATAATAAGTATATTATTTCATCTATACACTCATTTGTAATATAATAATAATAATAATTCAGCCTGTAGCTGTCCCACTGCTGGGCAAAGGCCTCCCCTCACTATCGTGAGGAGGGTTAGGCCATAATCCACCATGGGGGCCTAGTCCGGGTTGGTGGATCCATGCCTCTGAAATAATTCTCGGGCATGTTGGTTTCCTCACGACGTTTTCCTTCACCGAAAAGCGGGTGATAATTACGTACATACTTAAATGTTTAACAAGAAACACATGGCCCGCACTGGGATTTGAACTCGCCACCTCCGTTTTCGAAGGCGGACGTTCGCCCACTAGGCTACCACCGCTGTAATATAATACAACTAAGTAAAATTTAAGTGCCCATTTGTTGCTAAATAATGCTTTTCTGTTTGTTTTGGCTCCTTTTAAAAACGGCTGGACTGATTTTGGCCGGAAGGGGAAAATAACGAAAATCATGAAATATAAAGCTTAGTTCACACTACCTACTCAATAATCCAGTGCGTTCATTGCCTTCAGACGACACGTGTGACGTCACGCGCCGATACCTCACGATATCAATTGCACATTTAAAACAAACTTGGTTTGCGTTCACTTTATACTCTGTAGTATTGAATTTAAGTTTACATTGCCATGGTTTCAAAGCTTCATAAATTGGTGTGATGTGTGGCAATGCATTGCCGTTCATTGATTCGTATTCAAATTTCGAATGGGTTGTTAAAGGGGTTTTTACATTTGTACTTTTCAGTTTTCAGTAAATAATTTGTGTAAGATTTTAATTTATCGGAATGGTTGCTTTTTAGCCAAGCACATTGTATCTAGAAATTATATTTTTTTCTTATAAAATAATAAAATTGTAAACTAGAGTGGTGATTAAGTTCAGTTCTAGTTTATGAAACTGAAATATATCACTATACATTATTGGACAACACAACAACCACCTGACATGACCTACCAAAACATTATAAACTTTTTTTTTATAAATAAAGAACTCTAATCATATTCAGTTTTATCACAATGTTATGGTAATGTTAAGTGTTCAATTACGTAATTATACAAGTGTACTATCCCCGTTACAACACAATTGTCCGTTCCGACCGGGCGCGTGGTCCGATGTCCGGTCCGGTCAGGTCAGCCGAAATGATCCGGACATATGGTACCCTATACTATAACCGTGTAGTTTATTTTCAACCATTTTGAAAGTTTTTTTTAGATTTAGACTTCGCAATATTTTATTACTAGATTTTGTAAATAGTATAGAATGTTAATAGTAATAGTATCGTATGCCCTGTAAATAGTATTGTATGTCCTTCTGCAAAGTCTAATCTATCTCTGTACCTAATTTCATCGAGATCGATGCAGCCGTTTCGCCGTGTAATAGGCAACAAACTGAGTTACTTTCGCATTTATGCATAAAGATTTTATTATGCATTTTTTTTAATGTATGAAACTTTGAATATACGCATAAAACTTACGTGGTTAGCCAGTGCCATTTATTTTTATGTTCCACGGTCAAAACACTGGTAATTCTCATATAACACTTTAGTTAAAACCATAGCAAAGTCTCAGTGTAACGAGCGCAGAGCATTAGAATATGAGGAATTGAGGATATTGCAATGCTTAGTTTTCGCAGGCGGCACTGCAACTGTTATGGGCAGGCTCAGCGCTGACCATGACGAAAACGAACGACTTGTTCGTCATCTCGCGTGCGTGGAACTCGCGTGCGCGCGCGAGCTGGCACCTTCGTATTTAAAGTTTTAATCATTAAAAAATAGTTTAAAAAACCGAATAACTCGCTTAACGGGTCTGCTTAGCGGACAAACTGATACGATATCGTATCTTATCTTCATATATAAAAATTACGTGTCTCGTTGTATTTGCGTTTTATAGAACATCTAGTTTAAAAAACCGTTTAAACTGCAAGCAGTAAGCAACTGCAAGCAAACAGTAGTTCTATGCATCTTGCTTAGCGACGCCGCTTGCATGTTTTTGGTACGAGCAGATTTATAAGTTTTGCGGTTACTTACATGCCATTGATGTTGGCGCGTCCGCACTGGCATACCTACTTACGCAATTAAAGGCAAAGTCAAAGTATTTATTATAAGGAGGCAATAAAATCGCACTTTTAAAAGTCAAACACTTCAATCTGAATTACGTTTCTGTACTTAATTAGAGAAATATTATATGGTAGCATTTAAATTTATACCAATGGCAACATCGTTGTCGTTTGTTTTTGCCATAGGCCAAACTGGCATTGCTCCTATCCCATTTGCCTTTACGCACTCTGTAGCATGCTCATAGTTAACTTTAAAAATCGTGTAATTATGATATCGTTATTTTGGGTGTCGTTCTAAATTATGACCATCCGTAATTGGCAAGCCGCTGTAATTATTTATTATTTGTTTTCTTTTTGTTATTAGGTATTTTGCCACAGCTGGCACATATTGTAAGAAGGCTTGCCACTGCTTATTTTTTTAAAGTTTTTTTTAATACCTAATCGGTCCCCCATTCTGGACGGGCGCCGCGTAAGGGTAGTTCCACACGGTGCGATGCAATCGCCGCGCTAAGGCCACCTTAGACTCCATACTTTATCTGCACTCACAATTAGTTGCCGTGCGATGGCAGGTGAAACTACGGCACAGGGAAATACATGGAGACACTAGAACTTTTTTGTTGTAAAAATAATTTGTGTTGTAATACAATTGTAACTTTAAAAACGATGTTAATTCTAACTGCAATGGTATTGCTCACTTAGATACAAAAATGTTTTACGACTATTCAGACAGACAGACTTGTAAATTAGTCTATACAAACATGTGTATGCCATTTAAACTCTCTACCAATAACAAAACGGACTAGTAAATTAATAAAAAAACTTAATTTCTGTACCAAACAGTCGACTCCACGCCACCCCTGCTCTCGTCTGTAGCGTCTCAGCTCAGAAGTCGTTAGTAACAAACTCCACACATTTGTGTCACCGGATACAAACCCATTATAATTTTAAATTTAAGCCCATTTATTTATGTATACAAGCTTAATCTGCGCGCGCAATCTTTGACGTCTTTTTAATCGGAGTTCCCTGGGACTTTTAGAAAAATGTCCTTTGGAAAATCTCTTTCAGTTTTCTTTAAAAACGAAAATGCTTTTTAATTTACCCACAAAATTTTACTACGTTTGAAACTACGTTAGTTATTTATTAGAATATCACGGCATAGATATTTCGTTCTATTTATATCATGTAATTTTCTTTTGATAACTCATACAAAGTTGGTGACATAACTTTGTAAAGTTTCTAGAAAATGATATCCCATAGAAACAAATGCTGTGGATCTAACATTTTATATCCTACCTAACATTCGCTACTCATGTCGTAGCTTTGCGTAGCGGTAGCGTAGCTGTGTCGTAACTTTTGCTACGTATGCGTAGGCAGCCCCTACACTGAAAGTCGACAATTGGTAGCATTGTTTGACTGAAGGATTTTAGCTATAAACCAAATTTACACGTGTCTTGCTTATTGCATACAAGCAAAAAAAAATACTTTTTTCATCTTACTAAACAGCCCCTAGGGCTGCTTGACGAAGTCTGACACTAGAAGATAGCACAACCTCATCTGAGAAACAAACAAACAACATCCAAGTTGCATACAATTTCGAATATAATGCTAAATCATTGCGCTAGATTGCATTGAATACCATTTTTGCTTCTGTTTACAAGAAAATGTCATCGTCTAAATCGTCTTAAATCCCCCGTAGCCCTCACTTAGATTGGTGACCATTTCTATCAGACAGTCCGCTAGACTGACCAGATGACTCCTCTACCTAATTCGATCGAATCAACAATCAAAAACAAAGAACTAGCTACACAAAAACAGACAAGAACAAAGCTGCCAAGTAATAGTGCGCTCTTGGCACCCCGGTGTGGAGCGTAGTCGATACGGTAGCAATAAATAATGCACAGCGTAAATAACTACAAAGAATTTGGCAGGCGTTGTGTCCGGCTTTGCAGATCTAGAAGTGCTGGAAGGGTGGCCATTTTGTAATCGATTATGATCGATTTTGTCTAAGTCACAGCTCCATCTTCAGAATTATGAGCGAAATCTTAAAATGTGTGTACATAAATTGTCTATTTTTGCGTCTGGAGTAATCTATATACAAGTATCTGTATAGAAGAAGAATTATGTGTATACAAGTCTTCTATACAATATGTAAGTACACTTACAACTTGCTATACAATATGTAAGTGTACTTACGTATAGCAGACATTAAACTTGTATTATAAAAAAAAAACATGCGTGCGTACAAAGTACACATGTCAGAAGTGAAACTTCTTTGGCGAACTAATTTATAAATCTTGTTTATATTTATACCTTTTTCTCTCAATCTTTCTCACTCGCTTGCTCCCTACTCTCACTCCACGGCTAGTTGCTCATGCTACGTTCGCCCTGTCTTACTCTCTCTCAATCGGTCTCGATCACTCTCTCTCTCTTTTCCGACACTTCCGTTGCATACCGGCGTGACGTTTCATCTGTAAAAATTTTACCCTCATGCGCGTAAAGAAGTTTCACTTCAAAAATGCAAAAGTTTGTGTCTGTGTTTGTTTGATCGGATTTGCATGACACACACATTGCAGTACATTTTACCCAGAGAATCGTGATCAAACCGCCAGAAACATGTAGGAAGGTTGTCGCAAATATTTTTTTCTCTTTTTAGGGTTGCATACCCAAAGGGCAAAACGGGGTCCTATTACTAAGACTCCACTGTCCGTCCGTCCGTCTGTCAGTCTGTCTGTCATCAGGCTGTATGTCCTGAACCGTGATAGTTGGACAGTTGACATTTTCACAGATGATGTGTTTCTGTTGCCGCTATAATAACAAATAGGTATTAAATAAATATTTTAGGGTGTTTTTTTTGCCGTCTTCGTGCGCCTGTCCGACTCCCACTTGGCCGGTTTTTTTCCTTGGAGCTCCTTCCAGTATCTTTAACCCGTTACGATGTCCAGTTTGTAAGCCCAAAGTTGGACAATAATCGCTAATGGAGCGATGCAGTGGCCACAACTCATTCCAATAGTACTTCTGGCGTAATGTCCGGCTAGAAATATTGGCCAGTTTTGGGAAATTATTGGCATTTAGATCTTATTAGTTGGACCATAGTTGGACCTTTGGACTAATGGGTCTTGTTTTGTATACTTTAAAGGCCAGCTTTTGACCACTCCCTCACCTGTGCCCCTAGTATGAATGTTTACTAGCTCGACATAGTACGAAACTACAAATCGAAGCTACTCACTGCTTTTCCTTCCTTCTTGAACCTTGTAAGTCAGATCAGTGAAAGCCAAGTCGACCGGTGGAAAGCCAATTACAAGTGCTTTCAGATTCTTGCAATAAAGATCTTGAAGATTCTCGCTTGGGAAAAATCTTTGTACAAAGAGCTAGTTGACGCGTGCTATGTCGAGCTACTAAAAACTCATACTCAGGGTTCTGGTCTTAAGAGGCGATGTTTTCGAAGGAAGTAAACATGCTCAGCTTAGAAATGGACTTTCTACTAATAGTTACTAATAGTCTTACCACAAAAGTTTAGACTAGAGTTAAACAGATGTTTCTAAAAGTTCTATCAACAAAATCGACATCTATCACCCGCGTTTACTTGCTCAAACCTAGCATTCCTTTTATATTTTTCATGTGAATTTGTTATTGAGTTAGAAAAAGCGAGGCTTAGACGTCAATTTTGTGGAAAGACATGTTTGAAACTTTTTTGGTGAGCGGTAAGGTTATCAAAATTATTGCCATTCGTCGGAAGCTCGAGCTCATTTTTTGGGGTGGTCAGTAGATTCCTAACCTACGCCGTGCAGCGTGCGATCCCCAGACTGAAAAAACTGAGCTATCATCGTCTTATATCCCCAAGATGACCCGTGCTGATGAGTGAAGAGTACCCTTTTACTGCCACTGGGTTCGAACCCTAAGAGACTAGTTCCTCAACCATTTTCCATGGACGTAAAATCTAATGGGAGTCCCGTATCTTATGACATGGTACCCTCACTGACAGATGTGTCAAATATTATTTCATTACTGCACCCTTGGAAAAAAACTCTAATCAAATATGACAAGGTATCAAAGCACTGTTACTATGTCAAATTACAGTACACGGCTATTCCATTGAGATGCTATTTATTATGCGAGCACCCCTTGAAAATGCGTGAATGTGAATCGGAATTGCAACCCTGTGTCACAACAGAAATTATAAAAATTCACAGCCCGTCGCTTTTATTTTAGCAAATTCTTAAAGCGATAAGGTTTCTATGATGTTATAGTAGAACATTCAAATTAGGGTAATAGGAATGATACGGTTGCCCAATTGTTATGATTATTATTTTGTATTTATTTACTTATATTTAATTGTAAATTACGTAGCCGTCCACTATGAAGATCGCCGACGCTGCACTTGCACCGGTCGCTATGCCGATGCCGCGTGACGTCAATCACCGGCTCGTGTGAATTATAGTTTTGTAAGAATGGCATTCCATATTCCCGCCTCGATGTGGAACCGCGCTTTTTAGTTATAAGAAATTAATTGTAACTTTTATTTTTAATTAAATTTATAAATTCTTTTTCGGTTTTTTTTCGATCCTCCGCCTGCCGCTAACGTATTTGGCGCAGTCGGTAGGATTCCCGCGGGACTTTCGGGACTTATCTCGTATCGATAAAAACGTCGCGAAGCTACCCGGGTGGCTCTCCAGCACCGTCATCGGGAATCCAGAATCTACGGACCTGCAGCAGACCCGGAGGAGAATCCAAACCTTGATTCACGGAGGAAAACCGGATAACTATGTATAATATGTAAGTGCACTTGAATTACTCTCGTGTTGCTTCCCTTGTTCCTAAGTCAATCTTTAGCTTCAAGATTTTTCACCCAAGAGCCTCTAGTTCGCGGGACCCTGAATCACGTCAGGCCCGCCAACGAGTAGCCGATATTAATAGAGATATTTTAGTTTTAGATAACAGTGAATTAGATATATTAAATTTAAAAATGGCAAATGACCCGGACACAATATTCAAGGCCCTCCGCCTTGTCCCGGAATTTGATGGTAACCCTAACATTCTTACGCGGTTTATTAAAATATGCGATCAGTTAGTTACGCAATATTTAAGTACAGACCCCAGTAGTGAGTTTCCTAATTTGTGTTTGTTGAACGGAATACTTAATAAGATTACTGGGACAGCCGCCAGTACCATCAACTCGAATGGAATTCCAGAGAGTTGGCTAGGCATTCGAACTGCCTTGATAAATAATTTCTCGGATCAGCGTGATGAAACGGCGTTGTACAATGACCTCTCATTAGCTACACAATGTAATAAGACACCCCAGGAATTTTACGATCATTGTCAAACTCTATTTAGTACGATAATGACTTATGTGACTTTACACGAAGCTATACCGACTACGATAGAAGCGAAACGTGAACTTTATAAGAAGGTCACTATGCAGGCGTACGTACGTGGTTTAAAGGATCCTTTAGGGTCCCGCATACGTTGTATGCGCCCCGCCACTATAGAAAAAGCGCTCGAATATGTGCAGGAAGAGCTTAACATCATTTATCTGCAATCGCGTAACGAGACCCCCAAAAATCAATTGACCCCTAAGGTCACTCCCCAATTTCAACAAATGCCGTTTACACCCCCGCGACCCTTAAATTTTCAAATGCCTACCCCTAATTGGCCCGTACCTATGGGACAACGACCTATGAGGCCTTCGCCTCAACCTTTTAAATTTGCGGAACACAACCAATACCGTATGCCCTCAAATACGCAACGAATGTTCGCTGCACCACCACCTAACTACAACCCACGCAGTAACGTTTTTAGATTACCGCCCCGTAATTATAATCCACCACAGCCTCAAGGCCCTCAGCCTATGAGTGGAGTTCAGCGTTTTACTCCAAAACCACTGCCCCACACTAAAATGATCTTGGGCCATGATTGGAGTAAATTCGGAAACCCGCCGCCAACTAATTATTTTAAAACTCGCGAAATGAACATGAACGAGTGCGCGGCATACAATGACTCATATTACGATTATTACCAGCCGGAGTCCGATTACTATACTGACTATAGTGACAGTGGTTTTGCCCCCGGTTTCGCTTATGAACCGACTTACTATGACGTGACTACGGACAGCCAACTGCCTGACGATTATCAACCACAGGCAGTACCTAGCCATGAAGAGCAGGATTTTCAGGAGGTTTCGAATTTACAAAAACCAACATAGAATTAAACCTCCAGACGCAGCGGCAATTGCCATATATTCAAATCGCGGACCCACCATTAAAACTTCTTATAGACACCGGTGCTAACCAATCTTTTATTAGCCCCGAGGCCGTTGAGAAATACTTTTCTGATTTCCCTCTTAACTTCGACCCCTTTGAGGTGACGAACATACACGCAACTAGTAGAAATAATTATTCTATTACTTTGCCGTGCTTTGCAGAATTTAATGACGCTGATTGCATGAAGTTATTCATTTATCGGTTTCATGATTATTTCGACGGGCTCATAGGTTTAGATCTATTGAGTAATTGGGAAGCCCGTATAGATTTGAGAGAAGGTCAACTGTTAACGCGAACTGCGTCTAATCCCATCAGGATGTATAACTCGTGCAACGTGAACTTATACGAAGATATTATTCCAGCGGGAACATCTAAAATCGTTCGTATTCCCGTGGACACTACAGATGGCGAAGCTTTCATCAGGGAACAAGTCCTCTGTAACTGTTTAGTTCACGAGTGCATTACAACCGTTATCGACCATCGTGGCTACTTAGAAGTTGAAAATCCAACACCAAATGACGTCATATTTTCACTTGACCGGCCAGCGCATGCGGAATTATTTAATACTGAGTGCACGCGTACTCAACAAGTTACGGCACGCGTACAAGATGTAGTTTCACGGTTGCGAACGGATCATTTAAATGAAGAGGAAAAGGCTAACCTTGTTACCCTTTGCTCTCGTTACCCGGACGTATTTTATATAGAAGGCGAAGCACTTACGTTTACAAATAAAATTAAACATCGCATTAGAACCACCGACGAAGTGCCAGTGCACACTAAAAGCTATCGGTACCCTTTCGTGCACCGCCAGGAAGTTCAGGACCAGATAGGAAAAATGTTGGAACAGGGTATTATACAACCATCTGAGTCAGCGTGGAGCTCACCCATTTGGGTAGTACCAAAGAAGATAGATGCCTCTGGAAAACAGAAATGGCGCCTCGTGGTTGATTTTCGTAAGGTTAACGAAAAGACACTCGACGACAAATACCCCATTCCAAATATTAGTGACGTTCTTGACAAATTAGGCAAGTGCCAGTATTTTACGACCTTAGACTTGGCCAGTGGGTTCTACCAGGTTGAAATGGACCCGCAGGATATCGAGAAGACCGCATTCAATGTCGAACACGGGCATTTTGAATTTCTTCGAATGCCCATGGGACTTAAAAATTCTCCGTCCACGTTTCAACGTGTTATGGACAATGTCCTTAGAGGCCTTCAGAACGAGATCTGCCTCGTTTATCTCGATGATATCATAGTGTTCAGCACATCCCTTCAGGAGCACATGATTAATCTCGAGAAAGTCTTCCAGAGACTTAGAGAGTCCAATTTTAAAATCCAGATGGACAAATCTGAGTTTCTTAAGCTTGAAACAGCTTATCTTGGTCATATTATCACCAAAGATGGCATAAAGCCGAATCCTGACAAGATTTCCGCTATTAAAAAGTACCCCATCCCTAAGACTCCGAAGGAGATTAAACAATTCTTAGGACTTCTCGGTTATTACCGAAAATTCATCCCAGACTTCGCCCGTACCACTAAGCCACTTACTCAGTGCCTGAAAAAGGGTAGAAAAATCACCCTAGACAATGAGTACGTAAACTGTTTCGAGAAATGCAAGATCCTCTTAACTAATGACCCTATCTTGCAATACCCAGATTTCAGTAGGGAATTCAATCTCACTACAGATGCTTCAAACGTAGCTATCGGAGCTATTTTATCCCAAGGCCCGATAGGATCCGATAAACCAATCTGTTATGCATCTCGAACCTTAAATGAGAGCGAGATGAATTACAGCACTATCGAGAAAGAGTTGCTTGCCATAGTCTGGGCCACGAAATACTTCAGGCCCTACCTATTCGGACGAAAGTTTAAGATTTTGACTGACCACAAACCATTGCAGTGGATGATGAATTTGAAAGAGCCAAATTCACGTCTCACGAGATGGCGACTTCGACTGAGCGAATTTGACTATACTGTTATTTACAAGAAAGGCAAATCTAACACTAACGCAGACGCACTTTCCCGTGTAGAAATTCACACTAAGGAAGCTATGTCCTTAATAGAAGAAATTGACGAATTAAATTCTTTAATGGGCAATCCATCTGACACCATAACTGCCCCAGCCAATTCTTCTACTGAAACGGTTCACACTAGTAACGAGAATCCCATTTTAGAGATTCCTATAACAGATGAACCCCTAAATAAATTTAACCGACAGATACATTTCACCCTTGTTAACGACGTTAAGAAACGACCGACAGTGACTAAACCATTTGACACCCACACACGTATTAGTATTCAATTATCTGAATCTAATTTAGAAGAAGACGTTATAAATGCAGTTAAAGAGTACGTTAACCCGAAAGTTAAGACGGCATTATTAATTAATCCCCCTCTGGCTATGTTTTCAATCATTCCAATTTTACAAGATAAATTCAGAAGTTCTTCAATGAATCTTGTATTATCTAAAGTTGAGTTAGAAAACGTTAAAGAGTATCTCCGACAACAAGAGATAATCCGCCACTACCATGATGGTAAAACCAACCATCGCGGAATTAATGAATGTCATTTAGCTTTATCCCGTAAATACTATTGGCCGAAAATGAAAGAACAAATAACTAAATTCATAGGTGAATGTACGATCTGTGGCCAGGCTAAATACGATAGGAATCCAGTTCGACCTCAATTTAATATTGTACCCCCAGCTACTAAGCCGTTTGAAATAATCCACATGGATTTATTCACAGCACAGAATGAAAAGTACGTAACTTTCATGGACGTATTCACAAAGTACGGTCAAGCATACCATCTGCGTGACGGAACAGCTGTTAGCATTTTACAAGCCCTTTTACACTACTGTACCCACCATGGCGTCCCTATGACCATTATCACAGATAACGGAACAGAATTTACCAACCAGTTGTTCATGGAATTTACGCGGCTACATAAGATTAACCACCATAGAATACTAGCTCATTCTCCTAATGACAACGGTAATATAGAACGGTTTCATTCTACACTTCTTGAACACCTCAGAATACTTAAATTGCAACATAAAGATGAACCCATAGTTAATCTCATGCCTTACGCTATTATAGCCTATAATAGTTCTATACACTCTTTTACTAGATGCAGACCTTTCGATTTACTGACCGGACACTTTGACCCTAGAGACTGCCTTGACATTGACATTACCCAACAGTTACTACAACAGTATGTTCAAACCCACAGAGATCAGATGAAGAAAGTTTACGAGATAGTAAATTCCTCATCTCACGCTAATCGCACCGCATTAATCGAGAATAGAAATAAGACTCGCGAACCTGAGATAGAATATGCACCCCAACAGCAGATTTTTGTAAAGAACCCTCTAGCTAGTCGACAAAAGACCGCCCCACGTTTTACGCAGGACACAGTTTTAGCTGACCTGCCAATTCACATTTATACTTCTAAGAAGCGAGGCCCCGTGGCAAAGTCCAGATTAAAGCGTATCCCTAAAGCAGCAAATTTGTTACAGAATCCTGCTAATAGTGATCCTTCCAATGACGCAATCTCAAGAGATAAGACTTGAGAGTCTTGACGATGGACCAGGATTGCTACCCTACAAACTCGGACTCATGAGACTAACGACTCACCACCATACATTCCTACAGTACGTAAAATTGAAAGACATAGAAGACAATGTACACTCGCTACAGACTCAATTACTAAGCTACCGAGATCGAATGACTAATGACACTTACTCACTATACGAAATTCAAATTAATTATCTTACTAATGAGCTTGACAAAGTTTTAAACCAATTAAAATCTTTAGAACCTAATAGAAGTAAAAGAGGTCTTGTAGACGGACTGGGTTCAGTTATTAAAAGTATAACTGGAAACCTTGATCATACTGATGCGTTAGAATTTAACGACGCAATTAAAACATTACAAACTAATGAAAATACGAGATGTTAACCGAGTTCAACAAGCACATTAGTATGAGTAAAGAGTGGATGTTTAAACATAATAACGTACTTGAACAAATAATAGATAATCAGAATAAAATTAATACTACAATAGAATTAATACTTAACAGTGACGCACTAAAAGAAAATAGCTTAATTAAATACGCCAAGTTTGCCCAACTTCTAGAAGTAATCGGTGAAAATGTAGAAGATTTAACTCAAGAATTACTTAGAATAGAGAATAGCTTAGCTTTTATTCGCGTTTCTAGTACGCACCATTCTATGATAGATATAGAGATATTAGAGTCAATGGTTAGTAAACTTAAAATTATATATGGCAGAGAGCAGATTTTAGATTTAGAACTTAGACAATATTACGATATTATAAGACCGGGATCTTATTACTTTAACAAACAAATCGTTTTCGTTTTTAATTTCCCGATAGTTTCTAAGGATAGTTACGATTTATATAGATTATCGATAGTACCTAATAAGCACGCACAGGCTCTTATCCCATCCTTTCCCTTCATTGCAACTAACGAGATGTCATTCGTGTACATAGAGGCAGAATGCCCGAAGTTGAATAACTGGTACCTCTGTGAGAAAGACATCACCCATCAGATCCGCACCAGATCTGACTGCATCCAGGAGTTGATCACCAACCAAGTCCTACAAGAATCCTGCCAGCTCACGACAGTAACCCTGACGAGAGAAGCAATGGAGAAGCTGGATGACCAGCACTACGTCCTGTCATTCCCCCAAAAAACGAAGGTACAACTCATCTGCCGCGGAAGAAACTACACGTCGCTCCAGGGAAGCTACCTCACTACAATTCCCGTGGGATGTCGTCTGAAGACTGAAGAGCTCACCATCGCCAACGACAATGACGAGATTCAAGGCCAGCCCCTCATATTAACGAAGATACCCTACGACGTTGAGAAGCAAGGTACGACGGCAACACACATCAACCTGAACTCCGTCGATCTCCAAGGACTGCACAGCATCCAGGACAAAATTATGGTCCAGGCCCCTCTACAAATAGACGACGTAGAAGCAAACGTCCTCTACCACACGACAGTACCACTCTACACGATACTGTTAAGCGTGGTTGCACTTACCATCATCGTAATGACCCGGCGCTGCATACTGAGACGCCGAAGAAGAATGAAAAAGGACCAGCAGCCTCCAACCATAATCCTGGCGAAAAATGAAGACCCCGAACACATTCCGGCGACATTTTCGCTAAACGTCCTCAAATAGTCGCCGCTCTAAGGGTGGAGGAATTACGTAGCCGTCCACTATGAAGATCGCCGACGCTGCACTTGCACCGGTCGCTATGCCGATGCCGCGTGACGTCAATCACCGGCTCGTGTGAATTATAGTTTTGTAAGAATGGCATTCCATATTCCCGCCTCGATGTGGAACCGCGCTTTTTAGTTATAAGAAATTAATTGTAACTTTTATTTTTAATTAAATTTATAAATTCTTTTTCGGTTTTTTTTCGATCCTCCGCCTGCCGCTAACGTATTTTGTAATACCCTTATTTCTGTAATTATTAGTTTGTATAATATATTCATAACTAGCTGACCCAACAGACGTTGTCCTGTCATTGTCTCTATGAGCCAAAATGAGTGACAGTAGTCAACTGTACAACCCGATTTTATCAGATATATTTTTCCCAGTTTCAAATTTTTTCCCGTGATAACGGGATAAATAGTATCCTATATCCTTCTCCTGGTTCTCAGCTACCTTCCTACCAATTTTCAGCCAAATTGGTTCAGCCGTTCTTGAGTTATAAAAAGTGTAACTAACACGACTTTCTTTTATTAATATAGATTTGATACTGATGTCAACCAACCCAACCCTATTCCTAATGTATATCTTGTCCATCCAAAGCTTTTCTAGTAGAGATCGCTCTAAGCGATAAGGGTGCCCATTGTACCTATTTTAAGTTTGATCTTTCTGTGTTCTGTACATTTTGGTGGAAATAAAGTGTTATCTATCTATCTATCTTGTTTACTTCAATGTTTGTAAAAGAAAAAACTCGGGATTAAACCCCGGGACTAAGCTATCAGCGTTCAATTTATACAAAAAGCAACTACTTTACACACAAACTAAAAATAATTTTAGTTTATAGTCTACCTTGAAGTTCCAATTTCCAGTCAAGCTTAAATTTTCCACACTCGTATGGTTTTCACTATCCAACATGTAGACATGTCAAGGGATCCATCAATTCAAACTATCAGTGCCGCCCGGCGCCGCCTGTGACCCGGTTATCCGGCTATCCGCCGGTCCGGCCGGTCATTTGTCACCGGACGATTACCAACCCTTGCCACGTCACTTCGAGATCGGGGAAGAAAAATTATCCTCAAATTGGTGTTGGGTGGTACACAACAAGGTTGTTTTTAGTAAATTATGGAAAACACCCAAATTGTATCGAAGGCTTATCTAGGTCTTACTACAAAAAAAATAAATCTGAGTGAAAATTAAACAAGAAATCATTCAATTAGCTCCAAGAGCTTGTCTTAAAATAAATACATAAACAAGTACTACTACGCCAAAAGAAAAAAATAAAATCAATAACGTCGCATTTTCTGGCCAAAACCCAAAACAAAGTATCCAATATGACATCCAAATATCGCAAATGTACACTCGCAGCGAACACTTCAAGGGGCATATAAAAACTAATCAAAATTCATAGACATCGCCGAAGCAGTGACACCCAAAAGGATCGGGGTACTCCGACTCCGAGGGATGGCTCCAATAAGTCACAGAGCATTAACACCCTATACTGTAATGGGTCACATATGAATAATAGAATGCGGAAATTTGGATATTTTAGAGATGACGGCCATTGCGATGTTAAATGTGAGGATTTGAATATTGCTCGCGAGAGTTGGAGGAAGGAGGATCAATTCACAGTGTTTGAAAAGATAAACGGCTCGAGTAGAAAATATGTCGCCTAACCCGTATCGGGGTGTTTCAGCAGTTGTTCTTTACAGCCAGTATCATTCTAGGCTGAACAATTTACAACCGACTTCAGAGTCACTGAAGATCGAGGTCAATGCTAACTTATAAAGTATTAAATAAACTGAAGATTTTGAAGATATTGCTGTTTGGAGCCTTTTTGCAATTGGTATTTTTTACAATTTGAAACCCCTGGATAACTATCATGTTGATCAAACACGTAGGGTTGACGAGTTGTATTTTTTTATATTTCCCGTATATATTTGTTCGGCCGCACATTCGACACAATCAAAACAAGTCGCAATAAGGCAAAAGGCAATCTCTAAACGGGACCAATTTACCAAAAAACATCCCTACAATCATTTACATACGCAAACATATTCGTCCGATACCCTCTTAGCCTGCCCAGGGATATATCGCATCCGAAAAGCTTTGTCAATGACAAATAGTGTTCGCCCCATCGTTGGCATTTTGACAATAAATAAGACGCGATATCAAAACAGTGGAAAGCAGTGACTCAACTTCATGCATAAGCAGATTTAAGATCTTTGAAATGTTTTCTATTTTGTCGGAATATACTTTTTCGGGTTCTGTGATCTAAAATGTAATAATTTCTAATTAGTGGAATATCTTTAATGTACAAGGCTCTGCTATAGTTTTTTAATAGAAATAGCCGCGGCCCGGGATTTTACCCTTGTTAGCTATTATCTCACATAAACCGTTCACTCACCGTTGCTGCGTGGATGTAAGGAAATAAAAACAAACACTTTCGTATATATACATTTTGAGTAGAATAATATAATACTATTTTTCTTACACGTCTTCTACTGATTACGACAATCGTTTAAACAAACCCTGGTTGTTTCAATATAATATGCTATTTCTGCAAAGTACAAAACACCGCCTGAGTTCATGTCTGTCATTGGTTGGTTACCAGGTAGCTACCAATCAGCATGAGTTCACACTACGAAGTAACATTTGTCTCTCTTTACAACGCTAGCACATCATGAGCGTAACAAAGACGCCTGTACCAGATCGTTCACTGCCAGCGGTACGTCTGACGCTTAAATCTAAAGCTTACGTACTGTCACCGTCTTCTCCTGTAACCTCGAGGAAACAGTGGTAGCGTACCCTCGCGGATTTGCGTTATAATAAATGACACGCGATGGACATGAGAAGGGTTACCATTAGGCATTGCGGATTACCCGGTGAACTTGATTGATAATGCGACGACGTTTTTCTAGTGCCTAGTTTCGGATGCTGCTTCAATATTAGATGATGGAACGATCTGTGAAACGAAGGACAAGGTAGCATACAGGTTTGACCTACTCAAGTTTCGGTGAAATTTTGAATACCTACTGAATAGAGGTATTTGTAAGGGTTACTATGTAGGTTACTAGCTAAGGAGTTTTTAGGGGGCTTCTGTTGGTATGAAAAGTAACCTCTTCTGTCATTTGTCCTATCCCACATTGTTCAGACCACGAAAGAGAGAGACAAGTGGATGTGAAAAGTGGGCGGGCGCGCGTGTCAAACATATGACTCGAAGTTCAAAACCAACGCTAGTTTTGTCATACATACCTTGCTTTAATCTCAGGTTATTACCGAAAAACAAACTCAAAATGAAGAAAATAGAAGCAAATCGCTTGACGCGTATAGATGGAATGTCTACTTATCCACTATGTACCGGTGCCGCGTCGGTGCACGTCTGGTTCTTAGCTGCTGGAATGAGATTGGCGGAATTAGATCGAGCAAAAATCATTTACTGTGACCGTTGATGAGCATTGTGAGCCCTTCGCAAGTTATCAAGACCCACCTTGCAAACCCCCAGACCCAATTCTGTCAAACGTCACCGTTGCCGTTTCTTACAATCGTGTCAAACAAATGTCTCTGCAGCAAATAGCGTCCCTTATTTTGTTAAGCTTTGTTCACACTGGACACAATTATTATGCAAAGTATTTATGCAAAGCGAATGGAGTTAGGGAAACCGAAAATGTGATGTTGTTGATTTTGTTTTTCGTAATTGTGTTTCTTCGGGTCGTTATTTACGTAATATTGTTGATATTCTTCGTGTGGTTTTAGTCTACGTCCACGAGTGAAATATGAAATTTTAATGATAATAATATTAACACACGAAACGTCTAATTTATGTTATCACCGAAACTGTCCCGGAAATTCCAGTAATGCGTCTAATTTACTTAATGGTGATGTTGACTGTGACATCCTGACTCACTTGGGCTCCAAATTTTGGCTGTTATCTAAAAATACTCAAAAAATGTATAATAGATATCGCATAATTTAGAGAAGATGCAAATATTCTCCAGTGTAGACTAGGCATTACAATCATATCAAACAAATAATATCTTTATACATAAAGATGTCACTGACCGGCACCCTGACAGACGCCATTTTGAAAAGGGCTCGGACATGACACGCCGGCATTTCAGGGCTGTCACTTCGACGAATATTTATTGGGAAATTCTTGGGCTGACCTTTTTGCGTTTTTCTGAAGGGAGAGTTCGGTTGTTTTGGTCAGTGGTTACAGCAATTAAGGATGAGGGTTGATTTTGGTGGGACATCCTTTAATCAAACATACAAAAATGGTTGACTGATTTGCGTAAAAATATATTGACAATTGGAATTGAAATTGGGGGTTATGCTTTGAAGTGAATCTAGATTGAGTTGAAAATTACAATATAGACAAGAAAACTATGGAAACATTTAATAATAATATTTTTGTAACATTTGATGCGGAATCTTAATCCACGCACAATTTGTAAATTTTCCAAGATAAGTTTACTCTCCAAAAATTCAAGGCACAAATAAAATTGTTAAATTAAAAAAAAAAAAACGCCAAGGGCCAG
Organism: Hylaea fasciaria; assembly: GCA_905147375.1. NCBI lineage: Eukaryota > Metazoa > Arthropoda > Insecta > Lepidoptera > Geometridae > Hylaea > Hylaea fasciaria. The sequence goes on along the minus strand of LR990213.1, from coordinate 933,449 downwards.
CCCTATGCTGACGTCATCAGTAGATGACGTCCGCAACCGGACGGTGAGGTATCGTCCAATATCCTTTTGAAACTTCGCTTTGATGACAATACCTACTGTTACGTGAAGAGAAACTAGCAGTTTCAAAGGATCTTTCATTGTATTTTCAACGTTTACTAGTTGCATTGTAAACAAGAATGATTAAATTGTTGTAAAAATCGCCAAAAAAAGTGATGGTAGAATAGGTTTTTTCATCATTAAAAAAATATTATTTCTAAATTTGCACAAGATATGCGATATTTTTCGTCTTCTCATAGAATTATTGTAGTGTTGTACCTAAATAACGTTTACATTTACAACTAGCGAAATAATGTAATAATAGCTGCGGGGTTGTGGGATAAGTTAATCACTAAAAACCTAATCATCATAATCTCCTAGACTAATAATTCCAAACGCGTTTGATTACCCACTAGTAAACGAGACAAATGATTCCCTTTCTCGTCTAACGAGGCGTTAACGCCATGTCCCCGATAATCGTACTCAAATCGATCAAACAGCATAAATAATTGATCGATACAACACGAATATAGGCGGAGAGGCGACGATAGGGTTGTTCTGAAATATTGTCTATCTTTGGGTATAAAGTAAGTCAGTGAGTGTGTAATGGTTAATATTAGCTTTTCAGGACGTGGACGTAACGGATGTTTGTTGAATTATAGCATAAATATATACAAATTATTAAAGAACTATACTTCATTGACGAAAACTAAAAAAAGAACAAAACTGGAGTAGGAGCAAAGGTGAACTCGAACCGCAAAAAATGTAATACAAAAACTTACACAATGAATAATTTGTAGGGAAGTAATACATATATTATTATTATGTTTTCTTATATTTTCTATAAGCCTATAGGTTATGTAGGTTCGTAGAAACCTTAACTGCAATAAAGGTTGTCTCCCAACTCATCAGTGTTGAGTATAAACCTCGACTACCAACACCGACATCGACGTGGCGTTCGGCTCACACCCGCGCCAACTTTGCATTATTAATAGTTCATTTAGTTCACACTAACTGAGAGCCTCTCGATCCCTTTGGGTTCTATAGGGAGGGGAAATTTGTCGATAGTTATTAGCAGTAAGAATTATTAATCATTGATCTTTCATAATCGAATTCAAACTCATTATTTTGCGAACAATGTGGTGATGAATAGCTGACATTGATAATTCAGTAACAGATCTATTGGGCTTATGTCATTGTCAAAGGTTTTTTTTACAATTATTCTTTTGTTTTAGACGGAAAACGTATCAAACTGTCCAATGTGAATCATCCCATTGTCTATTGAAGTGTGTGCTGTGCAATTATTATTATTTTAGATGCTGTGCAATTATTATTTTAGAAAAAGGGCAAAAATAATATATAGGTAGAGTCGACATAAAAATTATACCTTTTCAAAATCTATCGATATCGATTAAGTACTGATACTATCGATACAATAATACCTCGTCCCTAAACTAGTGTTTAGTCAGTGCAATCGCCGATCTGATTAATAGTGTTCACTGCGAATGTTTAATCTTTGCCGTAGTGATTCGGTCCCTTGGCGTTCTTGGCGCCGAGTGATGACACAAAGAACGCAGTTACTGAGATCTGCGACATTTGAAAGTTTGAGTTTTATTTAAACTTATTTTGTAACTTTTTAAATTATTTGGTTGGAACGGTGGTAAGTTTGCCTCCTAAACTGCATTTTCAGAACGTTAGTGAAACTAATTGTACAGATGTTTTTAGAAATGCTTGAAAACCTTACAAAGAAACAAATTGTACATGCAAATTATCGCATCACAATCCGTGCGACTTCAACTACTGTTAGAACAGTATACTCTATCGACAATAATATATTATGCATAAACTATCGATTGTCTTAGCTAATGTACGACACTAAATTAATGTGTTGGAAGAACACGCTTCGTTAGTGTTGCATGGTTTACGTGTCTTCGGAGATTGTTGATTTTTGGTTTTGATACTATGAGCGGAAATTCACAATGCGTTTTTTTCGTTAACCATGCGGGTGTGTATTGTGTCTGACCACACGCGGGTTTGTAGCTGCAGTAGGCTGAAACGCAGCTGTGCGTTGTGAATGTTCGAATTTCAATTCCACTTGTTTAGCAGGATCTTGGCACGCGTGAGTGCGGGGAATAACCGCTGCGTGAGTTGAAGGTCTGAAAAAGTGATAGGATCCTAAATTCTTAAACTTTCGCGAACTGAATACATGTTAGTTAGTATTTAAACGGGTCTAAACCGTTAGACCCGTTTAAATACTAATTAAAATGGATCCTAAATTAACTTGTTGAAGTAAAATAAACTGAAGTAAACACTTTGTTCAATAGTTTAAAGTTCAAATTTTATTGTATTTTCCAGCGGCGTTATCTATAATATACGTAATTGGTCTGTAAATTAGGTATGATGTAGAATATTAGTTTATTGAATAAAGAAAAAAGTAATGTGTATGTGTTTCTTACTTTCTGTTTTGTTTATATCTCCACTACGTATGCCTCCCTGCATTCCCACCTATTTTTCATCCAAAATCCAATGGCACTTCGGTGTATTAACTCCATCGAAGATTTATATGAACAAAAACGGCGTTCGCTATTTTAGTGTTATCCCGAGTATAGCATTTCTTGGCGATATTTTTGCATACCTTAGGGGAGAAAAAAATGTTTATCGAATCTCCGACCGTCATAAGGGGAACTGTATTTGCCTTCCTGTCGCGTGCTCGTGCGGTCCTCTGTTGGGTGGTGGGGTCCAAATAGTATCATTCGGTATTATGTCATAAATCATAAAATTGAAATATTTCTGGGAGGTATGGATATGAAGTAGAATACGGCTGATATTGAAAGTTACTCTGACAAATGATGTGGTCTGAGTTATAGGGTTTGGTGTTATTAAATATTTCGTTTGTTGATGTCACAGGGTGATTTTGAGGGCTGGTATGTATAAAAAATTGGTTGTTTTGATGAAGCAAAATACAAGTAAATGGTATGCTATCTCTAACAATACGGATATATCAAAAATAATCGGAAACAAAGATTATAATATGCCGTTTCCAATTACAATAAAATATTAGGTGTTCCGTCTAATAACTATAAGTATTTCTAATACATACTTAGAAAAGAATAAGAATAAAAAACGTTTAAATATTGCAATTACAATTATTACAAAAAAAAACAAGGTATGTATCCACATGTGACCAAATTGCACTCAATGAATGAGGCTGCAAATGTATATCCAAATTATACGAAGACGAAATTACACTGATCCCAAAAAACATACTTTATATACTATACATACGAAATTACACCAAACCAAACACGAAACAAACTTGTCCTCTTTTTTAATTATACCTTCTGTATTCGAATTAAAAACACGAAGCGCCGGAAAGGAGCCAAAACACAGAATTAACCGAAAATCCTCCTCCAATATTTCCCTAGCGCAAAGAATTCGGATTGTTAGGAAAGACAAACGTCGGAGGCTTGTAAGTGTGAAATCAAGTGTATAATTAGCTCAAATATTGAGCCAGTGAACAAAGAAAACAGTGGTGAGGGGTAGCGATTTTCTTAGGCAAATCGGGGCGCTAAAATAGCGCCTGCGATTTGGGGTAAACATTTTTTTTGTACGAAAGCTATTGGGGAAACTAATAAATGGCAAATTCTCGATAGGGTAATTATTATTGATTATTTTCAGGTTGTTAGTTTGTTTGATAGTAATAACCTTTGATTTATTGTATTTCAAGAATATATTACATATTATTTGGTTTATGTCATTCACATGCGTTTTTGGTAAGTGCGTTTATTTTCTGTGGATAGTTATTAATTGCTTCAATACTGATTAGAATCAAATCAGTGATTTTCACTAATTTAATTGTACAAAATAAAATAATAACTTTCAAAATGTACGGTGGTAGTTACTCAGCCTTGAATTAGCTACTGATTCGAAATGAAATATTCGATTTAAAAACAGATCATTTTATTACCAAAAAAAGAGAGATTTTTATAATCATTTAAGACATGCGCCATTTTACCCACCCTTAAAACAATAGGGTGTAGCAGAAGTCGAAGATACCCCATGTTTGTGCGACCCCGACTGGGGTACCGTCGGATTTGGGAGTTTTAACGAAACTCCAGTTCGGTTTGCGTAATGATTTGTAAGTTAGCACGCATGGTTGGGAATCGAGGAATTGCTTGAAGAATATATCAACATTCCGGAATAAAGTCTCCATTCGGCACAATAAGGGTTCTAGCCGAAACAGACTTTAGTGGTAAGCCGCCTCTACAAGAATCTGCGAGGAGAAAAACGATATCGACTGATAAGTATTCACCCTCTTATAGTGATCGATTTCAAACATTATTGTGTTCTAATTCAATGGACACTCAGCAAAGTTATTGGGCATATGAGATTTTAAATTAGACCCAACGATTTTAGAACGAAAGATTTTAAGATCATATGCAATTGAGTATTCCAGCTTTAACATTTATCGCAATACAACTCTTGGCATTTCCTGTGTTACTTACCAAAGCAACACTTTCTGTAATTGTAACTCCACCTTAGCAATGGAAGAGTAAGATGATTTAGTCGATTGTTTCGATTGTTCAAACATCTCGATGGTTCTCAACTTTCTAACATTCGAATGGTAATAAAGTGGGCAAAAAGGCTGACAAGCTAATTTGGGAGTGGGCATGTCGCGTAGTCGTATGCATCCCGACTGTTGAGCAGAAGTCCCAGCTCTGGCCTAAGAAGCGATGACGGGACGATGTGGACCAGGGACCAGACTTGGACATAGCGCAGGGGGAGACCTATGGTTGGGGAGATGGTGAATGCCAACACGACCCCATCTCGCCCCACTGCAGGCGGATCGACGGCTCACGGGGGGTTTAGTGGGTTCAAGTCCCACACGCCCCCCTTCCGCCACCCCCGTGGCGGAAGGGATAGTGCGAAGGCATTTCCACCCTCTAAAAAAAATCGGGAGACCTATGCCAGCAGTGAAGTGGGACAGCATAGATTAAAAAAAGCGGGTAATAATCGCCATGGTGCCACTTAGCGATGCTCGTACCTAATTTTGAGCTTAGATTGCATCACCACGAGCAAGCGAGAGAGAGAGTAAACGAAGAATGCAATGAAGGAACAATCGAAAATCGTCTCAATGGTTCAGTCGGCGAGATGTTTACTCGATTGTAATTTCGCACCGAATGATTGTATAAACATTTCAAACTCGCTCGCTGCTATTCCGCCTTATCCCGTTCTGAAACCCCCATCTCCAATCGCTATCTTAGCCTCCTTTAAAATATTACGTATATCATACAAGTATAAAGCGAGTACGTTATTTATTGAGTGAGAAATACTTTGATAAATCGCCACCTTGCGCGGGGTAGGTACAACCCGCGTCGTAGGTAGATCGCCATCTCGCGGGGTACGAATGTACCCCCCCCCCCCCCCCCCTTCAAGGGTTAGGTATAGAAATGCGAAACAGAATGGTAATTGGTGTAATTATAATTCGGAGATGTAATATTGTTTCGTTTTGGTGTTAATTTTGTCAACCGTTATTTTTATTGATCGAGCCATTTTCTTCTTTATTTGTGACTGACTTTATCATATTATGAGTAAAAAAATAATAAATTTTTTGTACTTACTTGATCAAGTCTAGAGTAACTGGTATGGGTGTGGGTAGTGGAGTAATTATTGTAGAAATAAAAAATAAAAATATTTCCCTACAATAGTATTAGCCAGGCATGTTCTTGCTCATAACTCAAAATTGAAGCCACGCCAAAGAAAAAAGACAGGTTTTAATTTTATAATTTTTTCCACACATTCTTTTACAACCGTAATGTGAGAACGCACTTCCCACGTAAAAGTCTCCAATTACACCGAATTACCTCAATACCGCATCGATACTGCACGATGATGAAACAGCTACGTATCGTAAACAAAACACATAAGCGGGGTGCGTCCCACCCCTTGGCGACAGGGGTAGGGGGTGCAGCTCTAAGAATAAATGCCCTACATAAAGGCGGGAGTGCTAGAAAATGTACGTGAGCGTTCTTAGCACCCCGTGTGTGGGGGAAGTTTATAGAGATGTTGAAACCTAAATTTAGTTTTTGAAAATGATTTACTCAATCGAAAGTCAGATAGGTACTGTTGTAGGGTAGGAATTAGATTAAAAGAGACAGTAAAGACGTGAAAACGATCTTAATTAAGGTTATTTAAATAAGTAAGTACCTATAAGTAAGTTAGAGCCAAAACCAAAGTGGTTGTTTTTTTTGTAAAATTTTTCCTTTAAGATAGGTACTATGTGGTTAACTTGTCCGTGCCACAATAACAATTACATAATCGTTGTTACTTTAAGTAATATAAGTGCAAAAAAGATACCTAGCACCTCGAAGCTGAGTGGCTGTTTCTCACAGCCAGGCATGACTCAAAACCAGATGAATAATTTATTATACAATGATTCCTTTTTGGTACCGATTAGGTTATATTTACGTCAACACTGCGTCTTACACTCATAAAATATGAGTTGACTATCATGCTCACCTGCGACTTACAAGCTCATTAAATTTCATACAGTTGACAACTCGTTTTTTTAATTTTACACCTGCAAAAGCTCGAAAAAAGTGGTTTCAACAGCTCCATGCGAATCCTGAACTCGTTCCAAGCGTCGTATTCTCCCGCGAAGCGTTCTCCGTATCGCATTATATCATTTATAAACAAAATGGTGTTAGAATAAATCGCCGGCTCGTCGGCGGGTGATACGCGGCTTTGGGACGCACCCTTTCGCGTCGATGACGAGTGTATTTGGCTGTACCAGTGTTTCTTTTGAAGTTTAGAACCCACTTTTGAGAAGAGATTCACTCGGGAAGAGGCGCAGTTCGCTTAAGTTTGGCCTTGTCTATGCATATCAAAATAAAAACACTGCGGAAGGCCTTAAACCAAGAGGTCACTTGTGAAAATTAACGGTAGAAGTTCTTAAACTTTGGCGAACTGAATACATGTTAATTAGTATTTAAACGGGTCTAATTCGCGCACAAACTAATATCAAAATATATAATTTTGACATACCTCGACGTTTCGACCGAGACCAAACAAGACCAAACGCGGGTAGTTGGAAACAACCCGCATTCTCCAGTCTTCTCGTGACCACGGTCGATGTAACTCGGTCAAAACGTCGAGGTATGTCAAAATTATATATTTTGATATTAGTTTGTGCGCGAATTAGACCCGTTTAAATACTAATTAACAAAAATGTCTACCCAATGACAGTTTCAAAGAAGGATGACTAGTGACGCTCTACCTTTCAGTTGCTTTTACTTGGGCTGTCGAATCTGTGCTTGGGCTCCGGTCGTTTAGGACCGGCTAAGGTACAGTATGCCACTTGCATACTTCAGTAGGACCATTCCTAGAGAGTGAGTCACTAGCCTACCTCCTTTGAAACATTAATTGTTATTACCACCAGATTTGACATAACATCCAATGGGCAAGTAGATTATGGATCGCAATTGCAATGCTGCCCAGAAACGCACTGCACTGAGCTGACCGCCCAGAGAAATTGACTTGATAAATCAATAATTAGGTACAGGCCAGCGAACAAATATAAAGGTGCAATTCCACCGCAGCGCGGCGGACCAAACGGCAGCGTCCAACGCGAGGAAATTGTGCGAGAGCGTAGATACGTTGTGCCTTACTATTCTAGGGGTGGAGGCAGAATAGTGTGGACACCTACCTTTGTTGGCAAACGTTTTTCTCCAATACAAGATTTTATAATTTACTAGCAGACACGGCCACGCGTTGCTAAGGCTAGGGTTTTTGTTATTGCGACTGTATTGAGATGTAAGCTATCCTATCTTTCAAGTTAGGACAAACTGCACACGGTGTGCAAATTCGTTAGGAGTCCATCGCGGACAAACAACGTGATGCGTTATTTATATATGTTAAGGTGTTATCTTCAATTAACGAAAATTGCATGTAAACTGCATTATTCGGTATTTAAGCTATGTTTTATAGTCTACTAGCTGCGCCCCGCGGTTCCACCCGCGTTCGCTATTATCCCATAGGAACCGTTATTTTTTACGTGATAATAAGTATCCTATTTTCTATTCCACGACCTATAGTATCTCTATACCAAATTTCATCAAAATCTGTCCATCCGTTAAGGCGTGAAGACACACAAAAACTTACGCCTTTACAATATTGGTAGGAATGGTAGGAATTCGTAGGAATATTATCCAAGATACCAGTATTAAGGGATAACATAACTTCTTACTAGCGCAAAAGGGTAATTCTGCCACCATCTCTTGTAAAAAATCAGTGACTTGATCAAGCGTATCCACATTAAACTTGTGGGGTTATTCAAAACACCAGCGGCAGGGGCTGTGGCATTACAGGGCCGCACTAGCCCCTATTGAATATCGGACAAAGCGGTCTAATTGTTCGTATATCCGACGCCTGCAGTGACGCCCTGCTTCCGTACTGGATGCGTGTCTGGATCTCATATTTCCAGGTGACGTCTTTTACTGCTCGAGAGCTTCCTAGGATCTACCTACCGTAGTGCTTAATTTTAGTAATATTTATGTACTTACTTATTCTATAAAAACCACAAAAAATTAGTGTAAAAAAAAATACGGTCGAGTTGAGAACCTTCTTCTTTTTGGAAGTCGGTTAAAGACTAACAGGAATCGGCTATTTAGAGGTGAACCCGAAAATGTGTTTTTTTAGAATTTTCGTCTGTTTTTTGTTTGTTTGTTTAACTACATTAAAAATCAGAAACTGCTGAATGGATTTTGATGAGTGTTGGCATTTGGTAGCTTTCGTTTCGAGTAAGTTAACGGTACACGTTTAACTAATAAGTGACGACTTTTACTAAAATTATTTTAAAAAGTGTGTAAGTACCCATCGCTGCGCTTGGTTCCGCGGTATAATTATTTTGATTGATATCACTTTTTCAACTGACTGTACTTTGCACGTGCGGTCGAGTTGGCTACTACTAAAATGAAAGGTGGCATCTCGACCGCACGGGCGAGCTTATTGCGGTCGAAATTACAACCAACTAGGAAATAGAGTCGGCGACTGGTCTGGATAATGACGTCACACATAGTTATAGTTCACGCATACGAAGTTGCGGGAATAGGCGTGTCGAAAGATTTTGAAATCCTCTTCCATAATAGCGGTACATATTTACTATTTACGAAAAAACCTTTATTTCGGTAATAAATTTGAGTTTAACGAAGTTAAACCCCTTTTTCTAATATTTTTTCAAATAGTGCGCCACAACAGCTCGCGGTGTCATGGCGTCGGCTCTGACGTCACGCTTAGGTAAACATGTATTTATGTCTATGCGTTACGGAGAATTTAAACAAAACATTTAGATACTTAGTGTGATACAAATGAATTCCGAAGTTTATAAGTGGTGTGCAGTACCGCAGTGTAAAAACACATCAATAAGAACACCCAACAAAGTGTTTGTACATTTTCCAAACAAGAAAATAATAAGAGTTAAGTGGTTAAAGCTCGCACGGCGAAACTTCTGTGAAGACCACTTTGATGTGAGTATGTTATCATGTAATTATAGGTCTCAAAATGTTTGTTTGACTGGAAATAGTTGAATAATCTATATGCTATAATCATCATCATCATCATCATCATCAGCCTGTACTAGTCCACTGCTGGACATAGGCCTCCCCTAATGAGCGCCATAGCGCCCTGTCTTTAGCTTGACGCATCCAGCATCTGCCTGCAGTCTTTCGCAGGTCGTCATCCCACCTGGCCGGAGGGCGTCCTACACTACGTTTGCCGAGTCGCGGTCTCCACTCAAGAACACGTTTACCCCAGCGGTTATCGGTTCTTCGCGAGATATGGCCGGCCCACTGCCACTTCAGCTTGCTAATTCTTTGAGCTATGTCGGTAACTTTGGTTCTCTGTCGGATATATTCGTTACGAATTCTGTCCTTCAGAGAGACTCCAAGCATAGCTCTTTCCATAGCTCGCTGAGCGACTTTACACTGGTGGACCAGCCTTACCGTGAGTGTCCACGTCTCAGCTCCGTAGGTCATAACGGGTAGGACGCACTGATTGAAAACTTTAGTTTTCAAGCATTGTGGTATGGATGACGAGAAGACTCGACGTAGTTTCCCAAACGCTGCCCAGCCCAGTTGGATCCTCCTTTTGACCTCCTTCTCAAAATTGTTTCTACCTAACTGCAGAATTTGCCCAAGGTAAGTGTACTCGGAAACAATTTCGAGAGGGTGGCCATGTACGACGACCGGCCCCGGATCAATGAGGCCATTGATCATGACTTTGGTTTTATCCAAATTCATGCCGAGACCGATGCGTCGTGAGGCTGAAGCTAATCCGTCCAGCATTCGGTTCAGCTCCTCGGTTATGCTATAATAATGCTATTGAATAATCAATTTATTGAGGTTATGTTTGTTTTGGCCTTGGCTATCATTCCTTATCAAAATTAGTTTTCTTTTTTGAGGTGCCAAATGACATGGAAAATTATATGGAGTATCATGTGATGGTATCAGTATCACCAGTACGTATGAAACCAGAATGTTTGCCCCATAAATTTACACGCCAATCAGACAGGAAAATACGAACATCCGACACAACTGAGCGACCTTATATAGCTAAGAAACGAAGAATGATGGTTCTTGAAGTGACTTACAAACAAGTCTTCACGTTTCGGAACTCAGACGAGCAAAATTCTTTATTTGTTGCGAGGAAATCACCCAACATTATATATCAATCCTAGGCAAATTAGAGCTATTTGCCTTAATAAAGCTTGGTTCCATTGTTATATTGTAGATTAAAGTCGATAAATCACACGTTAAATAATAAAAAAACCACTCCAAAAGCGCAAAGCAGTATTCACAACAACAAAATACAGTGGTATCAGCGGAGTTTACCTAAGCGTGACGTCATGCGCTGTGATTGGTGTTTCAATCAAAATGGCCGATAGCAATATTTTAATGTTTTATTTTATTGAAAATCTTAATAATCTGATTATTTTAAATGAAACTTAACCAGTGTTTTCAATTATTTTAGTATGTAGATTGCCCTAAAATGATTAAATCGACGATTCTTTGATACTGTCGACACGCCTATTAGTAAGCTAATAACAAATAATTGACATCAAGTTTGGTGCCGGATAGTGTGTCGCCCGACGGCCAGCTGGTTTCGAACCCTCGCCCAGCGGCACGTGATCCGAAGGCTGCACCGACTGAGCTATCATCTCTTCAAAGTCAACTGAGACACCAATCACAATAGCTTCCACAAATTAACCAAACTATTTGCTATTTCCATCAGAAAACCTAGCAAAGTGTATAACACTATTAGAATCACAACTGAGCGCCCGCTTTGATCCTTCTACCTTGCGATCTGTTGAATCAAAGTTGCCCGTAAGTTGCCGGCGATTTTAAGTCGCTAAGGGTGGACCACCACAAGGCCGCATGGAAACGCTTTAAAAAAAATAATTGAATAAACACATTTTAATATCGAATTGTACATAGTGAATAATTACATTATTACATTACTTGTTTTAATTACTAGTAGTTTTTTAGATTTTATGTGTGTTATTATATTTGTTTACTTTTTTATAAGCGAGTATTGTTTAGAAACTGTGTAAACCACAGAGTAACAATTTGTTTTAAGTCTGTACGTATATGGCCCATGGTTTCTGTAATTACTGATTTTGAAAAGGGGTTTTAGTCAAGGATTATAATTATAATATCAGTGTTACATTAATAATTACAGCAACTACATAAAATTTATGATGTTACTGTTTCGAAATCATGCAATAGTGGGGGCTCGTCTTTAGTAGCGGCGATGTAAAACGGTGTTTAACTAACCACGACCGCAACTCCGGCTGGTGAGTTGGCCACGTATTGCCTTTGAGAGAACCTTAACAGAAGTATGGCCATGGGCGTTGTAGAGTTAAACAATTTTAGAACTGACCATAAGAATGTTGATAGACTAGTGGGAGAACGTCTCAGAGCAAGCACGTACTTCTGCTTTTCTTTTAGAAACATAACATTATGTACAACCTTAGAAGAAATAATACAATACTACACATATTACTTGAATTTAGCTGAAGGCAAAATCGTAAAGTAACCCAACACGCAATCGCTTCACCATTTTCGATCACATCGCCACTAAAACCAGGGAGATACTGGCCAAAAGCTAGCCTACCTATAAAGTAAACAAATCATTATGAAAAAGTTCACAACAACGTAATCAGTTAGTTTCCTTTTAAAAGGTACCATTTGTAATTCAGAATATGCAATTGCCAGCTCTTAGAGACTCTTAACTCCACGCTCGTTTGATCCACTATTATGCCAAGTGGTGTGTGAATAACTTCTTTGTGAGCGCATGCATCGGACGATAGTTGCCGCAACTTGTAAGTTAAGATTAAGTTACTGACTGTTATGATTAAGTTACTGAGTGCTGGTAGGTAGAGTGACGACTTGCGGCAAAAGGCTGTCAGAGATTGCATATAAGGTATGGTGAAGATCGAGTTCAAAAGCGTTCACTTGGAGAGGCTTATATCGAGCAAAAATGAGTAATGGGCTGATGATGACGTTAATGATACGGACTGAGTATCGTTATGTGATCTGATCAATTTGAAGTGAAACTTTTTAGATGGCGTCAATAATCGATAATAAGAATTGAGAGTAAAAGAGGACACGTCACGTTTAGGTGCACTTCGTTACATGACAGAGAAGAAAGATATGGCGTAGAGAGATAGAGTAAGAGAGCTGTATATTCCGAAGCTACGGAAGTAAAGTAAAAGACTTTAAGAGTGAGACTATACAAGATACAAAGTTTAGAATAACATGGATTGATTGATTAAGAAGTTTCACTTATATTATGTGTACAGTGCCTAATCACATCTATGACAGACGCCACGTCACGTACGTGGGTGCCGGCCTTACACCCAAATTCTCCCAAAGGCAACCCCTATCAAATACCTACCCTCAAGTTACTGGTCTCCACACAATTCTGCGTCCATACCAAAGATCCTTCAGGTAAAGGCATATTTGAAATCACATGCGCCAAGAATGAGGTATTGTCGAGCTTTGCTAACTTTGCGCTTTGTGTATGCGAAAGGTCAGTGGGAGCTAGTTAAATGGAATTACCTAGGCACTGGTCTGGTCTGGACTTGTATGAGATAGAAGATAATTGACGTCACGATGACGTCATAATAAGAAGACCATTCTCAAGATGGGCTTATACGTCATAGTTTGTTTTACAGAGTTTATCATTTGCTTAGCCACTTATGTAGCGGACCTTGACAAAACGGGCACTTGCTTTTAGTTAGACGTCGATTTTGTGGAACGAAATTTTCGAAACTTCTGTATTTAACTCTGGTCTAAGCTTTTGTGGTAAGACGGTTTGTGTTTGGCTTTGGCTGAGCTCGATGGTATTGGGTTTTTAAGTGCACAAGTTGCCGCTTTACCTCCATGTCTTTATATTGGCAAGTTATAGTTTGCGTCATCCATTAAATGCCTAAGGCGTAAAGTTACCGATTCCCTTCACCCATAAGCCACCACCATGATTACCGATAATACCATGCTTTGCCAATTTCCGATTGGTTCTACTCCATCGATAGACGTCTTACAAATTCTACTTATACTAAAAATGCGAAAGGGTATGTGTGTGTTTGTCCCCATTTCATGTTTCAACAGCTGAATAGATTTTGATGAAATTAATTGATATAATTATATTTTATGACCTGGAATATAATAGAGCAATTTTGATCCTGTAAAAATTAACGGTTCTACTGGGTGGAGTAATATTCAACGCGGGTGATACCGCGAGACTAGCTAGTTGGTTATTAGGATGAAATTGTTGCTTTTAGAATTCTTGCCGGTGTGGTGAAGTTTATAGAAAACAGTTTAGCCTGAAGCAATGTTTTGATGTTCGGTATCTGTGGAGATTTCTATCGTCTATTTTTTTACATTATCATTTAAATTAGTGTGTTTGTTACTATACTTAGCTAAATGACAGCTAAACAGATTTATGCGAAATTAGAGATAGAGATAAATTACGTTGCAGTAAGTCCAAACTGTTAATTTGTAATATTTTCAAATAAACGCACAAAAGATGGCAAAATAATACCTAAGATGGTAAAGTTAAAATCAGACGTCACAAACACATATTATTATATTATCTAAGTAATTAAGATTATCTAAGTAATTAGGTTGTTTTTTCAAAATTATCATATTATTTCATACCTATTTAAATAGTTGGTCATAACGTGTCAATAATATTATATTTTAATGACTGTTTGAACGGGACGTACGAGTACCTGGTAATCTTACAAGATCTGAACCAACTAAATCGCACTACGCCACTTTCCCAAACCTAAGGTCGACAGTCGAAGGTCGCGACCGGAAGGGCAAGGCGTAGTGTTAATTTATGTAGGGCCGTGTCCAGGGGCACTACGGCTCCATCGGAGTGGTGAGAGGTGGTGAACGGTGGTGAAATAGGTGTGACGTCATGAATTGATTATTGGGCTGTTGTGAGTTTGTCGATGGGAATAGTGTTTGATGGTGTACGTTTGGGACAAAATGGAAAGTTAAAAATACAAAAAGCTTAAATAAAAAAGTCTTATCGCTAAAGTGAATCTTCCTGTAAATTTTTAGGTGAATTGCCTTGTAGTATTTTGAAACGCTTTTATTCCAAAACAAAAATGTTAGGCTTGAAAAAAAAATATGCTGATGGCACTTTTTTTTTGCGAATTTTTTTGGTTTGAATTTCTTATACTTCTCAGATACTGCCACAATAACTGTTAAAGAAAACAAAAAAATGGGTGTTAAGCATTTTCTGGCCTATTATATAAAAAAAACTTTTTACATAGGCTATATTATATGCATTTGAACTATATATAGGTTCTAGACAAGCGCTAGAACGTAGTGAGCCTAGTTAGGACTAGGGCCGAAGGTTTAGATAGTCTCAACTGTTCGATGGTGACGAAGTTGTCTAACGGCCGAAATTAATAATCAATCCAATCCAAATTTTGCTATCTGGGATTGATATCACAATCCATTTTTAGGGTCAAACGTGCCAATAACCGATCCGTGGATTGGTTTATAAAGGCACGCAGATTGGAAATCGATCAAAAGATAGGCAGCAATCCAAGGTCGAGTTCAATCTTGGATAGGAGATACAATATTAATTTCGGGCGTAAGTTGGTAAACATGTTCAACCTAGAATGGGATTGACTCAAAGCCACTATTATATCGGTGTATTGCCATTTACCAAATTACAGCGACACGTAAAGCATTTTAACAAAATTTCCAAAAATAAAATGTGATCCCATTTTTAACGCTGAATACCTATTGAACACCTCTCACCCCATTACGGCAAGCGCGTCCAAATCACGCGCCAAAAGTCACCCAATTTACCAAAGAAAATCCCGTAAAAAGCGGTGAAAAACCGTTAAAATCACAAAAGCTAACGTTGACGGTGAATGGCGTGGAACACCTGTAAGGCTATCAATAACGATCCCGGTACGGGACGTCCCGGGACCTTCGATGGCTGAAAAACGATAAGTTTCCGTAGGGCTGTCGCGTTGACTTAAAAAAAAAAACTAATTTGATTGTCTAAAAATTTTACTATAATATAACTATACAGTAAATTTAATAATGCATATACGTATATTTTACCAATAGTTTTCATTATGATTATTGTTTTTATTTGCTATTATTTAGTATTCAATAATAACTTCATATATTATTGCAAAAGCAACTTTGATACGTTAGAGGCAAGTTTTTTTTATGTAACTTAGTAACGGTGAGCGTGTCGTTCACCTGATGGCAAGCGCCACCTGCAACAGCAACAGTGCAACATGATGCGTGGGCTGCACTGCGTCCGCCATCTTGAAAAATTGTTTCTAAAATTTATTTGGTCCTCTAAAGTATCACTTGGGTTACAAATCGTTTGGAGTAGTGGCTGAGCAATCGGACTGCTGCGCTAGGGGTTGCGGGTTCGATTCCCGCCTGGGTCAAATATTTGTGCGATCCACAAATATTTGTTTCTGGTCTCTGGGAGTGATGTGTATATGAAATTATATATCTGTAAGCGGTACCCACGATACAGGAGCAATCCTGATGTAGGGCTACGTTTATTTAAAAAAAGAAAAAATATATATAACTTTTGGTAAATTACTCGAAACTTTGAATAAATCACCTGGTTCGAAACGTGCTTGATTTTTACACGCTTTGTTTTTTTTTTCACATTCAATGTTGGAACAAAGGTTGTATACAATAGAGGTTCGTGAGTTATAAGGAAAGCAACAAGGCGTTACCTTGCCGCAGAGCAACCAACACGTTCATACGCGCTCCCATTTTTATGGAAACCTGTACAAATATGTGTGGAAACTTGGAATTTCTACAGTTTCTCCTTGTGTAACTAGCCATGGTGTATATATATTATATATTATAATATGTCAAAGGAAGGGTTAAATAAAAAATGGCGGCTGTCGAAAGTTGACGTAGGTTTGTCAATAGGTCCTTTGTTTAGCTCGTGACAATTATGGCGAGAAAAATAATAATTGTATTGTTTAATGTTTCCCTTAACTTGTAAAATACGCAAAAATGTTGAACTTTGGTAATAAAACAAATAGCAGAAGTAGGTACGTCACTATTGCTGAACTATGAACTTGGAAAATTCTTAGACCGTTTCATCACTTATTAAAATATATGAAAAAAAAAACTAAATGGTTTAAAAAAAACATTTATCGCTGTAGCAACATTTTTTTCTGAAAACCAATCATCCTGCCAACCCTATTCCCGAAGCCAATACCTGTTGCATCGAACATTCGATATCCTTCAATGGCCCGTTAGACCAGGACGTCAACACACTCTCTCTCTAGTGTGCGAGAGGGACGGGGGACAAGTGTGAGGACCCCACTTGAGCCCACACGTTCCGATGGTTTCAGTGATCTATAAATATAGATTCGAACTGTGGTCGGCTTCGAACGATGAGTAAGATGCTCTACTTAAAAAATATTGTGTGATTTGGAACCTAATTTTATGTAGATGTGGTTTGGAACTTTAGGACTAATACATAAAAAACAAAAACAGCGACTTTTGCCATAACGAGGTTGACACCGTAGTCTTCTAGGTCACATTCATTAATTTCTTGGACTGTTTCTCTAATACGGATAGATAATAATTATTATTCAGTACGTTAACTTATGGTGTTACTTTTTCATGGTAAATTAAAGATGTAGGCTTATAATAAAAAAATGAGTTTTAATACTCCACCCGGAACGACAGAAAGACAAGCAAGAAAATGACTTAATAAAAACGTGGTTTAAATATATTTTTAGTAAAGCTTCTTTCACACGTATTCACTGAAAAGCCGGTGTCCCGTACCCGACAGTAAAAAAAGAGTCTACACAAACCTATCAATACCTGGAGTTGTCTACACGTTCCGCTTCGGCGTCCGCGGGACTTTCTTTTTGCGGGAATTTTTATTCCGGGATGATAGTGATGACCTGGAAGTTTATGATTGCGGTTCTCGTGAATTTGGAGGCAGATTTATTGTGTTAGTAGGCTTCTTATACAAGAAACTCAGGAAAAGAACTTTTACCAGTCTTTTGCCCGATATTCATCCGCCAAGCAGTAGTGTGCATATATTCCTGACGGCACTGTTTCCAACGAAATAATTGACCATATTACTAAAAACTGTAATCAGTGTAGATTTTACAGAACAAAGTTCTTGGTAGCACTGCCAGATGTGACTAAATTATTAAATAAATAAAAGTAAATAATTAAGTAAAAAAACTATTATATAATAATATTACTATATTATGTTTAATATATAAATTATACAGAAATAAATGTAAACAAATGTAAGCTATTTGACTAAACTGCACATAGTGTGCAAATTTGATTAAAATCGGTTCAGTAGTTTAGGAGTCCATCGCGGACAAACAACGTGACGCGTAATTGATAACAACGTGACACATAGGAAATTGGGATGTTTAAAACATTTCCCGTTTTTCCCGAGAAAACTCCCGCACTGTGCCATCCCTACCGGACGCTATCGGACATCGGGATCCCACGATTTGCATATTGGCGTTTAAAAATCGCTCCCGTTAATTGAACCTGCGGGATTCACTCCGGGTTCCTGTTCGCAGTTTCCCGTTTCCCGTAATTGAATGGGAGTGGAGGCGATTGAAATTCAATATGGCAGAGCAGTTTTTTTTGCTACTGTGCATTAATATTCAGTGATTTTACAGAGTGAAAAGTGCAGGCTATTATTCAGATTTTTACTCAGTGTTTTTTTACACGGTAACACTTGCAACCACGGTTAAGCTGTGGCAGTGTAATAATTGTTTGCCATGCAAGTAAGTCTCTATCTCACTAATATTATAAAGGCGAAAGTTTGTGTGTCAGTTCGTCACGCTCAAACGGCTGAACCGGTTTGCATGAAATTTGGTATAGAGGTAGCTACCACACTGGATTAACACATAGGCTGCTTTTTATTCAGAAAACAGTGGGTAATACCGCGGGGCGCAGCTAGTTGGAAATACAAAAAAATACAAAAAGGAGAAATAAATTAAATGAGAAACACAGAAAAAATCAGGCCATTAAACTGCGGGGAAAAACACGCGTTACAAATACTTCGTCATGACCTTAGAATAATAACGCAGAGAAGGATAGTTCCATGCGTAGTTTCACTCTAAAGTGAAGCCACTTTTTTATCAATGTGTGCGTGAGAGCCATGTAATTAACTTCTCCAAAACGCACACAAGGGCAATGAAAATGTCGCATACGTGTTGATATTTAGTCTCAGTAAAAATGGCTACACGGCGCTAGTGAGAAGTTTATTTCTATATGTCTTAGAAGTTGATTTCTTCTTAGGTCATGACAATATTAATATACTCACGACACACGCCCCCCCCCCCCCCCCCCCCACACACACTTTTTATATCTGTGATCTGTGTCTGTCTTCGAGAAATAAAATATCTGAGGTAATTACTGACGTTTGGACATTGTCCAGAGTTACATTACGTATCCATTAGCCATAACTCGGTTAGGGTTGTATATTGGGGTGGGATGTAACGAATATTGCAGCCATAAAGTTATAGTGATCAAACGAGTGAAGGTGCAAACAGACTGGCGTGAGAGGCCTGTTTCCGTCGTTACATATAGATAAACAGAATAAGAGCTCGTTATATTATAGTCTCGGTAGTAGTTTTTCGTCCACCTATCTCGACCGGGTACTCTTGGTGGATTGTGACCGAAACATCCTCATAGAAGTGAGAGAAGACCCACGCTTAGCCAGTGAAAGGATCGAACCCGATGTCCTTGGGTTGCAAAGAGCACAAGTTAGCACATTATTTCTGTTTTTTTTTAACTATTTGACTGTTTTGCAGGCTTTCCACCTGATAGCAAGCGCCACTTCTCTATAACCCTTCGTGTCCTTAACCAAATAAATCAGGTTGGTAATAGAGACGGTATTACACAATAATTGCTTGTGTAACTCGACTGGAGCCTGAACAAACGATCAGCCATATTAACCGTGAAATGAACGGTTAAAATTTATCATGGCCGCCTATCACAACGTAGTGTAACAAGCAGTTTTATGCTTCATGCCACCAAGTAGGATCAGACAGACGAATCAACTATTAGAAAGAATTGAACTAGGTAACTACATATTTTTTTTGTTATGATTAATAATGATCATATTTGAAATTAGACGGTACAAGTACCACAAAACTATTATCGCCTGTAGGGCAAGCACGAATCACTATCGAGAAAATACCTATTTATATCGTTAACATAAGAACAGTTTTGTTTCCTAAGTCCTCTAAGTCTAACCCCCAGTGTACCCTAAGTCCAACGGGTGTATTCCGAAGCACTGCTAGAGTCAACGGAGCTTCCTTTTCCTGTCCGAGATTCAATCCTGGACCAGTGCTTGAAAGGGAAACATCCTTTTTCATACTCAAACCATAATAAATTAGTTTGTTTTCTTTTATGGTTTTATTAATTTTTATTAGAATGAAGTGTTGAACTTGTAAAAGTGCGATTATATTGCCTATTTAAGTATTTACAATAAATGACTTGACTTTGACTTTGACAATTTAGGTACTTATACCATAAGAAGACTTTTATTAAAATGTAAGTAGGTGGTGATCTAAGAAAAACTGTTATCAAAGAATATTTCTTAGGTAAAGTTTACGCTATTAATGTACGGTGTAACACGCAGCCTTGTTTGGAAATCCCAAAAAAAGCTTCAAACGCTGTCCCTTGAAGGAGTACAAAACCGCGACCGAAAATTAAATAATGAAAAAATATAGCCGCCTCTTCCCTTGAACAGATGAAATTTGATTAAAAAATCACGATTATTACAAACCCCCTCTATGAAAAATTTCATACTTCACCCCCCAAATCGAAAATCTCTTTCAAACTTATTCCATCACAATGTAGCCTTTATACCGAACAACATAGAGACGGGCCAACCGAAAAAGGTGGTAAAGTTACTGCGGTATTTTTAAAACAGTCGATGC
Organism: Hylaea fasciaria; assembly: GCA_905147375.1. Taxonomy (NCBI): domain Eukaryota; kingdom Metazoa; phylum Arthropoda; class Insecta; order Lepidoptera; family Geometridae; genus Hylaea; species Hylaea fasciaria. The sequence continues at coordinate 912,910 of LR990213.1, read as the reverse complement.
CTCCTACCCCCTCCCTTCTATTTCAACCCCCTTTCAATAATTTTTCATCGTTTTGATCCGGCTCTTTGTGGTCTACTCTTTATACTTAGATTAACAAAGTTCTAAATTAAAATCGGCGTAGCAGATATCGGGTTGTTTGGAATAGAGGGTTTTTATTAAATTCTCTTCCTATTGATTCAAGTGAAGTGCTTTGTTTAGATTGTTTATTATGATTATTAGAAATGGGGTCGCAATTGATAAAATGTTTTGGTAATGGAAAAATAAGACGTTACGTTCAGGCAAACGAAATTAGGCAGGTTTACACAGTCAAAAAGCGTAATAAAGTTTAATTGTCAGAATGTAATGTGTGTTTTGATATTATATAGGCCAAAACAGACAATGTGTTCTGTAAACATCATTCAAATCGTGGATTAGGCCTTGAGTAAATAGAATAGTCCCATAGAAATAGTATCTATTTTACCATAAAACCCTAATTCGCACTATTGTATGATGCCTAAAAATTTTTTGCCTAAATCGGTCCAGTCGTTCCCAAATGATGCCGCTTACCGACGACCATGATTTTATAAAAAAAAAATTGAATCCCTCAAAAACAAAAAGCAGCAGCTGTTTAGGAAACGATGTAGGTATCGTTCACTAACAACAAGAAAGAAGTACAAACAGGCCACTAATGAAAAACAATCACAAATCACACTCTACCTGATTCGTTAATCAAAAACTCCCACCGAGTGGTCCCACAGGATAAACACTACTCACTAGAGCCCTACCACGGGAACAATACGCGAAAGTCACTCGAAGCCACTTTGAGCGAGTTCAAAGAGTATCGGGTCGACAATGCAACGATGCGCGCATGCATATGCAAACATTGGGCGCGATTGAATATGGATGAGTGGGTGACGTGAAATGAGGGTGTAACTGGAAATTTTGTACCATTATAGATTTTTGTTGTTTATTTTTTTTCATTTAAACATTAGTTATCTTCAATTATCATCAATAAGGGCCCGTATTAAGTTTTTCATGGCTGGGTCGGCAAAATTGTCTCTCAGAGAAATAAAGGGATATTTGGTAGACGGTCCGTATACTTAAATTTAAAGATTCTTGGACGTCTTTCATGTTTTCCTTCGCAGAATATTTCAATGGATGTTATCTGAGGTTGAGTTCGTAAGAGGCACGCATGCCCAATACTTCAGAGAGGCTCTATCTTCATTTTAATCTTATTATTATCGAATCCGATATGTAATATATCAGAATTTTTCCCTCACTTTTAAAAGCCCCCTGCTAGCGCTGATCCATCTTGCGTCAATGGAAAAAAATCCATAACTCCCAGATCGTACTCTATTCACTTAGACCATAAAACAGCTACATCGCGAAAAGCCTTTGATGCGACGATCGCTAATGACAATCACCGATGTGTGTATTCATGATATTCTCCCATTAGGTTATTTATGATGGCTATGATTCTGTTATTGCATTAGGGGTAGAGAGTAGTGGTTGGTTTGTTTGAAGATCTAATCACAGATTTACCCCCGTATCGTTAGTCATTACCTACAAACTTCTTTGACTTCTAGTTATGCATATTATATACATACTAATAATTACACAGTTAAGCGTTCTTTTTCTTATTTGTATAATGATGGCAAAAATAGATCCTCTTGTTTCCTGGTTGGTTTATTTAGCACGGTTTTAAAAATGAAAATCATGTCAAGCGCCATAAATCAAAAAAATCATGTACCTGTTTTTTTTTAACAAATAATTAGTATATTAATTGTAATTAAGGTGACATGATTACCTAACTAGACTTAAAGCCGTAAATTTCCATTACAATTCCTGTTTACGTAAACCCCATATCCAAATGGTCAAGAACTGATCTCATCAAACACTTTAACTGCCGTATTGTCGTAAAGGCACTCAAATAATACATTAAACCATTTACAAGTATTGAGATATCAAGATTAAACTAAAAAGAACACGTTTAATGGCCTTTTGTTTACGAAACACGGCAATTAAGGGGGGACACGGGCTTGGGTAGCTTAGGTTCCGTATAGTTTTATGTGATTTATGGAAGCAAACTAAATTTAGGAATTATCTAATGCCGAATTCTTTAAGTAGAACTAGCTTTTCTCCATTTTCTGATATATGTATTATCATAGGTACAAATTATTATGGTTACTAGAAAATACTATAGTCTTGTATTTTGTCTACTGTTGCACAAACTACACTTACCTAGTTGTTAACTTGTTACTCACGACTTTGTTCAGGCGAAAGAAGCTAACAGTTATAAATTTAATACAACATATTCTACTGAATATTTGTCTATGACATCGATAGAAAACAGTTTCCCATGAAAGCCCAGTGGCGTATCTACCGGTCCACCGGAAAAGGGTTCCGATATTACCCAAGGAACCCCAAAATTATTGCCCGTTTTGAAACGTCTACGTACAAGTCATTGGTTGAACAATAATAATTCTGTTTTATTGCATATTTCTATAGAAGTGGAACCACTTTGTGTTGACGAGATAACGCATAACCTCTTTTGGAGCTGGTTCTTTGGTAAATCACTTGATGGTACGTGACTGGTGAGTTTTTTGAAGTTTTTGGATGTATTATTTACGTATTTTACCATGGCACAGATATTCTACTTCACGATGACTGTTCGACTGTGGTTGTAGTGACGTGCACATGCACATTGCGGTAGTGTGCGTGAAACTGCGTTCTCAGCCGCGACACGCACACAGACACGCTTCTTTATCCATACGCGGTATATACATGAGTGCGTAATTTTAGTTCTAATTACAAATGACTTATAAACGTACTTTGTGCTAAAAAAATGCTTGTTCGATGAACAGAAGTGCGGAACAACGTCTGTGCGACAAACGGTAGTGCATCCTTGACTAAGAAGTCTTCGTAAAATAGATTATTATGTGTACTATCTACCTAAGAGTAAACTAAAAGTAACGTGACAATAAAGTGAGGCCTTTGCCCAGCAGTGGGATAGTACAGGCTTTTTTTAAATAATATTTCGAATACATTATAAGGTTCCGTACCCGAAAGGTAAGGCGAGCTGTCCGTCCGTTCGACAGTCTGTCCACCAGCTCAGCAAATCAATCAACCATATTATAGTCTGGAAACCTGAAAAATTATATTATTCTATTACCCTAACATTTCTTATCAATTTCATCCCCGAAAAAGGAAAAGTACAACAAAAGCCGCCCCACAGTAATATTCGCACATCGCAACACGTTCGATTATAATATAAATCGACGAATTTAAAACCACCCCTGAAGGGAAGTACGACAAACGCCATGAAAAGTAATAAAGAATGGTCGTAAAGTAGAAGAAGCGATGTCGATGAAATGTCGGGTTTAGGCAAGGCGTGAGTCCGTCGGGTAGACTTCGGACTTGCGTGTTACCCAGCCAACTCGCGGGCGCGGTGGTGGTTGCGGGCGCGGTAGACGTGGCTGGAAAGCACGTGCGTTTTGTACGTGAACACTAGGATATTACGCCAACTACGGTATTACCACAATATGTGTCTAAATATTTTCTCCACCAATCGACGTCTAACCCTCGCTTTTTCTGACTCAATAAAAAAATCACATGTAAAATAATTATTGTAATGCCAGGTTTGACTAAGACAACGCGAGTGATAGACGTCAATTTAGTCGGACGAAATTCTAGAAACATCGTTTAACTCTAATCTAAATGTTTGTGGTTAGACGGATTATATTTGATATTTAGTAACCACGCCCGCCCAGCGAGTTAACGTGATCGAGCTCTATATAATATTAGACGCACTTAGATTTCATTTTAGTCTAGATTTTTTTTTATGAAGTGTATAGTTACAATGGAACGATGATTGACAATAAGTAATCTAAAAGTTAAACCTTACTTAAGGCAAACTGTAATGTAAAAGTTTAACTGTAATGACCTGTTTAAAAGAAAACTTTTGAAAAAATCTCCCAACAAGACAATTTATGCAGAATTGACATGTTTAATAAAAAATGAACTGTCAATACGCAGTATATAATTAATTAATAAGTTACCTAACTTAGATTTACGAAATCTACCCAAAATAAAGCTCAAAGATGCGCTTCCGGGTGCAAGCAAACTGTATAGTCTTATTTCTGAAGAGAAAGTGTGGAATTTGTGAAACAAAATAGTATTGTCATTTTAAGCTTCTGTATTAAATACGAAGCCATTACCACAGAATACTTATGAATTACATTACATCATTCTGTAAATAAAAAAATCGCATATTTCTGAAAAAGTAAAACAATTTTTTATGAAATTCACATGGAATTACTTTAGAAATCTAACTTTGCATATAAATAATATATTCGTGCAAAACAGGTGTTTGAACAGTAGAACTGCGTCTAGGTATATGGTGTAAAATCGCACTTTTCTGATACAAAGAATCCAAAGCATGCGTCAGGATCTACGTTTACATATACTACAACCATGATTCGTTATTATCTAAAACTATCCAAAATTATGAAACAAAAAAGATGTGCTGTCAAATAGAGTAGCTGTACAATCCATTTTCAAGTTAGTAAAAAAAGTGTGAGCGTTTAACCTTTATGCGCGATTGAAGTAAAAATTCTTTTCCGCTATTTTGTTCCGCTATTTAAAAAAGGTTACATTGTCATGTCAATGTAACCTTTTTTAAACAGCGGAAACTACACAGTGGTGTAGCGGAAACTACACTAAAAAATCTGAGTTACTCCCTAGTCGCACCTAAAGAAGTTTTACTTCAAAAATCAATGTTCAAAAAGGTCTCTAACAACTTTCTAAACAGACGTGGCCGGCAGGCGTCTCAGACTGCGCGACAACACTTTGTGCCCGTCAGACGGTCGCTTGACAAATAAAACTGCATATCTGCAGTCAGCTTCTTTGGAACGTGCGACTTTGAAGATGGTATATCTAAAACTAGTAGCCCGCTCCGGCTTCGCACGGGTATCACTACGTTATCCTACTAATATTATAAACGCGAAAGTTTGTTAGTATGGATGGATGTTTGTTACTCTTTCACGCAAAAACTACTGAATGGATTTGGATGAAACTTCACAATAATAGAGCTTACATATCAGAATAACACATGGACTACAATTCATAAAAATATATCGTATAAATATATTATCAAAACGCGAGTGAAACCGCGGGGCCCAGTTAGTTATACATATAAACCTTCCTCTTCAATCACTCTATCTATTAAAAAAACGCATCAAAATCCGTTGCGTAATTTTAAGGATATAAGCATACACAGGGATGTAGGGACAGAGAAAGCGACTTTGTTTTATATGTACTATTTAGTGATGTGGCAGCTCGCGAAATTCATATTGCAGATTTTTTGAACAGGATTGACTACTGCCTCATCTGATTTAAAGTGACGATGCGGTCTACTATGGTGCACGCTTGCTAGAAGTAATCTGTTTACTCGTGACTTGAAGACTTTCAGGTTGTACCTATGGACAAAGAGACTCGAGCAAAGACGACTAACCAACCTCTATAATAAAATAGTCGTTACAGATTATTTTGAATTAAACCAAATGGAATCGCATTGCACTGTCCAGCCGCTCATGGCCAGTTTGAACAACCCAATTTTTGGTTAGCATTTGAAGTGTTTTGTGGTAGGCTTCTGCTGTAAGAGTCTTCTTAAAAGTACCATAACTTTGCTAGATATTCAATCTTGAAGTTGCACTGTATAAATGTTACTGTGTTGGGCACTGTTTCTAGCGAAATACGTGGGCATAATGAGTCTTTAGAGTAATGTCACAGAGTGACGAACGCAGGGCAGTGCCGCGCAAGACTTAACAATGCAAAATTTTAGGTGGCACTGCAACTGTTACGGTCAGATGTGGCGCTTACTATTGAATTAACGACCTGTTTGATTTGTTGCTCAGTATCGGCCATAGATGGCTTATTCCTGATCCTACTGTAATTTGCGAGCCTAAATAAATACTAATGACAAAAAATATATATGTCGAAGCAAAATATTATGCATTTTTTGTTAGTATTTATCGAATAGAAATAGATTCCTAGTTCAAAATATTTTCTTCATTAACACGGTTACTAGAAAAATAATCGCCATTGACAAGTTCTGAAATAAACACAAATAAAACACAACTAGCTGCAATAAAATAAATGCTATTCCATATCAGACACTTATCACAGCGCTTCCACTCGAAAACAATCTTTGAAAACTGAATATATCTACCCCTTCTCATCCCCTAAGTGGTCGTACGTCTCGGAGTTACCGTTATTGTAAACATATTTCAGCCGATATGGCCCTATGACGCCATATTTGAAGCCATTTATATTCATTCGCCATATTTCTAGCGTCGTCGGTGAGCAGTCGGCATTTTAAGTTATTGATCTTTTGCTTCTTAGGTACAAAACATATTTATAAATATATATTGTTTGTCAATATTCAAACAAATTGATTCTTTTGTAACAAATTAGTCTAAATTTTAGTTTAGTTTTGTCAAATGGTCATCACTTTTAAACCGAATGAAGCCGAAATGGAATGATCTTTCTTAGAAAGCCAAGTCAAAGTCAAATAATTTCATGTAAAAAGGCAATAAAGACGCACTTTTACAAGTCATACACTTCAATCTAATTAACAAATAGAACCATAACATAATATAGTTAATTGATGATGGTTTGAGTTTGAAAAAGGATGTTTCCTTTTCAAGCACTGGCCAGGATTGAATCTCGGACAAGAAAAGGAAACTCCGTTGACTCTACCAATGCTTCGTAATACGCCCGTTCGAGAACACACCAAGAAACTCCACTGGGATGTAATTTTTTTCTTAATAATTTTCGCTGTGATAAAATCATAGAATCAGATAAGCTGGCTGTCATGCTGGCAGCATTGCTCGTAACATTGCAATGCTAACTTTTTAGATGAAATTTTAATCCGTCCAAAACATTCTCAAAAATGATATCTCCCATTCAACCAAAACAATTCCGCCAACAAATCAATACGCACGTATGTACACAAAAGGGTTGTTCAACGAGACAAGCAATTAAAAGCCGGCATTCGTCACAGATTCGCCTCCAGTCAATCTCCCCCTTCTATTGTCTTGATTTGATAGGTCTGTGGCAGCAGTAAGGGCTCTTACCTAATCCGCTATTTTCCAAGTCTTTATTCTAGTAATAAATATTAGTTAAGATGGTGTAATTTTAGGTTTGTAAATATTACTATTAGTATTAGTTAGGTGTGTAAAATGTGTAACTAAGGCAAAAAATTCGATTAGGGAAATAGGGATAGTTAAATTTAATTTTTATTGTAACCAACTTGTTGAATAATTAACTGATGTCAACTCATGGGTAAGTGACTATTAATTTTACGTTATTAATTAAATCATTTAATCCTCCTCATGAAATGGAGGGGAGGCCTTTGCCCAGCAGGGGAACAGTTACAAGCTGAATTATTTATTTTATTTTAGTTTCGCATTATGAAATACAGAGCCTTCTTTTAACCTATGTATAGATAATTGAATGCAATATACAAGCGCACGTTGACGGCGAGCGATGGAGGACGAGCGCAGGCGTTTATTTGCTGTCGTATTCTGATAACTATCAATTAATAAAATAAGGTTTATTTTTTATTGAATTCGTATCGCCCGCCGTGCACCACAGCCCATACTGATCCACAAACTGTATTATCCCATTGTCGATTCCGAAGATTGTGTGTGTGCAAATCTTTCGCTAAGTTTGAATATTTGAATTATTCAGCGAGTGTGAAGTGTTATTGGAAAAGTGGAAATGGGTCATATTGTTTTGAACAGAATCTCGGATGTTGTTGGCAATTGAATTGAGAGAGGAAATTACTCAAAGAACTCAAAATCTTTGTGGAAAAGTTGATGTGGTGACGACGCTGCAGACTTCTCACAAGTGAAAAGGAAAGGAATAAGCAGGTCAGGTAACAGAATTTGTCTGATACTATGTGAAAACAGTTAACTAGCTTTACCTTGTTAGGATCTGTATCGGATCGTTGGTGGATAGTAGTCCCAATTATTTATATACAGTGAAAATAAATATAGTAGGGAAAAGGGATTCACATTAAGAGCATGTGACATTTACAAATACTGGAGGAATTATGAGATCCCGTCTCATCGTAAGTTCACTGTTATTATGAGAAGGAAGGCATGGCAGTGAAATGTTTTTCCTGCTCTCTATACGTATGTCTATTGAATATGGTTGTGCTGGACCCTTGTGTCAGAGTGCGTTAGACTTACCGATAGCCTCTGACATGGCAGTTTTAATGCTGCCAATTTTTTTTTATAGATACCCAATAAAGAGATATGTAATCAGATATCTTCGACCAGAACAGGGTTAAAAAATGTAATATCTTCAACTAATAGGTACTTCGCGCACAAATTAATATCAATAATATATATGATTTTGACAAAAACTAGTAAAATAATACCTCGAAAACGTTTTTTGCTGGCTAATATGTTTTCTGTTCGTGAAAGTTTAAGGACTTCTATCTTCAATTCTACGTCAAAAATAAATGTAACCAACAATATTAACCATCCCAGCCAGTCATTTTTCATCGCAACTACCAATACATACAACCCCTCGCATGTGTGCGCGCCACCCTCGGGCGGGGGTGGAATCTTCAGTGGATGGATGTTCTAATATTCAAATGGGATACGGAACTATTATTGTTGGAGCTACTGTCGATATTATTGTGGTTGGAGTGGTTTTGATACTTTGCGTTCTTAGATGCAGATTTGATTTACTGTCAATGTCAAAATTTTGACGGTACCATAGATTATGAAAACGCCGAAAAATCAGTTTATCTAACTAGAATGGAAAAAACTAACGAAGTATTACCTTTCAACATGACATTGGGTTGCTTAGTATTTATAGGTAACCTAACAAATAACCTATGGATACTCACTAACTCTGATTTGGAAATGCTATCCCCTTCCAATTGATGCCTTTGTTATAAGCTTGCACATTAAAAAACCAATCTCTCTCTAATTCCACCCTAACATTCGCAATACTGAAACTTCTATAGACAAAATGAGCTGTCAAAAGTGTCATGCCTGTGTGGCCTCGAGCGCAACTGTCAAGACTGCTCGGTCGCGGTACGGCCAACTTCTTTGCATACTTCCCGTGGTGTCAGTGCGATACGTCACTTATATTGTGTGCCTACACGTATTGCCGGCGTAGGGATGGGACATCGCAAACGTCGATAAACCGTCGCTCATCGATGTTTGGGATGGTAAGTTGAGTAATTTGATAGAATTAGGCGTTACTTTGCGGAGAAATAGAAATGTTTATTTGAAGTGTTGGTCTTGTTTTTAGAGATGTAAATAAGTGTGTAAATGCTGTAAATATATTTTGAATGGTCTTGAGTTTTTAGGTACACGCACATTCCAGCCTTTTCGTGATCACAGTCAGTAATTGGATCAAAACTTAAAAACATTACAAAATGTCTTTGTTCTCTATTAGCTCTAGGTACCTACTATTTACGGCGTATTGCTACGTTTTTATATTGCGTTTGCAACCCGATCTTAAAGGCTTTTATCGATAGCTGCACAGTCCGCAGCACCCCATCACTGGCACTAAGCGAGATATATCAGCTCACTTCATTTATTCCTACCCGTATCTTTTGTTTGCTATATTTTTGACAAGTACAAAGCGAATCTGCGCTTGTCGTATGTTTGACAGACGACAGTAGAGGGGGTGGGGGGGGGGCTAAGTTGCTATTAAGTACTGCAGTTGATGCCTGTAGTGGTGGAATAGCGAGGTTTTCTATAGATAGACGATAGGTGTAGACGGTAGGGTCTATTCCATGGGTTTTTGTCTGGGTTTTGAGTCTCTAGGTACGCATTATCTTGTTTTTATAGTGGCTTGGTTAAAAGGTTATGGAATGTGATTGAGAATTGGGATTTTTTATCAAGATCCAACAAAATAAGTAACAAACTTATACTTAATTAAGGATAATATATTACCGGTTTCTAAAATCGCAGGTGTTTTTGCCATGTCAGTTAGCGAACTTATTGTTTTATATCTTTATAAATAATATTACTATGTAGGTACTTTTAATCTCAGCATACAGAGAAAATACATATGATATGACGTATGTAGTGTGAAGTCATTCTGTCATCTCCTTTCCCCGATATATGGCTTATATTTGGCTAAGTTTGAATAATAGGTGGTATGCAGTAAGCATCTAATAAACAAATTAATCAGTATTATTAGTATAGCCGACTGTTGAGTTGATCAGTTAATTTTATGTTCACTTAGAAGTTGTGTTTAATGAAAATAATATAATCTTGTAATAATAATTATATGTCTCTTCGAACTTATGCCGAGATAACTGTGCCTGCGCGGGAAAAAAGAATGTGAATAAGTTCCCTAAGGTTAAAACTATTTCAAAACCCAACTCTCTATACCAAATTCTATCAAGACCCGTTCAGCTGTTTAAGGGCGCAAACAGACAGACACAGTTACTTTCGCTTAAGTAGTAGAAAAAATTGTGAATAGTAGACTTCGTAATGAATGCCAAGGCCTTTAACTATAGGTGAACTGCGGCATTAATTAAAACAATGGGAAATCGAGAGAAACACACAGACAGGATTATTTTTTATGAAGGTGCGTAAGACATTTGAGGAATAAATAGTTATGTTATAAAAGCAAGTATCTTCAATCAGACTTCTTTCGCCATCACATGTTGTTGAATGAACTCCGACCTGGTGTCAATAAAGTGTCCCTCTGCCACACTTCTGCATGCCGCCGTCCTAACGCCCGAGGCATCGCAACATAATTTGATTAATTTTCGACTCGCACAAAACGGCTGCTAATTAAAACTAGTGTAAGTGGCTGCGAGGAGATAAGGGAAGTTGCTTCTTGTTGCTTAGACGGGCATCGGGTTATTTAGTTATAGGACGCGCGGCTGGTTAGGGCGCGATAGTAACAGTTGGTTGACAAAATATTGCAAAATGGCGACCAAACCTATAGGTTATTTAATTTTGTCGAATGTACCAGTCTCTAGTATTGGTTTGTGTGTAAAATAGAATACCTAGTATAGATTATGCACCAAGGGGATAAAGCAGTGTCTTACGTCATGGGCGGCATACCTTTCCTTTCGCTTTTGAATTAAAGTGACATGTTGTTTAACACCTTAAATACATTACCCCATTTTACCTTTTACATACCTTGTGTTTAGACAAATACAAGGAATAAAATTGGCTACTTTTATTTTAGAACTAGCTGCATTTAGCGGTTTTATCCGCAATTAACGGTTCCTGTGGGATAACAGACAATGCCTGTGAAACTAGTTTACAAAAAGTTTCAAAAGTCGCACCCTGTTCAATGGTACCGACTACCCCCGAAACACGACCCCAAGCAGCTATAAGTGGCATTTGACTTTGACAAGAAATTATATACTTAACAGATCCAATTTTGTGTTTAAGTAAATTTTAACACGTGTGGTGGTATTAACCGCTCCCAGTTTATATTGCTTTTAGTGGTTTTAAGCTGACGAGAATTTGATACTAAGTAGTGGAAATGTTAATGGTAATAGTTTTGATGTTACCGTTTGTTTATAACACTAGCGATACGCCATGGCTGCGCACGGGTGAACCAAAGAAAAAATACACTACAAATATTATCCTATATACTAGCTGTTGCCCGCGATCGTCCGCGCGTATTACATTATTCGTAATAAATACAACAAAAACGAATATAATACATGTATATAAGGGGCTCCCATATAACATAATAATGATACGAAACCATTAGTTCGCAAGGCCGACTCGCACTTGGCCGGTTTTTAGCTAGCGCCACAAACATGCAGACTCAGAAGATACATGGTTACTCTCTAACTACATAATATAACTACATTTCAAACTACAATACAAAAACGGAACAACTTACGCCTACACATACTCTACTCATACTCTACCTACGCCTCTACGCCTACTCTACACAATTCTACACCGACTCTACACAACTCTACACCTACTCTACACAACTCTACACCTACTCTACACAACTCTACACAACTCTACGACTCTACATCGGACGCGTGACAAAGATATTTTATGTTCATTTTCCGAAATAATCAACCCATAAATCAGAGTCAAGCGAGATTGAAACGACGCTCCTATTTGCTTTGCAGATTTGGTAAATGCAGAGTCTGGTACAGTGTAAATAGATTGCTAATATTTTTTTGTTTATTGCATGAGGTTATAATGTACCGACCTCTGATGTCAGGGCTTGTCAAAGACCTCTGACGTAGCTTGACGATTGGTATCCATATATAGGGGAGACTGGGTACGAATGTGACAATTTTCATTTGATCGTCCATATTTTCGTTAGTATTCCAGTTAGCTGGAAGAAATGTGGTTTTTATAGTACTATGCACATTTGTCTACGTGAAAACACAACAATTTTGCCCCTAAGTGCAACGGTTTACTTATAGGAACACATTAAAAAAAAAGTAAAAAATGTCACAATCGACCCTGGCCCTGGGTCGGTTGTGACAGTGCTTGGGGTCGGAAGTGACAGGTTCAAAAATACACCAAAATGGTCTATAATTACTTACTATTGCACGCAATAATGTAACATAACGTAATATCATATATTTCTGGAAACATACGTAAACGGAATAGCATCTGGGAACATTGTAATCCCTAAGAACTAACAGGCAATTTATTCATTAAAATTTTTTAACAGTATTCACATTTATTAGTCAAAAAGGTGACTAAACGTCTAATTATATTTACATTACGGTAACTGTGTCAAAATAGACAACAAATTTTAATAAAATTTGTGATTTGCTGCGATTAAGTTATCGAATACCCGCAGCTGACCGTATTACTATGTCACAACCGTACCCAAAAATTTTGGCACAAACGTACCTATACACTCATTTGCAAAAAAAATAATTGCCATGACTATACCAAATAATCTACATGCAAAGTAATCACTGCTAATTAACTACATATTAGTAACTTTTAATGAGAAAATATACTCATTAATCTTTCGGTACACATATAACGGCAATTATCAAATGAAATCTAATAAAAAATCTTACTTTTCGTTGAAAAAAAGTAATGTAGGTATCTGCAAAAGGCAACGTCGCCCAAAGGCTGGCCCAATATAGTGAGACACCTTCAGACGGACATCCCGCTTCTTTCTTCCCTTGCCCCTCCCCGGAATTCCTTATAGTTTCGCTAATATGACGACTGTCACAATCGTACCATGGCACAAACGTACCCAGTCTACCCTACTAACAAGAGATAATATTAATAAGATTTTATACAAACGGACGGACGGACGGACCGACACGACGTATTTATTAGAAAAATAAAAAATAATAAGGTCCAATTTTTAACATTTCTTAATTTTTGAATATTGTGTAGGCTTTTGTTGGTCGCACATTGTGTTCTCAACCTTAAAACTTCTTACGATATGATTTATCATAACAAATAGGTATTATGTTCATACAAAATATACATAATATTTTATACAATTTTTATTTTATAATTATTTTTTCCTTTTTGGAGTCATCCGCATAATGTTTTTTTCAAGTTCTACACATTGTTATAAATGGCGTAGGTAATAAAATCAATTGCACGAATCCATCTCTACAAACTCACTTTCCTCCACCTCCACAACAATAAGGCGAGCTTATCGCTAAGTGCAAGTGCGACTCGACGACGCACGACCGAGAATAATTCATCGAACAAATGTATAAATGAAAGGCAATACGCACTTGGCAACACCATGTAACAGCGAACACAGAAATTTGAGCTTTAACTCTAGGCTATTAAGGTTTCCGTCGAAAGTTTTGAGGGTAGTTGCAAAATTTGCAGGTGCTATTCGAAATTCAAACTGCCACCTATCTGCGCGGTGATTGGTCAGGGCGCGCGTGGTTCTGATATAAATAGTGCGGTGTGCGACAAACGTTCGGCTAATATGGAATATTGACTTGATGGATGGCTGTTCCGATACACATGAGGTTGGGTCGGGTCAATTTGATGTGTAATAATTGCATGTAAGGTACATAGCTCTCAGGGTTTGCAAGCTGAAGTGGCAATGGGCTGGCCACATCGCTTGTAGAACAGACAACCGATGGGGAAGAAAGGTTCTAGAGTGGCGACCACGGACTGGAAGACGCAGTATAGGTAGGTTTCCCACTACATAGGCCGACGACATTAAAAGAGTCGCAGGCAACCGGTGGATGCAAGTGGCATTTTGTCGTTCGGTGTGGCGGTCAGAATCAGAATCAGAATATGTATTTTTTATTGTATAAAATTGTGTACATAAGTTGTTATTAGGTAGGTATACAGTTAGTTCCAACAATTTACCCATTTCGGGCGTACAATAATGAATTACTTAAAGACTAAATAAAATTGGAAAACAAAACAATTTAGGGAAACCATATTAAAATAATAATTAGAAATCTAGGAGTTTAAGTCTACTTTGAAAAATATTCTTTAATGTTATAAAAACTTTGCACAAGTAACAAAGATTTCAACTTTTTGTTGAAATCTGGTCCTCTTTCCATTTTAAGTTCTAAAGGTAGATTGTTGTAAATTTTAATAGCTGTAAAGTAAGAGCTCTTATGATACAAGGAGTTATTGGCCTGCGGCATATAAATATTATGCTTGTATTTGGCCCTTAGAATTTCTGATCGTTTGGATTTTGTTCTATGTCTATGGGGGAGGCCTGTGTTCAGCAGTGGACGTCTTCAGGCTGAAAACTTTGATTGGTGATATATTTAAAACTACGTCCCAGGTTAGAGTTAACAAGATCTTATAGTTAGATGTCATGGGATTATTTCTTAACCTTAAGCAACAAGTCCATGGACAATAACAATGTTCTGTTTTACTAATTCTGTGAAAAGTAGAAAAAATACTAACTGAATCATGAGTCCTTCTCCACACTAATGCAGCCAACACTTTAAAATATGCAGTAGGGGTGACACTACAAGTGACATAGAAAACTAGTTGAATCTCGTGTTTAGTTCACATCCCTTGCTTTTTTAACTGCAGCGGCATTGTAGTAGATATATAAACCAACAAGCAGTAGTGTGCAAATATGCTGTGCTCCGGTTTTAAGGGAAAATTTTCCAGAAGAATTACGGGCATAAGTGGCTCATTACTCAGCGGCAGAAGAGCAAATTTGCAATGCAATTTGCAATGCAATTTTGGGTGGCAATGCAACTGTTATGGGCAGTTACTTACCACGTTAATTTTCATAATAATTATATATTACGTTCTATTTCGATATCTTTCAAGCTGAGAATTCTAGATTTTTTTAATGTGTCGGGGATTTTTTTACCAAAGTGGTATTTTTTTTATTTCTGCGCCACATCTGCGAAATATTTGCATGCTTGACATACATAAGGTATGAGAATCGAAAATCTGTTACGGTGAGTAATTATCACTGTAATATCGATATCAGCGATGCCCCTAAAAATCTTAATATATATAAATAACGAGTCACGTTTTTTGTCCACGATAAACTACTTAACCGATTGTAATCAAATTTGCACACCGTGTACAGTTTGATCTAGCTTGAAAGATAGGATAGCTTACATCTCAATTTACAGTCGCAATAACAAAAACCTTAGTCACAGCAACGCGTGGCCGTGTCTGCTAGTATAACATAAAAAAAATATTATACTCAATTTTCTTCTACAAATATATTAACTTGTTTATATAACACAGAAGCCTTTTCCACACTATCGAACCAGCACTTTCGAATATTCAGGAGGTCGCCCACCACGCTCGGATACCGGGACGCGTGTCACACTCCACGTGACGGTGGTCTGAGGGGCTCTAGCTACAGCCATGGAATAGTAACACCCCGTGATGTGACGTAGAGTTCAGCTTACGGGATCTGTGTTCGTTGATGGGAATTAGTCGCTACAAATTTGCGATAAATAGTTCCGAAAATTTTACTAGCTCATCTAAATTTGCTCGTCATTGTACTGTTTATCATTGAAGGATACTATCTTCAATCTCTATCGTCAGATTAGCTCGATATCGGTATTATAAATTGATATGTGAAAACTAAAAAATGTTTTTTTTTTTCAAAATTGAAAAAAAATACGATACTGAAGGCGGAAACTGATAAAAATTAGCCCAAACACCATAGATTTGATGTCTTAATGCCCAATAAATCTGATAATCTATCATCCCGTCTACACCATCAAATCAGCTCACTGTCGACATAACTATTTTGTCATCGGAACTTTTGGATCCAAATTTTAGATAAATCTTATCTCAATTGCAATAGTTACTAATACCCTGATAAAGCAGCCTCTACACGATCAAACCAAAGCCCACGATCACATGCCCACTTGTTATTCAATAACCATCTCTACGTATCAATTTATCACCGATTCAATGAAGGCACAACTATATTTCATTGCTACACAGCCTGACATTGAATGTTAAGTTATGTTTGAATAGATTATAATCGGATCAACCTCCAAACTGACCTCGACTTTGAGTGTTCAGGAATAGGTCTGAAAATTGGCTGGATTTGGAGATGTAGTTAGGTCCCTCTTGGGGGTAGTTCGAAAGTTGCATATTGACGTCATCCAAAAGGGAGTCGGCGGGCGAATGCAAAGCGGTTGAACCATGGATTTGGCATATGTTATAGGG
This sequence comes from Hylaea fasciaria, assembly GCA_905147375.1. NCBI lineage: Eukaryota > Metazoa > Arthropoda > Insecta > Lepidoptera > Geometridae > Hylaea > Hylaea fasciaria. Next base: position 896,276 of record LR990213.1, on the reverse strand, counting down.
TGGAAACTATGCTGGTTTGATGCAGACCGGCGGATTTCATTAGACTAATTATTTTTGGATATTAACTCTACTAATACCTATCTTCAAAGCACAGGAAATTGAAAGATTTTAAGACTCTATTTGTTTCTAATACCGGCTGAATCGATCATGTATGGATCTGGTAACATTTAACATCTAAATGTATTTTTTTAATGTAATACATGGAAGATTTTTCTTTAAGAAAAGGTGGAAGTTTAGGAATATCTTCTCAATTACAAAACATTGATACGATTACATTTTATTGCAAAAAAGACTGTAAAACTGACGAAATTCGCAGTATTTCAGGTATTTCAGCAGCTGAAAGCCCGCCCGTCTGACCGCCCGCGTCTTGGTCGATCCATACACCCGTATTTCATAACGAACTAATTGCAGGGGTGCACACGACGTGACAATTCTATTTGTCTGCCGCCACCCGATACAATTGGGTGCAATTTGTAGGGTGGAATGTGGATTAGTGCAGATTTTAGGTAAATTTAGAGGTGTAAGGTTTTAAAATGAGTCTTCAAGTCGCGATCGAGTAAGTATTTCTAGGTAAGCGAGTCTCGAAGAACGCATCTTCGCATGGCATCATTCAATTTATATTAAAAAAAACATTGTCATTAATTTTAGAACGTGGTGTCGTTTTCATCAGTAACAAAATATCGGGAACTGAAAACGAATATAAAAATATGAAAAACTTAAATAAAAATTTAAATAGTTATGGTTAAATTTTAAAGTCTCGTTTCCAATAATTAATTTACCATACTCGTTCATGGGGTGTAAGAAAACGGCATGTAAAGTGTGCAAACAACAAAGACAGTGAATTCGCTATCTATTACTCGTATATGAAGTGGGATGTAGTGAAGATTCAGAACAGTGATACAATACACGGCATTCCAGTTATAGGCAGTAATTAATCATTGAACCCACATCCTAACAGTATCAATAAGCCGCCTGCACCCATTGTCTAATGCATGATTATTGTCCGACCTGTCGACCGAGTGATTTCTTATTATTGCGTGTCTTGTTCATCGCTCGTTACAATGCTTGTTAATCAAATAAGTATGTAACTAGATATTAGGTTAGATAGATTTATTGAAGCTTTATTGAAACACACAGAGCTAACAAATTACAAAGAACAAAGCTAGAGGTAATCGAATATAACTACTTACTGCCGGTTACAGTCAACGTTGACAACAGATTAATTCTATTGCCATCCTTGTCATTTGTTTATTGTCAGACAGAGACAACGATAGTTTTAATCTACTGTCAAAGCCAACTAACGTTCCAGAAACTGGGGGTTACTTACTCAGTTAGAATTGGTAACATGCCCATCATTGTAGGGACGTTGACCAGTTGAATAAAAAATTTTTTACATTTGTTTTTGTTTGTCGTATGTGCTAGCTAGTGTCAGAGCTTGTCAGGCGGCCCTAGATTCTCTGACGTGACTTAACTGCTATCAATCCATAAGAACGTAACGATGGAAAATCATTGGCCCGTGAGTCGAACCCGGTTTTGTTGCATTCTAAAACTCGTACCATCGCCATCTCTCTCGACCTATAAAAATGTATCACTGTGGTGGAATCGAGTCCAACAAGACTCTTCAAACGATTCCCTTTGAAGACCTACGTATCGAAATGGTATTCCAACTATCAAGCACTATAATATATCCAGTTATCTCGACAAACCAAATTGAACCCCAATTTCCAAATCACACGCGCAATCGGCCCCGCGGCCAGCTCACCTGCGCAATCCAATATTAACACAAGATTATTATTAGACATGAATTATAGTCGCAATTAGGAGAGACAGAGGGAAATGGCGTCGCGACACGACGGAAAGCGGACAGTGGGGCGAATAAATCAATCACCAGATACGACGGGACAAGGACGCGGCCATGTGGGACGCGCTATTTTTGTTTGGGGCACGTTGGTCTAATGTTGGGGTAAGTTCAATCAGTAAGTGTAATCAGGGTAATTTTGTGAATCAAAGTATTTTAAAAGTTTGTAGCTTTTGAACCTGGGTAAACGACATCATCAAGCCTACGGCGGCGTCCTACACTATGTTTGCTCCACTGTAGTACTCGTCTATCCCTGCTGCAGATTAATCGACTAACAGATATGACATTTAACTCAAGATCCAGGGAAGAAAAGAGACAATGTATACAAATAGACAAAGGAGTAAGTAGGATAGTGCGGTGATGTTTTCTCTTCGTTGGCGTATGCACTAATTTTTTGCTTGGCTGCAGAAGCAAACCAATCTTGACATTTTAGAATGTCGTACGAATGGTCGGAGACACAGCTAAATAACGTGTATTAAATAGATCAAAGTTATAGGGGTTGTAGCCAAGTATGTCCTTTTCGGGTAAACGCTTTTGTCAAGTCCATTACTAATATGTACTAGGTTTATGATCCCTACGTTGATCGGTTCTAATAGAGATGTTCTATATAGAAATATTTAGGACTACAAATTCCTTTACGCTGTAGATATTCCGCGCTTTTTACGTCGGAATCCGCGCGCTTTCCGCGGCGAGACGTGATGCACCGCGCGGAAAATACTTTGTCCTTTCGTCACACCGACCCCGCAGATTAATAATTAGTTATTACAAACCAATATGTCAAGTATACGAGTACATCCCACTTAGCGCCGACATGTACCACACTAATGACTCAGTCCATTTGACGATCCATCCGTATGGCTAATTAATCATGAGACATCCGGGACACAATCAATGAGTCATATGCATTGGTTTGTAATTATGATTGTTTTGATTTTAATTGACAGCCTTTGTGGCGTGCTGGCGTGCTGCGAAGCCTCAAGTTACGGGTTCAGTTCCCGTTTTGGGCAAATATTTTTGTGTTCCACAGGTTGGTATTTCTTCTTAGTCTGACTAACTCCACAGTCCTTGAAGGTCGGCAAAAAGTCGAAAAAAAATATTCAAAGATTATTTCTGATTATTTTTGAATACAATTTTTCAGACCCTAAAAACAAATGACTAGATTTAAATACCTCTACTTCGGCTCTAAAAGGCACTTAATCTAAATGACCCTACGTCTTACGCAACCCGGTGACCACCAATCAAATTACAGCTCAACGCATTACAGCTCATAATGCATTACAGCTCAACGCATTACAGGCTACAGCTCATAATGCACATCCTAATTACAAGCAAGACGCGGTAGTATTGTGCGCTAATATTGAAATGGTGATTTACGCGATCATAAATCTGCCGTAGCTTGTCCGGCAGACTCGTGCTGATAATCTCATGACGGATCCGCGCGAGGTGCTTTGTTATACTACGTACATGTTGACGTGTACTGCGTTCATTAGCGACCGTGTATGGTGCTACTTAAGTTCTTCCATTATGGTAGTTTTCGTTTTGACAGCTCATGTAAAGTTTTGTATTGAACAGAAGTTTAAAATTTTGTTCCAAAAAATCAACGTCTATCACTCGCGTTTTACTAATCGTGGCACTCTTAATTATTTTACTTGTGAATTTGTTATCGAGTTAGAAAAAGCGAGGGTTAGACGTCGATTTGTGGAGACAATATTTAGACTCATCTGCTCAACTTAGGTGTAAATCTTTTGTGGTAAGACTGTACCAGTTTTATTTACATACATATTATACGTTTAAGTAAATATATATAATATTAGGGTAAGTCCAGGATAGTTGCCATACTTTTTGAAAACGCTTTATATTTCTCATTTTAATTAATGGATTTGAATGTTTGTCACACAAGTTAATAGATTGGTCTTTCGACTACCACTTTGAAGGAAAAAGAAAACATCACTGTTGATATTTACTAATCTATATCGATTTTCCCAGACCTCTATTTTTGGAAGTATAGATAGATGCCCTATGGCGGATAGTTGCTCCATGCGTCAAAACCAGTTATGGGATACATGCCTCATTGATAAAAAAACACTTTTTCAGTTAGAAAATTAGTTATTCGTGATGCGAAGTAAAATCTAAACACAGACATTAATTAAAAATGTTCGTAAAAAGTGTATTTTCTTTATAATCATATTAGGGTATAGATGCCTCACGAAAGAAGTTTCCTTCCTGAGGCATCTATACCTTATATGTAGTTTAATCGTTTGAAAATAATGGGAATTATTTATTTTGTATGGTTAAACATAGGCGAAAATAAATCGAGGCGCCTATCCTTTTCGTAGAGGATAGATGCCTTTTATATTCTGGAATGTGTATTCAATAAATATTTAAAAAAAAACTGATTTTAGTGTTAGTATACAGTCCACTGTAACATTTAGATAGAAAATATAAAATATTTAGTCACCATGTAAAAATTTCCAGAGCCTCAAAAAGGCTGTAGAAAAAGAATTAGCAATTTTTTCGTCGCACCAAATCTTTCATTGAGTATAGATAGAATGCACGACGGGTCAGGGGCTACCTCGCGGGGGGTACCGGGTAGGTGCGGGGATGTCTCTCGTTTGGCAATATCAACGACAACAAAAACAAGCCGGGAAACCATAGTTTTTGAATTTGAGGCATCTATCCGAGCCGGGCATCTATCCTGGAATTACCCTATAATACGACGCATTCGCTTCAGACGCACGCTTCAGACAACTAATTTTCTGTTGTTTGAAACAGGGAAACTAAACAATTATCCCGTTATTTTTAAACTTTCCTAAAATCGATTCGGTAAATAAATAATTGATTGAAACGGACGACATATTTTGAGAAATCCACTTTATTAATATGCTTTTACAGAAATAATAGTTACTGAGATGATTACCTACAAGCTAATTAGAAATACACGTGACGACTGAATGAAATATGATATTATACAAACAAATTACAACAAAAATGATGTAAAACAGAATAAATAACAATCAATAGTTATCCACACCATAGATTCAGATCGTGCATAGCCATGACAAATAGCGTTGCACAAACCTCGCCATCTAACTAGATCAGACAATCGCACAATGAAATCCCTACTACCCAGATGATGTATAGGTAAGCAAATTACGAATACGCGCGAAGATTTACGCGCTACCCATTAGGCCGTGTGCACACGAAGACCGTTTAAATCGCGTGCTATCTTCAATCTTGTTGCCGCACGGCACTAACAAACAACTAGTGCCAGTGCACATTAGGTAGGCGAAAGCTACACTTGTGACATCTAAATTTCGCGTAGCCGCACGGATGGCGCGCCGATGTGGGAACAGGTGGAGGCGGTAGTTTTGCTCACCTGGAATTTAAGGCAGAGAAGGATATTCGGTGGTGGAATGGTTTTAGTTCTTTGGTACATAATTCAACGGCGTCCAGTTTGAACCTTTTAAAACTTTTAAGGTTAGCTTCGAAAGAAATTGGCATGTCCAAAAATTACAAAATTAATGTGTGTCATCCAAATTACGCAGCCAATCTTACAATCTATCTTATTTTTCTCCCACATATTCTATTGAACTTGTGAGATCATAGTTTTCAACACCATCATCAGTATAATATGAAGCTTCCACTACTAAAACACCACGCAAAATGACCTCTCCAACATTTTTAAGAATAAGAATAAGAATAAGAACATTTATTTGTCAAAACATGTCATTACATTGTCATACTTTAGCATGCAAGATCTTAAGTTTTTAGGTTGTTGCACATGTTTTTGCCTATAAAGCGTACAAATTTTAGTGTTAAACAAAAATTACATTTAAATTAAATTTAAAAAAAATAATTAAAACAAAAAATAATAAAATATAGGTATTAAAAATTAAATTAAATTACATTAAATTAAATCAAATTAAATGAAATATACATTAATAATTACATTATCAATACATAACACCAAGTTCCTACAATATTCCTAGCATTATTCCTAGCTCTGAAACCAGTCGCGTCCAAAACAGTATTCAGGACTGCGAGACGACAAAACGTATCGGTGGCCGGCGCGCAGGCCCGAAGATAACTTACCAACCCTGCTGCAATCACCGCTGCTGTATAGGTAGGGAGCAAGGTGCGATTTGATCACTAATTGTAACGTACAATTATGCAACCATTATAAATCCCTATCCAGGATCCCTCGTTGAGGAATTTTGAGGTCCTAGAACAGTGTTGGTTCTGTGCCCGATAAATAATATGCCGCACCATTAGTTACATTACATTCTAGTATTAAACACAATAAAATTCAACACAACACAACAACGCAACAAAATTCATAATGACTGCTTAGAATAATTTTAAATATAGATGTCTGGATTACATTGAGCAAGCGCTAACCATTGTCAACTGTCATAAAGTGAAAACAGCAAGAAACAAATAGAAATCTGCTTCTTTGAACTTTTTTCCTATTCACCATTAGCAGCCTATTATAAATGCCCACTGCTCCTTAGAAAGAGGAACAATAGATTAGGACCATAATTAATCAACCATCCAGAAATCTCGACTAGTAACCAAACCAGGCAAAGGCTCTTGAAGTATAGGTGCATGGGTGTGTTAAATGGGGCGATCGGAAAGCCTGCGCTGTGGGCATTCGGAACAAGCCAATTCGCTGTAGGGACCATCAAACGTGTCTGGTGTCAATCAATCCCCGCAATCAAGTTACTATACCAGAACTGCAACATTCTAGGGTTAAACTGATTAGGTATTAACCGTCGTGTGTTTCAGTGGAGTGGAATATTTTAGTTTATTTTGCTAAGCTGAACGCCGGACCCTCAAGGAATTAATTGGTGATCATTTTTTGATCAAAACAAACGAAACGAGACGGCAAAGGATACAATTGTCTTAGACAAGTAAAATTAGTATTAGTAGTAAGTTTGATTTTGGTTATTTTCCATCAAAATTGGTGTATTTCAATCGGTCACCATCTTTGTCAAAGACCGATACAGGAATACCCTGAAAAGAGCTAGATGGCTTAAACTGACTGACTAGGCCGTAAAAAACAAACTTTAACAATGCTACTGCAAATAAAAGTGACTAGGTATCAGATTTTATGCGCAAGTCAAAGTTCAACTAAGCCAAAGTCCTATGAAGTAAGTCCAGAGATAAAATATTCGTAAAGAATGTTTAATCAAACCCCACAAGCCATCAAGCCACAAATTAAACAATTGGAACTTTCAATATCTGTCATAACCCTAAAAAAGACGGACGGGGCCGCAACGACCCCGCGTAAATCGCGTTATACGATTGACAGGAATCCCGACGACCAATAAAAGATGGGCCTCGATCCCATAAAACTATAAGGAGGAAATATGTCTAGTGGCAAACCCCCGGCTATATCTGCGACCATTCGGTGAAACCCCAAATGTCATACCAATGAATTCATGTCCGCAATTTTTTTGCACGGTTTATCGCGTTGCTTTATTACGGTCGGGCATTTTTGGCCGTTGCGCCGTTCCGGTATATATTTTTATAGCGACTGTTGAGGGGTTGAACAAAATACCGGTTTTACGAATAATTTGTTTATGACCGTCATATTGGTTTCGGTAATTCGGTGGCGTTCTTTAATATAAGGTTTTATTTGTCGGTGATGGGGCGGCTTGAGCTGTGTGTGGTTTTTTATTGGCTCCTTTTATCTTGGGATGTAATTTTGTTGATATTTAAGTAGGTACTTGATCCGGGTATTACATTTTATTGGGTTAAACAGATTATTGGACTTTTATACTAATTTTTCAACTTCATTCGCAATATACCTATACCTAGATATGCGTTGCACAGGCCGGTATAAACAATTTTACGGTAACAAAATATATCATGATATTTTTGTCAATTTCTTGTACGCCAGTTGGTTTCTTTACAAGACTGACAGTCAAGTAAATGGTTTTTATAATATTGAATGTTAGATACCACACGACCTGAAATTATGATTTTAGCTCTGATTTGACTCTTTGAATGGTGGTTTATACTTACAACAACGCACACTTATAAAAAGCCCTGCTAAAATACCTAAATTAGAGTCAAAATTTTCTTTTTTACATTTGAACTAATAGCTGTTGACTTAATTTGCCAAATTTTTATAAAAACATACAAGAATGGATGTAAAATTAGCATTGATCACGAAATGGCTACAACAATACGTCGCATTTCATTCAAATAATTGAAACGTTGAGAGCGACGGTACTGCACAATTCGCAAATAAAGTGATATTCCTGAAACGACGAGAGCTTTTTACTGCAGACGATATTTGGCCCCTGTAGACAAAATAACTTAATAAAAATTTCAAAACTTCATATCCTACTAATATTATAAACGCGAAAGTTGTAAGTATGGATGGATGGATGTTTGTTACTCTTTCACGTAAAAACTACTGAATGGATTTTAATGAAACTTTACAATCATGTAGCTTACATATCAGAATAACATATAGATTACAATTCATAAAGATATATCGTATATTATCCAAACGCGGGTGAAACCGCGGGGCGCAAACAGTAAGTTAATAAAAATTTCAACCCTTCATATAATATTTGATACTGCAATTGGGTCAAATGAGCCCAAACACCATCAGTCTGCTGCGTTAGCCACTGTCTAACCAAAAAAGTTTAGACCAGAGTTAAACAGATGTATCTAAAATTTCTCTCTATAAACTCAACGTCTATCACTCGCGTTTTCTTACTCAATCTTGGCGTTCTTAATTATTTTACTAGTGAATTTGTTAGAAAAAGCGAGCGTAAGACGTCCATCCGACAAGTGACAACAGAATAAAATCTTTTTTAATTCTTGTTTTATGACGTATCGCCGATGCTAAACCACCAGCAATTCTGATATTAAAATTTTCAATATTACCTAATGGATGTCTTGGAGATCGGTCGCGTATTGAGTGCACTCCAAAATCCCCTTTTTAAACCCCCCTTCGTATTCAAAGCTTTTGTCTTATTAGAGTGTTTGATGTCCCCATTCTTTGTTTGTAGTGTCATAATTATGTCATTTTTGACAGCGAAATTGATATTGGAATGCCTTTAGTGTGACGAAGATATCATCTCCTATTGTTTTGTAAGTGCTGAAGTATGAGGTATGTTAACTTGAATTGTGTTTTTGCATTTTTCAAAAGAAACTTTTTTTTTTAAACAGACTTCATGTTATTCAGGGCTGTCACTGTATGTGACAGCTCATAGCAGTTGTCATGTCATTCCAAGTTCGCGGCAATTCACTGCGTTTATTTGTTTAAAATGAAATTAAAGCATAGATATTAAAGAATCTAAGAGTTGTTAAAAATTATTTCCTGTAACAAACTGAAATAATTAACAAATTATTACAAACCCTAACCGTACTTACACAAACAACTTGAAACAACTAAACCTAAATTAAACACCGAACATTTTTGATCAAAACAAAAACACAAACGAAAGTTAATTAATACGAAAACAATAACTAAACGAAACAAAATCAAAACAAGTGAAATATAAGGTCAGGGTTTCCAAACGCGGGCGTGGCATCGGGCGAGCTTGATTGACAACCCTGACAGCGGTTGAACGCAGGTCGAATCGCGAAACGCCACTTTTTTCTCTATTTTCAAACTTGGAACGTGGCAGGCGATGATAGGTTTGGTGTTGGAGTGTTCCGTAGATTTTTTATATAGGTACTAATAATTTAGCTCTTCCATTAACTGCATATAGTAAGTAATACTACAATTACTAACCAGTAAAATAAAATTTCAGCTCAAGCTCACATCTATAATTTGATTTACCACTCGAGCAAAATTCATAATGATTTGATTTGACTTTAAACCCCTTTAGGAACCCAACACTTAACCCGCACTAAGCTAAACTGCCTCTGAACTGGTATCAATTATTTTTATAATAATAATAAATAGCCATGATTAATCAATTACAAAGGCAATCAAATAAATTATTTTTGATTACTTACATATAATAAAGTTATTGTTACCAAAATTGGTGCACTATTCAATAATATTTTAATGTGAAAAAAGTTGATTTTCAAAATAGTGAACAAGAGACTAGAACCATTGCCACGTTATAATAATCGTTCTGAGCAACTATAATAAAAAAAAAACATTACAAATATTTTGTTCTTCGTCAAAATTGGATGCAACTAATCAACAATCAAACAGAGTGTAGATATTTCTTCTCCCCCTACGGATCCCTAAATCCATTTCACGTATCAAACTCTCAATATAAGTATTGTAGCGCGCAGCTGGGTGCCGGATTTATAATTTTGAAAACCGTAGCATCGACTTTTTTCTAATCTTTGATAACTATGGATTTGGATTAATTATAAAAACCGACAGATGTGAGAAATTTTTGACATTTCAAATTTTTATCTTCTCTACGGATCGATTGCACGAGTGTCAATGGGTTAAAAAGTGCCATTATTGAAGAACATGGGTTGGTATTTTTTACCACGTTTTTGTTATGTTAGTTTCGGGTTTTGCTGCCTGTCTTTCGTTTCGGGTGGAACAATGCATCAGAAACTGAAACTTTCAGGGTAGCTCACAATCTGAAGACAATGCATAAAAACGTGGTTTATAGATAACATAAATAAACGACAATTTTTTTTAAATAAAAAAAAATACTTTTTTTTATTGTGAAGTGCGTTGTTGTTAACTTATCGTATTTTAGATAATCTGTAGTAGGTACTGCTAATTGAGCCGCTGAGTTACCAGTTGTTATTGACTTATAGCATTTGTTACGCCATTTCAGAGGCTTTAGTGCGGTCTGTCAAAATATGACACTTGAGGGCGTCACTGCTTCTTTCGAGATTAAACGTCATCAATAGATGAATTTTAAACCTTATACCGTCTTACCACAAACGAGAGTTAAACAGACGTTCGACAAAATCGACGTCTCTTTCACTCGCGTTTTCTTACTCAATCCTGGCATACCTAATTATATTATTTGTAAATTTGTTATTGAGTAGAGAAAGCGAGGATTAGACGTCGATCTGTGGAGAAAATATTTAGGACTAATCTGTTTAACTCTGGTTTAAATATTTTGTGGTAATACTGTAAGACGTATTTTTATTTTTGTTATTTATATAGCCATCAAAAAGGAATACCTCAAACTTTCTCTTGATAACCATAAAATAACACGTAAACCGATGATTGATTAAAGCAATAATATTCATAAAAACTCGCCCAAACCTGAGGCGTTATTATAAAAATTATAAAAATTAATCAATAGCACTAACCAACAATTAACAGCGATCTTCGAAAGCACGACTTTAATGTTGATTGATGATTTAATAATGTCTAATTATTATGTAGATAAATGTTAGGCACGTCAGTCACGGGTTAACATGTCAATGGCTGTGATACATAAATGCTATTTCTTTGTTCATGTCAATACACAAACAAAAACGATAACCTTTTCATTGTCATTAAAGTTTTTATATAAGTACTTATACAATAATATACTAGCTACCCCGACAGACGCTGTCCTGTCAATAATGTACCTACCTATAAGAAAGAAAAAGATTTATCTTTTCTCAATCTTTTTCGTGAACTTTTCCCATGTGTTTATAGGTATTCTGCTATTCGAAACTAACAAAGCAAAGATCATGAATATCGGTCCAGCTGTTTTTGATGTACATGGTGTAACACGACGCAGCATAGGTAGGTCTCCCACTAGATGGGTCGACGACATCAAAAGAGTCGCAGGCAACCGGTGGATGCAAGTGGGACATTGTCGTTCGGTGTGGCGGTCTAACGGGGAGGCCTGTGTTCAGCAGTGGACGTCTTCAGGCTGATGATGATGAACACGACTGTTTTATAAACATAGGTTCTTTGTTATTTTTAAATATTGTTCTAAGTATTCAAAGTTACGGTTTGGTTGACGTTCGTTATTGTTAAAAACTTTATTTATGAAGAAGCAGTGCAAGCAGCAGAAGTTTATGGTGCGGCGGTGGTTCTTGGACCACCCAGTCACATGTATATTATGACTAATAATAACCCAAAACAAACAAAAACATATAAAAAGTTGAATTATAGTAAAATACAGATATCACATTTTTTTCTCTATCTTCGTTTCTTTATGGACCTTAAAGCAGCCTCTCTGGTACTCGAGGCTGACTCTACCTAATTCGACAAACAATTAATAAGAACCAACAATATAAAGCTCAAATTCCCACGTTTCAATAATACCTACACTTATTTCTTATCACTTATCAATAAACACACGTACCTTATCAGATTGACAACAACTGACACGGGTTACATTGACTCGATTGGGGTTATATCGGTTTAACCGATTTTTCAGGGTTTTATTGTAGGTGTCGAGGGGTTATGTATGGGACTCGACGATGTGTGAATGATGGAGGTGTGGGAAAGATTAGGGAGGACGTGTTGATCAGTTGCAGTTTTTTGTGTGACGTTTCCATTTTACGCGCTAAGCGATTTGCTTCTACAGCCATATACTAATTCTACTAGTCTTCTAAAGGCGAAAGTTTGCGAGTGAGTTTGTATGTTTGTAACTTACTCTCGCTCTAACGGCGGGGCCAATTTTGATGAGCTTTGACATGGAGGTAGCTCACCTCTTTATTCCAAAGTCAGAGACACCGCAGGGCTTAGTTAGTATTACTTAAACGCGAAAGATATTCTGTTTGTTCGTTACGTTTTTACAGTTGAACCGATCTGGATAAGAATTATTAGTATAAAGATTAAATTGGACCTTGAAGAAGGACACATTGTCATCATACTTGTTATTGCGATATAATATAATGTAATCTGCCCGGGAGAAGTCGCGGGCAACAGCTAGTTTCTTGTATAATGTATGCGTGCCGTTACGGAGTGGAAGTCCTTGCAGTATTCCTGATAGTTAGAACCTGGAAGTTTTTAAGTCACGAGTGAAACGGCTACTTCTAGGTAAGCTTGCATCATCGATAGACCGCACCATCGCTTAGCATCAGGCGAGGTAGTCTAACGCGGGCCTACTTGTACTAGTACGAGTCAATTGGTAATGTAGATCATACGCAAATTGAGTAGGTAAATTGGTAAAGTTGTAACTTTTTGTAAAGTAAAAGTTGTAAATTTTAATTTAAAAATTTGTGGTGTGTTTCAGAATGTAAATTTATACTCTATAAGTAATATTTGTTTCCTAATTAGGTGCATTTAGATTAGAAAATCATGATGTAAATGATTATTCCTAAATGATTACTATGTAAAGGCTTATCCACACTAATCTTTTAAACTAATGAGTACCATTACATAGTATCGAAGCTTTGGTGGTCACGCCACTTACCACTTCGGGGTCATATCATTTAGTTTCTTGTCTTTTTATATTTTTGATTAGTTGTTACCCGTGGCTTTGTTTATTTGCAACGTTTTCTCACATCGGGACCAAAGTCAAAGTCAAAGCATTTATTGTAAACAGGCAATAAAATCGCACTTTAGCAAGTCAATCAGCTAATTCTCTTTAACAAAGATAATTATACTTTCTGATTGGATACTTGTGCACGTAAGTACTTAGATGTCAATTTTGCTGCGCGCCAAAAGTAATCGTAGCTGCTATGCCTGAAACTTTCACGCAATTTCTAAAAACAACTCAAAAAGTTTCAACTCAATTGGTTGAACGATACGGGAACGCAGAAAATGAAAAGCATATAATTTTTTATTAGAACTATAGCTGTATATAATTTAAGATGATGCAATCAAAAATGACTAAAAATGTGTTACTCCAATTTATTCCAATTTTGAGCGCCTTAAAATTAAACTTTATACAAAAATGCACGACACAGAAACTGAATCGCCATTTTAATTATAAACACCCAACACCAATACAACAAGAATATCGAAACATCGGCAAGAGTAATATCAAACTTAAGTTATAATTGGTTGCTTTTCAACCTGTCAATCTGTTAATATCTCTCCTCTTAAATGAAAAAGATCCGTCAATCGATAATGAACTCTATTGCTTCGCGGTTAAGGTTTGTTGTGTAATATAAAAATGTTAAGATTTAAGGCGCATCCGCAAGCATTATAATATTTATAAGACGCGGTATCAAATCGTAGAGCCGTCTTCCACGCCGATGACGTTTGACGTACATTCTGACATCCCCTTTGTTTGGTGGTGCAAGTGTTAAGCGTTAAGCGATATACGAGAAGACACAACAATCTATTGTTTGGTCGATCGATCGATCTCTAATGAATAGTACGTAGTACAGTAGCCAGCTAGATTGCATTTTGCAGTCTTGCTAGCCCAAGCGCGCTACACATTTAGAATTAAAATGAACTGACGTCACTCGTTGTGCCTCTTGTACAAGACTCAACTTTTGTAAAATATTTGTGGAAATATGAATGACTAGAGCGGTTTCACTAGCGATATTTAAATATCTTTTGAAAATTACAATTACCTAATACAAAGTATTATCTATCTCCATAGTAATTTTAATCAAAATCCATGAAGCTGTTTCGGCGTCAAGAGGCAACAAACACACACACACACTGTCTGATTTGTGATAATAATAGAACACAAAATGTTAAATAGTTTTCCGCTCACAACTTGTACTGCAAATAAAGAGTATCGCAACTCGATGGGCAAATAAAACATACGCGAGCATCCGACCCGTATCGTGGCTTTGAATAACTTAGAGCCAATATGGGCGATCGTACGTAACTTATTAATACGTATATGTAACAAACTGAAGATAAACATATAACTTTTATTAAAAACACAATCAAAATTTAACAAAATACGCAGACTTTGGTTTTGCGAATTGATCCAAATCAGCGCAAATACTATTCTTTCATCTATTCTTACTTGGTTAACAGTTTTTACGTATGTGTGAGTTGTTTTTGTTTGTTAGTTCATTTATCTACTATCCACGAGTAAAATACGTCCTTGAAATTATTACAAAAAATTACGCATAATGATCTATCGATTGCATAACGACATAGATCATTGAGTTCACCATAGAATACTAAGATGTGTCACGTCCTCCATGAGTACTTCCCTTGCATCCCATGAGAGGTAGCTTCATTCCTTAACCATCTTAGATTACATCGCTACTTATTATTTTACAAGGCAAAAACTATGTCTCTATATTCAACATCAGATTGTAAATATATTAATTTATACACAAATCGCATTACACAATCGACTCCAAACCGAACAAAAATCAACTTCAAAACCAGACAATTGTCAAACCAAAACTGGACAAAGAGCAATAAAATCATACATATTAATACAACTTCTCTTTTTTCCAAATAATCCAATAAACAGAAGAAATCAGGCCATTAAAAATCAATAAGACGATGTGTCCCGTATGTTCATGGTCATCTGGGTTTGAAGATCAATATAAATGTGGTCAGGGAGTTGTGGGACGATATCTCCGTTGGCTTCAGAGCAAAAAGTATCTTTGCATATGATTGTTCATTGTATTGAATCGTTTAATGGACAGGTGGGCAGAAAATTGTTTCGCATGTTTTACCAATTCAACAAGTGCGTAGGTACTCTACCATTAATTAATTCAGTTTTTATCAGAATACATAATTATGTTACGATAATTCAATATTATCCCAATCATTATTATTAATAAAATTGTGTTGATAATTCTGGCATCTATCTAGTATCTATTTAACTTAATTATTGCCAGTTCATTAATAAAATAGATTCATTTATTTTGAATTGTAATGGTACGACGAAAATACATCGTTATAAATAATTTCATGCATATTATTGTGTATACACAATAATATATTGACACGTTAGGTTGATAAAATTTAAGAAAATTAAATATGTAACCACGAAACACTTTCGCGCCTGACTGTCCGCAATACGGTAGGCAAATGAGTTGTGCGCATGCCGATACCTGTGCGGTATACCTTATTTTCATATTTGTCCCGCCACATTGTTTATTACATTTGATATAGGGCTGCATGAAACTGTATAGGACAAAAAGTTATTCAAACTATAAATTTACAGTTGATTGAAAAAATTCGGCGCTGAAGCCCTTGAATCAATGGCCTTACCCCTGCCTTAACTCTGAAATAAAAGGTTTACTACTCAAACTCGTACATTTTCATGATTCGTTCAATATTTATTCTTATGAAGAAGCCTTTCGATCGGTATGATAAAACTACAGGGTGGTTATTTTTCTCGTGTACCTAACAGGTTCGATTCCCGGTTCAACCATGTAATTGATTAAATATCTATAAATGCAGTTTGTATTGTTTTTAAAATTAAAATAATGTCTTCTTTCAGTAAAATATTCCATCTATAATATTCAACGTACTTTCCCTCTATGTGGCATATCCGTGAGACGCCCTGTATAATCTTAGATGTCTTCATTGTGTCTGAACAAGACCATTAACGCCATAAATACGAGTGTTTGATAGATATCTACCTGTCCTTTTAATTCAGGGGTTGAGTTTTGACACTTTCATAGGTTTCAAGAGTTGTAAGAGCCAGCAAACCATTTGGCAGGGCTAAATAAACTACAATAAAAGTTTAAACTGAGTATCTCCTGTCTTCGTCGTATATTATGGATAATAAATTGGCTGAATAAATAATTGTATTGAATAGTTTTTAAGTTTCACCACTAAAAATCGACAACCCTATCTCCCGTTGACGTGACCACGGGCTCTGTTCATATTTTTATCCATCGGAGCAGCAGCCATGGTATTCAAATTAGAAGCCATTGTGCGGCCCATGTTAATATCCGAAGTTGTATTAAGACGGTGAGGTGCGTTCTTACTGGATGCTGTTGAGACGAGCAAAGCCTCTTAAATCTTAAGAGGATAATCGGTGACTAAACCCTATTATGACCTAAAATGGTTTGCGATTCGACATCGGCTATGGTTATTCCTAAATCCTCAACAGCCTTGATTTTGCTCATGACACATTTTAGTTGACTTACTCGTGCGTACTTTAAACATGAGATTTTTACAAATTACTTCTGGCTAAAATTATGAAGTTAATAAATTAATCAAATAAAAAAATGTGTTTGACTGTTAGTCCAGTGTATAAAGATATAAACGGCCAGCGCAGCTAGTTCTAAAATAAAAGCTCAGATCATCAGCTATCTGCCAGTGATAATCACGTCAAAATTGGTCCAGCTGCTTCGGAGATTAGTTGGAACAAACAAACAGACAACAATTTTGTCATAAGTGCCGTATATTATACATTCATACGCAATTAGTAAAAAGCTGTTTTTGACATTACAAACAAACACTTACGTTTCATTTAATTGTATAGCTAGATAAAATTTAACGCTGCACCAGTACACACAAGCCTTAACAACTTAAATAATGAAGCATTGCGTTGCGACTACGATAGCTCTATTTGTAGAAGTAATTTAGTTTTTGCTTCATATGAAATTTTGTTGAACAATAATATATGTCATAACATTTCTAAGATCCATATTTTATTTTGTTAAGTCATAGCCTTGCCTTGGACTGTTTATCTATTTAGTTCATCAAATTTGGCTGACATAAAATATTTTGTGAGTATTTTTCTGCTTTTTGCCAATTTAGTGGTTATTTTATATAGAGAGAAATGTGATTAATGTTTGCATTTGACTTTAGAGTTTTATATTGTTAAACATTGTATTTTGGTCTTCATCCAAAGGTTGACTGAGAAGAAGTCTTTAGCGATATAATATATCCGCCCATTGTATTTTACTATGTGTAGTGTTTTACTCGTATTTGAACTTTGTGTTTTGTCCGTTTCATTTTATGTAGTAATAAAAAAAATATATTCTATTCTATTGTTATGTAACAGTAAAATTAATTCGCAATCATAACAGAAGCCCCAGTTCCAAAGTAGATAGACAGTTGGCAACATTACGAACTTTCCTTTCAAGAACTTCCCTAACTCCCTACGCGGCGAAAGGTAACGAAACAATACGCGAAAAAAAAAGGAAAACAACTTATTTTTTAAACACCCCACTTTAACAAGACAACTCGTTCGGACCCCAAAAAAATAACGAGCGAGCCCTAAAAGCGTACGAAAATATTTCAGATATTTAACAAATGCTAACCACTAACGACGTCGCTTAATATTTGAAATATAAAATAAAAAAATCCCCTTTGTCGGTCGCGGGCCGACAACTTTTTTTTTTAAACTCTGTGGTCCGTTTGTAGCAAACATGGAAAAATGCCCGCTTCGGCGAGGAAAAGTTTTTTGCGGTAAGAAAAGGTTGCTTTGTACCACTGTTTGGGTATTTTTTTTATATGCAGATTTGTTATCTACCCACATTGGCCTTTGATGCGCGCATCGGTGTCAAATGTTGGAGTGTGGAGAGAACTTTACTCTTAAGTACACAGACAAACCAATGTAGGTTAAAATTTTTAGAAATTTTTCACAAGTCTGAAAAAAAATCAGTTTACAATGCAGACTACAGCTGAGCGCGTCTCATTTTACTTTTGTGAGGACGATTAGGCCTTGATCCACCACGGGGGTCGGGTCCGAATTGGTGGATCACATACCTCTGTAATATAGATAGAAGGAATTGGGTCTGTTGATATCACTGTTGAATAAATACACAGATAAAATTAATATAAATATAAGGTTATAATTAAATTTTGACTAATAATGGAATTGATAGAGTAGTCACAATGTAAAGTGCGAAACCACCAGGGTGTCATCACTACCACAAATGCAAGGACGGTATAAGTGTTGATAAGTGTTCTACACCAACAGGTGGGAACTGGTATGTTTCGATAATTGTCGGTTTAGTGCAGGCGAGTAGGTGGAAAGACAAGTTGCTGCCCAGTTTAATTTACGATTATAAATAAAATTAAATACTTAACAATAAGATTCCAGATAAATCTATAAGTATAGATAGGTACCCGATTTTTTTTTTTTGTGTAGGCTGTATTATTTTATTACTTCACTTATTTGAGGTTTACATTTTTTACGACAACGTAAGTAGTTTATGATGAGGTAAAATTAAATTGATCCCAACATTCATACATGTATTTCTAAAATCTGCGGTGGATTTTGCAAATATTGTCATACTAAAAACCTGGGATGATAAATAATTTTCTCATCAACTAATTTGTATTATTTTTAATTATGAAATCATCTTTTTTCAATAGGGTTATAGTCATATGTCGGAAAATTGTATTCCTTCAATGCCGTTAGATAGTTATTTGTTTATCACATAATACAACAAATTGCCGTGTTACTGGAACGAAATGTAGACTCTTACTAAACCAATGCAAACGCTGTACAGACTTCAACCATGTCTCACAGGAATACCTAGATCGGATAGCAAGTTAGTTGAGTGCACTTTGATTTGTTCCACTAACGTGAGCTAACCGTCGCTTGTTTGTTTTAGGATGTAGTGGGATTGAAACTCGCTTACGGAACTGTGCTTAGTGCAAACGTGGCATAATAAGCCAGGAACTGATATTTTTTGTTGTAAATTCATGTATTTTTAATTGGTTATTTTTTATATTTGTTTTTTTTATTAATTACTGGTCTGTAGAGGCGGGTTTTTGAAATTGATCATTGTACAACATTTGTAAAAAAAGTAGATCGATCTATCAAAACTATCTCAATACGGGAACAGTCGTTAATTCATTAATAAACATCGTTCGTATACCAAATTGCTACCTTTAAATGTCAAATTCTTTTGCAGTTTTCATAGACTGTAATCCAGAACGGTAGAGGTTATTTTTGCTTGTTTTTCAGTTACGCTAAAGTTTGTTGTCAATGCCTAATGAACATTTAATAGCAGGGGTTTTGCTTTCGATTTGGTTTCTCGCAATAACTCTTATGTAACTGTGGTTCCGCTTTGGGCGATTTCTTTAAATGACAGAGATGGAGTCTTGACTCTTGAGCCAGTTATTTGTTATTGACATGAATTCAGTTTTTTTACCTAGGTGTATTATGTATTATGTACCTACCTATATGGCCAAATTCGGATTGGTGGAAACATTCCTCCCAATTCCCGGACATGTGTTGTTCCTCACGAGGTTTTCCTTCGTCAAAAAGCGAGTGTCATATTAATAAATCTTACATTTTTTTTTCTAGAAACACGTTGGTACCCGCACTGGGATTCGAACTCACAATCCTCCGCTTGCCAGGCGGACGTTTCCCACTAAGCTGTCCCCGATTGTTCCAATCCCAACAATGTATTGCAACAATAAAACTGGCTGCAACCACACTTGTAGCAAATCCGATAATGCCGTACAAAGTTGTCGGCATTTACCGGGGAAAAACCCATTTTGCCGCTCGATATACCAGCCGTATCAAGATGAGAGCAATTAAAGGTTGGAGGGAGGGATGAGGGAAGGTAGGAATTGGATGTGGTATCTTATCCTATATCCTAGTCCTACTGATACTAATAATGCGAAAGTGATGACGAAACAGCCATAAAAACCGCGCCATCTTTTGTTTGAAAGCAAATAAGCGATAAACGATCCTACAATCAAATTAATAATCGGAATTCCGATGCAGTAATCGTTAGTTACATGTGCCGAAAATCTAATTAAATAATGGACAGCCTATCAATTCCCAGGAGTAAATATTTTTTTTTACTTTTTAATAGCCGCTTTTGACCATCTGTGGTAGAATGCCTATGATGTTTATAAATTAAACTGTCGAATATTATTTGGTGTTGATATTTTTTGACGTTCTGAGTGTTGAAGTTTAGTATCCCACCCGGCGCTGTCTGAACGCTCTTGGCTACAGACGTAGGTACTAAATTACTAAAATATTTTAAGATTTCTTTAAGTACCTAGTGCACCTATATTTAGGGGTGTACAATATTATCTATTCTATCTTACCTTGTCCATGTAAATTCTCACTTCGCTACCAAAAACTGAATTGCGCATAGCGTTTTTACGGCGTTCGGCGTAACCGTATGACTAGACGCGGCGGCCCATTAATCCTGAAGTTTCAGATGTGAGCGCAACGATAAAAATTACGTTCCGCGACCGCCGACCCGTGGCAGCCCTGGCGAAGTCATCTGTGACGCGGGGGTAGTTTTTGTCATAACGTTGACGCGTGTGAGGTTCGGTTTTAGGATTAATTTGAAGGTTGTAAGCTAAAGGTCGACTTCCTATCATCACGTCAGCGTCAGTAACGAGTGACGTCACTGTTGGTATAGCAGTAGCGTCGCGTCGGAAGGTGTTTCACACGTTCCAGATGTCCAGTGCGGACGCAAATTCAACGCTCGGTCGCGTCCATGACGCCAGCAGTAGCGCAATTCACTAACGTCACTGACGCTCGCTTGTGACGCCTGACGCTACAAGCTGAACTCTTTTAAACTTAAAATAAATTTATTTCTTATTTAATTAGAGTATCGAACGTCACAAAATAGGAAATAATATAATTATCAGCTCAGAAACACCCAAATTTTCTGCATCAAATCAAAACTTCAAAATCAGCATCTGCAACCAAAAAATCAATGCATCTTAGGTACGGCAATTAAAAGTTTTTATGGACAAAAATGTGGTAAAAAACGGGAATAAAAACTGCTTCAAATAAACGTGGACGAAAACGTGACGCCTCAGGGTTCATCATGGGGTTTGGATGCATCTCCAAATAATTACACAGGGTGAGGAGTAATGATTGAAAGGCCTTAAAATTAGAGCAAAGAATGCATAAGACAGAAATGGTAAAGGATAAACCTGGATAAACTTAACGTCATACTATGCCTATTTATACTGTAGAAGAAGGGCCACCCTCTATATTTTTAAAAGGAGATAGCTCGATCGAGATTTAGTGACACCGTTATATGGAGCGTCCACGCTGTGGTAACGTCGCTTTTCAGGATCATGACTTAACCCCCCCCTAATACCACTTAATACCACTAATAACTCCTGCTTACAGTAATAAGATCACAATCAATGTGACCCCAAAATAACTTGAAAATCTTAAACATAAACTGGCAACCTCTCATAATCATATTTGCACGAAGCAATAATATACAATACCAAAAAAGAGTTTTTTGGCGGGAATCCGATAGTGAGACGTTGTTGGTTTTGTATTATTAGCTCAAACTTGTGTTTCTTCGAGTGTTAATGTGTAATATTGGTGGAATATTAACCATTAAGTGTTCGTTAACGTGCACGAGTGTAGGCGAATGATATAAACTCAAAAAACGTGTCATTTCGCATTTTTTCCAAAACTCCCAAGAAGTTTCAGTAAAGCATCCACTACTTTACTGAATCATGACTGACGATGTAAATAATTGACTTGACTACTTGACCACGATTGCTATAACATTGCTGTGACTTTTTTAATGTGAAATTAAAAAATACTTAAAATAAAATACTTGACACTGGCTACATGCACAAACCGTGCGAAGCCATAACTAAAACAAAAAAAAAAAAACCAAGAAAAACATGGAAAATGTCGACACGGAATCGATCGAGCGGAATGAGTGCTATCTCTCTCTGACACAGCTATCGTGGAGAAGCGTGAAAGAGACAGGCGTAGGATCCGAAGAAAGATCGGCCACGCCCTCCGATCGATCAGATAAAAACGTGTTTGAGTATGCGCGGGCGCAAGATTTTGATCTCGCTTCGATGCGCTCGTGTACTGGAGCTTTGCATTATAGTTATCTTTATTGCTTCATCCGTGGGAGTACTAAATCTTTATTTAAAATGTTTATGACGGAATGCGTCATTATTGTACACGTTTTGGAAAACTCGGGATGGGTCGACGGCCGCTCATACGAAATTAGTGAAACGCAGGATTGTATCAAAAAGTGTCTACAAATTGGTGTGATTTTTGTTATTTTTCAATCAAATAGAATTATATTTTATTAAATATATATTTCAGCTGAAAATATGATTAAGTACCTACTAGAATAGAGACGTTTTATTACAATGTAGACAATCAATTTTAAGGTATTTTCAAATGTACAACTTCTCGAAGTGATGTTCCATTAATCTTCACATTTTTTTTAGTAAGTATACTAATAGATTTTTTTAAATTTACCTTTTGTGTCCCACTGCTGGACAAAGATTTCCCCAATATCCTTCTAAACTTCTCTTGGCCTAGTCTTGCTAACCATTTATCATGATTACAGCATTAGTATTAATTAACTTTAAAGTAAATAAATTAAAATATCTATAACAATACTATTTAAAAGAAAACTAAAAACCCTTAAAATGACCGATTATCCAAAGTTTGAGCTACTCGACACTAGATGTCACTACTTACACCATCTCAAACATAATCCACTCCTGCGCATCCACTTAAGCAACACTACCGCCATCTAGCCAGCTAACCTTAAGCGATAATGACCAATGTAAATAGATCTCCAATCGGCAACACAGCCTAGAGAGATCTCAACAGCAAGATAGACCAAGTAGTTTTGGCGACAATAATTCGATTTTAATAGGCCCATTTCTTTGATAGATTACGATTGAAGGCGATATATGAGGTGATATTACTTTTATAACGAATGATTGCTTGAATGATGTTCGATAATGCAGGAGGCGAGTTCAAACAGGATTCTGTGATTATCTTTGGGGAGTGAGGATTTTGTGAGATTAACTAATTTTTTGCCTCAGGATACCTAATATGTGGAAACAAATTTTAGTGTTTACTTTTGTTTGTTTGTCGAATAAGGTTGTGTTAGGCTCTAGTGTCAGAGTTTGTTAGGCCGTCTAATGGCTTCTGACGTGGCTTAAAGACAACAATCAATAATCATTAATAACAACCGGGACCGGTGAAAATCCGCTCGACTTACGGAAAGTCCTGGATGCGGGGTCGAGAATCAATCCAGGTTTCGTTGAGGTTTAAGGGGCACAAATTGCCGCTCGGCTACCACCTATGACGTATGAACACGAAGATGACATTGCTGTGGAATCAAGGGTAGCCTAAAATAAGGCTTGATTTCTAACAACCTCCACAGAGATGGTGGCCGAGCTGTAACTTAAGCTCTTCAGAATCCAACCATACAGGATCTCATAAACTCTGAGGTTGAGTAGGGATTTTACCCAATGACAGTTTTCCCTGACAAAGGAAATATTAAATCTATCGATCATCATTGCACCTTTTCCCCGATTATTTTGAAGTAACTGTCGATTTCAAAATCATTATATTAAAAAAACCACATTGATTAATATCCATGCAGGCAAACTTGCACTTTTACCTCTACCTAAAGTATTTTAGATTTGTAAGGGGGTCTTTATCATCATCATCATCATCAGCCTGAAGACGTCCACTGCTGAACATAGGCCTCCCCCTTAGACCGCCACACCGAACGACAATTTGCCACTTGCATCCACCGGTTGCCTGCGACTCTTTTGACTTCGTCGGCGCATCTAGTGGGAGGTTGGAGGTGGTAGTAGGGTTTTATAAAGGCGTTATATTTAAGGTTTGTTTTTATATGTTTTTTTATTGTAAATATCTGTAATATCTACCTATTACTTGTAATAAACAGCTCCATTATTTCCTATAGATATGTAGACAAAAGAAACTAAGGACGGCGGCACGGCGTGGGCATGAGATAGAATACTATGACGTCACGTTGACGTCAATGTCAGAAGACCATTCTCAAGGCATAAATGTCACAAAAGTGCCTTGTTTCACAATTTGTGACACGGCAGGCTAGTACAACCTCATAGTAAGACAAACAGCTGATCGGACTTTTGGCGGGAAGCCGATAGTCAGACGATGTTGGTGTTAGGATATTTTTTTCTCAAAGTTGTGTTTCTTAATGTGTAATTATTGATGGAATATTAGTCATTGAGTATATTTTGGTAACGTGCACAAGTGTAGGCAAATGATATAAACCCAAAATGCGTGCCACTATGCTTTCAGTAAAGCATCCATCACTTTACTGAATCGTGGCTTTGACTTTGTAAATAATTCACTTGACTACGTAACCACGAGGATTGCTTTAGGCAGTGACTTTCCTATTGTGAAATACTTTGATATTATAAAACTTCACACTGGCTAAATGCACAAACCGTGCGAAGCCATAACTAAAACAAAAAAAACAGCTGATCCATCATAATCTCACCATTACCAAGCGTAGTGTGGTAGCCTCCTACCAAATTAACAAGTTTCAATTTATGTAAATGTCCAATGCCGCATGGCGATAACTCGTCAAAAAATCTATTCTATAATGACGGTCATTGTATGGTAAATATGTCACCATTAGGGACACAAAGAGCCTATAAGCAGAAGGAAATTGGTGTAAGGCTCTTTCCTGTAGGTTATTTATTTGAGCCTTTATTAGAATAATCATTATTTAATCATTTCATGTCGGATACCAGGAAAAATACTCGTCTATCCGAAACTTATTATTATGATTGTTAAAAATCGATTTCAAGAAAATATTTTTTAACCTACTTTGTATTATTTTCTATCTATATTATTATAACACTGTATCTGAGCCATGTCTGTACATAGAACATATTTTTAAAATACTATGAAACTGTGTTTTTAAAATGGATTTTTGATTATTTGTTACCGCTTATTTAAAATCAGGCTAGTTCCCGGCAATTATTTTTACGGTCGTAAACTGAATTGTTAGTTTTCGTATTATGCCCTACATACACTATGTCAAATTAAAAATCTATAATGCAAAATTGCCAGCCTGTTATCAGGTCAGAAGTAGGTATGGCATGGCTGTCACGTGTTGCTACTGGCTGGCATTAGGAGGTCATAATACGGAATAGCCAAAGAGGGGCTGAGACTGACTGGGATTAAGAGTTCATAATACGGCCCCTGGACGAATTTTGACGGGAGTTTCGTCAGTTAGTAGCTTTGATTTCTAATAAGTTAACTGTTTTATAACTAAGCGACAGTTTTCACAATTTTTGTAAAAAGTGGGTACCGCGTCCATAATTGCCGAGCCCGTATGTTCTATGGCTATGGAAATAGAGTTGACGATAGGGCTGCAGTTCTCATAATGACGTCACACGTTGTTATTGTCCACGCGTACTAAGTCGCTGGAAAAGTATATAATATTTGTAAAGAAAATTCCGTTACTGTGTGGTGGTGTCTTAATCCACACAACCTCCTCGTGGTCTGATCATGAGTCACTAATTACCATTGACGCCTCGCGTCTCACACGTATTAAGAACAATCTAATCATGTTAATTTAATCCTATGATACCAGTAGTGATGTGAAAATAAAACAAATGGTTTTCACTCGATAGTTTTTAGGATCGAGTAAGGAAATATCGATACACAAAAATATGTTTAGACAAATCAATAATGACTTTTCGTATCAAAAAGGATCAATTTGGTTATTTATAATTGGGCAGCACAAAATTGACTTAAAACCACTTTTTAATCAATATTCCTTTATATTATGTGCCTTTATCACCGTTTGTGTAATAAATAAAATTATAAAAAACTATTACGTCATATACAATTGTTGAACTAAAAACTATCATAAAAACAGAGAACCATCGACTGTGGTTCTTCTAGAGACGAGACAGGCCCACTGCCAGTTCAGCTTCCAATGACACTACATCGAATACCAAATCGATTTATTTTTATCGATACCTACACTGCCATGTCACATCACTACCCACTGCCCACGCTAGAGGAAGTCAATCATCAGCGTTTTAAAACGTATTGGAACTGGAATTAGGATGTAAAAACTTTACAGCAAGTTTTAATAGTCATTGAGATCTATGACTCAGAGTCATAAAACTCATTTAGGACAAGAATAGAATCGAAATAGGGGACTTATTGCTGTGTTTTGAAATACCAGTGATATGATAGTCGAGACAGATAGACACTGCTAAACCAATGCTAAGTAGCAACGTGATTAGCAGCGTTCTGAACGCTCGTTAATTTTCGACAGTAAGTACTCGTACCTACTAACGTTATCATGATTATAACCGACTCTGAAAGAAGTCCATAAATATACTTTTGAATTATTTTTATAAATAGGCCGTAGTGCTCACTTGCTCAGTAAGTAGGTACCTTTCGGAATTCAATGGATATCTAACTAGATATTAGCGGTCTTACCAGAAAAGTTTAGTTAGACTACAGTTAAACAAACAGAGGTTTCTAAAATTTCGTTCGACAAAATCGACGTCTACCACTCGCGTTTTCTTACTCAATCTTGGCATACCTAATTGTTTTACTTGTAAATATGTTATTTAGCTAGAAAAAGCGAGGGTTAGTCGTCGATTTGTGGAGAAAATATTTAGACTCATCAGTTCAACTCTGGTTTAAATATTTTGTGGTAAGACCGTAGAATAGCAGTTAGCGTTTGACTTAGCGCCGTCTGACTAAAGCCTTTGATATAAACTAATCGACTTAGCATTTCCATCGCTGCGTGCTTTGGATGTTTAATTGTTCCCGGTTTCTATCGATTGATAACGTCAGAGGCCGCCAGACGACCTAACAAATCCTGACACCAGCTGATGACACCACATGGTAGCAATTCTGCTAATTTAAGAACCATTCAATCGAGTCTTAATGGAGTGACTTCGGAATAGTTTGTGACGTATGGATGTCTGCTATTTTTATTAGTCTACTAGTCAAACAAGAACATTTGAAATCGATGTCACATACTATGCCGAAGCCACTCCATTAAGATTCGATTGACGCGTTCTTCAATTAGCAGAACTGTTTACAATGATTGAAACATTACTACGAAATAAACTGCCGCGTCGACTAAAATTACATATCTTAATACCACCACAAGCACAAAGAAATTCTATCTAATCCATCATCATATTCATACTTATACGTATCCCACTCAACACGCCTCAACCTCCATACAAACTATTTGATCATTCAATTCGACCATTCAACTAGCTTTATCCACAATTAATTATAACCAAACAATTGTCATCGTTTTAATCAAACTGTGACGTGACGTGACAAGAGGCACTATTTGTCAGCACATATCATATTTAGGCGGATGGTAAATGGTATTAATAAAATAACAAAAGGCATATCAACGGGGGATTGTGGATGAAAGTGGGATGGTGACGAATTGTGACTTTCAACAGTAAACAGTTGATGGTGCAGTATATGGAGAAAAATCAGAGTGAAGGATTTTATTGTCAGTTTCATCAACATCAACGGGTGGGATATTAAACTTCAACGCTCAGAACGACAAAAAAAATTTCAACACCAAATAACATTCGCTTATAAAGTAAACCGTTCAAAACATCAACACTTCAAATGGGCAAAGGATCAAAATACTATCAACAGTTCACTTGATGGTCTAAATTTAAATATCCGATATATTATATACTAAATAAATATATAAATATACTCTATCCGCCGATTGCACCCCTCACTTTCGTGAGGAGGAATAGGCCATAATCCACCTCGTTGGTTTCCATGGTGGCATAACACGGGATTGTCTCTATATGCTATAGTCCTGCTATACCACCATTGCCTGACGTAAGTCTCGTTATGACGAATTTTTGCTCAATTTTGAAGTTTTTTAAGCTTGTGAATCCAATTAAAATATAAAATCATGATTGAAAAAAATGTTTATTTGTTAAAATTGATCATACAGTGAAGACGATGGGGAATACAAACGCCATTTAAAAAAATGGCTCAATAAAAAATCACAAAGGTTTGGGTACTAAATCGCATCTTTACTTGTCATCTACTAACCCCCGGTTTCTAGAACGCTAGTTGGCTTTGACAGTAGATTAAAACTATCGTTGTCTCTATCGAACACTAAACAAATGACAAGGATGGCAATAGAATTAATCTGTTGTCAACGTTGACTGACGTTTCAGAAACTGGGAGTTAGTGATTCCATCATTAAACCACATGAAAGTTATACCGATACCTAAATGGGGCTTTTTATATACGAGAAAGCGATTGGGAGCTTACATTTTCTAATTTCGCTATTACTTTTTTCCAATAAATAAAAACATACAAAAACTAGCAGTTCAAGCGCTCGCGGCCATCTGCCAGTACCACCAGTATAACCACTTTAGTACAATCTTAGAACAAATAAATAGCCTAGAAGCAAGTGTTTGACTTGTAAAAGTGCGATTTTATTGCTAATCTTCTATCTTCTTCTATATAATATATATAACAATCAAATGCTGTTCGTGTGTCTCGCTAAAACTAGAGAACGGCTGGACCGATTTGGCTGATTTTGGTCTTGAATGATTTGTGGAAGTCCAAGGAAGATTTAAAAAGTGAATTTTATCACTATTCCACGCGGACGTAGTCGCGGGCACTGCTCGTTTACAATAAATGCTATGACTTTGACTAGATATATCCTATAATACTTGATTTTCAGCATTTTGGATGTTATACTACGATCTACAAAGTGTCGTCTCTACTCGAGACACCTATGATTGCATGGGCGACTTTTCGATATACTACCCCATAGAGACCATAAGAAAACTCTTAAAGGATTAGCTCGGAGACAGGCCGGTCCACAAAGGTGGCTCACGTCTACTGCCATTGATTTATGGTATACCGCGAATAAGCCTTTACCAGTGGTGTTTCACTCAATAGCGGAGAGGCATTGGCTTTGAGAGTCGCAATAAATAGAGAGTTGTGAGAAAAAAAGCTATAAAAAAAGGTGAAGTACTTTTTTCAATCATAAGTTGATTTGCATGCGGTACCTTTACAATTTGTAAATGGTACACTTTGCGAATATTTGACCATGAATAATTAGTAATAATATTTTATAGTTTATTTTTCTTAGTTTTGCATTTGCGTAAAATGGTTAGTTCAAATCCTAGTGCGGGCACAGGCGGGCACGTACCAATGTAATGTAGGCAATTATCGCTCGCCTTTCGGTGAACGCAAACATCGTGAGAAACCCAACATGCCTTAGAATTATTTAGGACGCAAGTTATTCACCAACCCGGACTAGGCTCCCGTGGTGGAATATGGCCTAATTCTCCTCACGAAATTGAGGGGAAGCCTTTGCCCAGCAGTGGGATAATACAGGCTGAATTGTTGCGTAAAATAATACTTAGCTGTCCATTCTGAAAACGAAATGATATTTTACAACAGACACAACGAAGTTTTATTCTGCGCAACAATTTTATAAGCTTAATAAATTTATCTAGAATATAATACCAACTTATTTTTTTTATGCTAACTCTTCAATAAAAATATTTGCAGATAGTCAACATCTCACTGGACCGAAGCCAAATCATGGATTTATATTATAGCACCCAAAACAATGATTGTTAGAATTTTTGCCTGTTTGTCTGTGCGTTTGTGCACGCTAATCTCAGAAACGGCTTATCCAATTTAGATGTGGTTTTGACTAATATATTGTGGTAAGCTTCAGTTAACATTTAGTGTATATTTCATGTCAATCGGTTCGTAAAAAAAAAGTTACGCCAACCTTTCAAATTGCTATACCTAGGTGTTGTGATGTAACGCGGGTGAAACCGCGGGGCGCAGCTAGTAGGCAATAAACTTATTTAACTCTAATTATTTAACACTTTTTACACATCTCATTAACAAAATAGAACCATAAAACAAAATATAATTAATAAGTACACTGTGTTTTCTTTTCAAGCACTGATCCAAGATGGAATCTCGGACAGAAAAATAAAATTTATGTAAATCCAGGGTGTACGCTACCTCCATACCAAACTTCATCAAAATTGGTTCAGCCGTTTGAGTCTAAAGAAGTAACAAACGTACAAACACGCTCACAAACCTTCGCATTTTTCATATTAGTAAGATACCATGAATTTCTTATAACCAACGACCACACATCGGAAGACGCAAAAACAAACAGGCAGACACGCCATAAATACTGAATGTGGGTGCATTAGCGAAGCCATATTGTTAACTGGATCACAATGGGGTCCAGTATCAAAGCGTATAGTTGGGGGTATGATGGGGTAAATATAGCGCGGTATGAGAATGATTTACCGGGACTATGGTAGGGGTGCTTGCGAGGATTTTTACGAAGAATATTCTCAGAAGTCTGGAAGAAGTCACTCAGGAGTCGGAGGGAGTCGGAAGTTTGGTAGACCTGGGCTGGAGAACTTATTTCCTTGATAATACAAAAAAGTTAATTAATAATTAATCAATTGATGAAATTAATGGTTACTTAATATTAAGGGTAGGTATATTCTTATTGTGTAAAGTGGGAGGCTCAATTAAAAATCAGATAACTATACAAATAAATTTTAATATACAAATGTGTCTCTGAAGTTAATTCAAAGTCACTTAATTTTACGAGAGAATCTCATCAGAAAACTCATTGAACAGTTTCTGATGATATAATGCATCTAAAATATGGCTGCGAGTGACAATCCTGCCTCCTGCGCGTAGGCGGCGACACGGCGCAAGGCGGCGCAGTCCTGAATGGAAACCAGTGATGCGGCACGGGAATTGGAAATTACTTCATAATAACTAAATCAGGTCCAATTCACGCACAAAATAATGCAATATTCTCAATTTTTTATGACATTAAAAAATATGTTTCCCCAAACAAATGAACCAAAATGTTTTATAGCTCGATTTAAACAACGATAGGTACGAGTACAGTAACCATTGCTAACAATTATATCAAAACATGCACCGTAAATTGTTTACTATAAAAAAAATCACCATTTTCGATGCAAAAAATTCATAAACAAAAATTTCATTAAAAAACTATCAATGGTTCTTCCACTTTGATCCGTGTCACCGCAGAACTCATAAAGAAATCATAAATAACATAACAACGCAAACGCACGAGTATGAACTAATTTCAGTAGTGACACTCCGTTCTCTGGTCCAATTTTTATATTAATATGAGTACTATCTGCGCCCCGCGGCTTCGCCCGCGTTTGGATAATATACAATAATATATCTTAATGAATTGTAGCCTATGTATTATTCTGATATGTAAGCTATATTATTGTGAAGTTTCATCAAAATCCATTCAGTAGTTTTTGCGTGAAAGAGTATTAAACATCCATCCATCCATCCATCCATCCATCCATACTCACAAACTTTCGTGTGGGCGACCGTCTCTGAACGTGGCTCGGCTCAGGTAGTGGACTGTATAACGGTGACGACGTTCGTTCGCCACGCTCAGGTAGTCCGACGGCCGCCTTTTTTTGTATGTGCCGGGATTGCCCAAAGAAACCAAATGTTTTATGGCGGTACGGAGGGAGCGGTGACTTTCACCCCGAGGCTTGCAGCTGTGTTAGATGTTTCTTCGTCGGTTGCCTGCAGTGAACTGTCTGTGAATAGTTCCTGCTCTATTATTTATCTAACTATTGTGCCACCCTGTGACGATCCCACGCAGGTAGAGGGTACGTTCCGGCCAGTCAGGGAGCCCGCTGTCTGCGAGACAAAGACGGAGGATGGTGTGCGACTGAAGGCCCTCCATCTTTAAATCCCTTCCCTGATTGGCCGTCCCGATTTGGCAAAATGTCGGTTTGTTTCCCTAATTTTGCTATCAGGTGCTCACATTTCCTCACTTATTTCCTAACCTAGTGTCCCTATCTGTCTATATCTAGGTTGATGAAGTGTGAGCCCTATTTTCCCTACCTAATGCAAGCCTTTGGGTGAAATAAAGTGACCGCCCCCTCATTTATTTACATAATACGGCAATATAACGGAAATTTACAAATACACAAATCAACCTAACTAAGATGGTCCTCCCGTCCCGCTCACGTGTCGATGCAGTCGTCCCGTACATACTCCCGCCGTGTTGAGTCCTGGCTGCGGACTCTACACCTTGGCTGGAAGGGCGACTGGATCGGTAGGGATCACGATGAGCCTCTTGGTCGGTCTGCGCAGGATTCTGCCTTTCGTTTTGACGTCTGCGACTCGTACGACGCCGTCTGGCCCCGGGTATGTTGCAGTGACGACTCCACGTGGCCACGTGTTTCGTGGCAGGTTGGTGGCGACTATGAAGACGACGTCACCCTCCTTCAGCGGCGGGCCCTTGTCATGCGGCTCCCGCCGGTGTTGGAGGTCGGGGAAGTACTCCCGGAGCCGTCGATGGCTGCGGCGGCGTGTTTCTGCGGAGACGGCACGGGATGCAGCTGTGCACGATCATTCTTGTCACGGGCCGTAGGCGAAGGACCCAGTAGTGCTGTCGGCACTCGTTGATGGTGGCTTCGACTCCGGCGTGATGCAGCTGACAGTGTATGTGGTCGATCAGGAGTCGTGTGCCGTGCTGATTGCCATCTAGCACGGGTGGCGATTACACCGTGTCGGCGACGTCATGCGCTCGTTGTATGCGGCTTTTGATGCGTATGACGCCGTCCACGTACGTCAGCGACAGCGGCCTGAGGCGGCTGCCTAATGACACGGTGTTACCCTTTTCTAGGGCGGCTATTTCTTCGGTGAAAGCATCTTGCTGTGATGCCTTGATAATTAGTGTTTCAGCGCGGCGTAAGATTGATGCGTCAAGTGTCAGGTATCGCCGCCGTGATGAAGCAGGTTTCTTCATTTCTACTGTCTTCTTATTCGTCTTGTGAGCTTGTTTCCACAGTGGATCTTTGTCTTCCCAAAATATCTTATTCTTAACCATTATTACGGTAAATGATACATCCAGCTGCTCTAACACAATAGGGCCTCGATACAATGGCTAGTTGTAAACTATTGAAGTAAACTTATATTACGGCAATAAGACATTCTGCCTGGCTTGTACAATAAAGACCGTAATACAAATGGTAAAGACAGACAAAACTATCTTACTGCTAAAATAAACTTATATTACGGCAATCAACACATTCTGTCTCGCTAATACAATAGGGCCGTAATACAATAGATAAAACTGAACCTAATACAAATGCCGCGTACATCTGGCATGCACCCATCCTGCCTCTTTCTCACGGTAGCGCGGTAATTTCTAGGAGACGGTCTGCGTGGTGTTTTACATACATCTATCAATTATCTAATGGCTACATGCTAATCTCATTATCATATATCTACTTATTTCAACTACTTAGACTTAGGTTGTGGCGCTCGTTAACATGTTCCCCGCTGTATGAGGGTTCCGCCGACATACACAATGGTTTGAGAGCACCACAACCTCTGCTACTGACCTAAGCATAGAATTAACACACGACGACCGTTGTGTGTCTGTAGCGCCTCGGAACGAGCGCACTGCAGATTTTGAGTCTTCCTCGTCTCCGTAGCAGCCTGTAGCGCCGCGGTTCGTGCGCTCTGCTAGTCTTGAGTCTTCCTCGTCTCCGTAGCAGCCTGTAGTACCGCGGTTCGTGCGTTCTGCTAGTCTTGAGTCTCCCATGCGCCCGTAGCTGGGACTGCCTGGTCGCTTGTGTAATAGCAGAGGCCAGCTCAGCACTGTCACCCCTCGGCGTCGACGGTGGCTGAAGGGCGACGGCAGCGTTCGGTCTTGATGTCGCAATCCCTGGATGTGGGAAGGTAGCTTCCCTTTGCGGCGCAGGCAGGTGTACTTGTGGACGGGGTTGCGGCGGTTCAGCTTCAGGTAACGCTTGAGTCTTCATGAAGGCAGCAAGCGCCGGAGGTGGCACAGGAGATGCCGGCGTTGCTTTCGGTAGCGTTTGCTGAACGTCTCTGTTTTCATGTTCAGTGATAGCCAGTATGTGAGTCTGGCTATCATGCAACCATGAGTCCACACGTTCAGTTGGTTCTTCGTCACCGAGGGTAGTGCGGACATCTTCATCTTCTTCATTTACAAGTGCTTCGGCTTCTAGTACGGCGACGCGTGCGGCGGCGAGTTGTTCGCGGGCGCGCGCTAATTCCAAAGCTCTTGCTGCTTTGCTGCTGTTGCTGGCTCTTGAGCGTGTTTGGTGCATGTGCAGTGGTTGTCCAGACATCGCGGCAGGCGGTGCGGCGATGGACAACCGGGCGTCAGGTATACGGCTGGACGCGGCGATATGACGCACCGGTGTAGGCGTTGCGCTGATGGGCCGTGCAGTTTCTTGAGACGCGACGATGAGCGCTGCCGGCAGTGGCGCGCCCTCAGTAGCGGTCAGTGCTACATGCGTCTCTCTTGCAGGCACGGTCTTCGTAGTGCTGGTGCGGGCCGCGCCGACATCGACAGCGGTCGGCGGGGCGTGTACAGCTGCGGTGACTCGACGTGTCTCTGCCCTGACAGTATGGGCAGACGTCGACGCCACTGCTCTTGAGCATGTTCGGTGGGTGTGCAGTGGTTGTCCGGACATCGCGGCAGGCGGTGCGGCGACGGACAACCGGGCGTCAGGTATACGACTGGACGCGGCGATATGACGCACCGGCGTAGGCGTTGCGCCGATGGACCGTGCAGTTTCTTGAGACGCGACGATGAGCGCTGCCGGCAGTGGCGCGCCCTCAGTAGCGGTCAGTGCTACATGCGTCTCTCTTGCAGGCACGGTCTTCGTAGTGCTGGTGCGGGCCGCGCCGACATCGACAGCGGTCGGCGGGGCGTGTACAGCTGCGGTGACTCGACGTGTCTCTGCCCTGACAGTATGGGCAGACGTCGACGCCACTGCTCTTGAGCATGTTCGGTGGGTGTGCAGTGGTTGTCCAGACATCGCGGCAGGCGGTGCGGCGACGGACAACCGGGCGTCAGGTATACGACTGGACGCGGCGATATGACGCACCGGCGTAGGCGTTGCGCCGATGGACCGTGCAGTTTCTTGAGACGCGACGATGAGCGCTGCCGGCAGTGGCGCGCCTTCAGTAGCGGTCAGTGCTACATGCGTCTCTCTTGCAGGCACGGTCTTCGTAGTGCTGGTGCGGGCCGCGCCGACATCGACAGCGGTCGGCGGGGCGTGTACAGCTGCGGTGACTCGACGTGTCTCTGCCCTGACAGTATGGGCAGACGTCGACGCCACTGCTCTTGAGCATGTTCGGTGGGTGTGCAGTGGTTGTCCAGACATCGCGGCAGGCGGTGCGGCGACGGACAACCGGGCGTCAGGTATACGACTGGACGCGGCGATATGACGCACCGGCGTAGGCGTTGCGCTGATGGGCCGTGCAGTTTCTTGAGACGCGGCGATGAGCGCTGCCGGCAGTGGCGCGCCCTCAGTAGCGGTCAGTGCTACGTGCGTCTCTCTTGCAGGCACAGTGCTGGCGCGGGCCGCGCCGACATCGACAGCGGTCGGCGGGGCGTGTACAGCTGCGGTGACTCGACGTGTCTCTGCCCTGACAGTATGGGCAGACGTCGACGCCACTGACGGGGATGAAAATCCCGCAGCTCCTTCCGTAGTCGTTGTTTCGGTACAGGACTGCGGCTCCGTAGCGACACTACATGTCGGGGCTTCTTCATATTGTTTTCTTCTCTTTTCCCCACATGAGCGTGTCACCGGCATATTGGCTTCTTCAGGAACATCCGGCTCGACAGGACCAGACAATGTGGGCGACCGTCTCTGAACGTGGCTCGGCTCAGGTAGTGGACTGTATAACGGTGACGACGTTCGTTCGCCACGCTCAGGTAGTCCGACGGCCGCCTTTTTTTGTATGTGCCGGGATTGCCCAAAGAAACCAAATGTTTTATGGCGGTACGGAGGGAGCGGTGACTTTCACCCCGAGGCTTGCAGCTGTGTTAGATGTTTCTTCGTCGGTTGCCTGCAGTGAACTGTCTGTGAATAGTTCCTGCTCTATTATTTATCTAACTATTGTGCCACCCTGTGACGATCCCACGCAGGTAGAGGGTACGTTCCGGCCAGTCAGGGAGCCCGCTGTCTGCGAGACAAAGACGGAGGATGGTGTGCGACTGAAGGCCCTCCATCTTTAAATCCCTTCCCTGATTGGCCGTCCCGATTTGGCAAAATGTCGGTTTGTTTCCCTAATTTTGCTATCAGGTGCTCACATTTCCTCACTTATTTCCTAACCTAGTGTCCCTATCTGTCTATATCTAGGTTGATGAAGTGTGAGCCCTATTTTCCCTACCTAATGCAAGCCTTTGGGTGAAATAAAGTGACCGCCCCCTCATTTATTTACATAATACGGCAATATAACGGAAATTTACAAATACACAAATCAACCTAACTAAGATGGTCCTCCCGTCCCGCTCACGTGTCGATGCAGTCGTCCCGTACATTTCGCGTTTACAATATTAGTAGGATTAACTTCTCTCTTCCCACAGACGTATAAGAGGAAACCAGACATTACAGCTTAATTAGTATTTAAACGGGTCTAATTCGCGCACAAACGAATATCAAAATATATAATTTTGACATACCTCGACGTTTCGACCTTACAGATACCTATCTAGTGAAGCCAGTCGTGAAGCCAACCGCCATATTGATGAGTGACGCTAGCGACATTTTAGCAGCGTGTTCTACTTCTCAAAAAATTTAGTCAAATCCAGAAAATAATTATTAATCTACTTGAATTTTATGAACGTATGCATAGTTTACTTGTCAGTCTTACTTCGACCCAGCGTTAAAGTCATTTTTTTTGGCTTCACTAAATATCGGTAATGCTCAGTCTGCTTTCTCTTAAATGTCTGTGTCTCGGATCAAGCACTTTCTTGATAGTATTGTCTGCGGGAGAAATAATAGCAGCCTTTTTTTAATCTTGATGGGTAACTACTGTGGTTACTCGATTGGTTCTCGCTCAACCAGTCGACCTCAAGAAGTATCAAGAAGTTATTTTGACTCTTCTTTTTTTTTTGGATGCGCTTTTGTTTTAAGTTTAGTTTTGATCAACAATTTTGGTAAATTCGACTGTTTTAATAAAATGCTATTTGTTATAGATACAGAGCATTCACTGACGGTATTTTTGTAGTAGGTAAGTATACTGATTCTTAGATGGTTTTTATGACTATAAGCATCTGTTTTGCCCCATTTTTTCTGTTTTCTGCTACCTGTCAAAATATTATAACATACTTTGTTTGACCCGTCATGATTTGCGAATAGTATTATTACTCAAACATACAAACTCCTACTCCTACATTCATAGCTTTCTTACAACATCACAATCAAAATAATTCAGTAGGTACCTACCTACTAAGTTGGAATAAAACACATTACACATTATTTACAAGATTTACACGCTAAAAAATTTGACACCGCGAACTAAGATCGTGAGTCAAAACGAGTTATCGTTCGAGAACCGTTAGTAACCCCCGATTATTGTTTAAAGATACGCCCACGGGCCGTATTGAAGCCGCTCTGTTGTCCCAACAGACGGAGTCTCACCACACAATGTTCTATGACACACGCCTTGATTTATCACCTGGATTCGTATGGAACCTTATTAATTAGAATTTTTATATGAAAGCGGATTGAAAGGAGTGACATCTGGTTTCAATCTAAACGATTTATAGCTTGTCTCAGGCTTTGATGGCAACTTTTGTGTGATGAAAGGGAAGATTTTTGACAGCATCTTCCGTGGTAAATATTTTAAC
This sequence comes from Hylaea fasciaria, assembly GCA_905147375.1. Lineage (NCBI taxonomy): Eukaryota > Metazoa > Arthropoda > Insecta > Lepidoptera > Geometridae > Hylaea > Hylaea fasciaria. The sequence goes on along the minus strand of LR990213.1, from coordinate 858,190 downwards.
TATTGTCTTTCTAATTCCCATGTAAATGGTCCTAAACTCAGACGCACTGTCCGAGTGCGTTTGAGTTTGATGACATAAAAATGTAGTATTCTAAGTCGGACACTGCACTGCAAATTTTTTCATTCGAATACAATACATGCTCGTAGTCAATACTTAAATAGGTGACAGTAGGGATTGTGTGTCATAAAACATTATAAAGTTTCATTTTCCTAACTTTCATTCGATATGCGTCACGACACGACGCGTAGTTTTCATCAACCGATTCTGGTAACACCGATACTTGTTATCCAAGAACTAATTAACATCAATAAGGTCCAATCAGAACGAATTCCAAATTCAAAAGTTGTGGGTACACGGATAGTGTCGTTGACACGAATGGCGCGAACGGATGTCTAACGTATTTAACAATAATAATTAGCTGCCAGTGTTCGAGCATTGCAAACGTATCCCTAAATACCGTAAATCTCGACACCGCTCAAACCATTTTGTATTCTAACTATTGGGAATTTGGTATAAAGTTGTATGGTAAGTGTTGGTGGTTAAACCCTTCTAAGTGTGAGCTAAGTATTGATGTCCAAAAGTCATTCGTATGAACATTGGATGATCTGTAGAAGTCAATTAATAAAACATGCGATGATCGCTGGATTAAAATTAGCTGTTACTCAGTGTGTGTATATTTGCTTAATTTAGGTCCGTAACGGTACGGTTTAAAGGTTATTATTGCGTATCCGGTGATATTTTTCTGCAGAATTGTCATTGTGCAGAAGTGCGTATTTAAATTGGCATAAGAACCAAAATGCTCTATGCTATTTCAAAAATTTTGCTAATCTCCCCTAATAAAATAACGTTAAAGTTTTACGGCGTTAAATAACCGTTAATAACGGAATTTGAATCGTTAATCAATATTGCGTTTCGCTATTTAGGCGGTAGCTGTCAAAATGTCAAATAATATTAAAGTTGAATGGCAAAGATTATGAAATATACAGACGGGATCATAAAGTAACAATATTTACCTGACTAAATGAATAGTGAACTATAGCATAATATATTTTCACTAATTATTTATAGTGCTGTAATCGAAAATTACGTGTTAAAAAATTCGTTCGGTTTTCAAACACGAACTATTTATAAAAAATCTTTGAATCCGATTGTAGCGTTTGTTGACTTGAATATAAAACAACTTGTTTATATACAAATAAATGAAATAATATTTTACCGTTATATTTGCGTTATTTTGAGTCAAATTAATTTAGATAATTTAATTAAATATTTCGGAAATTAAAAATAAATCTGCATCATCTCTATTTTGCAAACGCCATTCATCCCCCGTAGGTAGGTACCTACCTAATCTTTGGCGCCCGATCGGCAAATCGACCCTTAATTACTGGCGGGGTGGATTGATGACAACCCCGATATTTTGTCGCTCATTTGACGGTCTATTAATTTAGCTCAAATTTAAACGGTTTTGGTTAAAGCGATTTCAGATTTTCGGAAAATAGACCCTTGAGAGAAACGATTCTTTCGCGCTTTACTTTGTATCAATATTTCAAAAAACACGCAAAATTTTGATGGGTTACTAACATTGTAGATGCAGTGACGACTGCGTAGATGCAGTGACGACTGCGTAGATGCAGTCTACCTGCCCTAAGTTCGTTAAATGATGGTAGAGACACATGAATCGAGTTATTTAACTACCTACTTGAAAGATTTTTTGGCACTTACGTATTATAATTTAAGTACGTAACTGCTTATTGCTTGTATACGACCAAAATAGAACAGAATCATATCGTGAATATATAACCGCTGTATATATGTGTAGGTGAGTGGTATATTTTGTCTTCTCAAGTAGATATAATAAAATTGGAGTACCTATATGTACAAAGGTAGAGAAGAATTTTGCTGTTTTTACTGATATTTTGTGCCAACTAAATGTTTTGCATTTTTTTATTTACCCCAAGTGTTATTGTATTCGTAGCCTATAACAATTAAGATTATTAAAAAGCTCAACTCAAAACAAACTCATTTTTATAATAAAATATATCAATCCATTGATCAGATACCAAGATAAATATAGAGACTTAATTGATAGTTATTTAATTAGACGAAAAGGTGAGAAGTTAACCTTTGCTTAAGGCAATAAGCTTACCATTAAAAAACATCGCGAAAGTTCTAAGCAAGTGACAGTTTGTAGATCAGTTAACGATTAGCGCTGTTATCTATTTTACTCTAATTGGCACCTTTTTACAAGGTTCTTGGTGTTTACATGAAATCTTGCAGCTCTTGCGAGTGAATAACATTGATTCAGTTCGCGTTGTTCTTTTGAGTTGAAATGCATTGGCAAGTTCAACTCCTAGATCAAGGATGTATGTGTCATTTGACCCATACTATAAGTCTATAATTATAAACGTCAAACGAAGGATTTTACCATTAGGCACAATTATTTGTGCGTGGTCAAGCCGATGATAATATTATGGTTTTATGAAGTAACTCAGGTAACACAAATTGAGAGGACCTATTCTCCTTTTTTTGAAGCGGGTTAAAGCATAGAAGCTCATAGTGGCATTGTGCAATGCAGTGCAGTTTAAAATATTTCATAAGAATGTTAAGAATTACCTACAATGTTACATGATGTACTTAGCTACATCATGTAACGTGTGCTATTTTTTTATAATTAATCTGCTAGTCAAATTAGAACATTTGAAATCAATGTCTCAATGAAATGTCACAAACTATTCCAAAGCCACTCCATTGAGATTCGATTAAAACGTTCTTAAATTAGCAAAATTGACACCTTGGTGTACCTAAGTACTTGAATGATTGCCATTACATTCGTAACACTTACCATCACGCTAATGAACTGCTCGTCTCATCACACAATTGTATAAATGAAATCCACTTTTAGCCATTTCTAAAAAAAAAAAAGTTTAATTTCAACCCGTCAACGTCCATGTCGCGACGCAAACCCAATTCCAGGGTTTTTACGATGTATCTGTCAGACAGCATCGTTCGATGTCAGCCAATCTAACTTTGTAGGGAACCAGCGTTTATAGCAATTGTATGTTGTAGCGAGATTGGGTATAAAACGAGTGGCTGAATTAGAATTAAGAGAAATTAGTTAAAGTGTTTTGTTTGTAGAATAAGCGCAATTTTACAAGTGAAAAGTTTATCACGTGAAGTAATATAAAAACAAGATGAGTACGAAGTAACATGAAAATGAACGGAATATTATTGAGAACGACGCGTAGTCGGTGACAAAAAAAATCTATTGTTTTTTCTTGTATTATATAATTATCGGAAGTAAATGATTAAAACTGATTTAAAATTTGTAGCAGCAGAAAATTTATAGGTATTCGCAAATGGTATCTACCTAGTGTGTGATAGTTTGTCTTTCTAGAAATAACCAAAGTTTACTGAAACTACAACCTACTAGCAACACATTAGATAAACATACAATTCACTGTAAGTTTTTGATGAAATATCAGTTTGCTTAAAGTTAATCTCGCGAGTAAACGAATAATTTTATTTAGAGGTAGGTATGTAAGACTTTGACGAAAATATTAAATTATCTTCTGAGATTAGTTAGTAAGTAGTAGAGTTATCTCATGTGAAAGTTGATAGTAACCTAACCTAACTCCTAGCTTTACTCGTTTTACAGTAACATTTAGAATCCTAATGTATATTATTAGCCTCGCTTACATTAAAAATGTGAAGATTGTGTGTGTTTGTCTATGATACAACTCTATACTGAAGCGGGTGAACGGATTTTGATGTAATTTCGCATACAAACCTGGAACTCCTCGAAAAAAGTATGATACTTTCGTGAAAGTAAACTCGCAGAACACCCCTAGTGTAATCTACATCTAAATCGTGTTAGTTACACCATTTATAACTCAAGAACGGCTGGACAGATTTTCATAATCTTTGTTGGATTCGTCTTCGATTCGAATACCTTTAAATATTAATATATATGAAAAAGATAGAAATGATAATCCATTTTCTCATACCTTTATGACAAGACATCTGTCGGAACAGCTAGTTACGTACTTAGTGAATCATTAAATCACAATATGACAACACCCAATACAACAACAACATTATATTAATGTTGTCATATTCCGCTCTCTACATTATTCCGTTATTTATTTCTTGTTTTCGTCTCGTATCTTCGAGATACAATCAAAAGTTTTCGCGTATCTCAATCAAACTTTTTTAAATGTTCCGCTGTTTTGCCACCCCGACAAATGTCATATTTCCACCCCCTCACCCCCCCCCCCCCCTGAGTGGCAATAATTCCGTTTTCCGTTATTGTCTTTTTTTATTTTGCCATATAATATATAATTTGTAGGGTAATCGTGAAAGTTTGATGAGTAACGTAAAAACAAAAGGTTGGTGGGTGATTGCTTTTTGTTATCTATGAGAATTGGATAGGTAGGTTTTTTAGTGATGATAAATAAATAATTACCTATATTATGTACAAAAGAGATTATAGTTTGTGGAAAGTGGTCTTGATCTTTGTTTACTGGAAATGTTTAAAATTTTGAGTTGAAAAAGAATTAGGATTATGAATTTTGATGATGAATTTATATTGTACCTACTTCGGCTTAGTCCTAAAATCATGTCAGGGTGTTTTGATGAGCTTTTCTTACATCTGTAAGTTACTTAATTTACTTATTTTGGTAAGTACTAAGTATATTTGAAGTATTTGATTTTGCTAAACCGATACAGCTATATAAAATAAATTTCTATAATATTATTAATAATCATACCTAATACAAGAAAATGTATAAACTTGCAGATTCCTTAGGCGGTAACTACAAATCGCCATAACAACATTTCACCGATACCGACGCATCGTTTCAAAAGTTATGCGCAAACATAACTTTACTTAAAAGTCGTTTAAAAATAAATTGCAAAATACAAATTACTGAATACAACATCGATATGGCGTTCGAGCAATAATCGTCAGTATGTAGCTTAAATGGTCTTTAGAGTAGGATTGTAAGCGATGAGCTTACAGAGGGTTACCGATAGATAGGCACCTTTGACACTATAAAGGCACTAGTAAACAGGCGAACTTTTTCTTACGTTTACAAGTCGAAACCGCTGAACCGATTTTGGTGAGTTTTCGTATAGTGATAGATTGAATTTTGGACAAGGACACATGTTAAATTTTCGCGCTGACAAAGTCATAGGCACAAACAAGGTAAGTAATTAACGCGTCAAGCTAGCCCACCTTGGCTAGAGTTAAACCACTGAGCTATCACCATGGCTTAAACATTACTGCAAGGTGTTTACAAAAACTTTGCTGAAAATACGACGACGATACATAACTGTGTGCCTATTGTGAGTTTTTAGGCGCTCGACATAGTACGCGTCAACGCGCGCTTTGTATGAAGAGGTTTCGTTCATAAGCGCGGCGGTAGGGGCACTGTACAGGATCTTCATACAAAGCGCACGTTAACGCGTAGGGTAATTTCCAGGATAGATGCCCGGCTCGGATAGATGCCTCAAATTCAAAAACTATGATTTCCCGGCTAGTTTTTGCTGTCGTTGATATTGCCAAACGAGAGACATCCCCGCACCTACCCGCTACCCCCCGCGAGGTAACCCCTGACCCGTCGTGCATTCCATCTATACTCAATGAAAGATTTGGTGCGACGAAAAAATTGCTAATTCTTTTTCTACAGCATTTTTGAGGAACTAGAACTTTTTAAATGGTGACTAAATAATTTATATTTTGTATCCAAATGTTACATTGGACTGTATACTAACACTAAAATCATTTTTTTTTTAATATTTATTGAATACACATTCCTGAATATAAAAGGCGTCTATCCTCTACGAAAAGGATAGACGCCTCGATTTATTTTCGCCTGTGTTTAACCATACAAAACAAATAATTCCCATTATTTTCAAACGATGTAACTACATTAGGGTATAGATGCCTCGGAAAGGAAACTTCTTTCGTGAGGCGTCTATACCCTAATATGATTATAAAGAAAATACACTTTTTACGAACATTTTTAATTAATGTCTGTGTTTAGATTTTACTTCCCATCACGAATACCTAATTTCAAACTGAAAAAGTGTTTTATTATCAATGAGGCATGTATCCCATAACTGGTTTTGACGCATAGAGCAACTATCCGCCATAGGGCATCTATACTTTCAAAAATAGAGGTCTGGGAAAATCGATATAGATTAGTAAATATCAACAGTGATGTTTTCTTTTTCCTTCAAAGTGGTAGTCGAAAGACCAATCTATTAATATGTGTGATAAACGTTCAGATCCGTTAATTAAAATGGGAAATATAAAGCGTTTTCAAAAAGTATGGCAACTATCCTGGACTTACCCTACTATGTCGAGCGCGTAAACTTTCCGCAAAAACTCACACTCGGAGCACTGTATTATAAAAAAAAACTTATTTTTATACACACAACTATAAGTATAATGGTTAAAACAAATCCGTTCGCTCCCGCGCCCTCTCATCGCTCGCACCGCTCGACAATGGTAATGTCCACTGTGAATTATAATTATTACCTGTTTAATGTATGTCTTCTTCAGTTAAAGCATTGGGTGTCCCTATTTTTTGTTGTCAAACGAGCAATACGAATGGGCGACCCGCTGCGTGGTTATTGGAAAAAAATATATTATTTTTTGTTATTTATTTCTTGTATTTTGTAGCCGCCTTGTCCTTGATGCGTTTCCGATTTTGCTTTAGAAGTGGTGTTTGAAGACTTCTGTTTTGATTTTATTCTTTTAGAAATACCTTTGTTAATCTTTGTTAGTTTTTGTTAATGTGGGTATCGTGTCATTATTGTTTTTAACTTAGCTTTATATTCATATGGAAACAATTGGCACTGACCTCTTTCATTAATTATTATTATTTGATGTAGTATTATGTTAGCAGTTGTATGCTCGGACGATAGCCCATAAGTAGTGGGTTTGAAACCAATTAATCAACTAAAAAGTAGCACTTGAGGAAAACATCTTTAATAACATCGTGGTGGTACAAATTAGTGTCTTTTGTGACGGTCGGGTCAGCTACCATCCTTTTCAAGGTGTAAAAACAGCAGACCTTGACAGCCAGATCCATTTTACTCTTGGGTGTTTTGGCATTTTCGACCACATACTAAAATCTATACCACATACTAAATATCAAGTGAGATTGAATCATTAACCGTCTTACCACAAAAGCTTAGACTAGTGTTAAACTGTTTCTAAAATTTCGTTCGACAAAATCGAGATCTTTCACTCGCGTTTTCTTACTCAACCCTGGTATTCCTAATTATCTTACTTGCGAATTTGTTGATGTAGAAAAAGCGAGGGTGAGACGTCGAATTGCGGGGAAAATATTTAGAATCATGTTCAACTCTTGTTTAAATCTTTTGTGGTAAGTTCGTAATAGTTTAACATTTAAAAACCAAATTGTTTGAATTCTTAAATGTTATCTACCTACCAATAAAAAAAAAAACTTTAAAACTTTATCTTTATCCAATTCCAATCAAAGCCAATGTCAAATTGACACGTTTGAATTTAAATTAAGAATTCGATTGACGCTTCTCTATCATGGTCAAATGAGCACTGCGCGTTCAAATGGAAAATATATGAAAAATATTTATTTACAAAACTATTATAATTGTGTCCACCAAAACACAATTGTACCTTAAGGTAAGGCATTAAAAACCACATTTATTTAAATTCTCTAATTTGATATGCAATGTGATGTTGTTCAACATTTATCAACAAAATTATTTTTTATGATCTTCAAAATGCAACTGCACCTTATTGCAATTGATTAAGGAACAAATACGATGATAATTCTTTATTTTAGGTGAATATTGTAAAGTGGTTTGATTATTCGATGGGTCCAGTAGCAATGCTCATTGAATCGGAAAGATCGGATCTCCCGAACACATTCCGATGAAGGAACAGGAGTTACTAATGTTTCGGTTTTACAAACAAAACAATACGTGGGATACCTTGGGAAGATTTTGGAAACATAAATCCTTAAAGACTTTAGTAATTAGCGGTCGATTAGTCATCTTATCGGAAAGTCGACGAGTTAGGTTCGACTTTGACCAGACTACGCTCCGAGAGGTAGCGAGTTCGAATCCAAGTAAATGACTACCCTGAAACTGCCTTGTGAGTGCAACCTGAGTTGTGTGCTACCCTGTAACTTTCAGGATAGCACATAACTCGACGAAAATCTATTCTATTTCCATATTCAACCTAACAAAAAGGTCGTTTTTAGATATTCAAATACTTTTGTTTACACAAAGACAAAATAAAAAGTAAAACTAAAACTAAGTAATAATAATAATAACAACCTAATCTAATAACCAGCTGCCAATGTTCAACGTTCCCAAAACGCAGGCTGCATTGCCACGTTGTATGGCAATGCTTAATCTTTGGCTAAAATAAAGGCCAGCATTTTGGTCACGCGTGGCTAAGGCCAGACACCCAGGTCTTTAATAATTCTATGGGCTCCCGGTCCCAATGGCTTCAGTGTTTCAACCCCAAAAGGCACAAATATCAATATATATATCTACACTAATATTATAAAGAGGAAAACTTTGTTTGTTCGGTTGTAATGAATAGGCTCCGAAACTACTGAACCGATTTGAAAAATTCTTTCACTGTTGGGAAGCTATGTTATCCCCGGGTGACACAGGCTACCTTCTTTGGCGTAAAAATTAATGGTTCCCGCGGGATAGTAGTTAACGCGGGTGAAACCGCGAGGTGCTTCTAGTATACTTATATAATAATATCAATACCGCTATCAAGAGCCTATATTTGCGCCTTTTGAGGCTCTCAGCTGATTCTGTCGCCGCACCAGACCTAGTCTCAGTCCCTGAAAAATGTATCCGAATACTTGTATAATGTAGATATGTTTTATAAATTTTATCAACCATTATTTACCAAAATATATTCTTTGTTTCCTAAACAAGAACGACATTCATTAGTCTTCACAAGAACTGGAGAAAACAATAAAAACATTTCAAATCTACCACATAAACCGTGTTACGTGCAAGCGGTACGTGACGGCGATATCGAGATGGGATCGCGCTTACCATCGCGCTGGTCACAGTTCGTTCACTTCTCGGAAGGGTCACCTTACCGGGTAATCGGAAACTGAAGTGAGGTAGCAATGGTGTATCGGTTCCTGGAACAGGGATGGTGAGGGCCGTCGAAAAGGGTTTACATAACAATGTAACAAGCTATGTTACTCCTCACTCTATGTAAGATCTATCTGTCTAAAAAATTATACTAGAGACATTTAACTAGCTGAGCCCCGCGGTTTCGTCCGCTTTCACTATAAGCTACCGTCAATTTTTACGGCATAAAAAGTATCCTGTTTCCTTATCCAGGAATTAAAGTATCTGTATACCAAATTTCATCAGAATTTGTTCATCCGTTAAGGCGTGAAGAGAAAACACACACAAACATTCGCATTTATAGTACTTATTAGAACGATTACTAAATCATTGCCCGCGATTCGTTTTAGCATACTACAGTTAGTCGAGATTGAAAGTACCTATCCTATCTTTTCACAGGATTCAAACTATTTCCATACCAGGGGGCTCTACCATGACGTCTTATTGCGATCCAATAGAGGACCTAAACAGAATTGATTCACTTTAAACAATAGTAATACATGGCTTTCAATATCATTTAGGTAGACGTCAATCCCTTTAGATTTATAAATCAACCAAAATTGAGCGTCAAGATGTTACAACAAGACGTCATGGTACGAATAAGTAGTAAAACGATTCCGTTTAGTTCCTCAATTGGATCGCAATAAGACGTCATGGTAAGCCCCAGTTCCCAATTCAAATAGGGACGGGGTCGTTTCGCACAGCGATGCGAATTGTGGTGCGAAACGCCCATCCCAAGAAAACCTACGACTTTGGCAAAGCGAGAGAATAGGACTCACAATCGTTATCAAACCAGCGCAAGACAGATGTGATTCCCGCGACGAGGTATTACTTACCCGCGATTTCTAGGAAGACACCCACGTGCGCCTTGTACCGAGTTACATATTAATATTGCCGATGGTATAGAGGCGGGTGGAAGAGGCAGGGAAGTAATGACTTTGCAATATATTTTTTTAGGGTCCCGTACCCAAAGGGTAGAACGGGACCATATTACTTAGGCTTCACTGCCCGTCCTCCTCGTGTCTGTCTGTCACCAGGCTGTATTTCAACCAGGCTGTATCTCATGAACCGTGATAGTAAGACAGTTGATGTTTTCACTGATGATGTATTTCTGTTGCCGCTATAACAACAAATACTAAAAAAACATTAAAATAAATATTTAATGGGCTCTCTACAACATATTATGTTATTGCCGTTTATATAGATAATGGTACGGCACCCTTCGGACGCGAGTCCGACTCGCACTTGACCGTTTTTTTAATGCGTATATAGGTAGGGACGTGTTTGACGTTATCTCGCCTTATTGGTTTAGTTCTTAATGGATCTGCAGCATAGCGCTTACTATCAATTCACAATCGGCACGTCTAATCCAAATGACGCCTACCTAAATGATATCGAAAGTCATGTATTACTATTATTTAAAGTGGAAACAATTCTGTTTAGGTCCTCAATTGGATCGCAATAAGACTGGTAAGCCTCCTGTTTAATTCTAGTTTATTATACCTTCGCTTCTTCGTCCATGCCAGATCCATATTCTGGACATCCGTGGTCCAGCTCTGTGGTCCTCATGTGGCCACAGCGCCATTTATTCTTTGTCTATGGACCATTGTCCGCTATTAGTCCTGTCCCATTGTGCATTTCTGAATTGATTAGAGCACGCGATGTGATATTTGTGTTGGGGTTGGTGGATTTTTTACAAGGTAGGGGGCGATTGAAACAATGCGACTAAAGCAACTATCCAAACCACTACGGATAGAGTCATCGGTTATTCGATTTAAAAAAAAACAGAGATTTTCCGTCTCGCCAATACATGGTATATTTATCAAACCCCGTTTGTATAGGTCTACAAAATGATAACTAGCTTTAAAAAAATCATGCCTGTTGTATGGGAGCCCCCTTAAATATTTTATTGGGTTTTTTTAGTATTTGTTGTTATAGCCGTTACATAAATACTAACCTTTCACGGTTTATGCGATACAGCGTGGTGACAGACGGACAGATGGACGGACAGAGGAGTCTTAGTAATAGGGTCCCATTTTACCTTTTTTAGTACGGAATTCTAAAAGAATAGGTATGAAAAGTTCATCCATTGTGGTGACATCAATCAAACTACTGATTACTTAAAACAATTGCCTTCCAGTACCTTAATGCATTATCATTTATGTTTTATCTTGTATTTAATTACTAATTAATTAATATTAGCCCAAAGACAAGGTATCAGTTAAGTAATAAATTACACTTTAACCACAAACGACTCAATAGATCACCCATCTAATACCTCACATAACATAAGCAAACTAATGACTTTTAGAAAATAAAACTGGGCAAGTGAGTGATGACTAATTAACGGAGGGTTCCGCATATAATTTACTTCAAACGCGCAACAAAACCAAAGATGCCCTGCAACATGGAAAAGAGGCCGATGTTTATTTCCAAACTATCACATTTTTATTATTTTTTGCATAGATTTTGAACATTTTCTACTACCAGCACTTCATTAAGTTAATTAGGACGCGATCAGTGCTGGGTGTTCATAATACTAGTTAGGTGAATTTCATATTAAATCTTATAAGTATCATCATCAAATATTAAATCTCATTTCATATTAAATCATTTTAAATCTATATAATAAAACAATACATAAACATAATCTGGAAACTTACACAATGACATTAATAAATCGACGATAGGTACAAACATTGCTTTGGATTTTTAATGTGTAATAATTATTTAATGTTAGATATTAATTAAGTACGCACATAATTTTACTAGAGAACTACAAACACCAGCCCGTTTTTGTAACAATATTAAATAAGTAAATGGTTCCGTTTTTACACTCGGATCCCTTGGGCGCCTTCGAACCCTAAAATGAAGCAATAAAACAGCTAAAGGCTGTATAATCTATTAACACTCGGGCACCGGTGGCTGGGCCTAAACGACCACACTATACTCGTAGATTTGTAATTTATTTCCATTTATCGAAACCTTACCAAAACAATTTTCAGCTCATCACCCAAAAATACTCTTTACACCTTCAAAAATACGGCTCACATTATTTTCTTCAACGCTCAACTTTAATTGGTCCTCAAATTCGAATTGACACTTTGAAAACAGTTGAATGCTTGTCCTCGTTATTCAGAAGCTCAATAATCGACTTTGTGTCCAAACGGATAAGGTGTATAGATGGTTTAGGAGAGGAAAAAATGGTGGAAGCGTTCAGGTATGTTGGGGGCCGCAAATGCCGCAATAAATAAATACACTAGGAGTTTGACAAATGAGTGAACACTATCTTTGTGTTTGCGGGCTCTGTGAAGCCGTGTGTCCTGCTAAGAACAAGCATCGTTTTGTTTTATGCACTCTAAAATATGTTCCGTTGAGAAAAGAAAAAGCTATGTAAACATTGTTAAGTAGAGTCGGCAACAAAATTCCCTGAACATAATGTCATCCAATTTATTTTCTCTGCATAATAATATGTACATAATTATACATACAATGCATTAAAAATTTCCGAATATATTATGTAGGTACTGTTTTGTATTACATACACTTACTTTATAGGCTAGCATTGGAACGATAATTGGCCGACGACATCAAAAGAGTCGCAGGCAACCGGTGGATGCAAGTGGCAATTTGTCGTTCGGTGTGGCGGTCTAAGGGGGCGCCCTATGTTCAGCAGTGGACGTCTTCAGGCTGATGATGATAATTGGATCACTATCTCATCTGGTGTAGTGGTCGAAGGTAATTGTGGGGTAGGTATCACTAACCTGTAGGTTTGGGCGTATTTGAAAAGTCCAAATCACTATTCACATGTAAATTTGCACACGACAATACAGCCTACTTACCTACATCGAGTTCGCAAAACAGGATACCCACGGCCCCAGACTGGTCTACCATCTAAATATAAGATCAGCGCAAGCCCTAACGACACCGCCACAATAACCAGAACTTTAACCCATCAAATGTCATCAACCTGTCATGACAGACCCATGGAAAAATCGTCATACTCGAGATCGTCACGCGAAGACAATCTCGGAATCTAATACAATCACGACCACGACCATACTTAAGATGGCACCGATAATGCATTATGACTTAAATTATTAAAATTTATGTCTTATTCCCGAGTTCTTAGAATTTATTAATCGGTAATATGAATTCTGAAGGTGGTTTACGAGGTTTAGAAGCGAATCTGATATTTTTTATTTTTTTTTGTGTATCATGTCTTTTCAAGTTTAGTGTGAGATTTATTTTAATGTGACCTTATTTGCATAGTTATAGTTTGTAATGATGGCTTGAGTTTTGTTAAATTGATATTTTTGTCAACGCTGACTAAATTAAAATATGTACCTACCTATTAGAATGTATAAAGCCAAACGTATTTTAAATTTGTTTAGTGTAATAATTTCTACGAATCGACAGATATCGAAAATTATTTTTAGATACTTTGGTAATTGTAGTTGACGATGTATTGTCTTTTTTTGGTGATTATTGGCTAATAACAATAAATTGAGTTCAACGCCATCTAGTATTTAAACCGCCTCATTAGCTCGAACAGGAAGCTTAGTGCGTTCGTTAGCTCTCAGGCTTTTTGAACTCGCTCCTACAATACTCACATTTGCGACCGCAGTTGATAAACAAATAGCAAGTAACTAGCAAAAGCAGCACAAAAACAATAGTTCTCAACAATCACACACCTCGATTAGCGAAATGCCAAAGAATAATGAAAATAATGACGACAGTCGGACCACCGCGCACATTTCGTTTACTAAGCTATCTAATTATATCCCAAGATGGAGTGGAAACCCAAGAAAATTGCCCCGACATCGAAATCAAGGTAGGTAATTGCTTTAGGTAGCTACTGGTCTTACTCATTCCGATGGCGTCGTCGCTGTCGCTTTCACTCTTCTTTGGTATCATATTGCTATCTCTGTCTAGGTTTTAGATTTATAATTTTTAGGAAGAAATCTTGATGTAAAGTTTAGATCGGGGTGGGGTAATTTGTACCTACGCGCGAGGTGTGTAGGGTTGAAATGGTTTCGTTTTGAAATCGCATGTGCAGTACTGATTGATTGTAAATTGGTTGCAGAAATGTAATTTTGGATCTATCAATTGAATGCTTTATATCTATTTGATGGAGATAAAATTAATGCAAGCAATTTACAATCAATATGCTCATCATGTATCACATCAGCAACCATAATGATCATCATGTGTGTCAAACATGAGTTTGACGGCCGATAATGTTTATGGTGAGCCGATTGCGAAGCATGGAAACGTGGGTTCAATCCCTCGAATTCAGGGGGTTATGGAGCGTTTCGCCCGCGCCTGGTTCGCCTCACGGTACGAATCGACCCAGTGCCTACTCATTGTCAATTCCATTGCGAAACACCCAATTCAAAAAAAGATAGTCAATTTGCACCTCATCCTAAAGCTTCAGTCTGGAGTGTAAGAACCGATGGAAAAAAGAAGTTTAATATTCTTAGTTGAAAAAAAATCAAATCAGAGAAGTATAGGTATATACTAGTAGGTACCCAACTTATAAGGCGCGTCGTGAATCTTCGTTCGCGCAGAAAAGAAAGTATGGTCCGAAGATTAACGAAATAATGCGTAAAACTTACAATCAACCTAAGATCACTAGTATAAGGTTCATAATACACTGCAGCGTTTAGTTCCATCTCACTTTAAGCTCGCTAAGATGGCGGCGGCTGCCGACCAATAGCGGTCAATAGCATTTCCGGCGCTTTGAAAATTCATCTTCTGCGCAGGTATATCGGTAAGCCATATCAGTTGGGTACTACTGTACTAGGGTAGCATAGATCACAAGAAGGCTTCTTCTATTGTACCATACTATAATGTGTGTGGGTATTTGCCCCGTTTTTGAGTATTTGTGGGAGCGTGGTCCGCTTACAGCCGAAATTAATATTGTATCTCCTATCCAAGATTGAAATCGATCTTGGATACCTGCCTATCGTTCGATCGATTTCCAATCTGCGTGCCTTTATAATCCAATCCACGGATCGGTTATTAGCACGTTTGACCCTAAAAATGGATTGTGATATCAATCCCAGATAGCAAAATTTGGATTGGATTGATTATTAGTTTCGGCCGTTAGTAGGTACTTCTTTATCTAGTTAGATACATGATAGATACCCTGTTAGGTGGTCAGTACGAACTATATTATAAAGAATAAAAAAAAAACAACTGGGCACAGATCAATTCAATGCGAAACATAATAAAAAAAACTACGTCCAAATGACCTCACTCCGTCTCCCTTGATTGGCCCAGTCCTCAAAGGCGCCGACATCGATTCTCGATTCGAGTCGATGATTGTAATTGCATCGTTACAATCGAGTTTAATTCGATTCACTCTTTTTATAGAATCGATTTTATAGTGGCAAAGTGCTACTGTTTGATTCTTATTTTTATTCGAAGTCGTAAAGATTTGATTGCCTTTAATCTTACTTTACTTATCCATATCGTTATAAATGAAAATATTACAATGATCGCTGTACCTTTCTAAGTGAGCAGGTCGGTCGCTTTCTGGTAAGCGCAAGGCTTTCCCTCAATATTTTGTAGTAACACAAATTTAGAATGATATTTGTACCCGATGTTATTCGACTCTCATTAACTAATCTATATTATTACCTACTCGTATTTCCAAAACATCTCAAGTATGGGGATATTCTGTAGTGCTTTGGTTGGTTTTGAACCTATGACCTAGTGAATTTCATCCAACCACACAAGCAACTCAGCAATCATAAGCTGAGCAAATTTGTATTTAGAGAACACCTAGATCTGGCCATCTGTTTTTCTGGTTGTCTAGAAGAAATTGCTTTGAGCAATAAGATGGCCCATTGTAACACAAATTCTTATTTTTTTGTGTGCTAGTTTAAATAGTGTTCTTTGTTATGCGGTGTTTCTAAAAAGTTTTAATATATTCTAAAGGCAAGCGCACGCCGACAACATAAGAGAAAAAAATATATCTTAGTCAAATCCTTGCCTATATTAAACCGTCCAAGTGCGAGTCGGACTCGTGCATGAAGGGTTCCGTACGATTATCTATCTAAAAAATCGTCAAAAAAAATCATGTAAGTACGTTTGCTGTATGAGCCCCCTTAAATATTTATTTTATTATCATTTTTAAAATTTGCTGTTAACGGCAACAGACGACATCTGTGAAAATTTCAACTGTACAACTATCACGGTTCATGAGATACGGCCTTGCGATAGACAGACGGACGGACGGACAGCGGAGTCTTAATAATAGGCCCCCTTTTTTACCCTTTGGGTACGGGACCCTAAAAACAAGTTATATGCTTACGTATCTCGTATTATCCTACTGTATAAAACCATATTATACAGTAGCCAGGGGTCAAGAGCGAGCAGCCACCGATAAACAGATGGCGTTAGGCGGCGCAATTTACAAATTAAAGAGAACCGCGCGTCGGCGCCGGCGCAGGAGGTGTATTCTGGACTTTGTACGAAATCAATCGAGCGAACTTCGTATTTTGCCGGCCTCAATTTAATTGCGTTATAATAACTTATTTTATAAGTTGGTTGCTTACTTGTAGAATCGCTGGCTGATCTTCAAACAATCTGAACGGTACAGTTTTTCAGCCTATCCAAGTGCATCTAACGAATCACGACTACAACTTTAGCCATGAATTAGTACATAATAAAGAAAAACTCTTTCAAACTCAAAACTATTATCAATTTAAGTATTTATTTATTATGGGTGTTTGTTTTCAGTGTTTTTCGTTTAGTTTACAATTGATTTATTCAATAATTATTTGCATCGAAACAGCATCAAAACCGAATCGGTCTTCGACACCTGCTCCAGAATAAGCCCGCGCAGCAGCGAAATTGAACCTTTACTGCCCCGAAGTGCATTATTAGGTGCATTACAGACAATTGCTTTCAATATTGATTTTACGTCTGTAACCGAACTAAATGAAATGTATTTTACGATTAGTTTTATGGAGCTTGATTGATACTCGTATTTCTGATTCGATTTTAAATTGGTTCCATGTTTGTTACTCGATTTTAAGGTGCGAGTATACTCTTGCTAATATTATAAAAGCGAAAGTAATGCTTGTTTACGCTTGTATTTATTTCCTCTATGGTTTACGCTCATGTCACGGCTAAACGGGTCTTGATAAAATTTGTTATCGAGATAGTTTGAATACAGGACGTGATTTTTTTTGACGTCATCAAATTTTTGAGGGGTTCCAAACGAGTCACACCGGATCCAGTCACAGTGTGACTCGTTGGGAGTTTTTTCCCGTCGAGTTACACTGTTACACAATTGTAACTCATTGGAAATACTTACTTAAAATAAAGTTGCAACGAGTAACAGTGCGCATCAAAAAAGGGCTTCGGTCAACTCAAATTATATAATAATATTATATTTATATAGCGATAATAATAGTTATTAAAAAACAACTAACCTATCCGTGTCGGGGGGGGCGGTCTTGTTATTTTCTCCCATTGAGTCGCACTGTTACTCAACTACACTACACGCTACTACACGCAGCCAAAACTTGTAACTAAACTAAAATCGAAAATATCAAATGGAGTTCACCAGAATTCATCAAAGACCACCATTTGATATGAAATCCAAACAAAATCAGACGTTTAGCTATAATTCCGGGTTGCGTCAAAATGGTCTAATTTATTAGCGTGCGTTACTAGTACCACAGAATAAGGTAATAGTGCTTAATACTAATTACTTAAGCTGTGTTAAGATTAGAGTAAATGAGCCGAGGGTTATCTCGGCCAAAACATGTTCGTCAATCAGCCGAGCTTGTAGCTTTTACCTATTTTTGGTAAGTACGAGATTTTATAACCTCTAAACAATAAAAAAAAACTACTTTAATTAAATTTTATTCTTGTATTAATAGGTAGGTATGCAATATACATCTGTTTTTTGTTACATTTAAAACAAGTTCAGAATTGTTATTATTCACCTGCCAAATCAACGCGATGCAAAAACGGTCAAAGAATCGATAAATCGAACAGAGGTCACCACTGTCGATCGTGATTACCTACCGGCGGACTCCCACGATAATTTTTTACGTAGTATCAATGCCGGTGTCAACCTCTCATTCGGGAAAAAACCCCAATTGTTGTCAAGCTTTTGTGTGGATTTTTTTCTGGATTTCGATCTAAGAGGATTAGGAATTTCGTTGATGTGTATTTGAGGAGAAATCTTTGGTACCGTTGTTTGGGCTTATGGGGTCTGTATGGATCCAAAGTTTTAGGGTTCTGTAGGTTTTTTGATGTTTGTTTTGTTTCTATTTGCGCCTCAAAAACGTTTAATTTCGGTGCAAGAAGCTATTATTCGCATAAAGATCAGGAACAAGATTTGTTTATTTCGTTTTATTTCAATGTTTCACTTATTTATCTTCCTACATAGGTACAGCAATTGATTACACTTACACACTATTTCTTTAGTAGGTTATAATTTTACGTTTTTTTACGATGCAATATCTTTATTTCTTTATTATATTTTAATTGTATTCATATTATTAGTATATGTGTCATTTCGGTTTTTATTTATTTACATCAAATCATCATCACCATCATCATCATCATCACCACCAGTTCTTACTGCAAGGATGCCTGCCGTCAGTGACAAATCGGAAGACAGAGTTTCTTTCGCCCACCACAATTAAAAAAAAAATGTTCGCTTAATATTATCCAAAGGATCTCTAATACGCCAGATTTATTCTCTTACCTGTGTTTGATCGGGCGGCTTATTGACATCAGGGTTATTTGCGTGATTTTCGATTTGTGACGTAAAAACGTATTATTTACAATCATTGTCCCGTAAGTTTCCTGTCGCGTGACTCTTTACAATCTTGACTTCTTATCTTTTTTATCAATTTATTATCTGGAGGTATCATGGTATCTGAAGGTACTTCACGGCATGAATAGCTTCAGATATTTTGATACAATCTGTCGTTTTTAAGCTGCAAAATTGATTGCGATATTGCTATGAGCTGTTGCAGATCAAAATACTTTGTACACCAGTTAAAACAAACGAACTAGGTGCTTAACAAAAATAGAAATAGTATATCGGCTGGTGTAATTTGGCCACATGCAAAAATCAGTGTAAACTGGTTATACACCTGTATTTTTTTTATTTAGATAGATTATGAGTGCAATTGGGTCACACCTATCTATAAGTTTGAATTTCACAAGGTCAGCGTTAAAGTATAAATATTTGGTTAATTCTCACGATTTTGTTTGTTTGTCTTTTTTAATAGCCCCTCACTAGGATTGCTCCTGTATCGTGGGTACCGCTTACAAACATATAATTTCACATACAAATCACACCCAGACCAGAAACAAATATTTGTTCCGGGCGGGAAACGAACGTTTATTCACATGAATATAATGCCCACCCGACGGTATGAAAATAAATATATTAATAAATAATAATAATAATTGTAGTACCACTGACTGGCAAAAGCGATCTCTTCGTGTCAACCTTAAAAACTGAAACACCATGATTAGGTTCCGAAATGGTTACTTGCTATGCTACATTTCATGACGAATACGAAGTTTATAGTTCAGATATAAACTTCCAAAGGTACACAGAAATAGAAGAAACCCCTTAGTTGTACTGGAAGTATCTATTCTCTATTTCAATCTGCCCATCATTGCGATTGCTCTGAAACCGCTCATCATTTTAATGTCCCTTAGAAATCAATCCATTGTATACCCATTCTTTCACATTAAAACGAAGTAACACTTGCAAACCAATTCGAAACAACCCACAGAATGATTTTACTCATCAACCAACTTTTATCACCCCATGAATATAAATTATGAGACTGTATCAGAAGGCATTAAGAATTACATTCGAATGGCTTTTACTGTCAATAGAGGCATAATCAAAGTTGGTCATTGAAAAGATTGTAAGGGAGGATTGGTTTCTATCCAACTTTACTTTACTTTTCTTTGAGATGATAATCGATCTTAGGTCCAAGCAGGAAGGTCGGTATTGTCGTTTTACGGTGGCATAAACCAGAGGGTTTGCGTGAAAGAGTGTCGTATCCCTACCATTTCTTTATCAATCAAGTAGACAGACAAAAAACGTCTGCACATCGAACTG
This sequence comes from Hylaea fasciaria, assembly GCA_905147375.1. Classification (NCBI taxonomy): domain Eukaryota; kingdom Metazoa; phylum Arthropoda; class Insecta; order Lepidoptera; family Geometridae; genus Hylaea; species Hylaea fasciaria. The sequence goes on along the minus strand of LR990213.1, from coordinate 837,912 downwards.
AGAGTCACTTACATTAATGACGCGACAGCCCTAGAGTTTCAGCGAAACAGTTGTCAAAGAATAACATTTAAGGGAAATTCAACACATCGGTTCTTTGAAATGTGAATTAGGTGCCAGTTTGTTTGTATACTTTTCCCAAAATTAAATACCATGTAAAGAGGAAAGATTTATACTTTTGTGTGTATGTTTGTAATGAATAAACTCAAAAAGTACTGTGTCAATTTCAAAAATTCTTTAACCATTGGAAAGCTTCATTCACCTTGAGTAACGTAGGCTACTTTTTATCCCGTAAAAATTAAAACAATTCCCGCGGGATGGTAGTTAACGCGGGTGAAACCGCGAGGCGCTTCTAGTACAATATAAATAAATACAGATTTTTTAATAAACTCGAAAGGATTACAAATAAATAGGGTTAGTTTATTATAGCAGTACTTTGGAACTATTGATCCATAAAAGCTGATCATCATACAATAGTATAGCAAAAATTTTAATTTTGTTCACTTCTACAAATCTTGTGGTTAGTTTTGATTGACAATAATTATATTATAATTCTGCTAACCAAGACAAAAATAAACTAATGCATCAACAAAAAGGCATCCCGAGCTTTGCCCTCTCAGATGCTTCACAACTTTAGGCCAATATATTTTTGCCTACCCCTCTACCCTACCTACTCTGAGTCAAATCGTCATTTGCGCTAGTACCTATTAGTCGGGTGGATCATTTGCCGATTGTCCCCGTAATGATGGATCCGGATCCACAATGCGAGGTCTTTCTGCCATTGTTTTTGCCCTATCGAGGGTTCGAAGGATCGCTCTCCAAGGAAAAATATCCAAGTAAAGAAAGAGGTGAGGTATTTTTTTTTTATACAATCGAATGGCGTGATGAGCTTCTTATTGGGTGGCAAACGACACGCCTGCCTTATCTATATCACATATTATGTTCTGAAACATGTTTGTGCATTGAAAATCAATTTGGGGAACTCTGGGATTGACTATTCTAAAGTAGGTACTGGAACTGTTTTTTTTTTATATTTAGGAATATGAACTGCTAAACCGATTGCAGTAAAGATGGGTAATACAAACCATACATAGATTGTTGATAGAATCAGGCGTTACTTTGCGGAAATCTATATTCGAAGAAGAGTCGCGCTAACAAAAGAGCTCTCTTGTTAGCGCTCGACGAGTCAACATCTCCTGAGGATGTCTCGTGTAGAGACGAAACACGTGTCGTATTGCTGTCAGTCGATGTTGGATAGATTTTTGAATGAGAGAGATTACGTCATCAGTCATCTAGCCAACATTGATCGGACGAATTTTTGGCGGGATTACAACTATATATATTTTACTTCATTGTTTTCACATATAGATTCAAAATCTATGTACAGGTACTATGTACCTAGTGGAAGTTATACATACAATCTGATACATTCAAATCTGGCTATAAATAACGGGTTATTGTTTCTTTTATCCCCACATGTGGATCTCCGTCGATCACGGGCATCACGATCGTATAATGCGACCACGACTAATCCTGTCATCTGCCTGGAATCGAACCCGCACCATTGTCTTCAATGACGGATATCTCAATACTGCTTTATGGGAGTCAATCAGTATTGTCGGCTTTGGACTGGGATTGGGCATTGAATGGGTATATTGGGTGAGGTGGGGTAAAATTGGCCGTCGGGTATACATCGAACTTGCGTATTTTCGAACTGACGTAATCGAACTCTTTTATTTTCGATGTAGCTTACCATTACCTCACCTGATGTAAAGTGACGATGCCGTCTACGTGGTGCACGCTTACCTAGGAATAACTTGTTCACTCATAAATTAAAGACTCCTAGGTAATGACTAATGGAGAAACACATATTCCGGCAAGGAGTTCCGCCATTCCTTCGCGGTACGCCTAAATCGTACTGCCTCCAAGATACCTTGTACCTAAATAAGGCTTATTAGGCCTTATATAGGTATGTCAAAATAAAAAATATTTTGATTTTAGTTTGTGCGCGAATTAGACCCAGTAATACCTTGTACCTATTCATTATCACTTGCGTATCTGGTCTAGAATCATCGAAGTGGTCACACCACACTTTAGTTAGACCTTTCTATCTGTATGTAATACTACGTTTACATTGCTGATTACCGAAACTTTTAATTTAAGCTAAAATACATTATGAAAATATGCAATTACAAATTCTGACAAGGTCACGTCATGTGCCTAAATCCGGTTTAATATCGAACTAAAACATAAATACGCAGAATCACTCGTCCAGCTTACCCCACCTCCCCCAATTCCATCCTAAAGCTTCTCCACCTACTTATGCGACCGAACAATAGAGGAAGCGATATTTTATTGTCAATGTTAAATAAAGCCATTATTTTGATTGAGCGACGTGTATCAAGAGTTTTTTGTCGCTTCGAAACGCGTTCGGGACAAATCGATTTAGGTGGACGACCTACCTTATTGAGATAATATTGGGGACTAGTTTTTGTCCGGCGGTCTGCTTGGTTTTACTCTGGTAAATCTTTAGACAGTTCATCGTAGATTACATACGATCCTAATGTGGTTCCTATATGATTTTTCTCCAAAAATATGACAGGGGTAAGTTTCTTCTGGAAGAATCAAAAACACATCGCCACTTTTTAAGACCAGGGTGAGATTGAGGGCACATGCTACCCTATAAAGTATAGAAAAACGTTTCGTTTTCTAGGAAATTAGGAGCTTCGAGGGCCTCAGACACCCAAGCACAAAGCACCTGTAGGTCGCACAAATCTTTTCCCCGTGCGGAAACTGAAACCATAATCTCACGATTCGCAGTCGGTTCATCACCCACTACGCCATCGAAGTCTTCAGTATCGTCTTGAATGACCAAAATAAATGTATATATCTGTTACAGTTTAACATTATTAGAATTGCATAGGTCCACTATCCAGAATGAACCATACTTACAACAAAAAGCAAAAAAAATCGATTTAGCTACAGTAGTTTTTTGGCGGATTGAGATATGGCCGTCCAAATCGTTTAGAATCGAATCGGATATAAATTGACCGGAGTTAAGCGGCATTCGATTTCTGACGTAAAAATATGCAAGACATCAATCAGCGCCGATGGATGAAAGAGAACCGACACGTGGCGGTACAGTGGACTCATAACGGATAAAAAGTGCGTGTCAGACCATCTACAGGGTAGGGTTCAGTACCTGAATAGCGGATATTTCAGTGACTTACCTACTACTTATCGGAAATCGTTCAGAACAAATTATAGTTGCGTGGAAAATTAATGAGAATGGCCTTAGGTGATTCAATGTTAGTGTTTAGGGTCCCGTACTCAAAGGGTAAAACGGGACCCTATTACTAAGACTCCTCTGTCCGTCCATCTGTCCGTCTGTCACCAGGCTGTATCTCATGAACCGTGATAGTTAGACAGTTGTAATTTTCACAGATGGTGTATTTCTGTTGCCGCTTTAAAAACATATAGCACAAAAATAAATATTTGAGGGGTATAATAAATTAATACTATACAACAAACGCGATTTTTATTTTTGCCGTTTTTATCGAAATTGATACAGTCATTCGAACGCGAGTCCGACCCGCACTTGGGATTTTTTTATGGGAAAGTTATATGGTAAATCAATTGTTATTGATTTTAGAAGCGAGTTACGGAGACACGGTTAAGAGTAAAGAAGGGTTCCGTTTTCGCCATTTAGCCACAGATCCTTAAAAGGTGCGACCAAATCGAAACCAGCTGAGTTACTCTTGAACCAAATTCCGATGCGATCCCGATTGTGACATTTCATGCTTTCTCAAAGTCCGAGCGGATAACACATTATGCTCAAACATTTAGTGGTTGCTGCATCGATTCGGAACATACATTTCAACTGTCCATTCGATATTTGACACTAATCGGTATGTACGATTGGTGTATCGATTTCGGCCGAAATTAATAATCAATCCTAATCCAAAGTTTGCTATCTGGGATTGATATCACAACCCATTTTAGGGCCAAACGAGCCAATAACCGATCCGTGGATTGGTTTATAAAGGCACGCAGATTGGAGATCGATCGAACGATAGGCAGCAATCTAAGATCGATTTCAATCTTGGATAGGAGTTATAATATTAATTTAGGCTGTTAGTGGTTTTGCTGCACCGATTCGGAACCTACATTTCAACTGTGGATTCGATATTTGACACTAATCGGTATGTACGATTGATGTATCGATTTAATGAATAAACTATGTGTCTAATCGGGTTGGGATAGAGATTTTGCTTTCGACGACATAGAGATCTTTTAGAATCGGCCTAGGCGAAGAATCGATATCAGACGAAGATAGTTGGTCATCTGAAGCCGGCACATATTAATATACATACCTATCTATTTTGTATGTAAAATAAACTTGTGTATACATTATATATTATTTGGTTATTTTTTTGGTTATTATGTTATAATTTATATACTTAAATCTAAAACAAGTTTGACAGTTAACGTATCGAATACTTTCTCGATAGAGGTTCCTGCTCACCCTACAGGTGGACCTGGATACAGCTGAACATCCTCGTCTCCCCACCCAGTCACAATCTGTCTTCATAGCTTAACCAAAATGTCGTCGACCTCTTATAAAAACGATCAAAAAGCAAGTGTGGAGGCTTATAAATGGATGTCGTATGGAGGAGCCGTCGAACGCTGTTCGATTCTAAAGATTATCTATCAAGTGGACAGTATCGTGGTATTTTGATCTTGCGCGCCTAGTGTGGCACTGCTACAGGGTGATGCGCAACTTAGAAGTAAGCTTTTGCCTAAGATATCTATCATCATATTACTACAGGTTACAGGTTACTTCTAGCTACCTAAACGTGCACTCACGATCAAAATTGAGGATTTATGTCCCCACATAAATCCTCAATTTTGATCGTTCGATTTACGAAATAATTCATATTTAAACTAATTCTTATTAAAATTGAAATTGGGAGCACAATTAAATATCAACATATGTTTTGAGTCTGTGAACTGTGAAAATATGAACATTAAAAATAGGATTAATTAATTATAAAACATCACCCTAAACGACAGAAGCTGGTGGCTACACAAATCAGCTCACCGATCTATCGAGCCAATACCGATTATATCAACCGCTGGACTAATCATTTTTATCTCCGCGCTCCTCGGAAGTAAGTACAACACTGATGGATGGATAGCACCGGACCTATTATATAGTCAGTGGGCCAGGTTGGTGTCAGTTATTGGTGTTTGTTTACTTGGTGCTAAGTCCTGGGAAGGCGATTGGGGATTATCTTTCTTTATAATTCAAATGAACAGTCTCAATCCGCTCATTGCTGAGCACAAGTCTTCTTTTCAAAGTGAGGAGAATTAGGCCATAATGGCCACGGTGGCCCGCTGATGGCCAACCTTCAGTAGTGGACAGACAACGCCAGTGTAATAATATAATTAATTATTGCAATAATTTGTCAGTTTTCTAGTTAAAAGTGCAGAGGGGCACGTCTAGGTTTATGTTCCGCCATTAGAGAACATCGTCAATTTATTATTATTATCAAGTGAAACTGCAGTCGAATAGTTGCTAGTCATAAACATACTGAAAGTGATGATCGATTGTAATGATCCGATATCTGTCGTCTTTTATATGATATCCTTCAAGTAGACATATCAAGGGCTGTTGCATTATTCTTGCCAAAGTTACGAGCTCATTTCAGTCGAATTTCGGGGCGGCACTGTCGACAATTGTGGCGTTTACCATCACTAAATGTACCTGCTCGTGTCGTCAGTCAGCTGTAACAAAAAAACTAAATTAAAGCCTCCAGTATAATATGGTAAAATAAGTATAGCTCACCTGTCACTGACCCGACATTCTTTGAGGCTTATACATCAAAGGACGCCCAGTAGCCAAACAAAAAGAATCGAGTCGATCGCATAATACCTAATATCGATAAATGTGTGCCATACAGACAGACACAGTATCAAAACTTATGACCTGTCGTAAATGGTTGTCTGGTAGAGATCGCTAGCGATTAGACTACCCATTATCTATTTTTAAGTTTGTCCTCCTGTGTTTTTTACTATTTGGTGTCAATAAAGAGTCATCTGTATATCTATCTATCTAGTATCTATCTATCTATTTAGTATCTATCTATCTATCTATCTACTATCTATCTATCTATCTATCTAGTATATATATCTATCTATCTATCTAACCTTAGTAACAGATCCGAGAAAAAAACCGAACAAGGCCAAAACCATAGACAACTTTTTTTTAATACTTTATAGGCTAGCAGTCGACCACTACCTCACCTGGTTTTAAATGACGATGTGGTCAAAGGTGGTGAAAATGCTCAGCCTAGAATGGATGTCATATATCCCAGATACTTCCATATTTAGGGGCAGAAAGGGGGAGAGTTAGCGATCAATCAAAAAAAAAATAATCAAAAAAAAAAAAAATTACAATTTACAATAAATGATTTGACTTTGACTTTGACTTTGAATCTGTCATCAAATTATTCGGTGTTGTCGAAACGGAATCTAGCAGAAGTTGGTCCCAAGTTATGATACTGTGGAAACAGAGTATACGTTTTAATAATATCGATAATATTACGATTGGATCGCGCGATGAAATCTCTTGATAAATGAATCCACACAAAAGGTGTCCGGTGACCGGACGGAACAAAAAATATGGAATATCTGCTACTGTCCGTCTGAATCTATTAATCAATTCCTTTGAGGATCGACGGAGTTATTTCGAACCTTACAAAGAGCTTTTTAAATTATGAGTAAAAAGTTAAATACTTACTTAACTATACGGAGCTTCCATCAGACAACCATCGCTCAAACCATAAAGAATAGGACTAGCCTGGATTCATAATCATACTTACGTAAAAGTTTGAAATCAGTTCGCCACGATGTCAAATCTTACGAAAATTATAGTCGTCTGTCTGTATGTTTGTAATCTTTCAATGCTGAAGTGGCATCAGGACTTTTGGTCCATAAAGTTTATATCATGGCATGACCCCACCTTATAGACATATTCAACGCGGTTGGAGTCGCACGTCGACAGCATGTTCTGCTGCATATATTATTGTCTCTGAACACTGTCAAATAACCTCAAAAATGTAGAAAATATGACCCATTATATTGTTTATAATATTATGTGTGTATATTAAATACAGCACATTAAATTAACTTTTTTTAAGCTCCAGAACTCACTTTCATAAATACCTACGCAAGCGTAACGGTGCATCCACTTATTTTGGTTTCCAAATAAGTAGGGTAAAACCGGGATAGATGCCGCAGTGGGATAGACGCCTCGTGTTTTAAAAACCTAACTTCCCAAATTCTCCAAAAAGAATTAATACTTTAAATAAGAAGCGTAGGCGTCCCACACCTAAGTGCCACGCAAACTGGCGTGCAGAAAGGACTTGTGTCGCTTGTGCGCGTAACTATCTCCGCAGCAAACGCGACGAATACGTCAAAGTTTCAAAGGTAAGTATTTTCCGTTGTATAACTTTGTATTTAGTAATAAATTATGTTATATTATTTACTATGTCAATACACTGGTTCAATGTGCGTACACCTACATGTAAATAATCTCACTTTTGTTTTTAATTTATTTATGAGCTAAAAAGGCATCTATACACATCAAAAAGGATAGTTGCCCCGATTTTTCGAGGTATAGGTGCCCTTAGGGGCATCTATCCCCCGATAGTGCTAGCGTGTTTTATTACTGCTTATCGGAAATATTATAATAATAATGTTGTACCTACTGTTTTTTTTTATTAATGTCTTCAGATTGTAGGTGAACCATGCTACGAAAATACAAAATAAAGGAAGGATATTGCTGAAAGGAAGAATATACAAATAAAAACTAAGTTAGACAAGAGAATCAAGACTGAAACTACCAAAGAAAAAAGAGAACTTAACAAAGTAAACAAAGGAACCAAAGACAAAGGAGAAGGCAACAAAGATAAAAAAGAAAAACAATATAAAAAATAACAGTATTTTAGGAAAGAAGACGATGACGACAGGACTGATATATTTTGTGATATGGAAAATGATCATTTTATAAAAGTATATGAAAGTCAAATCTCAAGAAAATGACGTATTATTTACAGTTCAAACAGTAAAAATGAGGAAAATCTACCCATTAACGAATATAAAACTAAAGGAAAGAAAACTAAAGGTTACCTGTAAAGAAAACTTAGAGATATGAACCAGAAAACCCTAAAGATACAAACAAAGATTATTGCATAGAATGCTTTGAAGACTATGAAAATACAAAGTCTAAATCCGACTGGATTCAATGTATGTATAATGTGCTAGAAGTGGCTACATGAAACTTGTACACTTTTCAGAAATTATTGCTCAGAATGTGGAAATCAGAAAGCACATTCCAGCTCTACGTCAATGAAGTAATATACTTAAGATAAAGAACAAAGACTTTCTATTATATTATTTTTCTGAGATATTTAAATAGGTAATTATTTTTTAACATTAGAAATGTATGATTACGCAGTGTACCTACACGTTAAAACCTAAAGATTACTAATAAAACATCTTAGAACTATAATATTATGTAGTTTATGTTTGGTAGGGCATCTATACTACACTGCAGGCATCTATCCTTCTTCACATTTTCATGGTGGGGCATCTATCCATACAGGTAGGCATCTATCCTCAAGTAAAAGGTTCTGCAAAAATGTAATTTCTGCAAAATCTGTAATTGTTAGGTCACCTAAAACAAGTCATAACGTAAGATAAAAGATTAATCTAGCTATATTCATAGAAGTTATTCTTGGTAAATTAATATTTTCAAAATTAGAAGGCGATTTCAAAAAGTGTGGCATCTATCCCGGTTTTACCCTAACCGATATCCGATTATTCACATTATTTTGACACAAATGAGTAATTGAGTGCGGCCCTGGCTGGATGTCAGATCATTGCGCGTGGGCAGGGGCGGACTTTGACATTGGACGTGGATTTATTTACAAACGGAGTCTTTAGCCGGTTCTTCCCGAATGGTATTCCGAATCCGGTGGTAGCGTCAAGACGGAGCGAGAGAGAGCATCTAAAATACCAATAAATATCAAATTTGTCGTTCCCCCGTCCAATTCCAACCAGAAATACCACGACCCGAATCAACAACATCAACTCGAATACTATCCAGTACATTAATACCGTTCAGTCACAGCTAATAAACAGCCGGCATTCGAAATACATCGATTCCTGAAATTCCCCCGTTTCCCCCGCCGTCCTACTTTCCCCCGCTTCCCCGGTTGCGCGCGCGCAACATAAATAATGCGCAAGGACAATAAATAAGATCGAGACTTATAAATCAATACGCGTACAGTGTCACTGATGGGTAGAGTGTCTTTGGATTTGTTTTTTTAGAGACATAATTATGTAGGGATATATTTGCAGGTGCGCCATATTTGTTTGCGTGTATTTTAGGGTCAAAACAGATCGTCTTTTGTAGTCTTATCGGGCATAGCAAAGTTTTTATTTTTTTATACGCCTTTTTCGAAAGATTTGGTTTACGTCTGTTTACTTATACTCATACTGTCTTGTCCTCGTTAGCTAGAAAAGATGCATTTCTTTTACTGCGACAAATCTCTTAGTTACTCCTAAAATTTGATGTTTTGAGCGTGTTAAACTTCGCTGTGTTAAACTTAAAATTCCCCGGTGTGGGTAGTTTTTGTTAAAACGTCTTGGTGATTAGACAAAGTAGCAATATCAGATGTTTTTAAATGATCTTTTCGTCGAATAATTAACATTTTATTTCTATTGCAGCTGCTAACTTTAACGTTACGGAAAAGTATCTTGCACCTCATCTTCGAAACTGAGATACTAGTGAATGTGGTTTACTTGTCCTGCCGAATCCTACATTCTTGAGCGTCGTGGTCACCCTACCAAAGTCAGAACTAGCTGTCACTTTGATTGCACTAATAACGCTATACCAGAGACATAAGTTAGTTTTCAGTTATTTTAGTGTCAACTGAAAATTAATATTAGTATACGAGTTAACTGTTTAGTGAGTCAATATTTTGATATTGAAATTAATGGTTGTCAAATGGATAAATCTGCGTTTGTGAGGATATTTTGTGTGAGCTGAATAAATATGATGTTCAGAACGAGTTCAGATACTTGCGTAGTTTTTTCATTGTTATTTTGTTCTTTAAAATTGTTGCCGTCTCTTTCAAACTTTATAAAAACGAAAGGGATAGCTATAATTCTGAAAAGTACTTATTCAGTTTTAGTGTAGTTTAGTGCACATGGAGTTGTTGCCACAAATATACATAGTTTGTTTAATTCAACACAATTTCTGTACGAAATATTTTTCCTCAATCAATAGTCGCAATCACAACGATGTTGTGTGTGTTTATTTAATATGCAATGTGTATATTTATCATCGGTTGAATGGGACGTAAGTACATTGAGTTTGAGAGCAATCGACACCGCCGCCCACGACATTTTGGCAATGATTTTGTGTACTGTCGCGCGCGAAAGCGGTAGAAATATTTTTAATTCGTAGTTTAATATTTTAAAATATACTTTATGTGGTGAACAATGTCTTACGATGTGGTTGCGATATAAACGCCATTAGCTGCTTACAGCGTCACGATGTACCATAGAAATGTATGAGATAGGTATATGAGATCAAAATTAACTTGTTTCATCTAGCAGAATATAACATGTACCGTTTAACCACAAAAGTTTAAAGAAGCGTTGAAAAAGATTCCATTCTACAAATATAAACGTATAGCACTCGCGTTGTCTTACTCAATCCTATCATATCAGATAATTTTATTCGTGAATTTGTTGGTTGAGTTAACGCAATTGTTAAACGTCGATTAGTGGAACGAAGTTTAACTCTTGTTTAAATCTTTTGTGGTAAATTCTTTGCCCGAATAAAAATCAACCTTATCAAACCTTAGCCTTAGCATCTCTTTACCTGCCAATGCGACCAATAAATCATAATTAGCGCCGAGCCCGCATTTCAGCGGGTGCCGATCGGTGAGTAAACTCGGCCGGCCCGAGACGCGGCCTTTGACTCGCGACTCGTATATCATACGCATTGACAACATAGGAGCTAAAATGACGCTGTGATTGCGAGGCATGTTTTTTCTTTAATTACAGCCAGATTCAAATTGAGTACAAACTGGTTTTTTTATTGTTCTATTTAATATACTTTAACGTATAAATAAATGTTCAAGGAAGACTTAATCTTTATCTTATTGTATTTTGTATTATTATGTCAATAGAATGTTATTAGATGCATAGATACATAATAAGGTACCTACGTCATACTTAAATTGTTAAGTATATCTGTAGATGTTCAATTTATACCAAAAAAATATGTAAAGCCCAAGTTACGAAAATATATTACTAAGTAGTACCAATGTAGTTGTAGTACCAACTGATTTGAGAGGGACTCTCGTAATTCTTTTTTTTTCAATAGTAAATAAATTAGGTACTTACCTAATTGACTTCTATCAAAGGAATTGGTTGGAAGTCACCTCGGCCAAAATAATGTCGGCTGGGCGACTGAGCTGTATGTTCATTCAAATTTACCTATTTTCGCAAAAAGGCGACTTGGCCGACACTTAAAATACACCTTATAAAATGGTACATATTTTATAAGGTGTATTTTAATTAATTATACTTTCAAATACAAAAAAACAGTTACAAAACCATTACATTTTATACGATGATAGGTAGTTATCTATAACTACCAATATAACTACCTATCATATAGATAAATCATTTACCTAGCAGTTTGAAATACTTAATGAAAACGCTAAAACTAATGTATAAAATTCAAAGCGCCATATTACCAACACGATAATATTTTTTTTTGTTATATTGTTATCACCTTACACTTTTGTGAGCGACGATACGTGGGCGGTAGCTTCTGTGACAATACAGTTTGAAAATAACTGATTTTGATTTAGATAGCATTGCAGTGCCGAGGAACATGAATATTGCACTGGGTTCTAAAGAAGGTAGGTCTTGAAAAGTTCCTAACTAAAGACCTTTTTTTTTTTTGAGGAGGAATGCCTTCGCACTATCCCTTCCACCATCAGGGTGGGACTTGAACCCACTCAAACCCCCCCCGTGAGCCGTCGATCCGCCTGGAGTAGGGCGAGATGGAGTCGTTCCTAACTAAAGACCTTTGCTAACCTTTACACTACTAGGGTACTAGGTAACCACCAGATTTTGGTTTTGGTTTATTGGTTGAGGTTGTGTCAGAGTGTATCAGGCCTCTGACGTGGCTTACCGGCTGCCATCAATCGAGAACTACCGGGACCGACGGCGCACGGGTCGATAGACAACCGCACATAACTTACGTAAAGTCATCGGCCGAGGATCGAACCCGGTACCTATCTAAAGCATTCTAAAGTGCACATGTTACCACTAGGCTAGTGGTAACACACAAACTCTAGCACAGACAGAACTAACCTCAAAAAGACTCATACAAAAGTGTCTAAATTAATTTCAGTCAGGACAGAGCTCTGGCGTTTCTTGACGTGAAAATGATGGTGAGTCCGGATGGTTCCTTGGACTCTGTATACAGAAAACCAACTCACACTGACAGATCTCTGGATGCTTCTTCTCACCACCATCCCCGCCTCTTACGGTCTGTTGTTAATTCTTTGGTGGACCGTGCCCATGATTTGTGTGACCCTGAGCATTTGCAGGCTGAGTGGTCGCATGTTCAGAAGGTGCTTAAATGGAACGGATACAAAGTGAAGGAGAGGTTGCCTAGACGAAGATACCCGAAGAAGGCGGTGGACTTTGAGGTCGCCCGGCAAATGGTATACATGCCATATGTGAAAGGGGTAACGGACAAAATTGGAGCAGTACTGAGAAAATACTCCATGAAGACTGTATATACTCCGTTATCCAAAGTAGCACAGCAAGTTAGGACGGCGAAGGATGTGATACCATTCCAGACACTGGGGGTATACAAAGTTGATTGCAGTTGTGGTAGCTCCTACATCGGACAGACGAAGCGTACTATCGCGGAAAGAGTGAAGGAGCACATCGCAGCAGTAAAGAACCGTCAGGTGAACAAGTCAGCCATAGCCGAGCACTTGCTTGATTCAGGACCAAACCATTGGATCGAATTACATGACCCGAAAATCCTTTCCACTGATCGTCATTTCTATCCTAGAATTGTTCGTGAAGCGATTGAAATCAAAAAGTACCGGAATTTCAATCGGGAAGATGGGTTTAGGTTGTCTGGTTCATGGAATCCAGTTATTAGCAAGTGTGTACGGCGCAACTTATGTTCAAGTGGGACTTCGGATCCTGTTAGTGTTGTATGTCGTGACGATTATGTTTTGCAAGATCAAACGCGGGTAGTTGGAAACAACACCTGCCGCTCCGGACGGTGATACCCGCATTCACCAGTCTTCTCGTGACCACGGCTGATGTAACTCGGTCGAAACGTCGAGGTATGTCAAAATTATATATTTTGATATTTGTTTGTGCGCGAATTAGACCCGTTTTTAGCTAGTTAATAATTTCAGTCACATAAATAGTACCTTGTTTTTGATGTAGGTATTTACTTAGTTTTAAATAATTATGCAAATAGTTCGCTGTGCCCTGCGATTTCACCTGGGTTCACTATTATCCCGGAGGATCCGTTTATTGCAGGAGGAACCCCGGGGTGCACCTAATTAAAAACAAAAGTATGTTACTCCTTCTAACATCAGCTATTTGTCAATAAAAGTCTTATCTTAACCGGTCAACCCGTTTCGTAACCGACAAAATGGGCAGGCAAAAACTATTAAATTTTTGTTGTACCTCCCATTTATGATTTAATTATAAACAGACGCTTCAATTTTATTTCTTTGTATAGATATCAATGTTCAGTCCTTTGTTACTTGCAGGGGTGGCATGGCCGACATGGGTGGTGAGTCGAGATCAAAGGCTGGCATAAAGATGGTGTGTTATATCGGAGACCGTTATCAACATAAACTACTGATATGACAGAGAGAGAGTTGATGTGGTGTCTCCTACCACGATCTTTAGTGCTGTGTTGTTTCGTTCCGAGATTGAAGTGAGTTTAGTAATAAGTATAGTAAACTCGATTTGAGCTGTAGTGCCTAAGTTATTAGTTTTAAGTACTATTTTACTATTTCGTGGATTAAAAAAGAAATGTTTAGGTACTTAGTTTATAATATTAATATTTTTTATGTTCTCCGATATATAACGGTAAGTACCATTATATCGGAAGCATAGAGGACAATGTCGTTAGTGATCTCAAATAAATAAGGCTTTTGAATATTTTTGATACCAAAAGTACCAGGGCATCATAAGACACAAGAAGGTCCTAACCTCTTTGTTTCATTCAGTTGAGTCTGACTGTGTTTTGGAGCTCTACATATTTAATACCAGACGTACCAAGGTAGCATAGGATACAAGGAGGTCTCACATAATATAGAATAAAGAGGAATAATCGATCGAGTTTACAAAACAAGTAGTAATTCCCTTGGACACAATCCAAAATGGCGAAACGCAGTTCTTAAAGGGTATTCTAATAATAACCCCTGAATGGAGATTTAAACGCTAATTAAGTGGACCTAACCGCTAATATGCCTAAATAAACGTCCATTATTGAGAGTTAGGTTATATTCTAACTATAATAAATATAGTATTTACTTATGATAAAGTTAGCGTTAAACCCCAAAACCTACTTTATAGTAATTTGAATTATGAACTAAAAATCATGTTAAAAGTACTAAAGAAAACTACTAAACAAATTATTAATTCTAGTTTTATGAATTGTCTTAGCCAGGTCAATCTTTTCAAAAACAAACATCAAAGCCACTTCCGTAAAGATTATGATGGAACCATTATGCAATAACATTTTATTTATGTTACAGAGTAACGACTCGAGCTGGTCCTTCACATGATGGTAAGTGCCACATACACATACAAAAAAACAGTCGGAGCAAGACCGCAGTATCTGTAAGTCGGTTAGTAAAATAAATCTTCTTGTATTTATGCATCTTGAATATTCAAAATCAATATACATATCGCTTTCGCAATACAACAAATCAGCCGGCATAAACAACGCAACGGGCTGCGCAGGCGCAGGCGTCTTAATTTGTGAACCACGTACTCAACAATATAAATAATTTACAAACAATGTGTTGGTAAAAAACACTAACATGGGTTGTGAGTGGGGAAAAGGATAGAAATGACAGTGTATCTATGGTTTATCATTTATTTATATTTTACTACAATTTTTTTCTATATTATAATTTTGATCAAACAGGCTATGTAATCCAATTACATGTATATTTTTCACTTTGTAATAAAATTCGCAAGACTATAAAAGCCAATTAATAATTGTATTACACACTTTGTTATTCAATTGGTAAGGTTTTCTAATTATAATTGTAAAATCGCAATTTGGAAACAATTTCGTGAGAGTTTGTAATCCCATTAATTGTTTGCATCATACATTTCTAATCATTATTATTATGTTTCTTTTATTAATACATTTAATTTTATGTAATGGAAAGAAAAGTAAACGTTAAATAGATTGTATACATTTTTTTGTTATATTAGCCTTTTTCCAAAACACCTTCGATAGTTCCTCGTATTTATATTCAATATTAAACATCTCTATACCTTCTTAAAAGAGTTTCATAAAACACACGCAGCGGCAACTTTGACACTAACAGAAAAATCTAAAATCGTAAAGCACCGGCGGCGCAGGCGCAGGCGCAGCGGCGCGGTGTCGAATTGCAATTGCCGACTGAATCTTAATACGTCTCTGTTGACTGCTGAAGTCGCTGCACAGATGTTTTATTTAATTTCATAAAGAAATAAATGATGAAAGAAAATAGTTTATTTGTCACAACGCTTTGTACGACCCCGCGCCAGTGCCTGTTTATCTTTTAATTTTGGCTTCGCGCGGCTTTTGCATTTATTGAGCCAGTGTCAAAGATTAAAATATTTGGAGTAATTTATAATTTCACCGGTACCAATTTACGTGGTAAACGCCACGCATGCCCATAACAGTTGCAGTGCCACCTGGCACTTGGCATTGCCAATTCTTGCGCGTCACTGCACTGCGCTCGACACCCTGAGACATCGATTTTAAATCTCCAATACCCAGTAAAGTTGCTGGAAACAGTGCCCTTCAAACCAAAACACAGTAATATTATTACTGCTTGTAGCATATATGCAGCATATCTATATATATAAAAGCCAAAACTGACTGACTGACTGACTGACTGACTGACGATCAACGCACAGCTGAAACCACTAGGTCTAGAACCATGAAATTTTGCACAAATACTCCTTATGTGACGTAGGCGTGCACTAAGAAAGGATTTTTGAAAATTCAACCCCTAAAGAGGTGAAAAGGGGTTGCAAAGTTTGTATGGAGCAACGTGTTTTCTTGGCCTGATCCACTTCAAACTTGGCGTTTATTATTCTTTGAAGATTTAATTAAACACATGTTTCATCGTTTTTTAATATTACATCCCTAAAGGGGTAAAAAGGGGTTGCAAAATATTTTACATCAGATTTAGTTCGACATTGAAATTTTACACAAATATTTGTTAAGTGACGAAGGTGTGCACTAAGAAAGGATTTTTGAAAATTCAACCCCTAAGGGGGTGAAAAGGGGTTGCAAAGTTTGTATGGAGCAACGTGTTTTCTTGGTCTGATCAACTTCAAACTTGGCAGTTATATTCTTTAAAATATTTAATTGAACACGTGGTTCTTAGTTTTTGAATATTCAACCCCTAAAGGGATAAAAGGGGGTCCCAAAATATTTTTCGTCCGATTTATTTCGAAATTATTATTTTTCACAAATATTTCTTAGTGACGTAGAGGTGTGCACTAAGAAAGGATTTTTTTATAAAGTTCAACCACTAAGGGGGTAAAAAGGGGTTGAAAAATTTGTATACAGCAACGTGTTTTCTTGGTCTGATGAACTACAAACTTCGAATTAAATTCTTTAAAACATGAATTTATCACCTGTTTCAGCGTGTTTTAACATCAATCCCTAAAATTTAGGCAGGAAATGGTAGATTTTGGCAGAAGATGGTAGATTTAGGTAGGAAATGGTAGATTGTCCTAGAGATTGGTAGATTTAAGTAGGAAATGGTAATATCGGTAGGAAATGGTCGATTTTTGTAGGAAATGGTAGATTTTTGGTGAAAATGGTAGTTTTTGGAAGGAAATGGTAGCTTTTGGTAGAAAATGGTAGATTTAAAAGAAATGGTCGATTTCGGTAATAGCGGTAGATTTTGGTAATAAATGGTAGCTTTTGGTAGAAAATAGTACATTCAGAAAGAAAATGGTAAGATTTTTGTTTAAATGGTAGATGTATATAGAAAATGGTAGATTTTGGTAGGAAATGGTAGACTGTTGTAGGGGTTGAGTAGATTTCGGTAGGAAATGGTAGAAAATAAAAGATTCAGAAAGAAAAGGTAGGTTGTCGTAGAAAATTGTAGATTTCAGTAGGAAATGGTAGCCTTTGATAGATTCTGGTAGTCAGATAGATTTTAGTAAATGGTAGCTTTTGGTAGATTATGATAAAAAATTGTACATGGTTATTTTGGTAGAAAATGAAGGAAATGGTAGTTTTTGGTAGGAAATGGTAGACTTTGTTATTTAAAATGGTAGATTTTTGTATAAACGGTAATTTTGGTAGAAGATGGTAGGTGTCGTATTGGATTTGGGATGGCGATGTTGATGTAGAAGTCGAGGTCGATGTCTTGAATTATTAACGGACCAACCGCTGATTGTAGAAACCTGAAACTTGGAGGGTGTGTTCTTTGTATGACGTAGACATCCGGTAAAAAAGGGGGGCAAAGTTTGTATGGGACAACGTGATTCCTTGGTCAAATCTACATCAAACTTGGCATTTATATTTTTTGAAAGATTTACGTGTATTTCATCATTTTTTAATATACAACCCCTAAAATTATACAAAAGGGTTGCAAAATATTGTCATCAGATTTAATTCGAAATCCGTATTAAAACACGGAACATAGACAAGGTAGAACTTTGACATGTTTGAATACTTTTTAGTATTATTTGAATACTTCTTAGGAACTTTCTCAGCCCCATCCATACTGTGCGTCAATCAAATGTTCATCCATACTTGAAAGTAACTCTTTTTGTTTCTTCGTTACCTAAACGGCTGAATCGATTTTGATGAAATTTGGTATAGAGATAGATTGTACTTTCGGACATATCGCGATATAATGTAGTCCGCGCGGACGAAGTCGCGGGCAACAGCTAGTATATATATATACCTACTACTGCTTGGCGGTCGAATACTTGCAAAAGTAGCTACTGCACAGTACAAATTATTATTGTAGATTGCAGTATTGTTGATCGTTACTGTTGATTTTTAATGAGCAAGGACTTTATTCAAAGCAACTTTTTAGTAGTGAAATATTTTACATCCTATACATTGACGGGTCGTAGTCCTGGCTTCATTGTTTTTGATAGGATTTATGTTACACAGTATTATCGTCATGCAGACTGTGCCGATTTATCTAACGAGTGAAATTAAAATTCTAATCGTCGCTACACCGGTGCACGGTCACCTTTCATCTCGCGATGGAAATCGTAAGGCGCGTGCGCTTGCGCATATGAATACGACACGCATGCTATGGGAAAATTATATGTTGGTATGGAAATTTATCTGTGAGGATTAGAAACGGTATATTTCACAAGCCTTTGTTATATTTTCTTAGTTGGCAGTGGCTCATGATAAAAACCGATCCTATTTTGATAGTGAAGTCGCTTTAATAATTTCAATGCTAATTCCATTCCAATTTAGTTATAGAATAAGCTCGCTGGACCCATATTCTGTTCCAGAAATGTTTTTTTTTATGATATAATCTTCGCTTTTCCCTGTGTATCCAAGTTTGATAAAGCATCATTGCCATCATCATCATCATCATCAGCCAACGTTCCCACTGCTGGGACTCATGTCTCTCGATATTTGTGCTATCCACAAATATTTGTTTCTGGTCTAGGTGTGATCTGTATGTGAAATTATATGTCCGTAAGCGGTACACACGACACAGGAGTGTTTACTAGGATTGCTCCTTGTAAACTTGCTGGCTTTCCTACGTTTTTTTTAAAGAACATAACTAGAAAGATGAGCCTTGACGTCTTCAAAGACTATGTTATTCGGATGATAAGCAGCGACCGATACCAATCTTAAACTGAGATACAAAAAAAAAAGTGCATGTATGTACAAAACATTAACTCCTAGCTATAAGATCTGCCGCACACATACCGCATAATCTGAGCCGCATCAGCGCTGTCATATCGCTAAAAATATTGTACTCTCTTGCTATGCGCCGCGCCTTATTGGTATTCTCTTACATGGCGCAATACGAGAAACAAGAACGAGGTTTTGAATTAATTTGTTAGCGATTGTGGTTTTATGGAAATTATATTTATATTGGGTAACATTTGCTTGTGACCGTTATGATGGCGATGTGAATGGAGAAGGCGAACAAGCCGAGTCTTGAATAGGACTGTCTCTCAAGAACTGCTACAAGAACATCATGATAAGGACCTTTATAAGCCAATAAACCTGCTGTCTTGCACATACCGATTGTTGGTTTTGAACCAACGACCTGCATGACATCCGACAACTGACTATAGTTAAACCAACACAAAAAAAACAAACTACATCATTAAAAAACTAACACGATTTCGTTTACTACTGAACCGACTTTGATGAACTTTCTATGGGAACACGCTGAACATTATATCCTCAAAAAAGTATCATTAATGATGGAGCGGTCTCAGGTAAGAAATATAAAAAAGAATACACCCGAATTGAGAACATCCTCCTTTTTTTATGTCAGTTAAAAATACTTCTCCAAACAACCAGTAAATTAACACATCGGTTTTCCATATAAACACAGCCGTGTATCAGCAATCAAATATTCAAATAAACAATGCTTGCAACCCGACCCCGCCCGGGAGCTTGCGAGTAAGACATAAACTAACGAGTTATGATCTCGTACGAACGGACTGACAATAGACACAGTGGAAAGAGAAGACTGAAAATGACTTATAATTATGTTCCAGAGTGTTTTACAACTCTTAAAAGTAAATAGTGACAGTTATTTAACGATGTTCAATATCGTTGTATTAACAGCTCAATTTTTGATATTGAAAGTAAATTTTTAAAAAAAGTTTTTTAAAAAAAACATATTTATGGGATGCTCAAACTAATCCCTATAGTTTATATCTGGAAACAAAGTATGTAGCATTATGCCAAAAGAAAATTTGAAAATTTTCAAAATTTTTAAGTGTTTGTAAAATTTTCGACGGTAACAACTTGCCTAACTGTTCCGATATTACACTGTGGCTGGGTTCACACTACGCTTTTGTATTACGTGTTACAATATCGGATATCGGTTCGGTTCGCTTCGAAGAAGTCGATTTGATGATTAAGATGTTCGGAGGTTGGGAGGTGACAGAATTATGATTTTTTCGATGTGTCGCTTGATTTTTATTGGGTATTGAATATCAAAGAGAAAGGATATCTTTAAATGGAATTCAATATTTGCGTTTTTTTTTTATTTTCCAGCATGTTTTTATAAAATATCTACGTGGTATGGATTTCTTCAGTCTATCATAAAGTCGTCTTTGAGAGATTACCCATTGACTTATATACCGTATTATAAAAATATAATTAATCTATTTTGATGTTGTATAGCCATGTACCCGGTTAATCATGGATGACCTAAATGACATCATAGAAAATAAAAATAAAATCTAGTAAAACAGTAATTTTACGTTGGCCTCAGAAATGTCTCCCAATAAAATCTAATGCATAAAATATGTCGCCCGCGTCAGACAAACATCCGTGTGGCGTTTGACAGAAATAAAAAAAAAAAAACTCGTAAGTATACATCGTTTATTCGGTCGTCACACTGTCTCGCAGTCGACGGTCACACTAAAGGCGATGGTAGACGAGCGAAAAATATTCGGTGTACTGTTCGAACGGCATTTTTTCGATAATGGTGAAAATTTTCTTCGGTAAACAGAGAATTATAATTCGGTGAACAATTTCTGCGCTCTCGACATTCGTTGTTTTATGTAAAGGCCTTTGATAAATATACGATCACTCGAGACTGTACTCGAGGTGTGTTGTTAGTTTGTCGATTGAGGTCAGGTTCATCGTTTTTTGGGGTTACGTACCCAAAGGGTAAAACGGGACCCTATTACTAAGACTTCGCTGTCCGCCCGTCTGTCTTGTCTGTCTGTCTGTTTCTCCGTCTGTCACCAGGCTGTATCTCATGAACCGTGATAGCCAGACAGTTGAATTTTTCACAGATGATGTATTTCTGTTGCCGCTATAACAACAAATACTAAAAAACACATTAAAATAAATATTTAAGGGGGCTCCCATACAACAAACGCGATTTTCTTGTGTTAGCTAACGTGAAGTGGTTTTGTTTATATTTCATCCTAGAGTAAGAGTTAGGGAACGCTTGTCGGCATTCCTTCTTAGATTGTCGATGTATACGCACGTTCTGGTCTCTTTAAATAATATATCAATGGTATTTTATACGTGAAGTGAGTTTTATTTACACTTGCCGTTTTTATAGATAATGGTACGGAAACCTTCCTGCGCGAGTTCGACTCTCACTTAGCCGGTTTTTTTTATTACAATAGGTTGCCTTTGTCTAGTATCTCACCTAGTGTAGTGACCATGCGGTCTACGATGGTGTATGCTTACCTAAAAGTAAATGTTCACTCATGAAAGACTACTAGTATATTATGGGGAAATATAATGTAGAAACCAATCCCTACGTGCGGAGATGTGGAATGTCCACCATGGAGAGTCTCGCCCACCATGCCCTTAGAAGAAAGCCATTGGGCGTGCCGATATCCCAGTTGACTTTTCACATCGGAATCGCATCGCAATCGCTAATCTCATATCTGGTGGATGCTAGTGGCAAATTGTCGTTCGGTGTGCCGGTCTAAGGGGGAGGCCCATGTTCAGCAGTGGACGTCTGCAGGCCGATGATGATGATCTGAACCGCTCAACCGCAGTAGGTCCACGCCTTAAATTTCTGACTCACTAATTATACCATTCCCATAATAATATCATAATATTTATTCCCACTCTCACGAACTCATAATTTAACTACAAGAGCGCTTTTCGTTTCGGGCTACCGCGACGCTGTCCATAAATGACCATAACTTCTTTGAAAAGATAAACTTTAGGCCAATTATGGTACAGGAGCGGTGTTTCCAAAAATCCTCTATAATATGTTTGTTTTTATCTGCAATCGAGACTGTTTTAAACGTGCGTGATGTTATCGCTGTTATTCACAAAGTTATTTGTGCGGTTCGGTGCTGATGTTCCTCTTAATGTGTTTCTTTATCGTTAATGGGGTAAGGGTTATTTTTCTACAGATGCACGGTTAGGAATGGTAGAGTTAAACTTGGTTTTAACTAAAATTGTTAGTCACGAATGTGATGGCCTGTGTCTTTTACTGTTTACAAGGTGATATTAAAAGTTGACACGCCGTTTTGGTTTCGATAGTTTTTTTTTTGGTGTAGTTTATTAATGTTTGTTTTAAATTTTTGGGCTCCCGTTGACCAGATTGTAACAATACCTATATACAAAAAAAAAAGAAAAATAATTACGCATTTATTGGAAATCGTGTGTTGTCGTAAAAAATAGAAGTTTTTCTCGAATTTACTAATGTACCTAATTTTTCTTTTCAATAAAAAAAGTTGATTCAGTCCACATGTTTTCGACTTTTCAAAAAGCTTTTAAAATGTGAACGCTTAGACTTTGGAGCGAATAATAATTGTTATTACATTTAAAATTCTACAATACTTTAGCTTTGTAAAAACACAATGAGCCAACCAACTCTGCAAGATATTTCGTAAAAGGCAATTAAAAATATTTAACAAAAATAAAGTTGCAAATAATTCGCTGTGTGTCCATTTCGATCAAAGGGGAAACAATTATGAAACATTCAAAAAACAAACAAAAAAGTAACCACCCGAACAAAAAAACGGTCGCATTCTTCTTCCATTCGAGCTGAATTTTTTCTTAGGGGTGGGTTTCACAACCCTTTCTGTTATAAGGGAAAAAAGTAAAGCCGAACAATAGTAGGTACATAGATTTTGCTCTCGAAGCTACTGTGTTTAGGTTGAGAGCTAGTCGACTCCATAGATAAGGTGAAAAATAAAAAAAAAAGCTTTATAAAGCCCACAAAAAGTTTGCAAAATAAACCATAATCATTATGAATACTTAAAAGTCGTCATACCCATACAATCTTTTAAATAATTGCTACTACGCTCATGCAATATAAATCTCCCTATTTTTTATTAGATACTCAATAACAAAAAAATAAAGATTACTACCTACTGAATTTCCCAATTTTCTATCTTTTTCCGGGCTTCCAGTGTTTTTGCGTTTGTGTCCGTGTTATTCTATTTTTTTTTTTCAGAAATCGTAGCTACTTTATGTGATTTTATTCATCGCCAGCTCTTGCACTACTCCGCATCAACAGCTCGACTCTGTCGTGTGTTAATTGTTTGTTCTTCATTATTTTCGCCTTCAATTGCCCTTTTGTCTCTCCATTCTTTTCACTTTTACCATTATTTTGAGGGCTTTCTTCCAACGAATGATTCCGTTCATTTTTCATTCCTTTTCAATGGCATACCGAATTGTTTTTCCTGCGTCATCATTAACTTGAATATTTTCTCGCAGTTCCGTTTTTTTTTGTCTGTCGTTTTATTTGGGCTGGTTTGTTGGACCCTGGTTTTCGAAAGCTTTTGTTTTAGCGGAGTGGTTGAGTGTTGTGCTAGTTACGGTTAAGGGATTAAAGCTCATTTTAAAATATATCTTTGGGTTGAGGAATTCGTCGATTGTAGCGTTTGACTTCTCCAATATCTCACACACATAGGTATAATCACGCGTGAAAGAAAAGTTCTCGACACGTGTCGCGTTTGAAGTTAACAGTAAACAAACCACTCGGTCTTCTACATTATTTTAGGTACTGTTTCTACCACACAATAAACAAACAGATCGTACAAAAATATGAATTGGTATTGAAAAGAAACCATTTCCCGCTCACCTTCGTAAGTAGGTCCCGAGGGCCGAAGCGGCGGCATTCGGAAAAATTCGCCGAATGGGACGGGGGCTAATCTAAATTAGTACGGTTAGCAAATAAAGATGACAGCTTTAAAAAATAGCGACAAAATTGTAGTATGTTGGTATGAAAAGTGTTTTTTTCTTAAATTTGATTATCTTCTCAAACTCAAAGTTAGTATAATAAGTTAATTACTTATTCAAACCACTCCTTTGTTCTATTATATTATGACAAATTATTATTTCTTATAGTTTACGAGGCTAACAATAAGGCAGGTTTATGTTTGTTGGTAGGTAAGATATGACAATGTTATATGATTTAAATTCCTTGTAATCTTGCTATTATAGAATTTAGTATTATTTATAATATAATGTCAGATTTGAGTAGGTACGTAGTTTTAGTACGACTTATTCATAAGCCGTTTAATCAGGGTTCACACAACAAATTATCATGTATGATGGATATTTAGTTTAAATCAAGATTTTGTACATAAGTATCATGTTTAAGTAAAAAACCGAGATGAGTCAAGATGACCTTAAAACGTACCCATATAATAATATTGAGGTGAACATAATTACACTTAGCAACTATATTTTTGTTGCTGACGCTACTTAAATCGGAACCAATAGCTATTTCGCGCATTTTTATTTCTTCAGTAATTAGTATTAGACAGAGTCCATTAAGATTACAATGTTTTAAATTATTCCTGTCTCCCTTTCTACTTACCTCTAGAGCTGATTACAAAAACAACATAGAATTACAAATAAATTAAATACGTACGTACGTAAAAAGGGTCCAGGAATAAAGACCACACACAATTCCAATAACAATCCCATATGGACAGAAGCTATCCATTGCTTTATTCTAGCAAATAAGAAACTAGCAGAAATTCCTAATCAATAACATACGTAGGAAGAACCATGTTGCAGAACGCGCTGATATGATCGTTATTTCAATAAGGTTTAGTTCGATATTAGCACCAATCAACTGCATCAAGCTGGTGATTTGAGCTAGTCGCAATTCAAAAATACCTAAAGGTCTTTCACGTAGTCAGTCAAAACTCAAAGCTAACTCAACGTTTATGTAATTCGGCTAAACCGAAAAAATATTGCCAATCCGTATATAAAATAGCAAAACAAAGCAATAACCTCTGTCATCAACCAAATCTCTCCAGATTTCAAAGGCTGTTTTCAGGTTGACAGATATCAAAGGCCTCAATCCAAGGTCCTGGTTCGAGAGCATCGAGGGTCGTCGAGTGGAGCACCCTCGGGACAGTGTTGGGAAATGACGAGAGAAAAACAAACCTTTGTCACGAAATCACAATCGAACTGGCTCCTATTGCGTAGCAGGGTTTCTTCCGTGATCACTTGGCTTCATGAGGACTAGGCCAAGAGCAGGGGCCTTACCATGACGTCTTATTGCGATTCAGTTGAGGTCCTAAACGGAATCGTTTTACTACTTATTCGTACCATGACGTCTTGCTGTGACACCTTGACGCTCAATCTAGGTTGATTTTAAATGTAAAGGGATTGACGTGTGTCTAAACTATATGGAAAGTCATGTATTACTATTATTTAAAGTGAAACTGATTATGTTTTGTTCCTCATTTGGATCGCAATAAGACGTCATGGTAAGCCCCCTGATGGAGTGAAATACTGGTTTTATTATCCTCTACTTCTTTCTTGTCGATGTGTCAACTATTGTGATATAAAGTATAGGCAGTTCTGGTTAAACTTTACGGCGACTAAATTGTTTGTTCTCAGGGTTCGCTGTGTTAATGAGAGTTTGTGTGTCTGTATGTTTGTTACTTCTTCGCGCTCAAACGGCTGGACCAATTTTAATTAATGAAATTTGGCATGGTCGTAGCTAACACCCTGTATTAACACATAGACATTCAGAAATCAGCCGGTTACACCGCGAGCACAGCTGGTCTTACAATAAACGCTTTGAGTTTTTAGATAGATATATAGAAGCAAACAATCGAATAGCAATAGCATCGGCTTCCCATCGCGACACCGAATCCACCCCTCTCGTGGCAATTGGAAAATTCTACAAATCAACTGTTCCCAGCGGCGCAGACTGTAACCCTTTGCTCGAGGACCTGGGGCCCTTCAGAGACGTCCCGGCTCAAGGGCTGCTGCGATTGTTTTCCCACTGAATTTATTAATTATTATCATTGTTTATTTAGTATTATAAGTTTAAGTTACCCATAACCAGAGGTCGTGTATGCAGGGGCTCATGAAAGTGGAGGAAGTGAATGAGGTGTCCGAGGATTGTAGCGTGTGGAAAGATGTAGTGCCTCCGTATCGTTAATCGTTACCTCCAAATTTCTTTCGCTCCACTCAACGTCACTTATCTGTTTTGGTATCGTTAGTTGGCAAAATTTCCTCCACTCAGACACAGTATCCGCAAGTAAACAAATATTTTACTACTATAATGTACATTCGGAGTTATAGTCCCACTTAAAAGCTAAAACTACAATTCAATAAGAGTAAACAAATGTAATATTTAACATGGTACGTTGTCGTAATTTAGTAATTTCATAATCATTCTCATTACCATCATGGCCGTCAACACATACCTAATCATCATTGAAATAAAGCATTATCCTTATTTAAAACGAACCCATCGAGTTCCAATCGAAAACCCCTTTCGGTAGCCCAACCGTCGAATTACCCATAATTGAATTTCGCATAACCAATAAAATTGAATCGGAAAGGGATAAACAAACAAACAAACAAACAGACGCAAAATCACATCCAATTCCGCAACGCTTCGATCACTGGCCTCCTGCCAAAATCAATTAGCTCCTTGTAATCAGTAAACCCAACATAATCATACCAATTACTCGCTAATTTCCAAACCAATTTAACACTTACACCTTTGAAATAAAAGCCACCGATATATGCGGGAGTGCATCGTAAAATTTGTAATGCGTAATCGTAGGATGCAAGACGTCTCGGATTACCCAAAATTGCTACCAAACGAAAATACCAACATACGAATCATTACTTTTTTCTTAGTTTTCGATATGAAAATAAAAAAGACGGAGAAATAACTTATGCGATGCAATGACCGCGAGCGGCGACTTCAAAGGGGTTTCTGGCGAGATTTGGTGTCCCTCTCCGACACGTGGAATTAGAAGGGTCAGCACGAGATGGGTGTATGATGTTGATGATAAAAAGTGCCCTTTAGGCGGTATGAAGATATGTCAGTAGAGTTAGTGCTTACGTTGCAGCGTATGTGCAAATGTGTGCACGCAGAATAGCAAATGTACACGGTATTTGTTTATTCTGTTTGTCGTAAAGAAGCCGGTTATCTAGTTGGTTCCAAGAAGGAGACGATAATGTATGGAAGGGTTATATCTTCGAGACGATCTGTGGTACCGGAGTGGCACTAGTGGATTGCATCGAGATTTTTCATTCATTCAAGTAATTTATACGTAGATGCGTCTGTTGCTGAAAGTTATAATATATCCAAATCTATCATTAAAATATTAATTAATTGGTAATATCAATTAATTAGCCGCAACGGCCTTTTGATAAAAAGAAATGGGATTTGGATTGGGAGATGGAAATGGGATTATTTTTTTCTGGAAACATAACGGTTCCTGTGGGATATTTGTCAACACGGATGAAACCGCGGGGCGCAGCTACTGCAAAATATTATTCCAAAGTTCACCGCAAGTTGTAACACAGGAAAAATTCAACAAAATAACAGAAACCTTTCAGGTAAACCATTGACGTGGACGAACCGGACGTAACGCACCCAAAACAACACTAGCCCGGTGAAAACAGAGGCTTAATTCTGAAATTTGTATATTTTCAATAACGGTCCGTTCTTGTACACTATCTAGTCATCACCAGTCATCATCACCACCATTATCCACCGGCTGCTGATCACGGCTCTCTTCTCCTCACGAAAGTGCAGATACCTGGAGGTATCTGCACTTTCCTCAGAAACTTTTCTGAGAAACTCTGACAGAACTTTTCTGGAGCATCATCTAAGCTAGGAAGCTTAGATGATTCTCGGGCTGTAACCTCACGATGTTTCTCTTCACCGAAAAACCAGTGATAATAACGTACGTAGGTACAATAATAAAATAATAATTCAGCCTGTAACTGTCCCAATGCTGGGCAAAGGCCTTCCCTCACATTCGTGAGGAGGGTTAGGCCATAATCCACCCGGTTCGGATCGGTAGATAATAAATAATAGTTCTCGGGCATGTTGGTTTCCTCATGATGTTTTCCTTCACCGAAAAGCGAGTGTGGTAATCTCGTAAAATTATGTTTAACAAGTAGCACTGGGATTTGAACTCGCCATCCCCGCTTTGGCAGGCGGACGTTCGCCTACTAGGCTACCTCTGTACGTAGGTATATTTTCAGAAAAAAACATCAGCTTTTGTCACAACTTTATATGCTAGCATTTGCCCAGTATCTCACCTGTTCTTGAGTGACGAGATAGCCGAAGGTGGTCAATATGCTCAGCTTAGAATAGGTCTGGCCGCCAACTGCTGCCGGCACCCGATAGGAATTTGCCGACAGATCTCTCAGCTTGCTGCTTTGCCCCTGCAGGCGGTCTTTCCCCACTGAGCTATCACTGTCACCAAGTATGAGCGTGGATGATCAACAGTCCATGTATCACCAACCTTGGATCCTGGCAAAGGCTCAAAGGTCTAATAAAGACCTGCAAAACTTAGACGAAGACATTAAGCCCGCACCGAAGCGTGCCACATCAATGACAAAGTAGAGGGAATTCGTGCTCGCCTTATCCCTTTGAATATAAAAAGGTTTTACAGGAAAACTTTTAATCAGGGGCCATCTTGGGTACCGATTGATCTCGAAAGTGAATTGGGTTTGGAGTGAACACTGAAAAGTGCAATTAATTTGTCCAACGATCATCATTTTGGTACTGATGTCTATCTTCATCACGTGGCATATTACAAATCTATCTGTATCGTTATGGCTAGGTTATTCATAATTTCAAACGTTACGTTACCTTACGTTATAAATACCTCCAATTTTTACGAGCTGAGTAACACACACATGGCTTGTAACTCACACAAACATTATTTCGTATCACTCTACACTACACGAATAAGCATGCGTTTGAGTGCTGCAATTTTTGAACGCAACTTTTTGTAAGTACGTAATCTAGATCAAAGTTAAAGTGCAGTTAACCTTGACACTTAATTTCGTCCACATTTCTAGCCTATTAACCCATAATGCACGAATTGAACAATACCAAAACTGAAACGATAAAAAATTACTCATCACTTTACTACAAACAATTTTGAAAACATTTCCAATCGAGTGGCACTCAAAGCTAAAATCGAGTGCAATCGAGTTTCAACAGTAACCCCTCTCGGGGACATCGAGCTTAAAAATGAAAGCATAAATCTCGATCTTCGGCCCTAATTAATTCCTCGGGCCTTCGTTAGGGTAGGGGTGAGTTATTTGAAAAAGTTACCTCTTTCGTTACTTTCGTTATTATCTCTGGCAAGTCACCTGTGCTACGCAATTTAGTGTGCATTTTTTAGGTTCAATTTCGTATTTATATTCCTATTGGTATGGTATTAAAAATGCTGAAAATGATACTACACAAATAGGTACCAACAATAATTATTTCTTAAGCACCATCTATACGATTAAGTATATTAAAATCAAGTGTCTGTTTGTATTGTTAATATCAAAATAACAGTTTATTAGTAAATGCATTTAACAGTATAATTATGCGGTACCTACTATGACCAAATAAGTTTTTTTATAATTTTTGTCTGAGGGTTTGTTCTGGCTTATCTCCGATTATTTCATAGGTCTTTCACTGGTATATAGGTGATGATACAAGGAGTCACTTAGGCTATATTATTACAAATAGTTTCACCCCGCAGTTTCATACGCAAGTAACGGTTCCTGCGGGATAGCGCTCAACGCAGGTGAAATTGCGGGGAACAACCTAGTTATGACTATGACTATGGTAGATATTAATGAAGTTTGCATGATGATGTTTTCCTTGACTACCAAGAATATTATGCATTATTACAGCGTCATTATCATTCGTAATACAGTTGCCACCTACTGTCCGAGTGATTGAAATCAATTTCGAAGTACTGATCATCGATTGTCCACTGCCACTTTTCAAAACGAACTCAAGCAATTATAAACCTTACAGCGATGAGTTGTGGTATCAATTCATGTGACTGGACCCGACTTCTGATGCATTTCAGACCACAATCGATATGCGATCGAATCATTGATTTTCTTCTCTATGCTAGCTCTTATCTCTTTGAGATAAAGGTTCGTTTTGAAGTTTTAGTTAGTTCATCAGATGTAAATGTAAGTTTGCCGAAGTATAGCTGGTTTTCTATTAAAAGTTCCACACAAAAAGCTCGATGAATCGTAGTTTTGATCCGGGAGGTTCCCATCGATGAGTATTAGGACTCTTGTCCACTGCGGTGAGATTTGTTATAACTATATCTTATGCTTTTACTTCACTATTTATAGACTGTAATACATTTCAGCTGATGAAGAGATAAATAAGTTAGTTTATTTGAAATGTTCATTAAAAATTAATTATTTATGAGGTGCTATAGTAGCTCAGTTGTTATCGTCTTTGAATCGCAATAACATCGCAATTAGAGATTTTGACGGAGGAAAACATCCTTTAAAATCTTAGTGCTAATTGCTAAGGCACTATAGTGCCTATCTGGCTACTGGTAGAAAATCTGTCGACAACCGATTTGAAAAATTTTTTCACTGTTGGGAAGCTACACTATACACCCCGGGTGACATAGTCTACTTTTTATCCCGTAAAAAAATTATGGTTCCCGCTGGATAGTATAAGTATAATCATTTTCAAACAGAGCTTACTATAAATCCTTTGATTTTGATTTCGATGATTCTTACTGTATAATATTGGATGTGCTGTCTGATCGGTTGACACGTGTCGTGTTATCGTATAACCTCTATTTGTAACAACTTGTTTTTTATTGTTTATTTTTGTAGTGATTATTATAGCAATAAACAATACTGTTTTTTAGTCTTATTCGCTATAGCTACAAAGTATACAAAAGCTCCGCTAAGTCCTTGGCTGCGCTTCTAGTATCAAACTGGCCTATCAACAGTTTGATACCCAACAGTGTGATTTGGATTAAGTTTTTGTTAAACACGATGATCCGCATTCGATTTATAGAAATTAAATAAGTGTGTCGAGTACAATAACAGATTGTAACAAAAACCGGGGGAAAAAGTAGAGGCGCCTATATCAAAGGCAAACTCAGTGGCATAAGAAATTGACGCAAGAAATTGATCGAGACGCGGTGTTTTGGTAAACATTTACAGTATTTTTTATATTTAAAGTTGAGACTTGGGCCTGAACCTGCGCTTTTGGGCCTGTTGTGGAGCCTGACCTGGCCTGACCTGGTCTGACCTGGTCTGACCTGGCCTGATATGTTCTTGAGTTGAGCCTCTGCCTACCTCTACGGGAAAAAGCGTGTATGTATGTTATGGGTAGGTTAGTAAAAGTTTTTTACAAGCTTTTATATTTAGTTTCATCTGTCTGTCTTGCAAGTTAAAGACACGTTCCTCGTTTTTGATTGAACTGAAACACATGGAATTCTGTCAATCAGATGGCAAAAAACCCCTCTAGTTTTTGAAAAAAAAATACCAATGCCATACTATATACAACCTAAAACTAACTTACATACAACAGTAAGTCAACCCAAAACCCGGTACAGGCCAACTAACCCTAGGGTTCTAACCCAATACTAGGTTGCAGCTAGGCACCCCACACAGGCATCTTGGGTCTCTAAATAAAATAAAAACAACGACAACGTCCAAAAACATCTATTTATCTTTATTTTTTGTCAAATAAGTTAAATATACCTAAATATAATAATAATATAAAGATATATATAATAAATAAACGTCCAAAAATTACATGAATGCACACCTTACTGCACCTGAAGGAAACCAATTAATTAGACGTTGATTAATGAGACGTTTTAACCGCAAGGAGAATGTATCCGATGGTAGAATGTGGCCGGTGCCAGGTGAACGGAGGAAGTCATTGAGAAGTTTGAAGTAGACACTGTCAACGTAAGGTGTCTACTGTCTACTTCGCAAATTGTGACGGAAATTGTATAAATAAATTAACCATTTTCGATTATATATCCTCACTTAGGTCCGTATTAATAAATCAAACTTAGCTCCGAGAGCTATCTTCAGTGTGCACTTGCCATTTCGTTCTATTATTAAATACATCTTAAGTTGTAGATTAGGAACCGAAACTTCCATGATATCTGGCAAATTAATAAATGACACTCAGCGGTTAAGTGCTATCCGGTTATGACACAATTGACACATACAAGACAGTATCTAGTAGCCAGTGCTACATCTCAATATCCATTTATTAAATAGCAACGATTTCAAGATGTAGATTACATTTTGAGTGTGGATCAGCTGATAGCGCACTTGGTAGCGCTATTGAGGTTAATTTATTAACACGGCCCTTAATACTAGGGAGAGAGTTCACAACTCTACATACTTATTTAGTGCAAAACGACCAATGTGGTGCGAGAGGCCGAATTCAAAAAGGAACTGGGTAGATTCGCACCGCGGTCCGAACTAGCCGTGGTGCAAAACGCCCCATACCATACAAAATAATCATCGATTCGATGATGACTTAGAATAAAGACAAGAACTAAACTCTACGTTACTTCAAAATC
The DNA here is from genome assembly GCA_905147375.1 of Hylaea fasciaria. NCBI lineage: Eukaryota > Metazoa > Arthropoda > Insecta > Lepidoptera > Geometridae > Hylaea > Hylaea fasciaria. The sequence continues at coordinate 805,053 of LR990213.1, read as the reverse complement.
CTTCCGGATCTTTTGCCACTTTTGACCACATCGTCAGATAGTGATCAAATACAAGCCTATAAAGCATTTAAAAAACTTCGTTAGTTCGATGATGCCACAGAGTATGCAGCAGTAGAGACGTCCGTGCTTGGCTAATTCTCCATAATTAGTGGACAGTTAAAATATCGCCAATGCTTCGCTTCCGGGAAGCATGGTGGTTTACATTAGTAAACAGTTGGCTTGACCTGGATGCTTCGCTTAATTCGCTCTTTTAATTGCAATTGAGCAGCTGTCAGGGTTAGTGCTGGCTCGGTCTGCCGTGGCGCAGTGGGTGAGTAGGTCAACACATCTAAATTGGATTGGGGGTATTCGAGTTGTAGCTGCAGGGTTGTTTTTGTGTGTCATCGGCGATTTCAATATCGCAAGTATTATTGCTGCTGTCTATTTGGTTCGTCCAAAGGTTGTCTGGTAGAAATCGCTTTGAGCAATAAGACTGTCCATTGTAGCTATTTTTAAGTTTGTCCTTCCTGTGTTCTTTGGAGCTTGGTGTCAATAAAGATCTATCTATTATAGTCACTGTAAAAACTATGGTGTTTTAGATTCTCATACTCGGTTTACCAATATACAAATATTTCAAAGATTTTACCACAAAAACGCATATACTTATGTGTTCTATAATTATACGCAGTAATTTCTACTATTCATATTGGTGAGGTACAGTCAGCCTCAGAAACAGTTTAATATACTCGAATTTCCAATTAAATGTTACATATTAAAAAAAAATATTTTTATCTTTAATATGACGACACGTTTGGCGTAGTGGCTGAGCCATCGGACTGCTGCTCTTGGTGTCGCGTGTTCGATTCCCACCCGGAACAAATATTTGTGCGATCCACAAATATTTGTTTCTGGGTGTTATGTGTATGTGAAATTATATGTCTGTAAACGGTACCCGCGACACAGAAGAAATCCTAGTGTGGAGCTAAGTTAAAAAAAAAAAAACCATAGATTACATAATTATAAAGACGCACAGGTTAACCCGGTTTAATCAAGACTTACTTTAACTTTAAACGACAGTCAATATAACTTACAAATTCCAGTTCCCTTGATTAATGTGCAAGCGAGAGGTAAGTTATTTGCTGTCTCGTATAATTAACAATGGTAATTATCGGAACATAGCTTAATGCGTTCCCGATATTGTACAGTCATTATTATTTGTCAATATTGCATGCGGTGATAATATCAAAATATATGCTTAACAAAACAAAAAAGCGAAAATAATTAAGCGGTGCGTAATAGATATAGGTACTTGTTTAACTAGGTAAACATATAAAAAAATTGGTTCAGGGGAATTGAAATAAGCTGTTTTGAATTAAGTTAATAAAGGATTATTAAACTGTTAACCTTTTAAAAAAAAAACAAACAAAAAAAAAGTGGATGGATACAAAAAAAAATGGTACCTAATCAAGAAGTGGTTAAACAATTCACGTTGTTCCATCTTTGTCATTAACACAATAAATAAATACATTACATCAATATTGACGATACATTTTTCGCCACAACACACAGTAAAGGCAGTAATTCATAACGAGCGATCAGGATGATTTAAGGCGCGCGCGCACTCGCATTGTAAGGGTGCACGCACACCCACGGTAGCGACCCACGGCCGCTAGATCGGCCCGCCCGGTGCGAGCGGCCGCGAGCGGTATGGTGTGGAGAAGGCTTTACAGTTTATTTTGTTTTTAACTGTCTCCTATGGGAGGATTCGCATGATTACTAGCTATTCGCTTGACAATAGTTCTATACTGTCCATTCGATGGTTGTTTGTAATCTGCGTTTAGCGTAAGACCGGTTTTTGTACTATTTTTAAGAGTTCAGTTGTGTCTTTATTCTGAAATATTCTGTGCTGTTCAGTTGAATTTACCACTTTACAGAAGAGTGACGCTACCTGTGACTTGGCTAGACTACTAATTGTTGTACGACTAACGTGGACTCAATATTTAATCTATTACAAAAAAGTTTAAATATATATTTAGCTTCAGAAGTAGGAATTTATTAAAAAAAAATAACATCAAAGTAACAAAACCATCATTTAATACAAAATTAACAAATATTCCACAAAAATAATTAATCACACATCCAAGAATCACCTTATGCAAACAAATCACCAATTATAGAAAATAAAAGTACTCACTTAATATCACCAGCACAAATTACGACTAACAAATAAAAATAAAGGTTAACTAAAGGTCACAAGTCGCGTCGAACACGTCCGCACCGTTCCAGAGCCAGCGAGCAAATGCCCTGTCTCCCGTCGGCGGCTTCTTTATATAGGCGCTGTGTTGGTCGGGTAGAGAGAAGTCTAACTCGGCCTCTCCTGACTCAACGCCGTCCTCGGCGAAGTTCATGACGCACCACCTGGACTGGGTCTGGACGCCTCTACTTGCTCTGATACCTGAGAGGGACCTGCATCGGGGTCATCAGTTTCGTCATCTGAAATTGGCGTAGGTTATGACTGCTGTGAACTTCTAGGAAACATTACGCACATTGATCTATAAAGCACACAGCACTTATGAATAAAATTATAAGCATAAATTAAAATTTGAACTATAAATTAGCCTAAGTGAGAGCTCTCATTTAAATCCCCAACCAGACTTTACCAATTTCCTAACTTTCTAGGTTGGTCCCATAGATTACACAAACAGGAGTCGTCTGTTGTTTTCTGATCGGCTGGCACGGGATCTGTAAACAAATCAGGCAGAAGGCGTCCCCACTGTCTGGTTTAAAGACAGAGGCCTCGCTGAATCGCATGTCAAAAATAAAGTCAAGGATATCGTGGTAGGGGTAGAGGCATCGCTGAATCGCATACCCTTTTCAGACAGAGGCATCACTGAATCGCTTATCTGAGAAAAAGCTCGAGAGTATTGGGTAGAGGCATCGCTGAATCGCATACCCTTTCAGACAGAGGCATCGCTGAATCGCTTATCTGAGAAAAATAAAATCGGAAGGGTGGAGTAGAGGCATCACTGAATCGCATACCCTTTTCAGACAGAGGCATCACTGAATCGCTTATCTGAGAAAAAGCTCGAGAGTATTGGGTAGAGGCATCGCTGAATCGCATACCCTTTCAGACAGAGGCATCGCTGAATCGCTTATCTGAGAAAAATAAAATCGGAAGGGTGGAGTAGAGGCATCACTGAATCGCATACCCCATCAGATAGAGGCATCACTGAATCGCATATCTGAGAAACACTTGACATGTCAGAAACGAATAAATGTCTGTGGTAGTCGCTCAACTGCCCTACCTATCATGGTGTGTTTATATAGAGGGGAGGAATAATCAAAGGCTTAAGTCAGTAAGTATGTCTGTCGTTGCTAGTCTAAGAGGTGAATTGAAGGCAGGGTAACTAATAATAAAAATGGATGAAAGTACGTAAAGTTGAGAGACAAACCAGAGACACTTCAAAATAAACTCACTTTCAAAGAAAATTGCACAGGACTCTGGGCACCATTCTCCACGCCAGGGGACCATATATTCGGCAGCGGCTTGTGTGGTTTTTCCGTATGAGCCACTTAGTAGTTTCAACTGATAGCGGTTGTTGGGTAATACTTTTACCACCTTATATGGACCCCGCATGCCCGGATCTAGCTTTCCAGTTGATTGCGAAAACTTTATGACAAACACTAGATCATCAATTTGAAAAGCACGTGGCGGGCGACGATGCTGGTTTACGTTAGCGTCTTGTTGAGCTTGATTTCTCTTGAGTAAGTCACCAGCTCTGAAGCGGCAAAGTTCTCTCCGAGCTTCGCGATTCGGTGACGGCTCCAAAGCTACGTCTCGTATTAACCTCCTGATAATAGGTGTTGCAGCTTCGGTACCGATGAGCAAGTTTAGGGCGGAAGTTTGGGTTGTTTTTTGCTTGGTTACGTTGAGTACTAGTTGGAGTTTCCACAACTGTTCTGACCAACTTGTGCCTTTGTGATTGACTTCAATACGGATCATGTTTAGAACGGTTCGGACGTACCGCTCGACTTGTCCATTAGCGTTGTGCATTTCAGGTGTTATAAAGTGAATATTACATCCAACATCATTTAGCAAAACGGTAAATTCTGCAGATTCAAACATGCGACCACGATCGGTGACAAGTAATTTAGGCGCACCAAAAAGTGATATGGCATTGGTAAATGCGCGTTTAAGTTCAGTAATATCTTGTCTGTAGATGGAGTACAACAAGCAGTACTTAGTAAAAGAATCAATGATGAGCAAGACGAACTTATGTCCGTTTGATTCAGGTAAAGGGCCTAGAGCGTCCATGTGTAGTGTCTCAAAAGGGTTACTGGGTTTATCCCATGAAACAATTGGCTGGTGTGGGGCCCTTGGGACTCTCTTCTTAGAAATGCACACTAAACAGTGAGAAATATATTTGGCGACGAACTGGCGCAGTCCAGGAAACCAAAAATGTTTCAGAATCAAATCTACGGTTTTATCAGCACAAATGTGTTCGTGTTCGTCATGGAAGATTCTAAGAAGACTTAGTCTGTGCCCTTTGGGAATGTAACAGAGGAGTCTAGATTCTTCACCCACTGGAGCATAGCGGTAGAAGAGAAGATCATTTTTATGGACATATCGCTGACTATCTAACTCACCGTCTCGCAACTTTTGTAGCAAGAGTTGGGTATCACTGTCGGCTGACTGAGCCTCCTGCGCCCAATTACGAGGTCTAGCTATTTGATAAACCTCAGTACATACCGGATTACGGCTCAGGTAATCCACATGTGCCATCATGTTGCCTTTTCTGTATTCAATGTCGAAGGTGAAGTCTTGTAAATAGACCCACCATCGAGCGACGCGCGGAAGTAAGTCTTTCTTTTTTTCAGTGGCCTTGAAGGCATTACAGTCTGTAACGACCTTAAACTTTAACCCCACTAAATAGTGGCGAAAGTGCTGCAACGCTCGCACGACCGCCAATGTTTCTAACTCATATGAGTGATACCTACTTTCGGCGCCCTGAGTAGACTTGCTAAAATAGGCAACCACATGTTTCATACCATCGCCCTTAGTCTGCATTAAAACCCCACCATAGCCAATACTACTGGCGTCGGTATGTACTTCGGTTGGCAACGTAGGATCAAATACCAACAGAATAGGTCCGCTGGTCAAGTGAGCTATAATTTCTTGACGCACCTGTTCTTGATCGCGACCCCAGCAAAATTCAACATCTTTCTTGGTCAGGCCCGATATGCAAGCGGTTTTTGTTGCGTACCCACGAATGTACCGTCTAAAGTATCCAGCCAAACCAAGGAATTGCCGAACTTCTTTTACATTGCGGGGGGCAGGCGAGTTAACTAGAGCTTCCACTTTACGTGGGCTTGGTTTAACCTGCCCCTGACTAACGACGCGACCCAGGTATTCAACTTCAGAAGCAAGAAACGTACATTTTTGAAGGTTAATTGAGAACCCCGCTTTTGTTAATGTTTCTAGGACTTTCTTTAGCAGAATAAGTCCTTCATCGATAGAATTGCTCATTATCAGTACGTCATCGACATAGACAAGGACGTTACCCGCTTCAATATGATCGCGAAGTGTCTCGTTGATGATGCGCTGATAAACAATTGGGGAGTTCGTCAGACCATAGGGCATCCTGAGGTATTCATAATGACCCTCTGGTGTCACGAACGCGGTCTTATGAATGGACTCTTCATCAAGTGGAATCTGGTGGAATCCGGTAGCCATATCTAAACTACTGAAATATTTGTAACTTCCAAGTCTATCTATGTGATCATCGATTAGTGGTAAAGGATACCTTTCCTTTACCGTAAGTCTGTTTAGTGCCCGATAATCTACGCACATTCTATCACTCCCATCTTTTTTTTTTAACTAAGATTATGGGGCTCGCGTATTCTGAGTTTGAGTCACGGATAACACCCTTGTCCTTAAGATCATTAACAATTTCCCGGACCTTAAGTTTTTCCGCGTGAGACAACTTATAGGGTCTATAAGCGACTGGGGTGTTATCAGCGACTTTAATGCGCATTTTACCGGTATTGACGGTGGTTGAAGCGGTTCCCGTAATCATATGTTTGGAAAATCCATCCACCAATGCTACTAGCGATTCTTTTTGTGACCCTTCTAAAGGTGTATTGATTGGTATTGTTTTGTCAACGGCAGATACTTGGTGGATAGGTTTCGCAGAGGTTCTAGTTATGTACTGTTTGTCTTTAGTCCTAACATAAGTGATGCCGTCACGGTTGAGGATATCGGTGCCTATTATAATAGGTGTTGACATACACGAACTTGGCACAACGACAAAATCAGCTTCGATTGAGATCTCACTGAACTCAACGGTTAAAGTTACTAGAGAGCTTGCCTCAACGACTTTATCACTTATTCCTTTCAGTACGCAGTGTGTAGGTTTTCTTTCGCATGAAAAATATTTTAACACATCTGCTGAGATAAGCGAAATGTTTAAAGCACCGCTGTCGATAAGAACGTCTACAGGAATTCCCTGAACGACCGCAGTGGAAATATCATTGTTCTGACCAAGACCAGCAGAGGGCGTAGTACACAGGTTTACATTATTCTTGTTACGCGGCGTAGACCTATTCTTCGCAAAGCAATGCGCTTCTTTATGACCAGACTTTTTGCAGAAATTGCACACAATATTTTTGTTGTCGACAACACCGTCAGTTATGGCTTTAAAGTTGGGTTTAAAGTTGTTATCTGCCCTGGGTTTCTTAGGACAATATCGTTGCTTATGTCCAGTCTGACCGCAACCAAAACACTTAATTGGTTGTGCCTGACTATAAGGACGCTTTTTTCCGACTACTGTTGCGTAGCGATGTCCCGGTTTGTTACTAATGGGCTTAATATAGTTAGCGAGAAACGGGACTATACTTTCGCACGTTAAATTAGCGTTAGTGGCTGCTGCCTTAATTTGGGGGTCAGTGAGGCCACGAATGACAATAAGAATCATCAACTCGTCACTGAGCCCCTTTACAACTCGCAATCGCAGCAGTGTTCTACGCGCATATTCTGCGAATGTATTATACTTGTCAGAGTTCGTAAGCATCACCTCATACAAAATATTGGCATAGTCGAGTTTCTGCGGGCACAACGGTTTAAATTCTCGAACGAAATTGGACCATGTTCGATCGTTAGTTACCCACTCGTTCAGCCACGATTTCGCGTCACCTTTCAAACAGCCTGATACTCGAGACAAACATTCAGAATCCTGCCAGTTATTTGCAAGCCTAGCCCGTTCCACTTCATCACACCACACGTCAATATTATGTACGGCAGGGTCAAAGTTGGAGACGAAATAAGTTTGACTTTGACAGTGACTTAACGATTTAATAGCTTCTACCAAAACCTTGGTGGTATCAGTAACGCTTGACCCGACCTGTGACTGTGAGGTATCAACGGCCGCTCGCGAAATAGTTGCAGAAGTGTCACCCACAGAAACACGTGTGTCTGGCGTACCGACGTTGATAATGTCAGCTTGATTTCGACGTGCAGGCGTGTGAATCTCTAGTGTCACGTTGTCTCCCGGGTTTATCCTACGTTCAACCTCGTTAAGCGAAGCAGTATTTTCGTACGTACATACATTAGAAATTGCGGGTATAACCTGGTTCCTACCTGCCTCGTTATTCAATTCGTCACGAGACGTGCTAGCATGATTGTTTTCAATAGCATCTAACCGAATTAGAATCGTATTTAAAGCCTGTTGCATGCTAGCATTTTGATTGTGAGAAGCTTGTTTCGCGTTTGACCTAGCAGGTGTACGTGTGCCTGACCTGTCACGCGACCTGTGCCGTCTTTCGTGTCGACGCGACTTGTTACGTGACCGGTGCTGTCTTTCAGACATCTTATGAGCATAAGTTATGGTTTTTCATGAAAATATTGGAACACAAAAAGCATAACACGGAATAAAATTGTTAGATATTAATTGGTGTTTTATTTACCTAAGTAAACGTTTAGAAGTAAGGCCTTATGGGCATGAGAGCAATCCCACTTCTGAATTTAGCTTCAGAAGTAGGAATTTATTAAAAAAAAATAACATCAAAGTAACAAAACCATCATTTAATACAAAATTAACAAATATTCCACAAAAATAATTAATCACACATCCAAGAATCACCTTATGCAAACAAATCACCAATTATAGAAAATAAAAGTACTCACTTAATATCACCAGCACAAATTACGACTAACAAATAAAAATAAAGGTTAACTAAAGGTCACAAGTCGCGTCGAACACGTCCGCACCGTTCCAGAGCCAGCGAGCAAATGCCCTGTCTCCCGTCGGCGGCTTCTTTATATAGGCGCTGTGTTGGTCGGGTAGAGAGAAGTCTAACTATATAATATTACTTGCACAGGCTCATTGCACAAATCTTGCGAAGACAAAACATTAAAAAAAATAAGAATTTAAAAGACAATGTAGAACGTCACCGCACTCTATCACTGTCTCTATCTGGCACTAAACGAATGACAAGGACAGTAATAGACTTGCCTGTTATCAATTACACCACACTATAAACCAAATCCCACTCCATACTAAGCAAACACATTAACATCACCATAGAATAAGCAAAGTACTTGTAGAAGTAACAAATAAGGCGACATCCATTCAGGCATTGTACGTAAACATTTTAAATAATAATTGAATCGATTCTATGAGCGCGCATTGTCTGATTAATATGCGCGGCTTATGATAAAACTGTGCTGTGGCGAGTGTGCGGCGAGCCTTAAATGTGGAGGTTCCATAGAGTAAAAAAAACCTATTATACTATAAAAATATCTATTGAAAAACCCCAATTAGAAACGATTATATTTGCAAGTATATACAACCTGTTGCCCGCAGCTTCGTTCAAGATATTTTTTTAATAGATAATAATCATAGATAATACTTATAATATATATAGCCTAAGTACACTAGTGTGCACCGAAAAAAGTTTTTGTTTTTATCTAATTTTACCGGTAGGTACTCACTCTTTTGTGTTGTTATTACTCTTTGTACTTAGATGTAGGTAATGTAATTATATAATTTCATAATACAAATTCCAACCTACCAAATTGTGAAAACCGCATTGCGATCCGTTCAGTAGTTTTTGCGTGGAGCTAAAACAAATCGACAGAGAGAAGCCATTTCAAAAAGCTATGAATTAATTCTTATTCAGTGGCTTACTAATTTTGGTCTACTAGACCATTTTTTTCAGGATATTTCCCATTATCCCTTATTTAAAGTCGTCAAGAACGATTTCTAGTATACATATACATACATACTTCTTACTCTTTTCAAGTTTCACCTATCCTTTTTTTGTTTTACTGTGCTGTTCTTCCGTCGATCCATCTTATCCCCACGGAACCCTAATAAAGCATGAATTATGGCTGCCTCCACTTCGATCGGATACTTATTTATGTGGTGTAGTGGGCGTAATACTTTTTAAAGTATTAGTGGACATCTATCCTGCTTTGAGTTATTTTATACTCTGTTAAACGTCACATCTTTACCTAATTAATTAAACCTACTAAGTATAGCTTTGCATGTTGATAGCGATTTGAAAATACTGGCGGAAGGAATCAAAACAAACAAAAATACAAAATAAATACGACAAAATTTAATCAGTATACAATAATACAGAATACAATAAGACGAACAAAAATATTATATTATAACAAACTAGATTTGTACAAAAATTTGGTCAAAATAAAAAAAAGAGCATTCAAAATTTAAAACACTACGAAAGTCGAAGGACAGGAAACCTCAAGAGATTTTTTAATATTATATTAACTTTTTTAAAGACTGTAAAAAATACAATTTACAAGAAAGCCAATTATCAATTTATCACCTCACTGCAAGCTATCATCTTGCGATTCTTAACTATCGATTTAATTATAAGACATGAACCTATTAATTAACAGTCAATGGACGCCACAACGCTAAAAGCGAAAGTGAACAATCAAGATATTACGCTCATACGCACTATACCTCACGTACGAATTCAACCACGTTATGCCGATTGATATTTCAAAATTATTGCGATTAAACTAAATGACATCATGCAATATAAACTATCTTTGATATGCGTAGTATGCAGAGTATGGGATGCTTCGAACCACATTAGAACCGCGGTGCGAAACGTCAAAGTAAGGCTGATTCTTACCTCTTTCAAAGTTAAAAAATATTTTTTTTTTTTTTTTTTTTTTTGTTTTAGTAATGGCTTCGCACGGTTTGTGCATATAGCCAGTGTCAAGTATTTTATTTTAAGTATTTCTTAATTTCACATTAAGAAAGTCACAGCAATGTTAAAGCAATCGTGGTCAAGTAGTCAAGTCAATTATTTACATCGTCAGTCACGATTCAGTAAAGTAGTGGATGCTTTACTGAAACTTCCTGGGAGTTTTGGAAAAAATGCGAAATGACACGTTTTTTGAGTTTATATCATTCGCCTACACTCGTGCACGTTAACGAACACTTAATGGTTAATATTCCACCAATATTACACATTAACACTCGAAGAAACACAAGTTTGAGCTAATAATACAAAACCAACAACGTCTCACTATCGGATTCCCGCCAAAACTCTTAAAAAATATTGTGTGTTCGGAATGTCTCTAGAGGGGATAATGACACACATACACACACACCCTCACTCTCAATATAGTATCAGCATAATATTGCTGTACTTACCTACTTTAGTATCTGTGTTTCGGGTGTGAAGTGTTTAAAGAAAGAAATAAAGAAACATTTTTACTCTAAAAATATAGTATACCTCAACAAACATATTAAAAACAATATAGAATACACAACGAAAATGTGATACCGACGTGTCTGTGTTTCCTATAACGTGTTCGCGTAAATGTGTGTGTGGTGACCGTTTTCTAGGTTCATGATTATAAAGCCATAAATCCGAAGCCGATTGGAGCCGTCAAATTGAATGATTATATGAACCGTTCAGATTTATAACGTGGCATGTTCTAATGACTCCAAGATTATTGATAAGATATTAAATGTAGATGGAGTAATGTGGACAGAAGTGGCAGTATACCTAGTCGTAAGTTGCCTAGTTTTTTAGTTACATTTATAAGTTTAAATCTGTGTATCTATGCGAGTAAATTTGTATTTTTTACGAGCAATACCTATATTTTTAAACCACAATAATAACATGGGTTGGTCTCAGATACTAAGTCAACTATTCAAATGATATACATTTATATGGTACTTAATATGTTGTGATGCACGCCTACACCACTCTTTCTTTTATATTGGTTGTTGACTGGTAGAAAATACTTTCAGTATTAAGTCCGTCACATTATACTACTTAAATGTTTGAGTGCAAAATAAATAAAAAAAATTACGTAACAAACTTTTTACACAGTAGGTAAGTAATTATGTAGTGTTTAAAATTGATAACAACTAACAAATTTGTAAGGCAATATAAACTTTAAACTGGGCCTTAAAATAAAGGCCCTCAAATAACAAAGATAAAGGCATAGGTACCTACAAAAGGTAGGCACATTTCACTAAACATTCCTTTCTATACATTTTCACATCATTGCCGCTAGCTTAGCGCAGGTGTATTACGAGGGAATGCGATTATGTTAATTCGATTAAATGTCGATTATTTGTGTATATCGATTCATTAATATTGGATTTTTATGGGACACCTTGTTATTGGTTTGGACTGTATATTCTACAAGAATAGTGTCCACGGGCGCTAGGTAACGTCTGATATAGGGTAAGTCCAGGATAGTTGCCATACTTTTTGAAAACGCTTTATATTTCCCATTTTAATTAATGGATCTGAATGATTATCACACATGTTAATAGATTGGTCTTTCGACTACCACTTTGAAGGAAAAAGAAAACATCAGTGTTGATATTTACTAATCTATATCGATTTTCCCAGACCTCTATTTTTGGAAGTATAGATGCCCTATAGCGGATAGTTGCTCCATGAGTCAAAACCAGTTATGGGATACATGCCTCATTTATAAAAAAACACTTTTTCAGTTTGAAATTAGGTATTCGTGATGGGAAGTAAAATCGAAACACAGACATTAATTAAAAATGTTCGTAAAAAGTGTATTTTCTTTATAATCATATTAGGGTATAGAAGCCTCACAAAATACACAGTTTCCTTCCTGAGGCATCTATACCCTAATGTAGTTACATCGTTTGAAAATAATAGGAATTATTTGTTTTGTATGGTTAAACATAGGCGAAAATAAATCGAGGCGTCTATCCTTTTCGTAGAGGATAGATGCCTTTTATATTCAGGAATGTGTATTCAATAAATATTCTAAAAAAACTGATTTTAGTGTTAATATACAGTCCACTGTAACATTTAGATACAAAATATAAATTATTTAATCACCATGTAAAAAGTTCCAGCACCTCAAAAAGGTTGTAGAAAAAGAATTAGCAATTTTTTCGTCGCACCAAATCTTTCATTGAGTATAGATGGAATGCACGACGGGTCAGGGGTTACCTCGCGGGGGGTACCGGGTAGGTGCGGGGATGTCTCTCGTTTGGCAATATCAACGACAGCAAAAACAAGCCGGGAAATCATAGTTTTTGAATTTGAGGCATCTATCCGAGCCGGGCATCTATCCTGGAATTACCCTACCTACCTACCTATTATAATAATAAAGATTCCTAAGCGAAGAAGATTTTTTATTTGGCAGATTTTTTTTTTATATTAAGGTTTTTTTTGGCAGATTTTTTTCTTTTCTACCTTTGGATAGAGAGAAATGGAGTGTCAGACAAAATCTTATGTACTACTGATCCGATTCTAAAAACAAATATAATGTAGGTACCTACTTAGACAAAATAAAACACACATTTCACTCTTGCCCTGATATAGTATTAAATACGCAAATTAAGCACTTCACATACCATTTTAATTATGCCCGAATTAAAAATAAAAATATAATTCTGATGGATATCGCACATTAGCATGCCCGAAACGGGCAAATTCGAATATTATCTCGACATCTCGGAATTCTCACTTTGGCCGAAAAAGTGCGAAGTGACTACCGTTTTAAAGCTGTTCATTATGTTTTTAAATACTTCGCATTCGGGGCGAATCGGTATTTTTTTAGATTGCATCGGGCCCCATTGCTTACAGGAGCCATATTTTAACTCAGCTGCTAGGTTGAGGCGGGTGAATTTCAGAAAGCATAAGTTAATTATTCATTAAATTACGTTTATGGTACTAAATTAATTTGTCAAATCAGAATATCAAATCAATGAAAGCAAATTGTGAATAATTAGTAAAGATATTGTTTTTTTTTTGTTATTTTTAACCTATCCGTTTCAAGGCTGGGCAAAGGTTTCCCCCAATTCCTTCGAGTTGGTTGCCACAGATTTTTCTCTTTTCCTCTTTAGAAGATTTTTAATAATTCTGATGTTTTATACGGACAAAACTATCAATCTATCAACTATAGATACTTACATAAAATTGAATTGTTTATTTAATAATAGTATAAATAAAATAAAATAAACTAAAACTAGCTTAAACTAAACCTTGAAATAAATTGAATTTGATAGTTCTTAAAATTTTGTTTATGCAATATCATATTTTGTACAAGACTGTGGCGCAGCAAGCAAGGAAGAAGAATCCGTCTCACGAAAATCATCATTTTTATTCCCTTATAAGTACATACATCCCACATTATTGAAGTAAGCTGTAAATCTATAAACCCAGTCACAACCACCAGAGAATCGTGTACAGTAGATCTCGCATAGTACAAGATTAATTGCCAATACGAGCGGACATCGCAACAAACAGACAGACAAATAAACGAACAGACGACACGAAGTTCCAATATACGGCCATAATTTTAGCGTTTTCTGTTACACCTACGTACTGGGGACATAGGGACGGCGGTATTCTGGCTGGGTGGCGGTACTGAAGCGATCTGGAAGCTGATACGATTTGGTTTCGATTCGTTGTAATCGAATAGTCGACATTAAATGAGATCGAGGCATGAATACTAACTCATCAGTTTAGTTCTGGGCAGTAAGTATAAACATATTTATCGGTATTAATAGATATTTCTAAGTGACAACATAATATTCTGGTGTACTTACAAATGTCTTAAAAACTTAGATTATTTCTACTTAGTAATTGTTTTGTTTTTGTATGTGAGATGTTATTCTCATCAACTAAGAAAAACTAATAATTAGAGAGTGCAATCAAAATTAGTTTCAGCATCCGATACTAGCAGTCGCCATGTCTCTGAATATAAGTACCTACTGTATTTCTCTAGTTCTAAGTATGAAGTCCTGTAGTATATTGAAAGTACAGGAACTCTATGTAAGTTAGTTCGAAAGTACGCGGGTTCGATGTATGCTATATCGAAAGTGCAGATATTCGATGTATTTTAGTTTCAAAGTACGCGAGTTCGATGTACCTATGCTAAAAATGTAAGAGCAAATTCGCACATTGCACTTCCAGAATAGCACCCCCGATCGCAGCACATATCGACTTGAAGGATTGGCTTGGCTGTGTGCACTAAATCAAAGAGTCGATAAAAAGCTAAATGTTGTCCGATTGCGAGGCGAGAACTGGTGAGCATAAATTTATGCTCAGCTGATAAATTAGGCGAGTCGCGAGCGTGAGTTATGAGCCTGGATGCTCGTGCCGTGCTCGTTCTTGGATTGAGCGAAATGTGGAAAGGGCCTAAGGGTCACTTGTCAACGAAACTGTGAAGGACTTGGAAACTTGAGTACTGCGTCCGATCGGGTACCAAAATTAGACCAAGTTTTTTGATAGGCAGGACCAGTAAAGACCAGTTGTTCGACAGCTCGTTTGGCGTAGTGGCTGAGCAATCGGACTGCTGCGCTAGAGGTTGCGGGTACGATTCCCCCCTGGGACAAATATTTTTGCGATCCACAAATATTTGTTTCTGGTCTGGGTGTGATGTGTGTGTATGTGAAATTATATGTCTGTAAGCGGTTCCCACGATACAGTATCATTGTAACTAGTGTGGGGCTACGTTTAAAAAAAAAAGTATAAAACCTGGTAGGTACCTACGTCAATTATTAGCCATTTTGATTTGGTGTCCATTTTGATACACTTCAGCAC
The DNA here is from genome assembly GCA_905147375.1 of Hylaea fasciaria. NCBI lineage: Eukaryota > Metazoa > Arthropoda > Insecta > Lepidoptera > Geometridae > Hylaea > Hylaea fasciaria. Next base: position 789,981 of record LR990213.1, on the reverse strand, counting down.
CCAGCGTATGGTGGACGTTTTTAGATCATATCGGTATACTGAAACGTCACTGTTGGATGCTACAGCTTTATATTATACTATCCAACAGAATTAAAGAGCTGATGATCTTTACCAGTTACACTTCAGTAGCAGTTTTCTCTTTTCTCCAGCATAGTAAGGTATGAAGGGTGGAAAAAAGCTTTTCATTGTTGGCAGAAAGAAAAATCTTAAATGAGGAATTGGAATATATTTTATGACTTCCGGTTTGAACGGCACTGTTACCAGTGCCAGAGAACCGGCCGAGTGACTGGGCATGTGAGACAGACTAAAATTATCAAAATGACGAGCGTAAGATTTTGCATTGCTAGCACTGAGTGGCACTGCAATGATGATCCACCGGTGGAAAGGTCCAAGAAAAAGATCAAAGTGGAAGGAGACCAATGTTATATCAGTCGCAGTGAAGTGCAATAACAAACGGCTGAAGAAAAATGATGACAAATTCGAATGGAATTAAAACTAGGTAATTGCAATGTGCTGCAAACCGCTACAAACTAAAACACATCGTCTTTTAACACATCTGACAGAAGAATGATGGCAAATGGAAGTGGATAATATCTTCGAACAAAAGTTGCTCAATCGGGCGACGAATTTGACGCGCGCCTGCGTGGGCGCAGGATGCTGTGTTTGTTCGCAATCAATTTTATTGCCGACTGGTATTTGCTGCTTATCTGTGCAGTGCTGGCCGGCTAAACGGCACGCTTTACGCTTTCCTTGTTTCTCTACGAAAGTGGTGATGGTCTAGCCTACGACGTTTGTCTTCCTCGCCCAAGAGTCGCAAGTTCAAACAAACAAATCAAATCAAAGACCAGACCTTTGTGGTGTTCCCGGCGTTATTCTTCTCATGTAAGATTTTAAATAATCTATAGGCTCGCATTAGACCTATGTGAAGAACTGGTAGATGGCAAACATACTAAGCCTAGAATATGACTGGCTCTCGAGGACTGCTGCCGAAAGACACACAGGATGGTATGACACCAATGGCAGTTTGAAAGAAGGAAAACTAGGGAAACAGTCTGGGGTGGACATGGACAATGGACATACCTGTTACTATAGCCGGCTCGAGTCGCACAAAAACACGGATTTAATGTTACTGTGGTCCAAGTTAAAGTGACTGCCAGTGGAAGTGTCACTAATCTTCCTATTATTTTAAAACTGTTGCCAACGAAAGTTGCCAACATTAATTATTGACGTTCAGTCAAAACTTCTGCATAAACATTTCAACATAGCATCTACGCCACATCGCGTGTCCCCGCTGGCAAGTCGCTAGGTAACCTCCAAAACATCTTGTAAAGTGATGATTTGATCTGATAGAGGAAGCGTCTGGTGCCAAATTGTATACATGATACCCGCGTGACTAATGTATGAGTAACGGTGTCTAGTCTTTAGTACTGTAATTGGTTGATAGCTCATGCAAGTGCGGATGGTAAAGGTATGGGCACACCAGCGCGGCAGCGACGGAGGTGGCGCACCATGCTAAACGATTGCGTTACCTTGGAAAAATTACATATACTGAATTGAGCTTGTATAAATAATTACCTGGATAATCCACATTCAACCAACCTTGAACAAACTGACCTTTATCACCGAAGATTGAGCAATTCATCAGCCCTTTAGTAACACCTACAGTTGGTTGGTCAAAAAAATCCCGAATTCCACCAATTCTATAATCGGTGTGACGGACGAGACCTCAAAACACCTCGGCCTGAGTATCAATACTTGGTTATCGAAGATCAGTGTTCACCGAATCTCATTGATTTATATGAGAAATTACTTGGACCGTGTAGCCAATTCGAAACCTTACAGCAAAGTGTTTAAGTTCAGATTTGAGTGAAACGACCAGGCAATTTTTGGAAAGTCGCCGCCAATGAATTTTGAACTTTGCCGATTGTGCTTTACGGTGTACATTGGCGTGGTATCACCAAACGCAGCATACCACCAAAGACGAATATGCCACTTTCGAGTGATATATATCCGATACGGCATATTAAAAGTTTTGTTTCGTTTTTTAAATGTAAAATCTGTTATTTATGAGCCAAAATCGAAAGGTCCGATTAAATTATGTCCGATAGTATGAGATTTATTGCAGTAAGATGGGTTGCTCTTCCTTCTCCATTTGTCGGTGTTAGAGATTATTATAGATTTTCTCTTGTATCTGTGGGGATTTAGTTTTTGTTGGTGTAATGGCGGTAGCACAGATTATAGGCTCGCCCGTTTAAAGATGATTAATTTGTAACTTATCTGTGGTATTTGTTGTTTCAAATATTTGTCTAGCTTTATCATATTATTATAATTTTCTGTTTTACCTCCAGTTATTTTCATTAGCAACGAATGCAGTTTTTCACATTTCGAAGACTAGTTGTTTTGCTTTTGTGTCATAATGAAAAAGGTCAGAATAAAAATTATGTATATTTTGTAATATAATTTTTATAACCCCAATCACTCTAGTCAAGGATATTGATATATGGTATAGATTATACGGACACAAACTTATATGTGTTATTATGTCCACCTTGCTAATTTAATTTGTGGAATATTCAAAAGAAATAAAAATAGTGGTACCTTACATCGATATTATGAAATATTCTTTAATTTATTATTTATTTATATTGATAATTTGGTTAATTGCCAGGTTTTGTCATAGCAATTATCAAATTCTTATCAATTTATTTTAGCTATTGGTAATGTTATGCCAAGTTTTGTCAAAGGTCGTCTCTCGTTGTGCTGAGACTCAACATATTTAAAACTATCAAACCATCAGGTTTATAATTACAGCGGCTAAATATATTATTTTGAAGCTTTTAAATTCTGCTATATCAATGGTGTCCAATTCTATTGTAACTTTTATTATGTAGGTACCTACTATTGCCTATGCAAAACGTATATTATTCCAATTGCCTTCATCGGCGCACACGCATCCATCGTTAACAACAAAGCAAACAAGTGGCGGCGGGGCTTGATTACACACATTCGGTGCACGGTCGATGCCTTAATTAATACTGCGACTAGTGGTGGGACAACGCATCGGCGGTATCGGTATCGATGTTTGACTCGATTGGAAGTTATACAGGGTGTATCGGCAAGGTGTAGTAATATTGAAATGTGGGTATGTGTACCTGGTGATGAATCATTTGCCAGGGTACTAAAACCTGAAATCGATAATCGATTTTTTCACTCAAATTGACAAAATAACTAAATATTACAACCCTAACATGATACGGATGACGTCACGTTACGCGGGTCACTGGCATTGAATTACTTTTGTCGCAAAGCGCACCGCGGTCTTTGAATTTTGCCGACAGTATTTTCTGGCATTGAATTATTTCTGCCGCAAAGTGCGCCGCGATCTTTGAATTTGCCGACAATATTTTAGGGTTCAGTATTGTTACAATGTTGAAAGCCTCTAAAATTCATTTCAGATACTTACCGCCTTAGAATAGAATTTTGGTAGGTACATTACACGGAGCAGATATCACTCAGCCGCCAAGAAATACTTTTGTCAGGTTGCATCTGTCCGGGTTGGTACAAATTGGTAAAAAACATTATTTAAAAAACAAACGGAACCCTTAGTACATTTACGAATTCTTATTGATGGATTTGACGGCGGATCACATGTTAGTCTTTGCGTCAAGTTCACTGACATTGCCCAGCTGATAACTAGGGTTGAACGATGGTTAGTTTTGCAGTAAACTTTGACGTGTCTTAATTCATTAGCGTGACTACTTACTGATTTAAAATAACTCCAGACTACTTCGAAATATGTATGTGTATGCATAGTTTCAGTATTACTACACCTTGCTGTTACACCTTGTAGAGTTGTGCGGTAGTTTTGCTGGCGGAAGGCATCATAATTATTGTTTAGAAACGAGGTTTTAATCAAGTTTATGTTTAATATTTGGGATATCATCTCGGTGTTTTCTATGTTAATTATTTTATCCGGTTTTTAATACTTTATTTACCAACTGTACTTAAACTCAAAATAAGTATCACTAATTGTTATAATATCATCATCACGCTAAGATTTATTTTATGTAATACTTTGTGTATAGGTTTGTGTTTTGTGTATATCATCGATATCGATACTTCTGCCCAATGTGTACACATCACTAAAGTGTTAATAACAGTAACACCAGAGTCATTGAATATGGTCGTAATCGTAATTATTTTTAATTAATAATCAACACGCCATTAGGACGTGCACGTAATAAGGATGTGCCAGTCGATGTCCCTTCGACAATTTAGAGTGTAGGTACAATTAGAGTGTTGTTGAACTTTTTTTGTGGTAGATGCGAGGTTTTTCAGCACTAAATTGCATTAACTCTGACAGGTAATCAAGCATTTTTCATTAAACTAACCCTAATAACTGTTGAGAACGGCACAAATCAAATTGCCTTACGTAGACTTGAATTTTACTTTACTAAATCTGACCAAATCTGTATCTCCTTCTTAATTACATTAATTTGATTGTGCGACTTATAAAATTGCGATTTCATTGGCTACGACTAAGAAATGCTTTAAGTTTTTAAATGTGAGACTTGTTTTAAGTAAAATTGTAATGAATTGCGAGGCACAATCAGAGTTTTTCTGGTTTTGTACTCGCTCTAAATTTGCATTCGATTGTCCGACAAACACTGGGATTCAGTAAATACCTACTAATATAAATACCATAGCATCTTAACTACAGTACAATACAATACAATAACTCTTTATTGAACACCATACAATCACGTTTACAATAAAGTACAAAAATTAAACAAATGCTGTACTAAGCAATGGGCTGCCTTATCACCACCATGGTAGAAGGTATTATGATGACCAACTTTCTTCAGAGCCGAATGTCCACCACAATTTGTAGAGCAGTATCGGCTTACCACCACTTTATCAAAGTAAGCCTAATTTAGAGGTGTGCGGAGGTCCAAAGGCGCAGGTAGATGCAATAAACACGATTAATGTGTATATATCTCGTTCGTCGTTACTAACGTTATAACTGCTATAACGACCGATAATAACGATAACGATAAATATAACGACGTTGTGTCGTCGATATGTAGCGGTGGTGCTAGTGTGGACGTAGTGAGTTATTTTTATGACTCTTTTAGTTCGTTCGAGTTGTAGTTATGTGATTATTAGAAAATATAAGTAGGTACAGTAAGTTTAAAATGCAAAGGGGTTGGATGTTGTTGATTTTGCATGTTTTTTGCAACATATTTATAGTCTTTTTTTATTACAAGCTTGTCAGAACTCTGGTAATTATCTGCCTTTTCGAAGATATTTAATTACATAGCAACTGGTTTAAGTTTGATTGTGCAGAAACATTTTTTTGTTTGTTTTATACAACTTAAATGGATAGGTAGGTTATTATAATTATATAAGATAATACCGATTTAATTAGAAAAAAATTATAAATGTTACATCTCAAATTTCCACAAACATCGACTCAATTCCAAATCGTTAAGAATCACCGCACCATGACAACTTTGAAATTAACCAACCGACAATAACATTATCTCAAAAACTTAAATTAAACACGGCTATAATCGTAAAACGAATCGATAATCGTACAAAACAATAACTTATTTGTGAAACCGAGATACCGATTCGATAAAAATCGATATAAATATCGATAAAAAAACGTCATTCGACCATAAAACGGGATTTATGCACGTGTTTATGAGTCTGGGAGAACGTGAGTGTTGTTATGTTGCTCGCCTTATAAGTGTTAGGATTTGGGGGCACGTTTTTAAGGTTCCGTACCCAAAGGGTAAAACGGGGCCCTATCATACCCTACGGCCCCTACGGTCTGTCTGTTCGTCTGTCACCAGGCTGTATCTCATGAACCGTAATAGTTAAACAATTGAAATTTTCAAAGATCATGTACATTTCATTTGCCGCTATAACAGCAAATACTAAAAACCAGAATAAAATATAGGGGCCTCCCATAGAAAAAAGTGATTAATTTGTCATTTTTATAGATAATGCTACGGAACCTTACGCAAGCAAGACTGACTGGCACTTGGCCGGTTTTATTTTTGTATCGGAGTCCACTCAAAAGCTTTCGCTGGTCTATCACCATACATTTTTACAAAATCTCTTGATTTTGCTTTCTGAAGTTAATTATACTCGTAGCTTGACCACATTCATAAATAAAGGTCATCAATTAAATAGATCTACTGTTAGTTAATCTACGTAATTTAGGAGCCGCAATATTTGCATTTCGTTCGATTAGGGTTCCGTACTTGCGAGAGCAGTAAGGGCATTTTACTAGATCGTGTATTTAATCAAAGTGGATAGGTTGTTCATATACTCACACTATATCATTGGAAATGTTAGATAAACAAGAGAATTAGTGAAATATTTGTTATTCATATAAACGAAAACTAAAAAAAAAACTCTGTTTGTTTCATAAAAATCTCTCAAATAAACGCTTTTAAGCCGACCTTCAACCAGCTAAATATGAAGAATACACTTGAAAAACATCAACAATATTTAAAATTGTTAAAAATTGATTCTTCCCAATGTTCCTCGTCTGCAGTCCCATACTGTTGTTGCTGGGTCATGATTAAGATCCAGTATTGGCAAGAAAACAAAGGACGGCGTTGGGGGGTAGTCTGGACTTAAAATTTATGTCTGGGGGTAGGGGGTTGTTAGCGCTATCATCGATTTATGCCCATCTTATCTAGAAACAACTTTGATTTAGGGTGCGAAATTCAAAGTTTTTGAAAATTCAAGGGGTGAGATTCAATTGATGGCTGTTAATTTTTGTATATTCTAAGGATTATATTTTGCTTAGAAAAATAAACCTTATACATTTCTAACATGCGCATATTAGTTTCTAGTCAAAATGTATATTATATAAGTAGAATGCCCGGTACAAAATAACCGTCCAAAATTTAAATTAACCAAATCACTATAAAAAATATTTCCTTTAATCCCCACTTAGTTAAAAATCCCCCCCAAGAGTTAAAGGAACAAGGCTCCATTAACTCAAATAAAACGAAAAGGAATGTTTAATTTAAAAGTGTAAGGTATGACCGAAATGGCGAATTATATGATATTAATGGCCAATAAATACTGCGCGAAGACAAACGTATTTATGAAATTTAAATTGTGTAGGATAAGCTCCCCCGCACGTTAGGGATTTTTGGCCGATGGTTTAAAAGTATCCATGACCCACAGGTGCATTTAACTGGAGAGAGAAGTATCCGCGGATCCTCTTTAGGCCAAGAGGAGGATATTAGTAGAAGGAGGGTTTTTTTGGCATTTGGATTATATACCGTGCACATATAATTATCTATACCTATCTCAAATAGTTTTCAAAAAGCGACCTCATTGATTTAGGTGTTTTATTTCATTTTACTCACTCACTATTCTGTACAAATAAATATGGTGATAATAAAACTTCATTGATATGAAAATAACAACTTTGTTTGATGACAAGTTTGACTAATTGTATTATTAGTTCAAGTCTTATCTGCATTTCAATATCTGCGTTAGAATAGCGTAGGCTTTGAAGTTATTGATTTAAGTTTAAATGCTTACTATCAACTGACAGTAAATTAAACTAATTTGAACTATTTAGGTATAACTGTGGATATATTTTACCAACTGTTTCTTCTGTCTATCTTTTTAGGTTTAGTACGGAAGGTTCTCCCATTTTAGTTCCATAATTTATTGTGAATGTTAGCTTACCTGGTATAATATGGGGCCCTATCGTACCGGGCAACTATCGGCCAATATTTTAGTCTAGAGCGTGCGGTAACCTTAAGTTATTGGATTATTTCGATTTCGTATTCCCATCGTGTTCGGGCGCCATGTTCGATGAAATGCGATAGCCATAAGAAATTTAATTTGAAATACATTACGACTCAGTGAAAGCTTTCAGTAACGTTATTACCATGAGAAACAACAACAAAGTAATATATATTATAATTACCTACTTAATTATTTCTAGGATGTATTGTATGTGGATGACATTTAGTTGTAATAAAAAAGGTACAATAATGTTGGAGATTACATTTTATTAATTTTATTTTGACAAATGCTAACTTTTTAAATTATTTACAGACTATCCGTGGTAGATATTAGGTACACTGGCAATGCCCCTGGCATTGCAGTTGTCCCCAGGCGAACTCTTGCAGAATAGACCTACAAAGATAGGATTCTTCTCGGCAGGCTGGTAAAAAGCCGTACCGACCTCTACAACAGTCTTACCACAAAATATTTAACCAACAGTTGAACAGGCATGTCTAAATATTTTCTCCAAAGATCGACATCTAACCCTCGCTTTTTCTAACTCAATAACAAAGTCACAAGTAAAATAATTAGGAACGCCAGGATTGAGTGAGAAAACGCGAGTGATAGACGTCGATTTTGTCGAAAGAAATATTAGTAACATCTGTTTAACTCTGGTCTTACCATTTGTGGTAAGACGGATAGTATCTAAATTTGTCAGACAAAGCAAGGAAATCTGAAATAAAAAAAATATTATAAGTATTAGGAATTCTCAAAAACACGTTTAAATTTTTGGATTATTTCACACCACTTTTAACGATTCAGATGTTAATAATAAAGTGTTCGCTAATAATATAATTAGCATACGTTTTCGGTGTTCACACCATCGGCTACCTTTATTAACGAGGTTATTTTAATGTCGGCTTTATGCGCCCATTAACGAGAATTACGTAAATCCGATTTTGTTCGTTCAACATCAGACACTTCAGACCTTCAATATGTTTGCGTCAGGTTTTAATAAAACTACAAAACAGCTTACTTTACTATTTACTATTATCATACTTCTATTTAAAACGAAAGATATGAAACCAGTTATTAATTACCATTCCTATTTGTTAAGAAACCAGTAGAGGTATCGTCGGGGCCCTATCCCGATTTCTCGACTCCATTCCGATCCGATCTCATTAAGAACTCGCCGTAACTCAGTCACGATATCGTTTCGAATCAATTACTAAAGCAATAACCACTTGTATTAATGTCTCTTTATATTCATCGGCCAAACTCGAGTCGAATTTCCGAGAAAACTTGGAACCCGGCTCGCGTAGTACGTGCATCGGTTGTCCACCGATTTTTATCAAATTTTTTATCGGAACGAGTTCTGCTTTTTTACACTAAAAACATTAAAAATCTCGGCGTCGATTCGAAGAACAATAAAATTTTATGTCTCTATCTGCGGTCGTGTGATCGGGGGATATTAGATGTTTTGGTGTTATCTAAGAATACTGCTAATCGACTACTCTCGTTTGGTTACGAAGAATGCTGTTTGAAAGTTGGGTTGTATGACTGTGTATTTTACAGGGTGTAGCTTAGTCCCTTGGTAGGTACGCCTAACGCCCTGGTTGAAATCGCTATCAGTCGCCAAAATGTATTTAAGTACCAGAAGTACCAGGCTAACATAGGCCACAAGAAGGTCTCAATTCTTGTTCCATCCAGTTGATCCAATATGTACATAGTTCTGTTGTCCACTAGTTCTTATTTTAAATGCCACTTTTTATTCCGTCGGTGCACTCTAGATTTTGAAACTTTTATTTGTGGGACGAATCGACTGATACAAATTGAGTACTGGGTTGATTCGACCCGTGGGGCGAACGAGGTGAAACGCCCTATACCCCCAAACAGTCGCTGATTTGGCAGCCGTAGTGTCCCAGTCATCCTTTCATCATCATCATCATCATTTATCATCATCACCCACATCAAACCACTACTAAGCCTCACCTGTTTCCATGATTTCGAGTAGAGACATCACGAAACAACCTAACAAAATCATCTGCACAAAACCCTTGCACCAAAATTTGTCTCCAAAAAACCCCTTTAACACTCCAGACGCTACCCTACACATAAATAAAGGGGGTTGATATTTATCGCCCGGTGTTTATTACTACGAAAATTATACCCCTAATGAGTTCCCGAATTCCCCACCCCTATTCGAGGACAGAAAATCCTATCGGCTATTAGCAGTCAAGAAGTGGTAAATTATTGTCCCAAGTTGTAGCGCTCCTTATGGTAATGTCGGCTGTGCGATGTTTGATGGTGTTTTTGTCTCGTTGTTTTGGCGCGGGATTACATGTTATTGGGGTAGGTGGTGGAACTTTTTGCAGCTTTGTAGGTGAGGTGAAATGTTACAACTTTGTCGGACAAATTTGCATTGCAATAAGGGCAGTGCTGCTAGGCTGTTGGATACGCTGCTAAGTGGTAAAGATAATTGGTAACTTGAGGTGCCTTTAAGCCTCTTTAATGTAATTATTTTGTCCTATTGTGACAAACAACAGATTGGACTGCAACATTTAACTTAGCTTTAGGTCGTAGGTTATTTATTCCAATATTACTATTGAAGTGTCTGTGTGTTCAAAATTAATCCCAAAAATATAATTGTAAACTACTATTTAAAAACAACCCGTTTTCTGTTTTTTTTCGGTCTGTCCGAAACTTTGTCTCGATTGTGCTTCGAAATAGCTCAACGGATTTCAATGAAAGCTCTAGAGATTAAAGCATGATTTATTTACTAAAATTTTCATGTAGGTAAGTTCCTTTTCGATATCTTGCAGGGTTCGGAAGAAATGAACATTTATAATAATTGTTGTTTATCAAAGTACAGAGTGAATAAATTCCCTAGCATAACTCTACTAGCCTCGCTGAAGCTCGTTTTCGCTTCGTTGAAGTTGTGTTATGTGTACATCTACTTATTTACTAAAGTTATTTTTGTGTTAGGTACTTCAGTTTGTTGAACTGCGCGGGCGTCATTTTAAAATCCGCCATGTTGTTTCCGCTGGCGACAGTCTGTCTGATTTCCCTGTCAGATAAACATCTACCGCGCATAAAAGATTGTGTTTTAGATTTTCGGAAGTGCGTCTGCATACATTTTGGAAATGGGATTATGGCTATGAGCAAAGCAGCAATCTATACTTTGGGTCACAGGGTGATTTCTATTTATTGTTTTAACTGACTTCAAAAACGGAGGAGGTTCTTAATTCAACTGTATTTTTTTATTGGATCTGATTTGGTACTTTGGTAGCCTAGTGGGAGAACCTTCCAAATCGAGGCTTTGAAAGTTTGTAGTGACTACGAAATTTTAGTCTGAATCCATAAAACCCCGCAAGTTAAACGTTATTTTAACCTTGTCCTGTAAATAATCTAGAATTCCACTGCACAATAATTAAACATCGTCCTCTAAATTCTCCAATAGCAATTACCTCCAAATGACCTTAGATACCGAATACATCAATTAGCAGCCTCCAAAGCGGGACATATTCGATGTCCCATTTTGTACCGTTTTATTGCGCCACGGTACAAATTTAGTGCCAAAAGGGTTCATTATAATTACTCTATGGTATTCGGGATCGATCGCTGGGCTGTTTGAATTAAGTTTTAAATGGGACTCTGTGAGTTATTGCTTACCAGTGGGTTCTTGCGGCGTCACTTGCTGTAATATTTTTGGATTTCTTTTTTAATTTTCACTTGTTGTTTTTTTTAAATTGTATTTGGCTAAGCGGACGTAACTATGCTTATTGTATTATGTATAGTGGTAAAAAAATATGTTGGATGTGAAAACACCCCGTAGAGTTTCTTGGTGCAATTTTTCTCTAAAGATCGTATTTTCGAAGCGCTGATAGAGTGAATGGGGTTTCCTATTCTGTCCTAGATTCAACCATGGATCAGAGCAAGAAAGAAAAACGTCAATTTTCAAACTCAAGTATCTATCAGTTATTTAATTTATCACGTTTTATGTGTTTACTAGCTACGCCGTGCAGTATCACCCAGAGTTTTTGGAATAAAAAGTCTATTGTGTCAATTCAGGATGTAGCTAGCTACCACCATACCAAATTTCATCAGAATTGGTCCAGCCGTTTGAGCGTGAAGAAGTAAGAAACACACACAATCTTTCGCCTTTATAATATTAGTTCGATTCTTCTCTTTGTTTATGAGATTTCAGTGACGACTTGGAAAATTGCGATAACATTGCCTAGTTACAAATTAAAACATACAATTTCAGTTTTTGAGTGGAAAAATTGATTGTAAGGTAAGGTCAAAATGGTCGCTTGTGTCGTTTTACAAGCCAGCCCGCCATCATGTCTGCCGGCCGTTACATAAATCAGCGGCGTATTCATATTTGATACATAAAACCGGGTTCTATAAGAATTATAGCCATTTCTGGGAAACTCTGAGTTGTGATGTGACGAGTGGACGAGGCAGGTGGGGGCAAAAGTGGTAACGGATTGTATGAAAACAACAACGATACAAGAATATTCTAGAAACATAATTCTCTTTTATTTTTGTTTATTAGTTGGCTTAGAAGCATCTATTAATTATCTACGCTTATGCTGAGCCTCTACGCGGTTAATATTAACAAATGATTACAAATTTTTCATGAACTGATGTCCTTTTTCATGTTATTTGATCTTGTCAATAGTGTTTCAGATAAATAGCACACGAAAAAAATTGTGGCTAACTTTTGGAAGTATTTATTTTATGAATAAGATGACAAACAAATATAAGAAAAAAATACAAAACACTTCCCTACCCGACTGTACCTGGTACATCGACACGTCTCTTACTTTCAAGATGCCGAAGCTAGATAGAGTCGGTACCTACATGTGATATTGCGTTTATGAGCGCTTACTGTTAAATTGGTTGTCGGTAGAGTACCGGTAGAGTCACCGGTAGTCACTGGTAGAGTCACTGGCAGAGTCACCAGTAGAGTTGGTATAGATATCTACATTAGCATTACTTGCCCCTAAAAACATTGCTTATATAGAGATCACAACAGTTATATTGAATAGATGAATCGATTTGTTGGCGTTCAAGACATCTCTTTTTAGAACTGGACACATAAAATATCGGTATGAATAGTACATTTGAGGCGTAAAACGCACATTGCTTGAGAAAAATATATCGGTATCTACTACATCCATATTCCCCAAATGCATAAAAAGCTGGATATCACTTCATGATTCTACCATCGTACATTATGACGGAGAAAGTGCGTAATCTCATAATTATAATATACCTACTCGGATTCCTAATCTTATGGAGTAAAAGTCTCTATCTCTCTCTCTCATCTCACCTCATTTCATCTCATTTCGATGATCATTTTAATTTATGCTATTCGGAATCCAAGTATACTGAATCTGTAGTAAGTAATCCTTCACTTTCTGACCCACAAGAACAGAATTAAATTTTTTTTAAAACATTAAAATAATATTTCAGGCTCAATTTCTCTAGAAATTTTGAAAAGCGGGCCATGTTATCGTAGAAGATCTATACTTCGGTAAAGTACCGTACTTTGCCTACAAGACTTAGAATTAAGACATTTGACCGGTTGGTGGAACGGCTATAAAATGTTTCTCACATAATATTTCGTTTATATTATTTTGGCATGGTATAGTAGGCATATTATTATGATGATTATTATTTGTATATACCTGCCTAAGTTTAATTAAAATATGCAAATGGAACCATTAGATATAATGAGACATCTTGCGATTGAGACCATTTGGGAAACGTTCTATAAACGTTCCGTTATAAAAAAAATGATTTTAAATGATCATACACTAAAAACCACTTTACAATCGGTGCAGCCAGGCAAATCTATTTGTGACTTCACAAACGTCAAATGAACAAATACGATTTTACAAAAAAGGAACGTCACAAGACATGGATCAAGGAAAATAATTAGAACCAGCTATCATAAAACAATGACAAACGCCTATCACAACAATTAACTGGATAACCACCGCAAATTGGACCACAATAATATTGTTTATAAAATTCAATTTTGTGTAACAGGTTATGCACAGACAGCAGTGTTGCGAAAACTTTGGTCACAGTTGTAACAGAAGAGCAACTTAAGACGTTCCTTGACAAGCAACAAACGATACAGTACAATGTTATTAACATAACACATCACAATACATTACATGAGATAGTGGTGGTGGTAGTGGTAGCCGTGTGAGGGATAGTGGTGATCAAATATCTGTAAAGTATCTATTAAAAAAAAACTATCACACGTCACTTCCGTGAAGAGGATTAGGCCATAGTCCGCAGCTAGCCGGATCACGATTAGTGGGTGACATACCTGTGAAACTTTTTCAGGAATATGGTTTACTTGGCGATGTTTTCCTTTGCTGAAACCCCGAGTTGCAGCTATGGGGCTTGGGAGCCATTGATATTTTTAGGCTGAGCAAACGTAAAACCTTCGATCATATCATCGCTTAAGACCAGGAAAAAGTGGTCAAATAAAGCCTACCATAAAGTTGTTGTAGTGTTTATGCCCATAAATTAAATAAAAACTTGCAGTACTCATGATACGCTCTATATTATATAGATTATCACCAATGTTTTTTTCCTAAGCCACTTGAAAGTTGAGGGGTACTTTTGTACCCTTAACTCACTAGAAAAATTAAAACAAAATCCGCCGAACGATTTCCAATTTTTTCGAGAATAATAAATACCTCCTACCCAATGATAACAATGGATTTTTAAAGATTATTAAAAACGTAAATTGATTCATTCATTCGTTCATTCACTCATTGCCCCGTCCTTACTGTCACTCAGTGCACTTGGACGCATTATTTAATATAATTTTTATTAAAGAATGTGCAGAGAAGCGCTACTATCTGAAGACTAATCGTCGTCAGTAATGATTGTTGCTTTCCGTAATTATTTCGAGCGGTTGTCTACTGGTTTTGGGAACTAAAGTGTAGCTGGATATGCCACAGATATCATATTTGAAACCAGTCAGCTTTGAATACCGATTTCTATACCGATATTCTGTATCACGAAGACTGTTTTGCCAAATATGTAGTAGTGCCGTATAGAGGAGCGTGTCTGTGTGCGTGTCGTGAGATGAGTCGAAAACAATGAGCATGTACACGTCACTAAATAGGTATTCTGTGACGTCACTACAACCATTGCCGAACAGACTTCGTGAAATAGAATATCTGTGGTGTCGTGTAAACTATAAACAGATTACGTGGTAGCCGAATTTACCTCGGCTCACTATGCAAACGCAGGCGGGGTGCGGGAGATGCTTAACACGCATACCTTAAAGCTCACATTCATTTAACTATTTTTAATGGTTGATGGACGTTCATCCGAGCTTTCATCATCATCTTTACATTTCTAAAAAGAAAGCACTAATTCTGGTAAAAACTTGAAACGAGCTATAATTGCATGCGGTATGTCGACCAAAAACATTGCTATGTTCATGAATAATCCGAATTAAGCGTGTTTTTGGACTAGTTTCTGTTATTCCATAGAGTTGAATTTTACACGCTTGTCAAGTAATGACAATGCAATATTACGGTTACAGCGAGCTGACTTATAGAGACAGAAGGCAGACAGAATTACTGTTCAGTGACCAGTAGACTGATGGTGTTTTGTGTCATTTTCATCAGCCATCAGACCAAATGCGTATTTTCGAAAAGTCAGGAAATAAATACTTACCATCTTACAACGAAAGTTTAAATCACAGATGTTTTTAAAATTTCGTATCACAAAATCGACGTTTTCTTACTCAATCCTGGCATTTCTAATTATTTTACTTGTGAATTTGTTATTGAGTTACAAAAAGCGAGGGTTAGACGTCGATTTGTGAAGAAAATATTAAGAGCCATCTTTTCAACTCTTGTTTAATGAGATCGTTACAGTTTTCCAGTTATTCCTTTTCCAGCCACTTCCAGCCCCACCGTATCTGCAGCCACTATTTCATTACGGTAATCGTAATTTTTACGTAATGGCGGCGGCACCAGCGATACCATCGTGATTGCGAACGCGGTGATTGCTAAACGCTGCGGTGAGCCGTACCCACGCTCTGGACGCTATCTACCACCTACCACCACCTACCACTGCCTATTTCTAGTAGGTATATAGGTAACTGTAACCTTTGATTTCTATTTGTTCTGATAAAGAGTCTGATAAATCCAATATCTAGCTTGACGTATGGGAGCACAATATTTTTGTGCGATCCACAGAGTTTTGTTTCCGGTGTGGGTGCGATGTGTATGTGCAATAATATGTCTGTAAGCGGTACCCACGATACAGGAGCAATCCTTGCGTGGAGCTACGTTTTTATATTGAAAATAATTCGCGTTTGTGTGGTGGAGAGTATCGCTGCCGTGTTGGTCTGTACCTATAGCCATCAAGGTGTCTTCCGCAAAACACAGGCTGCCTAAAGCGTCTGCTATAGACTTACGAGGCTATGTATGTATAAACTGAAGAGTAGGTAACCCATCGATGATACCTCGAGTGTTCCCTGTATCTGAAGTGATCACTGTTAAGGCGGGCGGTCTATTTGCCGCTCACATAAAAATATGTTACAACCTATGTGCACATTTTTATTGCAAATATGCTGACGTTTGACCGCAGTCTGACCTGATGACCTTGGGTCGTGAAGTTCAATAGCTGACTTCATTAGCTGGAACTTTAATGAAGGTGAGTGGTCAATCACTATCGACTATAATAATATCCAACAAAAACGAAAAGCCCCAACCACACAGCCGCTATATTTTAGCTGGATTACGACGCAGCAGTACGAATATGTAAAAATGCGCGCGTCCAAAACTCGTCTTTTTTTAAACTTAATACGAAATGTGTTAAAACAAGTTATATACCGAAAAAGCCCGCGATTTTATCGATATAACGCGTTAGTTTTATACACAATCAAACCAACAGATGTCGCTACTAGCTGACCGACCAACCGGTTTGCGTTTACGCATGGCTTCCGAAGTAGATGTAAATTTACACACGAGGGTAGATACAGATCTAAACGACTTTTCGTATCGACGGTAGAGGGCCAATTCTCGACGAATTTCAAATGCAATTAAAAATTTAAGTTTACGCACCGATAGTTACAAGGGCCGGTTACACCGCGATTTTAATTGAGGTTAGTGCGATGGTTATTTGCTTAATCTACCTCGTTATGACATTTATTCATTTGTCATAAAATTTGAATTATGCCATGGCTATAAAAACAGCCAGCCCTGGGCCTCAAGTCGGCTATTTGGCAACAATTTGCGATTGAAAAACAATGCAATCAATATGCAATGTTAATTTTGGCTAAAGTCGGTAGTCTGGTAGATTACCAATCGTAACTTCATTGAATTACAATTGTCTCGTTTTCAAATTGTGGGAGTTGTCGACTCCCATGAAAGTCATAGAGCTCTAGCTTCTAGTTACCATGTGTATTATTTAAATTAAAAAAAAAAGCTATGATGAAAGATATACTTACTTCAAATAATCGCCAAATGTCAATATCAAATGCCACAAATTCCTCAAGTTTAGGTAATCTGTGGTCCAAGTGAAGTGTTTTTGTCCGCGAAAACAGCGAAATACAATCTATTTGGTTTGCTAAGCCACCTCGCTAAGCCACTCATATTTAACTTTAAGAAATTCTTTGGAATTATTAAATAAAATAGTAATTTTAATTAAATTACGTACAATTTGCACTAGAACAATTGATAAAAAGCAATGTTTTCACAATTGTGATTCCATAGACAATTAGCCATGGGAAAAGCTGTCAAAAAATTAAGGGACTAGAGATTATTGCCAAGATTGAAATGCAATTATCTATTAGACTACGGACGTACTACGGATTTTTCAATTACTTTGCTATGATCACAATGGTAATGCAATTGAAATGTCAATTGTTAACAGGCTACCGGAAGTGTCAAAAGTAACCATAATGGCCGAAATCATTGATAATCCATAATCAATTCAAATAGCAGACTTGGGGCCCAGCCAGCAACTAAATATAAAGCCTGATTTAAACAATGCCTTTTTCTTGTACATACAAGAGCAATATTATAATGGTATGCAGTAAATGAGACGAAATAATTTACCTATAAAAATTGTATTCACCAGGGTGGTTACCATGACGTCTTATTGCAACCCACTTGGGGATCAAACAGAATTGTTTCACTTTAAATAATATTTAGATATCATTTAAATAGACTTCGATCCCTTTAGATTTAAAATCAACCTAAATTGAGCTCTGAACCTGAATCGAGATGTCACAAGACGTCATGGTACGAATAAGTAGTAAAACGATTCTGTTTAGGTCCTCAATTGGATCGCAATAAGACGTTATGGTAAGCTCCCTGTTATTTAGTTAGACTTTATACAATACTTGCCAACTTTTACTTTAATGCAAGAGGCAAGAATCTTGCATCATCTAAATGGGCCTTAAATATAATAAGGTATGCACGAAAAGTTTTATCATTAATACTTACTTATTAGTGCTACATTAATTAAACATTATTATTTTTTCTTTCAATAAAATTATCTTCTAAACTACACACATTTCTACAATAGGTACATATTTTTTTAAGTACATAACTAACAAAAAACCAGTCATGACTTAAATTTAAATTAAACCTCAGTTAAGCGCTAATCCCTGGTTAATTTATAGAGCTGACCCAATAGTACGTTCAAGGTTTACAAGTACTGTTCAGCTTTATTAGCTATAAGTTCACAATCGGAGGTTATATTTTATTATGTAAGTAGCTTTTATCCGAAACTTTGTATGCGTGGACTATAATAATAATAATAATAAAACTTTATTTCAGATGACCAGAGATCCATATTAGAGTTAGATTAGGTATGTAGGTACACAGACAACTAAAAATTATACATTAAAATAAACATAAAGGTCATCATTGACCAGTCTCACATTAAGTTATACCTATCATCAGCTTAACCCAATACTTTAAGATAGGACAGTCAGGACTATAACAACGTGTGACGTCATTAGGACTACTCCAGCCCAGTCGCCGATTTTGTAGGCATTTTTCATTTTGTGGCAGACTTAGAGCATGACATAGTATGTATGGTAACATTGGCGTTCACTTTTCACATACACTTGTCTCTCTCTTACGTGAGTTCACTTTTCACTTCTACTTGTCTCTCTCTTACGTGAGTTCACTTTTCACTTCTACTTGTCTCTCTCTTACGTGAGTTCACTTTTCACTTCCACTTGTATCTCTCTTACGTGAGTTCACTTTTCACTTCCACTTGTCTCTCTCTTACGTGAGTTGAGCTTACGTCTTACTTCTCTCTTACGTCGGTATCCGTTTAATTTTCGGCGTCGACTTCGGTGCTAGTGCCAGTGTCAATTTAAGTGTCGTCGTCAGTATCAGTTTCAGTGACGTCAGTATCGGTTTCAACATCATGCATAGTGTCAAACGGTAGCCTATAAAATATACTAAAATGTTGGTTGAACATTACGCACCTAATTCAGGTGGCTGGTCCATGGTACCCCATTTAAATTCAATAGGGCAGTGGTTATCCACGGTTGGGTAGCCTCCGATAATTGCCGATCTGATTGACGGGCTGATGCACGGCTCACGATGTGGGAACAGTCTGCGGGCTGCGATGTAATAATGACAGTTAGGACATACGTCAAATAGTTACGCTATGGTGGCTTGGTAGAGTTTGTGTGCTTACCATCCAACTGCGTCCGGTTCTTAACCTTGGTGAATGATGACTTATTTTTGGTTTATATGGGTGTTGATGAGACAGCTCAAAAACCGGCCAAGGGAGAGTCGACCTCGCGTGCTAAGGGTTCCATATCATTATCTGTACAACGGCTTAAAACACGTTTGTTGTATGGACGCCTTTATTTTATTAAATATTCATTCTGTTTACATCATCTGTGTAAATTTAAACTGTCTAACTATCATGGTTCATGAGATACAGCCTGGTGACAGACGGACGGACGGACAGCGAAGCATTAGTAATAGGGTAATACGGGAGAAACACGACAATATTTAAGTAAGTTCTAGTTCATAATATAATATAGCTCCTATATAGTCTGGGATTTGAACTCCGCAACCTTCAGATTGGCACGCGGACGCTCTCCCACTAGGTTATACTTCACTATGTAGGTAATTGACTAGGTATAGTTAACGACTGATCACAATTTGATCATAATAACCCTATCACAAGGCCCTACTCACACAAACAATGGCCACAGGTGTCGTAAGAATACGTCGGTTCAATTTTATTGTACTATGACAATGGTTTGCGTCGTTTTGCCGTCAACCTTCTGATTGTAACTTATTTTTGCGTTTTCTGTATTCTGGTTCTGTAACTAAATTTATGCAATTTGGTCATGATCACTCTAATTGTTGCATTATTGCCTAACGTTATTGTTATTTCGATGAAAGCAGCGGCGTAGTGGGCGAACGTCCGCCTGCCGAGTCAGGAGGTGGCGATTTCAAATCCCAGTGCGGGCACGTACCAATGTGTTTCTTGTTAAATGTACGTAATTATCACTCGCTTTTCGGTGATGGAAAACATGGTTAGGTAACCAACATGCCCGAGAATTATTTCGGAGGCATGTTATCCACCAATCCGGACCGGGCTCTCGTGGTGGATTGTGGCCTAATCCTCCTCACGAAATTAGGGGAGGCCTTTGACCAGCAGTGGGACAGTTCAGGCTGAAAGATGCGATACGAGTTTGAAAACTTGGTGGTAGAGCTCTGAAGTTACCACTTGGCTACCACCCTCACTTAGAACATGTGAATCTGTTCACATAGCCATAAATAGGGGGGAGGGTTATTGATAAATAGAAGGGTTTTATTTCTAAGGGTTCTTGGCCCTAGTCGGATAAACCCCGAATTTTCTAACCGTCAGTTACCTTCCTTCTATTCAATAGAACAGACATGTGTTTAACTGAAATCTAATTATTAAATACAAGCACTTGTGACTAATTATCGTCAACTCTCGTCTCAGACATGTTGTCGAGAAAACCCATGAAAGTAGTCGACAGCGAAAACATCTTAAATACACCTGCGTGGACACACAATTTTGGCATCTATGCGTGTAGACGTTAAAGCTCTGAATCTTATCAAATGTTAATAAGTCGCAGTTGGTCTATTAGTGAGTCACAATGGTGTAAATGATATAAAATTGTCAGTTCCTCTTCTAATGATATCAATTCATTTAGAGGTCCTCGCTTCGCACGGCTGTTAATGGTCTAATGACGCATAATATCACATAGTACGTAGGTATCACAGACATATAAGAGGAATCAGACCGGGTATTACAGTCGCCATATTGATGAGTGACGCTGGCGAAATTTTGACAGGTCATTGTACCTGTATAAATCATAGGTTGATTCACCTCGACTTTTAATCTTACTTAAATTTTATGCACATTACATACATGGTAAAGTTGCCTTATTAGCTTTAGTGCGGGCCTGCTGGAATGCCATTGTTTTATGGCTTCATAAGATATCTGTAATGTACAGTCCACTTCCTCTTATTATGTCTGTGTCTAATCTAATATAATTGAAAAATTTTAAAATCAAAAAGTATCAGCTTTAAGCTGCAATTAAGTGATCTACATATTATATGTACCTACATAATATATACTTACTTATGTCTGTCTGTCAAAGGGGATGCCAGTAAATAGAGCTGCAGCTGTGATGGCATTAGTACAATTTGCGAACGTGTCTCCTCTTACATAATGAGCTGACAAAACCGGTTGTATGCGGTTCCAATTACATATAAACTACGCGTTTACGCTCTTGGTTGGAAATTTTTAGTTTATGTCTCTGTTTGTATATAGGCTAGCTACGGCCCGCGGCGTTGCCTCTCTTTTCGATATAGTCAAAGTCAAAGTGAAATCATTTATCGGAAATAGGCAATAAAATCACACTATTACAAGTCAAACACTTCAATCTAATAAACAAATTAATAAAAACATTTAAAAAACCTATAATTAATTGATTATGGTTTGAGTTTGAAAAAAGGATGTTTCCCTTTCAAGCACTGGTCTAGGATTGAATCTCGGACAGGAAAAAGAAACTCCGTTGACTCTACCAGTGCTTCGAAATACGCCCGTTAGAGAAGACAGCACCAAGAAACTCTACGGGGATGTGAATTAGGGATACGGGGATGTATAAATAGGCTTATCTCTCAATCCAGAGTGGTAGCTACTTTTCCACTGGGGTGGGATGGTCAGTGCTAACGGGGCCTCATCTTGCCCCAGTCCAGATCGATCGCATTAGGGGGGGGGGATTAAGTGGGTTCAAGCCACCACACCCCCATTCGCCACCCCCCTGATGGAAGGGAAGCAGCAAAGGGACTCCCTCCTCAAAAAAAGGGTTTTAGGTACTTATATACCAAATTTCATCAAAATTGGTCCTGCCGCTTGAGCGTGAAGGAGTAACAAACATACAGTCAAACTTTCCCATTTATAATATTAGTGACATTTCAAAAATCTATAATTTTCTGAGAAAAACTTTAAAATAGTCATATATATAAAGCGTGAGAACTATAACACTCTTATGAATATAACGACACTTACTATTTAATTCAAATCCGTCAAATTTAAATATCAATAAAACCATTTTCAACTCTATCTCACTGAAAATAAGAAACAACCGAAATTTATAATTCGTCGCGACCAAAAGATGACGATATAAAAATTTAATTTTTTTGGTCATAAAGTCATATAAAATGGCAATTAACGACACAGTTCAAGGAATATACCGAAAACAGATAGTTATCACGGAATTAATTGAATATTATGTTACTCAAACGATGGTGCCTACTCGCCGATGACTCACTGGAAAATATGGAGCGATATTTACTGGTCATATTCTGAGCAGAAACTTAGTGTGTCGGATATTATTTATAAAAACCAGCCAAGTGCGAGTCGGATTCGGACATGAAGGGTTCCGTACCGTTATCTATAAAAACAGCAAAAAAATCACGTTTTTTGCATGCGAGTCCCCATTTTGTTCTGGGTTTTAGTATTTATTGTTATAGCGGCAACAGAAATACATCAACTGTGAAAATTTCAACTGTCCATCTATCACGGTTTATGAGATACAGCCTGGTGACAGACGGACAGACAGACAGACGGTGACGGACAGTGGAGCCTTCAATATCAGGGCCTCGTTTTACCATTTGGGTATGGACCCCTAAAAACGGTAGCATGTTAATTTTAAAGTGTGAAAACGAATTAACTTTCAATGCGTTAAGTATATGAGACAGCTCGTTTGGCGTAGTGGCTGAGCAATCGGACTGCTGCGCTAGGGGTTGCGGGTTCGATTCCCGCCTGGGACAAATATTTGTGCAATCCACAAATATTAGTTTCTGGTCTGGGTGTGATGTGTATGTGAAATTATATGTCTGTAAGCGGTACCCACGATACAGGAGCAATCCTAGTGTGGGGCTACGTTTTTATAAAAAATAAAGAAAAGAAAGAAAAATATTATAGTAAGAACTCATAAAATGAATCACTAAAATATAAAAACATAATTGTAGCGTTCGTTTGGGCTATCTTCGCTAACGGCAATATTATTATTTCCGAAGCAATGGTAGAGTTAATAATTATTATTTCTAATGTTAGATGCCCTAGACGTAAGATTTTGATATAACATCGAATTATTAGAAGCTTTAGCAAAATAGATTCTACACTGGAACAATTTAAATTCCTATTGAACATTACAAATTTACAATCAAAAGCAACGCATAGTTTCGGTTACTCGATACCAAACTATTCATACGGTTGTACAACACGACCCACCTGCAGCTATCGACCTTATTGCTTCAGAATAAACGCTTTATGGCAGTTGTTTTCAGAATTCACAACGGTATATGTAAGTTTGTTTGATTGACACAAAGCAATATGCAAATAACATGCCCAGTGGAACTTCACATGGACAACTCAATTGTTTTGTCATGAATGAAATGTCGATAAATACGATGTTGCCACATGTGTTGGCGGGTTGTGGTTGAATTAGTGTATTTGGCCTCATTAGAATCTATGTAAAGCGACCGTTGGCCCTTATCATCAATAATTTATTAAAAGCCATTGAAATAAGAGCACAAACAAAATTGTGGTCTTATTTCAGTTTCGTTTAGAGTATGTCAGTTATGTATTAGTCGAAACTAAACCATGATGGACAGAAATAAGATTGATTATAATTTTAATGATAGTTTTATTACTGCGATTTTTTTTTGTATTTCTGAAGGATAGTAAACTCAAGCTATTTTTCTTGAGTGTTTGGAGGCATCGCTTAATCTAGTACAGTATTCATCGAAGGGTGGCCCCTTATTAGGAGTTACCAACAATATATCAATGAATTTCAATCTCGAAGGCTTAATATGAAGAATAAAAGAATTCGTTGAGTCTTCATATTATTATGCCCAGTAAATATGCTGGAAACTGCGCTCATCAAACTGGAATACAGTAATGCTAGCAGCACACTTCGAGAGTCAGCCGAACCAAAATGGGCCAATAATATCGCTACAACTGGAAATACTTAAAAAATATTTTTTCACTTCTACTAATGAAGAAAAATTACATTATTTCTTATACAACTTTTAAAACTCACCATCCTACTAATATTATACACGCGAAAGTTTGTGAGTATGGATGGATGGATGGATGAATGTTTGTTACTCTTTCACGCAAAAACTACTGAATGGATTTTGATGAAACTTCACAATAATATGGCTCACATGTCAGAATAACACATAGGCTACAATTCATAAAGATATATTATTGTATATTATCCAAACGCAGGTGAAACCGTGGGGTGCAGCTAGTAGCTAATATATACGAAGTTACTCAGTTTCGCGATATTTTCTCAATGAAAAGGCATATCCGCCAAATTTGTCGTTCCTCCTCAGACTCTAGCTAAAGTCTAGCGGAAGAGGCCTACATCTAATCATCAGATCCGTTGTCTGCGAGGATGATTCAAGTGCCACAGACCATACAACCACCTGACCCTGACTTTCCTCCTCATTTACCGCACAATTGTGAGTCGTTACGGCAACCAACCGACCGTGCCCTGATTTGACGTAAGGAAGCCATGGTTGCTAGTTATGAGAGGATGTGGGTAATGCCATGATTGATAGTATTGTAAGAATTGGTTTTGCATTATTGTTGGTTGGAGTCGAATTGATTGGGGCCTTTTTTTTCTTCTGTGGCTATGTTTCAATCGTTGTGCCTCCTGAGATCTGTTAGTTTTGGTATACTGCCGTGATGTAAGGTCTGAAGTGGACGTGGTGGTTTTCACTGCATTTCATATTATTTTATGTATAAAACAAAGTCTTGTTAATATTAATATCCACTTATGACTCAAGAACGGCTTGACACATTTACATGATCTTTGTTAGATTTGTCTTCGTTCCAAATATCAGAACAAAATGGGAAAAACATGGGAAAAATGCACGAAAGAGAAAGAAAAATGTTTTTTTTTATACAGTTTTGACTTTATTATCAGTAGATATATTATGTACATTTACACAAAAGAAGAATGCTAGTGATACCTTATATAATAATATTTGACACTAATCTCAACCGACCCAACCTTATGCCTACTATCATGTCCATCCAAAAGTTGTCTGGTAGGAATCGCAACGCCTATAATGTACCTGTTACTAAATTTGCACTTTCTACGTTCTACACTTTTAACTGTCAATAAAGAGTTATCCGTTTATCCATCTACAATCTTTAACAAACAAACTGTACCACGAAAAACACGGAAAAAATCCACCCACAGCTTTAACAACAGCAATAAAATTCGAAATACATCGAATCCCCATTACAGCCACTCTAAGTGGCATCAACCAGCACGGTTCCTCACAAAGGAGTAGACAGGAAGGAAGGCATGCCATCGCGACGCCATTATATCATCACGCCATGCCAAAGAAGCCAGGGTACCGTGACGCCCTCCGATTTTCAACCGAATGTGTGATATTGATGTACGAATATATCAATACAAATTGTTTTGTGGTGTCAAGCTCTGGTGGGCTTGCGACCACGCGACGAGGAACAAGCTGTTTGAATATCAACTCGTGTTTTTTATTTATGTGCTTGCATTCGGCCACTATCTCACCTGCAGGCTGCACAAGTGTCGTAAAGTTTGCGATTCCCATCAAAATTTTTCCAATCCATCGTATAACCGATGAATTCCCGATCCATTGCATTGAAAAAATGTTTCTCATTTTGCACTTGAATGGACTTACTGGTTCATCGTCGCCGAAGGTGATGAACATGTGATAGGACTGGATCTGAAGGACAGCTGTCGAACCACCTCCATATGGGTCTGGAGATACATTTTCTAGTTGGGGTAGCTCGCCAAATGGCCAATATAGTGTCCTGCCAGCCAGACCATCAACATTAACAACGGGGTTCTTCATCGGAAGATCATGATTCCTGGACAGCTGGTTTTGAACTAACAATTCCATTGTCGCACTGTTGAAAAGTTGTGTAATCTTATAGGTTTGCTCTGTCGGGTGGTTTCGGTAACATAGTCCTCGTAGTTTCTGATTATCTAGTTACAAAGAATCCTAGTTATTATAAGAGATACCTAGCGGTTAGAATATCTGATGTAGTTGCTTGTCAATAGTTGTCAACGAGCAGCAGACCGTAGTAACTTATAACTCTATATAACGAAACACAACATCCGAAAACAGAGCTCTTTACCTGTAAATCAAAACAAAGCCCACCTTTTTAGTTGTAGTTATAACAATATTTTGTTCTAATATTTCTATCCGTCACCATTTTATAGCACTCAAATCAATTTAGCTCGAAACCATTACAACCAAAACATTCCCTTGTTAAACCATATTATTTTATGTCCCACGGTTGGTTGCCCACGTAAACGCTATAGACTGGAATCAATCAAGCCGTCACCTATGGGGCCATGGTTCCATGGACATGGACCTAATGACCCATGGAGCCGCCAGGTTTTGGTTAGTTAGAGATGTTAGGTGACGAGTCAACCGAGCGAGGAAATTGAAGAGCAGTGTAATGTTAGTGGTATATTTAAAACTAGAAGCACCTCGCGGTTTCACCCGCGTTAACTACTATCCCGCGGGAACCATTAATTTTTACGGGATAAAAGGTAGCCTATGTGTACCGGGGATAGCATAGCTTCCCAACAGTGAAATAATTTTTCAAATCGGTTCAGTAGTTTCGGAGTCTATTCATTACAACCAAACAAACAAAGTTTTCCTCTTTATAAGTAAAAAAATATTAGTGTAGACAACATTTTGAACAATGGATCAACCTGTAAAATTTTGTGACTTTTTCAGGAATAATAGCTAACAAACTTGACAGTTCATTAGCTAACATACTTGAGGGGTCATAACTAACAGACTTCTGTAGAAAAGGTAATACAGACATCCCTGTAGAAAGCAATAGCAAGTACATTTTCATAGACATTAACATCGGCTAGCTATGGCTTCGACACCATCGGTAACTTAACAAAGATAACCTAAGATGATATCAACATCCGGTCAATTAGAAATTAAATAAAACATTGAAATGTAAACCATTAAAAACGTCCAGTCATACAATCATCAGTAATTAAGCACAGATCGTGACGAACACACATGACATGGCTAAATTACTTATATTACTGAATGCTATTACGTTATTTCGTTAAAACCAGTAAGGGTTCTTGCAATATTTGAAAGATAAGTGATGTTTTTCCTTTCTGTTTCTGTCTCTGTTTTGTGGTCTCAATGAAAATTCAGTCATCTTCCCTAGTGATGTTTTTCTTTTTTATGTTTGTGTGTATAAGGTGTCTGGTCATGGTTGTCTGGAAGAGATCGCTTTGAGCGATAACACCGCCCATTGTAACACTATTTTTGTTATTTATTGCTCTGCTCTAGCCTTAAGTTTTTCTTTGTTCTGTGGGATTTCAATAAAGAGTTTATCTATCCATCTATCGATAAGTAGTATGTTCTGTGGTGTCAATTAATATTATTCATCTATCTATAATTTTATGTTTCCTGTGTTAACTGAGATACTGTCTCTCGCCGTCGTGTTTTCTGCCGAAGACCCTTACTGCTCCACCGGCTATAGTGCGCCATTAGTGACCAGCGATGTGCGGTGACAGATCAGAGGTGAAGATAAGGTGTATTGTCTTCGAGGCGATGCTCTTACGCACGGATGGGGGTGCAATTATGTTGTTGCAGAGATATTGTCAATGGTGGATGATAAGGAAATTGCAAGGAAAACATTGCTAAAAAACAACTAACTTAAGCTTTAAACAAATTGGTAAACACCTTGGTGGTACTATGTGCCGCCGAACTGGAAGACGCAGTGTAGGGAGGCCTCCCACTAGATGGACCGACGACATCAAAAGAATCGCAGGCAACCGGTGGATGCAAGTGGCGAATTGTCGTTCGGTGTGGCGGTCTAAAGGGGAGGCCTATGTTCAGCAGTGGACGTCTTCAGGCTGACGATGATGATGTGCCGCCGGCTAGCTACCGTTCAAGTAGAGAAGGTCTGCCTCGAAATCTCAATCAGGGTGTTCCGGAAGCGGTGCTTGAGAGCAAGTCTCACTGTAGGCTGAGCATGTTTATTACCTTCGACCATCTCGTCACTTAGGACCAGGTGAGATAGTGGTCAAATGCTAGAATATAAATTAATACAAATGACATCCCCGTAGAGTTTCTTGGTGCTGTCTTCACGGGCGTATTCCGAAGCACTGGTAGAGTCCACGGAGTTTCCTTTCCTGTCCAGAATCTTGGTACAGTGCTTGAAAGGGAAACATTATTTTTCAAACTCAAACCATAATCAATTACTGTTTAATTTGATTTATCATTATTTTACGTTTTATGATTATCTTTGTTAACGAGACTTGACTGTTTGACTTGTGAAAGTGCGATTTTATTGTCATTGGCACAAAATGGCCAACACTCAAAATTACTGATTCTAAAAACATGTAGGTACCTATCGTTCAATATGTATGCACTATTTAAAAAAGGCATGATTGCATCTTAACCCATACCAGTCCAAACAAATAATGGCTGATATTTAAAACGCAGATTTGCAGAGATTTAACGAAGCGAACCGAGGAAGTGCGTATCAGATATTACATAGGTGATCTGATGCCCCTACCATTTAACAAGGTATATAGTCACAACATAATATTAGTAGAAAAGTACAAAAATAGTCTGTACCTCACCTACATTGGAGATATATTAGCTTATGTCGCCTTTTAGTGTCTAAAAACGCTTGTACTGTGGGAATCGGAAGAGCATATACTTTTTAAGGAATATATATGATAGCTTTAAATTTGTTGCCATCTTTTACGTTTTCAAATGTTTGGAAAATAACAGCAAATCATATGACAGAAGTAAAATAAAATGTAGATAAGTTTAAACTTAACACCTAACTAGAGTGAAGCAAATGGGAACGATTGCCTATTGATAGTGACTTGTTAAACTACGTTTCGATTTAGTGGTTTAAACAGTTATTTGTCTGTTCGAGTTTCTACACGAACTAAGTTTTGCTATCGCAATGCCAACACATAGTAGGGTGTTCATCAGGCGTCTTCCTAACAACAATGGTTCGGTCCGCGTCTAATCGGGAAACGATGTTATCATATACTTCTGAAGTGCCTGAGGCGTGATTATTGTTCTCTTGCAAATGCGTTCAGGTATTCCAAGTTGATTTGCAGCAACTTTCATCGCGATACCCCTGTGTCTATGTCTCTGTCCGTGTCTCCTGTGTCTGTGTCTCTGTTTGTGTCTCCTGTGTCAGTGCTTCTATCTGTGTCGTCTGTGTCTCTGTCTGTGTCTCCTGTGTCAGTGTCTATATCCGTGTCTCCTGTGTCTGTGTCTCTGTTTGTGTCGCTTTCTGTGTGTCCTGTGTCGGTGTTTCTGTCTGTGTCTCCCGTGTCTGTTAAGCAGCTGGCCTTGAGAGCCAGTCTCCATCCAGGACGAGGTTGGCAGCATCATCAACTACATCGTCCCATAACACCAAGTGAGCTTATGGTCAAAGCAAAAATACCCTTATACTCCTCCGAAGATTCCTCCCGACGTTGACAAATTGAACGACAAAGCAATATCTTTAGAAGAATAAGACATAGAAGTCAAGTATGTACTCGCTAGCGCCGTGTAGTAATTTTTACTGAGACTTATTGGGCCTAGTTCGGACTTTGACTTTCTATTGCTCGAAATCAAAGCTTTTATGGTAAATATTTATTCATTTTCCCTGCTTTTGAACTAAATACGCATGCAACATTTTCATTGCGCTTGTGTGCGTTTTGGAGAAGATAAATAACATGGCACTCACGCACCATTGATAAAAAAGTGGCTTCACTTTTGAATGAAACTACGTATGGAACTATCCTTCGCTGCGTTATTATTCCAAAGCGATACCTACTCGACTGATCTGTGATTGGTCGAACATAAATGCGACCCACTAGTTCCACCGCCGCTTTTTAGCTATTTACGATGGAGATGCTCAATTCACCTTCCAAGTCAATGATCTTGGCTTAATTAGTGACAATGTAAGTCGTGTGAAGCGATGCTAGCAGATATTCGTCGGATAACAGCCTTTGTGCGTGAGAGTGCGTACGCTTTCCAATGTAGTCGGGTTATTGAGTTTTAATGTCTTCGTCAGCGATGGAAGAAGGTATTGTAGAAAGTTTTTATAATGTGTCATTATTTAGCTTGTCACCAGTCAGCCTGATTCGGCTCGTCTCTACCAGCCGTTTTTCCCAAGTCGGCACTCCACCTGCAGACGGGCGTCCTACATTGCGTTTGCCTAGATGGTCTCCAGTGTATAACTTGTCTACTACAGTGGTTGTCTAACAGAGACCGCTACTGCGTCCGCTACCGCTTCGACTTGTTCGTCCTCTAAACTATAATTAAATCATTCTAAACCTGCAACGACATGTTCATTCTGAATGACTTAATCATCATATTCATCACTCCCACTTCCTTCTCGGCCACCATTAATACAATTCAAGCAGAAAACAGGGCAATTGCGGGTAGGACACATGACCTCCGGTGTTCCGCACGTCTACTGGGAAAGGGGCTATAATTCCTTTAGTTTTTGTGGAACCCTAAATCATTCGGCGCCGGCGGCGTGGTACTCTCATCCATGTTTAATTAGGATCAAGTGATAAGGGTAGGTGTAGATTGGCGACTTAGTCGTGACAGTGGGCTAATAAAAAAAAAGTCACGATGCAGACTTTGTAAAAGGTGTTTGAATTTACATTACAACAGCTCCGACATCTAAGGGCCTAACGTTTGATGCTATCATTCCTGGTGACGATGATGTCGAGGTTGGTAAACTTGCTAAGCCAGCTAAGACTGGCCCTTTGATTTGAATAATTAGCAACGGTTCATCAGTCTGTCCGTCCGTCCGTCCGTCTGTGTTTATGTCTGTCTGTCTGTCCGTCAGGCTGTATCTCATGCACCGTGATAGACATTTTAAAATTTCACAGATGATGTATTTCTGTTGCCACTACAACATCAAATCCAAAAACAGTATAAAATTAATATTTACGGGGGCTCCCATACAACAAATGTGTTTTTTTTGTTTTTTCATAAATAATGGTACGGAAACCCTTCATGCATCAGTCTGACTCGCACATGGGCGTTTTTTATTTTATTTTAAATCTACTTGAGAAATCGTTGTTTTCTTCCAAATAGTATATTCCAATGTCGCACGTCTGTAACGAGCCTAACCGCAGATCACTCTGTACTATCCCGATTAACATGTTCTGCTGCTTGACAAAGATACATTTTGCATCACAATGCATACTCTATACCCTACTCGCAGGGCACAAAGGCTATATTCCCTTGTCTAATGCACGCTGCATTTTGGACACTTTATGCATATAATGTTTGTTCAGTTCGGTTGTTTACTTTTGTCGCGCTACATGAGATGTGCTTTATTATCTATGGAAGTGGGATTTGGGACAGTGTTACTGTTTATCAAATATTTTATGTTATCAGGCTTATCTACTAAACATATTTCATTCTAATTTCCTTCGTAGATATTTAATTAATAATCTTATTCATCATCAAAGCATATTTCTCCCACTCTAAAATACCAAAACATCTTTGAAGCCAATAACTTACTGAAATTAATCATGACGCGACTAAATTTACTAATCGTACTAATTTAACTGTCACAACCTGTCGAAATCTTGGTTTTGGCAGAGAATCAGAGAGTATTACCATTAGTTTTCGTTAGATTTCCATTGCTCTATGCTTCGGAAGCATGACCCATATTATATCGCTTGATAGGCCCTTGGGCGGCTAAAAATCACTGACACCAGGTGCCAGCACTGCTTCTCACTACAAAATGCATGTGACAAGCACACTCAACATTAAACCCTCTGCCGTGTAAAAGTTTTAAACGTGCATTACGACAACGGATTACTCATCCATACTATTAATACAAATACGAAAGTAACTCTGTTTTTTAGTTCGTATGTGACAATTTCACGGCTAAACGGCTGTACCGATCTCCATGAAATTTGTAATAGAAATAGATTAGACCTTAAAGACGGGCATAGGACTATTTTAACGAAATATTGTGTAGTCAGCGCGGACAAAGTCACGGGTAACCGCTAGTCTACACTAATATTATAAAGAGGAAAACTTTGTTTGTTTGGTTGTAATGAATAGGCTCAAAAACTACTGGACCGTTTTTAAAAATTATTTCACCATTCGAAAGCTACATTATCCACGAGTAACATAGGCTACTTTTTATTCCATAAAAATTGAAAGATTCCCGCGGGACAGTAGTTAACGCGGGTGAAACCGCGAGGCGCTCCTAGTGTCTTATAAATCGTGGTGCCGGCAGCGACTTGACGCATGGCCGCCGACTATTCGGACTATTCCGGTATTTACGTCTTAGAACCTGTGTGGCATCTCAGTATAATCTAAATAAATATTATAGTAAACATAAAAAATCGGTGTAGGAAATTTAGCGAATGTCTAATCATATTTTAGTAACGATCAAACAGAAATACAAGTCGCATAAAGTATGTCGTCGACTTATTGAATATTTTGTAATTTTACAAACGGCATCGTTCGTTAGTAAATAAATGTTCGCTGGTTCGAAGTTTATCTGGTAACATGAAGAAATAATAAGACTATGCTATAAGTCTAACTTTCTAACCTACCTGGTGGAAGTTAAAGTCAATAAAAAAAGAGACAGTTTTGAGTATAGTATCTTTAAAACAGTTGATTTTGCTAAAAAGCGAGCATTTGTAAAATAACGACACCGTTAGTAAAATTACAAATTACCCGGTGACGAGACGGCGCCGTTCGCAAAATGACAAATTATACAGTTTACCAACGACGTAACTAAATAGGATGGCGCAGTGACCTAAAATGAGTCTTAGGCTCTAATATATAAGTCTCCACTCTACTCTGTCTCACGTCATCTACTGCCAGTCCTTCGCCTGGAGCTCGCACAAGTCTAATTTCATGTGATAAAGAAAAAGTTACATGTCAATCTACCATGACAAGATCCAGTTCACACACACAAGCACACATAACACAAGACACTAAGTACAGTACAAAGCCTATTAAATACCTCGGTTCTTACAGATCTGGTAGATCGACTCGCTGATCGATCTAGCAAGCTAGCTGCGCGCACGCACCGACGCGTACGTTTCCGTGCATTGTTCCCGTCTATGTACTTACACATAGGTACCCACTTGTATCTGTGGTATGATTTTTATATCTGAAGGAAATTTTATTGAGCGATTATACTAATTTTGATATAAATATATTCGGTTTTGTTTCGGTTGTTTATGGTGTGTGATATTCTTTATTTTCAGGCTCTCAATAATCTAACTAATAAATGAAAAAGTTTGGATATTTAAACTCAAAATGTTGCAAAGCCAATAAAGCTAAATTAGCAATTTATGAACGTAGAAAAGAAGTGTTAATATAAAAAGAAAATTACGGGACACTCATATTAAGGGTGAATCAGGAATCGTTTAAAAAACCATCACGAACACTTTGATTTCACCATAAGCTACTCGAAATGAACGCCCGGTTTTAGATAAAAACAACAAAAATCTTATTGTCACCTATTCACCAACAATCGAGCGATTTCTGTAATCATCAAAGTTATTTTCCCCACCCATATTTGTATTTACATTTCCAATTTGAACTGTACTAGCTAAGTCTTAAGACCTATCATCGATTTGTTCAACGGTACCAGTAGGGTTGTCGCTGTTTGAAAGTTTTGCTACGTCATTTAGATCTTTAGTTTCATGTACGGAAGGAACTGTTTTGAATAACATTTCAGAAGTTTCTTTAAACTGTTGCAAAACGCATTTTGTTAGATTTCGTGAATAAAACCAGATTTTCTTTTGTGATGTACGGCGTATTTATTGCGAGCTCAATGGTCAGGCAAAAAGTAATAGTATTACACATCCGTCAAAACAAGCAATCAGTCATGATGACTGACACCTGACAGTAGGACATTGACATTGACGTAAGAAACAGAGTAAACAATTAACACTAGAGAAGGCGCTAATATTTAAATATTACAACACTCTGACCAAATTTAAGCCTTCTAGCTAACATTACTTAATTTTTACTTAGGGTACATACCTGCCTATACATACAAACAATATAGAACTAAACATAGCAAGGTATGTATACAAGTCAACGTCTCTGACCTAATTTTTAAGACTAAACAACTTACAAAAATTTTAACAACTCATTCTACTACTAACTGCACTAACGAAATTACATAAACTTACAAAACATAGTAACAGTACATAACTAGTAGTAGTACTAAACATAATGAGAAACATAAGCTTATTTCTACTTAAGCAAATCAGATCTTTATGAGATAGTTTCACATTACTAGTAAGCTGTAAAATATACATAGCAAAGTATATAAAACTTATCTTTCTATTTTACATACACCAAGCTTTGCTCTCAAATATTGAAATCTTTCTTTAGACAGAGCTTTTGTAAAAATATCAGCATTTTGTTCATTAGTACAGATATAATTTAAATCAATTTGTTTGTTTACATACTTTTCCTTAATAAAATTATATCTTACTTCAATATGTTTACATCTTTTATGATAATCTACATTTTTAATTACACAAATTGCACTTTGATTATCAATATTCAAACAAATAGAGTTCTGATTATATTCACCAATGTCTTTCAGTAACTGTTGAATCCACATAGCTTCCTTGGTCGCAGCACAGGCAGCCATAAACTCCGCCTCTGTGGTGGACAAGGCAACACTTGCCTGTCTCTGACTGGCCCACGTCACAGCTGCACCATTCTTCATGAACACGTACCCTGTCATTGAGCGTCTCGTACTTGTGTCGTTGGCATAGTCCGCATCACTGTATCCAACCACAGGATTCTGCAGTGTGCTTGTATACTTGAGCCCGTAGTCCTTGGTTTCTTTCAAGTACTTGAGGATCTTCTTAACAACGGCATAGTGAGTATGGTCATAGCAGTTGAGGTAGCGACTGACCAAGCTGACTCCATACATGATATCTGGCCGACTGACGATGGCCAGGTGCATCAGAGAGCCAACAGCTTCCCGGTATGGAATATTTTTATCCTCCGGCTGCTCAGCCCTCTCCAACTTCGTGTGTGGGTCAACTGGAATTTGACTTGAATTAGCATTACACAAATCAAATTTTACAAGTACCTGTTCAATATATTTTTGTTGATGAATGAATAGATTCCCATCTACTCTTTCTATTTGTACTCCTACAAAATTATGTGGTTCACATAATTTTATCTCAAAGTCCTCTTTGAGACTTTTGATGATCCTGTTCAAAATGGTAACATCATCTGAAATTAAAAGTCCATCATCGACAAACAATAACAAATATGTCTTCTTCTCATTTATCCAAGCTGTGTACACACATCGGTCTGCATGGCTGTTGACAAAACCATATTGTTTCAGTGTAGAGTCAAATTTGTGATTCCAGCATCGTGGGGATTGTTTCAGCCCATAAAGCGATCTGTTCAGTTTACAGACATTGGTCTCAGGAACTTTCAGACCTTCTGGTGGTTTCATGTAGATGTTTTCCTGAATATCGCCATACAAAAATGCAGTTTTTATGTCAAATTGGACCATTTTTAAGTTATGTTGAGCTACTTCTGAGAGAACCATACGAATTGAATCATACCTTACTGTGGGAGAGAATGTCTCATTGTAATCAATGCCTTTTTTCTGAGCACAGCCTTTTGCACATAGTCTGGCTTTGTAAAGAGTACCTGATTTCTGTTCCTTGGTGCGAAATACCCATTTACATCCAATTATTTTTGTTTCAGATGGTTTCTCCACCAGCTCCCATGTTTTGTTCTTCTCATGCGCTTTCAGCTCTTCCTCAATTGACTGTTTCCATTCACTGGCCTCTGGTGAATTTACTGCTTCATTATATGTCTCTGGAATCAAAACTGTATTCACATATGAACAAAAATATGAGTCCTCATTCTTCATATTAATTTTCCTTGACCTCGTTGTGACATTTGGATGTGGTTCCTCTGACCTTTTAGAAGGTGAACCATTTTCTGAATAAAATGATTCATCAGAATCATTAGAACTGGAGTGTCTGACTCTTTCATTTTCTGAACTAAGTTGTTCCTGAACAACTTCCTCTGATTTTGAATCAATTTCATAGTCTGATATTATTTCTGATATAGGTACTGTTGCAAAGTTTCTTTTTACTGAACTCTCAAGAAAGACAACATCTCTACTTCTAGTGGCTGTTCTAGTTTTAGGGTCTATGACTTTATACCCTTTTGTATTTTCACAATAGCCAATAAAAATCATTTTATGTGCTTTTGAGTCCCATTTCTTTGATTTTTCTTTGGGAACATGCACCATTACTTCACAACCAAAGATTCTTAAGTGACTTACATCAGGCTTCTTTCCGGACCACATTTCCTCTGGAGTTGAAAAGTTCAGTGTGCGTGTCGGTGAGCGATTCATAAGATAAGCTGCAGTTGACACAGCTTCTGCCCAGTACTGCTTCTGTAACTTTGCATTTATTAGCATACATCGAGCCTTTTCAACTAAAGTGCGATTAGCACGCTCCGCCAACCCATTTTGCTCTGGAGTATATGGGTTTGTGGTTTGATGTAAAATACCTGAGTCTTTCAGAATGTTTGAAAAATTTTTACTTGTATATTCAGTTCCATTATCTGACCGGAAAATTTTAATCTTTGCATTTAACTGATTTTCTACATTACTTTTGAACTCTTTAAATTTTTCAATCATATCAGACTTATTTTTCATGAAATAGATGTATACTTTCCTTGAAAAATCATCGATGAAGGTGACAAAGTACCTTGCCCCTCCAATTGACTTTACTTCCATGGGGCCACATATATCAGAGTGTACTGTCTGCAGTAGTCCATCGGCTCTCGATCCTTCACTCGGGAACTTCTGTCTGGTCTGTTTCCCTTCAAGGCATGATACACATATCATTTTGTCAACCTTGTCACTCAGTGCTATACCTTCAGCACATCCAGGTAGTTTCTTTAGATCTGAGAAGTTCAGATGGCCCATTCTTTGGTGCCATAAATAAGAATCATTTTCATTTATTTCTGATATGTATGCAACACTGCTTGTAGTGTTTAGCCTGTACATATTATTACTGAGTTTGGCTGTAGCCACTTCTTTATTCTGCGCGTTGATTATCTTACAACCGTGGCTATCAAACTTGACATGGCATCCTTTACTAATCATCTGGCTCACGGACAAAAGATTTGTAGCTAGTTCAGGAACATACAGTACATTTGTTACCTTCAGTTTCCCTCCATTGGAAATTTGTATGTCGACACTTCCTGAACTCTGCACCGGAAGGACTTTGTCATTTGCTACTCGAATACTGCTCACCGGAGGACATGTTTCATCGTATAGCCACTCCCTGTGCTTTGTCATGTGCATGGAGGCGCCCGAGTCGATGAACCAGCCATCGTGATTCTGTTGAGTAGCTGAAAGCACGGCAATGAAATTTGCATTATCTTGTGATTTATTACCTGCTCTTTTAGATTTACAGTGCTTTGCAATATGGCCATGTTTATTGCATGCATAACATCTAGGTCCTTTAGTCTTTTGTTTCTGATCTTTCTTATTATTTGTATATAATGCCACTGTGTCTGTTTTGACTTCTTGCAACAACTTTGTCTTAATCAAATCAGCTGAGACCGCTACACCGGAACTTTCCAAAGCCATTATCATCGGTTTATAGATATCGGGCAGGCCGGCCAATAATAGTGTACCTAACCACTCATCATCTACTTTGAAATTGATGTTTCTGAGTTTGTGTGCAGTGCTCATTATCTTTGATACATACTCCTCGATGTTTTGACACCCGTCGAGGTTTGTCGTTATCAGGTCTCGCAATAAACCAACTTTCCTAGTTAGCCCTGAGTCATCAAATGCTTTTGTTAGGTTATTCCACACTTCTTGTGCGGTTTTGGCCTCCTCTATGTGTACATAAACTGATGAATCACATAGTAAAATAAGTTTTGACTTAGCTTTTAGAATCTTCTTCTTGTCGGTTTCAACGCCGGTTACACATTCCCAGAGTTCCTCATGCTCCAAGTATGTTTGGATAGCAAACTTCCAAGTTGCAAAGTTGGATCGTCCCACCAACTTCTCAATCTGCATTCCGTGTACATTGCTATTTGTGATAGTCATCGTTAGAATTGCTGAAAAGCTGAAAAAAAGATGCTGGAATGCCGGGGCGCCTGAGTGCACGCGCACATGCGCGATTGATTTTTCGCAAACTTGAAAATAACTCGGAAATATTTTCACAGATTATTCACTATGGCCTTTAGCGTGATTATAAATAATTTCTGAGCCCATAACCTGTTAGATTTCGTGAATAAAACCAGATTTTCTTTTGTGATGTACGGCGTATTTATTGCGAGCTCAATGGTCAGGCAAAAAGTAATAGTATTACACATCCGTCAAAACAAGCAATCAGTCATGATGACTGACACCTGACAGTAGGACATTGACATTGACGTAAGAAACAGAGTAAACAATTAACACTAGAGAAGGCGCTAATATTTAAATATTACAACACATTTGCATGCTGAAATGAAGAAGTTAAACGATTGTAAACCTTACACACTTATACATAGAGATCTAGATAAAGCTAATGTGATAGTAAACGATGATTATTTCAAAGGTCTTGTTGGTGATAATGACGTCACGGTACGTAACTATGGGCGTATTAAAATGACATTACTAAAAGCACAAAACTGTTATGTTGATATTTCACGCCTTTAGATTTCTCATATTTAGATTTGTTGTGAATTCGATAAGGTTCATTTTATTGTAATATTCAACACAGATAATAATGATAAATGATTATATGCTATATTACTATGGTTATAGAAAAAGCAAAAAAGTGGCTAAACTTGCATAGGTAATTGATTACTTAATAACTCTATATTGTAATTATATTCAAAATGCCTAGCGTTTAATATAGGTATAGGCTAAAACAGTGTAACAATCAATGAGACTGTTCTTAAACTTTCGCGAACTGAATACATAAAGGACTATAAGGAACTATTCACGGAAGAAGATTATGAACGCCTGTACAAGCCCAAGATTGTGCAACCACCTAAGTTTTATGGTTTGCCTAAAGTACACAAAGCGAACGTACCTCTGCGGCCCATTGTAAGTCAAATTGACTCACCAACTTATGATCTTGCGAAGTACGTAGCGGGTGTACTGCAGCCATTAGTTGGGAAGACATTTTCTTATGTGAAGGATTCGCGCCATTTCGTTGAGATTGTCAAGAGCATAAGGCTGGAACCGAGTGATATTATGGTGAGTTTTGATGTGGAGTCACTCTTTACCAACGTTCCAGTAAAAGAATGCCTTGATGTAGTCAGACAGAAGCTCAAAGATAATGATATCTCGGAAAACTATATGGTTTTACTTCGTAACTGCCTGGACGGGAATTTCTTTTTGTATCGCGGGCAGTACTACATTCAGATAGATGGCGTTGCTATGGGCAGCCCAGTGGCACCGGCTTTAGCTAATATCTGGATGGAACATGTGGAGTCTGCTTTAGTGCTGCAGTCGTCGACGGTAAGCTTGTGGAAGCGGTACGTTGACGATATTTTCTGTATATTAAAAGGAGGTCGGCAGGAAGTGGAACAACTTCGACTTCGTCTGGAGTCCGTTCATCCGAAGATCAAAAATTTCTTTTGAAATGGAAGTGGACAGAGCTCTGGCGTTTCTTGACGTGAATGTGATGGTGAGTCCGGATGGTTCTTTGGCGCACTCTGTATACAGAAAACCAACTCACACTGACAGATATCTGGATGCTTCTTCTCACCACCATCCCCGCCACTTACGGTCTGTTGTTAATTCTTTGGTGGACCGTGCCCATGATTTGTGTGACCCTGAGCATTTGCAGACGGAGTTGTCGCATGTTCAGGAGGTGCTTAAATGGAACGGCTACAAAGTGGAGAAGAGGTTGCCTAGACGAAGATACCCGAAGAAGGCGGTTGACTTTGAGGTCGCCCGGCAAATGGTATACATGCCATATGTGAAAGGGGTAACGGACAAAATTGGAGCAGTACTGAGAAAATACTCCATGAAGACTGTATATACTCCGTTATCCAAAGTAGCACAGCAGGTTAGGACGGCGAAGGATGTGATACCATTCCAGACACCGGGGGTATACAAGGTTGATTGCAGTTGTGGTAGCTCTTACATCGGACAGACGAAGCGTACTATCGCGGAAAGAGTGAAGGAGCATATCGCAGCAGTAAAGAACCGTCAGGTGAACAAGTCAGCCATAGCCGAGCACTTGCTTGATTCAGGACCAAACCATTGGATCGAATTACATGACCCGAAGATCCTTTCCACTGATCGTCATTTCTATCCTAGAATTGTTCGTGAAGCGATTGAAATCAAGAAGTACCGGAA
This sequence comes from Hylaea fasciaria, assembly GCA_905147375.1. Classification (NCBI taxonomy): domain Eukaryota; kingdom Metazoa; phylum Arthropoda; class Insecta; order Lepidoptera; family Geometridae; genus Hylaea; species Hylaea fasciaria. The sequence continues at coordinate 749,253 of LR990213.1, read as the reverse complement.
TTTCAATCGGGAAGATGGGTTTAGGTTGTCTGGATCATGGAATCCAGTAATTAGCAAGTGTGTACGGCGCAACTTATGTTCAAGTGGGACTTCGGATACTGTTAGTATTGTATGTCGTGACGATTATGTTTTGCAAGATCAAACGCGGGTAGTTGGAAACAACACCTGCCGCTCCGGACGGTGATACCCGCATTCACCAGTCTTCTCGTGACCACGGCCGATGTAACTTGGTCGAAACGTCGAGGTATGTCAAAATTATATATTTTGATATTCGTTTGTGCGCGAATTAGACCCGTTTAAATACTAATTAAAATCAATGAGACTGCATCAAGTACGAGTATTTATACCATGGTATTTGAATTCAACTCAATGCATCTAATGTCATTCAAGACTCGCAAATAGAGCAGTGTGCCTAGTGCGAGTTTTGTCAATTTATTTACGCGCTCGGTCCGTTTGGCGTAAACTTGAAATTGTATGGAATAAGAGCAGCGCCATCTAGCGTCAGTGAATCAGTCACTAGATGGCGCTGCTATTATTCCATACAATTTCAAGTTTACGCCAAACGGACCGAGCGCGTAAATAAATTGTCAAAACTCGCACTAGGCACACAGGTTAGTTTTCGATGTCTAAAACGTATTTACGATTATAAACGGTATCCTTACCGAAATATATCCTTATAAAATATCCTTAGAAATAGTAGTTTGTCTGTGTGTTATGAACAATACGATTTTTTAGTAATAAGATTTTAAATAATCACAGACTCGGAAAAACTAGAAATAGGTAACGTTTGCAATGATTAAGCTCGAACAAATTATTTTTGAATAAATATATGAGATATAATAGGATGTAAAGTCATTTGTGGTTGATGGCCAAGATTTGGATAGTGAAAGAGAAATTTGGAAGGATATGGGCGTGACCTTCCCCAGTACTAAGGCCCAAGAGTATGGTAAGAATATAGACGTCAAATAGTCAATGTAAACATAATTTGATAACGATAATGATGACCAAGATCAGACTGAAGGCATCAAATAGCCCAAGCACCACCGCCGGGCAAAGCAGTCCCACCAAATATAAATATAGAGAATCATTGATGCGTAGACTATATGCCGCTTATTGCAGCTGCCTTTAATGATGCGCGGTGGCACCCGTGGCACATCAATATCTGTCGGCGGTCTGTCGGCGAACTGGGCTGTCGATATTTTGTCACCGCCGAGGAATGCGAGATCTGGGACCTAGGATGCATCTATGAATCCTGCTTCTAACGTCTCAATGGCCATTTCTGTATCTGAAATGACTTCCACAAGCGACAACAGTTTCAAAGCAGGTTAATTTGAAGAATTGATGGATTCAAGGTATGTATAGGATTGACATGCGCACACGAAACTTTCTTCATGCTCTCGAATCATATCACTACATTTATGAATACGTGTCCATTAATAATAATATTGCTTACTATACCACAGAATACTATCAATTAAAGCGCGATATCATGATCGAGGGTTTGTATTACATGTGAACGTGTTGTGTCTCTCTTCCGTGGCTTTGAGTACCTTTTGAGTATGAAGTGTCCTCCCTTGAACAGCCTATATCTAAAATACAAAAGTTGTAATAATTGAATTCAAGATCATTACCTCTCACCACGAATATAGACTGGCCTGAGATATAAAAAATAAAAGATACGGCGATCCATCGATGATGCATCGCACATCGCGCGCTATGATTTGTACGGGCGCAGGTGCGCGCCGCAAATATACGAGTGCGCTCGGTTCGGTTTCGCCATCTCAATCGGCATTTGTCTGTGGTTCTTAAACTTTATCTAAAAACTTTAATGTAGCTATTTTTTATATATTTTATAATAACCTGGCTGGCTGACAGACGTTGTCCTGTCAAGCCGTTACATACCATATTGTATGAGATTTTTTAATAGAATTAATTGTTTTTGTGAATTACTCCCGTGTTCTATTCGCAGCGGAGCGAATCCACCAAATTAAAGATCATGAAAATCAGTCCAGCCGTTTTAGCGCTATAAATGGTAAATCGCCCTAATATTATTTATATTTTTATTCCAATTAAAGTTTTACCGTTCTTTCGATATATTTTTTTTCAGTAAATTCTATATTTTAGTTTTAGCAAAAGTTTTGAGATCCGCTGCGTCATAAGTCCATTCCGTCGATAAATCTATGAAAATGTACGCGACTCTAATGTCTCAGGAATGCTTTCATGATCTGACCGTCACAGGAGCGGACTCAAACTCGTTTACGAGTAATATTATTAATAAAGCACAGATTCAATAATTAAATCATATAATAATATTAATAAATTCAGCCTGTAACTGTCCCACTGCTGGACAAAGGCCTCCCCTCACTATCGTGAAGAGGGTTAGGCCATAATCCACCACGGGGGCCTAGTCCGGATTGGTGGATAACATGCCTCCGAAATAATTCTGGGGCATGTTGGTTTCCTCACGATGTTTTCCTTCACCGAAAAGCGAGTGATAATTACGTACCTACACATTGGTACGTGCCCGCACTGGGATTCCAACTCGCCACCTCCGTTTTCGAAGGCGGACGTTCGCCCACTAGGCTACCACTACACTAATTAAATCATATAAAACTAATAATTATTTATAAAATATTTGTAATACTAACGGGAATTTTTTGTATAATAGAGCAGATATAATTTTTGATTCTATTGAGCAAATGTTTTTTGCTTAGACAACATATTATTATCTGATTGCTCATTTGCTTATGTAAACCTAGAGTCTAGATATAAATTCTACGAAATACATTGAACATAAATACTAGCATTTGCGTTCGACTTCATCCCTGCCAACTTCAGAGCATCGCGAATAATTGCGAAGCGATTCCAGTATCCCTAGTTCTTCCTTTCGTAGGATTCAAACTATCTACATAATGAAACTTCATCAAGATCCGTTTAGGCGTTAAAATTGACCAGACAGACAGACATATATATATTTTATCTTTTATAATATTAGACTACTGATATCATCTCGGTTATCATATTTGGCATGCGTGGTGTATCAATCTTCAAGTATATTCGTCTACCGTTTTGCTTGTAATTTTGGCTTAGGTTATTTCTCTGGATCTCTTGAATTACGTAGTTAGTTATTCTTGGTATGGTAAGAATTTGATATATTATTATTGGCGATTCAAGATAATAGAATCACTAATTGGATGCGGCTCTTTATTTATTCATACACATAATACTATAGGTACCTACCTACTCATTATATTTGCTGACGCATCATTCAGATTTCTATTCGCAAAGTCTATACATTTATTTCAATTAGAGAACACAACATTTAAATTATTTTTAAAGACAATATTGTCTAATAAGTACTCCTCAGTAATTTAAAGGTAATGATGGTGTTTTGGCTCATTTTGATCAGCTTGCCGTAAGTACTAAAATTACTATAATAAGCTTTTTTTCGAAATTTTCATAAAATTCTCACAAATATAATTAATACAACATTTTTTGGTATACATTATTATATTTTTAACTGAACCTTATTACAGTTTCTAGCCCTTGATCCATTCCTGTCCCCATAACTAACAGATCCGTGACACCTCGGATCGAAGCACATCTCTAAATTTAACCACGGATACGCAGATATTATATACGAACATAACTGTAATAAGTGCATCCGTTACAATGTATCTGAAGCAATATACATATATTTCATAGCAGTGTGTTGTGATCTATTACGTATTTTACAAACGGCGCCGTTCATTTGTAAACGCTCGCTGATTTCAATATGCATCAAGCTAATTGAAGAAGACAGCTTTATCAAAGAATGCCAGGCCTTCCAGTCTACTATGTGGAAGTCTGGCTTTGTTTATTTTTTCTCAATGAAAGTTTTGCTCGATGAAACAGACAAAGTTTCCATTAAAAAGCTCTAAAATAGTTGATTTTGCAAACCACTACGTTTGTGAAATGACGGTGCCGTTCGTAAAACGCCGATTTTATACAAATTTACCAACGACATCTCTACCATTAATTATTTTGGCATGACATCTGATTATTACAGGTATAAACCGAGCTATTGGTGATACTTAGCTACATTACGTAGGTAGCGCGCCGTTACGCCACCAGGCTTTGATAGTGAACTGTCTTCTAAATTGTCGATATAGAAAATTATAAACGAAGCAAGTACCGAAGTAAAGGTCTGTGCAGACAGCGCTATTAACGATAGTAGAGCGAAATACCGCGCGGGATTGGCTAAAGCAAATTGTTCGAAGCACCATAGCTAAAACAAAATTGGTGTGAACCTAGTTTTGTGGCCTTCTATAAAAGCTATCGGCCGCTTACATCGTCACGCAATACGCCGCGTCACGATGTACTATAGAAATGTACGCCGACCAGCGTGTGAAAGAGACCTGTACCCCTAGTATGAGTGTTTACTAGCTCGACATAGTACGCGTCAACTAGCGCTTTTGTATGAAGATCCTGTACAGCGCCCCTACCGGCGCGTTTATGAACGAAAAATCTTCGTACGTAGAGCTAGTTGACGCGTACTATGTCGAGCTAGTAAAAACTCATACTCGGGGCACAGAACGGTACTACATTTCTGTAGTGAGCATCGTGACGCTGTAAGCTGCCGATGGCGTTTTTGGAGACCACAACTTGGATGTCTCTAAAGTCCTTACCCATGGTGGTAGTGACTAACGTTCAGGGGGTCTATTCGGCTAATTTAAGAACGCTTCAATTGAATCTCAATGGAGTGGCTTCGGAATAGTTTGTGACATTCGTTGCGACATTGATTTCAAATGTTTTTATTTGACTAGCAGACTAATTAAAACAAAATAGCAGACTTCCATAATGTCACAAACTATTGCGGTGTCACTACATTGAGATTCGTTTGGAGCGTTCTTAAGTTTAGCAGAATTTACCACCTGGTCTGAACAGACCTTAAAGCAGCAATACTCCAAGGAGCGGTACGTAAAAAGCAATCTTCCTAATGGAATTTCAATTTCAGTGCAAAGTTAACTAGAAATTCAACTAGGATGCAATATAGTCCAACTGCGAGGAAAAATGTTATTATGGAAATGGTCGCGTTGCCTGTCCGTTCGTGACAATAAAACTTCGTTTATTGGAAACTATAATGGACACAAAATATATAGGTACTTATACTTTTACTTTTTTTAATTCGTTTGTGGTATTCGTTGTTTGTGGGTTCGAAACCATGACTGTAGTTCCATAATTTCCATATGAGTTTCCATTGATTTTCATATGATCCTTTATTGCTTGATAGCATTCTGAAGCCCTAAAGGTGGTCAGACAGACACTGACACCAAAGAGCAACACTCTGTACCTAAACCATCAAAAGCTAACTTCATTTTAAACTTCAGTAACTAAACTGCACCAAAGAACTTAAAAATTTAAATTCACGGCATAGCTCAAAGAAAACTACTAGTCTTTAATATCGGAACGTGGAAGGAGGAGGGGGTGCAAAGAAAAATCTATACAGAGGCGACAGGGGGTGCAACGGGGGCCCCCACTATCAGTACGTCTTAGGGTTGCCAACCATACTTTTAATCTCGTATCCTACGTTATTGCGCTTCCTCATACTTTTTAATCAAATGTCAAGTATCTAAAATACTATTACAGGCATTATACGTGGATCGTGAGGTTGCAGTCTAGTCCAAAAAAAAAACATACAGCCAAAATTACAATTCAATATAAAGTATTTTTTATAATACGATATAGGTATGACTAGCCGCACGCGTTCGTTTCTGTGATCCGATTTTCGAATGCGTTTTCCTTATGAAACCCGAAATATGGAAGCAATGCGTACGTTCCGAATTAAAGTGAGGTGTGAATCAATTTTGAAGGTTTTTAAGATCAGGAAACCAATTTAAATATAAAATTAGAAGCAAAAACTATGTTTTTTTAATTGATCATACTCAATGAAGACGATTGGGAAGACAAAAACACGATTACGAATAAATGCCTCGATAAAAAAAATCACCACGATGACACTAAATAGCATCTTTACTTGTAACCTACTAAGAGAGTCCATCATGAAACCACGTGAAAGTTATACCAATAAATAGGGCTTTTTATACAGGAATCGATTGTGAATTTACATTTACTAATTTCGTTATCACTTTTTCCAATAAATAAAAAGATACAAAAACTAGTAGTTCAAGCGCCCACGTCTATCAGTCAGTATCGTCAGTAAGTATAACCATTTTAGTTACAATCCGGAGCTAAAAAATCGGATCAGGTAAATAAAAAGTAAAACAATGAGGCTGGCAACCCTGGTCGTAGCTCGTAGCTACGTTGCTGACCCTGTTAAATTTTTCATCGATTTTACTTCTCTTCGGAGAGAATGGATGTAGTCTCAGGTCTTTGAAGATGAAATATTAACAAGAGATCTTTATGAGGACTTTTTCTTTTTTCGTGTCGGTTTTTTACAGTTTGACTTCGCACTATTTGTGCATTTAGCTGGTGTTAAGTATAACTATTGTGATATTTCATTAGCACAATTTCGTTATACTTATTATACGTTTTTTATGACGTATTACTTTCTTCAAGGTTTTTTGGTGTATGCTTTCTTACTTATCCAGGTGTATATCTTCCATAGTACAAATACCGTTTCGTCAACCTAAATTATTTATTCACCGACACGTCGCGTCGGTCATAGCTGTGTTAATTTATATGATAATACTACGTACTTAGATTATAATGAAAATCAACAATGCTAATGAAGTAGGTAAACTTATCTTTTTCCATGAATTAAAACTATAAGTATGTATATTATATATCCCTCTTCTCTCATATCAATAGACTAGAAGCACCTCGCGGTTTCACCCGAGTTAACTACTATCCCGCGGGAACCGTTAATTTTTACGGGATAAAAAGTAGCCTATGTTACTCGGAGATAGATAGCTTCCCAACAGTGAAAGATATTTTCAAATCGGTCGTTTCGGAGTCTATTCAATGCAAACAAACAAATATTCCCTCTTTATAATATTAGTAAGTTAACTGTAGGTAGGTATATCGCTCGTACATATCAAACGCCAATCATTTACCAATAGCCGTTCACGGCACTCCCATCTACGTGAAAAAACCTGAGGAAATCTACGTAACGTGACTCCGGACGCATAGCCAATGGCGCATCGAACCTTCGCTCCTAACGACCACTTCAAATAGACCCCCCTCGCCCCCCCGATTGGGAACGGCGCGGGTGGCAAAGAAGAGTCGGCTGCGGCAGTCAGGGGTCTGGACAGAATTGTCGGTTCGCTTCACGAGTCGATGTTGCATCGTGATTGGCTGATCGGTTCTGCGCTATTGGTCGCAAGAGCGCCGCTCAATCGATACGTTACCGTTCGACGTCTGTGTGCGTGTGACGCCTTCTATAGGTATTTAGTGGCGTGCGACCACAGAGTATGTCGCTTCGTGTGCCACAGGTTGCGTAGCAGGTGTCCCGGTCAGTTTAAAATTAGAATGTGTCGGATTCATTGATGGACGGTGATCGATTTGATTCGCTGTTTTGAATATCGAATCGATTCTATTGGCTGGTGTTTTAAACGGTTTTATTTAGGTTGCCCTGTTTGTTTGTTTGGGTTAAATCTAATACCTACTTGTTTACCTGAAATTTTACCCCCTTCCTGTTACCAGATACACAACTTCAGTTCTGGTGACAATTATTAGTGATTCATTTTTCAGCGTAGCTTATTGATGTTCAAACTTCAAAGATATTTAGAGTCAAGAGATTTTTTGTAATAATTTATGTAAGTAGGTACCTATAAATGTAGTAAACACTGCCCTCTCATTAATCCTAATAAGTAGTCTTTTACACAGACTTTTTCAGGATCGAAAAACCAGTAGCCATCTGTCCACTAGATTAAATAAATAAACCCAGCATGTTCAATATGATTAACAACCATGCTTCGTCGCCTGAAAAAAAAAACAGCCAACTCAATCCTTCATAAAAGCCGTCCAAATTAAAATCCATGTTCTACTCCATTCCATTTCCAGTATTATCCAGAATAGGGATGTTATATCTTTATCCGTAACTGCAGTTATCGGATAACTGAAATTGGATAGATAGATAGATAGATAGATAGATAACTCTTTATTGACACCAAGATGCATAAAAAAAAAACAATAACAAAAAGAAACATAACTTAATACCTAGGTACAATGGGCGGTCTTATCGCATAAAGCGATCTCTGCCAGACAACCTTTGGATGGACCAGATAGAGAGCAGGAAAAAGGGGTTGGGGCGGTTGACATCAGTGTCAAAATATCAAAACATACATACAAATAATTACACAAATACTCCTTTTTAAATATACATACCAATAATAAGATAGTCATAAATACATATACCTACATAATATATATATAATACTATAAACATTAGGTTAAATAAAGAGTCTAGCAGTGGTTTGAAATGTAATGCTGTTTGACCAATTTTTTAAAAATGAATTAAAGTTTGAGATATATTTTTCATTATTATGTAACATAGAGGTAGTAATAGTTCTTATAGTTATTTTCAACTTTCACTATGCCAAATAATAATATAAGCAAATCATTGTTACTTACAGAAAAGTCAAAACATATGGTAAATATTATTTTCACATTTTAATCATACTTATTTCAAGACCTTACAAGAAGCAAAGAACTTAAAAACCTATATTTCTAAGGTTCTCTACCCAAAGGGTAAAACAGGACCCTATTACTAAGACTCCGCTGTCCGTCTGTCACCAGACTGACTCGTCTTCAAAACATACACGACCAATTTTAATATCTAAATTAAAAACTCCGTACTAATTTATCCGTAACAGATATGTTTCGTGTCCGTAACCGAAATCCTCACACCAGTAACAACTCTACTCCTGATACGAAATAAAAAAATAAAAAAACTTTTGCGAGTAAAAAAACTCGCTCATCAACAGCTCTACTCCACTATTAATAGGGGAAGCTTCCACTATTCACTACCTAACTAATATTTAACGAACTTTCTAGATAGCGGAGATATATTATATGCTTTTTCCGTATAATAGGTATGTATATTATAAACATACGGTGTGTCTGTCTGTAAATACATTGCGTATTTATAAATAAATCGATCTTCATGTAATATATTAATTCATGTAGCCGCTAACAATTGGCAACGTTCCCAATATGCTGACAGCATGGCCACGTTGTATGGCAATGCTTATCGTTCGTAATAAAGGCCAGCATTTTGGTGACGTGTTGCCACGAATAAAGGCCCAGTGGCCTCCCGTAATAAAGATGGTGAGAAAAATAATTATGGTTACTAAAATAGTAACGTAAACATTCTTTCAAATTATTTATATACAGTCGTGAAGAAATTATTGTTAATATTTTGATAGTACAGCACTTTACAGATAACAGTACCTACTCCCTAGCTAGGTATGTAAGTAAGTACTTTTTGTAATAAGTATATTATTATTATACCCTTTATCATCACCATCATAATCACATCATATCCATCCACTGCTGAGGTCTCACCTACTTTCGTAAAGGGGATTATTCCGTTAACCATTGCCCGGTCCAGATTAGTGGATCCCATACCTCCGAAATAATTATCGGACATGTGGATTTGTTTCACCAAAAAACGACTGACAATTACGCACTGTTAAACTGTCCTTAATAACGAATAATTCCACGCAAATCATGCAAGCCCGCGTGCAAACGCTAGTCTTACGTTTTTCCTACCCGTTTGAAATGGAAAAATATTTTCCTGCGCCGTCGTCGGTTCCGCGAGATAGCGTTGCATTGTGTCCGATCGCATTTTTATATCGCACTCGTAAATAGATGACCTTATTTCTTGTGCTTTGCCGCCATGAATTATGGTCACCGTGGAGAAATATGGTCAGGTGAAAGAAATGTGGATCTAAATGGGGAATTAATGCGGTTCGTGTTATAGAAAAAGGGGTTCCGCGAATTTGCGTATTTTCCGCTGACATTATGTCCGTCTTTGTTGTTTTAGTGTGCGTACGGGGTCTCTTAGTCACGACGCGCATACAGTAACGCCTTTGTATACGCGGCGCTTTACTACTACATAATTATTCTCAATTTTTAGTTACTTATTAGTTACAGTTACAAACAAACCGATCCCAGATACAGTGGTGACATCTTCGTTAAATTTCACACATAAATTAGTAATAACACCAATCAATTGATTGATTAGTAGCGCTTACCATTTGGCTAATGATCTGCACTCAGTTTAAAGCAGACAGTTATTGCCACCGAGCTACAGATTTATAGGTATTAGGTATATTATAGTCTTATCTATAATAGTGTCTTCTTATACAGAACAAGGACGTAAATGCAATAGAAAAATATTCACTACGAACGGCTATAAAATTATGGTAGCAGTAAAACTGCAAAAATGTCAGTTGCGACGTTATTAGATCGGCGAGTATCGCCGGGAGATATTCGCTATTCGGTCGCGGCGTCGCAGTTCCGGTGGCACACTGGGAGCGAATTTACTGTAACATTTTTGGGGTCAAGTGAAAATCTGTCCCCGACCCCCTGTCGGGGTATACCGGCAGCGGTCCTGGAGAGCCGTTCGACGCTGAGCATGTTGACCACCTTCGACTACATCGTCGCTTAAGACCAGGTGAGATAGCGGTCAATGCTAGCCTTAAAATTACATAAGAAAACCTACGGCACTGTTAATAAAATTGAATCGGGACAACTCGGCCATTTGGTCAACATTATTTTGGCTGAGATGACCCCCCAACTTATAAAAGCTATGAGTATAACAATTTCCTGTGAGAAATACCTTGCATTAGCTACTAAAATTACGTTAATGCGAAAGAATGTGGGTAACTTTGTGTGTTTGTATCAATAATTACTGTACACCCCGGCTATATGCGTACACTATAATTATTAGTATATTGAGTATTTCATATCATGACCTGACTCTAATGTGTATGTGTTGGTGGTTGTGTGACGCTTTCAACTGCAGCTAGCTATATATACAATCTATCCCAGGTTACCCCACTTGTCCACCTTCCCCCTAGTGTGTCCCAGGTCTAATGTAGGGGTATATTCCGCAGCATGACGTTCGGTGCACTAGCAGTATGCACGTCCCCCACTCGATCCCGGTGAAACATCGCTCTAGTGCAGCTCCGTGCTGTGTATCGATATATCGTAAATTTTTATTTAGAGATGGCGGTCAAGCTGTCACTTGAGCGTCGAAACCTAAAGCCAGGTTCGATCGCCCTACCAATGACTTCTCGTAAAGTTACGTGCAATTTTCCATCAATCCGTTAAATTCAAAGCTTGAATCAATTATTGCCGTTGTTTATACAGAAGTACTAAAAAAATAAGACGCGACAATCTTTATGACTTCAATATTTGATAGTGTTGCGGTACCGACATAATCATAAATAAGATGTGGGAAAGACAGCCAAAGCCGATAGCCGTGCGAAGTAGCGATCTGAAATGACCTTAATTCAGTTATGTATATTCTTATCGTATATTTTAATATGCTCTCATTGAATAATTATGTCAATTCTTTCATCGAATATGTTAATAATCTCATCAAATATCTACACACGATATCGATACAAACACTCCCATCCCTACCGAGCACTTCCGATATAATATTTCATATTTAATAGTGATGCGCTCTAAAAATCCTCTCCAGATGACTCCGGGAATATTTTACGGAAATTTCGGTTCTATTTCATATTGGAATTAATGATGGCGGGATTTTGAAGTTCCAAATTAGCAGTACGTGGAAACTGTTTTCCTGGTTTTCTGATGTAGGTAAGGATGTACATTAAAAAATCTGATAAATATAAGTATATCTATGGTGATACTGACTCTGAGAACCGCTCTTGGTCCGGAACACCCTGATAGATATTTGATATGACTGTATTTTTCTTCTTCGTCAAACTGTATAATATCTCGATGATATTTGGAAGTATTTATTGATATCATCATCATCATCAGCCTGAAGACGTCCACTGCTGAACATAGGCTTCCCCTTAGACCGCCACACCGAACGACAATTTGCCACTTGCATCCATTGTTGATATATTTAATAATTTATTTATAATAATTTTTTAGCGACGAAACGATTTTGTAGCGAAAGAAGTGTGTCAGGATCGTAGGATGGAAAAAAAGCGTGACTGTATGTATTTACATATTATAGTTTACTTAATAGTACATAATATATAATATTAAAAGTACTACATAAGCACTACAGCTTCAAAACATGTAGCAATCAACCTTCTGAATAAAACACGTGAAAAATATTTCAATATGTTCCTCTGTCCGCCGCTCGGGCGAGAGAGTTATTTGCACCTTTACAGCCGGATTTCTCTTGAAATCAGTAGAAATAACACTATTTCCATCAAATGTCAACGTTGATAACGCTTAAAAAAAACATGATGGTGAAACCTAAAATCTGCCTAAAAGATACTCTATCACTCTATTTCAAAACAAACAATCTCTTAGAACTATTTACAAGACACATTGTTATTCCACATACACTCTATTACAAACATACAACGTAACAACCGTAGTCTAGAAGCCACCTAAAAGGCAAGTGATCGCACTTTTTATGTAAAATCAAAGCGCGCTAGTTGGAAGTTAGCGGAGCTAATTTACGACTCCTATAAACTGGGCTCGGGCGCCGCGTTCGCTGGTAGGTGGTGGTGGTGGTGGTGGTGGTGGTAAATATGAATGTGATCGCAGTTTGAACTTTTCTTAAGATTTAGTTGGGCTCTATCAGAAGGCGGCGATTTGATAACTTTACAGAGAGGGACTAGACTGGACTAAAATATAATAATTATAGTGTTGATGTAGTCTGTTCGAAAAGTGGTGATAAATATGAATACAGTTGAGTTTAATTATGTACACTATTAAAGATCGGGAGTGTCAAAGTAAGACAGTGTACTTACCACACGAAAGAGAGCTATGTAGCAATTCTTGCCAGAAAGTTGTCATAACAGTGGAGAAAATGCACAATAATCCGCGTCTCCCTGACCATCCACTGCGGCGGCAGACGGACCCCTCACTTCCTATCACCTCCTTCGCCTGCCATCACCACTCCTACTTTTTCACTTCACCTTCCATAAAGATTACCTTCGAAAATTGCACACCAAAATGCACCAAATTCTCGAACACCGCACAAAGGCGAAGTAAATAACGCCTTCTGATACGCGCAGCTTCGAGAATACGTTGCATTTAAACAAGTTCAAAATACTTTATGCATAGACATTACGGACTTTCAGTACCGGTGAAATTTCATCCGATGTGCGCCAAGATCGAGGACGGCTGGATGGGCAACTTGGAACTGGTAAAGTTCTTATACCACTTTGCCCTACATGTATATGTATGTATTGTTCGCAGTAGTAACGTTTGCCTTGCGGCAAAGCTAACTCAAAGTCATTAAAAAAGCTAAATGGTAACTGATGGGCTTTTCAATTAGATTTCACCAGCTCAGCACCTACCCTGCATAATTAAAAACATATCCTGAAAAACAAGGCTCAAAAACCTTCAATCCTTACTTCGAAGGAATCTTTTGATACATACCATACTCCTCTTTCAGAGAGAAGCATGAGAAAAGTCATCCCAGAAGTGCGAAAGGGATGCATCGATATTAGTACTTCCTACAGCATCCTAGATATATAATAACCTTTCCATCCTACTCTCCTTTTCTAGCTTGAACAGGCGTCGGTTCTGATCCTCCCGAACCATTTTCCGAGGATGTAAAATACCACCCAGAGGCAGCCAATAGCGGCACCAATTTGAATTTAAAGCGGGCGCCGAATTTATAACGGATACCAAACTTAAACGTTCAACAGTTTACTGCAGTCTACACTTGCAGCCAGGTGTTAAGGAACAACTGAAAGGCTGACCGTTTACGGATAGCTCAACCGTTAACCGGTTGTCAACTGGTCCATAGTCGACAACTGCAGCGGATGCAGACGAGAGACGAGCGGAAGGAGATGCGGATGCGCATAAGCCAGTCGACAAGTCAACAACAGTCAGTTAACGAAGCAGACTGAACATTACAGATATCCAGTGTATCCAGTCGTTAAGCCAGCCGGCATATTGATGTTCACGTTGGCGACATTTTGCCAGCTCATTTTACTTGTAAAAATAGTAGGTCGGATTCAGCACGAATTTCATCTTATTGTTGTTTGCGTAGTTTTGTTGTCGGCCTTAATTCGGCCCTGCCTGAATGTTTCTTTACTGGTTTCACTAGATATCTGTTATGTTCGGTCTGCTTCTTCTTATTGTCTGTGATGTAAGGATGTGCTGGTAAATTAAAATATGCCAATTTCAGCCCACAGTTTTAGCCCACGCGTATTTCGTGAAATCTTCACGTCTTTTTTCATAGAAATACAGGTTTTCTTTGTTCGGTCACTGTACAAACTTTATTGCTCGCTAAATAAACCACCGATTCTGCATAATGGAGTCCACAATGGAATGCCTTCGCTTGTGCAAGTTTTCCGAAGCAATATTCGTTCGGGAACCGAAACGAACATCTGTGCTGTGCAGCCGACGACCCGCCTCCGATTTATTCTACGGCGGGTTAGAGTTTAGACGATGCGATTTTAAAGTAGCATAAGTTTTTGATTTAATCATTGCGGTTTTCAACGCACATACTTGACTATAGGTACACTTTAACGGCTGGTTTCTGAAATGATACCTAACGTTACTTTCTGGACACCTACAAACTAACATTTTTCTTTTATTCAATGTTAATATTATTATATTCAATGTTAGTGTCGTTATAAAAAATTGGCTAATTTTGTATTCATACTAAGTTTAGTCCGGTCAAATGATTTATCGTCACTTTTAATAACTATAAAAAAACTGCAGTTTAGTTTGTGCCAACTTGAATTCATGAATACTCGTGTAGATATAGCCTAATATAATACAGAATAGCGCCGTCTAAACGCGCCCTTTTCCGAGCGATAGTTTTCAAGGAAATGTCTAATAGAAAATATGATTTTCTTTGAAATACAACCCTCTTGGCACGCTGAGCGGAAGGTGGCTTTTCCTGAAATTCAGGTACGAAATGTTATTGAAACTGAAACTTGCAAATATGAAACAGTTTTACATTCTGATGCGTTATACGTTCATGAAAAACTTTATGAAACTTACAGTTTATTTAAAAGCTTTTACATCTCGTAACTGTATTACTGAAGGAAGTTGTATGAATGTCTCAGTCACGTCTGACAAGTGAATTTCGAAATTCGACCTAGTTCACGTTATTCAGTAGAGTTGAAGTTTCATCAGACAAGCTCATGTATGGTAATTTTTAGTAATGAATCCTATATACATAGCATACCTGACAAAATTAAAACCAACGCACTGTAGTCACTGAGGGGTTCTGTTGTCCACCTTCAGTCTCTATCATCAGAACAACTCTCTGTCACCATGATATTACTGGATAACTTGATAAGCATGCAAAATTTCAGCTAAATTGAACAATTGGAACTGCATCAAAATTGGCTCCCAATATTTAACCTCAACATTTACAGCCAAACAAGCCCGTAAAAAGGGTAAAGAAGGGTTAAGTAATATCACGCATAAAAGTCATAACCAAACCTCGGCACCTAGTAGAACATAAGAAGAAAGTTCCACTATAAAGTCAACTCTAACTCCGATCAACTCATTCTATCCCAATATCCCGTGATTCCAAACTTCAACCTAACTTCAATTACCAAACTAATATTGCTACGACTAATATTACTATAACTAATATTAGTGCAAAACTAATAACGGTACAATAGAGGAGATTGCACCAATACTGTGCACCTGGTCCGGTGCGCTTGTCACCCTAAGGGGTAGGTTCCCACCCCCCATCCTCCCCCCTCCGGTAGGGTGGGGAGGAAGGAAGCCGGGACGTGTGAACCGGTTTTTTTGTGTATTTATTATGTGCATGTTTTGAATTAAACTTGGGATAATAGTTTTTATTCTCTTTAAGAAATTGTTGGTGGAAAAATTTATTGAGAGCAATGGATTGCAGTTTTCGTTAGATGGTATACCTACCTGTTAGAGCTGAATAACTTCAAACCGTAAAACAGTGTGTTATTTTAAAAGAAGTAATCGGTATGTGGTGGTTAAGATTTGAACCTCTACCGAAATGGCTAGGCAGTTGCTACATCATACCTACTCCAAACTTTTCCCAAATCGTAACGAAATTATTCCATCCATTGATACTTGGCCAAAAATCTATAGAAACATGGTGTTCTAATGGTTGCTTTGTTTCCGTTAAAATGTTTCTGTGGCTTCCATCAACGAAGACAATAAAAGTTATTCAAACAGGTAACATTTCTATTTGTTATTTCGAGTAAACTCAAAAGAAATAAAAAGTTATTGTGGGTACTCGAAAAGGCGTTCCTTCAGCGGATCACATGCATGATCTGGAACAGTGGAATCTGGGGAAATTGACATCATCTGACGAAAAACGTATCATCTGAGGGAAATGCGATAAATCGAAGGAAACGCCACACGCTTATCGCGTATCGTCTGAGGAAAATGGCAGCCATCTGCGGAAGAGACGTATAATGAACGCAAACTCTACGCGTCTTTCAATATGAATTTTTTTTCACTATTATTTTCCAAAACTTTTGTCCAATATTGTGGTTTATACTATATTTCAGTTATTCGTATCTTCGGAACCGACAATGTAGTATAAAAACTGGTAGCCCAGGAGCCTGCGACGGTTATAAGGCATTTTTCGAACACATACGTAGAGAGGGGGGTGGCCCGGTGGGAGGAGTGATCTGGAGCCCGGTTGTGTAGAGCACTGGGGGAACATTGGTGTAGAGACTGCAGGTATAATCATAGTTCATTATTTTGTTCACAAAATTTTCTGTTCCACTTAACTTGTCAAGTTGAAGCTCATGATATATCTTTCGTTTGATAACATTTGAAACTGACAAGAAATCGGTTGACAGGAATTAGAAATTAAATTAAAAATGCTGACTAGTTTGCACTAACAGTATTGACATTGTTTTAGAAAGTAATTCATTGTTATCATCATACATAAATTTATTGTAGTTTTAAAATTTGTAAGTATCTTGGTCAATCGTTGTTTCCTCGACTTTTTTCAGACAACATTTTAAAGAGTTTAAAGAGTAACCTATACATGTTTTTCGTAGCCAATACAAGAACGTAACCTTATCACCGCCAATCTTTTAAGAAAAAAAAACAAAATCTTTACCGACCTATTTAATAAAAACTACATTATAAAATAGCATCCAATCAAAGCATCCTCTACACCCGAGATGCTCTACACTCACTCTTTGCTTCTTCGTCTCGCCGATAGCCGGCAATGTGTGCGGCTTCGGAATGCTGAAAGACGCCCTGTGACGGAGCCTTCCTGAAAATGTATGCTGCCACCCACCCCCCCATCCCCCCCTCGCTCACACTGAAAAAACCCACCGACTTCGTAATCGACACGTAGGTGCGTCTGTGTGGGTGCGCTGAAGTACGCAGTAGCTGAGAAGACAGTATGGAGATCCTGTTATTCTTCGTTGTCACTAGTACAAAAATATGAATAATCGCGTGTATCTGTTTCTGTGTGCAAATACGTATGAAACGGTCTAACATGTTTAGGTAACCGACTAAATTTAATTTTCATTAACTCTGTAGCTCGTATTTATGTAGTTGTTTTTTTAAGTATTGTTAATTTGCAAATTATTTTATTGTACTTTGCGTTTTTTGTAATACTACGAACTTGGGTGCAACAGTAAAAGAAAAACAATAGTTTGAGAATATGTTATTTTGCTCTTTAACTTTACTAATTCTGACATCTTTTCTGATATCAACAAGTACTCTGGGGGTTTTAAAAGCAACTTCGTGTGACCACCTTTCCGTTTAGACTTACGTTACTGCCTGCACTGTGCCGTTACTTCACTGAAAGATTACTCTCTATGTAGCGGCAATACATATTACTGAAAGGCGTTCTATGTGTGTGTCGTCTGTGTGTGCTGTATCGTTTTCAGCGGATGTGCCGCGGCCCTGTGTGCGTTTATTGACATTTTTATACATGAAATTTTATGTGCGCGATTTAGGTGTTTTTGTGTATGTAGTACTCGTGTGTGTGTGAATTATTTGCGGCCGCTTTCGATGTTCGCGGAATACTGAATGAGTGTAATTAATTCGTTTCAGATGAAACTGTTCGTTCTCTTAAGACTCGTGTGCTTGAGGGAAATATTTTCCCTTACTTGTGTACGGGAGATTTTCCACCAGTTTTTTCTTGGCTTAAGGTCTGTGCTGTTATTTTTTGCTCGCAAACACTTCCAGCTTATAAGTGTTGCTAGGATTAGAATTTCTAATTTAATGAGTTTCCAGTTTGTACAGTAAAGGAATAATTTGTGCGGTTGGATTAGAGTTTCTTGAAAAATGTTGCCATTAAAAACAAAGGTATGAGGGTATCTACCATTCTCTACCTTTCCCTCTCTCTTTTCATTAAAATACTTGACTTTTTCGTATTTTATTTGAGGTATTACCATGTGTCTTGCCATAAGTTATCATAGTTTATAATAATAATAATAATAATTCAGCCTGTAACTGTCCCACTGCTGGGCAAAGGCCTCTCCTCACTATCGTGAGGAGGGTTAGGCCATAATCCACCACGGGGGCCTAGTCCGGGTTGGTGGATAACATGCCTCCGAAATAATTCTCGGGCATGCTGGTTTCCTCACGATGTTCTCCTTCACCGAAAAGCGAGTGATAATTACGTACATATGTTTAACAAAAAACACATTGGTACGTGCCCGCACTGGGATTTGAACTCGCCACCTCCGTTTTCGAAGGTGGACGTTCCCCCACTAGGCTACCACCGCTCATAGTCATCATAGTTTAACATATCATATTCAAATTTGACCTCTCACACGTGGTATGAAGGTTTACAAATCATATCAAATTTATTTTCAAAGACTCCCTAAGAGAGCTTTAATGCCAGGCCAGTAATAATTTAGTTATAAGAAATCATTTCAAAATTGTATTAAATTTCACTTTTTAAATTTCTGTCACGATTCTGTGCGCTTTGTAACCCCACGGCACCGGGTTTGAATCCATGGCCCGCACCATGATTTAAAGTCACACGTCACATGTCCATTTTCACCTTTTACTTCATCAGTGGCTATCAGTCGTTAAGTCACATTAGGGCCCTAGCGAATATCCTACCGGGTATTCGGGTACTCTACCAAAATTACTCTCTCGAAATTAAACACCGTTCATTTACTCTGTGCAAAGCAATAAATCTAAACCCAGTATTTAATACCAGTGTGGACCTGGTTCTGGTATTATACTTGTATGTATCTGATATATATCTATTCATATGGATTTGTAGTGCAGTAGTGTGATTCCGGAACACTCGTGTGGGTGGTCAGTGGAATCGCAGAATTAAAGTAACGCCTATACAGAGGACTACAGTATGGGTTCTCGCAATATGGGATTGACGAGATTAATTTGGAAAAACAATTCTTTATGAGACGCGTTTTTGACGAGTAACGTTTAAGTTCAGAGTAGATTTCAAAATGTAATATCGCAACGTACCTACAGTATAATTGTACTTCCATTATTTTTGTTGAAAACTTTGATAGCACAATAATTAAGTCAATTAAGTAAATTAATTTATTAAGTCTTAATTTTAGTGTAACTCAGTCTTTGGCATTTTTAAACCTTGTGACAATCGAACATATCGATAACATTAGAGCTGTCAATTCTAGCTTTATATATATTTTAAATAGTTTGTGTGTATATACAATTAATCTCTACAGCTGGACGCTTTTATTGCACAATGTTACGAATTTATAACCATCGGATCGATTTCAAACAATTTATGACACAATGTTACCATTTACAATTGGTACAAGTTAGGTGTGAGAAGAAAATTTACTCCTCCATACATCTTTTTTCCAGCAGTGCAACAAAATGGGGCGAGGAGGACAATGGTGTCGATTTTTTAAAGTGAAACCGCAGGATGCAGCTAGTAAGGTAATAAAAAGTATTAAATTAAACGGAACCCTACTGCATAATAATTGCCAACAAAATAACGAAAGACAAGCTCTATTCGTATTAATATTATATCTTTCGTTTAAATCAAATAGAAATGTCTTTGCTTACCAGCAACGCATAGTAAGCTTTTTGAGGAAAGCCCTTACTGTGTATAAGGTGTAAAGCCAAGCCTGTGTGCCGATGTATTAGCTATGCAAATGCTACACAAGAGCTCTGAGTTTTTTGGGTGCACCAAAATGAAATGCCTTTTCAGTGTTTATTCGAGAGGAGGGAGCTTATTTGAATTTTCAATTTGTAGTGGCTTCTGCCAATGATCGCAGAATTAAAAAAAATTGGTAGCGGCACTGAATAATTATAATAGTATAACGGTAGGTGGTGCTAACAAAAAAGTTTATTATTGTGGTCGTTACGTTTTAATATTTGTCTCTTAATATGCATGAAGCAACTCATGAAAGGGTAATTTCTGTCTCATATTTAGTTATAATGAGACTTACAAAAATGCTTTAACACTTGAATTGGTCAAATTCATGAACAGTCGGGCCAAATTCGTGGTCTCCCTGAACCACGGTCAATATAATTTGACCGAAACGTCACCGTTGAACTGTGGCGTTGACGTAGGTGGACGTATCACGATCAAATCGACCACGTCATAAAGGAAGGCCAAGTCAATAGCACAACCGGCGAGCATGTACAAAGCAAATCATGAAGTGGAAGAAGCTGAAGAGGTGTGTCGGGATCGTAGCATGTGGAAAGATGTAGTCTCTGCCTACCCCAACAGGGAAAAGGAGTATGTACGTATTGTTAATGAACGTACCAGAATTCAGTGCAGTTGTGTTCAAAACTTTCTTTCTACATTGATTAAATGTCTCCTAGTCTAGGAGACATGTCTCCTAGCCTAGACTCCTAGGTGACGGCGATACAGAAAAGCAACGTCAGTCTCTAGGTATAAAGTAGAGCTCCCGAAGGTACCCCCGATGTCTTCCTACTTTTATTTCGTTACGGACTTTCCTTATAGCTAGTAAGGGGGGGAAGTACCTACAGCCAATTTTATGACGAGATCTTACTAGAGACTTGTACTGTTCCGTGCTGTTTTCTCGCGATAAAAGTAACTGAAACCATTTGTTGTTTATTTTTCGTTTAATGTAGTGCTGGAATATGATGTCAGAGTTGGTCAGGCTGCCTTAGGCCCTCTGATGTGACTTAACGACTAGCTTTTTTGCTGACCTTCTTTCCTTTCGTATTTTATCTTCAGGATTCGATGGATGGATCACAGTCCTCCAAACTCGGGTATGCGAGTTTCATCTTGATGTTTTCCTTCGCCGAAAAGCGAGTGCAAATTTCTGAGCGACACCGCAACTGCGATAGGCGCTTGCCATCAGTTAAACGGCCTGCTCGCCTCGTTACCAGATAAAGACTAAATATCACCCAAAGCACTTACAAACAACGAAAGCCTGACTGACCTGATAAGTTGGCAAATGACTCGTTGCGTCATTAATATTCATATTCCTATCTGATGGCCGCTATTAGCATACAAACGATTATTTTTCTCGATGATGTCGGGAACGATTGTTTTTGAATGTGAAAGTAGTTCAGAGACTTCTGTCTATACTTGGTATTTACATTACATCTATTTATAGAATATAATAAAAAATCTTTATTGACAAAACGTATAAAAATAGAGACAAGGCAAACATAATGATAGGTTAAGAATGTTGGTGTGTAACTGTCGCACGTTGTTTGTTTGTGGTAATGAGGTAGCTGACCGGCGTCAAAGCTTGTGAAGCCCACGGGCCTCTGACGTGACTTAACGACTGCTATGACAACAACCGGGACAGTCGGCTTAACGTGCCTTTCAAAGCACGGAGTGAAGGATATCCGCACAAACTCGTAACTTATAGGAATAGGTGGCTGAAAATCAGAGTTATACCTACCCAATAAATGAGGAGAAAGAGAATTTAAAAAAATTACAAGTAACTGACCAGTGGGGGAAAAGTGCATAGTCAAGTGCATCCCGTAAGCAGTCGCATAAAGTTCAGAGTAGCACTTTCAAGTGACATCGGTAGCGCTTACTATCACACAGACGAGTGCAACTGCAAAAGATCAAGCTATAACAGTTCCACATCTATCTCAAGTACCTAAAGCATAGAAGCACGCAATTATAAGGCAGAGAGATGTGTGCCCCTCGATGCCCCCCTCTCAGTGGGGGGGTGACCCATTTATATACGTCAGTAATGGCGGACGGGAATTTATTAAATTGTAAAAAATGGATCGATTTTGTCTAGCTTTTGAGACGCAGTGATGGATAACTCGATGTTAAGTTTTCTCTAGTTTTCATTGTTGTTAGTCAAATGAGGCAGTGTTGGCCTCTGGTACCAGAGTGTGTCAGTTCCCCATAGGCTCTGTCGTGGCTTAACGACTGCACGCAATTGATAGCAATTGGGACCGACAGATGTTGTACCACTAAATGCTTACAATATATTCAAGCTGCTGTGCTTAGGCGTCGGTTAGTCTGAGATAACCTATAAAATTGTTGACAAAATAAATATCGTATTTACTACTTTTCTGGCTACACAAACGTTTCAGGGTACATGGTTAAACAGATGTTTCTCAAATTCGTTTCACAAAATCAACGTCTATCACTCGCGTTGTCTTACTCAAAATACTCAATCCTGGTATTCCTAATTATTTTACACGTGAATTTGTTATTGAGTTACAAAAAGTATGGGTTAGACGTCGATTTGTGGAGAAAATATTTAGACTCATCTGTTAAACTCTTGTTTAAATCTTTTGTGGTAAGAACATCAGATTCCCGGTTTCTAGGCTTTAGCTAGAGGGTCAAGAACTCGACGACCAAGGACCATGGTTATACAAACTCACAGACTTAGACCAAATACATCCTACTTAATATTATAAACGCGAAAGTTTGTAAGAATGGATGGATGGATGGATGGATGTTTGTTACTCATTCACGTACAAACTACTGAATGGATTTTAATGAAACTTTACAATAATATAGCTTATACATCAGAATAACACAAAGGCTACAATTTATTAAGATATTGTGTGAATTGTCTAAAATATGATGATAAGTGTCAAGTAAGTAGAAAAAATTCTACCATCTGCGAGCTATTCTGGCGTGCGCTGCCAAAACCGCTAGAGTTACCCATATATAATGTATGATGGAAATGTTAATCTTAAATAGTCCTACAAAATAGCCCGCCACAGTATGTATCTATATCTTATGTATAAGCCATTATAGCCAAAATAGTGAATCATAACTACGATAAAAATTGATAACTTATTACCAATCCACGAAATACTAACCCTGAGCAGACGAAGTCGCGGGCATCGGCTAGTGATATTATATTTCGAAACGAGACGTGACAAAACCAAGTATTTGCGCAAGATATCGTTACGTGTACGTTATTCAACAATTATTGCTACCCATTGTTAGCATTACCATTGTAAGTGACATGCATGGATCTAGTCATTATTTTATGTGCCGTTAAGCATTTGGACTATGACCGAGGCGGTTGTGTAATATTTTTAAGGCAAGTGTTATGAAAGACGTAAATATAACATTATGTTTTAAATTGCGTATCGGGTATGAGGCGTTTCGTACCACTGCTGGTCCCCACTGCGGTGCCAAATGATCCTTCTGTAGTGCAACCCGACCCAGTAGTCATTTTGAATCGACACAATCACATGCATAAATACTACCCTGAATGAATAACGATCATGTGATCTTTAATCAAATCCTGACCTGAACTAATTTCTAAAATACCTTGCATATGCTTTAACTTGCGTATCATCTAGTTTTTTCTATTCCACTCTATTCTAGATCTCATCGCAAACCAGCTAATTCAGTCGCCACAGTTCCATCGAAAACATCATTGCACAATGCTGAAGCATCGACTCGAAAGATTCAAAACAATCTCTACGAAGTCAACATCACACACGTCACCAATTCCTCGTATACCTACTCCTCGGGGACAATGGCATCGCCTAACCTGGCAGGCTCGCTCTATCACGCGCGGAACAAAACCAAACACCTAACAACGGGCTCCTATACGTGCGAAGGGGGGCCAGTGGAAGGAAGGCAGTAGGACTGGTGCTGCAAGAACTTCCTCGAACTTCGGTTTACCTTGGTGGTAGAGCCATGAAGTGCGCACGGTTAGCTTGAGATATTCGCGATTCGGTCGCGATTTCACAGTCCCATGACCATGATGATGTCCCAGTACTGGGAGCGAATGTATTTCCTTTTTTAGGTTTGGTTCCAGTAGAATATCTGACGTCTAACCCCTATCGGAGTGTTCCGGCAATGTCCTAGAGAGCCAGTTCCATTCTAAGCTGGACATGTTTACCACCTCCGACCACATCGTCACTAAAACCAGGTCAGAGACAGTGGTCAAATGCTAAAGCTTATGAAGTAGGTATAAGTAAGAAAAAACAAAACAAATTGAGGCTGATTGTGAAGCAAAAGATGGCTGCTGCGTTTCCCGCATAGGTCTAAGATTTATCTCCACCACAAGGTAGATATATGAGATAGTTGAAGATGCATGTTTGGGCTTAGAATGGGGCTGGCTCTCAAAGACCACTGCTGGAAAACCCCGATAGGGGGTTCCATGACAGATTTCTCTACTTGAAGGTAGCTAGCCACGCCTTGCCACCAAGATATTTACCGGTATTCGAACCGAATTCTCATTATACGGTATCAGACGGTTCAACATAGCCTTCTATACATCCCTGCTCTAGACCAGTGCTCCTAACAAAACCTGGGAGCTCGTTCTCAAAGCGTGCGAAAGTAGAGCCCTCTTTATCTAAGAGGCGTCGAGGGAGCGGCGGGGGCGGCGGGGGCGCAGGGGGCGGCTCGAGAAGGACAAGTGCATCTCAAAGAAATGCAGATTTTACACGTCGCTACTCGTCGGGCGGGTGTATCGTACGTATGGTGTACGGTGCGCAGACGAAGATAGATGATATTGTAGTTTGAGATACTTTGTGTTTGTCTTTGAAATTTAAATTAATATTTGTACAGTGTTGTGAATTAAATGGATGATAGGAATTGAAAAAAATGCCGTCCTTGCTATTTCTTGGTGCTACTAATTCCGAAGCACATGACTGTGAGGTTGATTGAGTTTCCTTTTCCTGTGCGAGTTTCAATCATTAATCAGTGCGTTTACTGAGTTTATTTTTCAAACTCAAAACATAGTTAGTTTAACTTAGTTTATGACATTTAAGTGTTTTCAAAAAGCATAAGTACGCACATATTATACATATACCTCAATAATTTTGACGATCAACTTATGTTCTGCTAACCCTACGCTCCGAATATGACACTCATTATAGCGAAGCAGAAACAGATTTCTCTAAAATATGTCAAACGTAAGTAGTGCCTCTCTGATCCCCCCCCCCCTCCCCTCCCCTTTCTCAACTCTCTCGTAATTGTCTTGTCATCGGGAAAGAGAGGTAATTGGACTTGGGAGAACGCGTTTTCTATTTACTTTGAAACCGTAAACAAACGTTTTTAGCAAATAATAAGGTACCTAGGTACTTAACTTAGGTAACTGCCGGGACAGATGCAACTTTTCCCATCCGCACCGTTTTTCAAAACCGGGGCAGAAGCATCCGCACCGATGGGAGGAAAACTCTATACTAACATTTATCATCCTACCTTTACGATGCTAAAACAGAATCATGACCAAACCTTTTCAATCAACTGCTAAACAGTTTTTGATAAATATTTTTTTATTTTTCACGGCTAAATCGCCAATGGTCATTACCAATGGCGCCAATTGCCCAAAGGACAGGTGTCCGGTCAAGCTACTTTTTTAATTCCCAAAGAAAGCTTGTACAGGGGTGTAGGGTGGTGGTTATCGCGCCCCCGATCGCAGGTTCGATTCTCTGGCCCTGTAATTAGATTGTTAGTCGCATGCGATAGTAACGTGTCATGAGTAGGTGTGAGAGGTTTTGATACTTGACAGATAAATTTATATCAGGGACCAATTTTATTTTTATTTTTATTGATAGTTTAAGACAGAGTACATTATAGTTACTTCATGTTGTTTGAATAATAATTTATGGTCGTGATAATGAGTGCTGCGAGTGTAGGTCTTCTATTAGTGGTTTACTTAAGGTTGTTAGTTTTATTATATCTTTCCCTAGGTTTATCCCTATAAAAGTCCACCGTAACATAATATCAAAAAATACATTAATAACATGTACTTTTGAATACGTTACCTTACCTTCGTTTTCAAATGTTTTCCAAAGTTTGGGTCATTAATGGTAAATCGATCACATAAACATTTTTTATATTATTCTTATACAAGCATATTTCTAACAACACAGTTCAAGTATCAAGACTTCCTAGTCGGCGTATCGATACAATTTGATGTCGATAAGAAATTCAGTTGAGAATTTAATGTACATAATTTCTTTTAACGAATATCGGTTGGTAATTATGTTAAAACTGTTTGTATGCTAAGTTATAGAAGTGTAGTTTGGTATCGGCGCAATTCGATGCATTCTTTACCGTGAATATTCGATTAAATTTGAAGTCTTGGTTAGGTGCCTTGCATTTTCTGACATTTATTATTAAAAAAAAATTGTGACGTACTGTGCAGATCTAATAATAACTATAGCTAATACTACTTATAGCTAACAATACTATAATATAAAATATAACCTAATAATCATCTTGTTCGCTCAGAAACAACTTCTGAACAACCCTCTTACAAAACAAGACCAATAAAACAGCGCACCGCAAAACTTTGCAAAAGCGAATTAACAAATGAATTTGCCAATTTTCATTAGCAGCTTCGATCTCGGGGCATATTCAATAACACTGGGCAGAAGTTGAGCTAATTCATGGAGGAACAATGCAGTGGACACCGCAGGACGGTTTATTAATTTATGTATTGATTCATAAGACAAACAGCTTAACCAAATAAACAATAATTGCTTACAATATAATGATATTTAGAGGTCCTTACGGATAACATCACATTAGCAACAATATATTATGTGACAGTATAGTTAACGTAGATAATAATTTAAAGTTGATAATAAAAAATAACGCGTCATGATCAAACATTAGGTTAAGTAGGTACTATGATTATTTTGTGTCTAGGGATTCAAGAACTACGAGGATAATGATCCCACAAAAATCCAGACTCGGAGCAAATACCTGAGCGTCATACAAATACGAAATCAGTTTTTTCCAGTTTAGTTTTCTTGTTTTTATTTTTTTTAAAGCCACGTCACAACTGTTTTATTATTAGACGATCTGCTGTCTCTTCTCTCATCGCTTTGTTTTGATTTGTAGATCTATTTATTTATACTCCTCAGTTCTTGTAATAGATTTTTTTAATTCTTATTCTAGTTAAGACGACATTTTTAACAGACCTACCCAAAATAAATGAAAATCAAATTATGTTTGACTTCCATTGATTTTGCTGGAAAAATAATCGAAATGTATTATAACTCAGCCCAAATAAGTCCATTATTAGCTCCAAAGGGTGTCTATTAAACCAGTGGTCCGTGCGCATATCCTTTCCAATAACAGAGGAACTTAGCGCGTTGCACGATCGTAATGTGAAGCGATTAGAGGAAAGTTTTTACAAAGGGTGTGTCTGTAGAGTACGAGACTGGGGACCTATACAGCTGTTGTAACCACCATCTACTTCAATTTTTTTTTTGAAGAAATCTATAAATTTGTTCTTAATATAAGTCTAGAATATAGCTGCTCGTATGCTTTGTGCCTTACCACTTTTCACAAATGTTGCACCTATTTTACTACAGTGCCATAATAATATACAACATAACAAACAAGGCAGAATTTTTGATACGCAACCATAACGCCCCTCGTCAGCTGTGTTTTTGCTCACGCGAATGTCATGTTTGACTTATGGAAAGATATAAATATACGAATAAATGCGATGTTTTACATACGAGGAGTTTTATAATATAATTACTAGTATACTGAAAAATAAATAAAATCATAATTTAAAAGAATACTAAAAGATTTGAAGAAAATAAATCATAACTCCTTCAGCACTTTCGAACTGTCACACCGAAATGTTCAACGTCATACTCGATCAGCTCCATACAAATGTACAATTAGACAATCGGCGCATCGGTGGACCATGAGCCATTAGGGTTTTAATTGAAAATAGCGTAAAAGCTGTAAATTGTATGAGTGCAGCCCGTGGCGCGTCGTGGGCGACGTGGCCCAGTATGGCGTCCTGCAGTGGAACCCCCCCCCCCCCCCCCTTAACCCCTTCGCGCCGTTACAAACGGTGGTAACTAACTATTGGACCTCTTTGGAATAATTGTGAAATTCTTTTGGCTAAAGATTTTAGCGAGTTGCGCTGAAACGTCCTATAATGTATTTATTGCTAATTGAATGTGAAATGTATTTTCAGTGGTAATAATATGGTATTAGTGTGGATTGTGAACGTCCATATCTTAGGGTTTGATTATGGCTGAGATTTTTAGGGTTACAGAATTAAAATTGGTTTTGACGTACGGGAATTTGCAACTCCTGAAATTTTTGAACAGAACAATACACTTTAGCAAGTAGTGTGCCTCTTAATTTCAGACGCATGAAGTTGTATTTAAGAATCAGGCCCCTAGTTTACTTAATTGGTCATCTTTTGACCATTATATCAATTGATGTCATTTACTTTCTACCCTATACTTATATAAAAAAAAAAAACATTTTATATCGGTAGAAACTTCAAAAAGCATTCGTCTGATGTTTTGATTGACTGGTGTAACATTTTCATTCGGTTAATTCGGATGTATATACCAAAAATATATCAGTTACTTACTACGTATATATATTCTTTGGACCTCAAAATCTCCATATCTACCCCACCAGCTGCCATGAGTCCAATTTCAGCTGATAAGGGTGACGCATAACTGGCTCCCCTCGATGGAATCAATTAACTACCCAATAATTTATAACAGTCAGATAACTGACGGATCGGAGCTAGTGTTTGTCTGGTATAAAGCCTTATTTTTTATGTTCGACTTCGCAATATTTTTGCATTAAGCCAGTGTCAAGTATCAAGATAACTATACCAACTCTGCATTTATCAGTCATGAAATAGGAACTCTACCAGTCAGGCCCATGAATACAATCGCAGACAAAGACAAAGATACAACACAGTAACATAATTATGAAGTATCTATGACTGCCTATTCTGCTCCAACAATAGACTATCATTAGATTTCACAAAGAGGTAAAACTAAACAAAACTCAATACTTGTTCAGGGTTCCGTAGCGACAAAGGGCTTCCTGAACACCGAAACCGCAGACTTTCTTATACATGTGCCTCTAATTACAGTCATATTGGTGACCAGCGACCACCTAGCAGGTGCTCGAGCACCCGTAACGGGCGTCAGTGAACCAGAACCTCACGCAAAACCCGACCCTAATCTTGAAGCTGCAAATTTCAAAATAGCTCGTACCAATCTCAAGGATGAAGAAGCTATTGGAGATCAATAAATGATTCTTAAGTTGAGTGAGCTAGGGTCTATAGTCGTCTGAGTTCACGTTTTTGGAACAATGGATTTAAGGTCAATAGCTCGGGCGAATTCTGTTTTGTTAATTACTGAACACTTTGGTCGATCGGTTCTTTTTGTTGGTGTCTTTAACGATTGTGTAATACGAATTTGATTGGGATGACTGTGTGCGTGTTATTAAATTGGGCATAGACTTAATTTGAGTTTTAGTTGCTTGTTTGGGAACCTATTGGTAGCAGATATTTAAGTTTGCCAAGCAATCGAGTCCGTCCTTTTTTCGACGCAACTCAAAGCGCTGTTACTTCTCTCTCTGTTTCTACATCTACAGTAAGATAGGTATATCGTGTTTGCTAAGTTCAAGTAGTCGTAATAAGTTGCCAGATTTAGCTCTGTAGATTTAGCATTTTAGAACTAATTTTACTTGGAATAATTTCGACACATAGCATTGAATTTTTTTACATTGTGTATTTTGGTTTATTCCACTATTCCCCCCTGGAAATCCCCCTTGAGGGGGGAAACGGGAATCTTAAAAGATAATTGTTTAAGGACAACTCCGGGCCCTATGTGATTAGTTATCAAACAAAACTAGCTGTACCTTCCAGGTTATAAATTGTAATTTTTAATTTTCATAAACTTATCTTCTATTACCACAAGCACAAAGCAATTGCATTTCAACGGCTATCGAAGCAATAAAAGTGTCACTGCATGTATATACGACCGCTTACCACTTTCTAATAGGAATAGTGGAGGACTAAGCGCGGAGCCTTGCGGGACATCGCGTGTTTAGTACGATAACATTAGCGTTAGCGTCGTAGAGATAGAAAAACCGGCCGAGTGGGAGTTGGACTCGCGCACGAATGGTTCCGTGCTATAAAAATGAAAAAAATCACGTTTGTTTTATTTATAAATACTTATTATATTCTGTTTTTTAATATTTTATTATTATAGCGGCAACAGAAATACATTATCTGTGAAAATTTCAACTGTCTTACTATCACGGTTCATGAGATACAGCCTGGTGACAGGCGGACAGATAGACAGACAGGCAAACAGACAGACAGACATACGGATGGACGGAGGACGGACGGACAGCGGAGCCTTAGTTTTACTCTTTAGGTACGGAACCTTAAAAATGGAATTTATTGCTGCATAATCGAATATCACCTATTGTGTTAAAGCAAAATAGCCGTTTAATTTGATAGCTATAAATGAGGAACGTCTCTTGAATAAATGATGTGTATAAACTACTTTATATTTTTAATGAAGTTGCTTGACCTTATCAAAGATTGATAAATGTAAAAGCGAATGCCACAACCTTTGTATTTACATTTAATAACTAAATGACAACTTTCTAGATTCTAGAGGTACCTACTGGAATGGCGAGTTGTAATAATTTCTTGTTCGAATAATATCCATCTAAGTAGTTTGTCAAAGCACACAAAGTAAGGGGAGGTATAAACAGACCCGGGTGTGTAGTTGATGATCGATTAAAGCGTAAATGTAGCTGTCGTTTTTAGGGTCCCGTACCCTAAAGGTAAAACGGGATCCTATTACTAAGACTTCGCTGTCCGTTCGTCTGTCTGTCCGTCTGTCAACTCTACGGAAACAGTTGTCGAATATGGTAATGGTACTACTTTAGGGTATTACCATAAATATTAGCTTGTGGATTCGGACCATATCGGTCTTACCATAAAATATTTAAACTAGAGTTGAACAGATGTGTCTAAATATTTTATATCGACAGCTACCCTCGCTTTTTATAACTCAATTACAAATTCATAAGTAAAATAATTAGGAATGTTAACACTGAGTAAGACAACGTGAGTGATAAACGTCGATTTTATAGAATGCAATTTTAGAAACATATGTTTAACTCTGGTTTAAACTTTTGTGGTAAGACGGCAAGCGTAGTATTAACGGAACTAAACCACAAAGTTTCCACTCAAAATCTCAATTAACACAAGAAAAACGTTAGAGCTGTCTGTATTACAATCGATATAATCGAATCGATAGTTATCATTAAAAACCCCACCATAATTAAAAGTTCCCAACCGATGCCACATGTCATTCTAAAACAAAGCATCGACACTTGTGTAAACACTTAAGACCTTTGCCACAATGAGAAAATATAAGAAGTAATAGAATAACGAAGGGTGCGGTAGGACTTTCTGCCGCGACAAAGTTTCAAATACGAAACATATTAACGTGTTACTGGTACATGAGAAGCTAATTACTAAACTAAAACAGAGGGAGATGGGAACGTTTCCGAAGGACTTAACCCTCGAGTGCGAGCGGGAGGCCCCAGAGACCGAGATCGGAAACGGATTGCAACGCACCACTGCGTACTGGCCGAATATGTTTTTTACTAATTAAAATGCAGGCGGTTTGATGAATGGTGTGGCGGTCGATTTATTTGGTTTCTGAGGTGCGGGGCTAGTGACTGATGACGAGTAATTAAATAATAGTTACTGTTATTGTAGATGGATAGATATATAACTCTTTATTGACACCAATAGACCACAGAGCACAGGAAGAACAAACATAAAAATAGGTACAATGATACTTAAAGCGATTTCTACCAGACAATCTGTGGATAGACAAGATAGACAGCGGGTTTAGGGTTGGGTCGGTTGACCATCAGTGTCATAATGTGTATTTTGTTGTTCTATCAAAATTACATGTCTAGGTCAATTTGGACTAACACTGTCCCCACTGTGGTAAAGTGTTATAACTTGACATTTATATTGCCTTGCATGCCCGAGAAATATTACGGAGGCATGTTCAGTTATCCACCACTCCGGACCGACCCCATTGGTGGAGTATGGCCTAATCCTCCTCACGAAAGTGCGAGGAGGCTTTTGGCCAGCAGTGGGACGGTACAGGTTGAATTATTTTTTATTTTATATTATTATTTATACAATATTTACCTTGATATCTTAATTTGGATGAGGTTAATATCTAATATTGCGCTCAAAGTTTATTTTACAATGTGTATTACTTAAATAATCGATTCAACAAGCTTCTACATAATGTGTAACATATTGTATTTTTGAAACTTTCTTTCTATTATTAGAAGTTTATTTATTTTGCCTATTCGACCTATTCCAACATACAAATAAAACTTTTCGTATCGCTCCACATTATGCAAACCATAATGACTCCCAATTCAAAGATTAAAGTGCATCCAAACGTTAACCATAAATCCTGTGTATCCTTCTAAAAATAAACTATAATTCACAATCATGCAAATTATCCCTTCAAACGTCATCGAAATTCAAATGACGACCATAAAATCGGTGCGGCACAATACCTAAATGTATTCAAGAATAACACGCACAATGTTGGCTTAAAACCTACGCCACTTACGCCCGGATTGGCCTCGGGACCATTAATGAGCTATTGAAAAATGATAGCAAAAGTAATTCTCTTTGCACCGAATTATCATAAACCATTTGAGGGTTAAAAGTTCCCATACTTAGAAATTGTTCATGAACTAAATCCCACTCTAGCGTTAACGAAATACAACTCAAAGCGGGAAAGCAAACATGAGAAAAAGATTGAAAAGAGCATCGAACATTTCGCATCATCCTTCATCAACAAATCATATCCAAACCTACTATCACCTCTAACACAAAAAGTTAAAGTTGAAAATAGCAAAGTCGATACAGCAAAGAATTTGAGCGTTTCCCTAAATGGCATATGCAAATCCTTGACATTGTCAGTGGGATGCGCGTGCAAGGCGCTTGAGGGTTAAATTCAATATGCCGTTGACAGATGCGAAGGCGATTTTTAAAACATCATATCGGGTTACCGGATGCTTGATTTGAGATCACCTCGTGGAATCGACGGAACGAATTCCGAAATCGATTTAAATAGGGTCGGAATGGCAAATACTATGAGTCGTTAATCAGCTCGAGATCTGCTGTCAATAGATCGATATTCATTTTGGGAACGGGGCATTTTGAACCTACACATTCAGATCCATCGGTAGTACTACCAGATGCCACAGTGCAAGTTTGACCCCAGTGGTTCCTTTCAAGCGGGTCCGCGATGCGTGAACGGCAACCGACTCGCGGACGGCTAATGAAGCGAGCACCTGCCGACAATCTCAACTGTGGCTACAGCTGTGGCAGTGCGGAGACGGACTCTAAGTCAAAGCCAAAGTTATTTACAGTTTTAAAGTTATTTAAAGTAAGTGACAGTTATTGTAAGTATGCAATAAACCCGCACTTTCACAAGTATGATAAATTGAATAAATTAGTAATTGATTATTTTATTTTATTATTATCGTTGGAAGTCCATTATAATTGAAACTTATTTACAAAATAAAGTTTTAATTAACATACTATGTAAATCACTAACAAACAAAAACAAATGAACATAGCAAATGTTTAAATTCCAATGAAAATATTATTGCACACCAAAAATATTTATAAAATCCATCTCCACCCTTTCGAACCAAGTAAAAACGAGGAAAGCAAGCGTCCGTTAATAATTGCAGATAATATTATAGCTTTCTTTGCGAACGGTTCTTAGATCATTGATACGTATTTATCGATTGTATGTCAGTCTGTACTAACCGCAACGCTTTTAATGCATCGTAAAAGTTTATAATAGGGGGTGGAAGAAGAGGTAGTGTTATTTGAATATATTATATTAACGTAAAAAATCCATAGTTTGAATAGCTGATGGGCAAAGTTAGCATCTCGTTCTGAGCCGACTCTATGTCCTGGCACGCATTGGATGGGTGGCCATTTCCGTGCATCGATATTTGCCGTTGTAGCTTTTACCGTTTTGATTTTAATCAAATGTATTGTAAATGTACGTATTCCTGTTTTCAGCGAGCATGTATGAAGGGATTCATGAAACTGGAAAAAGCAAAAGAGGCGTGTCAGCATCGTAGCATGTGGAAAGATGGAGTCTCTGCCTACCCCGACGGGTATATATTAAAATCGAACCTGTAATCTCGTGCAAATTTCTCAATTTTGAACTTCAGCTTCAGACTAGAACCATTTCAGACTCAACAGTCACGATATTTCTTTCTCGATTTCTCGAAATCGATTATTCAACTCCCAAGCCCTGATTATTTTTGCATCAATTGCAATCCAACTGTCATTGTCATCGTATTCTTTGTGCAAGCGAACGAGTTTCGCGAAATGTAGATTAATGATGCAACATTTGGAATCGATATTATTGTGAATATTGTGAATCGATCATCAATACGAATTACACGGTGCGATTGGCGAGACATCCATGCAAGGCTAATGATGTACTAAAAATATGTTGGTACTGAGTGTTGTGTTATTAAGACGATTTTGATAGAACAGATGACTGTTGGTGCTACTTATGTTAAATATCAAAATTTAACATTATGTATATGGATATACTACTGGATAAAACGAGTCACTAAAGTGAGATAGTAACTAATCGATAGGAAATAAATAGGCGAAGTAAATAGTATCTTTGGGTTGGTTTAGTATCTTTGGTATTAAACACCTATTAATGTGTAATTATAAAGATCATTGGCCAAAACTAAGCCCCAATCCTTGATACCAGTTTCAAATTCGGGTGCCTGCTAATAATTGTCCGTAATATAATTACACACGTAAGGGTTTAGATCAAATTTATAAATTTCCTGTTTACCTGCGAAACAGATACTTTCACGAAGACTGTTCCGACTAAGAATTAGGACGTATTTACATGGATAAACGCGATTGTGTGCATTTTGCTGAAAGGCCTAAAGTTTACACACTAAGTCAAAGTCAAAGTCAAATCATTTATTGAAAATAGGCAATTAAATTGCACTTTTACAAGTCAATCACTTCAATCTAATAAACAAATTAATAAAACCATAAAATAAAACAAACTATAATTAACTGATTATGGATTGAGTTTGAAAAACAGTGTTTTCCTTTCAAGCACTGGTTCAGGATTGAATCTCGGACAGGAAAAGGAAACTCCAACTACACTAAGACACAACATAACAACAATCATAGTTAAGCGGACTTACTTCGTGAGACCAAACACCAGTACCAATCCAAAACCGACAACACTAATCCGGAAATGATTAAAATAGAATCGGAAAAAGTTCCGTTACATATTCATAAACAAACTCCAAAGGACCCATCAATTAGAGTAAGTCGATACTCTGTCACATTAAAATGACGAGAACTAATGGATCCGAATTTGAATTACAAATGGACGACTGAATAGATCGGAAGAATCGGTTGGGATGGCGCGGGATATCGGATATCGACGGAGGTGTCGGTTGAATTCGTAATGATAATATTATGCTAGATACCCCAAACATCTTGACGGTATGAGCGACTTATTTATGTAGTATGAGGTTGTGCTAGCCTTTAGTGTCAGAGTACGCCAGCCCCCCAGGGCTTCTGATGTGACTTAACGATTGCTATCACTCGATAACAATCAGGACGGACGGGGTGATGGAGAACCGCACATAATTTATGAAAAATCAATGGAGCAGGGTCGAGGATCGAACCCGGCATTGTTGGGTTCTAAAGCGCATAAGTCATCACACTAGAGAGTGACTGAAAATTCATTATTGGCCGTGGACTTTAGGTCAATTCTCGAGATTCTGGAAAATTAGAAGGTTATCTATATAATTAGTATTAGTAATCATGACCTACAAATATCGTTTCTCTTAACTAGAGTTCCTTGTGTCTAGAAAAACAAATCTACAAGAGTCATGCTGCAGTTCGCAGTCTAATCTGGGTCCTGCGCGGGAATGGACCCCCATCATCACGCTTAGCAGTCGGTGCATCACCATCGCCACGGAAGCAGTCATTTCAATTAACATCTACATCACAAAGCAGCCGCGCGATCGTAATCCGTCCTATTTCTTCATAATTCCCTCTTGCCCATCAACGATTCCACGCAACATCTTGATTTATCGAAATCGATCACAAGTCGATCATTCGACTCTTTGATCACCGCACCATGAAGCGACAGTGCCACGTTTTTGCCACCTCTAATTATGCCTATCAATTGTAATTGCGATGCGTTTACTTAAATGATGATTAATTAATCATTGCAATTGTAATGAGCCGATGCGATGGTCTCTAGTACGCCGCGGCCTTTGTGCTTTGTAGTTTCTTGCGGCAATTATGTGGCTAACTAGTGTTGTGTTTCGCTCGATTTGTTGCGGGTCTGCGCTACGGTTAATACAATGTACGATTAAGTTATAAATATTGGATCAATGTCTTACAGTTGGCCGAAATAACTTGAACAGTTTGCTGCCAAATGCTTTTTTTACAAACAACAAATTAGCATTCAAAGCCTATTTAAAACAGAGGAGGCGAGTTTCGTTCGATCTGTTTTAAAATGGTATAGACACACAACTTCATACTCTGAAAAATTCAAGCCACCACAAAAGGAAACTTATGATGTGCCCGCAGAAATTAAATAGTTAATAGTACAGATGACGATGCCAAATAACTCTGTGTTCTTTGCGTACAGAGCTTTAGTGCTATAATGCCGTATCATAATAACCTTTCTGATAAAGACCCAGATAACCAGTACAGAAGGTTGCCACAAATCGTTCCGACTAAAGAACCCTTTTCACGCTATCAGCTCCACCGAAGAATTCGCCACGCGTCCACCATTTGTCATCAGTAATGATGGCGCTAGTCGACTATGCAGTGATACCCTTTGACTAATGATAGTCAAATCCGTGGTGTGATTAGTAAAAGGATTTGACATCTCTGTGATAGACTGCACGGGGTTTTATTTTTTAAATATATAAACGTACACTACGATTTCTCCTGCGTCGTGGGTACAGTTTACTGACATGTATTTTCACATAACACCCATCAGAATAGTGATAGTGATAGTACTTACAGTGTTGGTCGCCATTGATTATGTATACAGTTTTTATTGTTTATTTCACGTCACCAAAGTTCTTTGACGGCATTGGAATTTGAAGCATGCAAAATTCAATTTAGTTGAACTACGGAATTTCGGTCAATATTTAATTTAACATTCATCTGGTTGAACACAATTCGTCACTATTTGGTTTCAATATGGTCATCTTATATTACATTTGTGAATAAGTCGTAAATTTTAACACAAGTACATACAAATTGAGATTTATCGAATCAAATGATGCCAAAATCGAAACACCGATCTTTATACAAAAAGCTAACAATACAAATCACTGTATCGCCTCTTAATGATCTTGATGCCTCGGAATGATTGTAGACAGAGACGGAGGACACAACCTGCTCGAGTTAGAGGGAGACAGCGACATGTATCTCACCGGAAATGGAGTAATATATGGCGCATTGTTGGTAATGAGATCGGTTTGTAAGTTCGTTTGTGTGTTCGCTCTCGTGGGCGGACGCGTGTGGACGAGCCTTAAAATGGTATTGCTTTTTCAATTATGTTTTTAAAAGGATTTGTTTCTTTGTTAACGCACGTTTTTAAACTTGGATAATGTTAAACTAGCGTTTTATCAAATAAATAAATGGTGTGGAATCATGATATGGGACATCAAATATCCAGATTCAAAATAAATTTCTGATAGAGCAATCACTAATGCCCGCTTTTTTTATTTAAGATTTAAGTGTTTATTTTCCTGTATAATGATATTTATTGAGATCAAGTATAGGATTAAAATGGACAAGCTAGGAAAACACTGTGTTTTTAGGATTCCATACCCAAAGGGTAAAACGGGACCCTGTTACTAGGGCTCCACTGTCCGTCCGTCCGTCCGTCTGTCGCCAGGCT
Source organism: Hylaea fasciaria (assembly GCA_905147375.1). Taxonomy (NCBI): domain Eukaryota; kingdom Metazoa; phylum Arthropoda; class Insecta; order Lepidoptera; family Geometridae; genus Hylaea; species Hylaea fasciaria. The sequence continues at coordinate 710,976 of LR990213.1, read as the reverse complement.
GTATCTCATGAACCGTGATAGTTAGACAGTTGAAATTATCACAGATTGTTTATTTCTGCTGCCTAACAACAAATACTAAAAAGGTCGCTCCCATACAACAAACTTAATTATGTCATTTTTACAAATGTATACGGAACCCTTCGTGCGTCAGTCCGACTCGCACTTGGCAGGAGTTTCTGTACCGCAAGCGCAAAACCTAAAACAAACTCCGGCATCCTTTCCAAACAAAACCTAAAATATTATATTATTCTTTGTTTAGAAAACTATTAGCCATACAAAAATCGAAATCCAAAATACATCGACGCATTGTCTCCGTTCAATAGATCTATTTTTTAATACGATCCATCTTTTATGATTGTGTCAAAATGGCCCCACTTTGCATATGAACGGACGCATTGTTCGCATGGTGGGTTCTATGGGGCAGGGTTTCGGTATGGTGTGGCCCGTGGCGGGCTGTCGGGTTGCGTTTCATGGGTGTTTTGATGGGGTTTAAAGGTGCACATAGATTACCCATAGAACGAAGCAATCGTCCAAGAGAATTAGTATAAATGCAGTAGGTTCGAGTATTAAAATGGTACGATTCAGCTGCCTTCATGTCCCTTAGAAATTGATTGGTGCTATGTATTTTATTCTTGCTTACAATATTTATTATTAAGACGTGATAAAAACAAGGTTTAAGGTTATGATTAAGATATTATTCGCTAATTTGTAATATTTTTCAAAAATAAAACACCTATATTCTCTTTGGATTACCAATATTATATTAAAAAGCATAGACCATATACTTTATTTTGTTTTAATTAGTTAATTATTTTTGCTTGTCGAATAAGGTAGTGACCTCATAAGTGACCTGACAGACTGACATTTCATCTCGATAAACGTGGGGTAGCTAACGCAATACAAACCACGGGCCGCTGCTACTTAAATAACGCGATGTCCTTACAATTTCACGTTCCTAATCACTCAAGTTGCTTAAACATTCTTTATTTCAACCAAACCTTTAGTGAAAGACCACGCGAGCTAAGGGTCCGCTAACAATGGCCGTCATTACATTTGAATATAATGTCGCGGGCCCTCGCATAAGTGATTATAACTATTATTTTTTAATAGAGAATATTGAATTGAATATTGATTAAAATCGGTTAAGTAGTTTAGAAGTCCATCTCAGACATACAACGTGACGCGTAATATAAATTATATTAAGATTTACACCGCCAACCTCTGACTCCATTATCTCTCTCCATCCGAAGCTTGACTGGAAGAGATCGCTTTTAGCGATAATTCCACCCATCGTACTTTAGCTTTAGATAAAGCTTCTTCTGTAATACATTGTATAGTCTTATAACTGGTGTGCAAGTGGCCGGAGTTTGCTATATTAGGTAGCTCATAAGGTTAGGTTACGATTTCTGTTTATCGGACCATGTGGGGCATTGACAACATAAATTTGGATTATTTTATTCAAGTAGGAAATATGGTTATTTAATAATAGTATAAATAAAATAAAATAAACTAAAACTAGCTTAAACTAAACCTTACAAATCTAATAAAAGAGGGTGTCCATGTGGCATGGTACCAAGAACGCTGGCTGGAAATTTGGATTAATATTGGTTAATGGTTCTAGCTCAATGCATTTATTGTAAGAAGGCAATAATATCCCACTTTTACAAGTCCCACAATTACCCAGATTCAGAATAGATAGCCGTTTACAACAGCATTAAAAATTTCCCAGTGCGGGGTGGAAGCCGCAACGTATAACTTCTCAATCTCATGCAGTCAAACGGCGAGGCTCTATAAATATGTAAATTCACATGAGGATTGCACCTTTACCAATATTATTGATTTTTTATACTTTTTTATCGATGTTTATGCTTCCTGCAGCTCACCTTGTGGTTTTTGTCGACGTTGACATGTCACTTTCTGTGGGGTGAGAGCGAAAGTTTAGTCGTTTTGGGGTCTTCGTTTTTTATGCTGCCAGTGGGTTATGCGTAGAGTAATTATTATTTTGAGAGCGACTATTTGGACACACAAATAAATGTTTGCGTGTCCAAGTGACTGAGTAACAAGTAACATATTTTTTACGCGTGTGTGCGTGCATCCGTGTCCAATTGGGGAATAACCCAAAATATGCTTGTTCTAAAAGTTGCTGTGTCGCCTCTATTCATTGATTACTTTGTTATTCTTTGATGTTTTGAGACATTTGCATCGATTCTAAATTTATCAGTGGGTAACGCATACTAACATAAAATTTAATGTAAAGTGTTTTTTTTTGCTTTTTAGGCCTTTCTGTTAGGTTTGAAATCGGTAAAAAAACAAAAAATCTTTTTATTTATGATGAATCGCAACGAGCTTGTCCTCCAATGATAATGCTATGCCATTGCTTCATTGCTTAATGGTTCATTGCAGATACACTGTCATCCTGAACATCTTCAGCCAGCCCAGCTGGAAACATTATTAGGTCCAAGAGTTTTCCCAAGTGACGTTTATAAGCCAATTTCTACAAACCAAAATCATCTCGCGCGTTCTTGGCATCTAATACAGGGAACATTATTATCTTAGACTTTACACAGCAAAAAAATCCAAGTACCTACCTAACAAAAGTGTAAATTCCAACTGACAACACTAGACTTTGCATCGGACCAACATACGACGAATCTTCCAAACTCAGATTTCTCGGTGCATTGACACTACCACACTAATCAACCCCCATACATTTTTTATCACTTTTTATACCACTCGTCACTTCCTTCCATTCGATATCGCAGATGTCATCCATTCACATTCAAATCGTGATATTATTATATTTAGATCACCCTTTTTTGTGGCGACAAAGCTTTGCTGCCACTGTCTTGTAAAAAACTGGAGACATGGGTGTATGGGTGCCGTACATCTACATCCATACACAAGTTTCTTGTTTATTGTATGCCGTCTTTTGATAAAAGTGATCCATGGTGTTTGCGAAGGATCTAGAAGGTATCTGTAACATTTGGGAATATTGGTGATATCACCAAAATAATAACAATTATTTTTAAGTCCCTTATTTTCATTTCGTTAATTAAAACGACCTAGGCGAATTACGCTAATAAGTTAAGTACAAATTATTTCCTGTAAAAATAGTAAAAATAAAATTAAAAAACATTAGGTACTTATTAAAACACGAAACAAAAAAAATTGCTACGAATAAAACAAATTACGGATAAATATATACGGATTAAAAAGTGATCATATACATTATACTATATGTCAAAAGCAAATCTGTATACAAGTAAAAACCTGATGCAGCTTAACCGAACCTTATGAAGTAAAAACACCTATTCCACAGTTGAAAAAATAAAATGAGATCTCAATCTTCGCTGCCATTTAACTCATTCTGCTAATTACAAATGAGTGCGTTTAAACCATTGATTTGGTTAAAAAGTCTGCAAGTGCAGTAGAGTGCTACAATGCACGATGTAGTGCATCGGGACAGAGTGCCCGCATCATCAAATTTTAATTGTTGTAGCCACGCCATTAGTGTGTAGAGTTTGGTGGTGGATAGAGGCGGCTAATCGAGAAACACGGCATACAGTATGCATGAGATTATCAGTCTGTTGAAGACAAAAAAATCCTGATTTTTCCCATTAGGGTTGTCTCAGTAGTATCGCCAGATGATTTTAAAAAGTATAACTTGTTTTTTTATTTTACAAAATTGAACAAATTAGTAGCGAATAAGGAAAAAGGTAATTATCTCCTTTTGCACGAAAATGCAATCATTTATTTGCATTCTATTTTACATATTTTATTTTTTGTAAAGATATTTAAACATTTATTAATTCAAGGTTGCCGTGTCTAAACTGTCTTCGTCCGCCGTCCTCCTCATTTGAAACGTAAGGAGGGCCACATTCGAGGAATATAATGATTTCGATTAATTAACGATCGTGGTAAACAACGAGAGAGCCGATGACCTCCGAACCACAGATTAGGAAATAGTAAACTTTGTGTGGAAGCGAAGCGAATGAAAAGATATCAATTTTCGGACCCTGAAAGTACGACGATGAAAATTATGCATATTTATATGAAATTCGTGATTTAAAACTATTAAAACATGTCATTTTGTGGTCCCTCCAAAGCCACCGGAAAGTTTCATCCCTAGGTATGTACTTACTGAATTGACGTGACGTTGACTACGAATTGACTAGACTACTGACTACCCGACTGAAAACTGACAGTAAAAAAATTGACTACTTGAAATTTCTTAATACTTGACAGTGGTTAAATGCTTAAATCATGCCAAACCAAAACTAAAGAAGTCATAAGAAGTGTTTTGGTCACTCATTACATCGGCACCTTTCACATACCTATTGGATTTTCAGAAACATCCAATCCATCTAACTTCATGTTGTGAGGTACCTATAGAATCATGTAAAAGTAGCCATGTACAAACGTACAATAAACATAGAAATTTACAATTTCGGTAATGTCTGTCTCGAATCGCGAAGTGTCGTAAATATCGAAGTAACGACAACTTATTTTGTGAACACAAACAATATGCTGGATTTTAAGTCTTATGTCAGTGAAAATAGGGGATGGAAACATGCACGGGAGTGTGAGTTTTTGTACAGAAATATTCAACCCTTATGGAAACCGCGATGTGCATTTCGATAATAGGACGCAGAGTAAGTGTAAAACAGAGAATACCCTTATTTTTTCTTGTCTAAGAACCAGTTTATTGTTATGATATAATTTACAGAATAAACAAAATTAAAAGACTATAGGAATGATAGCTTTAATTTGCCCTACACTGACTGACCGACCGACTGATCTCCGATACTAAAAGTAACACCCGCTTAATAAATGTTTTTTCACTTAAATGAGATTTAAACTTCTTCGATTAGATAAATTCAAATAACATGATTTCGAGAGATAAGCTACTTCCAAAAATCATAACTTCATGACCTATTTATCTGCAGCCTCTGTGGCACCCTACTCTGCACTCCGTACCGTGGATATTATGAAAGATTCAAGATGTTCCGCCATGGATTATTGAACGAACCCTTTTGCTCTTTACTGGTGAAATCACAAAAATATCGTAAACATACCTACTTTTAATTTTCCATAATAAAAAAAAACGTTATTTACTCTCATATATTGTGCGTGGGTATGTAAATGACTAAGAGTTCTCGTTTTTTTTCTATCGAATAAGTTCTTGATTGATATATAGTCACATTACTAATGCTGGCTACACACGAGTCGGCCTGTGGCCTGAGCAGGCGGCCTGATGGTGTGCCAGCTAGTGCGTAGGATAACCGGCATAGCTCTAAGAATAGGAAAGCAAGTAGAAGATGTAAAGGGGTAGCAGTGGGCAGGCCACGTAGCTCGTAGAACTGATATTGGGGAAGGAAGGTCCTCGAGTGTCGACTTCGTCTACGTCTCCGTAGCGTAGATCCAGGAGCTGGACCGAGGAGCTGGCGCGAATCGCGGAGAGCAGCTGGATGCAACCACAAGTTTTGGCGTTTCTTTGTCTTCACAGTGGTCGTAAAATTACATGACCAGTCCCACGTATTTTAAGGAACTACGAGTATAGCGTTTCTCATAGTATAACACGTCGTGGCTTGACCGTGGTATAACGGTTCGAACAGTCCATCCATATTATCGTCAGGCCACCGTGTGTAACCACCACACGCATTAAAAACCTGTAAAAACATCTCAATCAAATGAATGCACATCTTTCGCCCGAGTAACCCGGCCAGCTGTTAACTAGTAACCATTGAAGTCGTCGCCGAAGAAAATAGTAAAAAACCAGACAATACACGCGCGGCGTGACAGACGGACAGACAGACGTCGCCCACTCCGCTGCCGAGCTCGATTGTCGAGGTGCAATTTGAATTTGTTACAAGGCAAGAGATTGCAGCGGTTAGCGAGTAACGGCAGATTGGGTGGCGTTCACTAGTCATGCAGCAGTCGACGAATATAGGCTCATGCTACAAATTGCCTAGGTACTGCATGAGTAGCGCATTGCTAAGTAGGTTAGTGGTAGCGCTCTACAACCATTGGAACCTAGGTAGCGCATGGCTACTTAGCTATGCCCTACCTCTGCAATAATCAAATTGTGTCAGCAGCTTATATTCGTTACCTGCTTGACGTTGGCTTCTTCTAGTGACGCTACTATCCAGCCCTATCCGCTACTATCGAAGCCCGATCTTCGATTCTCCTCATCCAGCTACAGTCAGCTGTTTTTGTATTTGGCATCGAATCAGACATATTCACTTTTTATTTTTGTTATCATATTCAAAGTGTCAGAACAGATATAGAACCCTATTGCTAGAGCGATTGCAGGGTATAGGTACGCAACGGCCGTATAATAAAGTTCCTGAAAATCAGCACCTCTCAGAACTTTGCATTACAAAATGTTTGTTCTGACCTCGGATTTCAGTCTGATCTATGGCCGTGATATTCAAGCAGAACATATGTATTTTTCTGTGAGTAACTTTTGAGAATGGAACATTCTGCGACACAGCTAACTTTCACCAAATCGCTCGAGCTTCATCAATTGCTGCTCAGTCTAGCGCAGATCAAAGCAGCGCGGCTTCTGTTAAAGAATCGGGTTCTACATCAATTATTTATGAATCTTGAACACTTTATCACGTCTAGTCGAGAAGTACAGTTTTATTTCTATAGCATATACTTAGCTGCGGCCTGCGGCTGCACTCGCATTCACTATGATAAGCCGTGGAAGATGCGAGGTAATTTATTCCAGGGTACCACTGTAACTAGTTCCTTTAATTTATAACATAGTAGTACTCGTATAACCACAATACTGTTTGAAGGATAACTATTGACTATGGGATAAAGGCCGGTGGAATCTTTCAGAAGATCAAATCTCCAATTCAGCAGTTTAGAAGTCTGCCACATATTTCTGAAACTTTTTGGACCAATATAGGCAAAAAAAAATTATAGGCAAAATCATTAACCAATTCCTTACAATTTTCTTCCAATATATAAAACTAAATAAGGGGATTTACAAAGAACCTCCCTAAAAAGAAAACGTTAAAGTACCTTTCCCCTGATTACCTCTATTGAAAAATAAAAAAAAACGAACCCTTTCATTGGCACGTTTCGCAAATCAACTTAGAATTTTTCATAAGTCCAATTTACTTGGAACAAGAAATCAGGAGAAGGTATATTGAAGAATAATGTTGACTCTTATTAACTAGCTTAAAAAGGGTCTAATTCGCGCACAAACAAATATCAAAATATATAAGTCATCAGTCGGGCAGTCTTCTTGTGACCACGGTCGACGTAACTCGGCCGAAACGAAATAAGTTACACCTCGAGTGTATCAATATGATATATTTTGTTTGTGCTCGAATTAGACTCGTTTTTAGCTAGTTAATTTGTATTCTGTTCGCGAAAGTTTAAGAACTTCTAATGTTGACTCATCGCATCACATAGACCCTGACCCCTAGAATTGTAATAATCAATGGAATTAGGAGGACTATGGCCCCAAACACACCCATACTCAGAATGAATTCCTGTGGTCCTGAAAAGTATATGTTTGGATTCATAATACCTACATTTAATAGAGAATAACCTATAAAATTACGAAGGCATTTTTTGTACCTATTTGATTTTATACATGTCTAGTACTAGATAATAATATTTATAGTATACTAGCAGACACGGCCACGCGTTGCTGTGGCTAAGGTTTTTGTTATTGCGACTATACATTGAGATGTAAGCTATCCTATCTTTTAAGTTAGACCAAGTTGCACACGGTGTGCAAATTTGATTCAAATCGGTTAAGCAGTTTAGGAGTCCATCGCGGACAAACAACGTGACGCGTAATTTATATATTATATTAAGAAGAAGATTATATCTCTATTATATTATACGTAGATAGTAAAAACCTTACTAAAATAACACTATGGTAGGTCGCGGCGTTTGAGTAGTTTCCCTAATTTAAAACTAAGCTTACACTGGCTTATCTAGCAGCAATGGATGCCTAACTCACAAGGCAGTCTCGCCACCTGTTATATAAACCCCGTCCATACCTCCACTTTTCCTCCCTCCGAGTTGATTAAAAGAAAAAAGCTAATAAATCATTTGAAAATTAATAATTAATAACGCGGCGCGGGACGGCGCTAAAATCGAAACGCTTCCAAAGGGGTATTTGCATAAGAAGGGATGCTTTTTACTGTGCTTTTTCGCCTTTTTTAATTCACTTTCCGATTTTTGGTGTGACATATTAACGTGGATAAGGCGAGGATTTAGAAACGCGTCAATTCTGACTCTTCTAATGTCAAATTCTTCGCTGTATGGTGTCAAACTGACTTCGAGTTAATGTCGTATGAACCTTGACACAGTTTTCTGTCTTGTTTTGCCTTTTACTATTTTTTTTAAATAAACACCATCAATGTTCTGTATGCCACTGAGGAGCTCCATTGTCTACCTTTCGTCTCCATCATCAGATCAGCTCTGGAACACCACAATATTGTTTAGTCATTGGAATTAGACAGGCATGCGAAATTACAACTCATTTGACTTTTGTTCACTGGTTCATAATTGAATTGTGAGATTTGATCCTGATTCTAGCAGTCGTGCTCTAGTAATTAAAGGGCAAAACTTATAAATGTGACACGTAATTTTTCCGTCACGCTATAAGTAATGCCCCGGGCCGCCATGGTGGATTACGCCCTAATCCTCCTTACGAAAGTGAGAGGAGGCTTTTGCCCAGGAGTACCACCAGGCCGAAATATTATTATTACTATAAGTAGTACTTACTCAAGCGTTAAAAAATAAGGCCGTGTCCACACTATACTATCTGGAACCCTTTTCTTATGCGGGCGGATATCGAGGGATAGGAACGAACAGATGTTTTTAATATCAAGACGCCCCCGCGCCCGCGCCCGCCTCCGCTCCCGCGCCCTCCTGTAATGTTTGCACTCGGTACATTGTTCCTTATTGTATCGGAGATATCTGAATTCTGTTTGTTTTGAGGGTGTACCTAATAAAAACTTTGGAAGATTATACTGATTTTTAGTATGGAGAAAACGAAGATCGTTACTTACTGTCCTATATATACCTTTATGATTCGATGCGCGTAACTAGCTGATACAAAGCATTACTTTTTTGTTTTTGTCAACTTTACCTAAAAATCATCAAAGCAACATTATTATTCTGGCCGCTTGAATAAGACTAAGAATACTTTATTGTTCTGAACTGTCTAACTACAATTTTGTGGCCTTACATTTTATTTTCAAGAGTCAACATTCTATTCTTTTCCTAAATACACAATAATATTTTGTATCTAAAATATGCGATGGCATATATTTCGATTTATTTCAATATTGATTTCAATAACTATTGATGGAAGCATCATATTTAATATGAAACGATACCATTTTACCAACGTTATCTGGTATAATATTATCACAACATAATCTTACCGAAGAAATTTAAATCCAAATTCATAAATTGTGTCAGCGCATAACATTAAAAAAACTTGCACATAAAAATAAAATCCCAGTTTTCACTAAATTTTTACCATGTGACAAATTAATGTTTTGCTTAAGATAACAGCCTGCATACTTATACCCAAAGGTCTATATTCTGTATTGTTTCACCTAAGCCTTCTACAAAACTTCCTTCCCAAACTTCCTAATCTAATAATGGCAAATAAAAACCTTGTGAAACTAAGAAATACGCATTAACCTACCGTTGCCTCAAGACAACAATTGCTATTCAAATATTGTAATAATTTACCCGACCGACCGAAGACAATAATTCGTTTTGTTGTGGTACAAGGCATAAGGTTGTTGTTGTCGGTAGTTCTGACCTCGGTGTCAGAGTTTGTCAGGCCTCTGACGTGGCTTACCGACCGCTGTCGCCCGATAACGACCGATACCGAAGGCTGTGGCCTCTGAAACACAATAAAATAAAGAATAATTCCACCAAAAACAAAAATAAACTAGCTGTTGTCCGCTATTTCGTCCGCACGGACTACATTTTATCATGATAAAAATAATCTTACGCCTTTCCCCAAGATCCAACCTACCTGTACACCAAAACTTATCGAAATCGGTTCAGCCGTTTAGTCGCGAAAAGGTAACAAGTTACTGAAGGCTGATAGTTCCGAGTGGTTCCTGTTCTAGAAACAGGGTACTCTAGTTAGCTGATCGTGACCTAGTAGGTATGTGAGGTAAGAACCCCAGTATCAGACCCGTTTCGAAAATAAGTCACTCCGAAATCATGTGACAAAAAATTTTGAACCTTTATAATGATTAATTTATTTATGTATCTAATTGGATCATTATGAATCATCTCTCTCATAACTTGAGCGATGTAAAGTAGAATGGCGTCACCTGACTTCGCCCGTTGCGTGAACACAGCATTTGTGATTACATTCGCACGATGCCGATTACGTTGACGCAGACGAAAAAAAAAACTTCCGAATTCATATCTTGTTATTTAAGTTTTAAGTGTACTCATATTATCTAATACAGTTGATTTTAAATAATTTACAAATTATATATAACAATTAAAACTCTACTTGTGGTTTATCACCAGACTGATAGGTAGGTACACGTGTCCAAAAGAGCACCTAAATTGTTCGTATTTTGACATTCGATTTTATTAGTATTTCGAAAATAACTGTTCTAGATTTAGTATTGTTCTTTAATAAATAGTTTATGCGTAATAATAAAAATATGCCGAATGTAAGTTTTTACCTATAATTTTATTTTAATAAAATATTTAGTTTTTTTTCTTGAGTGAGATATTATAATTATTATGAACAGATTCCACAAAGTGCAATAACTACACACAACCTAACCAATTCAGAACCCTTCTACATTCACATACAAACGTATTAGGAGTCAAAACTTTCCCTTCACGATAACTCGGTAACTTTCCGACTCCTATACGAACCCATTGCTGTAAATGGTTCTCATTTTACCGTTTCGTTGCCGGTCACTCGGAAAATGCGGTGAAAATGGAGGAAAGCGCCGCCTGCCGCCATCTAGCGGTGAGAGGCGGGAAACTAGACTAGCTTATTAACATTTTTGTATGGAACAAAGAAAAATTGTTGTTCCCAATCTATTAATTCCAACAAGGGAGTTTTGGCGGGAATCCGATAGTGAGGCGTTGTTGGTTTTGTATTATTAGCTCAAACTTGTGTTTCTTCGAGTGTTAATGTGTAATATTGGTGGAATATTAACCATTAAGTGTTCGTTAACGTGCACGAGTGTAGGCGAATGATATAAACTCAAAAAACGTGTCATTTCGCATTTTTTCCAAAACTCCCAGGAAGTTTCAGTAAAGCATCCACTACTTTACTGAATCGTGACTGACGATGTAAATAATTGACTTGACTACTTGACTACGACTGCTATAACATTGCTGTGACTTTCTTAATGTGAAATTAAGAAATACTTAATATAAAATACTTGACACTGGCTATATGCACAAACCGTGCGAAGCCATAACTAAAACAAAAAAAAAAATTCCAACAAGAGTAAACAATAATGAGTTTTATGCTTTACATTTGGTTATTCAATGATTTTTCAAATTTATGTTGTTTTTCTTACTTAACACATTTACTTTAATATAATCGAATAATATTTACTCAATATTTTGATTCGTTTGAACAACAACATTCGTGTAAAAATCGCTGAAAAGGTTGTTCAACATAAAAATAAAGAAGAATACATATACTTATTACATCAACAACAGCGTACTACCATTAAACAAAACTCGCAAACTCGATAATAAGGGAAACAAAACATTTCTAATTGACTTATAAAAGATTAATTTCTCGAACATAGCGCCGCGTACCTAGTAACCGAATTTCGGCTGGCGCGAAACAAAAACTGACCTACATCGGCGCCCCACCGAGTTCAGCCACCCCTGCCGACAACTGAGACGATTACCCTACGCGTCTTGCCCTTTGACTTGTTCATGCACTTTCTATTACTACTCGTACAAGGTGATCTGCGTATTTTTTTTTTCATTTTACTTTTGTGCTTTACGCCCTTTTTTCTCAGCGGCGATGATTTCGTTCAAACTGGCTACAAGTGCACGAAATGAGGACCGAAATAGGGTACCTACATATTATTTGGTAATGCAAGTATTGATCGATATGATTTGCGATATCTTAGAAAATTGTAGGGTAAGCGCACCAATAGCTGGTATTTTCTGCAGCGGCATGAAATGTAAACAAACGTAAGCCCACAGTCTCAAGCGGCCAAGGAACGGGCAGTCGATCGCGCCGCAAAAAAAGCGCATCCTATTATCGACTACAACAAAAGGACTTGTGCAGTGATACCTAAGTACACATCTCGATTCATCGTCTCGACTCGATCCGACGAACCGATGCTATTGGCGCGCCCCACTGTCGCCGCGCGAGAGCGGGATGGAACGAGTAAACTGCGGCACGAGCGAGGGGGAGGGAGACGGTCATCTTAGCTACCGAGTGGCGTCCCACTGGGCGGGGCCGCGCCAAGGAGCGAGCCTCAGATGCGCGTAGTGTTGGTGGGGCTTCGTGCGAAGGATCGCACTGCAGTCGTGTGTCGCGACGACGACGCGCGCTCGCGGCTCGGCGCGCTCTCGTTACCAGGATCACCTTACGTAATAATAAATAATCGGATCGAAACCGCTCATCCGATCATTGATTGTGAATCTGTGAACTGTCGATAATTACGATAACAATTTGCGATTTTTTTCTCATTTACATTTTTTTTTCGCGTCAAAAGTGAACTTGAGTTTTGTGTACACTGTGTCTCATGTTTTTGTTTTGTTTTCAACGGACTTGGAAAATTATTTTTGGGCGTAACTGACTGTGTTTCTTTTATGATTTTGTAACACTTATCTTGGTTTGTGCTTGTGATATTGACAGTAATTGATTGAGACGTCGAATGGTTGTGACATTTTTGACTTTACAAGTGCACAGTGGACATGTTCAAAGAATTATTTGAATAAAACATTCGACTGAAATTACAAGTAAGTGGTTTGAACCCGGATTTAGCTTAGGGCTTGTGTTTTAGGTTAATGTGGATTTGAAATATTTTATAGTGACTTAGAAAATTTCGGTCTTGTTGCTCGACTGCAAATCTTATTGGATTTCGAGTCCAATAAAACAAACATGGAATAGAACAGTTGAATTTGCAAATTAAATAGAATAATGTAGGTAACAAAACTCATACAATAAATTTGTTTTATTTTCATTATTCTCAAGAAAATTAACAATAAATTGGAATTCATGACAAAGATATCGATTTAAAATGTTGAAACTCTGCCAAAAATCCAATTTGAACTCGTCGAATAAATCAAAGCCGGCTCAAACTATTCGTGACAGATTTCAAGAAATCCAACAAAAATGTACGCTCATTAAAAATAAAAAGTGGAATCGGTAAATCGAGATCGTCGTAGATCGATATGTCAGATGATCAATTACAGTGAATGTGAAAGTTTATCGAGACATGAAATACGCGCGATGTCGCGTCGGACACTTTGCCGAGTTTCCCGTCCCGCTGCAACTCGGTTACCGATACGTGGAGTGTCAATTAATTGAGTTCTCACCCCAATTCCGGTATTCTGAATTTTCGTTCCGTATTTTCTGTACCCATTAATGGTGCTCATACCTCAATATTTTTGTGATTCATTTTGATGTTCGACAAAATTTTGAGTCGAATGAATTTATGCTTTTGATATTAATTCTATATAGATTGTGGTACTATTTCCATGGTAAATGTGTTAATAAATTCACAAGCTTATAATAATATATTAAGCTGTAGATTAATATTTATGGATAGATAAATATATTTAATTCACTAAATGGAAAACTGATGCCGTATAAATAACACTGGAACGATAATTTTAGGATCTATTGTGGAGAAATGTACCTACGTAAATAACTTAATTCAAGTTCATGTTATCTTAACAATTCACAGTAAGTAAGTACCTACCTGTCTATTTAACAAAATGGGTTATCATATTAAAATGGTTAAAAAAATCTAGTTAGGTGAGATTGTTTTTTATATCACTCTGCATAGACGTCTGTTCTAAAAATGTGTATAATTGTTATGATGTAGTTCTTATTTATATTAAAAGAAATATCATACTTTACATTCTCTTCTCTCAAAATAATAAGTTAAATAATATGTACACATTTTAGTTTTAATCCAAATTCCGTTTTAATTACTAAGACGAAAGTTCACAGAGTGTCACACAGATGGCGTTACGGAGGTCGTTGACCCCATGCTTGAATTTTCTATTTCCGGGATAATGCTAGTAAAATGTAATAATTATAAATCAAATAAGAATTAATTTTATGTCACGAAAAATTGTATTGGTGCATGTTGTCTGTGAATGAAACTGTGTCAACCGTGACTTTTATTAATTGTAATGTTACTATGAGATATAAAATTCGTTGTTAAAGATTATTATGAAATAGTGATAATATAAAAAATACTTATTATGAACATGGCAACCAATGAAAATAAAAAAATGCATAATGCATTGTATAAATGGTAGGTACTTAGTTCAGTTTCTATTACAAAATAGTTACTAACTAACAACTCCGATTAGACCATAACTGTTGCGTTCACCCTTCTCGTTAACAATGGGAGGTTCCAATTGGAATCGAACCAAGGTAGTACTCGTATATTGATTCTAAAATGCATCGATATCAATATTGTTGTGTAAATAGTGTTACGATCGAGAAACAGTATCGCTAGCGTATTCATTGTTTCGAGAAAATACTCGAATAGAACTTAAACATAATTCTTATAAGTACATAAGCTAGTTTAGTTGGATATAATGATTACAATGTTAGGTATAAATTAAGTATTTATACGAAAAAATCAAAATCAAGTATGTAATACTCTTTCCTGAAACTGAAGATTCAGACTACATATTATACTAATATACAATATTATATACCTAAGTATATAACCCGCGGTACCTACCATCAGAGGGTATAAATTTGAGATAACTACGCTTTTAAGTTTACTTCAATAATTGTTATAATATTCGGAATATAAATCAACTTACATAATACAATGGTGAAAGAGTTTAATTAAGATTATATTATAGATTAATTAAAGTATTTTCTGTTTAAATTATAGTGTTGATAATTAACATAATTTCGGTAAATCGGTATTTAAATTGTTGCTTTGGTAACTATCGAAACATACACTCTATCAAATAATCGAAATTCAGATCTAAACTACAAATTCGTTGAAGAATAATCCTGCACCCAGTCTAGAGATAATTTCCGAGCGTATTATTTTGAGTATGTTTAGATACAGTTTTAGTTAATTTTATTTTATCATTATATAGTTTAGTTGCATGCATGCACAACATTATTTCTACAAAATATTACTTGTAAACCAAATGAAACATCGTAGTTAGAGGTCACAAGCACAGCTATGAGTGTAGGTAGAGTGAATTATTAGAAATACGTAGAGATATTAAAAAAAAATGATTGTCCTAAAAAGGGTAGTGTCTAAATTTTAATTTAATTAATAATTAGCAACAAAAAGCGCTATCTGTGTTATTGCACAAATCAGTGAATTATCCTAATAATTAACATAACGTCACCTAAAAATCATAAACTGTAATTCCTTCGTCTTCTTATTTAAGAGCCTCATAAAAATTAGCTTAGATCTAAACAATCTTAACATAGTTTGACGTTCTATTGCTGAATACTTATTATTATAATTATTCTAAAGACAATCATTTTATTTGTCATCAATTTATACATATTTTTTCCTATTTATGTTTTTGTTGATTTATCATTTTATGGTGGTTATAATTTATTCAACAAAAAAAACATATTAACATAATCATTATTGTATTTTGTATTTTATTGGTTTTAGCAGTGGTATTATCATTCCAGACCAGAGCCACAGGTTCGAATCCTGCTTTATATAATTTACGAGTTCTTTTCTCTGTGCTCTTATAATAAATAATGTAGGTGATAATATGTTTTCTTACAGATTTTACCATGATGCAAATTTAATACACGTATAGCATCATTATGTAGTGTCATCATTTTGTAACGAGATATTATTTACCACTAGTTGGTGCCCGCGACTTTGTCTGCGCAGGATTACACATTTTGGCTACAATGGCTTACCCATAAGATATAGATACTGTGATATAGATACCTATATACTGTGGCGGGCTTTTTTGTAGGACTTACATAATATGTGTAACTCTAGCCGTTTAGGCAGCGCACGCCAGAATAGCTAGCAGACGGTCGATTTTTTCCTACTTACTTGACACTTATCGTCATATTTTAGACAATTCACACAATATCTTTATAAATTGTAGCTTATGTGTTATTCTGATGTATAAGCTATACCTATTATTGTAAAGTTTCATTAAAATCCATTCAGTAGATTTTACGTGAAAGAGTAACAAACATGCATCCATCCATCCATACTTACAAACTTTCGCGTTTATAATATTAAGTGGGATGTATTATCGTACTGTTTTTTTTGTAGTTTCCCATATTTTGTCTGTGGCAGACGTCATGATAAGAAACTAAGATTCTTCTATGTAATTAATGAGGAAAAAGTATCGATCTACCCTCATTCGTTTATGATTTTTAAGTTCGTCTGTAATGTTAGTACCAATGCCAGTAAAATTTAAGATCGCCCCCGAAAAATACCAACACCAACAAGCTAAATTACCATTATGGTGACATAATAATTAATAAGTATTTTAATTACAATAACTGACATCGCACAGTTAATCATGGCCTGTAAATCTGTCAGTTCGGGAATATAATGGCAATAATGATCCTCTCAGTGCGATGGACTTACCATGTGTGCCTGGTGTGATGTTTAAACAGTTTAGTAATACGCTTTAGTAGGTCTTATAAAATATTCGATATAATGAAGAGACACAAAACCGATTGGAACTGTTACCATCTTACCACAAAAGTTAAGACCAGAGTTAAGCAGATGTTTCAAAAATGTCGTTCCACAAAATCGACGTCTATCACTCAATCCTGGCATTCCTAATTATTTTACTTGTGAATTTCTTATTGAGTTAGAAAAAGCGAGGGTTAGACGTCGATTTGTGGAGAAAATATCTAGACATTCCTAGCCTGTTCAAGTCTGGTTTAAATATTTTGTGGTAAGACGGTTTGAGTAATAAAATAATGTTTTTTTTTCCATTGACTGCCTTTGCAACTATCCAACTTTAGTGATGGAACCTGTACAAAAGAAAGAGGTCATCTTCCACTGCTAGTTTATGGACGGCTCCTTATAATTAGCTAGGCCAGTAGGATAGGTTAATTATAAAACACTAATACGTTTACCCGATGAAAAATAACGTCGAAGATAGACCTTGCTAGTTCATGGGTCATCATTATCAGCCCACATTGTTAGGATTGCTAGGTCTGTTCTGAAGGGATAGGTCATAATCGATCACGACGGCTCAGTGCAGGTTGGTGGATGTCATGTCCTTGAATTTAAACGTTCTTGGACATGCCCCGTTGATGTTTTCCTTTGAAAGATTTTAAGTGTAAATAAGTACTCGTGAGTAACTTTTCATATAATTAACAATGACGAGGGATAGGAACTTACTGGTATTGTACACTGTTACCGTTCGACTTTGACCACTCTGTAATGATAGCATAACGTATCTTTCATCTTTTCTGAACTCTTAAAATAGAGGATTTGTGTGGCGCGACATTGCGGCTCTTAACATTGAAGACGATTCATGTTGGATTATTGTGCCTTTAAGTTTATATCTCTATATTAAAATATCTTCATGTCAGAGGAATTTCATTAACAAAAGTAGGTGCTTGTTGTCTTAAGTTTCAAATAGCAAAGAATGCGATTAGACACGGTCAGCAGTAGGTACGTAATAGGTATAGTTAGCAGATAAAGCGTGAGACGCGGCCGTCTGAGGTGCTCCCATATAGTTCGATTAATTGTGACGTCATTATTAGCTAGGCTTATACAGAGTGTGCTGTTTCAGTTGGTACCTATATTGTCTTTATAAGGCAGAATGGCGTAACTCGCGTTTACATGTTCTGCAGTGGATGGTTTTTTTTCTTTTGAACATTGAGTAATTTATGCAAAGTTCAACAAATAAGTAGAGATTGTGAAGATTTTTCAGTTGGTTTGAAAAGTGGTTAGCAGTAAGGTTGTTGTTTAATTTAATATGTGTAGGGTTACTTGTAAATTGACCAGTGATACACATACATTTAAAACTGTTTTCTGACGCCAACATATTTTATTGGTACTAATAAAGTTATTTGACTGTAATTATTTGTCTACAATTTAAACACAGGAAACGGATATCAGTGATACAGACATTAGTCAGTAATAAACGCTGATATTGACAGAAACGTCTATAAAGATTTATTATTGTGAATTAATGTAAACAAGATTTAATGTTTACATAATCAAATTAGTTGTAGCAATCAACGCAAAAGGAGCCTTAAGGTTTTAGAATATAAAGATCAAGCAAAACAACGATACAATAAGTAAATAGTACTTACAATACAACAGTGATATTTATGATATCCATTTGCATCTTTGTTTTCTTTTAAACACTTACTTTGAACGTTAGGTAGGTATGTTGTAAAAAATACATTGTTAATATTACAATCATCCTGTGCTAAGTCCATCCAATATGTTTACACGAACTATATCTAGTATACAGGGTGTAACACAATATGCCGGATGAGAGATCGATTATGTTAATTATTATATGTTGTGGAAGATTGTTTTAACTGTGGGAATGGTTAACGGTGGAGAACGGTGACTGTAGGTGTGTTTGAATACAGGTCAGTAAAGAGATGAGCAGGTCATCCGATTGATGGTAAGCGCCCACGCTTGCCTAAAGCAGTTGCAATGCAACTGAGGATAAGTAATTTTAATAACTTGCGTAGTACTGTACAGTTACTGCACTTTGCCTTTCTAAACTTGGTCATATTTGCGCATTATACTGCTTGGTGGTGAGACTACCTAGTTATCTAGGTGGAGGTTTACGATTTTAAAACTATCAGTAGATATATCTATCACATAGTGTTAATTTATACACAGAATAGGACACAAACATTTATAAATAAGTGCTAAAACACTGCACAAATACAAAGATCCGTTCAGCTGTTACAGAATTTAAAGACAAAAAAACATTAAAAGCGCCAAATGCCGCCTTTTATTCAGGTTTTTAGTCAAAACTGCGCTTCAAAAACATATATTTCGTCGCCCTTCCTCGCCGCAGTCAATGAAAAACCAACCGGCAACTGTATACACTCCTTTATTTGTTATGAAACCCTGGTAACCAATTTTATAGCCATCAAAGCACATGTGGCGAAATCGGTGCCATCGATGATGCTGCAAAAGCAAAAAAAATGTATCGCCGTCCCTGTCGCGCGTATAGCTCCGTCCCTGTCCGGCTTCACATGTGTTACCCTTCTGCGATCAATGGATACTGTTTTTTTTTTTACAATAGTTTTTTATCCGCTTATCGCTGTACTGAGAATTTATCTGTCGATTATGGAGGATTAATATTGATTGTGTTGCGGCTTCTGATTGGAACCTACTTGTTGCTTCTGTTAGCCTGGTACATGTAGTACACGAGTACGTAATGTCGCTAAGCAGTAGTGTGCAAGTATTTGTACTGGAAGCCTGAAAGCGTGACGCTCCTTCTGGGCAGTAGAGTAACATGTTTTTTTTTAAATTTAGACATGATAACTATAAACTGTAATGTACTACTATACAGAACTGAAAAAGAAAGAATAAATACTTAAATGAATAATTAGAAATGAAATAAGTAAACTACGGGTGCGGAATCTAAAGACGCAGGCACTACGAGGACCACCTTAGTATACACAAATCTTTGCTCTGTGCGGGAATCGAAGCAGCCACCTCAAGGTTGGCAGTCGGCTCATCACCCGCTACTCCATGGAAGCTGTCAAATACTCGCCTGGGCCCCTGTTGGGGCCCTTAAATGTTCGACAGCAAGCATATAATAATATAGATATATAAATATTTTTCGCAGTCTACTCCAAAAATAATGACTGTCATAGCATCGCCCATTGACATTCTCCGGACTTGGCCGGCGCACGACAATGACAAACGGACCATCATAACACACATAAATATAGATAATCTATCTATAGATACATTTAAATACTATTGTTGAATACATATCTGAGATCGGTTTGTCTGTAGCTACATCTATTCTACACTAACATTGTAAACTTTGTTTGGGAGTTTGTAGGATATCCGAGAACGGCTGATCCGATTCTGATAATTATTTTACTAATTAACAGTTAGATACATAATCCTTCAGTGCTATAGACCATACTTTATTCCGTGAAAAGGTAGAGTTCTTGAGTAAAATTGGTATTACTTAAACAATAGCAATTTCAAAATTATTTGGAAAAGTCTAGTTTGGTCGCTACTAAGTACCTCACTGATTCACAGATTGAGATTCTGATCCCTTCCCGATAATCATTTGCTTCAGATACTCCGAGCATCAAAAATCAACAATTAAAAAACACCAAGACAGTTAAAAAGTAATTGAAAAAGGATAAAAAACTAGGATAACAAACTGCCTCAAAACCGGAGTAGCAGTTTTGGTTTTTATGCACAAACTAATGTTTACTGCAACGCCCCCTGGCGATTTGTCACTGTAACACTTATCTAAGATGATGCACTAATCAAACCCAAACCCATCACTGAAAATTGCATCAAAATCGGACTAGTAGTTTTGGAGAAAAATGGCAACATGGATTTGCACAAACCTCGATATTTGGGTTTTTTCGAACACAAGGTGTAAAAAATCAAACTGAAAAGTTACTTATTTTGCGTACGCTGCCTAAACTATAAAAGATAGAACCATAACAATATTATAAAGAAGAAAGATTTGATTGTTTGTTTGCATCGAATAGGCTCTGAAACTACTGAACCGATTTGAAACATTCTTTGACTGTAAGGAAGATACACTACGCCCGGGTGACATAGGCTACTTTTTATTCCGTAAATGGTTCCGCGGGATAGTAGTTAACGCGGGTGAAACCGCGAGGCGCTTCTAGTTTATAAATATAGATGGATGGGACAGATACGGCTTGATCTAAAGAAGCACAGGTGACGGCTATGAATGATGCACCGGCTATATTTAGGGGTGATCTCTCGGACGACATGATTTTGATTGGTGCAATATATCCGAGTCTTGGTACTGGAAGGGCGTAATGACTCGTGGACACTGTGCCAAGTGCAGCCAATATACCTATGAAAGTGTCTTGTAACTGGAAAGAAAATGTTTGTCACCCAATCCAGATAAGTAGTAACCAGATAATAATTGACGACGCGAGTGGCTGAGCGAGCAGTCGGACTGCTGCGCTTAGTGTCGCAGTTTCGATTACACAAATACTTGTTTATGGTCTGTATGTGAAATTATATGTCCGTAAATGGTACCCACGAACAGGAGAATCCCTAGTGTGGGATTAAAAAAAAAACATTTAAAAAAAAGCAAGAAAAAAACCAACACGATTCAAAATAGTTGATATTGGCTGAATGAGATAGAATGCAATTCCTCTCAGGTTATGCTAATATTAACATGAATAGAAAATATCTGTCGAGCCGTCAGCGCAATAGTATCTAACATCTTACAATGATATATATGTATTATATTATAATAATATCTATACTACAAATGACGAAATAACAATGTAAGCGGCAATTAACCAGAGTAAAAATATCATAGCATTTGTAGAGACGGTATTTAGAACCTGGCAGGCCGTCAAGAGATCGAAGACATTGGCAGGTCGAATTGTTGACTTATGGTCGAGTATGTAGGTGCAATTAGTACGGCCGTGATTGATCGGGATCACAAGCCAATTGTGGCGCGGGAGCCAAGCGATGCGTCTTCAACTGTCGTCGGGTTTCGGGGAAGCTTTAAATACATCAGGAGTGGGATGAAATACATCAGGAGTGGGATCGTCTAGATTCTATTCTTTCAATGTTCGATATTATCGCATGTGATTTGTGATGTCATCCTTATTTGAGCTTCTCTACCCAAAGAGGTCTTATTATACTGTTGCCATGTTTTTTATTCTGTAGTAATCTCGTGTGATTCCATTGAACAGTGTCACTTTACTACTGAGCTTGAGTAAGTGCACTAAATGGCGTTTTGTAAGTGCGCATTTCCATCGCTCCGTGCGTCAGAACGGTCCCGGTTGTTCTCGATTGGTAGCAGTCGTTAGGACGCGTCAGAGGCCCATTGGGCGACCTGACCAACCCTGACACCGGAGGCAGGCACAACTAAGAAACAAACTACTGTGCTGCCGATACTTGGATATCGCCGCCCGAAATACTCGGTCCCACGCAAGGGAGTAATGACATACTGCCTAGGGTATGAGTAGGGTGGGTGTAATTTCCACACATACTAGGACACCGTGGGAATAAATATAAATATCGTCGAAATATGATCCATCAAAGTATTATCGTAGTTCAATTTTTTTAGCGCGGTAGGTATCTATTTTATTACCTACATTTTAAGAACGCTGAATGGAATATGTCATAGGTACTTTAAAAAAAAGGTAAGACATAAAAACAGAGATTATATTATAAAAGGTACATATTATCTAAACATGCTTGTAATTAAAACTCTGAGTTTTTAAATTGGCATACTTAATGTATGTATATATCAGTATTTTATGATCTTATATAATATTATCTTCTAACATTATACATAGCTCTCATTTAAAATTTCCATCATATTTTTTAT
Source organism: Hylaea fasciaria (assembly GCA_905147375.1). Taxonomy (NCBI): domain Eukaryota; kingdom Metazoa; phylum Arthropoda; class Insecta; order Lepidoptera; family Geometridae; genus Hylaea; species Hylaea fasciaria. The sequence goes on along the minus strand of LR990213.1, from coordinate 688,242 downwards.
GTCAAACTAAAGCCATGGTCACCCCAATTGATAGGGGAACAAAAAACATTTCGAATGTCATATTTCGTTTGTCGATGTCTTTTTCGATGTCCCCCATCTTACAGGCGTAAATCTAAGGAAATGCCTTTCCCAATACATCACAAACCAAGCTAGGAGTATTTCAGTCACTTCGACTAAGTTTTTGGGCATCCGCCAGTATTTTTTTTTTTATAATAATTAAGTGATGCCACGTGCAGTTTGTTTATTTGGTAGCAAGCGCCTTGTCTAGGTATTAATAAAAATTGCAGTTGTATAGTCGAACACAAAAGTGGTTTTAATTTTCAATTTAAAGAATACAATGTCATCGATTATGTATGTACTTATACCATACTCTCAAATAGAAAATATTGTAATAAATGTATTATAACCATTATATAATTTACTGTGTAAATCAAAGTATCAAAACTTTTGATTCACAATTCACTACAATTTACTTGAATGTCTTTTGTCGCTAACTTTTAATTTCCATGATTATTTATTATACCCTGTAATTATATCTGGTTACGGAATTTCTAAAAATCGGAAATACTAAATTCGTTTATTTTCATAAACTACGCACCACATAATTTAGGATAAACGAATATCAACTCCTCACTGTAATATCGTATATTTGTATTGCCATCATTAAAAAGAATAAAATAATATTCTCTTTAACAAACATTTATAAATCAAACTAATCTCTGAGGACCGAGAGTGGAGAATTTATTCATTCTTTTGGGCTTTCATGTGCCAGATGACATAATTATGCGTTGGCAACATTTGGAAAATATATGAAGCTTCTGTATAGGCGATAAATTACATCAACAAATTCGATAACTTTATGAAATAATTTGTGGTGTAATGCATCAAAATAAACATGTAATAAAAAAAAACTAATCATCAATTTATAACCAATTTAAGATGAAAACATTTAATTATGTATTAGGCAACAATTAATATCAAATTTAAAAATCGTATTGAAATCACTATTTCAATGCGCATACCTAGATGCGTACTTATAAATTATATAGTACCTGCATTATTATAATGCGTATTTCTAACTAAATATATTATGATAACAAACCACTATATTCAATTTAAATTTTGTATATTTGTTTCTTGTTTATATGGCTTCACTTTGCAATGAAATAGGAATAGCAATAGCATCGACAAAAGAAATTATAAAATATTCAACGTCCAATTTGTCCTTGAAAACGCTTTATCCGTATTACTTACTACACCATGCTACACCAGTTATACCCTATTCTGATGTGTTCATAGACAAAAGGTCATAATAGTCAAAGGCATTGATCAAGACGATCTATCCATCAATGTAGTCAATAGAGCCCAATATCGAGTCAATCGGTCGCGATCATCACTACGCCGATGTACAGTTACGTACATAGTAATGCGATATGCCTTCGCGTGATAGTGGTACAACCGGTGACGGAAGTGATTTTCGTATCGAGACAACTGCAGAAATAAATACAAGTATAGGTATTGTGGAATGTTAACCATGTTTAGTGCCCATCCATATTGTTTTTGGAACGAAAAAAGCAATCATATAATATAAATAAATAGGTATCTCGAGTTATAAATGGAAATAAACTTTAAAATCACACTTAATTAATTTAACAGGTGTTTTAATTTTTATTAGATAGACATCCTGTCTGTTTCAATAATTTAGAAATGAGTTTAAAACGTTTTTTATTTATAATTTATAGGTCATATTTTTAAATATCACGTCACAATTCCAATTACATTCATACCAACTTGTAATTATTGTATTTTGAAAACGTATTTTGAATTAAATAGCCCTAATAAAAATAATTATGCATTTTCCAGATGGTGCTAAAAATATTAAAAAGTTTTATGAGCCCGTATATTCTCGAAGTTTTGTTTGCAATATTCAAATAATATAATAAATATTAATAGAAACATAAATTGTTCATCGGAACGGAATCAAAACCTGTTATATTTTATGATCAGTTTATGTAAGGTCGGCGAAATAAAAAGATCATTAAATTAAATGCAAGTTTTGGAATACGAATAGGTCTAAAATTTGTTAACCATTAGTCATTTATTCTGATATTAATCTCGATTCGAATGTTATGTTTAGTAAGGTATATTTTGAAGAGTCTATGGAAAAGGCATGTATTAATGTAAAGTTTTCGCGAAACTATTTAATACCGCCCACGTTAATGTCAATTTATGAATATAAACAGCTTTAAAATACTTGAAAATATTAATCTTCATTAAAAATCAGGCGCCTATTACTCATTGATATTAAGTAACTAAATAAATATGTAAATAAAAGAAAAAAATATTGCCAATTATTTAACAGTCAATAGGCTTGTGACCATTATACTATCTAGTTTAAAAATCGATGTCTTGTGTTGAATGTGAATTATGGTTGTGTAATCAGTTTTTTTTTCACATGAAACTGCAATATTTTATTACACGTCTTATCACTTGTATACAATTATTTTGAACTTAAAAAGGTTAATCGCTTTTTGTGCTCGACAGTCCAACACGCTGTTTCGCCTGTCATTCATGACAATGCCAGTTTTTGCCGATTCAGAGTATACTGTATAATTGTTCCTAATTAATTACATACATAAACCGTGTTACGTGTTGTTTGTCTGTAATAACAACGCAACTTGACCTATTACTTTACCTTTAACCGTTATAGCTTGACCTCCATTTATCATTAATATTAAACCATCGATTTTCATAAAGACAACGCAGTGACACAAGTATTGTCGAAAAAATAAATAAATTTACTTTCCACTACACCAGCTGCTCTAATAAGTATGGGCACGCACGCGATGTCTCGATTCAATTGTATCGAATAATCGAGCTTTTAATATCGTGTCGCTTCACTATCGTGATAGGTGCGCGTTAAAAAAATAGTGATGTCCTTATCGCAATCGAAATTGAAAATGATCGTTTAGCCGGTCGTTATTAGTACAAAGATAACCTTTACGTTTTATCGATTTCGTTCCACTCGTTCGATAGAACATCAAAGGGTCCACGTCATTGTTCCAACAGCAATTGCATTCAAACTCCAATGGGATACGACAAAAAGGCACTTTGTACGTCGCAAAACCACTCAATGCATCCGTATAACCCAAAAACAGCAAATAAAATCCATCAATCAAAGAACAGGCAATGAAATAATCGAATTTCAGAACGTCGAGTGCCGTTCAAAGCAGAAACGAAGAACCGCAACAGATTTGCCAAATTGGAACGGGTAAAAAGACGAACGGAAAATGACTAATAACTGGCACAAAGTTCGTGTCGATAACCGGCTCATGGAACAAAAGGAGCAAGGCGGATCGAGAAAACGAAGAAAATGTAACGACAGAGCGCATCGCTTTGTTTGCCATTGTCATATCGATTAATGCAACATGAAGACAGTTAGTTGCATGCAGATGAATAATTGGGTTACAAAGAAAGCAAAATACGTAACAATCGATTAGAGTTGAGAAACTTGGATGTCACGCGATAGAACGCGATAGATTTAACAACTACTTAGGTATCGTATCGGTTTTGTTTCGCGATACGCGTTTGACATATTCCCAGTGTTCTAACGATGGAAAATCGACTCTACTCAGTTATGTTAAGGTTTTATTGGCTTGTTACTAATTTATAGTTTGTTCGTTGTTCGAAGAAGTTTTTTTTTACGTGTGAGGGTAATCTTAGATTCGTAATATTTATGAAGGTGATAAAAATGTTTGCGGCGGTGTTCGATGGTTGGATGTTTTGTGGAGCACCTGTCCCTTTTTGTAACTGCAATCGTTAATGTTTACCGTTTGATATTTTTAGTGTTTACTTAAATCATTGTAATGGCGCACGCGATGGCCTTTTTATTTTTTAAGGATGTGGATTACTGGAATGGCTAAATTATGTTTTGGAAAGTCGATATTGTTTATAGCATTGGGCAGCGTGTTTGTTTTTCTTTCTCTACGTGTTTTTTTTTCAGTTTCATCTGGTGTAGCTTTCGTTACAATTTTTTTACGAAGTCATTTCATAAATAACCCCCCAAAATATGTGGTTAAAACAACATTTTCAGTCAATACCCAACAAAAACCACTCGACGACACGAAAAAAATTTACAATTCAAATTAACAGTTAATTCCGAACGATTTATTATATTATTTCTAAACGTCAGCCGTTTTGAATTTGACGAAAAATAAAGTTGTTAAGGACTACGTTCGAAAGGGAGCCGAACGGCGACCGACACGCGACGCCTAGAGATCACTATCGATACATAAATTTAACAATGCCAACTGTCAAACATCGACCGAGACCAAACAGATCCCTATTCCCAACGCCATAAGGCTAAAAGTGCCTAAAACTATTACAAACAAATGCGGGCGCAACTTTGTCGCAAACTAAAAGACGTTCGATTTTTCAACTGCCCTATAAGTTTTGTAGACGTTCGATTTTTTACTGAACTTTCGTTTTAAATATTCGAATTGAGAATGCTTTCTTTTTTGTTGGGTCTGCGAAATGTGCAACAGACAGTAGTAGGAATTAAAAAAAAGCGAATTGATGAGACAGTTTACTTTTAATTTTTAGACTTGGAGTAAACTGACATTGATATTACTTTTTTTTAAGTTTAGAATAACGATATTTTCTAAGGTTTCTTAAAACAATATATTTTGCATTATTTCTATTTAATTTTAAACCTACCACGAAAATTACTCTTTAAAACGGGTTCTATTTAAAAAGTTCTGTTATAATAATTATTCAAAGTTAAGTAAGTCGTAAAACCCTGGTTTATCTATTCTCTACCCGTAATAAGCGTGTATCAATAGACTAATAAATAAAACGGCTTGTGTGGCCCGCCTTATCGGGCATCTATCCCCCCACTAATGAATATTAACCAATATCAAACTGAAAAGTGACTAACTTGGAGTGGCAATAACTTACCGTTGTCTATGACTCATTCTCCATTTGAAAATTACCTAAACGCTATTTTTTTATTAGGTAATATCGATCAAAATCGATCGCGATTTTTTTTTGTGTTGATCCGTTCTATATCGATATTACCTACTTAGCACTGGCAGGATATCTTACAAAGTAAGCAAAAAAAAACGAATAGACTGGCTGTATGCATAAATAGTGAATCCAATTGGTTACTCTATGTGCGAAGCCTATCATTACAAAGTTTTTTTTTCTTATGTGCTTGTTTGGCAAAGGCGTTATAATCCATTCAGCCTATTTGAGTATGCCACGGAATCTTGTCATGCCACTAAGGAACCGTAAGGCGATGACTCCTTTGTCTTATCCAAGGAGATCTATGGTCTTATCAATGGAAGACGGAATTGGCAATGAGGTCTAGCTTTGAACTGCGAGCTTGTCAGGACTTACCTTATACATGGCCAAGCATAGGAGATTGAAATATCTACCCCATAAGCATTTTTTAATGTAAGACTGAGCATTGAGTAATGCTATTGACTAGATTTAAACGGGTCTAATTTACGCACAAATTAATATCAAAATAGGAGTTTTGGCGGGAATCCGATAGTGAGACGTTGTTGGTTTTGTATTATTAGCTCAAACTTGTGTTTCTTCGAGTGTTAATGTGTAATATTGGTGGAATATTAACCATTAAGTGTTCGTTAACGTGCACGAGTGTAGGCAAATGATATAAACTCAAAAAACGTGTCATTTCGCATTTTTTCCAAAACTCCCAGGAAGTTTCAGTAAAGCATCCACTACTTTACTGAATCGTGACTGACGATGTAAATGATTGACTTGACTACTTGACCACGATTGCTATATTGCTGTGACTTTCTAAATGTGAAATTAAGAAATACTTATTATAATAAAATACTTGACACTGGCTATGTGCACAAACCGTGCGAAGCCATTACTAAAACAAACAAAAATATCAAAATATTATAAGAATGATTATTTAGCAATGCTAATTTCACTAATGCGAAATCAATAAAAAGTAAAAAAATAGTGCTGTGAAAAGTCAAAATCGAATAAAAAAATAGAATCGTGACAAAGAGAAGTAACCAATTCGAATAGCACAAAAATAGTGTGGCGACAAAATAGTAATCGATACAATCGATAGCCACAATCGAGTAAGGTGGCGTGACGTGTAATCCTGTTTGCATATCGGGCCGGCACTGCGGGGCAGCACTTATCATGTTTATTGATTGACACGCCAGTAATTCAGTGCTCGGTCGCCGTGCAAGATGCGAGCGGCGGCGGGGACTCCTTGGCTGATTTCTTTTTTTATACATTATGTCGTTGTCTGTCTCTAAACAAATGACGAAGCTACCAAGAGATTTAATGAAACTGTTGTGAAATAGCATAAAAACGTTAAAAAAATAACGCCGTTTTCTAAAAATACCAGCTCAGTTTGAACATTAGTATAACTTCGATTTACCACGAATATACATAATATTATAATGGCTTTTATTTCATTACCAAATAAAAAAAGAATATTAATTCAGTCTGTAACTGTCCCACTGCTGGGCAATGGCCTCTACCCACTTTCGTGAGGAATGTTTACGAAAGTTCTCACAATGTACGATTATAAAAAATGAACCAGTAAAGTTGCCCGCTGCAGCCCGTTCCTTACATCCAGTTCGAAAATTTACAACCCCTTGTTCAGGGAGCTTAGTTTTAGGCGGCAATAACTTAGTTTTTGCATGTTTTTCTATTGTATTTAGCGTACTTCGAGCCAAACAAATTCCACCACCTCACTAATAAATTAAAGCTAGCTTAGCACCGACCTATTTGTTTTAGCCGCAGCAAAAAACCTAGCTGATAACGCTACCAGTCTCAAATGAAGGTCTTTTTATCAGTGGCAAAAGCGAGCACCGAATCAGGCAGTTGTTTATAGCCTTTATAGTCATGCCCTGTGATGTCAGCTGATACCGTAGCATCAGTCCCTCAACACGCCATTGTATCTACGGACTACGGAGCTGTCAATTCACTTTTTCGCGCCGCTATCACACAAACGATCGAGCCGTACACCCAAATTAGTTTCGACACGAAAACGCCGATTGTCTGCAACAATACAATCGATATCCAACACCGCCTTTTTCTGTTACAGGCCAGTAAGAAACGGAAAAAGAAACGAACGGCACGCGATTCGGAAAGAACAATCGTACTGGCCGTCGGGGGATTCGAAGTTTGAAATGTGGCGTTGGGGACTATCGGTGTGCTTTGGGTGATTCGGTCAGTATGCGCCGGGCGTGAGGCGCGGACGGCCGGATGCACCCCACGGGCGCGGCCAGCCTGCCCGCCGCACCGGAAGCGGAGGTGCAAGCTATGCACTCCATGGACTGGCTCTTCAAGAAAGAGAGAATATACTTGCTCGCACAGTTCTGGCAACAGGTAAGCGAGACTCGACGCCTGCCTTTATTGTCCTTTAGATCGAAATGAGGCTGGTAAAGAAATCGATTCCAAATATGTAGAAGGATTCAGTCGCAGTCGTTGGAGAGGAAGCACTAAAGTCTGAAATACAACTAGATTCTAAAAAGAAACTAGAAAATCTGAGACTGACGAAATGCTCAAAAACAAAATGGAAGAGCAAAAGCCAAATCCTATTCACATTATCACCAATAACACTGAAACAAACAACAACAAAATCAATTAATAGTTACCCATTAGAACAATAATCGTTCTCTATTAACCTGCACCTGACCTAAGGGTCGGGAACCGAACAGAACAATTATGTTATTGTTTGAACAACTATTGTTCTGTATGGTAATGGCAATCGACTAATCGTAATGGTAGTTGGAGATCGGAATAGTGATGAGATGACACTATAAGAAGCGTTAGTTGGTACCGCTAACATTGTAGGGAATGAAAAGCTTTTCAAATTAGACTTGTCATCGGCTCTTGACGTTTCACAACTGGCTTGAGAAAGAGTTAATCGTTTTCCTGCACTATTACAGTACAACAAATTCCTTATCGAACATCGAACGGACCATGAAAAAGGAGAGAAGGCTCAGGGAATCCATCATCATCATCATCACCTACAGCCTTATTCCGCCCACTGCTGGGTATAGGCCTCCTTTTGCTTGTGCCACTTTCTGCGGTCCTGTGCTAATCGCATCCATGTGCGACCCGCGATGTAGGTTATGTCATCTACCCATCTTGCCGCCGGACGACCAACGCTTCGTTTCCCTTTTCTTGGATACCATTCTGTCAAAGACCTACTCCATGGGGAAGTAAGTACTACAAGGGAATCCATGCACATAGAAAAAGCAGTGATGGCTGCTCCAAGTTGCGAAGTGAATTATCTCCCTTGCATGGACCCGCACCGCTCGAGCAGTCGATAGTTCGACTGGTCAAGTAGTTATAAGACACTGACTGCTGGACTTCTCGAGATGTCGACTGCTTTGGCGTCTTATCTGATTGTTGTTGATAGTTGACAAAAATCAATTTGTTGTTTCCAAACTTCAACCTCATTGCTAGAAAAAGTATGGCAAGATTTCAAATGATGGGTACTTCCAAAATCGATTCTCACCTCGTCTATAAACCTCAAGGCGGTCGTAAAATCAAAACAGTACGCTATCGATTGAGCAACCTTAGGCAGACAACAATCGCCCGATTGTGTTGCTATCTCGCGATCTAGATTATAGAGCTGCGGTTGGATCTGCGATCGCAAGGTTGCACGTCACCGTGAGGGTCTTGAAGGTTAGAGGATGTGCGGGATGTGCGAATCAACGGGATTGATGGAGTAACATTGAAGAATGTGGCGACGGCATAAGTGGATTGGCTGTGTTTTATCGTCAATTTATTGGATACTAGAAGCGTCTCGCGGTTTCACCCGTGTTAGCTACTATCCCGCGGGGACTGTTAATTTTTACGGGATACAAGCTGCCGGATAAGCATTGATTGCCATGTATCACTGTTATTTAAAGTGAAACGATTCTGTTTAGGTCTTCAATTGGATCGCAATTATACGTCATGGTAAGCCCCCAGAACGCTCCTATCGTTACTAATAATATTCGATATTTTTGCAACGTTTTGCAACGTTTTGAATATTTTTGCAACGCTCCTTAACATATTTTATGAAATAAACAATTATTCCTAACTATAATTTCTCCAAGTTCTTTATTCCAAGTTAAATTATTTAAATACAAACAAGTTCTCAGAACGGGTAAACATCATAGATAATTAAGATAAACATCTCCATCAACGATCTTCAGTACATTGATTACGGCTAATCAAGCCGTGGCACCTCCAACACGTATCATAGATAATAGAGGTGATCTATGACATTAGCGAGACACTAGTTCAACTGTCACAGTGTCAACTACAACATTACTCAATTACACGCAGACACTAATGTCGCTAGTGTCGCTAGACTGGTCTCAGTGTTGCCAACTTGACGCTTTTGCCAGATCTATGTAATAAAAACCTTGGTATTGGCACTAAAGCCTTCCTGGCTAGTCCCCACTCTCAGGTAGAAAGTGTGTTCCGGCAGAGGTCCTTGTGAGGTCCAATTCGAGGTTGAGCACGTTTACCAACTTTGATCACTTGGTCACTTAACCAGGTGAGATTACGGTCTAATGATAGCTTTGAAAATACTTACATATTCTGTGAGTCTTCAGTATTTTTATCTTTTTCTATAATTACATGCAACTCTAGTGACATCAACTTAGCCCGTTTTCATTATAGAGGGTTGGCAACACTGCTGTTATGTCGAATAATCGCATCGATTTCAAATGACATACACGTAGAATGAATTAGTAGGCGCCTACGCGCCCTTTAATGTCAGTTAGACTTAGAATGCAGTCTACAATCAAATCGTACTGGCTGGCGAAATTGAATTATTAAAACGATATTCAATTATTCTAAAATCAAAATGTTGTACCTACCTCTGAGCTTGATGTTTTGGATTAGAATTGTGTTATTGGAATTTCAAAAGATTGTGAATATTTTTCAATAAAAATAAATCAAGGTTCTAAATTCAAACAGCAGCCGATTAAAATAAAAGCACAAAAAGATATATTATATTGGATTTTGGCGGGAAACTGACAATATTTTATAGTAGATTCTTTGATTGTGTGGTTTCTCAAACTTGTGTTAATGTGGAACATATGACATGGATTTCTTAACGTTCGTTAACCTGCACGAGTGTGGGATGATAAGATAAATACATACAAAAAACCTATAATTTCCGTTTTCTCTCCAAAATTTCCAGGACGTTTCAGTATATCCACTTCTGTTTATCGTTACTTTTAACACCGACTAGAATACTGTCTACCTAACTGACTCGGATTCAATAGTAAAACTTAATATAGAAATCTACAAAAAAAATGATTGACACTGTCTGGCAAAATGCTCAAATCGTGCGAAGTCAAACCACAGAAAAAAAACTAAACGCCGTTCTAAATTTAAACCTAAGCAGCCCTATTCTGATATCCGAGACATTAACGACAAATTACGAACAATAGACTGTGATATAAACGGCATTGCAAAATAAATATTCATTCTCGTTCAGAGAAGGAAAGGGCCGGGACCGATGCGTCCCACTGATACACTACACATTTGAATGCTGACTCCGATAGTATTGTTAGTATTACTCGCAAGCACCCACAAGCCTTAACATTGATTAAAAAGCATATTTACATTTCGAATTTACATATGCCGTGCCTAGAATTGCACTTATCGATTAGACGGCAGCAAGGACGTTTTGTTTTAATTTTCATACTTTGTTTTACGAGGTCCTCAGCGTTGCATGTTTCATTGGAGACTACGTGTATTTTATAGTTTTCGAACGGTTCTCGTTTAAAACGTTACCCTCTCTCGGCAGTCGGGTACGAAAACTTTGATGTATTGTCGATTCGATAGGAATTAATGTATTTTTGTGTCATTGAATAACGAGACGAGCAAGTCTTTAGCCCGATAGTAAGTGCTATGCCTCTGTATAACAGTTACAAAGCCACCCAGAGCTTTACATTGATAAATAAATGAGTTTACGTTAAATTACTAAGATCTTTATCTCGCAGTAATTATTTATTAAATACTATACTTATGACATTAATCATGGAAGGCACCATTATAATAAAATAACTTTCTATTGGCAGTTATGTGACTATAATTACCTCTATGACTAGTCAATTAAGATTGCAATCGCAATTTTCTATCATCCCGCGAATTATACATGATCAATAGTCATTTGCGACGACAGTAAAATAAAACCCAATCAAAAGTGACCCTAACAGAGCCAATAGTCATAAATGGCCCATTAACCACCCATCTCGAGGGAAGACGGGCTGAAAACTATACTTATAAGCCGCAGTAGCCAACTCTCAAAGGAGCCTCTTAATAAAACTAACAATTAACATCTATAAAACCTTTACCGACCGATAGCTGAGCAATTCGCATAGCTTTATTGCACCTATAATTGAAAACGGATTCGATTTTATCGTTGTCTTGCCGCTTCAGGATCGCTGTGACAGTGAAACCAGATCGAAGTCGCTACGTCTGTGTTACGGTTTCCAGAATAGGTTTCAAATTCGAATTTTGAATTTTAGCCGTCGTCGCCTCTCGTTAATTAGGGCTGGCCGCGGTCACCGCAAACATTCGAAGTCTGTAATTAATCGACTCGATTCATCGGCGATCGTATCGGATTGGATCGTAAAAAGAGCATTTCCCTACCAGTCACAAATGGAATGCAATCGGTTCCCACAGCCTTGATGTTCCGAAGAATGTGTCCCGTTTAGAGCAAAAAATCGCGCGCTTTCCCATGCCTGTGTCAGTCGTGGGTCGAAGGACGGCCCGTGACGTCAGCAAGGACGGCGGCACTAAAAATAAACTCGACCCCAATTTGCGATGTACGCGTTTATTTTTGAACCAATTAACCTATTGTTATCGTAAAAGCTGCACATTTCTACTAAATCTTGAAACAAGCGAAGACCTCCACAAAAACCATACCTGTATTTAAAAATCGATTGCAACCAAAAGATTGTCACTGACAAATGATTCGAACGCCTTGCGGTTGAAATTACGAATTCAAATCTTTGAGTTTCGAACAAAAACCGCCATTAACGACGGTTGTTACCTTTTTTCGGCTGTCGATGATTTTCGGAGCTAATCGTGTTTTTTGCCGATACGTTTGAGGTTAATCGATGTATCGGGCTCACTAATTCGATTTGCGCCCCTCCCACCGCTCTATAAGTGGGCGTGATCTATCGATCGTCTAGCTCTATTCGATAAATTAGAAGCATCTCAAATCGAGTCATTAAACTCGGTTTGTAAATTCGTGCAGTAGCGCGAAATCGTTTAAACCGCGAACGGATGGACTTGATGTCTCGATAATTTCATAATAAAAACTCGTAAAAAAATAAAGAATCGATTGAAGTTAATGGTCGACCGCACGAATCATCTGTGGAGCAGCGAGCAGTCAAATCATCAGCGCTGATGGTTTTTTAATGATATTTTTCACAATCGGCCCGATCATTGATGGTTATTAGGTATAGGCGAGAGCCCCAAGACATGAATGTTAAGTCTTCGACATCTCTTAACTATTTATCCATGCTAATCCAACTCTTAAAGTTACGCTATAAGCGCTATAATCCCGTGAATAACACAGTTATTACTAGTAATTTCTCAGTCGTCATTTGTAATGTGGCTAGTTTGATATTGTGTGGGAAGAAATTATTTTTATTTATTTTCATAGATGATGCGAGACCCTCCTTAAGCATGTACCTACTTTTAATGTACTTGTTATACATGTACATGTAAATGCATTAAAAATATACTTTAACGACAGTTTGCACTGAGATGTTTAAAAGAAAAAAGCAGATTTTTGTTAGCTTGTATTTTAATTTTCCTAATCAAAAGACTGACTTAAATCTGCATTCATATGAAATACTTAGTCCAGACAATATAACTAAACATTACCCGTCGGGTAGAGTTGGCTCATTAACATAATCTTAACCGCTTCCAAGTGGTTCCAGCGATTCGACTAATTTTCTATTCTCCCATTGCGTGCTTAGTCGATTCAACCGAGAATCGATTTCGAGTAGCGATGTCGGTAAACACTAGTGGCTGAATGACCCTCATCGACTAGAGATGGGGCGTGATTGCCTTATTGACTTTAATATTATGGAATCGAGTTATTTTTATTGATAGAGTTGATCGAGTTTGTTTAGGGTATTGTAGCTAAATGGAATGAACGGAACGCTCGTAACTTCATCCAAAGTCATTTAAAAACTATTGCAATTACATACAGTTGAATTTTCACATATTTTTTGTAAAACGCCCATACAAATAGTTGAGTTGTGTATCTTCGAAAATTAAAAAAAAAAGGTTGACATAATACTGTCGTTCATCTATAATAGTCCTTTGAAAATCATTAAAACGCTATAAAAGTCATAATATTAGCGTTATTTCAACCCTGAAAGTTTAAAAGCAAAATGTTTTGGGCATACGCTTCTAAGTTTTTGTAATGTCCACTGTTTACGGAACCCTACTTTATTAAGCCCATAACGCACTTAGCTGGTTTTCTACTCGTGAGAATGTTGTCTACTATCTATCGACCAGTGATAAAAATTGTATTGATTTTATCGACAGGAACGACAAACATTTTACTGTTTTAAATCGAATAAGTATAATGCAGTAGTGATGTTTATGACGTTGAAATTATCGGGGTTATTAAATCGAATAGTGTCGATCGATTGATAACATCGAAATGATTTTTATTACATTTTTTCATTAAACAACCAATTTAATACTTCCTACAGCCGTTTGTGATCGTATAAAGATGTGAAAACCATACTAATATTTAAATGTGATAGTCTGACTGTTTGTTACGATTTCACGGCTTAACGGTTGTACCGATTTCGATGTAATTTAGTCAGGATATAGTTTGAACTTTGGAAAAGATTATAGCATACTTTTTACAGCGCAAAACTGTCGCGAATTCGCGGGAAATTAAAAGTCATAATGGTAATTTTTAGTACCTATGCAGGTTTGTTATTATGTGTAAGGCTGTCTGTAACGCTAATGAGCACTACCATTGAACGTGTTAATGGGTTAATGGTAACCTTGAACCAATTGCCACTTGCCACCTCTTTTGTGTGATTTTTTATTGAGCCTTGCAAAAAGGTTTCTTCGCGTCCAAACAAATGGGGTAAGCAAAGTTTTTGTACCTAAGTGTAGAATTGTAGATAAATAAATTTAATGCGAATAAATATTTATACATTTTGTATAATATTATTCTTGTTCATAACATTTATTTCTTCACGTACTAAAATCGAATCTAAAAATATCAAATCGATCCGATACTCTAGAATCGAGTGCCAACCCAGAGATTTACGATCGCATTATGTTAAGCGACACTAAACGCATAATTAGGGATGTCTCCGAAAATAACTAATCGTTAAATTTTATGTAAAGTGCGTAGATATCGAGTGGCAATAAATAAGAGCATTTTAACTAATAAAATGAATGAAGTATTAAATATTCGGTAACCTATATCGTTAACATAAAGGTTGATGTTTAATGTTAGAAACGGTGTAAGTAAAAGTCACGGAGATGCAAGAAACAAGAAACACATTGGTACGAGCCTGCACTGGAATTAGAACTAGCCATTTTTAAAAATAGCTTGTTTCTAAAAAAAAAACATTAAATATGTATTTTTTATTTAATTCGATATACCTACCTAGGAATCATTTATAATTATCACTATATAATTTCGCTGCTTAGTTTTCTTTTTTTTTTAGAACGTGCGACACTCTATACGTCAAAATTTAAAATGAGATTAAAGCTGGATACAGGCTGATGCATTTTATGCAATACTAATCCAACAGTATGTTCCAAGCGTTGCCAAACTACACAATCTATGTTTTGAAGATGCCAACATCGATGCCAACTTTTGTGAAACTTTAGCTATACAATAAAACATCCTATCAACGTTGAATAAAGTTCAATATGCAATGAAAACATGAAAAAAGAAGTACTTATATTTTGTTACACGAAACAGAACCCTATTAATTACGGCCTAAGGTTCGAAAGTAAATGACGTATTGTATAAGAAGAATTGCAGCAGGATTACATACAAAGAAAATGTCATCCATGTTGCTTGGTGATTTCTATCGGACATTATTGTTGCATGTAGCGTTAGCATAACGTAAATAAAACACTAAAAATAAATTTTCACAATGTTTTTAGTTCCATACAACTAAAGTATTTTATGCAAATAAATACGTAACTATTAATAGTATACTTTAAACATAAATGATCCCAAAGTGTTTTAATCACTTATTAATAAAAAAGTATCATCTTTCGTAAAAATTATCTGTACTTGCTTCGTCGTATCTAAAAAAAGCGGAGGTAGCTAATCGCATCTGACAGGTGCATACAGGATAACGTTTTTGCCGCCAGTACCTCCGTAATTCACCATTGTTGTGCCGATCGTATCGCACGGCTCGCACGCTCGCCGCGACGTACGCGGATGTCTTCGTAACACCCTGTGTAGTGGCTACTGACCGACTGGGGCAAAACTTGCTCGTGCGACATAATGTCTATTCTATGTGATATAGATATTGACTTTATTCGACTTTTTGTCGCTTGTCTGATTAGGCAAGCGATAAAATATTACTATAATTGTTATTATAAATATGATTAACTATAGTGATGAACAATAATAAAAAAAATTGTGACATTTTTTTTTCTCTGACTCTGGCAATGTAAAATACGAAAATAGTGTCCTAATTAAAAAAAAAACAATTAAAGCGTTGGTCAAAGACCAGAGATAAGTGGATGGTTAACATACTTTTAATATTATCCATTACGACACAATATTATCATAAAACAAAATAGATAAAATACGAATAACTTTTACTTTCCCGTAATCTTCTGAATTGAGTCCAAGTCACGATCGCGGTGCGGTTTTATTGCCATACCACAAAAATGTGGGAAAATGGTGAAATTGTGACAATCCCTCTATTCATACACAAAATATAACTAACTAACAAACCGACACGAGCCTGCCCTCCTGCTGATGGTAAGCGCTGAACCTGCTCCAAACAATTACAATGCCAAGAATGTGTATTTAGAATGTCTTGCTCAGCTTTGCATTGCACTTTATAAACAATCATAATTTTTAAATACGACAGAATCGCTCGTTATTGGAGTAAATTGAATGCATAGAAATAGCCAATACGTACGTTTACAAAATGGCGTCTCTGTTATTCAATCATTATGAACTAACGTCTATTTATTATGATAATCTCCACGCAATTATAGTTGTTTTATGATTAGTTTGTAATAAGCCCGCGCCTTGGTGTGTAAGTTAAATAGCAGATAAATTCAATACACATTATAATATTAATATATTATATTCCAATCTCACCCATTGCGTAACAAAAATCATTAAACGGACAAACATCGTAAACTGGTACGAAATAGGACGCATTCCGTTTAAAATTAAACTTTTCAAACCGAACGCACGACATATTTTTAAAAGTTCGAACTTCGAACGTGGACACTTAAAACTAATCGCTGTTTTCGATTCTAGAGCGTATTTTGAAAGAGTTCGAACACGCGTTCTAAATTTGAAATGTATTTGAAATATTTTCGATCTTCGAACGGCTGCCGAGACGCATCAATGGCGCTGAAAAAAAAGAAAATGGCGGGAGAATTATGAAAGAGGTTTGTTTTGTTTTCGCTAGTTCCTCTTTGATGGCATCTCGTTTCGTTATTTAGTGCTGGCCCACCTCTTGTTGTGGAAATTCTTGGCCGTCGGAAGAGTATTTTGACGTTTAGCGATTAATTTTGTTAATCATCTTTATGATAAATCCAGCGCGAACAGCTTTATTTCACCTTAAAAAAAATATGACACGATTTTTATTTATTTTTCCATTTCATTGTGATGATGTCCTACAGTAAAAAAATAAAAATAAACTTATGACCCGAAACAAAAAACAAGAAAATCAGTCGAGTATTATTTTATCTTTCAATTAATAATTTACTGTAAAGTGTCCAGTGCTTATCTACCTAAATTATTATTATTTAGCTATTCCGACATTATTCCGTTCAAATCTCCGCCCTGACAGTTCTAATGCCCACCCCGATGACTTTGACACATTTCAAAACAGCTGGATTTGTATCTCAGACATTTCAGTTTTGTACAATATAGATAGGTAAGTACCTACACATTAAAATAGTTATAGGCAATACCATTATTTACTCGAAATGTAGATACTTCGAAAGAGTTATACCTATCACTGGCTGCAAGAATGTGTAAACATTAAATAAAATAAAAAAACAAAACTTCCGCGCTCACGTCCAAATTCGAAATTCTGTGCAGTTCTAAATTTGAAAACTGTTCGATTCGATTCAGTGGCACACATAAAAGTGTCAACTTCGAGGAGAAAATTAAAAAGAAATAATATTATTTATCGCGTGCATTTATAACAATCAAACGAGAATACATTGTCTGGTCAAAACACGTGTAGCTGTATAAAAATAATATTTAGCGACATTTCAAAATAAGCTCAGAATCGGAACACTGTTGTAAGACTAAGATTTTGTAACAGGCCTACTTTTCGATAAAAATACGTAGCTTATTTCCATCCCATTGTCTAATTTAGATTAATACTGGCCGCCATCAAACAAAACATGAGGAGACAATTTATTTAAATATGGAATTGCAGTTCGGTAATTAAATGTTATCGTAGATGATTGTAATTATTGAGGCAGTTAATGATAAATAGGACATTCATAATACAGTTTATGGATGAATACAATTAATTATTTGTAATGGTAGAGTCCATAGTAAATTCTTATCTTGAAAGTCTATCCAACAAACATTTGATTTGTGATTGTGAATCATCCAAAAAATAGATCCATTATCTTTTTGAATCAATTATTATTAATATTTTTTATTCCTCTCTGACTTATTGAATGTCAAATTTCGAAATCATTCCACAAAATGACAAACGGCCGCCACAAATTAGCGAAAAAAATCCGCTAAAAATAAAAAGCATTATGTTTTGTTTCATTGACACTCACCCACTTGGCACGCGCGCTCCGCTAACAAAAACATTTATAATTATAAACATTTTGTACGTACTTACTTAAAACCGCTTTGTATTGTTCATCTCAATCGATGACATATTTATTTTGTAAATACGACGTTCTACTTGTTTTTACCTATCTCACTGAAAAACTAAATAGATTTGCTCTATCTTCTCGGGCGTATTTCCGAAGCACTGGTTGTTAATCGAGTTACCTTATTCTGTCCGAGATTCGTAATTTAAAAAGCGCATGAAAGTTTGAAGTGATTGAAGAGCTATGAGGTCCACAGATCGTGATAATTAGAATTTATTTTTATCCCTAAACGATGGACTAAGGGGGAACTCTTTCGAAAGTCCATCGACTATCGACAAGAAGGAGCCGTGAAACCGTCCGAGTCTCGTAAATAACCCGCCAACAGTCCGTCGTAAATACTGAGACAGAGTATCGCATCCGATACTCGGTACTCGCGTCTCATCGGATTAGAGTATAAAATCTATAAAAACTCATAAAGTGCTCATAAACACTGCGAGGCAATAAAAAACAGTGTCTTCTCTCAGCTGTCGCGGCTATTTACGTTCATTCGCGTTCGGAAATCGAACGATATCCGAGGGGGATCGTTACGATTTTTAAAATTAGAACGCTCTTTTTCTTTTTCCCATTTCGTGCGTTCTTTTTTGAATACGGCCATACTTTCGAGCGATCGTTTTTTTTTAATTTTCTTTTGGCAAGGCTCATATCCGTTCTTATTGATGTCGCATTTGACGTTTGCCAAAAGTGGACACTTTGTGGACACTGGGCAGGACATATTGCGACGTCAAATGAAGACTCCGATGAGTCAGCGAGCAAAGAGTTGTTTATGCTGTGTCGGAGATTTCATATTATTTATGTGTCTTTATATAGATTTATTCTTTTTTTTATACTTATCAATATTGCTACATCATATTATTAGACATAAAACGCGCCAAAAATAAAACTAAGTTTTAGTAACATTTCCATTCTTATAAAAAATCAACGGCACAGAAAACCACTTTTTAAAACGGTATTATTTTTCAATTCCATTTTTAATTTCGATGTGTAGGTATAGTTAGGAATTTTTATTATTAATTTCATTTTTGTCTTAGTAATTATTTTTGTGATTACATTTTCTGCAGAGTAAAACATATTTACAAGCTATATTATTTATTTTTAAACCCTTTTTGGGACGCACGTGCGTTACACCTGTTAATTAATTGTTGCAATCAATCAAGAATAACTACACCGCGATAATTAAGAATGATCGAATGGGCCGGATAATAATAATTATCGATTAAGTGCAGCGCAGGTGCCAACACTAGTTGTTTCGAATTAAAAGTCAAATTTATAGAGTTGGGACAACTTCAAAATTTTATTTTAGATGCTTTACTGTTAGCTGCGTCAACTAAACTGTTTAAAAACTAATTATTTTTTTCTCATTACCCAATTTCACCTTGATAGTCATATAAATAATAAATAAATTTGAAATTGTTCATTATCCAGCGTCAATATGTTTTGTTATTAATAACTATATTATTACCTAACGACTAGTACATAGTTAACTGTTAGTTTGTCTACTAGTATAGGGAAAAAGTTAAACAGAAAAAAACATTAAATAACAAAGAAGTTGACTACTCGATTACATAATTATTATATTATTATTATTATGAAGGGTCCATTGTAATAATGATTTTCTATGACACTTGCCGTATTCAAAACATCACACAAATTAGCATTAATTTAAAATTAATATTCACAACGTACAAATCGATAAAGGAGCCGCCTAACCAGCTATCATACAAATTAATGCAAAAATCGAAATATTATGATAATTATTAATCGTAATTTACATATCGATCGATGTTATATTATTATATTTGCATTATACTATAAAATATTATTATTATACAGTTTAAAATTTTATTTTTGTTGGCCGCAATGAAACTGGTTCCCCTTTGATTCGATCAATTGAAGCTTCAATCGATAAATAAGCGATATCCTTTCCAAACGAGGTCACTTATCGAATGAATCTATAATCGAAATTCGAATCTCGTTCGGTATTCAAATTACCGATCGGGTTCCGCACTTCGGCTGCATTCAAATTTTTTAAAAGAAAACCTATTTAAGAGACGCTTCTGTTTGAATTAAGAACGGAAATCAACCGTCGTGGCCGCTTGTTCGAAGTGTGAATCGATCCGAATTTAAAAGGGGCATTTTTTCCTTTCGCTTATTGACATGTTACGCGTTCTTTTTTTGAAATTTTTGTTTTCTTTCTTCGCCGCCAGCATTGTGCTACGACGTGCGTTCACAAACGCGAATATTACTCCGGTTACCATAGAGTCTCGCTCTCGCTCCGATCGAGAGCATAGCCACAAATGGAAAAGTTATAAAATTATATTTTATCGTTTATCGAGCACTTAATGAAGTCAATTTAGGGATTTTCGGCTCCCATCGGCGCGTCGTTAAAATGGCAGTAAAATGGTTAGTATTGATCACGGTCAAGTAAACTATTTTATGTTGTTTTTATTGTTATTTATAGGGGGATAAAACCGTTTTATTATTGTCATCGGTTCATAAGGACCGCGGTCGCTTGGATATGGTTCTGGTTGATAATTAAAGATTTGTTTGGATTCCCTCCCTCTCCGGTGGGTCTGTAAATCTTACATTTACAAGGTTTACTACTTTTGTCTGAGCTTCAGTTGTCAGAGCTTTATAATTGGTAATGAAGTTAATGAATTAATCAAAAATTTACTGTCAACGTATTGACTGTCATACTAACTGTCGTGTGTATGTATTGTGCTGTGATATTTAAGGCCCTAAGAGGGCACTGACTCTACCACTGGCTTCAAAATACAGCCAATAAGTGACTTAAAAAACAAAAAATCTTTTGTATATCATTGCAAAATACAAAAGATGGCTCTTTTTAGAATTGGTGCTCGCACTGGGATTAGAACTCGCAACCCTCTGCTTAGCAGGCGGACGTTCTCCCACTAGGCTACCAACACCGCCAGTGCGCAATGAAGCTGCACGAGTGCTTCTGGACCACATTCCTCGGTACTTAAATGAGGCAATTGAACGGTTTTCGTCGATTACTACTCGATTAACGATCGCAGTTAAGTATACGGTGGAATCCATCGCTTGAAAATCGATGTTGAGTCGATAAGCGAAAGTTGTGTAAATCTATGTTATTTGATAAAAGTAAACCACTAAACAAAGAAAATACTACTGCATCAGCATTTAATATTTTAGGGTTCTCTAGAGATATTTAAGCTAAACTCACTAGTGGGGTGGCTGGTTGGGACTTTTAGGATTACCAAATACTTAATTAATAATTCAAAGCAAAAGAGATACTTTAATTTGTCACTTTACCTACAATTACGCGAAATGCGCAATTTTTTTTAATTGACATTTTATCATGTTCTGCATCTTACGACGCTGACTGTACCATTCTTGTATGGTCCTACACTAGACAGGAACATCACTAAAATTTAATAAAATCTAACGTTTACTACCTATAAAATAATCCAAAGGTCGTAAAGCGAAATTAATGTATCGGCATTAGTTGTATTTTACAGCCGCCCGCATTGCCTAGTCAAATAATCCTTTATGGAATCGCATAATCTGTATACTGCAGTTTATTGGTCAGTTTGTCTGTCGTCAAATAAGTAGAAATCGATAACAAAAAATAAATAAAAAATATGAACTATGTCACATACATTTTAAATAGATTCACAATATTAGACCTAGAGCATCAAATGATTCAATTAATACCTACGAACGAATCATTCAAATGATCAAAATTTCAAATATCGAACGCAATCAATATCACGCACGCTCACAAAAACAAAACGACCAACAAACGGCGGGACGGGGGAGACAATTTTTTCCAACTTTAGAACTCCCGGATGAATTTTGAATTTAACAACACGAGATCGAACAAATGCCCCCAACTTCGTCGTGTGCTTGCCGCGTAAAAATTAATTATTAATTTGTTTCCATTGCCGCGTCTCCCCCGGAGACGTGTGCTGTTTTGTCTATGCCCTTTTATATTTTTTTCTCAATTTATTTTTTAACGCTTCAATGATGGCAAAGGTAATTTGTATCAATTGCGTTTTCGTGTCTCTTTGTTTTCTTTTTTGATGTCGGTCAGGCTTTGGCTGTCTGTAAATTTTCGGCCAGTAGCAATATTAATTAGGTAAGTATACCAGTTTTGGAATTCTCCCGATGTCTGTTGGAAAATATAAGAGTTTTTTTTTTAATTTGACGTTTGAATCTTTGACGGTCAAACGTTCGATTTTGGAAGTGCTAAAACCCTTTGTTTAGTAAGTTGAGCGTGTTTATGGCTTCGTGTGAGGTGTGAAGGGTGCGTAGGGCGATAGGGAATAGGCGATATTGACAGGTTTTGACGTTGCTTTCGACGCTAATCAATTTACAATCGTGTGCCCTCGCCCGATGTGTGTGGTACGATGTCAGGGATATTGTATTAATAGCACAATATCAGTTTT
This sequence comes from Hylaea fasciaria, assembly GCA_905147375.1. Taxonomy (NCBI): domain Eukaryota; kingdom Metazoa; phylum Arthropoda; class Insecta; order Lepidoptera; family Geometridae; genus Hylaea; species Hylaea fasciaria. The sequence continues at coordinate 665,695 of LR990213.1, read as the reverse complement.
TATTTACAGACAATAAGTATTAAATTATTAAAATAATTTAAACGATGGCATAGGGCAAATTTGGAGCTTTTTCTTTTACGTTTTACCGCTTCTTGCATTAAATCAAATGATATGAAATACGAAGATTGAATTGTATATTATTGAAAATGGAAGACACGTCGCAAATAATTCGACAAATCAAGCCAATCGGAACCTCCACGAGCGTTCCCTAACTTTGTATTTTTTTACACATGCAACACTCGCGAAGTTGGCAACACCCTGCTAACTGAAGATCACACACTGACTCGATAAAAAGTTGGTTTCCCTCCGAAGCTATTATATCGTGCTTTTGATGTTTTTACAATTCTTTAGGGGTTGGAGCGTGACGCCATACCGCAGCAATGTGACTTATAGGTCAATTTTATTACTTTATAGAAAGCCTTTTTTTCTCTTTTCGGAATAGGTTGTTTTTTGCATGCTTTCGTAATGAAGTTTACACATTATTGTAAATCAGTGGTTGATGTGAGTTATGGTTGAGTTAATTGCTGATATAATATATTTTGTATCTGAGTTCTACATAAATATTTGCGCCACGTGTTATTATTTGTAAATCTAAAAATATGATTTTGTTTACCAATGGTTAACCTTTATAAAATTGTATAGAATTGTAAGTTGTTTATTACATATTTCTCGGTACTTCAAGACATTTTGTATATTATAATATTATTATATTATATTTTAACTCAAAAACTAAACTAAGTAAAGTTGGTACCTATTTTAATTGTTTCAATAAATTTAATTGGAAGACTTACGCACAGTTTACAAAAGTAACCTAACGGGATGCTATAGACATTTAGACTTTAATTGCAAATGTATTATTGTGCAATGGCAATTCTTTATGAAGCGCTGTGACAGCGACTTTTACTGCACAAAAAAAAAGAAAAATTACATAAATGTTTGAATTGTACCGACGCAATTAATGCATTTCGAAATGCACGCAGCAAATTTATTTTGACACAAATTCTATGAGAAATATGCGTTTTAAGTGCAGTTGCCATATATGGAGAAACGCTTTGCGCCCGAGTTACTTTGGACTCGTATTAATAATTCAAAATATCGCATTGAAATTCGCGCTTTCCGCTTAGCTTTTTTTTTAAACCGTTAATTCACGCTCGTTTCGCTATAAGGTTGATTTTTAATAATGGCATTTAAAATCAACTGTTACTGTTAATACCAGGAAGAAAAAAGTTCCTACGTATACGTAATATTGTGTACTATGAAAAATCGAACTGGCAGCACTGAGTATTGATTAAGGCGCATAATAAAAATTCCAATGTTTTATTAATAGGTATTTTTTAGAGTACTTACTAAACGTAACTTGTATACTCATAATATTTCAAGGCTAAAATACCTTCGTGGTATCAATATACCTAGTTCTTGTTATAACAAGAACTATGAAAAGCAAGTTTCTAAATTTAAAAACTAGTTCCAAAATTTAAAACAAATAAACTTCGTCAATTTCGTCAACACCAAGCAAAAACAATACCTAGTCTGGTCGAAATAAAAAAACAAAAGACGTAAAGCACAAATAAATACGATTTGTTACCTCAGCGGTAGAACAAATAAAGGCAACTGAAGTTCACGTCGCGAATTGCTACGTGTCGAGGACCGCTTTCGGAAAATACCGGTATTCATTGGGGAGTACCCAGCTACTTTTTTTTACTTTATATTGTCACCCGATTTTGATCTACTTTTTTAGGGTTTAAAGGTGACTTGATCAATTGTGTTCTTATTTAAAAATATACTTCTTATATTATGAGTGAAATACTTTTAAATATTTGTATTTAATTTGATTTTGTAACGTATTAATACTAACTTCAATCGCAATATTCAACTGTCAAAATAATTACTGCCTATATTATTATCATCACACTAAAACTTGAAGGTATCGGAATTTAAGGGCATGCAGTCCTTACGATGTAAGTGGGTACCCGCTGTTTACAAGTTTGAAAGATCCCCCTCGATCAGGTAAAGAGGTGCTTAAAGATATTTTTTCTAAAACAGATCACGTGCGCCCCTTAAGTGAGACATCTTAGAAGCCCCTCGAACGATTTGAGAGAAAGAATTTGGAACGCGCTTTATTGATTCTTGACAAGGATGCGTTCGAAATTTGAATGAGGTTTGTCGTGGTTTGGGTTTTAACATAACGATTTATACTTCTGAATATTATGCTTACCACCTTCGATCAGAGGCTGATGCCCGCCTTAATAGTATAAAAAACATTACAAAATATCGTCGCTGTAGTTGGAAAACTAAATAACTAACAAAACCAAAATCGCGAGATAAACGCGATTTACTGTTTTTTTTTATAAAAAATGACGATAACTTTTTTTATAGTCAACAATTTACTGTCCATGTTTTGATATATTAAAGATGCTCATGGTATCTATTTTTAAATCGAACTATAATACATTTTGGTTCATTTGTTTCTGGAAAAATAATTGAAATGCAACTATTTATTTTTCCCTCACCAAAGATTTAAACACTTCAAGCACTTATTTATTTTTGTACGTCAGTTGTTTAGTTATACCTCGTCAATTTTCTCCATTGAGTTTAAAATAGCTAACGATAAGTACCTTTATTTGATTTTCCTACATCTGTTAAATCATAAATCACCTATTTATTTACTTATTTTACTACGTTAATCGTATTAAAGTAAAAGATGTAATTTAAATTTGGGTGTATTTTATAATGAAACCTATATTTTATAAATGCCACTTGAGTTTAGCAATTTTTAGAGCTATGTCAGTTACTTTGGTTCTCCTCTGCTTCGTCTCTCCATTGCTCTCTGGGTGACTTTGAGCCTTCTGATAAGGCCCATGGTGAGCAACTATGTTTTGATGCCATAAGTCATCACTGGCTACAGTGGCTACTCACACTGGTTATAGACTTTCATCTTCAGACACCGTGGTATCTTGTCGAAAAGATTTTGCGTAGGTTCTCGAACGCAGCCCAGCCGAGTTGGGTTCGCCGATTGACCGATTTCTTAAAGTTTTTTCAAACTCTTTCTTCATGGGAGTAGGTACAACATGGGCATTCAGCAATTCTTTGGTCTATTTCATGTTCATTTTAGGACCGACTCATTCGGAATCTCATCGAAATTCGAAGGTCATCGAGCATAGAACTCAGTTCTTCTTGGCTGCAACCATAACTACGATGTTATCGGCAAAATAGAAATGAGTCGGGTATTCGCCACTTAAGTCGATTGCTCGTCCTTTCCAGTGGAGAACTTTGAAGAAATCTTCCAGTGCATTGCTGAACAGTTTCTGAAATAAGTATAACATCTCCCTGTCTCACTCCACCCTGCAGGAGGATAGGTTTTAAAGTCTGGTTATGTAGTTGGACGGGCATGGTGGCTTTTTGGTACAATTTTCATAAACATGGCTCAGATTAGAAGTGAAATAGGCGGATAGTTCCTTAACAGTGCCACACTTCTGCACCATGCCTGTGGCGTTTTTCCTTCGAGTATCACGGAACTAAAAAGCTTCTGAAGGCCTATGGGCTCGTTTTTCACCCGCCTTCAGCAACTCGGACGTGATTCCGTCATCAACTGGTGCTTTGTTGTATTTAAGTTGTAGAGCCATACGAATCTCGTACAGACTGACGTCCGGGATATCATCTGTTAGTGGCGGGCCAGTCTAGTTATGGGATCTCTTGCTCAGTCACGATGGGTATTGACGTGTATAGCTGTCCATAAAACTTCTGGATTCACTTCGAGCATCTCAGGCCTCGTCGATACGATTCTGCCGACATCTGCTTTTAACTTCATCAGCTGGCTCTGTCCAATAGACAAATCTCTTGCGAAGACTTTAGAGCCTCTGTTTTCTCTATCGCTTCTAATCTGCACAACATTGGCGTAGGTCGTCGCAATTCAGAGACTTGCAGATGTGCCTCTGACCATGTGGTGACCGCTTCCGCTTTTTTCACCAAATTGATCACCATTGCGCATCATTGAATGTGTACTTGAAAAAATGTACGTAGTACCTACGCAAGCATATTAACTCATAAAATAATCAAATTTAAAGAAATTGTTGAACACAATAAATATAAGGTAGGTAAGCTATTGAATAAATGTACTTATCCAATTTTCAAAGTAGCTTTATATCACAATCATGACAATCATGAGGCATGATAAATTACATAACTGATTTTAACTAACTTTTCCGAACTTCATTGTTCTTGTAAGGCATTTCAATGTGTCGAGGGAAAACTGAATAAGCAACTAGACTTTATGGAAATGCAATAAAGTCGATTTCGCAAAATGTGTTAGTTATTTAATTTTCCAACTACAGCGACGATATATAGTACAATAATATCGATGATCAACAAGGTCACTAAGTAAAAATGTATCAAGAATTTTATTTATATCAATAATTATTTGATTTTTGCTTGTTCTTAATATCAAAACAGCACTTTCATAATCGAAACAAAAGAAACTGAATAATTAATTTAATCTGAAAAAAACGGAACAAATTCAAGCTATGGCAACACATCGCACAAACTACACTTCGATTCTCAGTTTATACCTACACTACAATTTACAATAACGAGTGATCTATCTTTCTACAATAAATAAGATTCAAATCACATTTTTTTTTATGAAATAGGTATATTCTATGTCATAAAAATAAAACACAATCGCAACGAGTTACATAATGGAAGATTAGTTAAAACTACGAGTATATTATATTGATTTATTCGATGTAAGAAAATAAAAAACGAACACTACCTAACTAAATAAATCTAAGCCTATTTCGCGAACGGTAAAGTATTTAACTAGATTTAAACGGGTCTAATTCGCGCTCTAACTAATATCAAAATATATGACTTTGTCATACCTCGACGTTTCGGCCGAGCTACATCGACCGCGGTCACGTGAAGACTCCTTCTCGCGGTCTTCTTACGGCCGAAATTAATAATCAATCCAATCCAAATTTTGCGATCTGGGATTGATATCACAATCCATTTTTAGAATCAAACGTGCCGATAACCGATCCGTGCATTGGTTTATAAAGGCACGCAGATTGGAAATCGATCGAACGATAGGCAGCAATCCAAGATCGATTTCAATCTTGGATAGGAGATACAAAATTAATTTCGGCTGTTAGTTAGTACATTTAAGGTTAGTTAGTGCGATGTTTCCATAGTTGCTAAGTACGCGCGTCGGTACACGCTGTACCCTCGTGTCCCGCCGGCCCGAGATTGCTCCACAATCGCCCGCCTATTATCCGATAATGCCGATCAATCTGCTCTGATTGAATAATCAATCGTTAGTCAATTGAGCTCGATTTAGCATATTGCTTTGAACTCTGAGCTTTGTTAGTGTAACCATTTTGTTTTGAACGTCGCTCTGTTGTTGTTGCTATGGGTTGTGACTTCCAATGTGTTGTACTATTTAAATTGATTGATGGTTGATTTAAAGGATTTCCGCCTATTTTAAAGTTCTACTCAATGTATCTGTCAGTTACGCAAGAAGAAGTTGGTTGTTTTAAAAGGATAATTAGTTGATTATTTCGCACTATCGAACGTCGGGCAAACATTACTTCGTACTGACGTTCATCGAGCATTTGTAAGTCGAACTAAAATTACTCACTCGTTCAAACTTTTTCAATCATTTTATTTTTAGTTCAAAAGTGATCGGAAATCGAACAAAATGCGGAGTCCGCCTCCGACGCGGTCGTCAGGCGGCGAGATCAAAGCGGTCCCGTGCGTAATTTTGACAATTAAAACGCTACGCATCGCGCACATTGTCTCCTCAAGACCGCGTGTCCTTGGCAGGAATGTCGGTAGGGGCGTTTTTCTCGACTCCGAGACCGGTTCGATTTGTTCACGTACAACTTTCGACGCTTGTTTGTGCTTTTGCAGGTTTTTAATTTCGTAAGCATTTTGTCATTTTTGTCCTGCCTTTGTAGCGGGCGCACTCATTTCGCCTTAACGGGCGTAAGGTATTTCCGACTAGCTCGATAGATGGCGCTGTCTGTAGTTAGGTGGTCTAATAAGGTGAAATCCATGAAGGTAAATTACATTATCCTTTGAAACTGGTTAAGAAAACTGTATTTGCCATAATTTCGTAATAGGACACAATCATAATGGTACAGTCATGTATTTATAAACTACTTTAATTTGTATTTGTAATACGATTTATTTACTAAACTAGGTACAGTTTTCGATAAGAGTATTCTAATTGACTTTTGACACTGACATTTCAATTTGTTTTGACATCTTACTTTAGAGCAACGCCATCTGTTTTCAAGTTTAGGAAGCTGGTCGTGAAAAGAACTCATTCGAATACTTAATATGAGTGTATGTCCATAACGTTTTGTCAACCACAATCACTGGCTCACCTTTGTGATTAAAGGGTTTGGTTAAAATTAAATGTAAAATTAATTAGTTACAAGATATCACGACGACACAAAGTCAGCAATATAAATAAGAGTGTCTCCTCATTACTTGGGCTACATTTTACGACAAACTTAAAAAGTATTTACCAATAGCAATCACGCTTTTAATCCCGTAAATTTTTACGACCACAGTGTTTTCATCAAATCTTATAATATGGCATTATAAAAATCATCAATTTGTTATATCTACAATATTATAGGTAAAATCGTATCGTTTAGTTTTAAACCGCCGTAAATAACAACTTTCGGTCGTAATATCGAATTTTTAATGTGAATTTTGGGCCGATACGTGGCGAGTGCCAACGGCCCTCGGAATAAGTCAACTTTTTATTGCTCGTAAAAATTTAGGGGCATCGTAGGTGACTCTATACTGTGAACGATCGATTTTAAGTACCCTATATTGGACCCAAAAAAAAATTTAATTAAAAGATTATAATCTTAAATCGTAAATTTTATAGGTCGTTAAAACCATAAATACTTGTCAAAAACGCATTTTTATTTAAGTATTGATTCTACATTTGGTAGTCGAGTACTTTAGCGACCCATCGATATTCTGATGCGTTAAATTAAGTGATTTGGAGACATAATTATAGGGATTATTCTAAAAAACAAGTACAAGGGAACTCACAATATTAAGTGGTTATTGAAGTTTTTTTTATTACCACATGAAACTTTTGCTCGAGCGCATTATTATAAAAACATTACCTAACCGGATTAAATATTGGTAAACGTCAAGTTTTTTTTCTTCAATGTGGAACATCACTCTATAATAAAAAAAAAATATTATTTCATTTTTGGTTTCAAGATAAATATGAGTAAACGTAAAAAAAAAACGAAAATATAGTAGGCACCCTTTAATACACTATAATAAATAATATTTAAAATCGCAATAACTAATCATTAGATAATAATTATAGCACCTGTGTAACAGTTAAAATTTATAAAAAAAAATACAATAATTCCAATTTATTAAGGCAAGTCGTCCAATGACAGCTCGAGTCCTGGGGTCAGCCCGCGCGGTCGGTTACGTGATCGGATCGATGGACCCACTTCCTACAGGGGGTCAGGGCCGACCGTGCGCTCGCGCATCCATCGCGGACCGACCGACCGACTGACGCGATATGTGTAGGTGTATTTATTGAGTGTAATTTTTTTTGGCTAGAATAGAATATGGAAGCAAAAAAAGAGTGTCAGGAATTCAGGATCGTTTAGCATGTGGATAGATGTAGTCTCTGTTTACCCCGACGGGAAAAGGCGTGACTGTATGTATTTATGTACTTATGGGCATATTAATATGTATTATATGTATGTTATGTATGTATAAAGAATAGAATAAAATGCTTTATTGTAAACGAAAAAAAAGAATCAAATACATCACTAGTTTAGTAGGTACTTCTATCTATCTGTAAAAAGAGTTAATGGAATGAAGTTTTTGTAACACTTGTTTCACTGACTGTACAAATATACAATAGCGGTCGAGTTGCGTACTAAAAATAATATTTAAATAAAGGTGGTGACTCCACCACGCGGGTGAATTTTAGTGCGGTCGAGATAACAACCAACTCGCCTCAGTGGATGATGAGCAGACGAAGTGTGAGGTAGCGGGTTTGATTCTCGCATGGGGCAAAATGTTTGTGTGAGTAAGTAAGTATTGTTTGCTCTGAGTATTTGATATCTGCGTATATGAGGGACCATGGTTTTCGTCCTTACTACCTAGATACATGGAATATAGGTCAGGCATATGTATGTTTGTAATCTTAAGGCGTTCTTATTACAAGTATGATTACCAATATCAATTTCGTATCGTTAACAAGAACGCTGAATCACAATTGAAAATGGAACTCCAATTTTACGTCGCTCAATCATTTGCATATCACCAAATAAAAGTCGAAATTATGAGACAACACTTACGACCGTGCAATTATAAATTCGCCAAGATTGTCAGTTGAAATCAAGCTTTTTACGAAAGCGAGAGAGCTCAGAATTAAATGTCAATCAACTGAGACATCTGCAATTATAAAAAGGTTGATCTGAAAATATTCGGAGTCGCTCACGTACCTTTTTGCTCGAATGCCGATGGTTCGACGTGACGTTCTCACGGACCTGCCGACCGACAGCCCGACGTCGGACGATCACCGGAATAGGTCCGCGCAGGAATTAAGACGGATTCCTTTTACGAATTAGCGAATCACCTGTCTAATTACGCGCTTCGGCTCCGATCCCGAATCCGGAATTCGACTCGTCCATTTTTAAATCTCGAAGACCGAAGGCCCTAAATCAATCGGCGGTTCGACGCAAAAACGCGTAAGTGAGAAAATAAAAAATCCGCGCAAGGAAACCGGCATTAGCATAACAAAAGTGACGAGTGGAAGTGTTTGTTGTGAATTGACAATCTGACAAATTTACAACCGATCGCCGCGCAAAACACACAAAAGTGCCCCTTTCGAATGCAAATTTGTCTGAGGGATTCTTTCCGAATTTTTTCTCCCGGTGCGAAACTTCCGCCTATTTTCCCGCTCAACGCACATCCGGTGGGGGCGCCGCTTCCGCTATCGGCGCTCGTTCGGAAATCGGATGAGTTTTCCGACAGACGATACGTCTATTCGCAGCCCTCGCCCCATTGATTCTTTGTAAAGTAGTCATATTTTCTATTTCATATTTTTTTATTGACTTTCAATTTCTACTGCACCCCCTTTGCGTTCGAATTTCTAACATTGTTGCCGATTTGTAGCAATAACAATGGAATGTCGTGCATCCTGAGTCCCGATGCCGGGTCGGTGTAACCGAGCAATGAGGTCCCGATTATCCCGATTAGCGCAGCAAATACCGGGTAACCACATAACCGGGGAATTAGAGATCCCGATCGAGCCGGGCGGACCGCAGACCGTCGATTGCCAGTCGCCTTCGACAGCAGGGCACGGGACCCTGTGATCGAGTGTTTGCCTAGTGTGAATATTTGATCTGTCTCCGCTTAGGGAATCGCTAAGTATCATGCAAACTAACAGGAGGTTAAGACGTTGAATTAGTGTAATTATTCCATTCTCAGCTTTCTGCACTTTGTTTAAATGTGTAAATGTGTCTACAGACACAATGAGAAACATTTTAATAGGACCAGGAATAACATTTAAAATTATTAATTTCTTATTAATAGGTCCCAAAAGAGGTATAAAATTGTTTACAAGTTTGATTTTAAACTAGCTAACTATAATTTCGACGACGTTGTGTTCAAATAACGTACCTAACTGAAATACTAATAATATTTTTAAGTCAAGAATGTTTTCAGTCAAAGTCAACCTATAAATAAAATGAGAAGTCAATAGTATTAAATATCGGACGCTAATGGCTCGTAATCGAAGAGTTTGAAAACAACAGGTGGTGGGAATCAAACCCGGCGACAGTAACGCGGCGCACGCTATCGACTGTGCACTATTTCTGGCGGCTTATACACTTGGGATTCTTAATTTGCTGTCATGTCCTATTTTACGTCTGTTGGTTTATTTACAACACTTGTACTTCGTGCATGTCGATGGCTGACTGTTCTGCAGATCTTATGCTAATACTTCTAATGGGTGATTTAGTTAGACACAGTATTAAATAATACTTACAAGTACGTACTATTCTAAATTTTAGTTCAGTCCTGTCAAATGAGTTTTTAACACTTTTCAATCTTATGAAAACGAAGGTTAAAACTTTACAGCTGTCGAATTTAGTTACAGTTAGTACTGGATTGGTGCTATTGCAACGTTTTACAAAATAACTAAGTTAAAAAAGTTAGTATTCCCTAAAACTTGATAAAGTCCCGGTCCCGACACTAATGCTTCCCTATTCAAACGGCTTTGTCTTCAATTCATTTGAAATTACACGAATACCCACTATAAATTAACTTATTCTACCCGCAGAACGAAAACATTTCAAAGTCCAATTAATAGGAAAGTAACACCTTTCTGCAACTGACGTCCTGACCCTTTAGCGTACGACCGAATCGAGGCTGAATGAGTATTGGGACAAGGTGTATTATCGTCTGCAGTGCACCCAGACACAAAGGGACGAAAGGGTAGGGAACAATAAAATACTTTTGGTCAGCCGCAACTCAATAAATACTTCATAGTATCGGTTAAGGGCGACTTGACCGGAAGTCCGCCCTTCGATCTCTGGCCCTTAGGGGAGGCCCTTACATGCGCTTTGGTGTCTTACAGTAATTTATAGTTGGTATTAACTTTAAATTAGGCCAACGGCTGGTCTTAACTGTCTTCATTATGAAATTGAAAATTGATAACGGCAGGAGCGTGGAAGGAAGTGCGCTCCCCTATTCCTTGCACCTTTGTTGAGCAGTTGAGTAAAATAACACGGTAATGTCATTAATCGACGGTACAACACTAAAATATATATTTTAGTTTGATACACATTTTTTACGTCATCGGAGAATTTTGGAATAAAGATATTTTTAATTGTTCTTAAAGTTTGCTGTCACGTTATGTTAGTAGTCAATAAGACTACCGATTAAAACTAAATCGCTGCTTAAACCGTCCGCATTACAAGCTTACTAGAGATCAATGACGAGGGTTCCATCAGTGAGAAAAGTCCGGCCAAATCCGATCCGAACCAGTTTGATCCAGATATTCGCCAGCATAACTTGGCCCTTGGATTAGCTGTTCGAGCGATGTTTTTGTTTTAGTTTCCGAATCTGAGGGGTCAAGAGTAATGGATGTAAGTGCGAAGATGTTGGCCGGTCAAGAGGTGTTTTATTGGAATAATCCCGGATTACCATTGTATCCTGTCACGGGCCATCGCCTTAATTAAGGGTAGTTCAGGGCCCTGTAAACTGTTGGTTACTTTAACTAACTCACTAACTGGGGTCGGTTTGTTTGTGATCTTCGCCCCTTGGGTGTTGTGCAAATAGTTTTGGAAATTATTTACTTTAATAATGATCGATTCACATAGGCTTACTTACCTGCTATTCTTTAAAAAAAGTCTTCATAAATGACCCACATTTTACTCTAAACGCACTGATCGTTTGTTATCATTATTGTGGGCTTAGGATGTTAACAATATCAAATTATACCATCAGAGAACCGTCAAAGACAACCTATAAAAGGAAGCAATAAACTCTAAAGATAAGTAACGGCACCCCATTAGACCAAGACTTGTTTAAAATGTACCAATAAAAAATATAAAGACTTAATCCTGTATTCCTGACTATGAATTCCATCTATTGATCTCATTCATCGATCGCGATACAAAGGCAGTTGTAACGACACATGTTAAAGAGAGCCTAGAGGAATTTGTAGTTTACTGAGGTGACAGTAGAGTCGATTTCAGTGTGTACGTGAAGAGACACGTGCAATGTGTGTGTGAAAGCGAGCGGATATCGCTTATTAATGTTATGACTGAGTGGAACTATCGCCAATAGACTCGACTGATTAACAAGATTTGAGTTGCTTGGGAATGTTTACTTTGAGAATGCGTTGTGGCTAATTTTTGTTTATCAATTAATTAATTACTGAATCAATAGGTGCTGTTGTTTTAAATTTTAGCTGGTGTTGACACTAGACTAAGAACCGTTGCTAGCTGAAAGGAGGGTTATGTATTTTTGACAAAGTTGTTATTCAAAAACTTTATTGTACCTACAACCATAGCGTTAAAAAGGCAAATGGTGTTTTAAAGGAAGGTTTGAAAAGAAATCCAATATTAATTTTTGTTTTTTTTTTATTCTTGAGTTGACTTTGATAAATAATACATTGAATTTCTCGATATACCAATATAAGTAATCACAAAATCCATTTCCAACAATAAATCGTCAGACAAATTTTTTTTATAGACCAAAAATAAAGAAATATACCTATGTAAACAAAGGAGTACATTAATTACCGACTGTTACTAATTACCGACAGAAAACACCAGGATCATACGTAATAGAATCATAACATAAATAAATCTTCATAAAAAATCAAACACACACGATTGAGACGCCACATGTATCATATTTATGTTTTGAGAAGTTATTTCTAGTCGAATCTAAATAACGCGCCGAAGCTTATACAAATATATTCGAAATAAGATAACATAATAAAATAGATGTTAAATTTCTAACAGAACGGTTGTCGCTCGGAAAATATTGAGATTCTAAGTTATGGTCTTTTGCTACTCAGCAGCAGATGTGAGCACGTTCGAATTTCAAATTATGGAGTAAAATTTTGTAGGTTTATATTTTTTCTAATCAGCCAGTGTTATGTTAAAAAGTATTGGCGGGCGAAAGATGTAAAGGCAGAATATTCAGTCAGGTAGGCTCGTAAAATCAGGGAGATAAAGTTTATGATAAAGAAACTGAGTAAAACGCAAATCTCAACTCAATTCTAAAGGGTTAATTTATTCACTGTTGCTAAAGCACCGTCATATTTTGCCAGTTATGAGGTAGACAATGTAAATATCGCTGTCCAATTATACAAAGTACCAGGACATAATAAACGTGTAGCGATTTTAATACATTTTATTTGGCCATTATTACATGATAAGAAAGAATGCGCAGACATTCTGAGCCGGTCCTCAGGACCTGCGCTGAAGAAAGAGACGCATACATGCGAAAAAGTCGAGAAAGAACGGGACGGAGGCATCCCGATAACACGTCAATACATTCCTTGCACCGACCACACACGATATTCCACTGTACCGTTCGTGAAATAACGTCGAAATTAGCTTGGCGCGCCTAATGGAAAACCGATATGGCATCAATATGTTTTACGAGGCTGTCTCGCAAGACATTCTCAGTTTTATCATGCGAGCGATAAGGTCTATATTTAGTTATAGCTAGTTTTATAAGAAGGCGTATTCCGATATCTTGCGAGATAGTAAGGGCGTTCGGAATCGATCGAAGACCGATACGAGTGGTATCGGAAAAACACCTCTATTTTACGAGATGGAAGGCTCCAGATCACGAGGCGTGCCTCCGAGAGACACGCCCATGTTTTATATGAAAAAAAAATGAGTGACGTATATTCTATTTTTTATTTTCCCCAATCCAATACTTGCGATGTTACAGATAAGATGGTGTACCATTTTATTGCCGCTGTATAGAGATTGCTCCGTATTTGTAGTAACGATTTGTTTTTTATTTCAGGTACGCTAAGATGCTGTGTATTTTTCAGGTAATTTCATATCTTATAATGTATATGTAAGCTTTTATATTCTGCCTTTGGTTGAGAGATATTCCAAACGAATACCACATTCTAATAGCAATGGTATTTCTTTTTAATCATGATATTTATTTTGTATTACAAACTGATACCTAAGTATACTTACCACTTTTAAAAGGTAATATTTGAGGACTCTAAATGAGGTCATGTTCAATTACTTATATTAAGTATACCTACCTACTTAATTACATTACCAATATATTTTTTCGTAGATTTTTTTACATTTAACACTTCAGTAAGTATAGTAATAATTGTAAGTAAAATATAGGTCAAGCTAGGTCCTAGAGTTCATTTCCAATCTGAATCATAGGACTCTTAGCCGTCTTACCACAAAAGTTTAGACCAGAGTTAAACAGATGTTTCTAAAATTTCGTTCCATAAAATCGACGTCTATCACCCGCGTTTTCTTACTCGATCCTGGCATTGCTTATTATTTTACGTGTGATTTGTTATTGAGTTAGAAAGCGAGGGTTAGACGTCGATTTGAGGAGAAAATATTTAGACACATCTGTTCAACTACAGTTTAAATCTTTTGTGGTAAGATAGTTCGGTTTTTTAGACTAAAAATATTTAGTTCAGTTGTTAATAATGACTTAATATTTTTTTAATTTCGTAAGAGTTAGATGTGTCACAAATTTAGTGATCACCATTAAACTTTCCAACAGTAAATATTTCTAGATTTTAATATTATGTAGGTATTATACTTACATGAGCATAATAATTAAGTACCTATGACAAAAATTTAGCATGCTTTATAAACCCCTTAGCTTTTGTTTTCAATCTTTAACTAAGTAAATTCATGTTTATCAAGGGGTAAGGTAGTTCCAAAATGTCACTCTCATTAAAACTATTATGCAAATCCGTTCCAAAAACAAATCAACCGTCACTCCGTTAATTCGTATTGAATTACCACCGTAGCGTTCTAACAATTCCAATGTTAAAACAATCCAGCGTCGTTTAATAATCGAATAAGCCTCAACTCTCCAGTTGGAATCACAATGATTAAAAAAAAACGATCGAAACAAATGAAGTGAAAGAGCTCGATTAACGATTTTGAAAAACGAACGCGTTCATTATGCGTTTGGATTTTAAAACAATGCGGCATTCAGGCATTGGCCCGTTTGAATATGGAATGTGATGGACAGTTCCGCGGGGTTCCGTTTACGCTTTTAACTGTTTATTTCGGGTTGGGATGGATTCATTATTCTGCAAATTGATTGACGTTTGACACGGATCGCCGGGTTTGTCTGTCAATATGACAGCTATAAATAATACCCCTGCTTTTTTCTTACAGGCGGTTATTTGGCTTTCGAGAATTGTTTTATGTGCTTATTAGACCATCTTCCTAGAATAGTAGTCAGCTCTGACTCAATGTCTCAATAATGATAAAAATAGGCGATCCTATCACTTGACGTGTTGTAAAGTGTGTCAGACACTGATTCACTATAAAGGTCTGTCTTTTACACGACTTAATGAGTGATGATTATTTTTTTTTCTAAAATAATTGCAATTGGACGATTAATATTAAAATCCCAACTGCACTTGCTGCTACCAAATATTATCGCCAAAGGTATAAAAAAAACACAAAACGTCTCAACTCTCATTGATTCAGTGAACTATATTTTCGACCCGCGCGGGTCGCAAGTGAGCGATCCATTCCACTTCCCGTGCCGAGTCGATCGCCTCCGATCCGATAGGCCGGCCCCACAAAGAGCAATTTAATCCAACAGTGATTGATCCCACCGATACATCACTAAAGGCGTTTTTCTATGAAAAATTGCCATAATCGACTTAAAAACTCATTAGAGACGAAGACAAAGAATCCACCGGCCGCCATTAGTCTAATTTGAGTTCCTCGATCGAGACGAACGAAATTCGTGATTACCGCTCCCTTTTTTGTGGTATTAAAAGGCATTTTGATATCTGTGGCCTTCGGTGGAACCACGGATTAGATGCAGTGTCCTTAATTATTGTTAATCCAAGTGTTGTGGATCACGAGTCACCTGATTTCACTTGAACTTGAAAAACAATAACAATCCTTTTTTTTTGTGTAGACTGTCTATATATCTGCCTATTTTCTGATATAATACCGCTTTGACAGACATTAATTAACTATGCCACTCGATATATTATAGTATAAAAGTGGTTACTTTACTACCACATCCTTATTAAATCTTCGAGTCTTTTTTACTGTCCTCAATGTATAAAACAAAAAAAATAAACAAGTGAATAACTTATATTTTTAATATCGCTACTATTTAAATGTAGATAAGTAGTATTTTCACATGCACCTACGTACCTGAGTCACATAAAAAAGGTTTAACCTTTTCGAAGAATAAACACGAGTCACAAATCAATTGCGTTCGATTCTAAAATCAAAAATTCAAATCTGTGAGACAAAGCGACACGTCGCCTAATGAGCCAATAACTCGCAAGACAATGGTGCACGTGGGCGTTCCGAATTCAAATTATCACAAAAGAATATTAATGCAACACTTATTCAAATAAACTACGATCCATATTCAGAAAATTATCTTGTCGCTTCATGTTGAATGACGGCGGCAAAGTATGATTTCTTTCTTTTTCTATTTTTGAATCAAAGTTTCTTCCTTTTTTTAACTGTACCATTGAATCCAACTATAAAGGGCTGCCTAGATGTCAATGCGTTGTATTCAGATTAGTTTTTTTAATTATATTAATATTATGTTTTTGAACATGCTTTATTACCACTTCCTGCTGTCAGCGCTAATGAATGTGACGCCTGACGTACTTTCGACATGTGCGTTTGTGTTCTGTATTCGACTGTACTTTTACACGTAGGTTTGTACGCATAGAATACTTTTAATTTGGTTTTCGAATTCAAATTTGATTGTAAAAAACAATTCGGTTCTGAATCCATTCATATTATACCGTATGTTAGATCGATTTGTCACAGGTCAGAGATTCGATTTTGTTTTGCTGCGATCGAAATTAATAGACACGAACCAAATAAAGCCAGTCAATTTCTTGAACAAGACTATCTGAGCATCATCCGAACCATCTCCCATTGACAGACGGCTCCTGCGCTACCCGCGCTATCAGAAATCTGAACGAACAATACGAAACGATATATTTGTGTTTTTGAACGAGTTCTGAACAATAAGAGAGCGCTCGCCCACGAACAGATGTTCACAAATTACGTATGGTAATATTGTCGTGTAAACTTGTAATCCTTCCGCTGGACCTCCGCGGCTCGCGTCGGCATAATCGATCGATTGTTCGATACTCAGCTACATCACTAGTGAGGGTCGGCCGTGGCGCATCACTAGTTCAAATTAGTGATGCGCCATGCACACAATTTATGTGATGCTACACGGATGTACCTAGTATTTTTGTGTTTTTATTCTTATTATTTTCTAATAGCTTTACTCATATTATTACGGGAGTTGAAATTTAAAAAGAGTTTTTTTCCAGCATACTTTCCAATACTTTCCATTGAGACGAAGAGTTGAATTGTAATGGTACAAGACAGAAAGAAAAATATAAATTACAAATTCCAATAGACACGGTCGCCTGTCAAATGAATCGAATACCATAACCGGAATGTTTGACGACACAAATGTCATTCCACGTTTTTATTAGACGTCATGACATTTTGGCGGGAACCGATATGAAAAGGCAGAAGCGTGGGTAGGTACAGTACAAACAGTATGGCTTAGTTAGCATTGTACCAATCATACGTAATCATAATCAACCACCCATCATCCATCGTCCAACATACGGAATAATCATAATGATTTGAGCTTGCCTAATTAAATTATGAGAATAAAAACAAATCAAGACCCTTTATTTTTTAATGTTTTAGCTTCGCACGATTTGTGTATTTAGCCAGTTTCAAATGTGTATTGACGTTTCAAGTAATTTGTTAAATATGTAGTCTAAATGTTGAATCCTAGTTAGTAAGTCAGTAAGGCTAGCCAAATTACAGTCAACGTCAAAATGGTGAATAATTTACTGAATCTTTCCCAAAGTTTTGGAAAGATCACGAAATTATCGTTTTTGGGTCTCTATCATTTGCTCACACTTGATTAAAATATCACATAATATTATGACAGCACGAATTATGACAATTTGTATAAAAAAAATTTAATAAAAAAATTAACATTTTGGGTTTCGCGCCAAAACTCCTAAAGAGGCGTTACTCCCAGTTCTGTGTACTGTCACAAATCAGGGTGACATTACTGGTAAATCATGTTTTATGAGTTTTCGCGCCAAACGCGGCACATTACCCCCTCCCACCCCTCCCCTACCACGTACCTACACTTGTAAAAAGTTAAATTGAGATAAATTTCGTTAACGCCTCTTTTATGTTATTGTTATAGATGTTTTAAAAAGTCCTTTAAAGGTCATGGAATTCGAGTCCAAATAAGACTTTAGACAGGTGATCATTATCGGTAACAACTAAACATCATCGCTTCCACTCCATCGCTATCAGCTTCGAAAATCAAACCGAAATGAACAAAGTAGAGCAAACTCTATCAAACAATACACCTAAGCTATCTAATTTCTAGAGCAACATTCATCCATAACGACTAAAAACCCCACACATTCGTACTAAATGACCTATTATTAGTCATAATCATAAATTTCCTGTCAATACAGCCGACTGTTATTCTCTGTCACACATTTTTATCAATAGAAACTGCGATATTTCGTTCGAAATTAGAATCAGTACAGTATCCGCTTCCGTTCGATATTCAAACGGTTGAATTAGGAGCGCGCTCCAAATGATAACGACTGCGGTTAGTGCGATTTGAAATTGGAATTGGATTTTTAAATGATTTGATCAAGTTGATGTTAGAATTGCTGACATAAAAGAAAATAGACTGACGAAGAAAAAAATAATGTGGAATTTAAACAAAATCTCCAACAAACTACTAAATCCTGTACCGTTATTACGTTCCTTATTTAATTCCCCAAATGTACGGAGCAAGGAAAAATCTGATTAGCTCCTATGATATATCGCTCAGGATTTCGCTTTAGTGCCTTAATTTGAATATTAGACGCGTTATTGAAAAGAAAACTTTGTGAACGGCCCTCTTTTAATGGTTATTGCGTCTTCCCTTGCTATCTGTTCCCGAACGGATATTATTAACGGTTCAGGTGTTTTTGAACGATATTTTTACGCCACTCTCATCATAAACTAATCGGTCATGAATCTTCTTAATGAAATAAAGAATGCTAATTCAAAACTATTATGCAATAATTAGGTAAAAAGTACTCAGTTATGTCTCCATTAAATGCCAAAAAAACTAGTTTAAAAATGTGAATAAATAGAAAATCCGTTACGAAAAATAAGCCTATTGGAAAATTCTAAATATGCCAACATTCAAATTGGAACGCATCGATCTCCCCACCAACGTAAGCAACCAGCCAGTCTCAAAGCGAATTTCATCCGTTCCTCATTCAAAATTTACGAAGTCAAACAATATCGTAGGCAATTCCGATGCGCGGTTTAATCCCAGCGAGCGCGCTTGGCGAACTCTCAATACACTTGAGCGCCATAAAAAATAATTTAAATTGCCCCGCTGTACTCGCGCAGTGTCTCGCTATCTTCGAACATTTGCATACTAAAATAATGCAGAAATCTATGCGAGAGTTGCGACGCAGCGAGCGCGGCTCCATTGTATCACGGGATTTATTACGATATTTGTGGGAGTTTCGCGTCTTGGCAGTGTTTGGTTGTTAATTTTATGTGTTTTGTTGTCTGCAATTGAAATAAAATTTTGGTATCGTAAGGAAGATGACACTTTTTTATCGACTAGATTGTGTGTAGTTGCATGTTATTTTAATGTATTTTTTTTATTTAATATTAATATGACATACCTAACCTAATACAAAAAAAATACCATTTGCACCTAAATGTAGATGTGGAAATTTTATTCGCTAGTTATTATGAGAAAGATGCCGATTAGTAAAGGGTGAATTAATTCATTTAATTAATTGAATGGACTTACAATAAAAAGTGTAATTTGAGAGTCATTCCGATCTGTATAGATAACGTAAACGCGCGCCAACATTAGACGCGTGGGGCAAAGAAATTTTATGTGTTATTTTTTTCTTGTTTTGAAATATGCGCGCCGTTAGGTTATTTATTGCCTCCATAGAGGTTATATTTCGGGAAGTAATGAGGTTTCGTTCGGAAAGGGCAATTTAACTGTGCGTAGATTGAGTCGTTAGAGGGAGAACTCATTGGTAACAGTTTACAAGGAAATTCTTTCGTTCCCCTTTTAAAAATTTTCCGAGAGCTTTCCCGCTCCGATCGCGCGCGACTTTGAGTTGTGGCTTTAAAAGTTACGCGTGATTCGGAACGCGCCGATAAATTACCGAACGATGACGTGGGTCGTAAAGGATTAACTGCTAAATAAAATGCGTAAGAACAAAGCATTGTGAGAAACCTGCAAATATTACAGAACCACGGGATTTTACTTTTACGAACAACGATAATTATGTTTTTAGGTTCTAATAAACGATTAGTCACCTTGATTGTTTCTTATCTTCGGTGATTGTGCAGTGACGTCACTAAGCCATCTACAAAGTTTAAGTCTTACATATTGAGGAACATTCTAGGAATACTGTATTATGACCTAATTAAAAAAACTGGTGGATTATTACTATACTAGCATTTGCCCGCGCCTTGTTCTGTTCGGACTTCAAGTACAAGTCTAATCGTGAAATGCTATTCTATGTCATTTTCCAAGGTCCAATCTATCTCTATAGGTACCCAAATTCATCATAGATTGTTTCAGCGGTTTAGACGTGACAAACAAACGGGCATGCTATCATATTTAATTATATATTAGTAGTGAATAGTATACAGGTTGTATAAACATTTTTTTTTGCCAATGAATTTTGTAACTTTTTATTTATTTGTATAGGTACATACATTTAACAATAATTATGTTCTTATAATAGAATCGAGGATAAAATTTTCGAATGCTAACGTACGCCAATCGGAGCGTTAAAGTGAATTTAAAGAGTAGTGCCCACTGCAGTGTGATGGAGTGGACAAGCTCAATTTACTATTACTGTATTATTCTCATGAATAAAATAATATACGAGGAGGGTAAATACTTTTTATTGTCGCATGAAAAATATTGAGACAATAAGAATTTAGTTAGTGTGTGTAATTTTATGGTATGTATAATGTTATAGTATCTACATTTTAAACAAAATATTAATAAAAAAGCCTGGAATCGCTCTAATCTATTTTTAACAACAAAATAGTTAAAAGTGGTTAATAATGGCCCCACTACGTTAGTATTACAAAACAAATGGACACGGTAGATAAAACAAAATAATTTTAAAATTCAGCATTCGGCCACAGACCAGCGGGCAGCGGCCGCCGGGGCCCCGATCTGATAATGAGTAATAAAACGCGTAATTCATAATTTTTATTTATATTAATTAAACACGGCGATAAGTGTACCGCGTCGGGGTCGACGGACGGTTTCGGAGCGGGCGCGGAGTGGGCGGAAGTGTGGAGAGGTGTGTGCACGCCTTAACTTTACTTTGTTCATATATTCATAAGGAATAAATATATTGTTACATTTAAGAATCATCATTTAAATATGTTTTAATAAATTGAATAAATATTTTATTTCCAAAAAAGTAAACAAAAATGTCTACAAAAAGTATTTGTTGTAAATATACACCCTATATAATAATGATAACTCCCTAGTTAGGTATTTTCCAATAGACTGATCTAAGTAGAAGGCACTATGCGAACTTCATTAAAATATCTATTGGGCGAACCCATTAGAGATTAGCCAAGTTCTCAGTCAAGAAATTGGAGCACAATCATAATTTCAAACTCGTTTTTTCTCATCGCAGCGAACTAACCGTACCAAAATGTATGGCTCCCAATTACTTTATCTAGATGCTTCCAAATTCAACCTGCGGTAATCCGGACAATGATCACGCTCATTCATTGGCCAAAACAATATAATTTCTCATAACAATTAAAGCGTTCAATTTTGAACATTACAGCAATAAACATTGAGCTCGCATCTGCTTGCGCGCGTGACGTATGATCGTAATGGTGATAATTAATTAAAAAAATATGTATTCACTAAAACATTTCCAAATTCTTTCGGAGTCAACGGATCGTGCATTGAACGTGTGAGCGTGCCTTTTAACGGCTATTGTTTTTTTTTAATGCCGTTCCGTTATGCCGAAATAATTATTTTCGGTAATTTGAACTTTTATTGATGGTCGGAAATTAAAAAATAGTTATGTTTCCTGGTAAAAGAGATGATTTCATTTAACTAATTTTTTTTCACGATCGATATTAGTTGGGGTTTTCATTTTGTATAAAATTAAAAGCTCCATCGTAAATAATTATAACTAACATACATTTTTAAGCAAACAATGTTGTTAACTTTAACAAACGAAACCCTAACATTAAAAAAACGTACATGGATAATTATTAACAAAATATTTTATTCAATATTTACGCAACAGTAAAACATTCAACCGTCCTGATTACTCATCAGTTACACCACAGTGCCGGCAAAAATACTTCTATAACCTTAATTAGAGTGTCCTTCATTCGATTGTTTAGAATACAATTTCATTATGACGAATAATAGTCGACTATTACCCGCTTATTATTCGAAATGAATCATCCAATATTTCCATCTATTTTAATTTTCTAACGGGAAACGTTAAATTCTCTTTTCCTGTACGTGGGAGGTCAAAAGAAAGAAGTATTTTTGACGAACACGATAATTCTTATTATAGATCCAGTATTTGCGTATTCGAAATAATCTCCGCGGAGTTTTATTGCGGCTGTCACCTTCACACGGCAACTAGGTGATTTTTTTATTATTTTCAAAACTTGTTACAATTATAAAATCGTAAGTAATTATAATTCCATGTGAATCGATCTCGCGTTACCGATATTCAAATCGAGCTCGACGAGTTTAAAAGAGTTTAATCAAGCGTAGAAATAATAAATCTGATGATCGACCCCAAAGGACACGAACTTTCTCACAAAAAACCAGTCCGAGACGTTATCTGGCGTTTTAATATGCAAATAATTGTATCAACCGACGACCCCGAACCCCGACCCGCGAGTAGGTCAATAAATTAAAAATCGAAATACAAATACACATAACCAGTTCTGATAACCCCTTTCGATTGTTCTATGATTTATACGTATCGATCTGCATATGCTAATGTCGGGTTCGTATAAAAATAATTATTATAATTACAGCCGAGGACGTTCCGAACTCCGTCTACTTAATATGCGAATAATAAATTAGTGTTTCCTTATTTTCTTGAGCCGTTTTCTCACGAAAGGGGTTGATCGATCGAGTCGAGTGTGCTAATTAAGTCGCCTTCAATCCGAATAATTACAATAATTATTATTCAGCGAAAATATTTTTCTTCCGATTGAGGGAATCATATCCGGCAATAATATTGCGCTGTTGTGTTATTTAAATATTCCAATCATAACAATTTATCATGCCTAAAAAGCATCTTAAAATTCTAATGTCATTTTTCTCGACCGATTATGTCAAAGCGACAATGCGTTCGAAATATTCGAATACCGAAACGGCATTACTAATGCACATGCGATTATAAAACGCATTTCCGTAGTAGGTACGCATCTCTCACAAAGAAATCGTATCTATGTAGCATTGACATCTGGAGTCTGGCTCGAGGGTGAACTTTGAGGTTTAACCCTAATCTGTCGAGCACAAAGAGGTTCGCATTATTTCTCGAACCTGTTCCGCCGATTGATAGGTACGTTCCGATTTTAAATGTCTCCCAACAATGGCGCAAGATGCATGCCTCATATTAGCATACGTTTTCTTTGGCTATGCAAATGATCGGATACTATTTTTGTGGAGCGATAGTATGGGAACGGTCGGAAGCCGGCTGTATGTTAATGAGGAGATAACGCGCGAGATGCTCGCGTTTATCTGACGCAGTCAGTTGCTCGCGCGCTTTTGATGTGTCAACGTCACGAGTGGCGCGAAACGAAAGCGATGCGGCTCGAGTTTCGACAGTAAAGCGGACACTAATCGATCGGCGTTCAAAATTTCATATTTGGATTTGGAATTTGCAAAATATTCGAGTTTCAAACCGAATATGAGATTTTGAATTTGGAACTCGGATATTGCAATAATTAATTATTTCATTTTATTTTAAATCTTGGACGATAAGTTAGTCAAATAAATACGTTATTTTTGCAGGTGCGGATAGTGTCGGGAAATTGTAAAAATAACTTATTTTGTTTCGGTGTAAATAAAATCAGTGCCTATGAATGAACGATATTGTGATAAATTGAACTTTCTCTATGTGGAAATTATGAAAATTCGTAATTTCTACCATGAGGTAAGTAGAACTACGGGATTTTTTTATGTGTGCTATATTATTTTGTTTTTTTAGCATTGGTTACATTTAAGAAAATAAACAGTAGTATAGTTTGATTAAATCGAAATGAAACATAATTCTTACTAACTAGATTTAAAAGGGTCTAACTCGCGCACAAACTAAATTATGTAGGTACCTCGATGTCGAATTTTTATGTTTTCTGTTCGCGATAATTCTTATTTAGGATGCATCATTTTTTATCGAACAATATTTTTTTTGTTAATATACTTTTTATCAATGGGGACGTTGGGGCTATACCGAAACAAGTATTTATGAAACCATACAGTCTAATAAAAAGTCGTCGATACAATATTACAAAGGTCTACCTACAGTGTTACAAATCCTGTAAGTACATTAAACAAGGCGGGCGTGTATTCTGATCACAAAGTTGAGATTTAACCCTGTTGGGAACTCTTCGCTGC
Source organism: Hylaea fasciaria (assembly GCA_905147375.1). Lineage (NCBI taxonomy): Eukaryota > Metazoa > Arthropoda > Insecta > Lepidoptera > Geometridae > Hylaea > Hylaea fasciaria. Next base: position 641,221 of record LR990213.1, on the reverse strand, counting down.
TAATGAAAAGAGAATCTATAATGGACGCGAACCGAACAACGTACGAAACTGAGATACGGCAGTTTGTTCTGGAGCGGTCGATCGTCGGTGGTTTTGTTAGTACTGGTATAAATATCCGTTTGAAATCGAATTTTTGTTTAAGCAATGAGTGTTTTAGTCCTAATTGTTAATCAAAAAGCAACGCAGTGATTAGCGAACAATGAAACTAATATTTTAATTAATTTTGTCAATTATTATTTCAATATAATAGATATTATAATAAGTAGGTAAAATAATAATGACAGTAGTAAGTATAATTACCACTATATACCATTAAGTATAACTGTTTTATGCATGCATGAAAAGTAAAATACATTTATTTATCAAATGATAACTTAAAAAAAAAAACAATAATGTACCTACCTACTTATTTAAAATTACTTCTATTATGTACCTAATCTACGGTAATAAAAAATAATGTAAGTATTTTAATATACCTACCAAACAGAAAAAAAAAAAAAAACATTTTAAAGTAGTGACACAAACTGCCGCATCCACCGGCTCGTGCACCTGGCCCGATGTCCCCACATCTCCAGTAATTAAGAGGAGCGAAAATTAGCGACACCGACGAAAGACGAGTCTGTTTTTCTTTTAGCGGACGACATGCGGGCCGGGGCTGCCATAATGGACTGCATTTTCTCCTTTACTAGTGCTGTAATTAAAATGTAGCCTCTATCCGTCTTACCACAAAAGTTTAGACCAGAATTAAACATTTTTCTAAAAATTCGCTCCACAATATCGACGACTATCACTCGCGTTTTGTTACTCAATCGAGGCATTACTATTTATTTTAATTGTGAAAAGTTATATTTACAAAAAGCGAGGGTTAGACGTCGTTTGTGGAGAAAATATTTAGACACATCTGTTCAACTGTAGTTTAAATCTTTTGTGGTAAGAGTGTAGGGGTTTATATGGGTTTGGAAAAGTGGGGGGTTTATTTGTACCTATATTTACATAGGAAGGCCAACTGTCAGAAGTACCTATCACCGGCATGTATGCAGGGGCTCATGTCAAGTGGACGAAGCCAAAGAGTTGCGTCGTAAGAAAAAAAATGGTTTCGGCGCAGTATGCCCAGCTCTCCAAATGCTCGACTCTACATTAGACCAATTCCCATAATCCTTTCTGAGATCATACAAAATGTGCTTACATACGATCGGCAAATATCGGTCGCCGCTCGAAGGACCACAGCCTTGGCGTGCGGACGGTACGCATTAAAATTGATCAACACATAACGACGTTATCCACATAATGCCGACCCTTCTCAGCGGTCACTTCGACAGCGGCCGGCAACCTTTTCCAAAATTTCCTACCACCCCTAATTTTCAACCCACTTTTTACGTCAATGTTTTTCTATAGAACACCCCCAGTATAAGTGAATGATGGGGATATCAAAACATCGCCCTTATCAAACGTACCGGCCTCGGGTCCAAGTTTTTAGGGGAAAGGATTAGGGAGGACGCTGGACCTTTTGAGGTTCCTCTGATGTGGTGGCGGTGGGGGTGATGGACCAGGGGATGCAGCTGGTGGATCGTCAGGTATCTGAGCATTTCGCATATTAATAAGTAAGGAGCCAAGGCAAGCAAGGTCTCAGGTCATCCGGAGTGGCTTCAAAGCAATCCCAATGATACTGAAAATTTTCCGCGTATCCTGGCAGTTCGATTGAAACCTCGCAGTTCCATCTTAATGTACCAAAAACGTCCATTATACCTACGGGAAAAAAAAATAACAAAATATGTTTACTTACCTGAAAACAACAACAGAGTATTTAGATTTTGCAACTTTTCAGTTAGCCAAGCGGCCTGAAGTATCTTGTACTTATCATCATTACATCCACAGTTCACAGTTTTGGAAAAATAGCATACAGTTCCTCTTATATCCATTACAATTGAAAGCATCCTACCTTAAAAAACACTTAGGCGTGTAGATTTAAGAATAATACCCGCAAATAATTTCATCCTGCTACTTCAAAGATGTTCGAAAATACAATTACCTATCATTAATATCTACATTCTTCACATACAAATACAGCCATCTTTCCCTTCGGGGTAGGCAGAGACATCTTTCCACACAGCTACGATTCTGGCACCTCATTCGCTTCCATAATAACTAATATCAAAAATATCACCCGAGACGCGGCGTCCGGAGCGAAACCCCTTCCCCGTCCTAATTATTCACTCCTGCTCGTAAGTAAAAACCCATAATGACCGCTCCGAAATTTTCGCCACTCATATTAATTCCTTAATATTGATGTACACGGGCGGGGTGACCGGGGGCCGGCCGCCCCGGGGAGGCAGATAACGCGGGAGACATAAAACGTAGGAGATCGCTAATTCATCATAAGTTAAAGGGGTTTTTATGTACGGAACCTCGCCGCTTTGTACCGAGCGCAAAAAACGTGCGATGCGATATCGCACTGAAATTAGCTTCAAAGGCTAAGCGGACCTGATATTAATTAACGTAAAGGTTTAGTACACCTGCCGATATTTGATCAAAGGAGGTTCTTATTTTTCTCTTAGGTTTGATCACGTTGAAGGGAAGTGAATCTGATTTTGGAAAGCAATGTTTTCGTTGTCTTTGATTTTTACAATAGGGGTTTATGTAGGTTTGAAAACGAATACAACTGAAACAAGCCAGTGTTATTTTGCAATGCGGTGATATTACACTTATTCGTTCATCTTTATTACCGTAGAATGCTGTGTTATTGAAATCTTATTTAGGATGACAAAGGTATTGGATACTATTAGCCTTCTTAATTTAGACTTTTAGAATTTTATGGTGTGAGTTTCAGCTGCATCCGTAAATTAACTGAACAATAAACATTTATACTATGCCAAAAACTATTCAAATTGTACTAAGTGACGAGAATTTTACTAAGCACGTTGTGTAATATTTAGGGTTGTCACCAAATATTTTTACAAAGAGAGAAGGAAAGAGAGCGAATATTAGTTTTCTTATCGTATCCGGACAAAACTTGCCAAATTAATCTGTCTTAAACATGAAACAGCAATAAAATGACTTCAAAGTTAATCCGCCTATAATCCTATGACATTAATTGTTTTAAAGGCAAATCCTTTATAACTAGATCAATATACTTTAATGGAATTATCATTTTGTTTGCCCCGTGGGAGGGCAGGGATCGATCGGATTAAAAGTGAAGTTTTCGACGAAATATAATTCATTTGTAAACGAATTTCGTCGAGATTCGACGTCGATACGTAACGGGTGTCGTCGAAACTCCTTGGCAACTTTTAAGTGATTCACAAGCGTTTAAAAGGACTTGGGTGTACATTTGCTGTTAAATGCTCAGGTAGGTACAGGAATTTATGTAATATTAAACCTTGGGCGTCATAAGGTTGGAGACGCGAAAGACCCAGATAGAGATGTCGTGACAATTTGTAATTATCTAATGACATGGCAAAAGTTTAATCCCTTGATCGAAAAAGTACTCAATCGAAAACTTGACTAATGCATGACGTAGGTATAGTAGGGGTGCCACACATCCCTTAAAGTTAAATCAATTAGGGCCCGTTTTAAAATCGTCCACGAGGGCGGAGGGCGTAGAAAAACTTCTAACGAATGTCCACGGAACCCTTTTTAATCAATTAATTACTCAATCCCAACACATTGTTCCGTTTCATTGTACTCTATACGTCTTTATTTTGCTATGCTTAGACTATGTTTTAGAAATCTACAAGCATTTTGATTAAACTGTAGCCTTTTTGGTAAATCTAGATTTGTTTAGATATAATTCAAAATACTTACAAGATTACCATTACATTTTTTCGTAGCAGTAGGTACCTACCATAAAGCCGGGTCTTAAAGCATTTATTCGAGAACGTAGACGAACAAAGAATATAATTAAAACTATTAAAAAATATAACTACCATAATTTAATTTCAATTTTATTGATATAAAAATATAACTGAACGAAGTCGCAGCTAATAAATAACATAATTACTTTTTTATTTTTTATTGACAAGACTGTGTACGTTGCAACACGATTTCCTGGTACCAACACAAAGAACACAATACCATTCTATTCTGGTGCGACGCGACGAGTGACTGCGGCCGACCATTCGATCCCAATTAGAATCGAATCGCCGCTAAATGAGATGCGAATCGATGACAACCCTAGTCGTTTTTGTGGTTTGCTAGTGACGGGACTTAAAAATACAAAATAATACGTCACTTTTTAACTCTACTATGCTAGGGTTTTTTTATGATTCAGATTTTGTTTCCTTTATCCAAGTAACAAAGTACAAAACTATTTTAATTGAGAATAATCTATCGTTTACTTCAGTTTTTTAACGCATCAAATGTTGAAATTATTTTAAGGTAGGGATTTATTATTTAATTTAATAATATTATGTCATAATATTATGAATATGATGGTCAGTTATTTTTTTATAAATTAAGTTATAATCCCAACCCATGATTAAATACAGACGTATAATAAATAACCAATTAGCAATAATTAGAAATTAGCGAAAGCGCTCCCAAAAAGTCTATCGCAAATATTGTCGGGCGACAGACAAGTTGGCAACTTGGCAAACTCTCGCAACTTGCGCAAAACTTCGACGAAACTTCGACGAAACTCGATGAGCTACAAATAGGCATCGGAATTAAGTTTCTGTCGGTTTTCTGCGGGCCTTTTAATTATTTCTTCTGTAACCCTTCAGGTGGGACGTTCGACGGCCCCTTGCACTCTCACTTTTGATTTTGTTCGGAATTCGACTGATAGGCACTTATAAGTTGTAATTATGTTTGCCAAAAGGCCCGTCGATTCTTTTGAGTCGCGGTAAAAAGTCGAAATTTCTTGTTCGACAACTTTGGATTAGTACTTTATTTGAATTTGTTAACGGTTGTAGAATTTGACTAATCGATGGTACAAGATAGCAGAAATGCGACTACAAATAACAATAGTTGCTTTCTCTAATTCAATCAACTTGGCATTTGATTTTACACAATCTATAACTTGCAGAGTACATAGATAAAATGACAAAACTGTTAGGTATCACATAAACGAGTATAATTTATATAAGATTATATTTGTAACTTCAAACAAGATTTAACTGATTAAAATGTGAATAAAATAATTGTACGATCAAATAAGAAAAACGTACACAATAAAAACATAGTACATTACATTTTATTTATCTTAACAGATTCAATAGTACTTTACTATCGAATAAGATTTAAAACTACACGATAAAAAAAAAATACTTTTTCTATCTAACTCATCAGTACATTAAGCCCATCCCTACAGAGCTAGGAACCCGAGCGCGCCGCCAACACGCAAAAACGAAGCAACCGACCCGATGGCAAGCGTCCAAGCTACCGGCGCGCGCGCAATCAATGGATCCATTAACCATTCACGGCACATCACTATCGATCGCTTGCACTTCTCCATTTGACACTAGTTGTTCATATTTTGTGAAAAGGGAAATATTTTTTGATAAATTGTTCTATTTAAAACTAATTCATAATTATGTTTAACTAACAGCTGTTAATAACTCGAAAAATGCATTATTGTATTTATAGTATTTTAAATAATTAATAGCTAAGACTGCAGTCGGGCTCAATTGCAACAGCTAGGCAGATTTTTTCTGGGTGGTACTTAGGTGACAGAACTGTTAAGAGTACAAGTGGCGCGTACCATCATCATCATCATCATCTTCAGCCTGAAGACGTCCACAGCTGAACATAGGCCTCCCCCTTAGACCGCCACACCGAACGACAATTTGCCACTTGCATCCACCGGTTGCCTGCGACTCTTGTGATGTCGTCGGCGCATCTAGTGGGAGGCCTACCTACACTGCGTCTTCCAGTCCGTGGTCGCCACTCTAGAACCTTTCTTCCCCATCGGTTGTCAGTTCTACGAGCGATGTGGCCTGCCCATTGCCACTTCAGCGTACAAACCCAAACACAGGCACGTCAAACATCATGATGTGCTCGAATTAAACATACACTACAATACGAGTATAAAGTCGATTTTGCTATAACATAAGTAGCAAAGCAACCAAACCGTTATCCGAATATAACACTAAAAAGACCGAAGCGCCTCGTAGCACGCTGTAACAACAGTGTAAGCAATCGATCGCATCGATACATTTATAGAATCGATACGGATCACCGAAGCGACGATCTGGATCGTGATCTATGCTCCGCCATTCGAATTTAAACCGACTCGATTGGTAATTGCAATAAATCTCGCTAATGTTTCCATAATGTCATGAGGTGGTGAAAATAGTGTCCGACGTACCTACTGCGGCTAATAATAATTAATCTATCACTGCATTCGATTGTGTTCGGTTATAGTAAATCGAAAGAGTGTTAGTGGAATGACGAGAATCGGAGATGTGACGTTGTTTTTCCCCGCACTTCTGTTTCTTGGCCGAGGGAACGTAGCGAGCGGAGGTATCCATTGTAAGAGTGGTGAATTTTTTTTCGCCCGGATGTTTGTATGTACTCGTATGTTTGTCCCGAGCTATACAGGTCGCATTTCTCAACCGATTTTGACAAGATTTGGTGTACGAATTGTTTGATTTTTAGCGCTTTTTTTGTCGTCTTTTGAACAAACACAGTCAAAGTTGAGACTGAAAAATGCATGAGATTAAAAAAAGAAACCCAAATTAAAATCTTGAAGTAACGAGTCGATTCTGAGGCCATTACACTAAGAATTGGTCGTAACTCACCGGTTCTAGCACGGGATCAAGATAAACCCATCCGGCATGGATCGAGAGAACAGAATTACTAATAGGAGAGTGCTTGTCCACTAACAAGACTATGTGAAACAACTCCTTCGCATAGATTGTCTCGAAATTGGACCGTAGCAAAATCTGCAAATTTATCTTGGAAATCTAAAGAAAGTTGTATGGTAAAAATTCTATTCGCAACGCTCTAAAGATTACTTTTATATTTCGTTATCTTATTTTATGTATAATACATCAAATTATGTATACTTACGAATTTTATAGTAGGTAAGTATGTAAAGTATTGAACTATTTTCTTTATGAATTAGGGAAGAAAAATAAAATAAAAATTTATCAACAAGCTCAAAAACCCTGGCCATTAGTGACACAAAATAACCTAGTAAATGCTTTGTACTCGGTTACTCCACGCCTATAGTTGTTTGCGACAGTTCTATCAAACGCATCTCAAATAACTGTACTGCTACAATGGTAGATACCATCTAAATGAGTTTAGTTAAATATTGTTTAAATGCGAGCTTTAAACGTAATCATAGACTGGGTGAGAGTACCGTTCGGTTTTTGGATGCGTTGTAGAAATGCGATGAAACTAGTTGCTTTTTAATTATTTTGATTTTGAACTAGTTGGGGGTTTAATTTGTTTTGATTTCTGGTATGTACTGGTAAAGATTGAAATTAGAAAGTTTTGGGATAGAATAAAATTTGGTTATTGTAAATTGTTAGTTCTATTTCTAAAAGGTTCTAATAAGATAATTATAACTCAAACAGTTGATTTGTAACGAGCTCCAACTACTCGTAAGTCTATTGATAAAACCATTTTACCTAAGTTAATAAAATTGTTAACAAACATGTTTTATAGTTCAAATAAGTCTGATGTTTTATCATTTTTTAACGTGTTTTATAGCTCAAATATACATCTGAAATATACAGTTTAATTTCCGAAACACTTCTGATAAAAATCGATAACAAAAAAATCACGAATAGCTATCACTTCAATGTAGAATTTTCGAAACTTTTCAGCTCCATTTCAATAAACTAACCTACTATACAGATAAACGTAACACATAAAATTACACAATTTTCCATAATATTACAAACATTTACAACACCATACAACTTCTAAAAGTAAAGGGGTGCACCCATCAATCCACCATCAAAATTTTCCAATAACCTCCCCCACCTCGACTGATACATCTAATAAACGTGTAAAATATTGTCAGTCGGTTTGTTCTTCACGCTTGCCGTGATAAAAGCGGCGGAGGTACTAGTAATAATGCTTCCCCTTTGTACTTTGGGGCAAAGAATAGGTAAATACAGAAGGCCACGCATCCTGCATAATGTGAAATCTTTGATTTCAACTATTCAACGGTCCAATCGACACACCGAGATGAAAAAAAAAGTTAATAAAGATTTTGAAATAGAAGTATTTATATCCATTATTTTTTTAGTACTTCTTCACCTTTTAAGGGCTTTGCTACAATGTGAAATTAAACGTAGGCGTTTTGCACTACTCAGTTTCTCATCAAGTGTAGGCAATAAAAATGTGGCTCACAACGAACTGCCACTTCTACGCAACCTCCTCTTTGACCCCACTCTAAAGCACTGGCTCATTGTGAACATCATAGAAGATAAAAGCCAGCTAATAACGCCCAATAAAGCCTTCATATGGCCTTTATTGAGCCGAACCGATTCGGCGGAAACGCCCGAGCGTGGCCGATCGCATGCGAGTGCTTTTTGATCTGTGGAGTAATTAATAAGTTTTAATACAATTAAGAAATTAATAGGAATTGAGGAAGTCGGTATGGCGTTAATTTTTCTATATAATAAAAATAGCAAGTGTTTTTTTTGTACTGGCAAAACTACCTGCAGGGCAAAAAATTCTACAACTAGCAACACAGTCTAACATAATAAATATTATCCTATGTAAGTATATATAAAAACGTATATTGTCTTATTTTTTAATAAAAATTGTACTCAGCGTGATATTTCGGGTAATGGGGCGTATCACACTATAATATCCTGTTCACCCCGCAGGGCGAATCGGCACTCTTTTTGAATGGGTTCTTTCGCAACACATTCCTTTTGCGATGCGCACCGACCAAGTTACTCATACTGTGGCGGTTTCGCACCGCAACCAAAATTAAATAAATATGGCGTTCCAAAATGGATAATTCAAATTCTATCAAATAATACATACTAAACTAAAATTTTCATTATCACTATCTAAACCTCACATACACGCCCACAGGTGCAAGTATCGACTAACTCAATATTTGCATTAATGTCGCGACACACGGAGTAAGTTAAAATTTAGTTCCGATTCCCCCGGGCGACTCGCACCGTACCTCGAATAAAGCTCTTACACTAGTTTGTACGGCTTCTTCTTTCAATAATATTGATTTATTTTGCACAACTAATATTTTTTTTTAATTATAAAAGTTTTGTGGAGGTATTTGTTTAATATTTTGAAATAATGCCGATCTAGATCTAGTCGATCGATTGACAATCTGTGGTTATATAGTGCAAAAACGGATTATCTTTTTTGACATTCTTTATTGCCACGTTTGTTACCACAGAGCCAATTTAATAAAAATTTTAGCTAATCAAAGCAAGTTCTATTTTCAAAGACATCTACTCGTAGTTTGTTTTGTTTCTTAATTTCATCGTAGGATCAACGCATCGTTTCACGCAGCCTGTCAAATTATTATTTTATTTTTGATCTCGTCCACATTCGATATTTCAAATCCCCAACGGATCAACACATCATTTGACACAAGCTATCAAAACGGTTCTATTTTCAAACTCGTCAACGTTCGATTTTTCATTCCAACATATTTTTTCAGTAGGCTGTCGAAACGCGTTTCCTTTGCCTCGTCTACAAAATAAAGTTCGAAAATAAAACTCTTGGAAGGTAATTCGATGCTGGGAGCAAATTAAAGCTGACATTGAGAGATTAAGTGCCAGCTGAGTGTGTTCTATTGGAGATAGGCAACCGTGCTTTTTTAATATACAACAATTTGTAATTTGATTAGTCGTCTTATTGGATGGACTTGAAAATGGCGCCCATCACATTGGTCGCCTTTATTTCTTTTTCATTAATATTACCTGCCAGCGTGTCCATAAAAAAACTGTAAAACTGTTACGCACTTATGAACGAAACGTTGACGTTCCCGATGCAAACACGATAGTTGTCATGGAATTTCAAAGAAATTCCGAAATAAAAATCTGTAGCATATTGACGCACCAGTTAGAGCCCCAAAACGGAGCAGGACCACAGAGTAACAAACAGTGCAGAGCAAACATTCTAATCGAATACAAAGAACTGTATTGATACAACATTTAGGAAACAAAACGGGCCAAAGTCAGGTAGCCGCCACACGGCCAACGTTGGACAAACATCGGCCAACGCTAACCCAACTTCGATCGCCAAACTAAATAATCAAATTCGGAACAAAGTACGATTGACAAATACGAAAATGCGGCGTCTATCGGCAGGTACCGAAGTACCGACTTGATCATTATTAGATATTGAATTTTCCCAACTTTGGACTCATCCCGCTCTAATTTACTAATGAATCCGAGTGGCGCTGCTATTACCCCCTCGCCCCTTCCCCCTCGGGGGGTAAAAAGGGGTAAGAACGCGGGTATTTCGTCTTTTATACGTGTAGCGATAATCCGATTGGCGACTCGGGCGTTCCACATTTGAATTTTCGTGTGTTTTCGTTAATTCTCGTGTTGGATGATTTTGGGAATAGAACGACTTTGTGAGATTACAGACGAGCTTAGGGGTTAAGTTGAATTCCTTGTTTTTTGTTTCTAGTAACACTTGTTTTTCTTTAATTTGGAAATTGGTTTGGTTTTCTAGCAGAAAATCATTTTGAAAGTAAATTGTATTATTGTTAAGTTTGGGAAGATATATGAGACTTTGATTTGTAATTAGACATTTTTCCATTTGCCCTGTCTGTCCAGTGTAAAGTCTGCATATTTTTGAAGTTTATTTACCGATCCAATGTCCTCTCCCGTGTCTTGTCTGACCATTGTGAGGATAATTCGTGTATTGATTCAAAGGAAGGGCCCGGAGGGTAGCGAGGCGGTTATTGGGGATGAAATAATGGTGTCTCTATGGAAAGAACATAATAATACTATTTTTTAAAGCGAAACTAAAAAACTTTTAAAAACTCTTATAAAATTTACATCATTCTAAATTGTATAGTGTTCTAAAATTGAGTATTCTAATCATTAGCATTACTTTTATAATGAGACTGTTATTTAACAATATATGACCACAATGTTAGATTATACAGCTCTTAAAATGACAAATCAACGAAACAACATAAACCCAATAATAGTAACCAAAAAACCCCCCAAATTAGCTCACATTCAATCCAAACACATAATATTTAGTATCATTACTTTTTTAAAAGTATCCAAGACCTTCATAAACTTGTGAATGTATTCGATTTGGTTGTGGATTTATCACGCAAAATCCATTGCAACAAGACTAACGAAGCTCTGCCTATACTAAGCGACATTTTTCCTTTAAGCAGACGTTAAATTAAGAACATTAGCAGACCGGGCTGTGGCGGGTTTATATCGGTCTGTTGAGCAACACAAATTGTTTAGGGCGCCAGACCAACGAAGAGCCGGTAGGCGAACTTTTCGATAACGAACTGGATCGATTCGATTCGATAACTCGTATTGAAACTTCAGGACAATTGAAATGCCAATTCGATTTGGAAATCAGTAAATGTTGTGTGTGCGAACGATATCAGAACCGAATTAATCGATAACTGAACTATCGATGGCTTTTGAATAGTCTAACAGAAATCTCTACGCTTTACTAATATGCTTAATTTTGCACTGCATTGGTTCTAAACTGTCATGCTCAGTAATATCGCTGGTAACAGTGCCCTTCAAACCAGAACACAGTAATGATTGCACACTACTGCTTGGTGGATGAATATCTGTCAGAGTAGTACCTCAGGCAGACTCTTGTCGAAGAGATCTCAATCGCTGTTAAATCGCGTCAGTTCACTTCTCAATTTACAAAATCCATTAGCCAATCGATTAACACGCCCGAAACAACTCTATTGACAGCTGACCCTCCCGAAAAAACAAGTCTGCCCAGCCAAGGCGGGCGGCCTTTATCATATTTATTTTATTTCAATTCGGTACGAATTTAATCCTTTTCCATTAATTAGTGACCGCTCCCGTATAATGCGGGGCAAGGGGGCGGGGGGTCGCCGGACCCTCGCGAGTGCGGTAATTTTTCTTTGGCGGCCACGCAGGGTTGTGCAAGGTTTGGTGCAAGTTAGAGGAGGCAAGAATGAAAGCGTTTAAAAAAAAACTTGTCAAAAAGCACGGGTCAAGAAGGTGCTAAGTATTCAATGTTGTTCCAAAGATTCAAACTTTCGGTCCTGCACTAATGACTTAATTTTGCATGTTATGTGCGGTTCCTCCTTCGTCCCTTCGCTTCGAAGGACAAGTTAAGCATGTCAGAAGCCCCTGAGTGACTTGACATACTCTGACGCTGGAACTCTACCAACAAACAACAAGACGTATACTCATGACAGTAAAGAAGTATTTCTTAGATGTAGATTGTGGATGTATTATGTTGAAGACTGAATGGAGATTAGGCGATAGTTGTACAGTAATTGTTAAAGCTGTCAAATACTCGGAGGAAGTAGTCGAAGCACTGTAAATGCAAATTAACCTTTTCCATTCGCCAACGAACCGTTCACAAGCGTTCGTAGCAACAAACCAAGCGACCGTCACGACGTTACAACACCCGAATTCTAACTGTTCAAAAATCGTAAAGCCGAAATTTTAATTAGAAATAATGACCAATTAATATGATGCATGAGCACGGATCAGATAACTGTTGAATTTCAATGAGATATAAACTCGAAAAAATGGTTAAAATGGTTTATAAAACAATAAAGTTGGTAATTTTGTGAGAGTTCGGCGTGGTTCTCCGCGCGGCGGGTCTCCACTGCGCATTAGGTTTTTTCATCAATTTGATATTGTTTTTGGAAAGTTTTCGGTAATTAGGGTGTAACTAGATACAGTTTTTACGGTTTGAACACGTACGTCCATCCAAGCAATTCTTGTGCGATAAATAATTGGCTTTCTCGAGAACGGGCAAGCAACAACGAAAATTTGATGCGAGATTTTCGGATCTAGAAATTGATTTGGATGTCATATTCAGATGAGTAAAATTTCACGATCGATTGTAGTATGGTGCTACGAGCGACTACAAATCGATTGTACTACGGCGACTAATCTTACAAGTGGATAATTCCAACAATGACTTACATTCGTTACAGCTGTGTCCACAGAAAATCGATTCCATAATCTTAATCGGTACTATTCCAATTCTAGGTCATCGAAGTACCTACGTGATGTCTCATTTACCGTTTCGACTAACTCATTAAAAAGATACCTTGTCTCAGATACACTGAGTAAATATACTTTGACTCATCTATTCTTCAAAGCGTGCCAATTTTTTCATGTCAACGTCCACGAACAAAATATTACACGTATCTCTCGGTTTCATAAAATATAAAGTGGTTTTTCATAATAAAATCCTGTAATTTTGACAGGAATTGACTGCTGACATTGAGTTTAATTTTTGGAGGAATTTCAATGATGATCTGTAGAGGTGAGACTGATATACGAGTAAAGCTGGTACAGTCAGGCGCATTAGTACATTTAAATACATAGTACATATTAAGTACATAATAGTTCATTTCAATGCTGTATATTTTCAAAGTAAAGACTAACATACAACTGTACATAATTAAATAGATACAATAATAATGTAGGTAGGTATTTTATTCTTATAATTAATATTATTAGAGATGTTTGTGATGGCAAATAGGTTTTTTCATGTGCGTCATATTTTAATTAATATATGTTGATCTCTGCTGAACTGTTTTACAGTAATTGCATAATGGTCGTCGTAATCATTTAGACGTAATAATTAGAGTATATTTTTTATTAATTATTGTTGATATTCATCATTGTTAAAATGAACCAAAAGTTGCAGAACTCCAATGTACCACACAACAATAGCAATAACAAAGTTCACAAAGATTTTTGTTTCAAACTCAACACAAAAATTGACCTTGCCAAATCTCAGCAGAATTTTCCATTGTCCCCAAATAACTTTGAATTTATTAAATAAAACAATTGATTGATTAATTTTGTTTGAAAGAGAAATTAATACAAGTTCTGGGATTGGAAGCTGGCATTGTCCAGGGAGCTTTTGTCAAGTCTGAACGAGTTCGATTTGTTTGTGCTTTCTTTGATTCCCTTTGAATGGCAGTCCTCGATTTGATGTGGATATATAACATATTATTTAAAATAATTCGTATGGGTTTCTACGATTCAGATTTTTTCATTAATTCACTGTAGTTTCACATATTACATTATCCTTACCTTCATTGTAGATGTTATTATTATTCAATCCCGCGTACACTTGGGCATTATGCAATTAGAATTATATTGATATTGGAGTTGCGACGTTTAGTATCGAATACGAAATATCGATTTGAATTGCTTCAAAAATAAAGCGAATGATCCGCTTCTGTGCTAAGCCCTGTGTCTTTTCTCATCTTATTTCTTAATAGACAAAATGTTCTATTATATCACAAGTAAAAAGAAGTTGCATTATCTAAACAAGAGTTGTCAAATATCTTCAATCCTGCATCAGCTCCACCAGCTTTCTAACCAGAACTTAGAAACGCCAATTCATCCACATTATAATCGCATAATAATAACCCATCCGAAACTCAAACATGGCTAATTGTTCCAAAATAGAGACCATTTCCGGCCAACATTTCTCAATTCATAATCATTCAATGATTCATTACAGACATTGCCGTTATAATAACTATGTGAGAGCCGAAATAAGTAACAATTATTCGAGTTACAATTACTTTAAAGTTAACATTGCACAAACAGTGCCTACTGCTAGGTTGATGGTTCCGATAGATAATTCTTTGTTTCGTTCAGAAAGTTGGTGGTTAATGGTTTAATTGTAGCATTGGCGGTGATTTCGGAATTCGGTTACAGTTTAGTGTATTCGGGCGAGGTATCTGGGAGTGGTTCAGTTTGCTTGGAAATAACTCTTTAGTCATCTGTGACGCAGGTTATTGTTCTAGAAGGTGATTTAGTCCGGGGTCTCGTTAATTCTATTAGTTTAATAAAATAATTTAATTGTTTCGATAGTTCTACTAATAACGTTCTGTAGTTGTTTGGAATATTTGCATGGTAAAACTACCCGTTCACAGCCTCCCGCGATACAGGATTGCCCTAGTACTACGGGCCAACTAGTAACTCGATGTGTAACCTGTCTATGGTAGATAAATGATTTTGTATTTTATAGTTTTAATTGTGATTGTAATGAGAACTGTCGTCAAAATTTTGGTGAGTTTCACTATCATTTTGTAATATTAAAGCGGGTATGACTTCAAATTTACAGTGTCGACAAACACGATAAACGTTTCGACCGTTTACGCTGCGAGAAAAATAACGTTACGATATGTTTTAAAAATAAGAACTGTACTTTTTTTTAAAACCTTGTTAGTTGTTTTGAATTTTTCTGGTAACATTTTACGTTTTGTCATTTTAAACAGTCTTGACTTATGGACTCATGAAACTGTCAGATTTCGTTAAGGAGTGAATTTGTAAAGGCGTCACGAGGGAAGTATAACAGAAACTAATAGACCACCTTTATTAGATTTAGAAGGTCTAATAGTGCTAGTAGATCGATTACGTTAATCTAAGGTTCGATCTCTGAACTATTTTTCTCCGTTTGTGATTCTGTAATCTTAATTGCCTCATCGTAATAGCTCTGATCTTTAAAGTACCAAATCTTTGTTTCACTTGCCCTCAAATATATCAGTGTCTTTCTCATGTTGGACTTTCCACAACTTTCACACATTAAAACCTTATACTGTCGCAGCTACCATTACAATTGCAATTATAAAAATATTTTCATCGTTCAAACTGTATTCGGCCATTTTGGATAAATACATATTTTTTTCTGTAACAGTTCACACGTCTGATAAATATTCTAGATTTAATTGAATGGGCAACATTCTTTTTAATGAGCATATAATGCTACTTTCAAATTGTTCTCTACTTTCTAGTTGTAAACATTATTTCGACCGAAACTTAGTTTTTTTTTAATGTCTAACGCTTTTTATTGTCATAAATTTTATTGAACAACAAGATTACTGTTAGAGGCAGAAAACTCATTCGCGTTGAATGAAGAAAGCGTGTTTTATACATTACTTTAATGGGTATTCGTTGTAAGGGTTCCACAAGGTACAGTCTTTGGTCCGGAACTGTTCTTTATCTTTCGAAATGAACTGGACAAGATGGCTGTTTTAGGAGTTTTATTATTCTACCAAGTAGTAGTGTGCCACGGTCTCGGGCATTGTGGATCGTCACAGAAGTATTTGTGTCCAGTTCTTTTGACACTTGACCAAACCATCTTTTCCTTCCACCTTTCCTGTCACCATTACTCTCTCCAGGAGGGCTTCCGAGCAATGTGCCCAAAGTATTACAACACTCTGTATGCAGATGCTCGAGTTTCTGTGCGTTGTTCTGAGCTCCTTCAGTATGACGTGAGGAGTGAGGAGTATGGAGACATTAGTGCAGTCCAAGGAAGATGCATCATGCGTCGCCATCAGATTTATTATTATTAGTAAAATCAAAAACAACAATCGTTTCAACTGATTTCCTAACGAAACTCACATTAGCGTCAATAAAAGGCAGTTTAGTGAGTACCTACCTAAGGTCATCATAAGCGAAGTAAAGATTTGTCATCCTGGTTACGTAATAACTGGTGATAGTCAATTGAGCGTGATTGATCGCCGCTTTATTGTCTATGATTCACATGACGGTCAGGTTTAGGAATACGTCGCCCTTGTCTATTGATTGCTCTTTGAGAACGTTGGAAACTCTATAGCTACGTTTAAGTGCAATACATACTCTTTGGTATCGTTAAACTCTTTGGTGCTACCGAAAGAGTCGCCGAATCTAAAGAGTTTTGTAATAAGGAAGAATTCTATCCCAAATACATTTTACTAATAGGTTTAAAGGAAAACCAATTTTAGATTTATACCTTGTGTTTGTAGAGTGTTCTATATTTGTAGATTCTAAAAAATCTACCACTAATACATAACTCGGAAAGTGTTTATTGCAATAGAAAACGATGCACACGAATTTAATTATAATAAGAGAGTTTTGTCCCACTGACCTTTGCACATGGTGGAAGCTCAATTAAAATGTAACGTAAAACATCACAAAACCAACAAAAACAAACGAGCACGGACATCAATAGCCGTCAAGCTCGATATCCCAGACGTCAACGATAGTTTTTTACCAAACGACAATCTATTTTCACGTCAAAAGATATCCTATTTTCGGGACAGCAGAATTCAAAGTCACGAGATACGGACACGATGCCAATCAGTTAATAACGCCTAATAATAAACTTTCAAAGGCTTCGACCGAATTCACTAATGAATCGTTGTAATGAGTCGTAGTGCGTGCAAGCGGCTCACGCCTCTGTGCGTAGATAGCATCGTCTATCGTAAGGGCGGGTTATAATGAGAGAGATGCGGCTGCGATTTTAGTATGCATCGATGGGATGCTTTTAAAATATATTTTAGTGACTATATTCTACATTGGAAATGAAAAATATCATCAGTGAAATCCCATGTGGATGGATAAATAGCGCTGAAATAATATAAGTTGTAGTTTTTTTAATTCATTGTATTTATGTATAACGTTTAGCCTGACTATTTTTAATGCCGTTAACGTTTGACATTTGTCCGCGATTGACACTTGATTACGAAACCATAAATGTATTTAATAATAAATATCATTGAAATAAAAAAAATATGTAAATTAGAAATTTAGAACACAACAAGTAATCCTGACGAACCTGACTGAAGAAAACCTGAGAGTAAGCGCAACACCGGCTATATAAATAAAAAATATGGAAAAGACGCAGCGACAAATCCCGCGTATGTGAAATCGCCCCATCAGACGTAACGCACATATTCCGTACGCACATAGCAACTTAGTTTTGCGATGAAAATCAGCGATTGGATTTATTACCGTTTCTTAATTACGATCGCGCTCATTCGACGGCTTTCAGTGGTATTTAACATTTTATCTGTTAACTGATAGATAAATACTAGAATTTATTGTTAGTAATCACCTAGGCTGTCTCTCTATATCCATGCTCATTATACTGGCAATAAAATTAATTGAAGTGTTTAGTGCACAATCGGTACCGATTCTATATGCATCGACGATTGGTAAATAGATTTCATTAGTGTTACAGTGCCTTTGCAATCTTATATCTGAATCTACACATGAAAAATATCTACTGAACACTGTAAAATTGATTCGGATGACTTGTTGAGAATATGTGAAACTTATACCTACTTATATCTTTTATTGCAATTGCCAGAATCAGCCCCTTATGGGCCAAAATAAGGAAAACTTTTTTTTGTTCTTTTTTTTAATGTTAAGTACACAAGGACCACAATAATAATTAAACTCCAATAAGTGCTTCAACCACCGAAATCCCGCCGATTCGTCCCAATAGCCCCGGCACATCCGCCGATGAGCTCGCCGATTGCGTCGAATGGCCGCTCGTATGAATGCCCAGGAAGCGCCCACAAAGCCCACTTGTGGGAACTGATAATTAGATTAAAACTATGGAAAATAGCGCGATGTGATGCGAAACCGATGGCGGAAGCCTGTTGTTGTTTGTTTTAGTTTAATTAATAGGTGGTTCTGCGGGAACGCCCTCGATTTGTGACTAGTTTCCCATTTGACAACGTATTTTGTAGTTTTAGAACTTGCTAATTTGACGAAACTTAGTGTTAGGGCGAGACGGTGAAAATAAATGCATATGCGGTGAAAGTCATTGCAATGCTAGTGAAAACGACTAAAATAATGCAAGTTAATTTCTGTGCATAGCACTAGGTACAGTCAGCGACAATAGCCGTTGACCATCTGTTGACCTTGTCCAAATCTCCTCTTAAAGCTACATTAATGTTTTCCCATAGATAGATGCATTTCATTTTTAGAGCCCCGTGTCATGTCATCGTGTATCGCACGGACTTCAAGTACAGTTATTTATTAACTAATACACTTCAGCTAATGAAATAAATTACAGCAATTAAAGTTATTTCGTTGATTAACAGTTGATTTCGATTAGCGGAATATTATTCCTCCGGGGCGAATATAACGAGTAAACATAATGTACGTTCGTCGAAACAAATTACGAGAGTGTTGTATTAATTGAGTCGATATATAATGTAGTTACGTAATTATAGAAGGTACTTAGAGGTTTGAAGTCTTTTTGGACTAGATAATTTGCGACAAACAAAATTGTGTTCTACACTCAGCTCAATTTGGTCAAAATGTCGCACAAAAATCCATACTCGTCTCACTTTTATGTGTTTTGTACAAAATTAATATTTACTAACGTTTACTCGTGACGATGACAGCTTATCCGGGATCAAAAGTTGCCTACTTGTTCCAGGGCTTAAACTATTTATAAAATTGTTTCAAGACCCGTGCAGCCTTTACCCATGGAAAGGAAGTTGTCGCGTTTTTTTATATTTAGCGGCTTTTTTAGTATGAAATGTTGCGTTTGACCAAATCTCAAATGATGTAAAGTGACACCGCAGTCTACAATTTGCACGCTTACCTAGAAGTAACATATTCACTTGTGACTTGACTACTCCCCGGTTATCATAATATGAATAGAAATATCACAACCTTCTTAGTCGCTTTCTCTCATTGTCCCCCGTAGAGTTTCTTGGTGCTGTCTTCTCTAACGGATGTCTTTCGACACTGGTAGAGTCACAAAGTTTCCTTTTCCTGTCCGAGTTTTTTTTTTCTTTTATGGTTCTACTAGAATGGAACAAAAAGTAGCCTATGTGTTAATCCAGGGTGTTGGCTATCTCCATAAAAAAATTCATCAAAATCGGTCCCGCCGTTTGATCGTGAAGAACTAACAAACACATAAACACACCAACTTTCGCATTTATACTATTAATAAGATTTGTTAATTAGATTGAGGTGTTTGATTTTGACCTTGACTTTGTTCCAGAGAGCCACATTGGCCGAAAAAGAAGTGACGACTCTCAAAGAGCAACTCGCCACCACGAGTCCGACCCCCCTCCAAGCGACCATCCCCAAGACCAATGGCAGCCTCATAGACCAGGCCACGGAGACCAGCCTCTACAGTCCAGGGATCAAGGAGGACAAGTTTGATGAAATCAAGATGGAGATGGCGGCTTCAGCCAGGAGTAATAGCAACTCTTGCCGGAGCAGCCCGGTGCAGGGCGCCGGGCTGGAGACTGAGCTGGCTTCTAAGGAGAAAGAGGTGAGTTGAGGATATGGAGGTTTCTTAGCGAGCAGGGCATTCATGTGATGGTAAGCGCCACAGGGAACACGATTCTGCGCTGTATTGCTGACGCTCGTCAACCAGAGACATTGGTTCTAAAGTGTCACATGTAAGTGCCCTAATTGCTCACTACTGCATGGTGGAATATTTGGCAAAAATGTGGCACTTTTTTAACGGACTCTTGCACGAGGCCTTGCTCTACCAAACATCTATCTACCAATCATAGAAAATCACTACACATACTACTTAATTATCGCAATCACACACAATCATGGAGTCAACCCTTCTTGTCCATAAACCATAGTCCGACTGCGTCGTGGTCGTAAACCGATATATTTATTTAGTACAAGGATTACCGTTCGTCCGATGTCGATCAATCATCCCATTGTACGTATCCTGCCCGCACTAGTGATGCGCCGGACCGATAGCGAGTCGATAGGTATCGATAGATCGCGTGTGAGAACTGTCGATAGCTAAATCAAAACGTAGTTATGGTTGTGATATAACATTTTGCAAACCCTAAACCGGTATTTATCGTAAGCTTAAAAACAGGATCGATAGGTTGCTGATATATTTTTTAGAAAGATTGCCGAAAGCAAGTTTAAAATACGCGAGTATATCAACTACCCAATATTATTTGTTCAAATCAATAATGCGCCAGTTAGACCCATTTTTGCCTACTAAATATAGATGATACTTAACTATTTCATCGCTTCTCTAGCCCATATCGGTATTCGATACCCCACCACTAGATCTATCCTGTCAAATCCAATTGAACAGTGCGGGGGCACGCGTAATTGATTTACTGATCGTACATTACATCGATACGATACGCGATGTGGATGAGTCGCGACTCAAGGTTGCTGCATCCTTTAGCTTGGCTATTTGACTCTTGACCTTTGTGATATAACTTTGGGGGAATGGTGATGGAAGAAATTGGAGCAGTGTCATCCTTAATGGCAGCTTCTTCAACTGTAGCGTCCATCTTTAGCCCAATGCTTCCACATTTTATCTGATGTCTTTACTAGAATCCTAAATTAGAAAGCCTAGTTGAATATTTGTGCGATCTCTTGGCTTCTAGTCTAGGTGCATCAAGGTGCTTGTTCTAGTGGTTCTATGGTGGTTCTAGGTGCTTCTTACTCCTATCAAAGACTGAAATTTTGAGGTATCATTAAACATTTTGGAGTTCAAATTCTTTCAAGAGATCTGCTCGATTAAAAACGTTTTTGGTATTCCATTTTTTGTGGTTTAATAATGAAAAAGGGAGATTGTATGGTAACAAGACTCATGTTAGTGGACATTGAGATTTAGTCCATAATGTGATATACAAGTAACATTAACGAACAAACAAATCCGTAAACGTAGCTATTGCTTGCAAGAAGGTTTATGGTAAATTTACCCAGTAACATACAGTAATATAAACATGAAAACACAAGCCAAATAGCGAATCCGTGCGAGCTATCACAAAAGCAACGAGTATCTTTAAAGCAGCAAACTTACAAAGTATCAAGCCCGTTTCAATTTAATCAGCATCTTTTCAGCTTGTCCAAAAAGTACCAAAAGGCATACAGAAGTGCATCGGTAGTATATAGCACTACAAACAAACAGACAGAAGCCTGAAAGAATCGCCCTCGGTTGAAGAGTTCTCCGCATCAAAACGGGCAGTCTGGTTTCAAAGACTGCAGATAGCTGCAGTATAGAAAGGCAGCAGTAGCACCACTTGACCAAAGCAAATACTAAGTATAGTTTATACTTCAGCCTATTTTAAAAGAAAGGCTCCAGAAATGGTCAAAATTGTAATATGATTTATAGGGAGTGTAAGGTTTTGCGCATTTCCATGTGATTATGCAATAATCTTCTAACGAAGAACAAGACACAGTGGGATAAGTAGGGCTCAGTGTCTCCAAGCCAAGGTTTCCACTTTTCTTTGTCCAACGAAACTTCTTGCCACTAAAGCTAGCATAAGAACAAGGCATAATTATTGACCTTGTTTTTGTTTCCAGTAAGTTTTTGAGACACAAGCTATAAATTAAGTTAGAACTGCTTATCATATTTATCACGAAAAAAAGTAGCTAGTGCAAAAAGTCTTAACGGTTGTATTTCTGGTTCAATGGAGGCAGCCCATACTGCTCCCAGCTGTAAAACGAGATAAGTCTAGTAACGAGTAGGCTTTCAAATGCACCCATTCAAGTCAAAATCATTAGTCCATTGAATCGCCGAATTTTAAGAGCCCCAAACGTACTCTACCTTTGTCAGGGACGACTCTACAGAGACTCTACATTTCGCTGAGAGCTAAATACAGACCGAACGATAATTAAATTGGATGCTGAATGAAATTGTTTCAAATGCAAGAGTAAATACTCTGACGGGAAGTAGAGGTTTATTATTTTAATTTTGTGAATTGTTCTGGTTAAAGGGTGCGTTGTCCCCTTCAAATATGTTTTGATGGTAAACGCCACACCTCTAAGCTCAGTATATAACAGATTCGAGAAACACTAGTTCAATCCTAATCTCCAATAGATAAGAAATAACAGTTTTCCTTTTTGGATCTAACTAAGTATTTCTAATTCGTGTCACTCAGGAGTTTCGATGGCTACCTTCAAATAAGCTGTCAAATCAGGTCACTGTCACCATAATATTGTATCAGAAACTCAATTGAACAACTGAAACTGGGTTGAAATTGGCTTCCACGATTTCAAACATCCATCCATAGTAGCATAGTGTTCTCGTTATATAAAAGCTTGTAATTCGTAAGAAATTCAGGTATTTCTTCACAGCATTTCCAGTTTTTTTTCTTTCTTAATTAACATTAGCTTGCCATCAGTCGGCTGCCTATTCTAATTAGTCGGGCCAAGACTGGATGTCTCTGACAGGTGACAAGATACGTGTTTTAAAGTGAACAGTCTTGTATGAGTTGTAGGTATATACTTGTGTGCAAGGATCTTTAACTAACATATGGTTTGTGCTGGTCTAACGCTTTGCAAGTCATTGGCATGAAGGTAGAAACCTCTGCTGACCAATGACTGAACTGTAGATTTTGATAGGCTTCAAATCAACAATCGAATTAAGGCGATCTTGCTATGTCCTACTTGATGCCTAATTTGTTTCTCTAGCATACTTCCGGTGGAATAAAAAAAAACATATTTTTACGTAATCTTTTTTTTATCTAGCGTCCATTCCACGGCCACGGCTAGGCGGCTTGGCGCGGCCTAGCATGAATCACCCGGTTGTATGTCGAACAAATTGACTTTTGATGTTTGCAACTTGGATTGTTCATTGCGAAAGCTTGTTCTTAGTATTTCTGTTAGGTATGTAATTGTCAAGCATGTTCAAAAGGTCAAAGGCATTTAGGTGTTGTGTCTGTGCACTCAGATTAAGGCGTACTTTCAAAGCCTATAAAGTCCATAATTAGTCATCATCATCATCAGCCGTCCACTGCTGAACATAGGCCTCCCCCTTAGACCGCCACACCGAACGACAATTTGCCACTTGCATCCACCGGTTGCCTGCGACTCTTTTGATGTCGTCGGCGCATCTAGATCTAGTGGGAGGCCTACCTACGCTGCGACTTCCAGTCCGCGGTCGCCACTCTAGAACCTTTCTTACCCATTATGTCAATGAGATTCGTGCGAAGTTTAAACGGACCTTCATTGAGCTGCTTATTTTGCATGAGCATGCGCCTTAATAAGAACTTTAGTTAGGTATTTAGATTAGTGTTTGAATACAACCTTGCTTATTGTTTTATAACTCCCGGTTTTTGAATCACTAGTTAGCTTTGACCAACAGATAAGTCTATTGTGTCTCTATCTGGTACTAAAGAAATGACAAAGACATCAATACACTTCTTCGTAAAAAAAAATAATGTTAAGTACAGATTCAGAAACCGGGCATTAATCAAGAGTGACAAACACTCAAGATTGAGACTGGCTCCACTATGCGACATCGCATTCGTTATCAAATTATTCGATTCCGTTTTAGTAATATTCGATAAATTGTTATAATTACGGTTCACTGACAATGTGTCGTATAGTAGCCAAACGCCAGTCATTATCAATATACAGTTCCTTAGTCAGCTGTAGTTAAACTATCCAAACTACCACTTAAAACCAATAACCACTATCTCAACCGAGAACCCATTGACGCCCACCAATCGATCAATCAATATTATCGATATAGTCAATTAATCGTAACTCGGCGCGGGCGCAACACTAATTGAGAGCGATGGTTCAGTATAGGGCAGAAGTTAAGGTTACGCGATTACTGAAAATTTGGAATTCACTGGATAATAATCGGACCTAATCTTTAAAATATTGCCTAAATTTTATGACAAAATCCTATTCTTTGGGTCGCAGATGATTAATTAAATATCAAATACTTACTGTCTGAAATAACCTAGTGACAAAATATCTACGAACTTTTACCGTCGAAAATGGAAAAGGAATGGCGTTACACTTTTATTATCGACAACCTCTGTAGCGTAGTGGGTAAGCTATGCGTAACGTGAGTTCCGGGGTTCGATTCCCGCTAAGATTTCTGCGAACCACAGGTACCTATTCTCTGTAGATGCTTGTGGAGTTCCCTAGATAGAGTAAAAGTATCTGTTCTATAAAAGTAAACAAAACTGGCTCTAAAGAACAAGTCTTAAACTGAGCTTAGTGCTAAGATTGGGTACTGCCAACTGCGGGAGCAGTGACGATGCATCCATCCCATTCCGTACCCTGATCCAATGATCATGCCTGATCGTCATAGCACAGTCGCCGCCCACAGCATCCTGCTGCGGATCGACCGGATTGAGGACTCAAGAGTTTGATGTCATCCATCTATTAGGTGGACGATCTCGATGGCACTGACTCGGTTAGGTCACGATAGAATGGAGATAAACCATTTGCGGCGCGGTTTCGCTCGCGTGGGTGATAGCTGAAACTATGTGTTGTTATATATAGCAACTTTACTTGTAGTACCTGAATATGCGCTTGTCGGTCGCTTAAACTATTTCATGACGTTCTAGTAGGTACTCGTAGGTGTATACATAAATATTTGAACTAACCACCTGACAACACGAATTAACCTGATGTTCATATGAGACAACTCTGAATCTACCTCTGCAAATTAAAAATAACTGTCCAATTCGAATTAGAAATATGAAATGTGATAAATAGGAGAAAATACAATCGAATGTAACTTATTTTTAAAATCGATCAAAAACAGATAAAACAGCCCACATTATGCTGTATCGTCTTTCCCCACAATCCTCCCTCTGTCGAACTTCTTCGCAGATAAAGGCAGCCTAGTTGTCCGTAAGTTTCGTAACGAACGCCCTTGTATAGTGTCAAACAATTTCAAAGAAATTTCGATGTTCATTTCCCGCTCGACTCGAGCCTTCGAGCTTTAAAGTTGTAGAAAACGGCAATGGTCAGTGTGTGCTGCGGTTCCATCGGGGTTGTGAACAATTCGGAAAATGCGCACCTTTGCTTTTATGTTAATGCAAATTGCGTGCGAGCATCCACTGCCTCTTAACAAAACCAGGGGGGGTATCCTGCCTGTCACTACACGTACACAAGTTAGTTTCCACTAATTCCTGGATAACATAGGACAATTGTATCCCATCACTTGCATAATATTTTTTTAAGTTAAGCTGTTCCTGTGAGATAAAGGCACCGTAAGTGAAACCTCGGGCGCAGCTTTACTTGTAACTATGTTTATGCTAACGTTACTTCCCTATGACAGCTGTGAGTGTTGCCCGTACAATGTTTCAAATGTTATTTAAGAGCCGATTTTTCCTTAATTTATTGGCGTGAGGACAAAACACCAAGAAGCCGTAGCAACTGAAAGCAACACAAAGTTCCATCAAAAGGGTTAAACGTCGTGTTCCCCCATTGTTCCGCGGTACTACCAAAGAAACGGTTTTTTCACTCAATAGCCGAAACCCCCTGAAAACTTATTAACTGTATTGAGAGGACAAACTTTCTGAATGGTCTGCGTTTTTGTACAGTTTTTTTTTGCTTTTTTAATTGAGTTGGCGAAGGGTTGACGTTTGATGTTATTCCTACAGCCGATAAACGATCCCGAACTTTCCTGATTAGGTGTTCCCAGAATCGGTTTTTGATTCCGTAAGTAAGTTTTCGGCTAACTTTTCGCCCTTTCTCTTACTCTTTCGACCTCTTTCGTAACGTTTCTATAAATCAATTATGACCGAGCTATAGATTGATATTGATGTGTATTTAATTGATTTACTTTGATTGATGATGATCGCTTTAATGCACAGTCGTCAGGATGCTTTGTCTAGCGCTTTGTTTCTGTTGTAATATTTTTAGTCCGTTTGTAGGTGTGGATAAGCAGTAAATCCTAACATTTTACGTTCGTAATTAAAGAAACAGTGGAATATTATTTATAACTCGCGTCAGAACACCTGCCATTTGTAATGGCCGCCGCACCTGACTTAGAAATAATGTAAACATCATATAAATCCGACACAGCGACGTCATAAAAATACCGAAAACATTCATTTAGTATCGGAACGGGTGCTTTTATTTTATTTCAAAAAGCAATAATAGTGTAACGTAAATCATAAACGGCTTTCTTTTTGAAGCGATAAACCGTCACTTTCATCTGCCGCACATAGATGGCGCTGCCTGCAAACCGTGGCTGTAAATTATACTTTAATGTCACTCGAGCGCGAGACATGAAAGAGTGATGACGCTATTTTGGTACATACCAAAACGAAAACACTCGAAATTAGTTTATGACGTCTGTCTGTCGTTCGATTTATTTTAATTTTGTTATTTTTGGGGCGAGCGCACGTTGATCTTATTAAGTCTCTCGGACGTCGTAAAATCGTGGTTCGACAGTGAATTATATTCGAGCGAGTTGACTAATGATGTTAGGAAGGAATATCGTCCAATTTAGAACGTATTGACATTAATCGATGGTAACGGTGCTGCGCATGAGTCGATGATAAATCCTCGGCGACAATAAGAACTATAATCCTGCGCGACAATAAGCTCCAGTAGGAGCGTCGTGTCGCGTCGTATTGTCGCGCGACCGGTTGCCCGATAATTTATGTCTCGTGCCGCGTTGCCAAAACGCATTAGCGTGACGTCGTAAAGAAGGCTAATATACCCATCGATTGATTTACAATATGAGATTTTGTACTCTGTGACGCTGCAAATAGAACATAGTCGGAAAGGTCAGAGGGTCGCGGCATTGGCATGCGACGTTAAGCACCGGTTAGTACCGCTGCGACTAATCTGATGTATATTTACGTCGAGCCTAACGAGAACAAAATGATAGGAGCATAGCTCATCGCCAACATTGTATTGTGCAGTCCGCAGACGCCGCCGATATGTGTTCACACATAACTGATGCGAACAGACAGCAAATCAGACGTCACGACCTTTACACAACGATTTCCAACGCAGTCAATCAAAGAGAAAGCATCAAATAAGAAATGTCGACAAGAGAAGCAATCAGATGCCCCATCAAACTCGACCAACCTATCATCTTGTCAGAAATCGGCACGCACGATAATTTAATAACAAAAAAGAAGATAGAGCAACATTAGGAAAAAAGGACGGAAATAGACTTTAAGTACACGACGGTAAGGCGGCGCATGGAGCGTAATTATGGCCCAAACACGCGAACCGACATGAAAGCAAATGTCAAACTCACATATTTATTTCCAAGTATTGAACGCTGGAGCGGCTTCTCGGAATACCGCGTAAACATCATCGTGTCGATGATGAAAGCGATCTGTTTCTTTGTACTCGATGCTGATTAGTCTAATTTTGTCCCAAAAAAATATGGATATGTAATTTGGTTTGTCACGGCAACGCGGTGGCGTGACCGCGTGACGCAACGTCGATAATGACGAGGAAGCGGGCGGCGGGACGGAGATGTTTCTTTAATAACCTCGTAATTAAGTAAAACGAAGACGGTTCCCGTTCACTCCGGTTTATTTACACGCAACGCGCGTCGATATTCAGGAGCCGACTTGATAGATTCATAGCAGCGAACATCAAAGACGAACCATTAATCATAACACACATCAATCGCCGGTGAAACAGTTCTGTTTTTATTGTAAATCAGTATTAAAAAGCGACAGCGCAAGCGCATGAATCAAAAGCGCGCCTCGAGACGTCGACGTATGCGATAAATTCGTGAAATGTAAATAAAAAAGAGTAGCGGTCCGATTAGACCACCCTGCGGTACACCTGTTGAATCTATTAGCGTTTCCCGCGAGACGGACGTTTCAGCGCAGAAAGTAGATACTATCGGGTGAGCGGTTTTGTTAAGAAAATGAAGTGTCATATATTATGTCAGAGTACGCGATGCGAACAGAAAAATGGTAGCGATCACTTCAGTCGATGCCGCCCTCGGGCCCAGATAGCGGATCAAACGGATGGCTCTCCGCGCAAATTGTGCGTGGAATACATTTTTAAATCGCCGTAGGTGAAGTGAGACTAATGAAAACTATACTTCTGCGAAGTGATATTTATGTATGTCCGTATGTACGGCGTCTGGCTTCTATCGCTTTACGATCGTCAACAGTTACATATTTAATGTTCGATGTTTATCAACATATCTTTCTTATGCAGGTTTAGTGGCGCGATAAATTATTTATCTTCAAAAGACTCGCTTATTTTCGAACTTTTGTTACTTGCGCGAGCGACTTTCGGCTTCAGGGCTGACGTCATTGCCGTTATTAAGTAAACTGCCAGTATGAAGATCATAAATTTGAAGATAGCGAGAGACTTTGTTAAGAACATCGACAGAGATGCGAACTCGATTAGAGTATTGGGTGACATCACTTTGTGTACTCTGGGTAGTCACAGTCGAGGTTGCGGTTTGTTCATCTGAGTCACGCTGAAAATCTCTGAAACTGTGACGCATTGTCAATGTAAAACCTTTGTTGATTTAAGTGTTTGGTAAATCTTCACTTCGATAATAGTACTCGTTCAACACTCGAGTTTCTTAAAGCCAAACAACATTCGCATCGATTACTGTTTGTACTTAAGTAATAAAGTTCCCTGAAATCTGTTTGTGTGTTCAAAGCTTACTTATTTTCTTAAAAGCTCTTTGTGTCGAAAGTATATCGCGTTAATACGACACATCTGGTTCGACTATATTATTTTCGGTGCATCTGCTTTGAAATGTCATATTGAAGGAAAGCGATGATACTCGGTTACAGATTCAAGTTTATCGACTCGGAATATGCACTCTGCTGCATTACGATAAAGATTCTCACAATGCTTGTGATTTGTCATCTTTTTGATTATTTCAGTGATTCAGAGATCACGTACGAATGAATCGAATGGTATGAAAGACAGTTTTATTAGAGTCACGAGAATAAGTAATTATCTGCATTGAAATCTATTATGTTTGCTCTACTTGTGCTGGTTGGAGATAAAATGCTGGTTGGCGTCATTTATTTTAGACTACATTAATTCTTTGATAATAAAAATTGTCATCTCGCTCATCAAACACTGTAAATTGTATTGAGGATATGACCTACTTGAAAAAACTCACGTATACTTGTTTTTATTAGCGATTCCTACATTGTTTATAGGTAATAATGTTATTTTACAAATTGTATTTTTCTCTGTAATGGTTCCTGAGTCTAATAAATCACGAAAAGTTTTTAATAGGCTGTAACCACTTCACTGATGTTCCGGTGAAAGTATAGCATACCTAATATAGATTTCAGCAAGTCTTACAATCTCCTAGAGATGATAATAATTATATACAAACCTAAATTAATTAAAGCAACTAGTAGGTAACAACAAAATTTCAAGATCATTTAAAAAAAATTGCGTGACTTCATATCACGCTTAAGTCCACTCACAATCGATACAGCCGACACAAAAAGGCGACAAAAGAAGAAGACAATAAAAAGTAAACTCTTGAACCATTTCCAATCATAACTTAATGACCATAATGAGAGGCTGTCACGTTCAAACACTACTAGATATTAACAGCACTGTTTGATCAGATAATGTTTATTTATGTATGTATGTGCCAGTAATGACTTCGATCTGGCGAGACCAGCTCATCAATATTAATCACCAATTACAATGCCGTCTCTGCTGATTAGTTCTCTGTTAGATTCAGTTTTAATTCGATTAATTTCTTGTAGCTTCTGGTGCGCACTGTTACATAATAATTATATGCACTTTTTGAAGTGTAACGTGTCATGGTTTTTATCCAATTTCCTAATTAGTCTTGTATAGGATTGAGATTCGATATAAGCAATAAGCATGCCTTTGTTTTTTTTTTCGAAATGATCATTAGGTTTGTCGGTTACTTAGCAGTAAATTTGGTATTGTTTTTAAGACTGCTTAAATGAATGTTCCAAGGAATGTATATTTTGTAATTTATAATGAGATAGTCTTCTTTATCTTTAGTTGTTTCCGGTCTCGCACTGACTCGTCGCGTCTCATCGCGAATACCTACAAACGATAAACAATAATATAATATTACGAGATGTTACAAAGCAAGCAATAAGTATCAAAATAGCTAGAATCGATAGCGTAAACAATTAACAGACCCAAATTAATGAAACGGAAGCCATCTCTACATACATCAATTACTCAGAATTCGTACGCAACAATACTGTCCTTAATGGATGTATGTAAGAACAGATAGGGCTCTATTCCTATAATATGTCACAAATCATCACACAAAGTTTATAATGAATTGACATTCACCACACGTGGTTCTCGGTAAACGCCGACATGTGTTCCCGAACGCCACGAACCAAATTGAACCTTATGGGTTGACACTAAAATCCAAACAGTTTTAAGCACACGCTATATTGGGAGCAGATATCGGAAATTGATGCTTATTCGATGAAGAATTGAGTATGGATTTGAATGTGGATGAAGCAAGCGCCGTGGTAGATGTACCAATAAGTGTTGGTAATCTTAGCAAGCTGTTTGTTACTGGTATTGACGGTGATTGCGAATGTATTGACGTTCTAATTGCAAGTTTTTACAACTTAAAAGCGCAACAAAATAGTGTTGTGTAAGCTTACTAAATAAGATAAATTTAAGGTAACAATAAGACGGACCTATTGACACTAATTGTAAATTCAAAATTCGCATAACTTTTCTTTTTTTTTCTACATCTAACACAACTTTTTTCACAAACTTCATCCCTCCGTCCAACGAAATGCAATTATGAAGTGTCCAAACCACTCCGACTATTGTCTTCATTGAAATTAATGCAAGAATCAATCAATTTAAACTTTCCATCCCCTATTTCATCCCCCTCATTTCAAGAGACAATGGGAAAATGGTTATTAATATTCCGTTGTAAAAAAACAACCCTGGCAACAATAGGTGTTGTTAATTTACTCATTAAGATTCGTGGGGGTGCGCGGGAGGGTGGAATTACATCGACATTCTGAAATTAATATTGATAGTTCAATGTCTCTTTACGATAATAGATGTATATTCGTACACTTGAAAACGTTACTAATATACTAGGTGATGCCTTATCCTATGCCTAGTTTTAGACAAATCAAAAACTTCTTTAATACGTAAACAACATAACCTAGTATCGAACTGATATAAACTTAAATCTCTTCGTAATAGAAATTAAATTCTATCGTCACAAACAGCTTTGATGTCCTATAACTCGGCTCATTCATTAGAAACTGTCTTAAAAACAGATCATAGTTCTCATCGGACATTTAGTAGCTGCATCAATCAGGTGCGCCTTATAGTGTCTCCTATCGCAGTTTACCAGTTACCAGTGCATCATCACCGTTCAAGTCCCATGGAACTGGGGCGCCATAACGAGCGAAAGTTCCAAGAATTCGCTGGTGATGGTAGTCTTTGGCCTAAAATCTCTGAACCAGGGAGTCCAGTGTGCTAGCTATTGAAGCGCACCGTAGAACCTTACAACATTGCCTTTGCAGTACAACTTTGCCAAAACCCGAAATATAAACAAAAGTTGTCGTGGTAAATTTAGTTTATAAGATAGCAACAGTTTTGAGTGTTTGGGTAAATCTCAGACATATTTAAGGCAATACAAGCTATTAGTTCTGTTCCTAACTTCGCTGAATTTCCTGACAGCGGCCATCAAAGTAGGGGTAGTCGAAGGTGGTGTCAATTCCGTGTCGCAGATTTTACCGTGCTATTCCCAAAATACTTGTTTCAGATGAGTCAAGTTGCATGTGCTTAAAAACGCTTTATTGGCGATGAGTTTAATTCCTTATTCTGTGCTGTAGGTCGCTTTATTACGAAGAAATTTAACTGGGCAAAGTAGTGAGACATTCCGCAGCAAAGAGTTTGAAACATTGCCCACCGCAAAAATGGTGTTAGGGTTGACACTTTTAGAAATTGAAAATTCTGCATAAGTACATACTATTTATAATAATAAATAATAGGTAATTATTACATAATAGGTACCTACCCAGGTATTAACTTAATTTGAGAAGAATATGGTGGCAGTCTAAAATATATTAAGTAGGTAGGTAAGTACCTATGGTACCTCAATAACTTCCTAAGCTATTGCTTTGAATTGTATTTACAATTCCTAACTAAGTAGGAACAAAGAGATAACTAGGTATAATAAGTTTGGCATACCAAGGTGCAAGTTTAGTTTTGTTCTTTATTTTCATAATTGTATAAATTGATACCTACGTAATATCTTGATAGGTAGGTACTACCTAGTTACCTACCTACTTATTTAATATATTTTTTTCATTGTTTGTAATTCTTCTTCTTCTTAGTCGGGCACTCTTGGCAGAGTGGTCGTGGTTATGAGTGAGTCCTGATGAATGACGGCTCTTGCTATGCGTTTCCATTCGGCTCTATTGGAGGCATTGTGTGAGCAGTCAGTCATGGTTGATTTGGTGAGGGATTTGATGAGATCTCCCCATCTGGTTGGCGAGCGGCCACGGGATCTCTTGCCCTCCATTCTGCCTTGGACTACAAGACGCTCCATTGAGTCTTCATTTCGGGTTATGTGCCCAAAGAACTTCAGTATTCGTATTTGAACAGTTGACGATAATCTCTCCTTGATGTGAAGTTCTTTTAGGATCGATACATTTGTGCGGTAGGCTGTCCACGGGATCCTCAGTAGACGTCTCCAGCACCACATCTCCAGCGCATCGATTTTTTTCCTTTCCTTCAGTCTCAATGTCCACGTCTCAGCTCCGTAAAGAAAAATTGGAAAGACGAGACTTCGCATCAGTCGTATTTTTGTTGCTTTTGTTATTCTTCGGTCTTTCCAGATTTTTGTGAGCTTTTCGACAGCAGATCGCGTCACAGCACAACGCCTTTGTATCTCGTCTTCACAGCCTCCAGTATTGGTAATATTGGATCCCAAGTATATATAGCTCTGAATAATATCACAGTTGGCTATACTTTTGACGGTAGGTTGGTTATTGTTGGCTCTATCGACTATCATCATTTTCGTCTTGTCACGATTGATAGCGAGTCCCAGTCCAATGCTATTAGTTTCCAGGCAGTTCAAAAGATGTTCCATATCTTCTTTAGATGTTGTTAGAAGAGTGGTGTCATCGTAAATTAATGTTTGGTTATGGTTTGGTTTGGTTAAGGTGGTTTGTAATAATAAATTTAAATAAATCTACAAAAATATAATATTAAGATTTTTCTTTTGTAGCAGCCCTAGCACCTCACATCACTTTGTATGAAAGTAGATCTGGAGGGTAGTACAAAGTTGCCCACCTCATTTAAAAAAAAACTATAAGGTATTTTAGCTTGTTGTCAACTGGGTTTTCATCTTTACACCATTCCTCAAGATATATTTTATTATCAGAGCAATAGAGCTTACGGTTTCTCGAATATTCAAGGTGAGCAATGTTGTAAGAAATGGCTGATAAAGTTGCCCGCCTCTTTGACCGTAATTTTATCCGTATATATTTAACATAATGACTATTTGTTTGGATATATACATTCCTTTAATTGCGCTTTGTATAACTGCATATTTACATTTTGAATGAAGCTAATCCTTTTTGTGCTATCTTAAAAAATAGTAAAAAAGCGGGCAATGTTGCAAGGTTCTACGGCACTGTCTTCGTAAAATGCTGTCAGATGTTGACAGGTTTCCTTTACTAAAATTGTCAAAATCGGCCACTATGACAAGATTTCCGGTTTACAAAATTTTCAAAAAATTCAAGATTTTCAAGATTTTAAAAAAATCGGTCTCTACGCCTCTTTTGAGGAGTTCAAGTTGCAATACCATAGAGCCAGCTTAGAGTTTACCATCTTCGAAGATGTTATCACTTAACCCCAAGGTGTGACCAAAATGCATCAACAGTTGATTGACATGACCAAATTGCACTCATTATCCATAACATAAATCAGATAATAATATAACCGATTTACACTGGTTTTTGCAATTGCACTAATTCGCCATCAAAATAAGAAACAAAACACAGATGTGACTGATCTGGTTTTTGCGTGTGACCAAATTACACTGTGACGAAATTACACTAAAGATAAAGTAGTGGTCAAACGCTACCGATACCTCCAACAACGGATCGAAATCCGTAACAATTGACGCAACAAATTCTTGCAACTGTTTCCAAGTTCCACCCCCTGCTATCTATACCTCCCCATACCTCAAGGGGCGAGGTATCGGGGCCCGCATTAAAATAACAAAGGCCCGAATTACACCGAATATTAAAAACGCGCCGTTTGTTTCGCGCCAAAAAATTAATATTAACGATATTTCACAACAATGAAGTGTTGAAAAAATGGAATAATAATTTATGCAAGAGATTCTTTGACGCCTTTGTTTCGGGGGTAGATACTAGGGTTGAGTGCGCGGGTTTGCTCGCGTCGCTGATAGGTTGCTGACGTTATGAGGAACTAGATTTTAGTATTAGATAAAGCTTTACGAACTCGTGACAGACATAAAAATATACCAACTGATAATGTCATACTTGTAGGATTCTTTTTGGATAAAGCTAAATAAATAAGATATTAATATAAAGTGATTTGAGACTTTTCAATAAAGCCCACCTTGACAAAAAGTTACTGAACAATAAAACTCAATAATATATTTGATTCACTATAAAACTCCAAAAAAGCTCTTATCAATAGATCTGGTTCGATTAACTAAGCAGCTGGACGATTGTATAGATTTCATGAAACTTGAATGGATACAGCATGTAAAATATATTCATCCAAATCTATACACGTCTTCGTTGGAATTTGAGCTCTGTCTGTCATACATCTACATGGTGATAAAGTTGAAAATGGTATCAAAGTTGTTTGTGTGAATTAGTGATGGGCTGTATCCGATTGAATGGTTTTATTAGAGACCGGTCTAACCGGTCGGAGCGGACACGTGGTCAGTATGTCATTGAAAGAACTAAAATTATCGGACCCTTTGTCCGGTTCGCGTATTGTAAAAATTGGTGATTTATTTGTACACATTATTTTAATTTCAAATTGGACACACGTAAGCGTGTTTTGGATGACAAAAAACGCAGTTTTTATCTGGTTGTAAAAACATAATAAGTATTGAAATGGTTGGAAGTTTTGGTCATAGGTATAGTTAGAGAGATTATGGACAATAATTTTGTCATAATACCGTTTACGGCTGGGTCCGTATCGACAGATACGATTATTAAAAGTATTAAATTTCTGAAATTTTCCAAAATGTCAAATTCATACCCAATGACCCATTAAAAAAAAACTTATTATACAATAAACTATATAGGTACTTAATAAATTTTTAATACAATTACTATCTATTAAAAATGTTGTTATTCAAACTTATAACATAGTCATTATTATTGCTGTAAGCGATAAGCGCGCCCATTGCAGAACATATTTTGATTCCTGTAATATAACTTTTTATTATGGTGTCAATAAACAATTATTATATTGTATTATTTTCATGTCTTGGATTCCCTATAGATTAGTAACAATACAACTTCGGAAAAATACCCACCTACCCAATTTTTATAAGGTCACATCTGACGCAACCCAAATTCTAGCACGTGGAACCGCGAAACGATTGGCAATTAAAAATAATCGATAGATAACACACAGATCCGAATTAAGTCAACGGCCTGTCTTATCTGAGGTCAGGCGTTCCTACGTTTGGCTGGCTTATCTTTAGTCACACGCGAACTCAGTGGATGCCAAACTTTTAGCCGACCAAATTTTGTGTAGACACTTTTGACATGGTATTTTGGCAGCAAAAACAGAAAATTCTGTTTTTTTTTTAATAATTTGTGGTTCGTGTGTTAACGTGTTATATTGGTGGAATATTAATCACGTGCAAGAGTATGGGCAAATCAAATACCTAAACCCAAAAAGCGTGTATTTTCGAGATCTCTCCAAAACTTTCTGGAAGTTTCAGTTAATAGTCCACTACTTTACTCAGGCGACAAACAACAACAACTGAATCGTGACGTTTACTACTGACTATCCGATAGACGAAATAGTTTACTGAACACTGGAAAAAGGCACTAATCGTGCGAACCAAAAAAACGTAGTAGTACCCTACTCGTATTGTTTATCGTTGCATCATATTTACTAATTTTATTGCTAATTCAAATGTTATTAAACACAAATCTTGAATTGCACTAATTTTATTTATTATTTTACTAATAGTTGGTTTACGTTGCGTAAATTCGTTGTCACATTTTACAAGTGTATAACTAACTTACTAACTTTAGTAAAAACTTTGAGAACAACAACATCCCGATCAATTTATCCGTACACATTGTGTTCAACGTTAGTTGATAATGGACTCTTTGTACAACTAATAACTTTGTTTGTTTGCCGTTTTTTTATTTTTATTTTGGTCATATCTAAGCTGACATTCGCAGTGATAGCACTCTGCATCCGCTGTTCAGCGATAGCTATACTCCGTGGGAAGATCCGTCGATATTGATGGGATTTCACAAATAGGAGGTCAGTTCACTTGTGGTTCACTTTATATAGTTTGACGTTTCAAGGACATGTTTTTAGAGTTCCGTTCCCAAATGGTAAAACGGGGCCCTATTACTAAGGCTCTGTTATCGGTCCGTCTGTCTGTCTGTCTGTCTGTCCGTCTGTCACCAGGCTGTTCTCATGAACTTGTGATAGTTAGACAGTTGAAATTTTCACATAGGGTAAGTCCAGGATAGATGCCATACTTTTTGAAAACGCTTTATATTTCCCATTTTAATTAATGGATCTGAACGTTTGTCACACATGTTAATAGATTGGTCTTTCGACTACCACTTTGAAGTAAAAAGAAAACATCACTGTTGATATTTACTAATCTATATCGATTTTCCCAGACCTCTATTTTTGGAAGTATAGATGCCCTATGGCGGATAGTTGCTCCATGCGTCAAAACCAGTTATGGAATACATGCCTCATTGATAAAAAAAACACTTTTTCAGTTTAAAATTAGGTATTCGTGATGGGAAGTAAAATCTAAACATAGACATTAATTAAAAATGTTCGTGAAAAGTGTATTTTCTTTATAATCATATTAGAGTATAGATGCCTCACGATAGAAGTTTCCTTTCTGAGGCACCTATACCCTAATTTAATTACATCGTTTGAAAATAATGGGAATTATTTGTTTTGTATGGTTAAACATAGGCGAAAATAAATCGAGGCGTCTATCCTTTTCGTAGAGGATAGACGCCTTTTATATTCAGGAATGTGTATTCAATGAATATTCTAAAAAAACTGATTTTAGTGTTAGTATACAGTCCACTGTAACATTTGGATACAAAATATACATTATTTATTCACCATTTAAAAAGTTCCAGCTCCTCAAAAATGCTGTAGAAAAAGAATTAGCAATTTTTTCGTCGCACCAAATCTTTCTTTGAGTATAGATGGAATGCACGACGGGTCAGGGGTTACCTCGCGGGGGGTACCGGGTAGGTGCGGGGATGTCTCTCGTTTGGCAATATCAACGACAGCAAAAACAAGCTGGGAAATCCTGGAATTACCCTACTTAGATGTATTTCTGTTGCCGCTATAACAACAAATAGTAAAAAACAGAATAAAATATATGTTTAAGGGGCTCCTATTTTTTATAAGATAAGATAATAATAATAATAACCCTTCGTGCGCGAGTCCGACACGCACTTGGCCAGCTTTTCTTTGTAGCCAGCGTTCGAGGAAGCACTTTCCTTAAGGCGAGGC
The DNA here is from genome assembly GCA_905147375.1 of Hylaea fasciaria. Taxonomy (NCBI): domain Eukaryota; kingdom Metazoa; phylum Arthropoda; class Insecta; order Lepidoptera; family Geometridae; genus Hylaea; species Hylaea fasciaria. The sequence goes on along the minus strand of LR990213.1, from coordinate 602,888 downwards.
TTTAGTGAGGCAGTAAAGACCACCCCATTTAAATTAGTGTATAAAAAATTACAGTAACTTATTTTTTTTCTTTTCAGGACATTTTGAGTATTGTGTCAGCTCAATACTTTTATGTCAGACATATTTTTTAGACAGCAAACTTCGCTAGTGGTAGATGTCGCTTGGAAGTTTTCGTGTACCTTTTTAATCTAATTATAACTTTTATTTGAGAATCCAACTCCGGAATCAAACGAAATTTCGCGGAAAAGTTTATTGCCTCGCATATTTTGCATAATAATAGTTTTCATAAACACCATGGAATGCCCCCATTAATACTAAGCCCCGGTCCATCCAAATTCAAATGGGTCCATCAATAAACCGAGCGATCCATCGTCCCTTCAGCTAATTCCTGTTGTCATAAATTCTCGCATTAAGTTAACGACAATGCATTAGATAGCTCCTTATACTACTACACAACTATTTCGATAGATTGGTCACAAACGCCTATTGTAATTAATGATTTTATCACCGCCCCTGTTCGAGGCAATTGCGACTTTAAGGCCAACGCTGTTGGCTGAAACTTCATTGTCTCTCACTGTGTCTTGTATCTTTCTGCTTTCGAAAGTAAGTTCTCAAGGACGATAGACACTGTCCAATCGAATATCAATCTTATTAATTGATCGCCAAAGTCCCGTATCGAGTGTCCCGTGGGGGGTATTAAGCAAATTGCTTAATGTCTTAAGCGGGCGGAGGAGGATGTTTTGTTTAGAAACGTTACTATTCGATTGCTGCTTGTTGTTCTATTAATTGAATTTAAATATCTGTATTTGGAGTTTTGGGGAATAGTTGGAACGAAAATAGAACTAGCACGAATTGAATTTTGTGCCTTAAGACTAAAGGACTTGGAGTTAAATTAGAAACATAAAGGCCTTGTAGTAAGTACTTCGTAAACCAGTTTCAAATCGGATCTAGTAGTCTCTTCCAATATCTCATCATCATCATCAGACTATCACATTCTGCTAGGAGTCTAGGACACAGGCGCATTTATCCTTTAAACCGTCGAATTGTCCCCAAACAAAAGCCCTTCGATAATTGAGAAGGGAATCCCCTTAATAACCTTCGATTATTTATTTAAGATTTTCACCACCTGAGGCTTTCCGACAAAAAATCGTACTAATTATTTCGCTCTGCGCCTACCAATCAAGAAGCAACTTTGTCTCTCAGTTATTAGGTTTAATTTGGAGTGGTGTAGGATAAGCTTGTTTGGGAAAGATAGAATTTGTGGGTAGAAGCGATTAAGTCGTGGTTTCCCTTTGGAGTTTTTTTTTATTTGCTTTTACTGGACCGCTTTGTACATCGCGTTAGGGCATGGGACGAATACAGAAAGAAAAGATTACAATTATGATACACTGAATAAAGGTATTACAGAAAATGTATCTTAAGTCACTTTAATCGTATATTTTAAATGTGTTAGTGTAATATATGGTCACACGCATAAATCACTGTAAATTAGTGATCTTGCTCTATCGCCTTTTGTTTTTTTTTATATTTGGACACCAGTCAAAACCTTTTCATGAATAGTATTTCATAGACAACTTTCATAGTAAAAGTTCTCAAACTTTGGCCCGTACCGTCGCCCTACCTTTTTGTCTAAGTAGTGAATAAACTTTCATTGTGGCATTAATAAGATGTCGAGCCGAGGAGTTTCCGATGCGGAAAAATTGTTGGCGAATGAAAAAAAAAAATTTTGTTAGAATTAACATTTTCTAACTGTGTCCATTACCTACCTACTTTAAAATATAAATTCACTCCATACCTATGCAATAGACAAAAATTGCGGGAAGGTACAACTGGTAGGTACCTATACCAAATGCTACCTACCTATTTATGTTAATTAAGTAGGTAGGTACATATCTACTTTATTCAAACACAAGAACATCAACAAATCTCCAAACTCAATCCAAAGATGTCTTCCTTACAAAACCGAACGCATTCCAAACTTGGCTCCACCGCCCCATATAAAGGGGAGGTTCGCCCAAACCGATACACAATTAAAGAGCAAAACAAGGAGACTGTAAGTACTAATGCTAAGACGAATGTTGCGGAAAATCGAAGCCACCCCACTCGCCCCGTCTGTAGGGACGTCTGATTTACGATTCGTACAAGCCTGAACGGGGTTTTTGTTTTCTTAATTTTATTTTTTTTAATGGCCATGCTGTATCTTAACTCTTTTCTTTACTTACGTATTAATTTCTTCCTTTTCTTAGTGGCCAGTTTGTATTGCATATTTTTCTTTTTTTGTGTTGCAAATCGAACATACAATCGCGCCTTTTCCCCGTTGGGGTAGGTAGCATCGTTCCACATGCTACGATCCTAACACACCTTAGCTTTTTTCAGTCTCACGAGTCCCTACAAACACGCTCGCAGGTTGTTGGTACTTTAGACTCGGTCTTTCTTTAAGATTCCTCGGTTTGATCGCGGTACGTTCGCCTAAGTCGACCCCTACTGGATGATTCATTCATACTAGATCCATAAAGTGTAAGTCATATTATGCCTTTTTTTAGTAGGAACTTTGGATCGCGAACTATTTTTTTATGTTATCATTTATTTATTTTCACTTTTAATCCGCGAGTGTAACTGCTTACGCAGAGCAGGTGGCGCGTAATGGTATTATTTTGTAAATGTCATGAGCAATCTTTATCGGCAATTTGTAGAACACGTCGTTTTATGGAGCTTCTTAATGGATCACTTCTGTATAAACTTTATTTCTAAAGACCTTAGCGAAATAACTATCGAGTAGGTACATTAATTACCTAGACGTACAGATCTGTTTTTACATTATTGTTAATTAGGGTAAATTTATCAATTTATAACTTACATTATTATAATTAAATAATTAGGTTATTATCTATTGCAATGGAATACCGAACCTTTCAGAGTTGGTCCTTCAAGAAATTTACCTTAACCACACCACAGTGTTCTAGTCTAAACTGGCACGTCAACCGATACGCCACTCTAATCCTATTAAAATACTTACCGTATGAGGCAGCCCTACTCGATTCGACGTTTTCTTTCTCTAATTGATAATTCTTCCGCATCCCTCATCGCTCGTAGAATAATACAATTAATTCCCTTATGCCGAGACCTACTTATACATTCTTACCCCTTGTGGGGGTACAGTGTACACGCCACGGAAGAGTCGCGCCGGTTGCGTATTTATCGATAGCGAATCTTTAAATTGTGAGTAGAATTAGAAATTATTTTTTTATTTAAAACATCTGTTAATAGTAGGCTCCGATGTCATACATTTTCATTGTACACTTAACAGTATATTTAATAGATATATAAACAAAAAAGTTTTAGTCACTGACACACAAACCAGCTAGTCTAACAATTTTTGCAATATTTTTTTGAAAGTCAAAAGTCAAAGCATTTAATATAAATATAGGCAATAAAAACACACCTTTTACCAAGTCAAACAGCTAATTCTCGGTACCAAGAGAGTTGTCTTTTTGTTCCAACAGTGGTTCCTCAACGAGTTATTATATTCTTTGTTAATTATTGTTAAATGTAGTCTTGAAAAAGTGCGACATTCTTGCTTTATTTGGGTACAATAAATGCTTTTATTTTAAATTTTTAACGTTCTCGCTGCGTCTGTCGCAAGCGCGCCAGCCCTAACGTTACGTGTGTCGTATTCACCCTTTCTTGATACCAGAGTCGTCAGTAATTGCTTTCTCAATCCAACGTGGTATCTTTTGTTATCTGAAATTCTGAACACTAGCACAAAAACATGTCTAAGACGGGCTTATGGCGTTCTCGGGCTGTCTACAGTTAAGTTATTGTTCAATGGTAATTTCGGGATGTGTAATGCTGTAGAAGTGGGTGGGTAAATGTTGAGGACCTGTGGGAATATTGGATGGTGAGAGCTGGCGTTTTGATTGGTGGTAAGCGCTAAGCGTACGACAGTATAAGAATAGGTGTAAGTGGAAAGTTCTCAAGTATAAGTTCTCAAAGTGTAAGTGGATATTTTATTAATTTAAATGATCGTATCGGAAAGTAACGTGTCAAAGTCTATTTTTCAAGAACAACGCGCTATGCGTCAATGGGAATAACCCAGAAAAAGATATGGCAATCCTAAAAATCACTTACCGGTTTTTTTAATGATAAAATAGTAATTAACAAAACTACATTAGTACAAAATCTAAAAACCCCAACTATTATAATTGTACGGAACAATCATCATAAAGTTTAGGCAATCGAATAAAATAATTGTGTAAACAAATAAAAATACAACGATACGCCCAATCAGCATCCGCACAAGTCTAACTCACTATCTAACCTTCGATAACCTTCGACTTTTATTAATCACGTACTTTATATCTATTTAATTACAATAAAAACAATGAATCGACTCAAAAAGTATTGATTTATTTATAGGTCTATGTGATAAGGTGAGCTGGTCGTGGGCTGAGGGTAAGCGCATCTCAACAAAAACATGTTTTATGCCACTCTTCATGGTACTTAGTAAATTAGTTGTAAAATATAATATAGGTATAATAGAAAATGACTTTAGTGTACACCAGCTAAGAAAACAAAATCTTAAATAAAAATATGAGAATAAGTACAATTAACAAGCGATATCTTCCAGTTAACCTTGTTGTACAGACAAAATATCTCGTTCAAACTATGTACCTACCTAACAAGTTGTACTAATAAAAATAATACTTTAAATTTTAGTTCCTAATCAATCCGCGCCGGTTATCTGTTGCGTCGGATCGCCGATAATTCGGTTTTATAAATGGTCCCGATTCCCCCAGGCTCCCCCCGTCGCGACTTTCCAGATGGTTTGACGATTCGCCTTGCTTGTTGTTGCGCTTAAATATGGCCGTTCCACTCTAATGGCATTTAAATATTCGCCATTTTCTTATGGGCTTCAATGAAAGGTACCTATATTATTAATATTAACATTTCTTTTTCACAGGTAAGATAAATTTGACGCGCCATGAGTTTCAACGACTAAGGTAGGCAGAGTGCCTACACGACATACAGCCAGAAAAAAAACGAATTCAATACCCATTAACAAGTGACAAGTGAACAATCGATACCTTCTCCAAAACACCGAACGAATATCGGATTATTAATGGATGGCATTTGTCAATATGCGCTCGAATTGTTTTAAATACTGGCCATTAATACGGCGTGTTAATCTCGAAACGTCAAACGATTACAGCGAATCGCGTGACTATTAAAAGGTTCCATTTTTAAAGAGGTTTTATCGACTGTTGACTGATTAGAGTTGGGCGAGCACTAGGCTCGTGGTAGTATGAACCGCACTAACTATTTTCTTACGTATAAAAATGTAGGTAGGTACTGTATACGAAGAATCATGAATATCTAACCCTTTTCCGTCAATCATATTATACAAAACTGACATTAAAATTATGGCATGTCCCAAAAATTATGTGAAATCAATAACGTCTCAAGTGAATATAACGATAGAGAATAACGAGCAACGGGTTATTAATTTTCGCTATCGCTCTAAATAACAATATTTTCTTTTTGTTTTTAACGGCGCGAATATGCAGATAGGGACGTTTTAACGTTTTCTTTTATTGACAATTTATGGTTTGGAAACTGAAAATGACTCGAGATACGATTCAATACTTTCTGTTAATGGCTGCGGACTTTCCACCGTTTTTTGGAAAGCCGAAAATGGAGACGCTACAATAATAATTGGTACCTACGTAGCTATACCAAAAAACAGCAGTGACGTCACTGATAAATCAGACAGCTGTCACAGTGACATTTCCCATAACTTTTTTAAATACGTCACTATTTCAGCTGGCAAAGGGGCCAAAGAGTTACGCATAAGCATAAGTCCTCCTAAAGTCACCCTTTAGAAGCGCGTTCGAGTCATATTTGCGTTACTCGCGATTATCGATTTCTCGTTATTCGGTGTCTGTCATTAATAATTTTAATTAATTAACGTGTAGGGTGCGTTTATAGATGCTTCCTATTGTCGCGGCATCGTGCGAGATGATTTATGCGTAACGTCTTTCGGTTATGGAGTTAACGTACTACGACGCCTCATTGATTTCTGATGACTATGTGAGTTTGTATCAAAATGGGATGGTAGGTAATTATAAATACTATGTTGTACATTGACATACTTTCACACACATCATGTCTCAGTTACACTTATTTCTGTATGGGGCAAAATTAATTCGGTGAAGATCGAAAAAAGCGAGAAACTTGCGCTAACTAACGAGGCTAAATAACTCCTCGATGTAAAAAAGTGAAATAACGTTACCAAACAATGTTATTACATTTGAAAGTAACAAAATCAAAAGCCATCGCCGAAAAACCTTTTGTTTTTTTTTCTACCACCTCGACCGAGTTTCTCGGAGCTCCTGCCCACATTTGAATGATTAATTATACACATTTATTAGTAAAATTTCGCCTCCGATTCTATAGCATAGGGGTAGAAGAAAGGGTTAGTTTGGCGCGTTTGTGTGTGTGTGTCATTAATATTTATTTCGCATACATAAGTTATTTTATGGTGTTGCTGGATTGATGGTTAGAGTAAAATGCTTCGTAATGATTGATACAGTTTCACTATGAAACACCGGTAGGATTTACAAATGTCGAGTTATACGGCATACCTAGGTACTTAATTATATTGCATAATTTAGTTTTTATAAATACGTTTGGAATAACAATCATTCGGAACACGCCGATTTTACGACAGATACAAACTATACAGATACAGATTATTACAGGCAAATACTTTTTATATTTTAATTTCATTACGAAAATACAAAAGATAGCATAAAATGTTCGTGAGACTCTTAAAATTCTCACCTGAGCCCGCAGTGAAACAATCTATAAAAAAAAAGAAAACTAGTACCCATTAAACATAAGCACACCACAAAATATACAGTACGAAAACTAGATAACCATCACTAATTGCACGCCCAAAAGCGAGACGGTAAACGCGAAAATTTGAGTGTGAAAACTACAGACGATTCCGTGTCAAATACAACACTGACTAGTCACGCGAGTCTGCTACACGTTATCCAGCTACCCGCACCGTGTTCGTTAGAACAGGCGAAATAGCGGGCTGTGTCGCACTGTGCCGCACTGTGCTAGTGTTGTGTGCAGTTGAAAAACTTTAAATGTTATCATTGTCTGCCATTTTGGATCCAGTAAATAATCAGGGGCATCGCATGTCGCCGGTTAATAAAAGTGCATTATCAGGACACGTGAAGCGTTCCGTTGCGCCTGATCCGATTTTGTATCGGTTCCGGTAATCGATAGGAATAGAGGTGAATTTTTTGCCAAAAAATTAAATTACATAATTAGTGGCGGGAAAAAAATATTTGTCCAGGACTCTTCTATTTCTTAGCTTTCGTTTGTTAACATTTCACTGTTATTTTTAATTTATGTCTAACGATCTTCATGCGTACATTATCGTACATTTATCATTTAATTTACTCTTGTTTCACTAGATAGAAATTAAAATAGATTACTCATAAAAAATTGGAATCTACTTTCTGTTATAGAAAAACATATTATAAAATAGCAAACTTTGTTTATGGCTTTATTTATTTATTTATTTTTTTATTTATTTATTTAATTGGAAGACGAACAGCAGAACTTAACTAAATAAACAAAAAATTTTCAACAACAGAATTATGGCAGAGAGGTGAAGTTTTGATCTACATAATATAATAACTTATAAATGCCATGCTTTTGCATACTCTTAAACTATGCCCTGAGAGTTACAATGAAGCATCCACCACATTTGACTAGTCCACTGACTGACTAAAACACGACATATTAACTTTTTGGAACAAAAACTTCTTACTGGCTAGAAAAAAAACCGCTTATCCTTCATGACGTCACTACATGAAAGTTAAAGTAATATAATCGCACCCCAATCGAGACTTTAATACAGACAAAAGTCCTGTCTATATATACATGTGACAACATCTACCCCTTTGCAATATTTTACTACCCCTTCATCGGCGCCCCCTGATTTGGGCCGATCAATCGATTTCGTTTGACCAACCCTTATTATTTACTGAACGATTTCTGTCAAAGCGTGAACTGACAAATAAAATGTAGAGTGTGAAAAAAGAAAAATGCAGATAAGGCAGCTATTAAAATATAAAGTTTTGGCGGGATTCCGAAATTGGGACGTGGTTCCTTTTTTTCTCAAAGTTATGTTTTTTCGGGTGTTCGAATACAGAACCTACTGACAATCTTTCCAGCTGACTGGGAAGCCATAATATTGTAAAACTTATAATCGATATTTGCATACTTACCAGACAAGTTCCGAAGACTTGATAACAATTATTATGGTGACAGTGAGCTGGTAAAGAAAAGAAAGACAATGGAACTTCTCAGTGTCCGTATAAGTTGGTAGTGTTTGAGATCATTTTGGTCTACTATCAGTAATAAATACGGTTTTTTTTCTAAATATTTTTTTTAATGCAAGCCAGCCACTATAGCTAATTAAACTTACGCTTAACAATAAGTTTATGGGCCCTAGGGCACAGTTTTAACTCGTACATAATGTGCTATTCTTGTATATATATGCATTAGTATAGGGTGGGCCCTCAAGGGACAAAATTTCAAATGAGGGCTCAAAAATCGCGATAGAGCCCTATCGAAGTGTCTTATTTTGTATGTGTGTATCTAATTAGCTGTGTGTGTGGAGGGTGTCAGGGGTGACACTTTGGGGGTAACTTTTTTTTTAATCCGAGTGGAGTGTATTGATTTGCGATTTATTGGTGAAAGTATCGATGGATAATCACCCCTTTTGGGTTTGATAGACGCCCCATAACAGGCATGGAATGCGTCAAACCCTTATCATTAAAACTATGTACTTACGTTAAATGTTTCATAACTAATGACCGTTTTTTTAACAATACTTACTATTAAATTACGAATCTCCTGAAATGACAGTTGTAATTTGTATAAGCAAATAAGTAATGTAAGACATTTTCCAGTAAGGCGCTAAGGCAATCTTGCGATTTAGAATACCATATTTTCATTAACTTACAAAATAAAACCCACCGACACCGAAACCCCAAAAAGAGTTGCCATCGCACCGTCTCCATTAAAATTGAAAATAAGGCAACACGTACAAAACGATACTCTAACCGCGCCATCCCTTCGAACCGAAAAATAAAAACGAAAACATTCTGGCACGCAATACCTCAAATACATATAGTAATGATCGGTCCGTCTGCGTAACCCTTTAGCGTGGAATTAACCCTTTCCGATATCAAGGTGAACAACCCTGCTAAAAAGGGCCTTCTTAGGTTTTAAGGGATGAGCGGTGGGCGAGTCGCTTATTTGAGATAACTCGTTCTGGTCATGAAGTCTGTTAACTATCGAACCGCACTGTCGCTGTCAAAATCAGTATTATTTGACAGTTTTGGTTTAGGAAAACTATTTTGATTAGCCAGCTATTTTGCAGTGATATGCATATGCATAGGAGTAGCTCTCTTTAGTTACGTAACAATTTAAAATACAAAACAGTTAAATATAAACCCAATACGAACCTTAAATAATCCTACCTTCGTTTAACAAAGCGCTACCAGTTGGCAACGTTCCTAAACTGCTGGCAGCATTGGCACGTCGAATGGCAATGCTGCTTATGAGCAAAATAACGGCCAGCATCAAATTGAATAAATGTCAAATTTTCACATCAACTCCCAAACACAGCATTCATACATAATTATATTAAAATAGTAGTTCAAATAAAGAGTCCTCAAGAAAGTCGCTTCCGCTTATACCTTGTCCTGCCCCTGTCCGCGGGGCGACACGACGCGTGGTAACGAATATTCATATCGCATGTAAAAACCTTACAATTAAAAAAATCTGGACGCGCTCCAAACGAGCACTAGATGAGCTTTATTAGTTTTGACATCGCAGACTTTTAATTAAAATTGTTATTTGTCAATCGGTGGAATTTATACGCTTGTAAAAGCATTCTTTGCATTCGCAAAGCGAACGGAGTTAGAAATATAAAGTTTTAAATATACACACGCACTTTTTAGTGCACTGTCCTGCTTATGACTGTTGGGTGTGTTGGTACGCGTAGCGCTTACTATCATGCGCCTGACCTGTTCGTAATCTCAATATAATATTTTTGCCAAAATAAGGAGTCTAAGATTCCTCGATATTCCAAATCATTATAACTCGATCTGTCACTTGTTATACGTCCGGCCTCTGCGACGGCGGGGGTAAGAATGACATTGACAACTTATTAATGAAATCTGACGTCTCTTGCGTCCCTCTCGAGGGTTTGAGTCAAATTAACAACATACAAAACTAGAACGCAGTCAGAAAAGCAACCGAAACGAATTATTCTATTTTTAATCCACTGTCAGTACAAGGACTATATCTTATCTTATCTTACTAATATTATAAAGCCGAAAGTTTGTGAGTGTGTGTGTATGTTTGTTACTTCTTCACGCTCAAACGGCTGGACCGATTTCGATGAAATTTGGTATAGGGGTAGATTGGACCTATGAGACGGACATAGGCTATCTTTTGTCTCAAAAAATAATCTCGAAGGGGATGAAATAGGGGTTGAAAGTTTGTATGGGGAATCCATAATTCTTCAAGTTAGGTATCTGAAAATTCTTATTTAGGCTTTTGGTAAGAAATAAATAAATACGGGTTTCAGCTTTTTTGCAAAATCATCCCTAAAGGGGGAAAAGCAAGGGGGTTGAAATTATTAGGTATTCTTTAGATGCACCCCCAACGGACCACAATAAACGGCTGAACGGATCGTTATTTAGAGAGGGAGAGTGCGATGGGAGGAAAGGGGGAAGAGTGCGGGGAGGGGAAAAGGAGAAAGGAGGAGAGGGGGAAAGGGTAGAGTGGGGGGGGAAGGGGGAGTAGATGGTAGAGTGCGGGGGAGAAGAGGGTAGAGTGGGGAGAAAGACGTGGAGAGCGGGAAGAAAGAGGGGAGAGTGGGGGATAAAGAGGGGACTCTGGGAGGAGAAAGAGAGGAGAGTGGGGTGAGAAAGAGGGGGAGTGGGGGGAGAAAGAGGGGAGAGTGGGGAGAAAGCCGGAGAGAGCTGGAAGAACAAGAGGAGAGTGGGGGATAAAGAGGGTAGAGTGGGGGAAGAGAGAGTGGAGAGTGGAGAGTGGGGGAGAAGGATGGGAGAGTGGGGGGAAATAGGGAAGTAGGGGGAATAGGGGAGAGTGGGGGGAGAGAAATTTGGTTCGCAGATAGGTTATCTTCTAACTTAGGACATAGGCTACGAACATATTATTAAGTCATCATCATAATCATCGCCGCTTTCCATCGAAGCGATAAAAACTGAAAAACTACCCAATGTGCGTAAAATTTCGTACGTAGATAGGTTATTCCGCAACTTATGACTTAGGCTTTAATTCATCATCATCATCACCACCGTTTTGGATCAGTGCAATAAAAACTGTGATAAACTACCCCATTGGCATGAAATTTGGTATTTTTATAGCTTATATATTACCTTATACCCCAACTTACACATACACAGTGGCCTAAAAACTGTGAAATAGTACTTTAATTTGCATGAAATGTAGTATGCAGATAGTTTAGAGACACAATATAGGCTACAAATCATCATCATCACCATCATCGTCACTGTTTATTTGTCCATCAGTGCGATACTAACTGTTAAAAACTACCTAACTTCTGTATTTTCTCTGACACAATGTTACAAGTCGTATCTAACAGCCACCGCCCTATACCTAGGTTTTATAATGTGAAACGCGGGTGAAACCGCGGGGCGCAGCTAGTTAACTACTATCTTTGAAGTCTAGAAGCCAACGACATAATATAACTAGAATATTTTTAAATTAGTAATTCAATTGACTTGTTCAGAAACCTTGATGAAATTGGTTCGGCCACCCTTGAAACTTTTCAAAAACGTTCCTTTCCACACAAAATATCAAATTTCATTCAATATACACATACATATTCGTAGAACGGAACGCAATCATTAAATATCTGCTCGCGATGGCTGCCGGATGCGAGAAATTAATTCAGGCGCCGGCAACAAAAAATAAATCATTTTCATTGGAAAACAATACCAAAGTTTCGTGGAAGGAAGCCTCGCATATCTTTTCTATTAATTAATCTAAGACAGATTTTACCTACTATACCTACTACATAGATAATCATTACAGTTATTTTCATCTTTTTCTTATGGCGGGAAAACATATTAGGTAGATACCTATAAAAAGACTGTTGCTTTGAAAATACAAAAATGTGACAGCTGTCATATATTTTTTTTAACACTGTTGATTACCTAAATCAATTATACTCTGCCAAAGAACGGAATAAAACAGAGACTGTAGCCCTTTAACCCGTACAACCAAACTGCGATACTGATTCTTTCATATCTACAGATTACAAAACAACACCAGGGGTGAGATGCATCGGGCAAAAGATATCGGCGTCCGAAAGGGGTTGATTTTGATTGAATATCTGTTATTAAGACCCTCCCTTACACACACAGGCGCAAATATTAAATAATATACACGGATACTTTATAAATATGCATGAGTTGAGTTAAAATTTGTGTGCATTCGGAAATGCGCGTGTGTGAGTGATAGGGGTGCTTATTAAAAAGATCGATACTGGTCTTGTAAGAAATCGTATTCGGGATTACAATTGGATTGGAATTTGAAGTTCGACTCGACAACGATAAATTAAGGAGTGGAACTCTGCCGGAGTCTGCTTCTCAATATATCGGGAAACATACTATCATATCGATATGATCGATCGATATGATATCGATATAAATATTAAATACGATATATCGGGTAATCGGGTACTTAACATAATATAGTTATCTGGGAGTCTAATGCCTGGATTCTGACCCCCCAGTTAAGTTTGACCAACTGATAAGTGTATAGCTGTCTTTATCATTTTGTTTAATGCCAGATAGAGACAACTTAATGGTTGGTCACAATTAACCAGGTCATTAACGAGTAGGTTACTTTTAGGTAAGCGTGCACCGTAGACCGCGTCGTGGTCAAACGTGAACGTGCCTATCCAATATTAAGAAAATAATAAATAATAAAATACGTTATTATATTTGTCGAAGTTCTTTGATAAAATTTATAACAACGAAGCGCAGAGAGGTTTCCCTTTTTTATGTGTGGCAAATTTAATACCGTGCAATAGATCATTTTCCAGATCTATTCCAAATGAATATCATAGATATTCTAATACCACTGGTATATCATTTTAATCAATTTTTTTTTGGTAATTTAGAAATCGCTCATTATCGTAATTCAGAAACAAAATAATGACATATAACGGTTATTAATATAATTAACTGTCAAACCAAAGGCTACAGTAACGTCTCACCATTAATACCGTAAAGATTCTTGTCGATCTCTGATTGCCGGGTTCCTGACTGTGATTTGCATATGAATAACTGCCAACCCTAAGTTTAGCGTAAAAATGCTATTCATTGCCAATGGGGAAGTTTTTTAACCAATATTTTATAGTTCTAAAAGTGACAGTTACAAGTTTGAACAAAGAAGAGCAAAACTTTTAGCATTAGAAACAATTTAAAAAAACGACGTCGAAACTATGCGAATCTGAAACTAAAAAATTGTTGACATTGATCAAGTCTGCATAAGCGCATATTGTAACCAAACTCGAAATCGCATCGACTCATTACAGTAGGTACATACATCATAGAGAATCCACAATTAAACCCTCAAACACGGATCGGAGCCAAAACAAAAGGCCCTCCAGACAAAATAAAAAGTAGAAATATAATGCATCAGTGAATTGTAGAATTTAAACCATATCATATATGATAATGTGTATAAATCTTGCGGCCGGTGGAGTGAGACCGTCTGGACTGGACCTCTGTCGTGTTTATGGGTAGATATTTAAAATTATTCCCTTTGATTCGAATGATAATTTCGTTCGCAATCCGCTACGGGCAGAGTTTTCGCAGCGTCAACAAAAACGACAACATTTACTGCCACATATTTTGTGCTTCACTAATATTCAAAAGAAGAACAATCGAAAGCGATACCACGTTCGAATATTAATATTCAAATTGGACTCGAACTATGCCAATATCGCGATTCCGTTCAAAAACAGATGACAGCCGAAGTGCCATAGAGCAGGCAAACTTTTTCGCCAGCAAGTACGTTCGGAAAGTTGTACGGGGGCTTTGTTTCCCGCAATCATACTGCGTATTGTAAGGATGCAATGCGACGAGCCGCGATCTCCACTCATCCTTTTGCCGACTCTACTTTGATTTTCGAACCGCTTTGATTCAAACTTTTAAGCAGCATTTTGACGTTGAATATTGCATTCCCGTATGTTTATTTTCATATTTGTTTGACTTGTCTAGTCGTAGATTAAAGTTAGATTTGAAGGACTGGGAGTTAAAGCTGTTTCAATAAATGTTATTTTAAAACGTAAAGCTGCTCTATCGGGGCAATAACACTCAGTTTCTAGTTATTCCTATTGTATACAACCTCACCCCACGTAGTCGCCCCTCCGAGAAAAAATAATAAATTATTTTAGTTAGTATGCAAATAAGCGCGGACCGATATTTTAAGCACACCCCATTGGAATCGTGCGATTTTTTTTAAATGTCTGATCTTTATGGTTTGGAAGAATGCGTTTTTGTTACGAAGTAATGCTTGTTTTAAATTTCGAATTCATTGTGTCGGATCTGTCAATAAATTTATTTTTTTCTTAATAATTCATCTTGTCGGTGTTTACTGGCCAGTATACAACCCAGTGTTGAGCCTCCAGCATGACGTCATGTAGTAAGAATCGATGATCCTCTTGAACATGACACTCGACCCTCAACTTTAATCTAGATCTTGTGTGCGTGTGTGTGTGCGTGAGACAGGGCAATGATATTTAATTCGAAGGGTAGAAATTCTCATCGATTTTAATTTTATGCACGCATCCCGTCTCGGCGTGTATTATTTGTTTTTTATGTAAATATTGTCGATCTCTTATTCAGACGAGTGGCGTCCATTTTGCGGCTTTTTTCCTTTACAGATATTTAGAAAGATATTTTAATAATGGGTTTTGCGAGCGCTGCATATTCATTGCGTTTTATTTGCGGTAAAATCGTATCGCTGTCATTGTTAACGAATTCTTAGTTTCGGATTCGATTGGCGTTCTTCCAACGTTTCCTAAAGTTATTTATGGAATGCGAAACGAATAGTAGGTATAATATAAATACAAAAACAAATCACTTTATGGTAGGTAAGTAACCTACCATAGAGGTTAAAGATAATTAGTTCCTAGTATAGTCACCGCACTAGGGCTAGCCTGTATAGCGGGAGGCTGAAAATGAGTCACAATACAAAAATTAAATTTTTAAGAACAGGTACCTACAGTACGATTATGGATTATTTTTATAAGAATAAGAGTGAATGTAGATTGTAGGTACATAATATTTTTTTGACAGGATGACTCTAGTTTCGCTAAATTATGACTGAGTAATCGATTATGCTTTTTGAAGTTATACTTCTTTAGGCGCGTTATGAAAAAATGATGAGAGTGAAATTTTAAGATGCGCGCGCACCTGTAACACAAAATTAACAGTATGAAGTTAGGCGCGTTATGAAAAAATGATGAGAGTGAAACTTTAAGATGCGCGCGCACCTGTGACACAAAATTAACAGTATGAAGTTAGGCGCGTTATGAAAAAATGATGAGAGAGAAATTTTAAGATGCGCGCGCACCTGTGACACAAAATTAACAGTATGAAGCCGTCTGCTTAACCGCTCATTAAGTCTCGAAAAAAAAGCTACCAACAAAATAGGAATTGAACCTCGATATTAGTCGCGCATGTTGGTACGATTGAATAAATAATAAATATTTATAAAAATAACTAAATAAATTTAATGAAAACTTTTTGATAAAAATGAAAAGTGAATATTAAATTAAGAAATCAATAAAAATATTTAAAAAATGACCAACCTTAAATTCGATTTTTGAATTTATTATTAAATTTATTTTTAAAATATTAAAGAAGTATAACTTCTCACGCGCGTACATAAGTACACGCACCCATTTTTTTTTGTTTCACCTACACATTTTAGTGTATGAAAATTTAAATACCATCTCAAATTATATCTCATACAAAGCTATGCTTACTCTGCCGTCAAATTCTTATATATTACGTTATATTATAATGCTATCTTTATCAGTATATTCTTCGTCCCATATTAATGGCGGGTCGAACGCTACATCTATAAGTTAGAGGTCAATGGTATAATTAAAGCGTACCCGCGGATACCTGTCGATACACCCCTCCCATTACAGCCGCAAAATTAATACAGGTCTGTGGTACGTCAAAAATCATTATATTTTATAGCGCGGCCGAAATAAATGACGCTATACGCTACCCGTGTAAAGTTTATATTCAAATTTCACTCAGTCCGTTCGTCCGGCATCTCCGAGGATCAATTTACATATTTTCGCAGGTTTCCACGGTTGCGTTTAATGTTAGATGTGTGGAAGCTTTAAGTTAGGTACTTTCCGAATGTGAGGTGAGACTTCTGTGCTAGTTTCAATTTAGTATTCTATATTATTTGAATTTCGAATTCGGATTCAGTGCTGGCTGGTTTTTTAGGCGATATTTATTTAGGCATAATGAATAACTTTTGCTTTGCTAAATATACGAGTTTGTTACTTTACGGTATTCGAAATTCGAAAGTTTGGAATTAGAATTCCGAAGAATGAAGGTGTGTGTTTGTCTACTAGTAACGGTTTTAGCACAGAACCAACATAATATTGTTGTGTATAACTTACTTTCTAATTACACGTGTGCTCGTTAACAATGAAAATTCCAATTAATTATTCTCCCTTGAATAAATAATCAAGCTTTTGACGTGTAACATTTGAAAATAACAGACCGCACAACCCCAAATGGGTTCTAAGAAACGTGTGTCAAAAATAATTTAACGACGAATTCAATTAAAATAATTAGGAGGAACCGTTTTGTTGTACAAATAATGAAACAACCCAACTTCGTATTGGCTTTCTACCTTTCCCGCCATAATTGAAACCATAGAGTAACATTTGTATCTCATCGAAAACAAAAGGCAGGCAACCGCAGAAACTACGTTCGTTCTAAAATCAATTTCCGACGCGAATTAAGCGCATTAATAATACAAAATTTGATTATCCCATAAAAGACTCGGTCCATAAAACTCTCATAGTTCGTAGTGTGCGTTGCCGAATGTACGAATTAGGAACCCTTTTGATCGCAATCTACTGTACGACAGTAATACTGCTTCTAACAAATCATCTAATTGAATCTCACACACACACACACGTTTAAATTGCCGCTAACATCTACCTTAAAAGAAAAATTTCCCGCCTCTTTTTCAACGAGACAAAAAAGTTTCTTTATGGTTCATTTTATTAATTTTTGAAGCGCACAAACTATGACAGTCATTGGCCTTATTCTGACGCGTCTACGAGTGCATCGTCCATATTTATAAAGCTCACTCCCTGTCTCACACTTATATTGGCATTTTGATCGTCTACCCCCTCCCCCTACTTCTTCCCCCCTCGGCCCGCCTGCCATTCATTTTCATAATAAAATCGTAACAAACGGCACAGGTAACAAAATATGGAGAGAGAATCGCGATTTATGCGAACGCAATGTTATTATTTATGTGGTAACTTGAGATGTACCCGATGATGGGTTTGGCGCCGGATCGCGTTGTAATTGATGGCTTGTTTCTGTAGTTACAGAAACATTGAAACTTCCATACAATACAATACATAAAATAATTATTGCACTTGAGCAGTAGGTAACATTAAGAAAACGACTGACTGGCTGAAATGATAATGTTTTTTTTCTTCTGTTTTCTGCCTACTGTCATATTTTTAGCGGGAATAACTGTTTTCTTTTAATGTGTATCCAGCCAGTTCCTACTAAAATCTTGCAAGAAGGTTTATTTGAAACAATCCACACTTTGCTTTCGTCTTCACAATAGTTACAAATAAGTTTGATCCTCATCCTCGCCGCCGCGCGAGGCGGGCCCAATCAATCTGTCTGAGCGAGATACAGCCTCTAAATCTAACTATTGTTCACGAATAGGGAAATTTCCATTCGGATTTATTCATTTGTCTAACCATCCTCGGCCTTCCTACCCAAAACTAATAATAATTGTTTCGACCGACACTGTTTTGACGTTCCCAATTCAATTTTTCCGCTTTTTGTAGTTATAACCGGTAGACCATAGACAATTAAGCACTTAATTACCGATCTATTCTAATTTTAAATTATGAAAATTGAATTCCAAGTTGGTTTTATTGCGTTTGTAATTTTAGACATTCCAAATTAGAATTCTGAAATCGGAACGCGATCATTGAAGCGTTCCGTTCCACGTGGAAACCGAAAAGCCGCTATTGTAATAATAAATTTAACGACAAATTCCGATAAGAATCGAGCGAGGAACGCAATTTTCATAGATATAGCTCAATTAACAATTGGTTTCAATCGTGAAGACATTCTGGATAATAAAGTGCCACCCCCGCACCCCAGGGTGGCTCGAGGCAATCTTATTTCTGTTTGTAATATTGTGGTGTCAATTTCGCATATTGAAGTGTGAGCACGAATATGGAAGCCATTGTTAGAATCTATATTGTCTATGAATTTGAATTGTTCCATCCTTATGCGTTAAATTGGATGTTCGCAATTCAAATATTATGTTTACTTTTCTTTGAACATTTTAGATTAGGTATGTACCTACTAGCATACTAGTACTCGGTAGCTACCTGCCTGTTGTAGAGTAAACAAATGAAGCGCGAAATTGCATTATGCCGAAATCGTAACAAATTTGACGACCAATCAGCACTCAATCAAACATTCTAATCAAATCTATTGTCCGCAAAAAGTAACAAACAAACGCGTAAAAATAAAATAAAATTACAATAAGTGCCAACAAAAAATCGAATGTTCATTGTGTGAAAAAGAATTACACAAACACAATCCAATTGTGGTTCCATCAACGAGGTCCGTAATAAAAAAACGCCACCCCACGGCCGCATTAATATCAATTCATCAATACTCAGGCGTGATCAATGATCAATAAAAAGAAAAAAAATGGGGTACTCTTTCCCCTCCCTATTAATAGATTATCGACGATCGCGACCGTAAGTTGTTTTGATTGGTTTTATAGAGTTGTCTATTCAATTATGGAATATCGAATTTTGATTTGAATTTGTGCGTTCCCTATTTAAATTGATTCGTGGCATCATAATATTAATAGATGATTGCGTATGACTGTATTTTTAAATTTGGAACGAATTCAAATGCATTGTTGATTGAATGAACCTATAAGTAGTTACATTATATCTTAAAAGAAAATGATTTTCCAAACTTTTAATTTGCATTGGCACAGGTACTGGCATATAATCAGCTTCACGTTTCGCTTCATTTAGGAACGCAGGTGCTCCAATTAATTAATTTAAAATGATCCACCACTCGTAATCTCCACCGAATAATTCCTAACTCAGTCGTCTAATAACTCCAAGTTTCCAAACTTCGTTTTAAACATGATTACTTATCGCTAACTCCCGATTCACATGTACTTAATTACTCTTCGCAAACACAATGACGTCATAGCTATCGATGTAGTAAGAAAAGGGGGCGAGGGAGATGGCAATCGTATGTTTTCGGATTAATTCGTTCGTAAAATCGTCTCCTCCGATAAGAATGGCAACTCTGCTACTAATTGAATCTACAATTGCCGGCATGTCTGATTTCATTAGATGGCTGTGTGTGTCGGTAGGGGTGGAGAGTGCTCGAAAGTTTCGGCAAAAATTTCGGCAATATCGGTAGCGAATGGAGGTATGCAAGTAACAACCCTAGAGGTTCAGCTCATGCGTGCTGGCTGGAGTGAAACATCGGCGTGGAACAGATGGTCAATAGTTTTTTTAAATTCAGAATCGAATTGAAAAAGGAACGTGCCTGTAAAATGTTAACTTTTTTTTTTTGCCTGTGTATAGATGTGACCTGTCGCTCCTGGACGATGCCATGTGATACTATGAGGCATTGTCAAAGACATTCAATTAAGTTGTTGAAAATATATGTGTCGTATTCCGAGGCAGGACCACTTTAATATGGCGACGTAGACGTCTAAAAAGTCTTTCAAACTTTCAAGGACAACAACTCATTCAAGTATCTTTACCTATCCAGTCTGATATACGTAGGACATTCTATAACAAGTGTCAACTACATGAGCCTTTCCACCAGTAAACTCGACAGGCTGAATGACAGTCTGTCTTGTCTATTTCATCTCACAGCGTTGTACTGCTGCGTTTAAAATTCCAAAATACTTGCCAAAATTCACCAAACATCAAAGTTTACTCCCTCGAAGCAGTATCCTGTGAATTGTTTCAGAATAATGGTATTTATATGCTACATTGGTTTCATGGGAAATCACTCCAGCATCGGCTATAACCCAGAGATGTTGGCGAGCGCTGGGAGCGAAAGGGCGTAAGCGCCATTGAACAAATTTACCCACTAGAGCGAAGATGCGAAATGTTGTGTCATTTTGATATTAGAACTCTTTATAGGTTTGTGTACGAATTTCGAATATAGACTTTATCTTGTAACTGTTTAGTAATCTGTGGTATAGGCACTGCGTAAAGACAGGCTGTGGTGCTTTTGTTTTTTTTCGTTGGTATTGTTTTTGCTTTTTTTTCTACCATAGACAAATTTTAGGTATCCATTATTTCTGTAGTGACCTTACACACTTAGTATACCTACGCAAATAATTTCTTTTCAGCTCTAATTTCGAAGTCAGAATTTCAGATTCAACGTCTAAGCAATTGTGACGCGTTTTATCTATTACGAGATAATGATTTGAAGTAGTTTTAATTGAACCTTATTTGTATAATATTTTCTGTATATTTATTTCATTTTCCTTTACACAAATATGTATTGTCGTTTACGCCTTCGCTCCAGTTTGCCTCGCGTCGTTTACGCCGATGTTGCGTCGATATTACTTAAGCCATATTGAAATTCAGGTGGGGTGGGCCAAGATTCCGAATATTAAACATTCACATTTATTAGTTTGTCCCCGTATTTGGTATTCGAATAGTTCTCGAAGGAAACTCGAAAGGAAACTGGAAAATGTTTGCGTGGAGTTAGATCGACTTGGCACAGTAGGTACGTAGCCTAGTTAATGGGGTGGGTGGGTTACAATTGGCTAAACTGGGATGACGATAATGAACCCTTCAAATGTCGCGTGGACAGTTTCAGTACAATAAAATGAAAGATTTTGATTAGGTATATAATATCAATATGAAGTTATATCCCGCTCATTGGTAAGGTAGTAGCTGCAAACTAAAAAGTATCTATTGAAAGTACTAAATAATAATTAAAGCTATCTAGTTTGTTAATTATGTATGCTGACGTCATCTAGTAATAGTTTCTTCTTTTCTCACTTAATTGAATCGTGACGTGACACTTGCTCACCTGACGGTTAAGAACAACATTGTTACTTATACAAAAAAAAAACAACTTTTAATTAAATAAAAACTTGACACTGGCCGCATGCAGAAATCATGCGAATCTACAACTAAAAAAAAGTTTGTCGACCAAGAAGGATCTAAAAGAACGTCTAAACAAAGTGGGACGACCAAACCAGTAGCAAAATACTCGATCTTTTAAAACAAGAATCAAAGACTACAAAGCCATTAAAATCAAACCATATCTCCCCATTCTATAGACAAATCTTTTCCTATAGATATACCAGAAACCATCAAACCCCTACTTGGAGTACCAATAACCAGTTCAAAAAGGGCAAAGCAAAACGTCCGCCCCTGGATGTATTTCCCGCACACTCAAAGGCTGCGCCTTAATCGATGGTGCTTTGGAAAAATTCAAAGGCAGCCGATCTTTGATCGTGTGATCTGTACGGAGATAACTAGAGGGGCGACAGTGCGGGGGCGGCAGTAGCTGAACTTACGACGTTTTTATATATTGCTAGCTTTTACCCGCGAACTACACTATCTCCTTATCAAATTTCATCGAAATCGATGCAGCCGTTTAGCCGTGAAAAGGTTTACGTTATAAATTTACTTATGTTTAATTTTTTTTTGTTAGCATTTTTATAGTAGGTACTTTTATTTATTTAGAAGAGTTGATCAAATTGCTTTTTGTTTTGCATAGTGATTAGTTTTTTAATGAATATTAAGGTCCAGCTTTCACTATCACTATCTCACATCACTTATCCTGCCCAGACGAAAAAAAAACCATTCCTTCTCCGATACAACCTTTTGCCCTGTCTTTCCCTACACGAGGGCTCTACAAAGGCAGCTATCGGAAGGAAAACGAAAGGGTAATGCGGGCATAAGATGCGCATCGGCACACACGGCCTAATCACGACTTGCCCCGCTCTCCCCCGCCCGCCCAACTTTTGCATATTGCCCAAATTGCCCCGCGCTACTCGAGACTTTCACATTGCGCGGTTATGTGGCTCGCTCGTGGGCGATTTTTATTAATGTTTTATGATTGATTTGATGTTGAATTCACGTTTAAAGCTCAATAAATATTTAATGTCATCGTTGAAGAATATTTAATGATATATCTGCTACAGAAAAATCTGATTTGATTTATTTATTACACGGTTCGAACTGATTGCTGAAGAAAATAAAGCAATACAGAATATTGTTTATTAATTGGTACAAACTTTTGTATAAATAAATTGAGTTAAACATAAACATTGATGTTTTGGTCTGTTTTTTTTTTAAATTCACTAATTCATTTTAATTAAAATCCTATAGGTAACAAGATTTGTGTTCTATTACCCAACAGTTACAACACACTATCCTATAGATCTAAATCACGTCTCGATCTATTTCGCTTACCATCGGGCGAGGGGCCTGCTCATCTCGTTATTGTCTACTCGACTGCCCAGAAGGAAGGTAATGTTTTCGTACACAAAAATCACCCGCAACATCGTCCAACTCAACGCCCAAATGTGAAACCGCCATATTTTTGCTAGCAAGATAATTCTTTACCCCTTTGCGGTCGCACAACGTTATTCCATTCGATTTCCATCCCTAATCCCCGGTGATAAAGCCCATCAGTGTTGTGTTCGTAAGTAGATAAACATGTATAGTGTAGGGTGACATGACGTTTGAGGGATGCCAGGATTGCCGGGCTTCTTAATTGTGAGGGTGTATCGATTTTTTAATGCGTCTCCTTACGTAGGGGTGGTAATTAGGGTCGTCTGCATTTGGCATCACTGAAAGGGATGTATTCGCATAGATTAGGACAAAAAGGGTTTTGAATATCCAAATGGAAATCTTTAAATGGATATTGAAAAGCTTTACTTTTAAATGAATCAAAAAAATATATAATATACTTATACAGTGTTTTGCACTAGTTTCGTCCCGCGGGCTCACCTGCTAAGGCTATAATCCCACATCATTAACAAAAAGCCTCTATGAAACGTAACAACCCAACGGACAAAATCTCTCATACATTATAATACTAATTAGTATGGATTTAAGTAGCTATGGATTTAATAACAAGCATACTATACCTAGAAAATACTACATTATACTACTATACACCCGTGTAAAGGCCTTCCAGTATTCCTAAAAGGAGAAGTAAGTCCATAAGTGAGCTACTATTTATATAGTAGCATAAACGCCATTAAGGCCTCAATGTATTTAATTACACGACAAAACGGTCCAAAGAAGCCGCTTTAGAAGAAACCTACCTATAATTTTACCCGTAAGCCATAGAGTAGGTAAAGCAGATGAGACTTGCGTATCTGTACAATGTGCCTAACCTGATTCGAACTATACTTTGTTAAATTGTGAATAAATACGTGTAAAAAGTCTTGTGTCGTATAAAGATATAAATGCGTAGTCGTTTTTAGTTTGATTATAATGTGTTATCAGTGATATTGCCATAGACAAAAAGCTGAAACCCCGCAACATGACTAGGAATTTCTTTTAATAGGATATTAAAGCTATTTTAGTACCTAGTTAGTGGACCATCTCCGACTTTGTATACTCTGTGCCTTTAATCTCTATCTCGTAAAATTATAATAATTGCAACATTTAATAACTACGTTTCATTACACACGTCTACCTTCTCTCGTATTAAAGGAGTTATTCCTAGAAATTGCTAACCCACTTTATAAAAACATGGAGTCTCGCAATTAATGTCAATTTTATATTTAATTATTCTCTGGCTCGTGCAGAACGGGTCGCAAGCAATATGTTTTAAATATTTTTCATTTTTCCGGTTATAATGTTAGACTCTGCTCGAGTCGAGTGCCGCATCTGGTGGATTAATCTTTGGCTGCATATTTGGCATTCACACTGCATGATATTTTATTTTGATTTTGTGCCAATTAAGTGCGTTTCTGAACAATCAATATGATTTAAAAAGATTAACCACCTGTATAAAAATACTTTATAAGAGTAATGTCGGCGTATCATGGTTCAGTCGGTCTTAACGCACAATTACGAGCATTAAAAAGATAATAATCACAAACGTGTCGTCGCGTATCCTTCACAATGACCGGTAGTGTAAATACTTATGTAGGTACTTAGTAGGTATATAAACGATTTCAAAAAGAGAACCTACCTCAATTAAATTGTGTATTTTTTAACAAAGGGCTAATTTATGACTATGTAGGTACGGGATTTTTTATCTATATTTCTAGGTCTAGATTCTTAATACCCCAGTACACAGGCACAAAGTTCATTATGTTCTTTTTTTTGGCTTCGCACGTCCTTTCCTTTGTGTTTTTTCAATAATCTGTCTATTTTTTTCAACTAAATTATAATACTCACTACGAGTCATTTCTGTTTGCATATTTGGCTCACGTACGTAGGTCTGCCTTAGGCACCGATTCTCATGTTCAACTTTTAATATGCAACTATAGGCAATAAATCTAGCCATATTTAAATGCTAACGTCAGGCACCACAGAGTAAAAATAATGCAGTAAACTCTTTTGTCGTTTTAAAAAACCGAACTGGCCAGTTTAAAAAAAACAAGAATCAATGTACGTTAGTGTACTTATTGTCTGTGGGATCAATCTCGCCGGTAACGATGCTTGGAATCTATGCGTGGGTGACTGTCAAAGTGGCTGATTCACTAATAATGGGGGCCGTTTCCATCATTGCCTATAATAAGGTGTAGTTACACCGTCCCATGATCGTGGAAAATTAACTAACTTGTAGCTGGTATTTAAGCGGTTTGAAGAAACTTCTAGATTCTGAATATTACGTTACGTGATTCATCTGGTTTATTTTTAGTTTTGGCTTTGCAATGTTTGTTTATTCAGCCAGTGTCAAATATTATTATTTTCATTTTGGATGCTTCATAGACATACACTTAATGTTTTTTTTTCATGATGCAATTAGCACGTTCTGCTATTTTCAAATAGTAAACCAACCCAGTATAGAGGTACCTACCAACTTATATTCGTGTCATAAATAACTCAAGTTATTAATTAGGTAAGTGATTATTGTCATCAATATGAGTTTTAATGGCACCGCTAAATAATAAGGTAAGTGTCTAAGAATTCCGATTAAACTAAAGTTTAAATCGACGTATAGTGAACAAGTAAAGGGATTGGTCTATCGTTTTCACTTCTTTTTATCTTATCATTATTAAAAAAAAACATTGTCAAATAAAACCCTAAAAATAATGTAAGTATCGGTTCAAAACTAGACTTAATCATAATAATAACTTCTAGCATGACTCTAGCTATATCTGCCTGATTCTCCTTCCCTCCTGTTTGCACAACTCCTCAATGCCATATTGCGTTTGTTTGCGCGCCCTAATTAGAAAACTCCTGCTAATGACTAGTGTCAAATTGTCGCTTCCCGTGTCTCTATTTCATTGTAATCGCGAATTGGTTTTGTTAGGTTGGTCGGACTTTATAAACAAAAGGTTTGAATTGGAGGGAAAATTAAAAATAAGTTTTAAAAAGTGATGATAGGTATTTTACTTTTATAGCATTACTTGAATTTTCCAAAACCTCTTTTGTAGTTTAAAACATTGGCAGAAAGACATTGTCCACCAACTTTTTTCAGTTGTAAAAAGCAAAGAAAAATTGGAAGATATTTTTAAATAAAATACATTTAATACCTACCTACCTATGTACCTTAGCAGGTACATTGTTACAGGTACAGTGATAGCTCACTGACTGAATATAAGTGGAAAAAGAAACGGAAAAATGCACTGAAGTTCACTGAACAAATTCCCCGTCATCGTATTTCAACGACACTATTCGCGCCGAAAATAGCTCTTCTCCTTTCAAACTGTCATGTCTGCAATGGCGCCATCTTAATTCCGTCAATCTCCGGCGTTTGACGAATGGCATCGAAACAGCTTCCCGCTCGCGCCATTCGGTTCGGGAAGTCATCGGTTTACGCGCGGACACTCGTTTTACGACTATTTTATTTTGTCTATGGAGTTTCCCGCCGGCTGAGTTTTTAAACGAAACTTATTTTTGTTCATAATTTTAAAGGCCAGTGCTATCTCATCCGATAGGGAGACCCATCTTATGATGCAGCAAAAGTGGAGATTTAAAACTTATGGTCATAAATTTAAAAATAGTTCCCTTAGGAAGCCCTTTTTGGCACGAAATGAAGTAAAATGAAGGTTTACGGCTGAAATAGAAATTAAAATAATTATCTAGAATGCAATTTTGAGGCGGCGCAAGGCCGAGTAAATCAGCTGTTCTTCACGAGCGTATTTTATAGTATAGTAGCGCTGTAAGAATTGGCCTTTGGATGCATTAAGAATCAGTCTTCCTATTTTTCATATTTTTTGCATAACATGTCTACTAGATGCAGTGCCATTTGTAATTAAACAGATACCTAACAAAAAGAAATGGGAATCATAGTAATTACTACACGGCATCCAACAAAACGACCAATGCACGCCGCCCCGACTACCTCCATAGACAACCACTTTTAATTGCACCACCGAAACTATATTTTATTGTCTGTGGTATGCGCTTTTTTCCACCCCCGCATCGCGAGCCGTTACTCAAAATTATCTAACTTAGATATCTAACACCCCCTTGTGATATATGCCCTCTAACAACGTAAAAGAAATATGCTCCGCCAGATATTTTTCTTTTAATCGAGAATGACGTCTGCATTGTAATTGGCTGTATTCGCGTGCAGCAGTTTTTGTTTAGCAGTGTGTAAATTTGAATTAGGATTATTTTCTTTTTTCTGTATTAGTCATGTGGCAAAGGAATTAGTTTTCTATTCAGCCAGCACACGTAACAGTTATACATTTTTAAAAGGTTGTTAAATTACAAGTAGGTAGAAATTACGGTTGTTCTAATATTAAAATAACAGAGTCGAATACAAAGCCAATCGTGTTGCCAATAGTCGGCGTCGCGAACTCGTGACCGCAACGAGCAAACTTAGTTCTCCGTTTGGTTTTATAACTGGAAACGATAGACAGGTTATAAATGAGCTTCCAGAACTTATAATTGCTTCATTTCGTTGTCGACCGGAATTAGGACCGGTGTATTGCATTCTGCCTATTTCTGCTTATGCCGTATTGTCAACTCTAACAACTTGAGTGTATTTATCTTAGTTCATATTGCAATCAATAGATTATATTAATTGATCAGATGTACAGGAATAAAATGGTTAGTTATATTAAAAACCGCAGCTGTAAAATATCCGCCTGACTGCTTGTCACCGCTTGAAAAGTAATAATCAAAAATATTGCAGCTCATCGCCATATTTATCCGAACTGACACGTCATTCACATCAAAAGTGCATAGACAAGTCCACCTTATGCCGCGCACAGCGTCCACCATATTTGCAAACGTCAAAAAATATCACCGGCCGTTTTGAACCTTGCCACCCCGTAATAAAGACAAACTGAAATAGTCAGACTATGAATTTTTACCATTTGCATCGCATATTTTCTATTTGACACTTGATTGATGATCACGACGTTTATTGTCAATCAAACCCGTGTTCTGTAAAAGCGTGCGGACGTGAATATTTATGAATTGGCCACATAACCGTTGTCGCGACAATTCGTTAAAATATCATTCCGCGATTTAATTCCGATAGACGACAAAGAGCCGTCATAATGCGAGCGCAAAGCGGGAGACTTTTTGCAACTGCACGGGAACGGCTTCAATCATTCACGTCATTTATCATTTTTGGGGACGAAACTCGTCGCGTCGGAACTAGGCAGACTATAGATGGCGCAAAAAGAAAGAGTGGAAAGTTGGCGAAGCTTCGCGAACGTCTTTTTGTTCGTGCGGTTGGTATTGCCCGTCGTGGCGCGTTCGAATTCCGAACTCGGGTTCCCGCCGGACGCGGCCGGCAACGGTTTGACCAGTTTGACAGATAGCCGACATGAATCCTACTTTCTGACGGCAAAATGGCGTATTATACATTTTTTATTCGTCCACTTGTCTTTCACCACTTCTTTTGTGATTGAGTTCTGTGCGGATGCCGATTCATTGTCAAAGAGGGAATTGAATCGGTCCGTGTTTCTTTATTTTGAGTTTTAAATCGCCATTGATGAGTTTTCTCCGGCATTGTTCGGTTTTCGTTTCATAACCTCTGGACAGGAGGGAAGTTAATTTTTCTCAGTTGTCACCGCTGTATTGTCTGTGGGCGGAACGCGTGGAACAATAACGCGTGTTCGAATAAAAACAGCTGAAAATTAAAGTTTTAAATAACGTCTGGCAACGCACTGGATGCGCAACAGCCACAGAAATATGCCTACAAAGTATGCGCCATTACTCGAAGGTTTTGCAACAAACTTAAAAATAAAAAATACATTAATGATATAAAAAAAAATATAATACGATGATAAAAAAAACAAGTTCACATAAATAAAATAAAAAATAAATAAAACTAGCTAAATCTTTATACATTTTGTTGTAAGTATAATGTCTTATAAAACACTTTAACAAACATAATACAAAACCTCGATAAAAGTGAAAGTATGTATTGATAAGTCAATAATTTATTTTATGCCTACAACTGTGCGTAGCAATACCGTAGCAAGCCGTAGAGGGGCTACGCGGCTCTGCTACCCCTGCGTAGCCCGTAGTTACACGACTACGCGTGAAAGGAAAGATTTCCCGAATTTCCTTCGCTATAATCTCTATTGAAGAACAGCGGGGTTATATCTATTTATTTGTTAATCTGTATTATGTCGAACGCTTTCAAAAGTAGCTTAATGTTATTTTCTAACGTAACAAGAATATTATGACCTCGTACTATTAAGAAGTGTTAAGAAAGGTAATTTTGAATTATTATAATTTATAATTTAATTTAATTTTGAATTGAATTTTAAAGGGAATTTTGAAAGTAGTTACGAATTTAGGACGATACTTAAAACTATTTTTATTGTTTTTTCATTAGTTTTGAGGTTGTTTGACCTTAATCTCTTGTTGTTCTGAACGAAGAATGAGACTTACTGATCTAGAAATTATTTTTGTTATTTATGATTGCTCTTTCTAAAGATCGTTTTGAGGAAAATATGTTTGCTTAGCAATAATGCCTTTAATAGTAACTTTACTTTTGATAATAATATATTTTCCTTGTATTTCTCATTAATAGGAAAAAGTCTACAAAGTAAAGTATAATCGGTGGAATTACCACTAATACCTATCTCTGCCAGACAACCATTTAAAGCTACAAACAAGTTTTCTAGCAAAGGGTACAATCGAAGATAGCGCGGCGGAGACACACAGGTGGATTTATTGCCCGCCCGCCACTTTGCATACTGGGGGCGATTCGGGAAGAATGCACGTAGTGTGACGCGATTGGTAATGCTTTATTGCTGTTAGGTTGGCAGCAACGCTATCTTGTATGGCCACAGAACATAGTGCCTACTAATACTTGACAATGGCTGAATGCACAAACGGTACAAGCCAAAAAAAAACTTTCTGTGATCAATTTATTTTTCTTTTAGCGTCGCACTTTTTACTCATTCTGCCTAATATGGCGAATTATTTATCTTGCGTGTCTCAACAGCTGAATTCATAGTAGAGGTGGTGAAGAATCCCAAAATGAAACAACGCTCCGAAAAGATTTTCAACTGTAACTTTCACTATTACTAGAATACAAGACTTACCTACAATACAAGATTAAACACATGCAACATTTAGCACCACAGCGTAAAAGCAGTTACCCCATTCACAGTAAAACAACGGCAGTAAGCCAATCTCATCTCTTTTTACCTTCAAATAATCTCGTTTAGCCCCAAATAATC
The DNA here is from genome assembly GCA_905147375.1 of Hylaea fasciaria. Lineage (NCBI taxonomy): Eukaryota > Metazoa > Arthropoda > Insecta > Lepidoptera > Geometridae > Hylaea > Hylaea fasciaria. The sequence continues at coordinate 572,627 of LR990213.1, read as the reverse complement.
TCTTTTACCCCAAAATAACCTGTTTTTCCCGAAAAAGTCAGCGTCACACTCGCTTAACACGGGGGACTTAAACACAATTAAACTAAAAATGTGTTGTGTGGACTCAATAAAAGCTTGCGCTGTGACGCGCGGCAACTAACGATTGTAGGTAATTGAGGGTCAGCCCTTAACCCTTTGAAGGAACGGAGAGTACGCGGGGTCAAACGGGAAGAGCTAGCGGCGAGTGTTGGATGATCGCCTCAAACCATAAAATCAGCTACAAATAGATTTTAAAGAACCCTAATAAGAAATAATAATCGAAATTGAGTTCATAATCTTCAAGATATGGAGGAAACCCTGCATAATTAAAAACAATCTCGATTTCGTAGTCGCTGAAGTGGTATGTTTTTCTTGTCATACGGACTAAGTATTTGAATTTAAAAAATATTTATTAAAAAAACTTACCATTACGATTAAAGTAAATTTTGTTTAGTTTAAAGAATTATTCTACAATTAAAAAGTTCCTATTTATCAAAACTATAACATTTCGAGCACCATTCCCTCAGAATCGTAATTTCTCTGCCGAGGTTTTAAGTCCGCTGCCGCCTGTGCCTCGCTCCGTACTCTTAATAGCGGTCAGGCCAGGGTCGAATTAAGACAATAATTACTCGCGGTCCCCGGGACGTTTCGTTTCGCCTAATACTTTTTACGGCAAGTGCCATCGGACCCTGTTCTCGCTACACTTATACAGGGCGAATAGCTACAGAAAGGGGTTCAAAACGTAATGCCTATTAAAAATCTTGGACATTCATGTTGATATTAAAATAATCGCTAATTCGTTTCACCCCTTTATTCGAGTCGTCCGGCATTTCTTATGAGCCAGTCAGTAGTAATCACCTTCGCTCACTTCGTCACTATTAATACCACAAAACATATAATACACAACTACAAAAACCATCCTACTTAATATACTTACTATAATGCGAAAGTTTGTGAGTGAGTTTGTATGTTTGTCACTTTTTCACGCTCAAACGATTGGACCAATTTTGATGAAATTTGGTGCGGAGCTGTCACTCTGAAATTAACAGATAGGTTACTTTTTATTCCGAAATCAGCGGGCAGCGCCGCGTGGCGCAGCTAGTAATACATAATTTTCAACATTGATCTAGTTTATATAGTGAATCCGATAGAACTGTATTAGTAAAAAAATATGTAAAGGTACAATAACTTTTTGGATTAGTAATCTACTTATAATATTATTTATAGTACAGAAAAAAAAAGTATACAAATAATGTACTATGGCAGATTGCCACTTCACTGTAGTTTTGCGTTTTTCTTCAAAGTTCCTCGCGAGTATTTAGAGTAGTTTTTTTTCCAAGTTAGAGTAAATTCCGCGAGGGCAGCCATTTTGAAAAAGGTTTATCGTTCTATTTTGAAGAAGCTATCTCACAATGCCTTATTACGATTTATGATCTGATAAAATAATTTGGCGCAGTCTGATAATGTTTTACTGCGTCCATAAAGAGGATCATTAATAAAAAAATAATTTCCTTTTCCACGTTCCTTAGACAAACAAGGTTTTGTATAAATTATAATATTAGCTGAAGAATTAACTAACAACCTGTCATAGTCACAGATGACAAAGATAATCGATGTCAAGGTATTAAGTACCTGATCGTTGCTGCTCCAATTTAGACTCTATCACTTACGAATTAAAGCAGACTTCAATGCTAACACAACCTGTTTATTGTCAAGATGAAAGATCACATAGATTTAGATAAATGTAACCTTGAAAATGTCGACACAAAATCAAAGATCGTCTGTCAGTGGTGACGTCAATAGACAAGAAAAACAATTAAACATATCATTAATAACTCCTTTGTATTGTTAAAATAAAATACCTGCCTAAGCATAATGAGACATTCAATAATAAATACATTTCAAAAGATATTACATAAGCAGGTAATTATAATATTTAATTGTTATTACGGTCAATTGTTAGAATCTGCAAGCTAGACAACTATTTATTATTATGATAATATTAGGTACTATAAATTGTTTTATAACATAAATATTGTGTTATTTTGTTTTGTGTTAAAATGTGTTTCAGATTATATTGGCGTTAATTAATATACGTATAGGTAAATGATTATCCGTCAAACGTTTTAAAATAATAAAAAGGAAATGCACAAACCGTGCAAAGCCAAACTTAAAACATATAAAATAGCTGGGTGTAATGGAAAGTTTGCATTTTCGTTATAACTACCTATTCAGCCAAATATTGTTAAGTTCTTCGGCCTTCGATTTTTGAACGATATCACACGTTCCTTCGATCGTTTTTAAATTGGAATTTGCGCGTCGTCACTCGGTTCAATCACGCCAGGGCCCCGTGATTTCCGTCGCATCCATCTTGGACACGATACGATCTTCACGCACCAGCGCTTCAACGCCCCACCTTGATGCACCTACAATTGATATCTTCCGAAGGTCGACAAATAACTGCCTGCGAACATACATTACAGCCCCAACACGGGCTAAACTCAACCTTAAACACGTTCGATAGAGTTGGATTTGGAACGTAGCTGTTGCTTCAATCATGTGCTGATTTTATGAATAGATCGTCGATTGTCGAACGGAAACGTGAGCTGCAAATTACTGGCTGTTTAGACTCCGTTGTGATTCAAAATTGGAACGCTATTCTATCGATTGTTAACTTTTTTAAATGTTAATGCGTTATGTGGCATTGGATAAAATGAATGTTGCCAATGGAAAAAAATGCCTATTAAAATAATTGTTAATATTAGGCTTGTTATTAGTACATCATTTGTAGATCAATCATAACCCAAATATCATAAGGAGACATTATCTTATCAAAAAATATCTTCAACAACAAACGCAGAACAAATATTAGCAAAATCAGACATTCCTAATTAACAAAATAATGCCAGCGCAAACAAAATTATGATTCTTTATCGCTGTTTTTGAGTTTCAGTTTTTGTGACGAAGATTATTGTTTAAATAATTTTATTATGATCTTATAACGTTGTAATCGTTTGGGTTTTCCGGTACTTTAGTAGTGAAGTTTATAGGTTCATAGTTTTATAATTAAAATTATTGTTACCTACGCCTAGTGTCATGTCGATAAATAGACAATAAATCTAGTTTATCAGTACGCTTATATTATTATATTAATAAGTTAATAAGTTAATAAAAGTCATAAGTTTTATTCTGGAAAATAGAAAGATAAATATTTGCTTATTTGTGACAGCACATAAATTCACATCAGTTACAAAGATGGTCAATGAAAAATGATACACAAAGTATATAGTAAGTATTAGATATAGGGATAGGGCACTTTCGTCACAATATCATTTGGTCACACGCACAAACAAGTGCAAATTGGTCACACCTACCTATAACCTTGGCTGTTGAAATGTACAGTCAGCATAGAAAAGATCCTGTAGCTACCGTTCGTTGTCCACAGATCTTGCAGCTGGTGGAGGACGTGCGGCGGCTGCAGGCGTCGCTGACCGCGCTGCAGGAGGCGCACGCGCAGCAGCTGCAGCGGCTGGAGGAGCGGCTCGACGAGAAGAAGCAGCACATCGCGCGGCTCGAGGCCCGCCTCGACGCGCAGCGGGACTATGACGACGTCAAGCGGGAGATCAAGTGAGTGCCTAGCCTTTGTTAAATCGAGTTGTCTGAGGTACCTAACAAACTTAACTTGGCTGAATGTGCCTACAAATAGTGCGAAGCCAAAACCTAAAAAAATAAAATATGACAGCTGTCATTGATGCGAACAAACCAAATCGATGTCAACAGACTACATAATATATGCAAGTCAGTCAGTGTCCACAACTCTGTAAGGACCTCTAAACTCGGACTCCCTGTCACTATCAATGCCATTACTCATATATTAATGTTTATAGCACCGTGCGACCTAAACCCGCACTTAGGTCACGCTTTGCGCTGTTCAAAGTAGCACATTTTTAAACGGCCTGATGTTCACTAACTTCACACCGTTTAAGAATATACCTACCCATCGTTGCGAGCGTAGTACTGAACCAAAGCTTACAATATTACACCATATACATTTTACAGCACTCACAAACTCATAGTTAGCAAGACAAGATACGTATAACCTGTAACGTGTGGGACCGAAACGCCAATGTCTTTGGCGCTATATTTCTGCATGTTTTCATTTTGGTCTTCGTCGGACAATATTACTTATTACGTGAAAACGCTATACCTAAGTTAGCGATATTAACCGTACACTGTACCTTTGTTATAATATTTCTTTCCGATTATATAATAATTAAAACATACGAGTACTTACTTGATTTAGAAATGTTGCGGTTTTTGTTGTTTACATAAAATTTAACCGACACATGAACTATTTTCACTGAATACACACACTTTCAATTATTATACACCATATGATATAATATAGTCTCATAGTGAATACATTTATGCACAAACCAGATCAATCACAGATTCCTATATTAAGTAGGTATTCACGTTACGATAAAGATTCGGTTACAAAATGAAGCCCTACACTATTGATATTTTTCACTGTTTTTTAGTTGAAACCTGTTTGACTATTATTTAAACTGAACAATATTAAATCTGAAACAATATCACATTAAGCAATCCACGAACAATAAATATGCATCCAAAAATACTAATAACCTAAAAAACTAATCTAGAAGTGATACGGGTAGGTCTAAATTGTGTTTTCCCGTTCTCTACTGGTGGAATGCCAACCTACCCACAATAAAATTTGTGTGTTTATTACTAAGAACCAAATGAACATCTTTTCATTACATTAATTAGAAGATTATTTTAAAATAAATTAAATAGATGGCGGGTTTATGTCGCACGTGCTATAAAATAGTATACGATACTCGCTGCGTTAGTAAGTATATTAAATACACGGCGGTTAGCACCCTCGCTTCGCTCGGGCGCTAACTTCACGCCGCCGTGTATTAATATACTACTTAGACAGCTAGTATCATAATGTACTATTAGAAAACTGTTGGTCTTCCAAATGATTAAAAAAAAATACCAAAGAGGCGCCCGCGGAAAATGCATTCAAAAATCGAATTAGGAAAACGAACTTGCGCGGCCAGTCTTACCCAACTCTCAAGTCCCTGTTCCCGCGTAACGTTGTGATCCTCGCGGCGCACGCGTCCGATAACGCGCGCGGTGCTATCAGGTCGTTCACCGCAGATTGCTCTGTTTGTGTGTCGCAAGCGCGGGCCTTGGGCGGCGGCTGCGAAGGCCTACGCCTAGTGAAAGAAGGAACTAGTTCATTCCTTAAAGACATGGCGCATGTGATCGTTGCACTTACATTCTGTAGTCAGGCTAGCTAACTTGTGAAAAAGGGAAATGTAGTAAGTTTTATGTAAAACCGTTGATATTCAGAACTTTTTTTTAATCATCAAATACCTAGAAAAGTGATGAAAGAAAAGCATCTTTCATAAAGAAGCGTTGAATCGTAATGCAATATTTTTTTCGCGTGACACTGGCTGAATGCTTCAGTTACGTACGCTAAGGTCTTTACAACCATTCCATCTGTCTGCACAAATCATGCGAAGCCAAAACAAAAAGCTTGTACCGCGTAACGCGTTGTACCTACCTATCACTCGTATACTTTACATATTGACCAAGCAAGTCACACAAAAGTTCAAGTCTCCGACAATAGCACATGACTCAACAGAGTCAATCCTAGATCCAACTACTAATAACCAACTTACGACATATTAAGTAAGTGATTGTTGACTCGGGCCCCACAATGGAGGAAAGCGAATGCACACAGGAGAAATGCGTGTCTGTGTCACCTGCCTAGCTTGCACAGTGTTTGTCGACCATACCTTTGACTGATAAGGGCCTGATAGTGTGGCGCCGAGGAACTTACAGACAAACATGCATGCATTATGTATGCACTTGAAGTGAATGGCCGTGGAATAGATGCAACTGACTAGTTTATGTGAAGGCAAATATTTGAGATTTGTTCGGAATAACTACTTGCTTGATACAAGGTTGGAGAACCTTATAGCATGTATGGTGAAAAGGTGGATTTAAAACTTTGTCATTATGAATGTAAATAAGGACTTCTCTAACGTTATTAGCGCTAAAGTAACTTTGGACGTCATAACATGAACATAGACAATATTAAAAGTAATGAAGACTATGTGTGACCAATTTCCAATAATCATAATTATAATATACCTATGATTAAACTTGGCATGTGGCCAAATTGCACTCAATGTATGAAGCTGAAAGTGTATGTCCAAATTACACTAACCCATCCTAAAACAGTTTCAGTTCCTCTTAATATTACGTTCCTTCCAAAAACACATAAACGTCATGAACCCAACATGGCGGCCAAAGAGAACCATAGATAAAAACTTCAACTTCAAACAATGACAGCGATCACACTGGCCACTTGCCTCGACTATCACTCACAACATCTCAATCCAATTGTTTAAAGAACCACAAACAATTGTTCAAGACGTCATCTAAAAGAATCTCCGGGAATGCGTCCAAACACAACAGTCATTAAGTCTGGAAAGTGAGACAAGCTGAGAAAACAACCTTCAAAGAGTCATGTTAAGTGAGTGACTTTAAAGTTAAACCAGTCGTAAAGGACCACCCTATGTTTTACGATGTTAATTGACTTTTACAATGATGTCTCGGAAATAAGGTGTTGGGAATAGGAAAGAGTTTGTGTCAATGTATGGGGCCTATTTGTAACTAAACTCGCGGGAAAAAGTATGATAAAGAATTTTTTTAAATACTTTTTTTAGGTTGCAACACTATGACGCAACAGACACCCTACCGAAAGACTTTTCTTATACCAGGAGGTTGACAGAATTATTATTCAATATCAAAATCTTGTGTCAAATTTTGTATAAAATAAATTATGGTCATGCATGGATTCTCTTAAATGTGAAGCAAAGTAGACAATCGATTTTGGCCCAAATCGCCTTTATCTAACCAGGATGTTGACTGATTACTTCCTACAGTGACAAACGAGATGAAAGGTGCATAGAAAATTATTAAAATAAAAAAGTACCTAGCTAACTTGTAAAAGTAAAATTGGTAAACGAAGCAAACTGCTTAAGGGCCCGCATATACACAGAACTTGTCTCATCGTACCTATATCCAAAGAGTACCTACCTATACAAATATGTTAGACATACACCTATAAAAAGAACCGAACTATTTGTAACCAAACTCAAAATCCATAGACGAAATTTACTTTTCATGTCCAACCCACTCGAAGACCAAAAAGGTCGCACGGAGGAGGTCCTACGTATTCCCCGCAACCCTCTAATCGGCGTCGCTTGTGACGTCCCATGTTGACGTCTACACGCTAAACGATTCGAGATACGGAATTTAGCATCCGACCACCGTGTTTGAACTACTTATTGGTATCGCTCCCTGAGAACGAACCTTCGAGGAGATGGGAACCGAAGGGGACCAGTGAGAAATATAAATAGGTTTATCGGCGGATGTGGTGAATTCGAACAAATAGAGGCAGGTTGACGATTTTTAGCGGTTCTCGGGCGGAAGTATCAATAAGATGTTGTTTTTTTTTCTTCACAATTAATTTTGAATTGGGCTGATAAAGATATTTTTATAATAATTAACACACATTTTTGAGACTCGACTTTGTTTGCGAGTGTTAGCATTCGTTTGTGGGACATGATAAGATTGTAATAGACAGATACATACCTATTAAAGTTGTATCTGATAGACGTCCTCAGGAAAATGACTTATTAATATACTTACCTACTATATAATTATTAAAACCTGTGGCGGTCTTTCAGAGATATGAAGAGATTTATAGACAAGGAAATCGACTTAACAACTATTACGAAATTGATAAGTAAATCGTCTATCATCAGCCCGTGCCACGGGATCCATCACAGTTCTCTTTGAAATAAGGATAACCACGACGAAATAAATAATATAACTGATAATCAAGAATAAAAAAGGCTCCTCTTTCCACCCAATGAAGAAAACAGATATTCAATACATCACAATAAATGTACAGAAACAATAACTATATACAGTTTACAAAGCTTGTCATACTGTTAATGTGTTATTTTTACCAATATGGCGACCGATGGGCGGCGCGTTTGATCTTCCATCAAAGCATAGTATCAAAGCCGCCGCCGCCGACGACACTGGGCGACATAAAATCGAGCTTGTGAAAACAGTAAACACCTATTTCGGTAATGGTGTAGATGTTAATCGATCGGTTTTAGTACGGGAAATTGTGGCACTACTAAATACTACATTGTAGGCGATCATTGAAATAGAACTAGTGGAGAGGTTTGAACCCGGTATCGTTGGGTCGGAGACTTAAAAACTACAAAGCAGTAGTAAGACTGCTAAGCTATAAACACTAAGGTTGTTATTACAAATCAAGAAAAAAAAGGGACTTCGAAACATTCCTGAACTAACTGAAGCTCCACTCAAAACCAGAAAATAAAGGCACAAAACGAAATTTTGACAGAAGAATTTCGACGAAGATTTTAAATGCTTTATCTTCGTCAGGCATATTATTATAACACAGGTGACAGAGTTGCAAGAACATCAAAATCTCGTAAAAGTATCGTCTCCTCGACTGGCAACAATAAAAGCGAAATGATTAGCCATAAACATTACAATCGCGTTCGAAATTCAATAACAAATTTAACAACCCCTAATTTCCTCTAAGCCCCCATAAAACGTAGCAATTGTCAAAACATGACACACTATCGACTCGCACGAAGAAACCACCGAATGTACGAAAATAGAAAAAATCGTATTTCAATTATTGCTTCAGACACGCGAAAGAACATTTGTCCGTTCCCATGATCTTTTCTATTAGTTTCCGAACGAAGCGGTAGGGAAAGATTCCGTATTATTCTATTAGAGGTGCACGGTACGGGAAAATAATCCTCTAATACCCGATATAAACAGTGGAAGGCACCTGTAGCGGTTTATAGCTTATTTATTCCGGTTCTCAAGTCCGGATTAAGTTATAGCCAGCCTCCGAAGATTAAAGCTTAATGGAGGGAGGGAATGGATTGATTTCTGAACGATACCTCCCGTTCCCGCCGAATCTCCTAACTCCCGCTTTCTTGGCTCTCGGTTGGCGTGATTGCGTTCGATATTTCAAATTTTGAATATCTGATTTCGGTCTTTGAAATTTGAACAGAATGACCGATCTTAGCTTGTTAATCAATTTTACACTGGTGATACAGAAAAAGAGATTGTTTGTTTACTTTTTAAATGAACCAGCGCTAGTTTGTCATACAGCCGAGCCGGGCTCGAGTCGGGCCTTAATCAGCTTTTTTATGCATGCGTTCCAAAAAGTTCCAAGCGACAAAAAAGCTCCGAACTAACAATGTTGACACATCAAAGTTTAAAAAAGCAAATAGAGAATGAGGCGTAGGCTATCTCATGTTTAATTATCGTCTAAGCACACACCGATTTACATATTTCGACGAAGCATTCGTTTATATTATATGGCTGTGTTTATCCTTTATATATCAATGGGCCAGCCTATCGCGGACACCTGCCACCATTTGCTTAGGCCTGTTTGTCTTACATTTAACGAAAGTTTAGTCTGACATGTCGCACACAAATTATCAACTAATTTACTGTTACCGACTTTTTTTACCGTGTTTACACTAGAGCGGAGAATGCGAGTCAATACACTCATGTGGGTTTCGGAAAGGAGTTCTAGTGGTCGCAGGTCGGTATCGGCGAGGCGTGACTGGTGACCGATCGATCGCCGATGATTGGTCAGCCGCGGGTGGGCGGGGCTATCGACGACCGATCGCCTGCCTGATAACGGCCGATCGCGTGACGTCACTCTCATTGTTAGAGATATCTTCGTACCCGATAACGTAGCCGGTTGCAACTACTCGGTATCAAAGGCCATTATACTCGCAATTTTCCGATACGATCAACGCTTTGAATTGATAATAAATCGTGCTAATTACATGCAGATCTCCGTTTTCCAATTAACATTGGAACGGAAACGGCGCTGGTTGTGGAAACTTAGATGTTTTTATTCCGCGTTTTATCTCCGCATGGGAACTGGTTCGGGCACTTCCTTCAGAGCCGTGAAACTTATTAAACGGAAGGAAATATCTTACAGCAATGCTTATATCGAAGCTCTTCCGTCAATAACCTACCTCGACCTATTTCGAGGACCTTGATTTGTCTTTGGATAACGAACAACGAGCCTTTTTTAAAAAGATTGATAAATAGCAACTGGCACAAAATAATCTACTTCTTTCAAAATTCGAATACCAACCACGAGTGACGAATGAGTGCGTAATTTACTACGAAGACCGTGGTCACAACCACAGACTGCAAATACTTACCGTGGTTTTGCACAAGCAGTATCTGTGGTTATTTAATGATTGACCCCCTCAGCCTCGCCTAACCCCATTTGCCAGTACACAGCCTTTTTGATTGTCGTTCCGAAAGCAAGAACCCGAAAGGAATTCATAATTCGCCAATCGATCCCGCATCCCTTGCAACCCGTGAAAATATGTCTTTGAAATGTTCTCTTCACAGGGTAGTTCACCCCTTAATTTGGAACGGAAGCATCAATCAGAATTTGTCGGATATTTTAATGGCGAATATCATATTAAAGGTTACTTCTCGGCAAATTGGGTTCTAGTGATGGTAAATGGAGAAGTTTTAGCCTCTTTTTCCAAAAAGGAGGAGGTTCTAAATTAGAGTGTATGTTTTTTTATACTGATTTTGAGTTATATACAGTCTATCTGTACACACTTAGGATGGGTGACCGTTATATTCATGTAATTCAGTGTGTCTATTTGTTTACGGTTTCACGTCTGAACAGCTGAACCAATATTGATTAATTTTGTTATAGAGTTAGATTGGAGTTAAAAGAAGGGCATGGAATACTTTTTATCCCAATAACCACAGACAGATAGTAGAGGACTGTATCTCATTTGAGGTCATTTGATCAGATAGAAATTAGTAGGGATAGAAAATGCAAAACCTTTTTTTCTATTCTAGAGTAATGGTCTAATAATAATTGTATTATTTGTTGAGGCGTGAAAATATATACTGAGTCTAAAACATGTAAACAAAACATTTTGAAAGCAAACGTTTTATCTGAGACTGAAACTTTCGAAGCTTCGTTTACACTTACCGCATACATTTTAACTAAAGCTAATAAAGGTATTTAATGAATTCACAAGCCCGTTAGGGGGACGCACACTGGTTGCAGAGTTTGTCTGATAAAATATTCAGTGTGTAACATGCCTTAAACTGAAGGCTTTTGGCCGAAGACAAAGATGCTTTTAAGCTTTCGCTTAGAACAGGGAACGGTATGGAGTGGCATTAAAATTCTTCATGATTGTTAGTTTTTTTTTCTTGCAAACCCTTTTATTTTTTTCAACTTTTTCAACATTTGACCACATTACCATTTGACCACTATCTTACCTGGTCTTAAGTGACGATGTGGTCGAAGTTGGTAAACATGCTCAGCCTAGAATAGCACTGGCTCTGAAGGCCCGCTGCGGGAACTCCGCGATATGGATTTGGCGACTGATTTTTTACTTGAAGGTCGTATCTAGCCAGGCAGGCAATTTAATACCTTACAGCCAAGGTTTTAACGATCCTCTTTCATCGGAAGCTCAAGGTATTTACCATTGCCAGAAATCTTAACTAAAAACTGGCTGAGATAAACTTTTAGCAAGCAACGACACATGGCGACTCCACCGGGCTCCAGCTCCACCATCTAAGTATTAAAACTCGTTGCTATCATGTCACTTCCCTGTTTAAGCGTTACTCAAGTTACTGCTAAGTTATACACTTGTATAACTATGTCACCCAGTTTAAGTGCTCAGTGTTTATTATGTATCCGTTTTTAAAATGTCGTAAATGCTAAAAGTTTAAGGTTAAGTTATCATTTTCGCAACTTGGCCAAAGTTGCTAAAATTATAAGTTATTATGAGAAAGTCAAGTAGCATGGTTTACAGGAGCACTGGCCAGATATTCATCAAGCCGTATAGTCTGCTAACATTGGCATTATCCGTCATACCAAAAAAGTTTAAACCATAGATAAACAGATGTTTCTAAAATTTCGTTCCATAAAATCGACGTCTATCACCCGCGTTTTCTTAGTCAATCATGGTATTCCTAATTTTTGTACTTGTGAATTTGTTATTGAATTAGAAAAAGCAAGGGTTAGACGTCGATTTGTGGAGACAATATTTAGACACATCTATTCAACTCTAGTTTAAATCTGGTGTGGTAACACCGTATGAGACTAGCACCAAAGTCACAGGATGATGAGCTCAGTGCAGTGCCGCGCAACATTTTGCATTGGAACATTTACATTTACAATATCTATGTACTTATAGAAAAGTCCACCCTAATTCTACATACAAACTAAATTCTAAACCATTCCTAATCAGGAACTCCCAAAGGCGCTCCAAATTCATTACACATACCTTAATATCCTCGCATTTCCCCGGAACGGTTGCATTTCGGCGCTGGCAACACTGCAATCGATTCAGTGTTGCCAACATAAAGTTATCACTCGGGACAATCGCGTTCACCTGTAGCAACTCCCGCCGGGGACAATGGAGCGAGATGTTGGATGAAATTGCTTTGGATTCAGTTGTTAAAGGATTGAGGTTAGAAACTGTTGGTTAAAGTTAATCGGCGATAATTAATTTTTATGTCCGGTTTCTGGGCTCTGGTTAACTTTGACCAAAAGATTATTCTATCGTTGTCTCTGTCTGGCATTATACTAATGGCAAAGGCAGCAAAGAATACCTTCACTCTGTTGTCGAAGTTAAAACGTGGTCTAGAAACTGAGAAAACGTGGTAAAAAACAATTCAGCTTTCTATCTTGTTTGTAAATAAATAATAAATACATTATGTAACCTCATAATTATTCATTGGTTGTAAAGTCGCAGTGCTAAAAACAAACTTAGTACTTATCTAGTATTTAAATAACAACAGTAAATTTACTACAGTGAATTCAGAAAATGGTGTATATTGCCATTTCAATATTTAAATTATGTCCATGAAATTAGTTAGTGTGAATCAAACTTGAAGAGGTAGGTATCAAATATATCAATTACTGATATAATATTATGTACAATCTTCTGAAAACAACAAAACAAAACCGTTTCAATGTACTTAACAACCAATTGTTCATAAGTAGGTTCCTACCTATTTCAAATCAATTCACACATAATTTGGCCTTATAAATTCGACAGCCCTGCAAATTACACCTTCAGAATAATTCAAATGCAATCCCAAAATCACCTCCGTTACTTACAATACAATACAAACAATACTACTCATATAGAATCCAAATTACGGCTGCCACCGACGACGCTACGTTCGGAGCAACCGATTAATTGGCTATATATTAAATCGTAATTAAGGTGCAACCCTATTGTGCGAGGTGTGAAAATCTTGAGCTCACAGCGACGCGAGTTGCACGACTGCTCGTCCGATCGGTTTACATATTTAAACGCTGGTTAAGTTAGTCGAACAGCAGGCCCTAATAAAAAATATACAAGGCTCTATATAATAGACACAAAATAATTAATGTAAAACAGAAGTTACACAAATTTATGTAATAATTATGTTTGATGGTTATTCTAGTTGGTAGATTTATTTTTTCTGTTTATAGAACGAATGTATTCAACAATAACAAAAATATTCACACAAACAAAATAAAAACTAGGTAGTTGAATAATTTGACTGGAACGGTAACGTTCGGTTGTTGCGCCACCGTTAAAATAACCATTATATGTACGTGAATTTATCATATTTCTCTATAAATCTTGGTCAACGTCGTTGGTAACAAAATATATTACTTATAAGAAGTCGGTAAACTACGTATTTAAATGTAAAGGGTAATTTTCTTAAACAATTGTTAAGTGAGTAAACAATCCGATCTCTCGATTAGAACGGTTATAGTTAACCGGTGGTGGTGCAGCTGACTGTAGCTGGGACTGTTGGGAATAAAGGTACAATTAGTGTTGATAGTTTTATCGTTAATCGATTAAACACGTACGGTGGCACGAGAATCGAGAAGTTTGGTATCGAATAGGAGCATTTATTTAGTAAAATATTTTATACACCGTTACAATCGTTAACACGATTGAAGAAGTAAAAACCTTTCTAATTCTTGACATTTTGGTAGGTAGGTACGTACAATTTTACCAAAACTATAACACATAGATTCAAACTATTATATAAAATAAAATAAAACACATTATTAGGTATCTCGTTTAAAATTATCAAAACACATTAAGTATCAAATTAAATATTAATCAAGTACCTAGAATACAACTGAAATCCAAAAAAAAAATGCAGACGAACATAGAACCTCCTTTTTGGACGTCGTTTAATAAAATACGCCATCAATGGGCACTGCGACGTAAAGTAGCATTATCAGTGTAGAACGCAAATGCCGGCTTATCGCCTAATAGCCCTAAGGTACCCTTCTGAAGGGACCGATCTCAATAAATTTATGAAAGGAATATTGCCAATAAGGGCACGGGATATCCTATTAATTAAAATACTTAATTAATTCACCTGAAATGGTTTTAATCAATTCACTCGCTCAATTTATTAAGGTATATCGGAAGGTCACCCCCGAAGGCTAATTAAGGGTTTCTTTACCTTTTACTTGTTTATTACACGTTTTTGGGTTAAAATAATGCGTTTGTAATAGCATAGTTCGTTAATGTTTCACATACTGGAGTAATATTATCATTAAAATATAATTAACCAATGTTTAACTGGATATCAAACCTTTTTTCGTTGGGCCTATGAGTTGTTGCAGTCAATGGTGTTGTATTATTATATTGTAGATTTGTTCTAAACAGTATTTTTCTTTTGTTTTAGCATGCTCCGCTCACTAGAGCTGGGCCCAAGTGAGCCTATAGTCCGGAAGGTAGAGCGGTCGCCGAGCGCCGCGCCGAGCGTGCGCGAGGAGCGGAGCTCGGTGGAGCGAGAGCGGAGCGCGGAGCGGAGAGACCAAGGTACGTCATCCACGATCGACTATAACTTGACTAAAAATCATGTTACAGATAACCTATGCAGCATTTTAGGCCGTTCCTTACGCTTTCAAGCGGCGCGTAGGCATAAAACTTAAATGTTCAACTCGAATCCATATAGAGAAGACACGCGGAAGACTCCTTGACCTTAAACTTCGGTTTCCTCGTACGAAACAGGAAACTCTTCGAAGCCATCACCAGCAGATCCTCAGTTAAGATAGCCGGGAGATATAGCCTGACCGAAATATTACCGAGTTTACAAGAATGTTTATGGTAATGGCGAGATAAGTGCACCGATAACTTCAAGTCGAGTAATTTATCGAGTTCATGCTAAGGAATCGCTTATTCAGTTTCGGGTATTACGCAGAATTATTAGTCAAGTTATAGTAATCCTTCACCGAGCGCAGTATTCGTTCGAAGCCGCGTCGGCCACCGTCGTCGAGCGAACGTTCGCTTCGCTCCCGCGCCGGGCCGTGTTCGCTTCGCTCGCGCCAGGCCCGGGCTCCCACCACCTCTCGACGCCGCTCACGGACGCGCGTAATCGTTCCGAGCCTCGTTAGGATTTAGAATTCGTAAGCGAACATGTGAGACGCCGCGCGCATTGGAAGTTCGCGCGCGACGCGTGTCCCCCTCCCGTCCCCCTCCTGCGTCCCGCGTAACCGTGCTCTCGGTGCAGGTGGCGAGGAGTGGCCGGGCACGCCGCCGCTCAACAACAACACGACGCACCACAACAACAACGGGCCCACGCCGCTGCCGCTGCCGCCGCCCAGCCCCTTCCGCTTCGACGAGCACCGCCACTACCGGTTCGCGGAGGACATGGGCCCGCTGCCGCCCGGCGCGCTCGTCGGCCGCCTCGGCGACTCGCTCATCCCCAAAGGAGACCCCATGGAGGCCCGGCTGCAGGAGATGCTCAGATACAACATGGACAAATACGCGAACAGCAACCTTGACACGCTGCACATAAGTCGGAGAGTCCGAGAGCTGCTCTCGGTGCACAACATCGGACAGAGGCTGTTCGCCAAATACGTCCTGGGCCTGTCCCAGGGGACGGTGTCGGAGCTGTTGTCGAAACCTAAGCCCTGGGACAAACTGACCGAGAAGGGCAGGGACTCGTACCGGAAGATGCACGCGTGGGCCTGCGACGAGGCCGCCGTCATGCTCCTCAAGTCTCTGATCCCTAAAAAAGGTATTCTACTGTCCATTTCTCTGCTTGTCCATGTGGAAGTGTGCTTCGGCCGACGGAGCGATTATCTCTGACTCCGGTTTCTTTATAAACTTTCTTAAGCCCCACTGACAAATAACTTTGAAAGGCGTCCGGGTTAGTCGCTCCATCGCATGTCTTATACTCTAACCATCAATTAAGGCCCTTTGGCCTATCTTCCGAACGGTTGCGTCGCTATCACGCCCGCCACCTGACAATAGACGTCATCAATCAAGGCGATAGCTGGTACATCGACCCATTAAACTGTTGACAAAAGATGTTTTCTATCACACTTAACAGCTTGTGCATTAAGCGTTGATCAATCCATATCGTGTAAACCGAGGCGTTATCAAAACCCCGTCCTAGATAAGAGCTGTCAAAACTTTATTATTATGGCGCCCTTTGATTGATTGGCGGCCATTTTGACAGTTGCTATCTTCGACTCTTCGACTGCCAATCCGTTAGTTTGTGATTGGTTCAATATCCGCTGCGATTGGTCAATCGCTTTTCGAATAGCACACAATCGAAATCGATTCTAACAGCAAGGCTTGCTCATGTAGTGACTCCGCACTTTTTGTTTATTTTTTCTAACACACATTATTTTTATTTTTATTTGTTCCCTCTCCGACCTTGTCCTACTTCCGATCCTGGACCTTTCCTAGTTTCCTGTCGCGTGCGGATAGTACATTTCCACCCTTGTAGGGGGGGTGAAGGGTGGACATGTAAGAGGGATAGTTTTTAGTATTGCTCTTGACTTGTAATGTTTTTACACGCGTTACTTTATACCTAAAAGTTACCTGTGACCTACTCAACAAACATTATTTGTGGCAATTAAAAAAAAACAGCTTTCCTCGATCAACATCGTATTAAAAAAAAGATATCAATATGCTAACAAAAACAGAAACGTTTACGCGCGTCAACTCTTGTTTCTTAATTTAGAAGAAGAATTTAAAATCAGCCAGTGTTGTTATGAGCAAAGAAGTCGTATTAGTCGCGACGACAGACCGACAGACGAAACAATAGCCCAGTGAGCGGACACGGGCCCGGACTCGGCACTCGGTACCAACCGTACAAATACATTGTACTTTGCAGTGCAGTGTTACGGAACGAAATTATGCGAAGCTGATCACTCCATACGAGTTTTGAAGGCGATTGTAAAGGATTTTTTATTGCAGAATTATTATTGCTCTCAGGTTTAACTTTTTTCCATTTAATTAGGATTTACTTTAGGTAGTCAAATGTTTATACCTAATAAGTATACAGTTTGCAACAGTCTTTTTTGCAAGAACATTTTTCACGACACAAAATTAATTGCAATTTTACTACTTTTTTATTTTCATGGCAACACCTAACTCAGCTCGGAAAAATTCGGCAGAATGAAAAAAAAACCAGCGTCATTGTAAGGCTGTGTAGGTACACATTAGCGACAAAGCAGGACGACGTATAAATCTGCGGAAGACAATGCACGTTACCCTTTGTGGCATCGATGCGACGCCAAATAGATTGAATTTCAGATAATACTGTGCGGATTGCGGTTGTTTCTTATTTCCCGGGCTTTTTGGTGGTTTAATGCGAGGTTATTGTTGTTGATGCCGAGATTTGGGGGATGCGATGCTAATTTTTGATTGCGGTCGACATGGCGACAATTGCACCAAAAAATTTCGGCTCGCATGAAAACGGAAAATACTTTGAGAATGTTTGATACATAAAGAAAAAGCGTCGTCTCCACCGAGAGCGGGCAAATTAAGTCACACTAACAGTTTCTTCTGATAAAAATTAGTGTCAAATTAACTCCGTTTTTATGGCAACTTCTGTCACTTTTTTTAACTTGATAGGTTTGAAGTTCGAACATTATCTGTCACTATGGCTGCCACCAGTGTTTACTTGCAGACGATCGGTCGCATCCGTTACGTGTAATGAGCAGTTGAGCAGTAATGATGGTATGTGGCGGTGGTCACGCTACGTCCGTGGGAACGCTTTCATTCACGTTCGGCACACTGTCGGTTTCATTGCACTCTAAAAATGATTGTAATAAACAGTTGCGTAGTTAAAAATGAATAAATACTGTCCTTTTTAAAATTAAAGTTCGATTTTAATGATGTTTTATTAAAATGAAGTAACTGCTGGAGGGGCTGCTGTAAGGGGGAGGCCTATGTTCAGCAGGGGACGTCTTCAAGCTGATGATCATGATGAACTGCTAGAGTTGAGATTAAACCGTGTTTATTATAAATTCTACAGACAATAAACAACTTCAAAATATATCACTCATGTTTTATAAACAGCACAAGTTACAAAACACTGAAATAAACTTAAAACTCGAGGCGAGCGAGGCAACCAGTTTTCGCAATGCCGTTTGGAGTCTGCATGCGTCAGGCATACTTATAATAATATGCATGTCTACAAATGTCACGTGAGAACGTCGATAGAACAACAACGTTTCGCAACGGCGGACAGACGGACAGACATTGTGTATGTGTATCGTGGGAAATAGGGAAATTGTGGAAATCGCCGTTTTAAATGACACGCCGTTTGTATGGGAGGCATGTAATCAGGCGTGCCGCCATTTTGTTGGTGATGTAAGGTGTTGTGGCTGTATGGGTTAGTTCTATTGCCGTTTAATACGATAAAAAAAACATAAAGTTGCCATTTCAAATAAACGCTGATATATTGCTATTGCAATAAATCGGTCTTTATTTGCTTGTTACATTTAGATTTGCACAGATAACATATAAAATACGTATAAACTGGAATAAAAACTTGCAAATTGCAACAACGAGTAGCTAGACCGCATCAACCTCCTAGACAAAGATGGCCATTATAAACGCCACTTCCTGCGATAACCATTACGATATTATCAGAAGTTCATTATCTAATTATTTATAAAGCACCACGCACACGCCTAGAGCAAAAACAATAGTTTCAATTACGTTGTGTTACCGCCCTTACAATTTGTTCTAAGCACGTCGACAGGCAAAAAACGGCAAAAACAGATTCTATTAATTACTGTGAACGCGGGAGCGCGCCGGCAGTGCTAGCTCCTATTTAGAATTATCATTTTTGACGCATCGATGCATTCTATCCGAGACGTGCGTATGTATTGGCTCCGCGCTACACTTTATCATAAAAGGCAATATGACTTATGGTAGAATACATTTGCCAAATTAACCATAAATAAAAGCGTAAATGCCATTCCGTATTTGAAATTCAACTTTTTTCAGATCAATCTGCACGATACCTTTGTGCCAGTATCGAGTTTAAAAACATAGGTTTCGAACACGGAACCCGATTAACGACCTAATTGCACGTCAAATAGTGATGTGCTTAAAGCGTGTTTTAATTTTTTATCGATTTTATGTCGTGTCTGTATTCAATTCGAACTACCTTACCTGCCAGAAATAAATCTACAAACCATCACCGTAGCTCGAGATATTCTCCACGGTCGCTAAGCCTCGATGTAAGTTAACTACTTATAATTTATGCATGTAATCCATCGGTCCAATTACGTGTTATTACAGAGCGGTGTAGGTAATTATTGCTCTTATTACTGGCAGCACGCTTCACTGGTGAAATGTGCGACCGATTTGTTTACTCATTTATTTCCATCGCCGTGCTTGGAAATTTTAATAAGCGAGATAGGAAACCGCCGAATTGCTCACCATATTATTATTAAATCATCATTATATTATAATCACCGAATCTTTTCCGAACTCGAAATCGGTAACACTGGCCATTCGCAATTAAAACTTTTCAAATTCAAATACAGAACATGTGAAGTGCGTTCGAAAGCTCGCCCGAAATTTCGAGTGGCCGTTGCCAATATTTGGGCAAAGTTGGCCTCTCAAAAGCGTTTGAACCGTAGCGTGAAAATCTATTTTCAATGGCCACTATCGGCCAGGACACTCGGCCGAGGGTTTATGCGCGAAGTTACCCGGCTCCGTGAGCCCGAACTGCTCTCGTACTGCTCTCAGTTTAACGCTAAGCAAATTTTAATATTCAATTGTGCTTTTGCATGCTTGAAGTTTGCGATGTGACGTGTTAAGTTAACTTTCGACTTCTTAGTAAGATATCGCTTAAACAAAATCATTTACAAACGTTGTCAATTATAATCTTGTTGTTTTAAGCAGATACCCTACACTACACCAAACCAACAATCAATAAAAGTATAAGAAGTCTTATTTTACAAAGCTTTTATGTTACACGGTGACACTAGAATACACAAATAACCATTTCTGATTTATTCAACTAAAGCCAAATTCAGTCGACATCCGTGCACAAAGTCAAATGGTTTCGTTTGATTCGAATATCAAACGAGTACGAACTAAACTAACGAACAACATATCCGAATCCCTTTCACAAAGCTCACATCCTTTATCAATAGCGGGTCACGTAGAGTCGCGTTCAGAACTCGCGCGGGGGACTGTCACAAGCGTTTAAAACTACGTAGCGGAGTTTCCAAGTGTATTAACCGGCGCTAATGCTACGGGCACATCGAACGCAAATGGCCGCCAAGTTGGTCATCTTCAGTTTGCAACTTCTGAACGCACCCGAGCGGGTTTCAAATTTGGAACTATTTGGAAACAAAAGTTATTCTAGTACTATACAATTTAATTTAAACCTGGATCATCTGGATTAATGTAAGGTTTGCCCAATCTTCATATAGTGGAAAAATGGGGATGTCAATATTTTTACCTTTTAAACATTTGTGGCCCAAAGTTTAAAGGTTAAATCCTCCTTGGGCGCCTAGCGTTACAGGCAGAAAAATAAAGACTGTTTTAAAAATCATTTCAGCCAATCGCGTAGGTACCGTTATATACAATTAAGTTTTAACCTATTTTATTCCACATTAGAATCGTATTAGTTCATCTGACGTGTTGAACCCTCGTTAAAATCATAAAACGGCGGCGGGTAGTCGAAATAGCAGCGAACGGGCTGAACTAATACACATAAATCACAAAGTTTTGGTGGCAAACACGAAAATTCGTTGATACCTAATCACATAATAATCACCTACCCGATACACCCGCGGGAATCAAAGGATCGCAGGAAAGGCGGGGAAAGTTTTGATTATCGAATAACCCTTTGGAATGCATGAACCTTGTTTTAAATTTAAACTGTCAAAAGTTTAAAAGTCGTCTGTCGTTTAGTTGAAAATTACTTGTCTACTTTTTAATGTTCATAAATCTGTGTTAGTTTTAGTACCTACTGGCTGTATATTTATTTCTCGTGAATTAATAGAATGTTTTATCTTTTTTTTCTAGCAGGACTATCAGCGCCATCTAGCAGTAAGTAGCGCAATCAAAGATAATAATTATTTTTTGTTCACGCGGCTCGGCAGACGTTAGGTGTGCTTTAAAACTCCTTAATTGAACGCGTCTTGTAAACCTCGTTTATGAAATTACCGCGAACGAGACAGAGTTTTAATTTACGATGCAATTATCGCTAAAGTATTATTACAAAGGACATTTCCAACAAAAAATACGCACCGACGTCCACTTAGAAAGCACCTTTGAAAAACCGAATAGCCGGTTAAGGAGCGTTTAAGTAGAAATAACTCGGGGAAAAAGCGTAGTATGTGCGCAACAATGTACAAGTAACGCCATCTGTTGTCGAGTAGCGTAAGCTAGTAGAGGTCAAGAAATTATTTCGCGAAGAATGCCAGTCGCGCCGCGGCCGCTTTGACGGCTTCCGACGAAGCAATCAGCCCTGTTTACTGGCATATTTACGATTATAATACCGTCGCTCATTATATACTTTATGATTTTCTACCTAAACGAGTGCAAGGATAATAATGTTTATGTAATTGTCGTCGCGACGCGTAAACGACTGCGGCGCGACAAATACAATACCCGATGACACTTCTATTTGGATTTCAGCGGCTCTATGTCGCTTTCCTTTATTAGCCTGTTTAAAGTGCCACATCCTGCTATTATTCCCGATGTTAGTTTCACTGGAATAATTGTGTAGAATTTTCGAACTACCCACCTAAATAATAATACTATAAATAGACAACAATCATTATTGTAATTTAAGTAGGTACCTACCTACATTATTTTCTTTTGCGTTAATTGAACTTCATCTAATCCGATACTGAATTGAGATATTTGGCAGTACTAAACTTGGTGCCGTAACCAGGATAATAAAATATAAAGTTTTCACAGAAAAAGAAAAAAAATCATTCAGGGCCATGGTTGCACCTAGTAGATATTTACTTAATAATAACATGTTTATTTTAATAATAATGTATTAATGCTCTATGAGAAAATACAGCTTTCATAAATTGCGACTATTATTTTGCATAGAAAATTACAGTGCGTTTCGTTGTTGCGTCCAGAATTATAACAATTAGTTAATGCTTATAGTTGACACAAGAATTTATGCGTCGTTCTATTCCTAAATACTTATTACTTCATTCTGGAATATGGTTTCATTATATTCAAATCGTTTGTGCCAATGATTGCTTATAAACACTTTTCGTTAAATAATGTTTTAGTGTTCTATGTATTTAGTGTATAATATGTCTGTATGTATGTATGTATATTTAGACTTACTATGAAACTAGACTAGGTATAGGTACCTCAAATGAAAATGAATACTCCATTCAAATTATTTACAAAATATATGATTACTTAAATAATGTATGTCAATGATGGCGCGCAGAAAAAGATTGCTTTATATTATTTGGAGTATTATATTATTATTATATTGTAATTTTGATAAATATTGTATTCCTGCTGAAACTTTTACGTGGATGCGAGTATTTTTGGATTCAGTCAAATTCATTATTTTGACGTTGATACAGCTAAGTATGGAAACAATGCACATCCGCTTGGCACGCCGCCATTCACAGCTTCTGACAGCCTCTACCAGACCGGCTAGAGGCCGAACTCCCAGAATCGAAACCCTGAACGCCAACTAGAAGATGCCACATCTAGACTGATTTTATTATTCCCGCGTCACGTTGACAGCTATTCACCGCAAATATATTCCTGCGTGCAGTAATAAAACGCAACAAAATTATTGCAACCCTCAAAAACAAGAGTGCTTGATTGCCATAATTTAGCATCTTATTTTAGGTCGCTATTAAAAGCTAATTGTGTTAAGGACTATCAAGACCGCGTTCACACTACGCGGCAATTTGTCCGCGGACACGGACGGGGATAAAACTAGACGTTCATAATTGGACGGTTACAAATTCAGCAGTCCATTATTTGCAATTCCATTTTTATCCGGCGCGCTCGATGCTCATGCCGGTAATAACTCAATAGGATAAATAAATACTGGAAATAACGAGCAACACGACACACGAGTTGCAAGCGGAGCGAAAGCATCTAATAAAAATTCTAAGCGATCATAAAGACGTTTAGTGCGGGGGCCATCGACATAATTCGTCAGGAAAGACCAAAAAAAGAAGGGCATTCGCGTACGTCAACCGGCGGCCGATCCTGGAGTAATTATTTTAATGAACCCGCGGTCGGCGCTCGTAAACACATCGAGCTGCATCACGCCCACCGTCTCTCGAACGCTCCGTCGCAAATCCGATTCAAATATCGCACCGACCAACATTCGCCATGCGCCAAAGTGCTTTTGTCCGTTTCGACAGAGCGGATGCCTCAGTTCGGTTTATGAATCTTTGTTTGTCGCGGACGCTGGCCCAATTCCGACTTTGGATTCGTTCCATGTATCAACTATTCGGTCGTAGTCAATTGAGCGTCCTTTTATCGGTTGCGTAAATAGATTGTTCCATTAATTCGAAACTATTCCGCTTCACAATAACGAAGTCATTCATAGCCACGCATTAATCCTGACTAATTATGCAAGACAAGGAGCAAAGATGTAAAATGCCCGGTCACAAATCGCGTCCGAAGTGACAGGTTAAACAACCCATCTTGCGAGACAGAACTGTGATATATACCGTCGCGGTCGCCGAGGAAACACATGTAATTAATTACTGAGAATAATACGTCAGGATGCACTTAATTTCCTATTAAACTGTACTGAAAATTTCGAACGAAACGGCGTCCAATGTGGTTAACTTCTTAGTGAAGCTTGTGCAAATCGAAATCGTTTGTTTTTTTTTTAGTTTTCATCTTTTTATCGATATTTTCACATCTTTATCAACTAACATCCTTAATCGTTACCGTATCATAGACAATAATTTAACTTCTTCGACGGATTCTCGCACTTTCCGCTTGCAGCTGTCAATTTTTGCCTCTTTCCCGCGTTTCCCGCCACATTTTTTTTTTATTTTCACGCAATAACTGCTTAGGAACACGGCGCGTGGAGCCGCCAGCTCGCGTGCCTGGCGGCTATCAATCGGCGTTATAATCAATAAAGCAGCCGTGCACAAATCAATGCATTAATAACCGCCGTATCGCGGCGCTAGTGAAAAATTGCCGCTTTTGACACGGCATGGCGGGCGGCCGTGCCACACATATTTTACATGAGAACAAAAAAGCCGTAGAACCACTGTAATTTTACCTCTAAATTTCCCTGCATAAGCTGCAATTTCAGTCATCCAGTTCCGCTCTTAAAATATTATTCGCGAAGTTAAAGCATGTCCTAAGAGCGAATGTAATTAGTGCCGGGACACGGAGAGCTCAGACGATCGGTCGCGACTAACGCAGTTAACACGAATTCGGTTATTTCGTTAAAAAACTTTGTGCTATCGTTAAAAGTTACAGATAAGCTCCCGTGGGCCGATACCGGGGGGAAATTCACAGTTTGCAGTGACGGAGAACTCTTTGCCAACCGAGCGCTTTACGTATTTACGTACTTTCATTTCTTACAGGAGTTATAGGTAAATCTACAGTAGGATAAATAACCAAGTTTTCATGATTTGTTGATAGTCAATCAATGCGTGATGCTTCCTAAATAATGAAAATAGTTAAGACCAAAGCGAAATTAAAATACTGAATGAGTACCTATTACCTATTTTAAAAATTAACATAATATAATGAAAAGTAATAAGTATTTATTTTATTTTGGCTTACTTATTTATTTTCTTAGTTTTCACGTGAGAAGAGTAAGAGTACATAATTCTTGTAACATTATAATTATGTGTCAATGTTTTTCATCCGATGGCCATTTATTTCCACGTTACATTTTAAAAAGATATTTTTTTTTCACTGGTAACTGCAAACTGCAGTACGAATTGGGGCGGCGTTCTCTGCGGGCTCGCAAAATTGATTATCGAATCTAGTTATAAACTACCGACGTCCGCGCGAGCTCAAGCGTCCTACCTGCAGGGGAGTTTTTGACAACGTTAAATTCAAATTTCGAACATTTTCTTTTTTATTTTCGTTCTCAATTTAAATGCACTGAAAACAGAAAACACGTTTAAAATAAACAAGAACGCTATCTTGTATCAAAGTGAAAAATTCTAAAGGAAACTATACGCGTTTTACACAACTTTTTACAAATAGTATGTTAGCGTTCTTATTTCAACTGAAGCGCTTAAAATGATTTCAAATAAAACGGTTTTTCTAAAGTCCCACACAGCCTGCGTTATAAAATCATAATCGTTTCCTGAACTAATAAAGGTTAGGAAAAGTTCTTTACAAAATAGTAAATCATAAAAATCGTTTTATTGGCGACACATTTAACGTGTTTATTTTTGTGTGTCGTAAAGAAAACAAAAATTTGTGGCAACACTTTAGCGTCAACACTAAATTTTCTTTTTTTGATGCTTCGTTTCGTAATCGGTTTCTTGCGATGGTTCCAAATTGTTACAACGTGGTTGTTTCGCAGACTATCCTAAAGCTGCACAGTTTACGGTAGCTTTCTTTTCGGTCAGTTTCGAGGCTCACGAGTGCACGATCGTTGGTGATGTCGATTTATCTAAAAACACGGTAGGTAACTAGGTAGACAGTGGTAGGAGCATTCGTCTCTTCTCGTGTGGAATCAATTGCGGCCGGTGCCCCCGCGCGCGATGGCCGCCCGGCACGCGATCCCGATCGCGGCCGACGCGGCGCCCTACGCACGCGACGTCGAACAAAAGAAACTTTGCCGATCGAAAAATGTATCATTACATCGCTTCACGTCTTCATTCCTCAGAAATGAGTGGTTCCGTAAACGCGAGTTCTCTCCCCGATCCGTTTTTTATTGCCGCGTTTCCGAACCGCCCGTCACGTGCAACACCATTTGTACATTACATTGTTGCCGCACTCAGCACCTAATTTCGACGCAGATGCCCGTTTATGCAACTATTTCTTTTGCGGAGAATTAACAATTCAAATGCGGCATTTTTTCTAGTTGTGTGCAACACTTTCGAGCGGCGCTGACGTCCGCCGCCGTCGGCGACTCGAATGCAAATGAGCATCGATCCTGCGAGTGACGTATAGAGCGCGCACTTCTCACCCCTTTCTTGCGACTACCCGCCAACTTGATTTACAATCCCGGATACGCATTCCCCGTTCGAATCCGACCTATACGCTTAAATTACCAGCGGTTTTTTACTTTGTCACAGTGACACTATAATTTAGGGCACCACCCCCTCACTTTCCAAAGGCTTTGAATATTCATACGACTATAGCAATCAATAACGGTCACAAAGAAAATAGTTTTCGCGTGCACGCACGCGATATAATGTCGCATAAACAAATAATTTCTTCGTTTTTATTGTTATCCTTGAATTATGTTATTGCCACTCGAATTTACACTTTCCACTCCCCGCGAGCGGCGCGGGCGGCGGCGGCCGCTCCGAAGCGATCAAACCCCTGCCGATAAATAAAACTTCCGTGACCGGACGACGTTAATTGAACGCCGCGTTTTTTAAAAATATCCATCAAAAATGCACATCGTAATGACCACAATAAAAACTGATATCGTTACATAGTTTATAGACGTCAAGATAAGAAATGAGAAACGCGAAAGAAACTGGATCAATAAAACTTTGATATTTGAGAGTCGACGGCCGCCATGTTGTACTTAGTGACGCGTGGACAAGATGGCGCGCGTCGCGTCTTGCGTGGAAAGAACCTACGTTTGGGACAATATTCCTCGGCACGTCGCGGTAATTGTCCGCGGCCGTTTACGGAATAACAAAACGTCTGCAAGAAGATCAAAGGCAATAATAGACGTGTGTTGAAATTTATCGACGGCCCGTCTGTTGAAGGACGGATCTATACATACAAAGTGCGCTTGTTTGTCTGTGTGGTGATATCAATAACACGGGTTTTTGCAAGTCGGCTCCGTTTGTGAGATCGACGATAGATAAAATTAGCGACTCATTTTTATGTTCGTAGTACGCTCTCAAAATATTAACGAGGTTTGCTTCGGTCCGCCGTTTGTAGGGAAACTTGATAATCGAGACTTAGTTTGAATGTAGTAAATTATTGTTGATGGTGCGTCGCCCGCGAGGCCTCAGGGGACGCGGCGTACATGCAAATGCGAGCCGATCGGCCTGATATCGGTTTAACAGGTGATTTTCGCACCAAAAACGTATTTTGGAGGTCTACTTATTTTGCCATTGCCAAATGAATTTAAAAATTACCTCATCTAGGCGAAAAAAATAGTAATTGACAGGAAATCAATGACTTTTTTGTTAGTCAACGTCAAAGTCAAAACATTTATTGTAGGTTGCTAATAGAATATTGCTAACTACCATCTGGGTGTCATAACGTTAAGGTTTTCGAGTATTTCTGACAGATTATTTTCTTTACAACCCATCAACCGGACATTATTAACACAAAAGACAATTATAAAAGAAATCACGTACCTATCTAGAGTTATCGTCGAAAGTCATTATGTGTAGAAATATGTGGACATGCAAGATTATGATCTCGTATGCGTCTGACCATTTTGACATTTAAGTATTTTCATCACGTCTGCTTCGTCATAAGCCGTTAACGGAGCGTTTCACAAAAAAAAAAGCTTGTCTATGGTGGAGCCAAATTCGGTTTGAATTTCGAATTGGAACGTGAGAATGAGATTTGAAATTAGCGAAAGTCGCGACAATCTCAGTGGAGTACATTACAAATTTACTAATACTTAGGTACCTACTATTTTACGTCGCACTTTTAACATTTCTCAAACAAAGAGATTTTAATTGAGACAGATATTTCATTCTAAAGTAACGTGGAAGGGTATCAAGGTCCGCTAATGAATCAGCGCGTTCGTTGCCAAAATTATAATACTCTCGCGTACTATCGAAACTGGAGGTTAATTCATTTTTAATTCCCGATAAATAAAGCCCACATTACGTTCCAATAAAACGAGGTGACTTTTCGGAGAAAAACAATTGAAACATTTGCATTATGCTTTTTAGTGTCCAATTAATCAAGGTTTAACAACAGTTGATTGCAGACGAATCTAAAATTACCGATGCGGAATTACTCTTAATAATTAGAGTTAACATATTGTCGGTTTTAAAATAAAATTTAAGTACGCAATTAACTGTTTGTGAGCCTTTGAATGAATACGTTAACTCACGGATGATTCGCTTTCGGCGTCGTTAAAATACCGCAAGCTAAATGAGCTCATGTGATTTTTGAAACCTTACAACACCTACTTGCGCCTAAAGTCAGATCATCTTTCCAATTATTATAACAATTCATAAGAGAAGATAAACGCGCGCACCCGCCGTTTAACGTGAATTTAATACCGAATTTTCTTTGAACTCAAAATAATACTGCAATTATAACGCGCCAGAGATCTGAGTATCCGAACATTAAACCCGGGTCTATAAGCATCGCGAGCGAACGGCTAAAACTAATTACGCGTCTTAATTAAAGTAATTCCAAACGTATATCACCATCTAAACAGTGTCGTTTCATTGTGCGCCCAGAGACAATATGTTGACAGGATGAATGGCCGCAGTATGGCGGGCGGTTTCGCGCGTAACTTCGCTTGTTTATGGATGCGCGGGCGCCGGTTTAGGATCAGCGGCTTAGGCGATGAGTGCTCGCTCCCATTCACCCGATTATCTTTAAAGCGCTATTCATTGCGGCACACCGTTTAAATGACTCGCCTAATTTCAATTGTACCAAATATAACTTGCGTATTTATTACTTGGCAAGAGCTGGCGCTCTAGCGATGTATGTATGCCGAGCTGTAGGTAGGTGCGCGTGTGCGTAACAATTTAGCAGCAATTAAAATATCTTGTGCGTACATGATTATGTTGCTATAGAATCATAAAACTGAGCTAACTTTCCGGGAAATTATGATGGCCCGACTGTAATGCTGTTACGAATTACCAGAGAAGCAATTTGATGTTATTAAATGCTAGTTACAAATTCTATTTAATATATTTACCTTCTATGTGTAGCTATCCACATGCATCGTTGAGAAAAATGTGTGAATCAATACGATCGCATTTTCATATTAAAAGTATCGGTTGATCCTAGATATTATATTTTAAACAGTTTATACTTAGCGTGGTTTCCCAACTTTTTTTGAATAGTGCCCCCTCCCCCCACATTATAAAAAAAAAATCATGCCCCCCCTTATGTTTCTTTTGCGCAGTTTTGTTCATCATGTTCAGTTGGCATTGAAAGGTAGGTAATTTGAGGAATTGTTTTATTTCCACTATTTATTGCCATAACCACTACGGGGCCAAGTCCGGATTGGTGGATAACATGCCTAATTCTCGGGCATGTTGGTTTCCTCACGATGATTACCTTCACCGAAAAACGAGTGATAATTACGTACATATTATAACGTTTTAACAAGAAACACATTGGTACGTGCCCGCACTGGGATTTGCACCTGCCCTTTGTTTAGAAGGCGGACGTTCGCCCACTTGACTAGGCTGTCACTTGACTAGCCCAAAAATCAGACGCGGCTAAACAGTGTTCTCCGTCTTTGCAGTGGGGACCAAAGACGGCAGCATCGGGCCAGGGTTCGGGAGGCCGGACGGCGACGGAGACGAGCGCCTGGCGCACATCCTCGAAGCCTCCCACATGATCAAGACCCCCTCGCACGTGAACAATGACGACTCCAGGAGCAACGAGGACTCCAGCTCGCCCAGGACGCAGTGCCCCTCGCCTTTCTCGAACAAGGTAAGTATTTTGTCGAGGAAAGACAGAGTTTTCAGACAGAAACGAATGGTATCTTTTTTGTTTTGTTTTATTTGAACATTCATCAGACTTGCCTCCCTCATGCTTAAAGACGTTGTTGTCTGTTGAAAGTTATCGTTGAGAGTTTTAATTTGTTTTATAAATTAATTAGTTGGGCAAGAGAACGCAATAGTTCCAACTTAATACGAAAAAAAAATACAAGTAGTTCTAAAGATCGAACCACTGGGTACTAGCCGTCACAGCAGTGGATGGTAACAGTGATGATAAATTAAAATCCCAAAACACATCATCCATTATTGTCAAAAATTTGGGTTCCCAGTTCAGAATATCATTTAAATGTTAGTCCTTCTTGTTCCAGGACTCGAGCCAAAACAGAAGGATAAAGAAGTACGAAAACGATGACATTCCTCAGGAGAAAGTGGTCCGCATATACCAGGAGGAGCTGGCCAAGATCATGAGCAGGCGGGTGGAGGACATGCGACACAACCGCGACGGGTTCCCTGGGTGAGGGTTCATCTTGTTGTGCTTTCCCATTTCTTGCTAAGTCTTCAGTTATGTTATTAAGACCTACCCGTGGTTAATTTTCCATACTTAGGTACCATGTAAAAAAAATACAATAATTAACTTTTTAAATTCAAGTCGTGCTCCACATAATACGTAACATATATACGAGTATAATGTAAAAATATTTCCAAGTTTTGAACACTCCCAATTTATGAGAGCAATTATATTTGAAAAAATTTCGATGTGATCGAGGACAGCAAACTAGAACTAACCGACAGCATGTTTCCCCCTTTTTTCAGCGGTGGCATGCCCCCCCACATGGAGCGGCCCCCCGAAGACATCCGCATGGCCCTGGAGGCCTACCACCGCGAGCTGGCGAAGATTCAGCCGGGCGGGAACATTCCCAACCTCCACAACCTGCCCGGTATGCCCCCCTTCCCGAACCTCTTGGCTCTGCAGCAGCAGGCGATGCAGGCCCAGACGCAGCACCACAATGGCGCCCCGGCCGTGCAGGACCTCTCCCTCCCCAAGGACAAGGCCGCCAAGATCAACGGAATGACTGATAGCGATAAGGAACGGTCCATGGACGCCGAGGAGGCGATCAGGCACGCGGGCAGCGCGTTCTCTTTA
Organism: Hylaea fasciaria; assembly: GCA_905147375.1. Classification (NCBI taxonomy): domain Eukaryota; kingdom Metazoa; phylum Arthropoda; class Insecta; order Lepidoptera; family Geometridae; genus Hylaea; species Hylaea fasciaria. Next base: position 541,230 of record LR990213.1, on the reverse strand, counting down.
GTCCGGCCCAAGCTGGAGCCGGGCCAGCAGTCCACGGGCTCCTCCGCCTCCAGCCCGCTGGGCAACGCCATCCTGCCGCCCGCGATCACCCCCAACGAAGACTTCAGCGGCTCCGCGGCCGCCAGCCCCCTGCAGAGGATGGCGTCCATCACTAACAGCTTGATCTCGCAACCGTCGAACCCCCCTCACCACCCGCCCCCGCAGCGGTCGATGAAGGCGGTCCTTCCCCCCATCACGCAGCAGCAGTTCGACCTCTTCAACAACCTGAACACTGAGGACATTGTGCGAAGAGTAAAGGAAGCTTTGAGCCAGTATTCCATAAGTCAAAGGCTATTCGGGGAGTCTGTTCTCGGTCTATCGCAAGGGTCGGTCAGCGACCTGCTGGCGCGGCCGAAGCCCTGGCACATGCTGACGCAGAAGGGCCGGGAGCCCTTCATCCGCATGAAGATGTTCCTGGAGGACGACAATGCCGTCCACAAGTTGGTCGCGTCCCAGTACAAAATCGCGCCAGAGAAGCTAATGAGGACCGGCAACTACAGCGGAGCACCTAGTAAGTGATTTTTTGTTACTGCAACAGTTACAGCTCACAAATCATGTTCCTTACTCTCAAGTGACGCATTGTAAAATCCCGCACTACAACTATTCTCGGAAATGTCACGACTTCAGAAGCCCCTAAAAGATAATGGAACCATTAAAATTTTAACGTATTCTTTTCCTCTTTCCAGCATGTCCGCCGAACATGAACAAGCCGATGCCTCCGACGCAAAAGATGATCTCAGACGCCACCTCCCTGCTCAGCAAGATGCAGCAGGAGCAGCTGCTAGGCGGGGGGCACCTGGGCCACCTGGGGCAGCCCACGCCGCTGCTGCTGACGCCGCCCGGCTTCCCCCCGCACCACGCCGTGACCCTTCCGCCCCAGCACCACGAAAACAGCAATAAAGAACGCAAGCCGCCCCAGCCCCCGCCCCACCACCAGCCCCCCGTCCTGCGCAGCCTGCACCAACACATATCCCCCAGCGTGTACGAGATGGCGGCGCTGACCCAGGACCTGGACACGCAGACCATCACGACCAAAATCAAGGAGGCGCTGCTCGCCAACAACATCGGCCAGAAGATCTTCGGCGAGGCCGTGCTCGGGCTGTCGCAGGGCTCCGTCAGCGAACTGCTGTCCAAGCCGAAGCCCTGGCACATGCTCAGCATCAAGGGCCGGGAGCCCTTCATCCGGATGCAGCTGTGGCTCAGCGACGCCCACAACATCGACCGGCTGCAGGCGCTGAAGAACGAGCGGCGCGAGGCCAACAAGCGGCGGCGGTCCAGCGGCCCCGGCCAGGACAACTCGTCCGACACCTCGTCCAACGACACGTCTGAGTTCTACCACTCCAGCTCGCCGGGGCCCGCCGCCGGCGCCGGGGCCCCCTGCGCCAAGAAGCAGCGGGTGCTGTTCTCCGAGGAGCAGAAGGAGGCTCTGAGGCTGGCCTTCACGCTGGACCCATACCCCAACATGCCGACCATAGAGTTCCTCGCGGCGGAGCTCGGGCTCTCCACGCGGACCATCACCAACTGGTTCCACAACCACCGCATGCGGCTGAAGCAGCAGGCGCCGCACGGGCTGCCCGCGGAGCCCCCGCCGCGGGACCAGGCGGCGGCGCCCTTCGACCCGGTGCAGTTCCGGCTGCTGCTCAACCAGAGGCTGCTGGAGCTGCAGAAGGAGCGCATGGGGCTGGCGGGGGTGCCCCTGCCGTACCCGCCGTACTTCGCCGCCAACTCCAACCTGGCCGCGCTCATAGGCCGCGGGCTGCTGCCGCCGGAGACGGCGCGCAAGGACCAGAGCGGAGGCCTGGACCTCTCCATGCCGCTGAAGCGGGAGCCCGACGGGGACGACTTCGAGGACGATGACGTGGAGAGCAACCTCGGCTCCGAGGACTCCCTGGACGAGGAATCCAAGACGGAGCCCAAGGCGGCGTCCACGCCGGCGGGCGGGGGCGGGCGCTCCAGCCGGCGCAAGCCCGCGGCGCCGCAGTGGGTGAACCCCGACTGGCAGGAGGATAAGCCGCGGAACCCGGACGAGGTCATCATCAACGGCGTGTGCGTCATGCGCGGCGACGACTTCCGCCGCGACGCCGAGGAGACGGTGCGCGTGGAGCCCTCGCCCGTGCCCCGCGACGCCTCCCCGCTCACGCCCCTCACGCCCCACACGCCCCGCACGCCCCTCACGCCCCTCACGCCGCACACGCCGCACACGCCGCGTCCGCCGCACACGCCCGACGACGTCATCCCCGAGGACAAGATCAAGGCCGAGGCGGACGACGACCGGTGGGAGTACTAGTGCGCTCGTGTATCATATCAGGATTGTCGGTTGAAGTGTCCGGGACGATGGCGCGACGCCGCGACTTCAGTGCAAATATTACTCTAGTTAATGTGTCGTTGTAATTCGATTGTAAGGCCAAAGACTTTGTACATAGACCCTCCGTTCGCCGGTTCTCGTGTATGCCAGGCATACGCCCGCCGCGGGGAGAGAAACTTACGATACAAAAATATGCATTTTGCTTTAATGTTTAAATTGTATACCCGTACCCTGATTAGGTACAAATATCTGAGTATTTTTAAGTTATGGCTTGTTTATTTTTATTTCCTTGTTGTAAATAAATATACCAAATATGTGTCGAATATTGCCCGTAAGCCGCGACTGTACATACGTAGGGTAGTTCCGTAAACTGTAAGGTAAGGGTTCGTGGCCCATTTATTATTTAGGGGTAAGATTTTCGTTTAATTGTTAATGAAAAAAAAATTAAGTGCAATCAGATGTAAATTTAAGCTATGAATTACTGACCCCAGTTGAAAAGTATTATTATGTTTATATGAACCGAAGAGGTTTAAAATATTATAATTGGGTTATAAGTTTTACATTTAAATTATGAATGTTTTATTTTATACTATTGTATGTTTTCTATTGCATTATTTTATACGTGGAAGCCGCGGGACTGCTCAATGTAGTGTGTGATGATCGGCTTGACAGCTGTCACTTTATACTCTAGCTCCATAGACAACTACTCTTCCTTTTTGAATAGTTTTTTTTTATATTTTGTAGAAGACGTACAAATTGAATACACAAATACGTTTACGAATAAGCAAATAATGTATTGCTTGTGGTTATAGTTTTATTTTATTTTAGCAATAAATTTGCTTTTAATTATTTTCCGTTCATTTTATTTTATTTTTTCCTTATTTTCCTTTTTATCTTAGGATATAAGTGACAACATGTAAATTTTGAGGAACCGCACTCCTTGCATCACAATGTAAATAGTAAACTTCAGTTATTAGTGTAAATAAAATAAATAAATTGCCACATTTAGATAAATAATAAAAATAGATAAGTAGGAAAATAGTGACCCAAAAATTTAAACTTCGTAAAAGGGTAACATTCATGAATAATCAAAATTAATGTGTATCGAATAACGAAAATTACGTAAAAATATAGATTTAGGCCTCGAAAGTTTTGGAACAGTTTGGACAATTTCAATTTTACAGTGAAAAAAAATCTCTTTCTATAAATCCAGTTTTAGAAATACCAATCATACATATCGATGTTATATATAAACCAATAAGATAGACGGTAAGGATTAGCGAGTAATAATCAATAATTGAACCATATAGGCTGTCTAACAGTTCATTCATTCATTTATTCGGATTATACTTTGAAAATCAAATAATATCTTTACTTATATGAAAATATCTAATTTAATACCTTGAATGTAGCTTTTGCTTTGGAAAATTTATATGAATTACGTATGTTTATAAAGTATAATTATTATAATGTTGTTATAATTGGATAAGTTGCCTCGAATTTAAAATTTTCATCTATGTACGTATACTAAGAGTATTTATAATGTGTTGAAAACTGTCTCGAAATATTGTACGAGCGCTAAAGCTGAGAGATGTTCAAAAAAATTCACCTACATTACATTTTGAAATTCACTAAATATCACAAAACTCATTTCTCTATACTTTTTGCGCTGTTTTGTAAAAGTGCATTACGACTTCTTGGCGAAGATAATATTATTATTTAACTATCAAAAGGTAACATGATGGCAGTATTTAGTTTATGTATCTAGGTACATAGCGACCCTTATCTTGTATGCAGAGATAGGTAGGTACCTATGTATTATTTATATTACCTACCTATTAAACACCTAAGTACCTACTTAACTTTTCTGAAAGTGTAGTATTTGGATGGGATCATCGAGTATAGGTAGGTGTTATTACTTAGTAGGTACCTCTTAGGTATCCTTTTATTTGGAACGAGTTTAAGCCTACTTAACTATGCACAACCTACTTATCTATTTAATAGGTACCGACCATAATACAATTTCCACAGGTATGGGGGGTAGGTACGAAAATAAGTTATTTGTATTGCCAGTTGAAAAATTCGAGGTAACTTTTATAATATTCCGCCATCTTTGATTGTTACGTTGAATGTTGCAGTGGTTAGCGTGTTGTAAATAATAATTGTAGCAAATAGACGATTATAATACGTTATCTCCAATATTATTAACGAATAGTATTAAATATTATAGCGATAATTATTATTGTTCATATCATAATATTAAATACCTAATGAATGCTGAAACCATTGTCTTCTTTCTGAACAATTTCTAAAGTTATTAAAATTAAAAATAAAGAAATTGCTAATCAATGTGTGTTTCATTCAGTATTTTCTTTTCTTAATAATCTGCACTGTTTAATTAATACCCACTTGCCACACTAATAAAATTTACCCATGTATGTATTTATACCTATTACCTACCTACTTAGTATATTATTATACCGCTGTCGAAATTATATAGGTAAGTAGGTAAAGATATTACTGTGGGGATATTACCCACCAGAACCTTAAAATAATTATAAATAATGGTAGGCAAATAAAAAAGAAGATCAAAATATAAGAATGTAAATATAGTTACCTTAATTTAACAACGTTAGCCAATAACTTTTAAACGGAATGGGAATTTATCTATCTGACAACGTTCTAAACACAATATTTTTTACGGAAGTACCATACCTTATCGTAAGCAATTAAATAAGACAAAAACAAAACAAAAAGAAACAAACTCTAATAAGAATCAACTGGGTAAGTAATTAAATTAATCTACTTCTTCAATTTGTGGTCCATCACTTGCCCCTTTTGGTCCTCTTTTCGGACTAAATCCGTGGAGCTTATTCATTAACGGCCCGCACTCTCTAGCTAGGCTTTTATACTGGTTTTCATATTCGTCCTTCTCGGCAGAGGAGTTTCCGTCTATCCAACGTAAAATATCTTCACATTTACGACGTGCTTTAGAACATTCTGCGTCACTTAGCTTGCTGCCCGCTTCATCAAGTGCCTGTTTGACCCCATAAGTATAAGATTCTAGCTTGTTCTTTGATGAAGCACGCTCTCTATGCCTATCATCATCTTCTTTGTACTTGTCAGCCTCAGATAGCATACGATCTATTTCAGCCTGAGACAGCCTACCTTTGTCATTTTTTATAATAATATTTTTAGTATTTCCAGTGCTATTTTCTTTGGCGGATACATTTAGGATACCATTGGCGTCCAAGTCAAAGGTTACATCGATCTGGGGAACTCCTCGGGGAGCAGGTGGAATGCTCGTCAGGTCAAAGGTACCAAGCAAATTATTGTCTTTGGTCATGGCGCGTTCTCCTTCGTAAACTTGAATGGTCACAGCTGGTTGGTTGTCAGAGTAGGTGGTGAAGGTTTGCGAGTGTTTGCAGGGTATTTTCGCATTGCGTTCCACGATTTTAGTCATGACTCCTCTAGCTGTTTCTATGCCGAGCGACAACGGAGCGATGTCGACTAGCAACACGTCTTTGATTTTCGAATGGCGGTCTCCGCCCAATATAGCAGCTTGAACCGCAGCGCCGTAAGCGACAGCCTCGTCAGGGTTTATAGACAAGTTCAGTTTTTTGCCATTGAAGAAGTTTTGGAGCAAATATTGAATTTTCGGAATTCGAATAGAACCACCGACTAAGACTATGTCATGGATGGATTTCTTTTCTATTTTAGCATCATTTAAAGCTTTCTCGACCGGGTCTAACGTCATACGAAACAGATCTGCGTTGAGCTCTTCAAAACGCGCTCGAGAAATTTTGGAATAGAAATCTATTCCCTCGTACAGAGCATCAATTTCTAAACTGGCTTCCGTGCTGGATGAAAGTGTTCTTTTGGCTCTTTCAGCTGCAGTTCTAAGACGACGTAAGGCTTTTGGGTTGGAATGAAGATCTTTCTTATGCTTTCTTTTGAACTCATCAGCTAAAAAGTTGACCAAACGACTATCAAAGTCTTCTCCACCCAGATGTGTGTCACCCGCCGTAGCTTTGACCTCAAAAAGAGAACCTTCATCAATCGACAATATTGACACATCGAAGGTACCACCTCCCAGATCAAAAATAAGGACATTTCTTTCTCCTTTCAAGTCCTTGTCCAGTCCATAAGCCAGGGCAGCTGCAGTAGGTTCATTTATAATTCTGAGAACATCCAGACCCGCTATAGCACCAGCATCTTTGGTCGCTTGCCTTTGCGAGTCATTAAAATAAGCTGGAACTGTGATGACTGCTTTAGACACCGTGGACCCTAAATAAGCCTCAGCTGTTTCCTTCATTTTAATCAACACCATGCTGCTTATTTCTTCAGGAGCGAAGCGTTTTGCCTTCCCTTTGTAAGTTACTTGTATCTTGGGTTTTCCACCATCATTGACAACCTTGAACGGCCAATGTTTTATATCCTGTTGGATTTTAGGATCGTCAAACTTTCTTCCGATGAGTCTTTTGGCATCGAATATGGTGTTATTAGGGTTTAGAGCCACTTGGTTCTTCGCTGCGTCTCCGATGAGGCGTTCATTGTCAGTGAAGGCTACGTAGGAGGGTGTGGTTCTATTGCCCTGGTCGTTCGCTATAATTTCCACGTTGCCGTGTTGCCAGACTCCCACGCAGGAATACGTAGTTCCAAGATCAATCCCTATGGCTGGCATGGTAATAAAACAATTAGTTTTTCGTCAATCTTAATATTTAGTTGAGTATAATTTTTTGTTTGTTTCAAACAAGTTGACAATCAATATAAGAGTCATACACACAGATTATAGGATACCAGTATGTCATACGCAGAGGAAATAAAGGTGTATTTAGGCTAAGTATAGGTATAACTCAGATTACTCATCTCGTCTATCAAGTATAATAATATTATATTTTGGTCTATGATATTGTCGTTGAATCAGTCAGCGTGCCGTGTAGCCATGGCATCTCAGATTAATTCTGATACTACGTCTATCTATGCATGGCGTATAGTAGGTACCTACACAGAATAAAGATATTGGTATCCTTGTATGTGTAACTTTACATCATGGACCTAGTATCAGATATGGACCTGACAAAAGCGTATAACCCGAAAGGGACACACATTGGCTACAACTTATTAAATCGGATAAACAATACCTACACGTTATTTAGGTGCCGAATTAAACTTGTCAGAATGCGGCAACCCTAATTTTCTCAGGATTAACAGTGGCGGCAACACTGCACCAGTGCACAGCGAACGAATTACGAAATACGAACATTACGAAGGGAGTTTTGGCGGGAATCCGATAGTGAGACGTTGTTGGTTTTGTATTATTAGCTCAAACTTGTGTTTCTTCGAGTGTTAATGTGTAATATTGGTGGAATATTAACCATTAAGTGTTCGTTAACGTGCACGAGTGTAGGCGAATGATATAAACTCAAAAAACGTGTCATTTCGCATTTTTTCCAAAACTCCCAGGAAGTTTCAGTAAAGCATCCACTAATTTACTGAATCGTGACTGACGATGTAAATAATTGACTTGACTACTTGAACACGATTGCTATAACATTGCTGTGACTTTCTTGATGTGAAATTAAGAAATACTTAAAATAAAATACTTGACACTGGCTATATGCACAAACCGTGCGAAGCCATAACTAAAAAAAAAAAAAAACATTACGAACGGAACTATCGAGTTTTGGCGGGAATCCGATAGTGAGACGTTGTTGGTTTTATATTATTTTCTCAAACTTGTGTTTCTTCGAGTGTTAATGTGTAATATTGGTGGAATATTAATCATTAAGTGTTCGTTAACGTGCACGAGTGTAGGCGAATGATATAAACTCAAAAAGCGTGTCATTTCGCATTTTCTCCAAAGCTCCCAGGAAGTTTCAGTAAAGCATCCACTACTTTACTGAATCGTGACTTTGACGATGTAAATAATTGACTTGACTACTTGACCTCGATTGCTATATTGCTGTGACTTTCTTAATGTGAATATAAGAAATACTTTAATAAAATACTTGACACTGGCTATATGCACAAACCGTGCGAAGCCATAACTAAAACAAAAATAAAAAAAACAGGAGTTTTGGCGGGAATCCGATAGTGAGACGTTGTTGGTTTTATATTATTTTCTCAAACTTGTGTTTCTTCGAGTGTTAATGTGTAATATTGGTGGAATATTGATCATTAAGTGTTCGTTAACGTGCACGAGTGTGGGCGAATGATATAAACTCAAAAAGCGTGTCATTTCGCATTTTCTCCAAAACTCCCAGGAAGTTTCAGTAAAGCATCCACTACTTTACTGAATCGTGACTTTGACGATGTAAATAATTGACTTGACTACTTGACCTCGATTGCTATATTGCTGTGACTTTCTTAATGTGAATATAAGAAATACTTAATTAATAAAATACTTGACACTGGCTATATGCACAAACCGTGCGAAGCCATAACTAAAACAAAAAAAAAAACACAAAACAAATTGCACAAACGCGTATTCTGAAGATTTTTCCAATAAAACTACGCTTTATCACTAATATCAGTAGCATCAATAAATATACTTTATTTGTTGTAACAAAATATCATTTGACAAATAAATAAAGCTGTGCCTAACCCGATGCAGTGTTATAAAGTGATACATATTATTATAACCTAAGAATTTGACTCAGAGATATTGTTTTTCTCACTAGGAATCTAAATAAAGTCAACATGAGATACGCTCAGTTAGTAGTCGGACCTGCGGGTAGCGGCAAGGTAAGCTAAGCATTCCCATCCCCAAACATTGTTCAAATTATTATATTCAATCTCAAAGATGCAAATGGGAGGAATTTGAGTGAAGCTCAGAGCCCAATACCTCAAAATAATTAAAGCAAATGATCATTCATTCATCACTATTTGTTTTCATCATTATTATCAGTGAGAAATAAATCTGTCATAAATGTTAACCTATTGGAAAAAATCAGTTCTAACACAATTACCCCCCTCTTTTAGTCAACATACTGTTCCACACTAGTGAAGCACGCGAGCGACTCCAAACGCATCATAGAAGTGGTGAACCTAGACCCGGCAGCGGAGCACTTCGACTACGAACCCCTGGTCGACATCCGGGAACTGATACACCTGGACGATGCCATGGAGGATGAGGAACTGCAGTTTGGACCTAACGGAGGACTGGTGTTTTGTATAGAGTAAGTTTTTACTTATAACAATGTTATTTTCCAGTAAACAGCTTGTTTGACGTAAGTTCATGATGAGCAGACTGTTAAATGTGAGGTTGTAGGTAATATGCTCATGCGTGGCTGAGATATGTGTGAACTGCATATTAGTCTGACTCTAAGCAGTTGTAGGACAACAGTCCTCATAGAACCTCATTTCATAGATACAGAGAATCCTAGTTAGCAGTCAGGATCTACATGACTTGTACACATACTACATGGTGTATGACCCTAATCAACATTATTTAATAACCGCTCGGGGCAGTTCTGGTCCATGAGGACCAGGCTCGAGTGACTGCGCGATAGACGGCATGGACCATCTTTGATTTTTGCCTAAATAAATATATTTACATATGGGACTGTTTGAGTACCTGTGTTACTTTTTGTTTTATTGAAATTGGTCATTCCATTCCGAAGATATTGTGAAGTAAAAACATATTTAATTGTGTTCCTAGTTGAGTTAAGAAAGTCTTAACTCAGAAGTACCCCTTATCTCAAGACAGTTTCCTAAAAAGCTTCCCATAATCCCCGACAACAGCGTTCTAATAATTGGTGGGGATTATAGGAACCCCTTTTTTGTTTCGAAAGTATACTTACAACACTGAACGCATCAAGCTTCAAATACAGATCTTAAAGCTAAGTAGTCTAGAGCTTAATTTACCATTGACTTCCAGAACCCTCATCGAGAACTGTGACTGGCTGGAGGAACAGCTCGGAGACGTGGACGATGACTACATACTCTTCGACTGCCCGGGACAGATCGAGCTGTACACCCACCTGCCTGTGATGCGGAAGCTGGTGGACCAGCTGGACAAGTGGAACTTCAGAGTGTGCGTCGCGTTCCTAGTGGATTCACAGTTCATGATTGATGGGGCTAAGTTTTTATCAGGTCAGTAGGGTGGGCTGGAGGATGATAGAAATCCTATTAATATTTTAAAGGCGAAAGTTTGTGGGTGGGTAAGTTTGTTACTTCTTCAAGCTCCAATGGCTGGACCAACTTTGATTAATTTGGTATTGAGGTGCTAAGACCCTTGATTAGCACATTTGATTCCAGAATAGCTGGTAACAATGCGGGGTGCAGCTACTAATTTCATAAATGTTAATTACATCTACCTACATGTTTCCGTTCCCAAAAAAATTTTTTTTTTGTAATTGACTCCAGCTGATGTATCAAACTTGTTGTTTGCAGGCACAATGGCAGCACTCAGTGTGATGGTAAACCTGGAGCTACCGCACGTGAATATTCTCACCAAGATGGACCTGCTCAGCAAAACGGCCAGAAACCAGCTGGATAAGTAAGCGGGTATACTTGCCAACCTATAGGTGGCTGTGCAGTTCCACCTGGCTAGCCACCACCTGTGAATGGAGTGACCGGAGTCATGTTTTAGAGGGTTATAGGAGGGAGGTAGGAACTAGTTCCATTCTAGGCTAAGCATGTTTACCATCTCCTATATAGAATCAGTTACCATCAGTGGTGCCTAGTGTGAGCTTTTAAGCGCTCGACATAGAAGCTCTGTTTGAATATCTTTCGTTCATAAACGCGCCGGTAGGGACACTGTACAGAATTTTCATACAAAGGGTACGTTAGCACGTACTATGTCGAGCGCGTAAACTTGCCGCAAAAACTCACACTCGGCACAGGCGAAGTTTCTGGTCACTGCGCGACGTCACACAAAAGGTCTCACAACAAGTTACAGATAGGATTGCTATGCAGTCGCTTCCAATTTATTTATTTGACTTAATTGCACATTAATCTCCCATTTCAGCTACCTAGACCCCGACCCGCACGTGCTGCTCGCCGACATGCGGAACGCAAACTCCAAATGGCACCAGAAGTACGCGAAGCTCACCGAGGCCATAGGCGAGGTGGTCGAGAACTTCAGCCTGGTGCGTTTCTACCCGCTCAACATCAGAGACGAGGAGAGCATAGAGAACATACTGCTCACCATAGACAATATCATACAGTATGGTGAAGATGCCGATGTTAAAATAAGGGATTTCGATGAAGAAGAACCGGACGAGCATGGCGGTGATGAGAAATAAAGATTGTTATGTACTCTTTGTTTTATTTATTCCACATCGAATCTTTACCAGAAGTACCAGGGTAGCATAGGACATGAGAAGGTCTCATTAATTTGTTGTGCCATCTAGCATGACAACTGTGTTTAGAGCTAACCTATAGATTATCAGAATTACCAGGGCAACATAGAATATAAAATATAAAGAGGTCGCATTTTGTTGTGCCATCCAGTTTGACTACTGTGTTTTAAAGCTAACTTTATATTTATTTATATGAGCAGCATAGAAACAGGTTTCTTTCTCACCTCTGTTCCATCCAGAATTTCCAGAACGACTGTTTCTGATGTATACAGTAATGTCAGTGGTTTCAGAGCTAACATAATATGGATACCAGAAGTACCAGGGTAGCATAGGATAAAAGGAGGTCTCCCTCTCATATTTTGTGGCATATCCAGTACGACTTCGTTCACATATTGATATTGTATTGGTAAGGTTAAGAATAGGAAAGGAATAACAAAATGTTACAAATAAAACACGATCTCTTTTACAATCCAACTTTATTTCAAACTTTAACACTATCCAACTAATACAATCCGATAACTAAATATTGATAATATTATTGCTAAAATTAGGACAATGTACATACATTTTGATTCACTCCACTAATCATACAAATGTAGACTCAATATTTTGATATTATAAAAGGCAACGTTAAGTATATTATAATTATAATATAAGTACCTACCTATTATTTAATAAAGCAGTCTATCTGAAAGTTTAAGAAACAACTTGCACAATACCTAGGGTATTAAAAGATATTCTTAATACATTGCTTTTCATTAAGGTCCATAATAATAATTACGAGTCATAAATCGTAATAAAAAGTAAGTACCTAGAATTACGATTGAGATTATTTAACAGTAGTCTAAAGGTAGTTAGTTATATAATCAAATAACAGTAAGTATGACTGAACCAGCTTGAAATTGGAATAACTTTGAAGAGAAACTAGAGAAATATATTTTAAAGGTAGAGTTCACCAAGATTTAAACTACTTACCCCATTTCTGAAAAGTCAGTCAGCGTTGACAACAGATTAATTCTATTGCCATCCTTGTCATTTGTTTATAGTCAGATAGAGGCAACGATAATTTTAATCTACTGTCAACGACAACAAACGTTCTAGAAACCGGGGGTTAGGGTGTTAATAGGTATGACGGTCGTATAACCGAAGATAACATCGTAAGACCATGTTGTTGTTTGTGGTCGAATGAGGTTGTGCCTTATTTAATGTCAGAGTTTATAATGCCGTCCAATGGTGTGACTCGCTGAGAACCCACTTGTCCAAATGGTATCAGCTGAGGATCGGAAAAGGTTGTTAAAGTGTATATTAGCTCTCGGCTAAGATTTACAATACTTTTACAATATTAATGGTGAACCCCATCCTTCGTTGAGGTAAATTTGTCTGGAAATTTGTGCCACTGCGCTCGCAAGATTTTGCATTGCAACATTCTGGGTGGCACTGCAGCCGTTAAGGGCAGGCGTAGCGCTTAGCTAACGAGTTGTTCGTCTTACAACTGCTCAGTTACATAAAAAATATATATAAATAATTAGTTGTACATCTTTCATTCTACCAAAATGGTCGATCTATACTTGTATCCAGCCATTATACATTAACTATAATAAACTATGTAGGTATATTTAACTAAGCTACCTTTAAAATGCATGCATAAACAGTACAAAATATATGGTATATGAATAATTAGATTTCAATCGATAAATATAATTAAAATGTCTACTTTTCTATTGGTAAAACATATTGCTAAATTTTATCAATCAATTCCTATTAACGAATGCAAATTAGCAATATTAATACATAGCACATATTACATGGTAGCATTGCTAATATTGCCATGGGTAGGTTATGTATATAGGTACACACATTTACCTCAACAGAGGATAAATCAAAATTTGTATAATATTATATTTTCTTTCTCTCGCTCTACTGTAACTATATTATAAGAAATACAAAATACTTATTGCTATACATAAACAACGCTAAAATGATATGCGCTTCCAGTGCGACATCCATAGTGCGACATGTGATTGCCTACTTGCTATTTTGTTTCACTCTCAGAATCAGGAACACAGTTAAAATTGAGAGCTGATTCATTGTTTCAGTATACGTTATTTATTCGATTACTAGGGATGGGTGCGTGACGGGTCGACGCAGTAACTTTCAACGATTTTTGGCGACCACCGTTCCGATACAGATGTTAAGTCACTTCCACTCTTGTCTATGTTAAGTGGACAAGACGGAAGATAGACAACGCTATTAGATTGTGTTTGAGCTAGTTTTGATCAGATAGCTGATAGTGAAAGTGTTGTGTGATGCCACAAACAAATGTTATTTCTTGTCTTTTCTTTCTTTCTTTCAACGTCAATCGGTCATCGCGTATCATGTTACTGCGGCTAGACATACAAGCATTCTAAACATTTTAACTTATAAAGATTAAGATAACACACATTAGAAGACTTATTCCTCTGTAGAAGCGTCTCATTGTGGAAGTGTCATTAAGCAAATTATGATGCTTCGTGACACTACCACTCTTAAAAGCAAATGGCCTCAATAGAATATTATTGAAAAAACCCTTTTAATAATAAATGTACATATTGAACACATCACCATATTGCATGATTACAAATTTCACTAACTCACTGTTGCTCGGTTAAACTAAAAGTTAAAATGTATGGAGCATTCTTACCAAAGTAAGTCGCGTTAGTTATACCATGTTTAGCTCAAGAACGGCTCGAAATTTTCATGATAGTTCCTTTCTTAGATTAGTTTCCGCTAAGAATGGCAGAATAACTATCAAAACATGGAAAGAATTACATAAAACAAAAAAAACAAAAATCTCTCATTCATTTTCTATGGAAAGGCTTAATTAACAGAACAACATAATATTATTATGTCTGGCCGGCTAGTTACAAATAGTTTTTATCTCAGATTAATTATGTAACAGATATGTCATCCAGATCCTGGGAAGAAAAGAGACAAGTGTATACAAATAGACAAAGGAGTAAGTAGGATAGTACGATGATGTTTTGTCTTTGTCGGCGTATACACAATTATTTTGCTTTGAAGCAAGGAACATTTTGTTTCATTCATAGTTTAACCAATGGGCTAAAACAATAAACAATTATATTCTCCACAACTTTCAACTCACAGTTTAACTAGACCAATAATGGTAAGTTATAAAAAGAAGTAAGATTATCTAGGAATAGAAGGGCCTACGAACTATTTATCTAAGATATCTTATAGCGTAATACAATATATGTATATAAATATGTATAGATAAAATAGGACCGGATTATACACTAAATTGTACTTATTATGTTCGTCGTCACGAATAAGGCTTATTAATATTGCTATTGAGAGACTAACCCCCAGTTTCTGAAACGTCAGTCAGCGTTGACAACAGATGAATTCTATTGCCATCCTTGTCATTTGTTTAGTGTTAGATAGAGACAACGATAGTTTTAATCTACTGTCAAAGCCAACTAGCGTTCTAGAAACCGGGGGTAACTGCGCCTGGCGGCTTCACCCGCATCGACTATGACGATAAAGGGTAATATGCCCTGGGATGGAGCGGCTCACAGGTATAATGGTGCTTCTTTTTTGTGAAAGTATCATCAGAATCGGATCATGATTCCGAAGAAAACCTCCTACAAACGAACTTGACCTCTTTATACTAGGTTAGCAGTGAAAATTTCATCAAAATCCGTTTTGCCCTTCCACGCAGAGTAAAACAGAACAGTTTTTGACATATATCTCCGCAACAAGTCACACTAAAAATAACCCTGGCCGGGAGACGATTCCGCATCTTCAATAACCACTCACAGAGCCGGCTCCTTCTCTTCCATGCCCAGGGAGTCGGTGATGCTGAACACGTACTGGAGGCACCCGAACTGCAGCAGGGCTCCGTGCGGGACCAGGGCGGAGCCCTCCCACGCGGCGCAGGGGGGCGGCGCGGGGGGGCAGCGGCACCCGCCCTCCGCGCCCGGCAGGGGGGCGGTCAGGTCGCCGTTTATACTGGAACGGAGATAGAGACTGTTGATAAGAATACCGTCTGTTGCATAACGATTCCCGGAATTAAAAGAAACCAAGATCTCACGACCTAAGTGGCATATTACATCAGAATTGAACGACTAAAGAAAGCCGGGTCTCTTCTTTCAAAACATTACACATAAAGATTTGTATGCATAGGTAAAATGTGTTTGTTTTGACGTTTTGGCTCAGGGTGGACACTCCATACTCATTGAGTACTCAAAGCCACGGGAGGGAGAGAGAGACACAACGCTCAAATGTCATACAAAATCCCGATTATGCTATCTCGCTTTAATTGCGAGTGTACCTTCTTCTAGGGCCTAAGGTATTAATTAATGTTACTAAGTTCTTTAGATTATTCTGAGGTATTGGTGTAATGTTTAGTTGTTTTTCTATACTAATGTTTAAAAAAACACGAGGAGCACGAAGCGACCTGAAGTAAACTTCTACATTTCCGTAGTCACAACTTCGGTCAACTTCGCGAGTAGGGAGCGATGATTGTGTGACCACTCACCGCATCGGCTTCGGCATCCGATGCCTGACGATGTCCCGGAGGGCGGCGGCGCGCGCCTCCGCCTCCCCCTCGCCGGCGGGAGGGGGGGAGGGGGCGCGCGTGACGTCACACGCGTACATCACGCCGTTCACCTGCGACCCGTACTCCGAGTAGTTGATCAGCTCGAAGTGCCGGCTCACCTGTAACGGACGATTCATGAAACGATTGTTTACTTTGGAACTGATTGGGCGGTGATTCGATGAAATAGATAGGTTCGTGAACGAGCATTGACGCGTCACGTTTGGCCACATGTTTCGTTACACGAGAGAAGAGAAAGATCTGACGGAGAAAGAGGCAGCTCTCTCTTTTTATTCCGACATCATGGAAGTATGTTAAGTTACACTTTTAGCACGTGTACCTACGGTGTTTTTGATAAGTAACGAAATCATACCTTGTCCATGAAGATGACGGCGTGGTGGCTGGAGACGCGGCGGCACCGCGCGGCGTCGAGGCGCACGTCGCAGGCGCTGTCGGCCCCCACCGCGGCGCCCCCGGCACGCCCCCCGCCCCCCGCCCCGTACCTCGTCCATGAAGATGACGGCGTGGTGGCTGGAGACGCGGCGGCACCGCGCGGCGTCGAGGCGCACGTCGCAGGCGCTGTCGGCCCCCACCGCGGCGCCCCCGGCACGCCCCCCGCCCCCCGCCCCGTACCTCGTCCATGAAGATGACGGCGTGGTGGCTGGAGACGCGGCGGCACCGCGCGGCGTCGAGGCGCACGTCGCAGGCGCTGTCGGCCCCCACCGCGGCGCCCCCGGCACGCCCCCCGCCCCCCGCCCCGTACCTCGTCCATGAAGATGACGGCGTGGTGGCTGGAGACGCGGCGGCACCGCGCGGCGTCGAGGCGCACGTCGCAGGCGCTGTCGGCCCCCACCGCGGCGCCCCCGGCACGCCCCCCGCCCCCCGCCCCGTACCTCGTCCATGAAGATGACGGCGTGGTGGCTGGAGACGCGGCGGCACCGCGCGGCGTCGAGGCGCACGTCGCAGGCGCTGTCGGCCCCCACCGCGGCGCCCCCGGCACGCCCCCCGCCCCCCGCCCCGTACCTCGTCCATGAAGATGACGGCGTGGTGGCTGGAGACGCGGCGGCACCGCGCGGCGTCGAGGCGCACGTCGCAGGCGCTGTCGGCCCCCACCGCGGCGCCCCCGGCACGCCCCCCGCCCCCCGCCCCGTACCTCGTCCATGAAGATGACGGCGTGGTGGCTGGAGACGCGGCGGCACCGCGCGGCGTCGAGGCGCACGTCGCAGGCGCTGTCGGCCCCCACCGCGGCGCCCCCGGCACGCCCCCCGCCCCCCGCCCCGTACCTCGTCCATGAAGATGACGGCGTGGTGGCTGGAGACGCGGCGGCACCGCGCGGCGTCGAGGCGCACGTCGCAGGCGCTGTCGGCCCCCACCGCGGCGCCCCCGGCACGCCCCCCGCCCCCCGCCCCGTACCTCGTCCATGAAGATGACGGCGTGGTGGCTGGAGACGCGGCGGCACCGCGCGGCGTCGAGGCGCACGTCGCAGGCGCTGTCGGCCCCCACCGCGGCGCCCCCGGCACGCCCCCCGCCCCCCGCCCCGTACCTCGTCCATGAAGATGACGGCGTGGTGGCTGGAGACGCGGCGGCACCGCGCGGCGTCGAGGCGCACGTCGCAGGCGCTGTCGGCCCCCACCGCGGCGCCCCCGGCACGCCCCCCGCCCCCCGCCCCGTACCTCGTCCATGAAGATGACGGCGTGGTGGCTGGAGACGCGGCGGCACCGCGCGGCGTCGAGGCGCACGTCGCAGGCGCTGTCGGCCCCCACCGCGGCGCCCCCGGCACGCCCCCCGCCCCCCGCCCCGTACCTCGTCCATGAAGATGACGGCGTGGTGGCTGGAGACGCGGCGGCACCGCGCGGCGTCGAGGCGCACGTCGCAGGCGCTGTCGGCCCCCACCGCGGCGCCCCCGGCACGCCCCCCGCCCCCCGCCCCGTACCTCGTCCATGAAGATGACGGCGTGGTGGCTGGAGACGCGGCGGCACCGCGCGGCGTCGAGGCGCACGTCGCAGGCGCTGTCGGCCCCCACCGCGGCGCCCCCGGCACGCCCCCCGCCCCCCGCCCCGTACCTCGTCCATGAAGATGACGGCGTGGTGGCTGGAGACGCGGCGGCACCGCGCGGCGTCGAGGCGCACGTCGCAGGCGCTGTCGGCCCCCACCGCGGCGCTCGCCCTCCGCAGCGGCACCAGCCGCGCCCCTCCGCTGCCGTGCGAATAGTTATATTCCAACTGTTTCAACCCTTCATGAACTGTCTAGGCTCTTCGTGAACTCTCTAGGTACTTCATGATCTCTCAAGGCTACTTTATTGTCTAGGCTAGTGTGTGACACCCACCTGGTGGGACACAGGGTCGCTCTGACGACGGCGTCGCTGAGGGAGTGTCCGGGTGACTGCGGCGGGGGCGGAGGGAGGGGGGCGGGGCCCCACACCGCGGTCGCAATGCGTTCTCGGTCCGCTCTGCAATACATAACTGATTCTTATTTTACTTAGAATACGGAAAAAACTAATTAATTAATTTAATATTTGTGTTGTCTGGTGTAGAATGTTAGTTAAGTTCTCCTTGGATCGCCGTGGATAAAGGGTTACCTGGACAGCAGTTCCGAGGGCAGCGGGCCGTGGCCGCGGCGGCCGGGCGGCAGGGCGCTCCGCACCAGGCGCTCGGCCTCCGCCCCCAGCGCCGCGTGCCGGAAGGAGCCGTAGCACTGCTCGCCCGCCAGCACCTGCCCAATGGAAGCATACAATACCAAAACGGATGTGAAAGAAGCAGTAGTGAAAGTGATATTTGGACGGCGACACTTTCGATTTAGACGCCAACGTCACGACGCCGACGTCGCGACGCCTAGATTTAGACGCCAACGTCACGACGCCGACGTCGCGACGCCTAGATTTAGACGCCAACGTCACGACGCCGACGTCGCGACGCCTAGATTTAGACGCCAACGTCACGACGCCGACGTCGCGACGCCTAGATTTAGACGCCAACGTCACGACGCCTACAGTTAAGACGCCGACTTTGCGACGCCTACAATTAGAAACCGACGCACCGATGTCGCGACGCCTACATTTAGACGCCAACACCGCGACGGCTATAATATGTAACGCCGACTCACCTGCTGCAGCCGCTGCCACGCCAGCAGCCGCACCAGCCGCTCGTCCAGCCGCCGCAGCTGCTCGTCCGCCGCCGCCAGCAGCTCGCCCGCCCCCGCCGCCGCCGCCAGCGGGGGCGGCGGCGGCGGCGGGGGCGGGGACAGCTTGCGCCGCTTCACGGACATGGTCAGGTACTCGAAGTCCGAGTCGGAGAGGTCGCTGGAGCAGTCGGACGGCTGGTCCAGCTGGTGGGTGGAGACGATGGTAATTATACTTTTTGTCATGTGCAGTAAAGTTTATGGTTTATGGTTTATCTACTGATAAACTGATGAGTCTACTGCGAGCGTAAGGTTTTCGAGAACCACACATTTATGGTCTGACTCTAGGTGTTTGAGAAAGCTTATATGGGTGTCTGTTGGTTTTAATCCTAGCTGGATCTCAGGCTCTTCGTATGTCATCGTGTTGTACACAAATCAGTGAAATCGTGCACTAACCTTAGAATTGTCATCATCAGTCTTGTTTCCCCCATGGTCTGGCTCTGGAGCTTCCCTCGCCCCTGCCCCCGGCCCCGCGTGCCCGCACACGCCTCCGCCGGCCCTGTACTGGGGGCAGCCCAGGTTCAGGCACACCGTGTGCTTGGGGGCATCCTCGTCCTCAGACTCGGAGTAGGCGCGGGTCTCCTTCAGCCGTTTCAGGGCTGCAGACAGAGAACGTGATGCTAGTGATCTAACTATATTTGGTTGTTCGGAACTAAGATAGGTATAGGGCTGTCTTTCTATCTCGTTGCACTCCTTATTTGCAGGTTGTTGGCACATTCCTATTGGTAGACTGTTACCTACGTTTTACATGAGTGAGAGAGACATCACAGAAGTGGACCAATAGCCAGATAGAATAACATTGACAGCATAAGTTGAGTTCTCGCGGCCCTCGGGCTCGGGCTCGGGCTCGGGCTCGGGCTCGGGCTCGGGCTCGGGCTCGGGCTCGGGCTCGGGCTCGGGCTCGGGCTCGGGCTCACCGGCGCGGCAGCGCACGGTGTCGCGGCGCGCCGGCAGCAGCGGCGGCGGCGCCGCGTAGTGCGCGCGCACCATGCCCGGCACCAGCACGCGCCCGCGGCACTGGATCGGGATCTTCATGCTGGAATCACGAGGGTTTTCTATCATAAAAGCCCGAGGGTCGTTTGTATCGCAACCTGCACCGAGCGTTCACCACGCTCCCTCCGTGCTGTGGGTGATCTAACAGTATTCTAAAAATACTTAATTTACACTCGGCAGCAGTGAGCAGTAGCAGTGAGTGATGAGAATGTAAACAGGATACTTCTCATGCTCCGGCCACTGCTACTCGTCCCGGCGAAAATGCAAGCAAAGTGAGCAGTAGGATAGATTCAGCATGTGAATGCACAATTATACACTTCTCTCAAGAGAATTAATTCTACAGATATTTGTGCTTACCGGAACATAGGCCGGTACTTCCTAGCGTGCCGGATGAAGTCAATCTTGATGGCGTGCTGGTCCACTGGGCCTGTGAACCGGTCCCACAGGGCCACTCGCTCCGTCATGGAGATGGAGTTCACCAGCTTCCAATCCTGCAATGCCGTATGTTACCGTTGAATGCAAGGAGTAAACTGTTGCAGATGAGTATTATATTGGTATTCACTATAATAATGCTCAGTTTATTTGTGAAACTTTAAAAATTTTAAAATGGCTATAAATATCAGAAAGGCTCTTACGATGTATTTTTCGACATGATTCGGACACATCCAGCGTCCCGTGGGCAGCGCAGTGAGTGGCGGGTCCAAGCAATCCTGTCAATGAAAGGCATCTTAAAACTATTATACAGAACTGACATCACTCCCAACTTTATATTTTAATCCTTTCAGTTGAAGACTATTGACATCTAACAAAGAAGTTCCAGGGTGTTCTTTCCAGCTGTTACTATGCATAGTTTTTATCACCTTATTGTTGTTGGATTTAGCTGAAATATATTATGATTCAGATTTTAATGTAAAAAAAAGTGTTAACCGCATTGCAATCACGACCAATCGCATTTGATCTTATATGCATGACCAAAATGAACACCTACGATACCATATTACCGGAAATGATTGATAAGAATGAAACAGGAGCCTGATGTTCCAATGCCTCAGTCTTACCTGATGGAACAACAGTGGACAGTAGTCACACTGCAGCAAGGGGGCCTGCTTGCACGTCCCGAGGCACACATAGCACGACTTGGCTGGCAGGGGCACGCAGCCCCATGAGTCCGTGGTTATCACTGATGCTGTGCCATTCTTAGTACCCTCTGAAAATGATTTGTGATATCATTTATTAAGATACTGAGGTGGCTTTCATATCCTGTTAATGTTTGTAGGCACTAGACTGCCCCTATACTCTGCCTGCTTGGTTGCCTTCTTGCTTGTTCATGCTTTTTCTTTTACCTTTGTCAGTCCCCGGGAAGATGCAAGGTATCTGCATCTCTCTAGGTAGCTCAAACTGTGTTGGGTTCATGATTCTGGCTGCCTTGACAAGGACTTCCATAGGTGTCAGCTCTTTTTCTGGCTCCGGTTCCTTCTTTTCGTCTTCTTTCTCCTCTTCGTCCGAGTCGTCCTTGCTTTTCTTCTTGGAGTTTGAGCGATTGCGTAACGCCCTGGGAAGAATGAAGACTATAAATTTAGGGTTATTAGAGTTAGTCAGTAGTGTATTTAAGAAGTGAAGCCTTAATTTATTACTAAACTCCTCAGTATCATTTACAAAACCCATCATACATTAAATGAAATCACAGATTGTACAATTTTTAAGAGCACACGGAACAACATAATTTGTAAAATAATACTTAAAAATCCAACCTGGTTTTCTTTTCAGTATCAGACTTGCTATCGGCTGGAGAGACGGCACGGCTACCTCGTGAGCTTGACGGTTTTTCGGCATCAGATGCTCGACACTCACGGCACAGCCAGAGGCCAGCCGGGATGTCATTCTCATCTAGAGGTGGATCGCTGGAATAAACATCAGTAAAATAATATTTTATATACTTATTTATTACTTTATAGCACACAAACTTCCAAAGTAGTATGTAGTGTAGCAGACATAATACTGCAACGGCAATGTTTTAGATTCTCTAGACATAAAACCATCACAGTCGAGAAAATAGTTATAAAAGCCGGTCTTATTTTTTTCTCTTTTATGTTACTTACTAACAACCGAGATGGAAACTAGCTGGACACCGGTCGCAGCATATGAGGTCGCCACCCTCGCCGCACGCGTCGCAAGTATCGTGGTTATGTCCCTTCCCAGGTCTCTTGT
Organism: Hylaea fasciaria; assembly: GCA_905147375.1. NCBI lineage: Eukaryota > Metazoa > Arthropoda > Insecta > Lepidoptera > Geometridae > Hylaea > Hylaea fasciaria. The sequence goes on along the minus strand of LR990213.1, from coordinate 518,606 downwards.
AGTATGGATGCTGGGTCTTCTTAGATTTCTGACCATTGCCTTCCTCGTCTGGAGGCTTTATCAATGCCCGGATCAACTACAACACATCAATATAATTACAATCAAGTGCATTAGAGCTATGTAGCATTTTGTCAGGGAACAAGCCAACTAAAATGGCGCCAGCCGCACTTGGAAATGTATCACTTGGAACAGTTGGAAATTATCAGTAAATATCCTAAATTTCAACTCACCGGCATGAGCCCGCCCGAAGTATCCAAGTCATAGTTAATGTTAGACATTTTCGTGGGTAAAAACACCTTTAGTTTCTTCAAATAATGTTAGCTCTTAGAAGTATGTATTATTGCTAGCCTAATATTGCTTTGCCGCGGAATTTCTGTTAGAGTAGTATTTATTTCCTCTATGCTGTATAGCGAAAATCTGTCTAAATTTAAACAGTAAACAATATAGGTAATGTCTTCGCTATAATTTTTCGTAAATAAATTGTGTACAACTTTGCCAAAATTCTAAATAAAAGTTTAGTTTGATTTGAATCAACGAACGAAACGAAGTCGAAAACGAACGAAACGAACGGAGTTCAACGGAGGAAAGATGGCTGGCTGGCATGAAATAAAAGTAATGATCCATTCATGAAGTAAACTGATAGGTACTGCGCCAAAAAAGTAGTGTAGCGATATACAAAATGATGAAGAGAACAAGAAGTAAAGCATTTAACTCATGTTCCAAATATTACATTTATACTGGATGTGGGATTGGAAAATTTGGAAAGGAACACAATCAAGCGTTTTTTTGACGGTTGACGGTAAATTACAGATTTGACATTTAATAGAATTAATAGTGATGCTCCATCCATGAATGATGATACTAGAAATAACGGTTTTCTTGGATCGTTTGCAAATCAAACTAAACTTTTATTTAGAATTTTGGCAAAGTTGTTTACAATTTATTTGCAATTTTATTGCTTGTTGTTGCTGAATATTTTGTTCAAACATTATACACAGCTAGCGGCTTTACAATGAGCTTGCTGTTTACGAAGTGCCACATTTTATAAAATAAGAAATAGTACTACCACATCTATGGTTTAAACATAATATTCTAAGCTCTACAATACAAGCAATTCAACTGAATATTGATCAGATTTTTGTTTTATTTTTGTTGTTGCGCTACGCGTTCATGTTAATCTAGAAAATAGGTAGGTACTAGGTAGGTATTGTATTGTATTCAACAAAATCCGTTTTTTGTTTTAGTTATGGCTACGCACGGTTTGTGCATTTAGCCAGTGTCAAGTATTTTATTATGTAAGTTAAGTATTTCTTATTTTCACAATAGAAAAGTCATAATGATCATTAGTGCTTTAAAACTTGTATGCGTGCTTTTTGAGTGCTGGCAGTGTATGGTTCACTATAACATTCAGATATGATGTGCCTATGAATCTACAATGGGCATTGTTTACATTTTATGACCTATAGTTTTTGTACCATTTCCAATTCAATATAGACCATTTTAAGAAACTAATTTGAATATTTTAGATTTCTACGGGATAGTTATTTTGTGAAACATTTAATAAGATTTAGATAGAAGTTAATGATTCTTAAAATGTCGGTTTTCATAATTTTTTCATTAACTGTGGAAATTTTCACATCTCTATCAGAAATAAACGTAGACTGCATTCAATTGGTAGACTGTATCTAGAAAGGAGTTTTGGCGGGAATCCGATAGTGAGGCGTTGTTGGTTTTATGTTATTTTCTCAAACTTGTGTTTCTTCGAGTGTTAATGTGTAATATTGGTGGAATATTAACCATTTAGTGTTCGTTAACGTGCATGAGTGTGGGCGAATGATATAAACTCAAAAAACGTGTCATTTCGCATTTTTACCAAAACTCCCAGGAAGTTTCAGTAAAGCATCCACTACTTTACTGAATCGTGACTTTGACGATGTAAATAATTGACTTGACTACTTGACCACGATTGCTATATTGCTGTGACTTTCATAATGTGAAATTAAGAAAAACTTAAATAATAAAATATTTGACACTGGCTAAATGCACAAACCGTGCGAAGCCATAACTAAAACAAAATAATAAATAAAATGTATCTAGAAAAAAATTTATCGTTTGGCAGTTCAATAAAATGTCAAACAGCATATTGCCCTATTTACAAAATAAACTACTGATATAGTAAGAATTCCGTGTAGGATCGCGTCAGCAGTCTGGTTACTGAGGTTCCCTCAACATACTTAAATATGCGTCACTAAACAAATAAAGCCGTATTACTTTACTGGAATAAAGTATTACACGTTACCTACTTCTTGTTTAAGTGGGGCAGATTCACCGTCACACCATTTTGTCACACCAGTGTGAAACAGATATTTTTTTTAGGTAACAACCAAGTACATGTAATTTACCTGGTAACTTACCTGTGCTTTGACAAAAAAAAGTATCATTTTCATCATGAAGATTATTTTCGGAACTCGGTACCTTACTACAAAAATTAATACAAAAATAAAGTGCCATTAGTAGAAGATAGAAGAAAGTAATGGCAACAATTTGATAACGGAAGCTGCCATTTCAGTGACGTCATGGGCGGAGTTTAGTTGAAGATCGAATTCGGATTCGGTTGGCGGGCGCGGCCATCTTGGTGAATTAGTGACCTGGCGATTCGGTTTTAGTTAGTGAAAAATCATTTGTCATCCAGTATGTCGGAAAGGGAAGATAATGTGTATAAAGCTAAACTAGCCGAGCAGGCTGAGCGGTACGATGGTGAGTACATATTTTCGTTATATCTTCTGTATTAGGACGAAAATTCCATCGTATATTCGCCGACAGTTGAAAGACGATTTGGTGATAGTTTGGGAAATTTCTAGATGAAAGCCAGCGAATAGTCCTCAAAATCATCATTTCGGAGGGGAGAAAGTAATCCAATGCATTTAATTTGCCTGGTTTTGCAAGCAGACTGGATAAATCAATGGCATTCGTTAGGCTTGGTCAGCGATCGATGCGTCATCCGCCGGTGGGTTGTCCTTTACGTTTTTTACAATGAAAAAGGCTATGAAAAGTTCCGTACCGAACGCTTACACCTTTGCAGTATAATAATTTTGTAGTTTTCAGCCAGCAAGTCTAGTTTATAGGTCGCAATTGAGATGAAATCGTTACAAAGTAGGTACCTGTGAAAAAAATTTGTCTCACATTCCCATCTCTGAGGAGTGGAACTGCGATCGATGTCATTATAATCGGTCATGCATGTCGCACCTTGGATAGACGACTCGATTAAAGTCTCGTTCTTGGTTCATCAGACGGCCAACTTATATCGTCGCTTCGGATTTCACCTATTGTTCGCGATTTAGCACCACGGGAAATTTACCTGCGAGCTCTTACCGCTTTATCGCACTATCTTTTCGTGCTATGCGGTCATTGTAAAGGTTATCAGTCCATTCTCATAGTTTCTGTGAACTTCCATTGTCTGCACTATAGCCACTAATGAGTGAAGATTATCCTACTATAAAGCACGAACACGGTGTAGTCAGCCGGGTCGTTGACCTCTGTCAGAGTTATCATTGAAAAAATATCAATTACCAACTATCTTATCAATTTTACACATTTTGACACTGAAAAAGTTACTGACACGGTTAAAACAAATACTTATCGTTTAAAACTTGTTAATTTCGCTTTTAACCTAATTAATGTGCCATTAATGAATAATTAATTTCTGTACATCATCATATCTATAAAGTATGTAAATGAAAACTGGAATTAATGACCTCAGCAGTGATTGCAAGAACATGTGATTTCATTCTGCATGCAGTACCTAATAAGTTATCAATTCAAGTCCAGGATTTGTGACTTGCAAATTTTTCTAAACTCTGACCACACCCACTGTCATTCATAAATAACATAAGTGCTAAAGCTACACAATGGGGCAAAAATCTAGAGACTGCAGTGTGACAGCAGTATTATCAAGGTTTTACCAAGCATGCTTTCATAACCTTGCAACTTAACATTTTTATCAAAGAGTTGCTAATAGTGATTTTGCTGTGGGACCACTAATAAGCCTAGCAATATGTGAATGTGTATTTAATATCACCAGCTTATGACTAACTTATGACCCAGATAAGTGACATGGAATCTCTGCATTAAAATTTCATCATGGCATATTGATTTTTTTACTTTGACCTCATTCATTATGGGGTGCAGCATGTAAATTGCAGTTCAAAAAGAATTTCATGATATTATCCAACCATTTCATGCAGTAACTTGTGATTTTAATTAATAGTTGAATGAAAAATATAGTCTGCCGTTCTTTACATACTTTATGACAAGCCACTGCTAGAGAAATACTGTAACTGCAGCTCATCTACATTTGAATTTGTAATCGGCAATAGTTCTTGAATTCATATCTAAGGGGATTGCTAATATTTGACTTGACATTAAGAATTTCGATGTTAGCTATTTGTTAATGTTGTAAATTAATGTGCATAATTCTTTCACATTAAACAAATATCAAGGCCACCACAGGACTCGTAAAAATAAAAGCGACCATTTTTTTCTTCTATTATAATATCGGCAGTCGTTGAAACATGAAACTGGTATCTGCCTATGTAGTTAACTCTAGATAATAAACCACCCAACTAGGAAATCATTCTTTCAAGTTAGATTATGAACTATTACCTGTTTTCTCGAAATGATGGTAGTATGCAGAATGTCTTGTTATTACAAGCTACTGCTCGCCATGTTAGCGAGTCCCACTTACACTAATGCTAACAGAAGATGGTAAGACTAAGGATATTTTCATATCAAATCTGGTTTAGGCATTGGTTAGAGAACTTCTTTGGATGGGTGTATGAATAGTTAAAACTTGCTAAATGAAACAACGAATCTAATTGTTGACTGACCACAGATTTATCATGTTTTGATCAGCTTGTACCAAATATATTATTATGGTTTATGAAACTTTGTCTGAAGGAAGAGTGTCCTTTCTATGAACATTACCGATCAACATTTTTTTTGTGAAGGCTTATTAATGCCTGGTTTCTGGACCCCAAGTTAACTTTGACTGACCAATAAGTGTATTGCTGTTTGTCATTATGTTAGTGCTAAATAGACACAACGATAGGCTCATCGGTTGGTCATAGTCAACTATGGAGGCAGAAACCGGGCATAAGCCAGACAACGGTGCCACCACACCCCATCAGTCGCGTCACGAACCGCACGCTGATTTCCATTCTTTTTCTAACTCAATCCATAATCAATTAATTATAGTTTTTCTTTTATGGTTTTATTAATTTGTTTATTAGATTGAAGCGTTTGACTTGTAAAAGTGTGATTTTATTGCCTCTTTACAATAAATGATTTGACTTTGACTTTGACTCCAGAAATGGTGGAGGCGATGAAGAACGTGGCCTCCCGCAATGTCTCGGACAACGAGCTCACTGTGGAGGAGCGGAACCTGCTCTCGGTCGCCTACAAGAACGTGATAGGCGCCCGCCGCGCCTCCTGGCGGATCATATCCTCCATCGAACAGAAGGAAGAAACCAAAGTAAGTGGTGGCCGGCAGGCGCACTCTACAGATTGCTGGCTGTCAGCTGGAAGGCACTAGCTGCGCCTCGCGGTGTCACCTGCGGGGGATATTGCCTGCAAGAACTTCGTTTTTTATTATTAATAAATGTATGCTGTGCTGCTTTGTCCAGGACAAAGTACGGACTGAATTTCATCAAAGTCCGTTTAGATATTGCGGTGTGCAGAGAGAGCAAACGCAAACCTTCGCATTTTTATTTATTAGAATTGAATGGAACCTGGATTGTTTCATATGAAGAGATTTATTGTCTAAACAAAATTGCACTATAACTGACAATATACAAATGATTAATATACGTCTACACTTTATGTCAAGATCGTTTGAAATGAATAGTGAAATAAGTAGTGCAAAAACCAGTTAAAATAATAAAACGGTATAACTTTCGAAACTCGAAAGCGACCTGATCGACAGCTTAAAAAATGCCAATAGATATCATTCTAGTTTAAATCGTTAATCTAGCGTCTAAGTCATTATCTAAACAAATCTAGTTGTCAGTGTTGATTCATTCTCTTTCCAAGTAGTCACAAACTCTGATAAACCATTCAATTATTACTTCAATCCCTAAATGGCGAGGATCCAGTCAAAGAAAATTGTCTAACTATGCAAACTAATTTAACCTTTACAACTATCAGTGCTTATCAGATAGCGCTTATCGGCTATGATTAAATTGTTAGTCCCCGCATCACTGACGCCGTGAAGTTGTCACGCAGTAAACGGTTATACATGGTGTGATTAAACACTGCAATCTGGCCTGTGTCCATCTAATTAGGCAATGGGAGGTCCAGCCGACCTGAAGGACGATTCTCTGCAAACTGATTTGAGACCGAATTATGAATCGGTCTTATGCTCTTTTATAAACACAGTTTAATTAACTGGGAGTTTTCGAGTCACGGATCCAAGGTTCGCGATTACGACAGACGAGGTATGATCAATCGCGCACCTATTCCACTAATACTGCAAAATACTGTACGAATTCAGTTTACCCTCGGTATTATGTAATTTTATGATCCGCTTCCAATCGCACGTCGATTTAGGCATGGTTCCGATGAAATGTGCAGTTGTCAAATTGGGAAAATAGCAAAATACCATTTGAGACTTGTATGCGACTGAGTGTAAATCTGAATAGTATTTTAAAAAATTGTCAAGAAAATATGCCTTCAGACTATTAGTAAAGTTAACTAATTGATTCAGGCTTGGTGCCGCATGCCGGCGACTGCGCGGCTGGTATCCCCGGCTAGTAGTAACCAGCCCTGTGCAAAATTTCGACAAAATCGATTCCGACGTGGGCATGTATGTAACCCACACGGACTGTTTCACTTAACCCATTGTCCTACAAATAGTAGGTATGCGACAATCGCGATAAGGGACGCGACGCGTTTGTCGCTCGCCTACAGTACTGATGAGGGCTTAACAACCCAATTAGGATTTCTTTAGGAGTCTGTTATTATATGATAGAGAGTGAATGACGAGCCATTCGTCCGTCTGATGGTAAACGCTACGCTTACCCAGTACTTGAGTTTACGACTAACTAGAAGCGCCTCGCGGATTCACCCGCGTTAACTACTATCCCGCGGCAACCGGGATAAAAAGTAGCCTATGTCACCCGGGATAGTGTAGCTTCCCAACAGTAAAATTATTTTTTCCTATCGGCGCAATAGTTTCGGAGCCTATTCAATGCAAACAAACAATCTAATCTTTCCTCTTTATAATATTAGTATACCTAGATATGATGGTCGCTGTCGCCATTTATCGGTTTGCTGTTTGTAGCTAAGTAGGTATATAGTTTTAGGGTCCCTCCTGGTTAGCCCAATTTAATTATGCACAATAATTATACTCTTCTAAGAGCGGTCTCACAAGATTCGTTTATCTCGTGGGTTGAGCATAATTAAATCGTCTCCCTGCGTTTGCTGAAATAGGTAAGGCCGTACATAATGGTATATCGATTAATTGCGACCTATATTTGCGTAAGTGAAGCCACCGTTGTTCGAGTGTTTGTATTGAAGCTAGAACTTCACTGGCAGTTATTTCCACTATTGCGGCATTGTGACCGGCTCGGGTTTCTACAGATTGAGCAAACATCCGCGGAGATTCGAAACCTTATCTATTTTTTGCAAATGTCATTTCAATATTCTCACTAAGGAACTCTGTCATCGCACTTTTTATCGGAGATCGCAAAAAGTGCGCGCGGGGCGGAACCTCGCCTCGGCCTGTAATAGGTAATAGGGAAAATGAGTCAGCGTCGTTATCCCGTTCCGTTGCTAAACGGCGGCCGCGGTCCTGGGACACGAGGCATGGCTGCGGGTTATCGCATTATCCTAGATCCGATTCACAAATTAGATCGCGAGCCGACCGACTGTCTGGCCGAACCATGTCGAGAGAACGGCTAGAGTTTATCGACAACACCGTTAGGTTTAGAGCTAGATATTTCGACAAAAAATCCACCGGTCATTACTTTGTCTGAAACGGGCGCTATTTTTGTGGCTGCTCTATATTGACTTTTATTGCGAGCGGATAACTCGATCGGCTTCAGTGTTACATCAGTGTTCGAGTGGAGTAGGAGCAGAATAGCCGGCCGGCGCGCGTAGGTAGGTCGTGTTGCGCAGGTTGCACGGGAGCCGGCGCGCTAAATAGGTTTTGCGGAGAGTCTGGCCCCATCTGGGCGCGCCGCGGGGATCGCCGGCGGCGCGGCAACAAATGACCCCACGTTATGAGCTATCGATTTTTTTCTCGGCTTCGTCGTCGCCGTGAAATCGAAATGGAAATCTCTGGAATAGACGCATTTTCAGCTTGATTACGAACGACAACCGTTTCATACTCTTTCCCTTGTACGAGTCTACGCCACATTTCAATACGGAAAAGTTGCGAAAGGAAGAAAAGCCCTAAAAAGCTGCCCATTGTATTTGTTGCTCCGGATTTTTTTTATACGCAGAACGTGACGTCCCGTTTTGTTCAGCAACTTTCGGTGGAAGCTCTCACAATGGCGCGCGCTCCACGCACAAACTTATCAAAGGCTGACCTTATGCTCGAAAGGGCACTTTGTTGTAGGGGATGACGTCACCGCTACACCCGTTTACGTGTACCTTTTTAGTGGATGGACTCACGAACCGCAATGTGACGAGACAACTTATTAAGGTTTATCGCATCTCGGTCAACAAGCTACGGCCGGGTTATCTTACGAAGTGTTTTACTGCGATCGTACTGAACATCTATGAATCATCCAAAAATGTAACATCCTCCCCCGAAAAGGGAGCGGGCGTGATCTTGTTAGTATTATAATAATGTATCGTGCTTCGAACTAGCTCAAGGGTGTCGCGAGACTAACATGATTTATCTCCTTGGAAACTTGTAACAAAAACTAATAATGTATGAACGTACATGCCCCGAATATACAACTCTGGGAATAGTTTGCCAAGTCGCAGGTGCCGATCAACTTGCACGAAGCGGGTGCGATACGATCTATGTCAATGTAATCTGGTGAACTTTGTTTGATTACGATTAATTTGCTTTTGTTGAATTGCTATACAAAGAACGCGATTTACTCGAGGTGGCTCTTGCTTTAGCGGGTCAATCGGGGTTTGACGGCTTATAGTCGGTAATGAGTCGACTGCTGACGAGGTGACGGGTTCGATTAGCGACACAGCAAATTTGTATTATTATTACGACAAAATTGCAATAGACTTCAAGTTTATTAATTTACACGGTTAATTACTTTAAATTTATAATTTCTTTCACGTTCGCTCGGAAACTTGTTTCTCGAACGGGAAAGTATCACAGATTAATAACTTAGATGGAAAAGTCAAGGCTTTTCCTCCGAGGTGAGCTCGCTGTAGCTTCGCACGGATATGAAATGACGTTGCATAGTGGAAACGATGCCATTTTATGTGCATGTATGCTAAAGTTAAGGGCTCTACCACACAGACACGATGGATCGACGTAACGTTTTCTTAGTGTGATTTGGATGATAAATTGCTTCACACACGCCGCTTACAGGCAGATTTCGCTACACCGCAAAAATATGGCCTGTAGGGCTCCATAACTTTTCCTTGTGGTTTGTTAGTCAGAACAGTTTCCCACCCCTGGAAATGCTCCATTATTAACATGGGCATGACTCGAAGTTTTGAAGAGGTTTAGAACCTCACCTGCTGGCTCGGAGTCATATTTACAGCGAACGCGAACCGAAAAAGGCGTGGCTTAATTTTTGAAGGGTTTCATAAGGCTTTATTTATTGCTAGGTAGTGCGGTCTCTTAACACTACTTTTCGCTTTCGCATCTGCACCAACCGTGTGCTGACTTTTCCATACTCCAAATTTAAGTGCATTTTGACTTGTGGAAGTCAGCCCTCGCCTCAGTCGCTGTATCTCCTCAGCATAACCGAACAGCGCAACGTAATTAACACGTCAACTTTCATCATAATGGATGGAAAAACCAGTATCCAGCTGGAATTATTAGGCTTATTTTGGTCAATAATAATATAAAGATGGTTTTTTACCTCTATATTACGTTAGTGCAGACGTTTACCGCCCCAATGGGACATGCTAATAAAGTGGTCGGTGGCCGTCGGTGACGTCACGCGCGAAATACACCTACGTAACTTTTGCGCAGTTATTAAAAATTGTACGCGTCTTGTGTGTCCACTTGTGAAATGGGGCGGGGTGCTTTCCATCGCGATAAACATCAGGGTGAATATAAGAGGCTGTAAATAGAGAACCCTGTCCATGAAAGAAGTGGGTTGCACACGGGGTAAGGGAAATTCGTGCGCTTCGCTTTGTGACATATTAATATGGTATGATTTATAGGTCTTGTAGTTTGACCAATATATTCGTGTGAAACTGAAGCTGTATAGAGTGTCTAGTCTCTTTCTAAAATGTAACAAAATCAACAAGTTAAATTGTTTATAAAGCGGCTAATTTTATAAAGGTGTAATTGGATCAGCGTATTCTCTTACAAATCCTCATTATGCGAGTGAAATGCGATATTATGTAACTGTAGGTAGTCTCCGCTCCACCGCTCGCGGCCCCGGTTTAGAAAGCACTCTAGCGCCCTTTACTGCCGTTTGGCCGATAACAATGAATAAAAGATAAAGAAATTATCTCGAAATGCGTTGTAAAAACGACGTGCTCTAAGTAAACAATATGCTCGCAGCGAGTGATTATTGATGAGGTTTGCTTTCACGCCTTATCCAATCCAATATCAGAATGAATACAATTTTACGCGCGATTTTTTTCTTTAGTACTACCTATAGGAATTTTAAAGAATACAATACAAAAGTTATAAACGACTCGCAAGGAGTCCAGCAGGAGTGTATCCGAGATGCGTCCAGCACTTGACTGCCGTGTCGGTTGCAGGGCGCGGAGGACAAGCTGAGCATGATCCGCGCGTACCGCAGCCAGGTGGAGAAGGAGCTGCGCGACATCTGCTCCGACATCCTCAACGTGCTCGACAAGCATCTCATCCCCAGCTCGCAGACCGGAGAATCCAAAGTGTTCTATTACAAAATGAAGGTATGCCACCGGTACACCCCCCGCTATGAATAGAATAGACACATTTAATATCAGAATCTGTACATAATTATAATAATATTTTATACTAAATATTATTATCAATGATGGGTATACATATTTATGACTCTTCAAAAATCATACATGTAAATAAAATTTTCCTATGCTGTAGCCAGTTAGTTGCCAAGGAGGAATAGGTGTATTATATAATATATATAGGTCCAGTTGCATTAATACCCTGGGCAGAATTATTTGTTTGTATGCTATGTTTGCATACATACCAGAATTCATGTTTAATGTAAAATGGACAGTCGTTACTGTGGATTGACTGGGTGCAAATCTTGATGATAAACTTTTTCACTCAAAAGAAAGAAATAAAAAAACATTACCGAGACGTTTTTAGTGTGTGTAAAATGATAACTTGTCCATCCATTGTGCCAAAGACCGCCAGAGGTGGCACCAGATACACAGAGAAAAGATCGGTCGTGATCCTCACGATGCTCTGCAGTGAGCTCACGACTAGAGGAAGAGGGAAAATGATACATTGAATAAGATTACCATTACGATGTGCATCGGCCGTCTGGCTAGGTGCTGGCTTACATTACCGTTCAAATGTTATAAACCGGCCTTTGACGGTTGTCTCTAAGCTCAAAGCACAACATTATGAGCTCCTGACCTGATGTTACGGACTCAAGACTTTCTTTTGGCCATAAAATCGATCATGATTAAATATGAAGATTTCAATTGTAAAGAGGTTCATTTCGCATGAAACGTTTGGTCTAGATTCAAAGGAATTGCGTAAGAGGGGTGGGCTTATCAAATGGCGACCTTTGCCCCGTGTACGTCACTGTCTGGTCCAAGGCGGGCGGTGCCCTTCGGCTGACACTATTTGTTCCTGTTCTACGTAATTAAATGCATGCAAACACGAGGGAGATGCATGAGACAGCTGTCGAGCGCAAGGTTACCGCGAGAGGCCTATCGCAACAGAATAGTAATAGAGTGAATTTACAATTGCTCGAGCCAGACACGTGAGCGCTATTGTCCATTCACGGGTATAATGTGAGCTGAGTTGGTATATATAGATAGCGCGGTGGGGTGTTCATTGACAATGGTGTGCCAATGTCGCTCTACAGTCGAAGCTTTTGGGGTGTACACAGAACAATGTCTTTGCTTGTTCAGTTCTGTTCCACTGTGTTTAATGTCTTTATTATAAGGTCTAGTTTCCTATTGAACAACAAGGAGCATTGTATTTGCTATCAGCAACGTGACTAAAGTTGCCTCTACGTCGAGCGCCCACGGAAGTAACGCGTTCAGTTGGATCCGATCAATAATTGTCATGTTAGTTAGCGACATACCAGTGTTTCCCTTCCCCGCTAACGTGTCCCACGTGTGCAGGGGGACTACCACCGGTACCTGGCGGAGTTCGCGACCGGCAACGACCGCAAGGAGGCGGCCGAGAACTCGCTGGTCGCGTACAAGGCCGCCTCCGACATCGCAATGACCGAGCTGCCGCCCACGCACCCCATCCGCCTCGGCCTCGCCCTCAACTTCTCAGTGAGTATACACGAATACATACATTCATTCGTTCACTCTTAGAGTGAACTTAACCTGGAATAGTTCCTGAAACGAAGTGGCTCAAAGGAGTCGAACCCAAACGGAGTCTGAGGGTCAAGAGACGATCGCAAATTGTATTTAAAAAAACATTCAGTCATTCATAATGTACATACACATGTTTTCATTTATTTATTCGCGACCTAGGTCAGTGAAACTTGATCGAAGCGTTCAGGTTTGTCATAATGATACATTTAGTTATCTGCGCTCAAATGAAGACTTCTTGACGGTTCTGCTCTTGTACTTTATTAGATCTTAATATAATAATTATAAATTCAGCTTGTAACTGTCCCACTGCTGGGCAAAGGCCTCCCCTCACTTTTGTCAGCAGGATTAGCCCATAATCCACCACGGGGGCCTAGTCCGGGTTGGTAAATCTTAATAAGTTGGAAATCTTACATCATGGATTCCAGGTAACAGGCCAGGCGAACGGGACTTGAAACAAAATGATTTTCTGGAAACGTCTAGCTTTTTAGGCGAAATTACTCGAATTTGTAAGAACATTTTACTCTCATACGATCAATTAAATCGAGTAATTTGTATTAGTTTAGTAATTGTTTGATCGTATGAGAGTATTTTGACATGACGATTTCTTATAATATTAGTCACGTTATTGCATAATGTGTCACACATAAATTGCTGTTTCCTCGCGTCTACCGGGTTCAGTGAGTGCGCTTGCGGATGACGAATCGTGCGGTGTCGAGAAAGGAAAAGTATTTTATTAATATAAGCGCACGCCGGCATACCACCGACCACACCTATAAATAAGACTCCGCTACCGGAAATTCCGACTATTCATAACACTGATTTTGTTTCAAACTTTAGCATGTAATGAGTAATTATGAGAAGCCATTTTAAGGGTTCTATTCTTTCACGCGTGCTCACAGAACAAGAAAATAATGTGTTCATGTTAATTTGAGTGCTATACATTTGTTGGTCCATCGATAAGAATTACTGATTAGACGAAAAGTATAATGGGCTAAGTAATGATATTGAATCCTTCCACGAGATGATTAGTGCAAACGCACTCAAGTTTAGCGTCGGAATGACGTAATGTCTCGACTTAAAGAAGTTTTCAGAACCGACACCGCATGTTTAACTAAGTAATCGTGTGTAAACTCACACATGCGTCACTTGATTACTCAGGCTACGTTGCCGACAGTACGGGGACTGTGCTTTCTACGAAACGACTAGGTATATAGAAGTTAGGTTGAGCGTCGACAGTTTTGCACGACAAGCATTTAAAATGTTATGTTTAACCTGTCACGAGGCGTCACGTCGTCGTCACCCATCCTTATTAGCACATTCCTTTCCATATTCCGTTAGTCCCTAAACATCATCCCAGACGACGAGACATCAGTGTATTCCACATCCCTACCAACGTAAGGTGCACGCACACACCATATTCTTTCAGTCAGTCTAAATTCTTGACCCTGACCGGCACCTATCTCGAGTCCACTACAGCACCTACAACTGTACAAATTTAGATTATTATTATGTACCTACTTAAATACCTACTTGCCACTTGCATGTTTAGGGTTACTGTTAGTGTAAGTTGTATTTTTTAATGAATAAAGAAATCTTCTAGACACCTTGGGCAGTTAATAAATGAAACTATCCACACAACAGATATCTCTGTAAGCCTCTAAGGCAATGCGTAGTCGCGTCTACGGGTATTTACATAAAACAAGCTCTGAATAATGTTCCCTTCACACGTACGCTGGTGTGTCTCCGTTGAACCGAGTCGCCTCTCGAGTGCTCTTTGTGACTGTATCATTGTCACCGGCCGAGAAAGGTGTTGGTCTGTATGCGGATGACGTCACAGATCTGTTTTTACTTCAAAGAGTAAATATTGAATTGTAGTAAACGCAGTAGTAGGTGCGACGCAAAATGTGAGCGGCCGACACATTTGTTTAGACAATCGCGCGCTGTTTTATTAAGTACTGAAACAACAACATTCAACTGTGATGTTTTGAGATCTTTCATGTTTCAATTATACTGAGAACAAGGAATAATAAAAGTTTTAATAGAATAATGGGAATATCTTACAGTTTTTATGATACCATAAGATGCTTACGACGAAAGTTTAGAACTAGGTCGCGTTGATTATGTAAAATCATAACGATTTTTGCTCGAAGAGTTGGATTGTAACGCAATCCCATAAAGCGTACGTGATTCACAGATAATTGCAATCGCGGCTGCCCACGCGGTAGTCGCTTACGATTTAGCGATGGTAATAGGCATAGATTGCACGTTATTACGAGTTAATTTTCCGTCTGCAACTTCTGAATGCAGGCAAGTCGTTTATCGTAGAGGTATGACTGTTATTTATTCATTATTGTCGATTTTCTTTACTGAGTTTTGTTAGATTCAGTGATGCTATGATAATTCCTCGTTACTTGATGTCCTTGGGATATGAAGCGTCAACGGTGAACCTCGTATATCCAGATTCCTATTTCCTACTATAGGATACTCTACCGAACTCACCCCACAAGAGAAACCTCCACGGATGACCAAAGGAGTTAGGATATAAGAACACGTCTTTCGCTGAGTGTAGTGATGTAGCGTGCCGCTAACTGTGGTGTGTGCTGTGCAGGTGTTCTACTACGAGATCCTGAACAGCCCGGACCGCGCGTGCCGGCTCGCGAAGGCGGCCTTCGACGACGCCATCGCCGAGCTGGACACGCTGTCGGAGGAGAGCTACAAGGACTCCACGCTCATCATGCAGCTGCTGCGGGACAACCTCACGCTGTGGACCTCGGACATGCAGGGGGACGGCGAGTCCGGTGAGGCCGCACACGAGTACCCGAGTGTTCTCAACTGGGCATGACCTCTGTTGACGAGCTTTTTGTTTCACTTCATTTGCTTGATGCCCTTTTGGGTCAGAGTGGTTTATTTTTAGAAAGGGGTCTCTATGGTTAGCGTAGATAGGGTACGCTTTATGAGTATGTTAATTTACGCGCGTCATGCGCTGGCCGCTCTCGTCCGTCACTGACGTCATCGTTTGCTTCCAGGTGAAACTGAACAGAAAGAACAAGCACAAGACGTCGAAGATCAAGACGTGTCGTAATACTTTTAAACATTCTATTTAAATATAATAAAAAATAACTATAGTATCATATAAGACCCAGCCCTCAATGACAACCGGTTGTAAAGGTACATACTGCAAATCTCACTGTGACCAGCTGCGGAACGTCCCGGACGCGTCTCGGCGACTAGAATCCACCGATCCCCCGTCTAACTCGATCGCCAACCAACACATGATCACTTTGCGTTATGTATCGTGTCAAATTTATCTGAGTATAAATGTATAATGTACTTGTTTTGATATATTATTGTTTTGAAATACGAGAATACTAATGTTTAAGTAAAGTACTTCGGTATCGCATTAGAAGTTCTCGAGAATGCATCTTCCAGTCGGTGACACTCGATTGATCTCGCGCGTTCTATAGCTTGAGACGCCGCTCGCGTCTCGCGTCTGTCGCTAGTAGTGTATCCATCGCTCCAACAACTACTCTTTAAGGTGGGAATTGTAAATTTTCTAAGTATTTTGTACCGTGTGTAAAATTAATGTATTGAACTGTCGTCGTCTCGTACGAGCACCGTAGCTACAAGGATGTTATGAAGTGGAAGCCTCGAGCCCCGAGCGGGAGCGAGGCGGGAGTCGCCGCCAACGCTGCATTTGTATACATTTGAATCATTATTATTATGGCATATTTTAAACGATTACATTGGTATTATGTAGTTACTTGCAATATTTAGCTAAGTGATAGTGGCGTCACCCCGTCGTTCGTTATTGTCTGTCGTATCGAGCGTTTCATACTTGTATTTATTGCAATGAGTTTGTGTAAATTGTGACTACTGTGTAGTAACGTTTGATGAACAAACCGGTGCGGGCGCGGGCGCGGCCGCCGCCGTCGCAGCCGCGGCGCCCGCGCCCGCGTATCCGCTTCGTTCGTATTACAACATTTGGAGTATTCACACTTGAATTGCTTTAATTACTTACGAGTATTGTGATAGAGATTTTGTATATTTTAATTTATTTTTTTTAATTTCGCAAGTTCTCGAAAATTGCTGTAGCGCTACATCTCTTACGATGAATCAACCACAGTAGTTCTAAAGTTGTGCTAGGTTAAGGTAATGCACTTGGAGAAATTATTTATTGGCGGCCGGCTCGGGCCGGGCCCGGCCCGCCGGCCGCGAAGACATTCCATCTTCCATACTGTCCTCGGAGCCCGAGCGGAGAGGCATAGCAGCGCCACCCACCCAGTGCGTGCCCGAGTAAGATATTAGCGTTATTTTTGTTTTGAATTTGTAATATTGCATATATTTTGTTAATTTATCCCCTGAAATACTGATGCAATTAGCCTTAGTGTTATGCAATATTGATTTATGTCCTACAAACAACATAAAATTTATTGTAAATGACAGTGTAAATCTAATAATAAAATTCAAAAAGTCCATTATGTTTGTTTTAATTAATTCCTCCTAGAAGTTACGATAGCATGCAACTTCTACGATACACGTACCTATTAGTAGTATGAGTGTAGGGTCATACTACTAATAGGTACGTACCAGGGTAGCATAGGACACGAGAGGAGGCCTCATTACTTGTACCACCACTTAGGTACTATTCCAGTTATACCAAAAACATTGAAAAGTTTTTCCAATTTGTCGCCGGCGGGGACGGAGGTGGCGGCGACAACTGGGAATAGAAGTACCAGAGTAGCATAGGACACGGAGATATTATGTGTATTGAGAATTCTCAGGTTCTCACAATCAAAGTTTTAAGCCTAGGATAATAAAACAAGAAATATACAATACAAAAGAATTTCTTTATTGCACAGGGATATTCAAAAATACTTAATTGTTAACATTTTGATACTACACGACGTGAAGGCGTGATCTTTTCATAAATATGGCATGTGTCGTGTGCACCGGGTTTGATCACACCGAGCGTATCATTCGCTCATTTTATCTTAAATTACATTATAAATTGTTATAGTTTTTCTTAGCTCCATCTCACTGTAGGTAAAACGTAACATGAGAAGAATAATACTTTACAATGATACGCTTGGGTTATTTGCTCCTTCAAAGTTAGTTCAGCAATTAATTACTAAAAAAATAAGATTATTAGAATTTACTTTGGTATACCAAAACCCATATGGATGGCACGTCTTATAATAATAAAAATAAGCAAATAACGTAATTTCCATGCGAGTGTAAACAATATGAAACGAGGTTTAGGCCCGCCGCACACTACCGACTATTGTCCAGTAATATAACCATTTTTGCAGGGTGTGCGTTACAATTAGTGCGTTTTATTTTTGTTTGCGTGAAATCTGTCGCGTGGCGACGAGGCCCAGTTGCTGTGTAATAACGTGCCTTATAATATTAACTGCATTATTTGTTTTAGCTAATAAATACCTAATAATAGGCACTGGATTGTTGTGGTAAAAGTATTCTAATTGAAATATTTTGGAATAAAAATAAATAAAAGATGAAAATTAATATTAAACTAATATTTGGGTCCGTTAGCTAACTGAATCAGTAGTTTTTAATGAATGATGAAATACAATCATACACAGCAACACTATCGTAATATCATTCACCCAACGTTATCTCGCAACGTTCGTTCGATTATTTACAACGGCTAATACTAAACGACCGCGTCTCGCCTCCGGCAAGCGAGACCGGTTGCCCTAGGCAAGGCAGTAAGTATAACTATTTAAATACAAAATATTGAGCCCGCGTATGGTTAAGCTCCAATACAATAAAATCATCATACCGTAATATTTCAAATGAATCGCCGATAACATACATTAACACTAAATAGTTCTGCGCCACAAGAATATATTATATTTATTCGTAATTATAATAAATGTGTAACTAAGAAATAAATTATGCAACGATACATACCTTACAAACAAATCTTTTGAAAACTATAAAAGCATGATTATTCCAATGAATTACAATATAATGGAAAATTCAGTATCGTTACATCATAATTACAAAGCATTTAACATATTAATTATCTAATTAAATAAAACAATAATAATAAATGAGTAGACATAGCACATCACATTATACAATAACATCACATCAGTCTCGATTAAAATATGTAAAAATAACTATTTGCCGACTGTACACAATTTATAGCATGATAAAATAACACATAACTTTGACATAGACATGTAATATTAAAACAAAGGGAGCTGCAGAGCGAGCACGAACCTCAATCGGGAAAGTATTCGTTACGATAACGTATAAAAATGTAGATTTCAGTACTCCCACAAAATAGGACACACGGAAATTAACGGTTCGTATCTTTAACGTATCGATCAAGGTAACCGTTCGCGTTCGCATCTTGTCGACAGCAAGGGCGCTGATCAAATCTCATTCAAATGTTTTACGTTAACGTAACGAATTCTTTCCCGATAGAGGTTCATGCTCGCCCTAAAAACTGGAACACAGTCGCTTCGAAAACAGGTAAACAGGTAAATGATTTAAACGCAACAAAGTTCTTACAGCCAACAAGAAACGGAATGTTTCAGTACAATAATGCCCCTTTTTGTAAACAGCCGTAGTAACATTATAAATAAAGGCTCACACTCAGCTGCGGGCAAGTCCCGGGCCCTGAGTGTATGTACATACTGATTCTGTCTCAGATAAACGTAGGGCAGAGGCGCCTTTCAAATGTTAGAAATGTATGGAAATGAGGGGCAATTTAGAACGGCGAGACGCCTAAGAGACGCGACCCAGTCGTCGATAGAGGGCGCTCGAAATAACTCCTAAATTCCGTAGAATTTGAATCTTTAAACGTCACGGTAGTAAGTCCGCGCCATACCGTTTTGAGCCTTGTGCCTACATCAAGTCCAAACTACGTCACACTCGAAATGAATCTGCTGAAACTTCTAACTGAAAAATATTCTGAAAGGTTTCACTATTACATAACGCAACATAGTAACATTAAGCAACATTATAATATAGTACAAACGTGGTCCATCGAACGAGAAAACTATATTTGTTTCATATAAATCGGAGACACACTTCGCGTCAACCGATCGATTCCTAGCTTTTTCGTACCCTTAGCGTTCCAAAATCACAATACAAACATTATTAAGCCACCTCGTTGCGTTCACAAACAGTCTGTGGGTTTGATCGAAGGCATATTATAATTATTATGGACGTCGCCGGCAACCTATTAAAACCACTACCACACAGGTGCCGCATTATCGTCCGACAACAACGTATCAGTGTGGGGTGGGCTTAATAATACTACGAGGTTCGTCTGGCGTCGCACCAACTCGACAATTTCGCGGTCGCTTCAACCGACAAGTCGTTGCGTGGATTGTAATAAAAAATCTACTAAAGCTTTCAAATTCTTCCCGATCCTGCATCTCTAAACCCTTGGTATATATTTACTTATTTCACTACCGTATTTCAGATTCCATGAAAAATGGATAAGCATTCGTGTCTCATTGATATATTTATTTACAAAGTCGTGAACTGTAATCGATTCATTTAGAAAATTGTAGCCAAAATACACAATATATTTTGTGACGACACCATATCTCGAGTCAACATGATTATAATCTGTTTCAAATGTGCAATTTGTATATAAGAGATAAAATTCATAACCCAACTTTTGCATAAGTCATACATAGTAACATCGATGGGGAACCATAAACAGGGCAAACAGTTAGATATTATATCCCACGAGTCTGCGTGCGTGGTGACTGAGAGACCCCGAGCTTACGCACACTAGAACAACATGTTATGTACGCGACAATTACAACAACCATGTCTTGAATAGACTTCGCGAGACAGTTGTGTTCAGTTGAGGCCGCACGTTCTGCAGTAACACAGCTGCATCAACAGTAACATGGCTTAATAGCAGACATATCAACAGTAACACAGCTGTATGAACAGTAACACAGCTGTGTAGCTGCCTGCTGCCTGGGTACAAGTTCCACCCTTAACCAACGACGCACATTTTCTTCATGTCGCTCTCTTCCGGATCCAGTGCCTCCGAGTCTTTCACCACCGGCTCCTTGCCCTCTATATCTGGGAGATAACTGGAAACAAAGTGAATGCATCGTCATTTAAGCACCACTCGTATTATTTGATTCTTAGAATGAGTAAAAAACAACTAGATGATATTTTTGTGAAACTTGTATGGGGGCGGCACGGGGTGCGGGTGCGGGGGGCGGCGCGCGGGGGCCAGCTCGCGGCACACGGGGGCGGCGGAGCACATACCTCTCGTAGTCCAGCCCCTGGCGCTCGTAGAACAGCAGGTAGGCGGCGGCGGGGTCGATGGGCGGCACGGGGTGCGGGTGCGGGGGGCGGCGCGCGGGGGCCAGCTCGCGGCACACGGGGGCGGCGGAGCACATACCTCTCGTAGTCCAGCCCCTGGCGCTCGTAGAACAGCAGGTAGGCGGCGGCGGGGTCGATGGGCGGCACGGGGTGCGGGTGCGGGGGGCGGCGCGCGGGGGCCAGCTCGCGGCACATGGAGTCGTTGTAGCACAGCCAGGCGCCGCTCGGGTTGCGAGCGTACGCCACGTAGTGCCCGCCGCTCATCTGCCCGCTGTGGGACTGCGCGCGGGGACAATGTTAGAAGTTTGTTCCTTGATGGGGGCAATGTTGGGGAGATTGTTCCTTGACGGGGACTACTTTTGAAAGTTTGTTCCTTGCCGTGGACAATGTTGGGAAGTTTCTTCCTTGACGAGGACAATGTTTGGAAGTTTGTTCCTTGAAGGTGACAATGTTTGGAAGTTTGTTCCTTGACGAGGACAATGTTTAGAAGTTTGTTCCTTGACGGCGACAATGTTTGGAAGTTTGTTCCTTGCCGTGGACAATGTTGGGAAGTTTCTTCCTTGACGAGGACAATGTTTGGAAGTTTGTTCCTTGACGGCGACAATGTTTGGAAGTTTGTTCCTTGACGGGGTCAATGTTTGGAAGGTTGTTCCTTGACGGGGACAATGTTTGGAAGGTTGTTCCTTGACGGGGAAAATGTTTGGTAGGTTGTTCCTTGACGGGGAAAATGTTTGGAAGCCTGTTCCTTCACGGGGACAATGTTTGGTGGCCCTGTCCCGTGACTCACCACGACGGCGTAGAGGCGGTACTTGAGGTCGAAGGCGTCCTGGTCGGGCAGCAGGCGGTGCTGGTGGTAGTCCACCAGGTTGTCGTCCGTCACCGGTGTCGTCAGCAGGCTGGTGGACTCCAGCCGCTCACGTCTGGAGAGACGTTTGAAGTATTAAGAAGGGTATCCGTCTCTATCATCAGTAATAGTACAGGTGGCCAATGGCAGTTACCTTTGAACATCGATCGAGGAGCGGCGCCGCCTCTCCACCTTGACCTTGGCCCCGGAGTCTCGGCTGGCGGCCGCGTCGGGCGCGGGGGGCGCGGGGGGCCCGTCGGGCACGTCCCCGTCGCTGTCGCTCTCGGTGATGGGCTCGGCGGGGCGGCGGCCGAGGCGGATCTCGCGCCGCCGCAGGATGGTCTCCTGCGGCACGGAGGCGAGGTAGTCCGTCGGATCGAAGTCTTGGAACGGGAAGTTCACCACCTTCTGGGACTTGATCCACTTGTTGTTCACGTATTGGAAACGCTTCAGGTGCATTATCTGCGGAGGAGAGGGGCTCTTCGTATAGTCTACGGTCATAGAAGTTACGGCAACCTCCTACAAATTCAGGAATTAACATTACCGAAACGGTTCCGGCTCGAAGGACCGCACATAAGACGGGTTCGTCTCGAAGGACCAAATGCTGTCGCGAGGCGGCGGACAAACTTTACTTCTTTATAATATTAGTGTAGATCGAGAGGAGTAAGAGGTATCTGTGTCGGTACGGGGCGGTCACCATGATGGGCGGCGCGCGCCATATCTGCAGCGTCTTGGTGGCGGGCTGGGCGGAGCGGCAGGCGCCGCAGTGGTAGGGCTGCTCCAGCCGCTCGGCGCCGGTGAAGGCGCGCAGGCAGGACGCCAGGTCCACGGCCCGCGCCGCCTCGCGCGCCGCCGCCGCCAGCGACGGGTGCTCCACCCACGCCTTCTCCCGAGTGCTCTGGTAGCGCAGGTGCAGCGCCGTGGGGTCCCAGTCGATGGCCAGCAGCGCCGGGCGCCCGCGCCGCGCCGCCGCCCGCAGCGCGCCCAGGTCCAGCGCCCGCAGCGTGCCGTCCGAGCCCTGCAACCGCCCGACTCCCTGTCACATCCTCGTCTCGGGCGCCGCCGACATACGTGCGTGTACTGCGGGAGGGCGGGGCACTGACGTCGGCGCCGGCGGCGGCGCGGCCGCTGGCCTGCCGCTGCAGCTTGGCCTTGGCGATGGGGGAGTCCGCGTCGGGGCCGCCGCCCGCGCCCGGCGCCGGCGCGGGCGCCGCCGACGGCTTGCGGCTCGGCACGCGCCCTGGAACGGACGACCCACGGTCAAATTACAACGCGTATAGAAAGTTTCGTTCCGAATAGAATAAACAGAAAAGGGCCGAGTGCTGACCCTTGAGGCACTCCAAATGAAATAGGTGAGAAAACGGGCATAAATCTAGTAAATACCACAGTTTTGACAACGACCGTGAACATACGAGGTGAATCATTAAAGAGGATCACTCATTATTTCAGCGGCGAGTGGCTTCATAAGCTAGATAAGGAGGTGGATGGTGTCGCATGCCGGGCGGGGTACCTGCGTGCGGCACCACGAGCGGCGCGGTGCCGGTGGGCAGCGCGCAGCCGCGGCACAGCGCGGGCCAGGCGCAGGCGCCGCACCACGCGCCGGAGCCGCACACCAGCCGCAGCGTGAACGGGAACTCGTAGCCCAGGCTGTCGTCGCTGCAACACCGACACGGGCGGGGTGTAGTGCGCGCGGCGGGGGCGGGGCGGGCGGGGCGGGGGCGGGGCGGGGCGGGGCGGCGCTCACCAGTCCGTGGCGTGGTTGGCGGCCTCGGGCGCGGGCGGGCGCTTGCTGAGCAGGCGCGCCACCTGCGCCCACACGCGCGCGTACAGCTGGCGGCCGCTGAGCCCGGCGCGCAGCCCCACCAGCAGCGGCACGCCGAACAGCGCCGGCCGGCTGCGCTGCGACGGCAGGAAGTACGCGTCCGCGCGGTGCTGCTTCCTGCGGGGGGCGGGGGGCGGGGGGTCAGTGCTGTCCCGCCTGCTCCCTCCTCCGCCGCGGCCTACCTGTGCACGGCGACGAGGTACTGGCCGCGGGGGCGCGGGCTGCCGGGCTGCAGGGTCAGCGAGCGCACGCTGAGCGTCGGCGAGCCGCGAGGGCCCTCCTTCTTCACCTCCTGGAAGTTTGGAGAAGGTTACGACTTTTTGGGAGCAAACCGAGAACGGCCCGGCCTCCCAAACCGGCCCGCGAACCACACACGTTTAGTCCGACGGCCCACTTTGCACATTCCGTTCTAAACATATAACCATAAGGCACCTGTTGGGGGTGTTCTGCCTTTTGTACTTGCAGAGAGTTCCACCCTCAACCCTATTTGTTATGTTGATGTTGATTGTTATGTTAAAGGAAAACGACGTGTTGTCGGAGCGACTGTTTATTGTCAACTGTTTTACAAACTAAAGTAGAAATTACATGGATGCGCTCGGGCGCCCGATACCGCTTATTTAGCTAAACGTGAGTAGTTAATGTACGTAACTCGTACATGCTTCCGAATTTAAGAGAATAATAAAACTAAAACTAAACAGGGCGGCTCGGTATAGGAGAGCTGGCCGCGTCCACCGTGTTGCGATATGAGCGGAGTTCGACGCTGTCGTTGTCCGCTGCCGCTGCGTTGACTGCGCGCTCTTCTGTCTTCACCATCTTGGACTCCGGCTTCACCCGGCACCTATTCCCAAGACCTCGTTTTATCTTGCTGACGCCAATGGCTCCAATAACCGCGCCAACTAGTATGAGCAACCCATACGTAGCATAGTGATGACTCTCATGGCTGTCAACACGCATGTTTAAGGTCTTCTGCTCGTTTTTGACCAGTTTGATATGGTCCTTAATGACCTTCAACTGCTCTCGATGATCTTCCTCTGGTTTGAAGATAAAGTTACTGCCCGTAATAACATTGTTTAGCCCAGAGTCCGGTATGTAATCCTCGTCTGGGTTGATTTTCAGTGTGCTCTGGAACTTGTTATGCGCATGGATGACTATGTTTTCCCCCTTTAGTACACAACCTTCTTCTAATGTTATGATCCCGGTGTTACGTAGTACTAGAGGGGATATCCCAGCCGGGCAGAATATGCGGACACCGCATTCCTCGCAGCATGAGAATAGCCACGCGCCGCGGCTGTGTAACATGATCCAGTCATTCACACAATCGATGGCGGTCACTGTCTTGCAACTGGATAAGTTACCATTGTTTATTATTTGTGCTTCACAAATCGACGACGGCGCCTTTATGTTATGTATAGGTAGGTTGAGACTGCATGATAATTGATGCTCCTTATAATGTTCGCATGTTGTTAAATCAGTATCGGTAAGTGATAGCAACAAATCCTTTCTCAGGTTCACGGCCAAATATGTTGATGACGGGACTATCCTTATTGTTCCATTGCTTTGTAGTTTAGGTGTCGGTATAACACGATTTAATTCATATTGTTCATTGGATATCAGCGGAATTTTTACTTCAAATATAAGAAAATCTTCGATAGGCCGCACGTGGACACGTGCTCGTTTGTACATTTGTTGTATGCAGTCATCATTGTTTATGCACGGCAGTGAGAGATCGTTTGGTATCTGTCTTGATATTATGTTCAGTTGTTGCTGGAACTCGTCTGGTTTCAATAGATGCGTATCTAGATGTCCGTTTCTTACATCTGTTACTAAGTCCAGTATCGCTTGTTGTACTCGATACAAGTTTGATGTTATCAGGCTGGCTGCTAGTGCAGTTGAAGTGACGTAAATCGCATTCTCGCGATCCAATTTCACCTTGTTATTTAATTGTTGGAGATGTTGACTGATGATGGAAAACTGCTTGTTCATCACCTCTTCGTTACGTTTTAATAGGTTATACTCGCCTTCGATAATAGACGTATGTTGTTTGTAGATGTTCTGTAAATGTTCTTCATTTTCATGAATACGCTTGATATCGTTGTGGTACTTCTTTGCGAATCTTTCGTCCAGCACACCAAATAACGAATTGGCTATGTATCCGATTCCATCGATTAATCCACGTTTTGACCGTTTTCCAATTTCTGAGTGCAATATGAAGTTATCGAGCTTGAGCTCAGTTATCTCGTGTTGAAATTGAGTAGCGATGGAGAGATAAGCAGGTTCTTCTTTACACAGATCGGTCAAGTGGTTCACGTACCTTTCTATGTTATCAAGACTTCGCCAGTAGGTTGACATGTTATAGTAGACCACCATTTTCCATTCGTCTTGCACTATGTGCAAGTCTGCGATCTTGTCGAAGTATACCAGTTTCAATGGGTCTAGTTCCGTGACGTTGCAAAATTGTGGAATGTGTGACGCTGTGCATGTAGTTATTAGCATAAACAGCATGCACAGGTAAGCCAAATACGATGGCCTTTTTCTTGTTTGTTTTCGGGTAGGGCTGTCACCTGTTGCGTTTTGTGTAGGTTGCTCGGAATTTTCTTTGTCCCCGTCTTTGTTGCTTTCTATTGGCAAACGCGATAGCTTGACTACTGGACGCTTCAGTTTGTTATTGTTTTTTGTTTTTAGCGTAACAACGCGGACTCTTCTGTCTGGTCCCGGATGAGTCTCTATAACCCGACCCAGGAGCCAGCGTGCGGGTGGTAAGTTGTCTTCTTTAACCAAGACCACGTCGTCCACCTCAATGTTCTTTGTGAGGTGAAGCCATTTTCCGCGCGTTTGAAGTGTTTGAAGATATTCGGAGGACCATTTTTTCCAAAAATCTTGACTCATCTTCTTGGTAAGCTGCCATCTCTTGTTAAGGCTCATGTTTTCTTCACCTGAGGTTAGTGGAGGGGCTAACACTGGGCCACCGACTAAGAAATGACCCGGCGTTAGACAGTTTAAGTCGTCAGTATCTTCTGTTAATGCGACTAAAGGCCTCGAGTTCATGCATGCCTCGATCTGAACCAGTAGTGTCATAAACTCTTCGTATGTTAGTTTTTGCTCCCCGAGGACCCTCTTCAAGTGGTGCTTCATGCTTTTCACTGCAGCTTCCCAAAGCCCGCCTGCCGAAGGCCACGAGGGAGCATTAAAATGCCAGGTTATTCCCAGTGCCGCTACAGTGTTGATGACCTCGCTGTTGATGTAATGTTGTAATGCTTCTCTATGTTCTTTGCGTAGAATTTTTGCAGCTTTTGTAAAGTTCGTTCCGTTGTCGCTGTACATGCAGGTAGGTGTTCCTCTCCTGGCACAAAAACGTCTCAAGGCCGCAAGAAAAGTATCTGCGCTTAGGTCGGAAACCAACTCCAAGTGAACTGCTTTTGTGCATAGGCAAATGAAGATCGCTATGTATCCAGCTGTTGTTTTAATTCCTCTTCCTTTGTTTGCCTTTACTTCCACTTGCCCAGTGAAGTCAACCCCCGTGTTAGTGAACGGGCGCGACGCTGTTACTCGAGGACGTGGTAAGTCAGCCATCAATTGGCTGCTGTTGCTAGGCTTGTAGCGATGGCACTTGACGCACCTTATCAGCTGTTTCTTCACTGTTCTCATCCCTTGGATGATCCAATATTTGTTACGAAGATGCGACAGTGTAAGCCGAGCACCTCCGTGTAAAGTTTGTAGATGAGCTTGGCTTATCAGCAATTCCGTTAAACGGTGATTGTTCGACAAAATAATCGGATGTTTTTGGCTGCTGTTCAGGTCCGAGTGCGCCAGCCTTCCTCCCACTCTTAGGATTCCGTGTTCATCCAAAATAGGATTTAATGTCAAAATATTGCTTGTTAATCTCAGTTTCTCGTTATTTCGTAGTCTGTTGTTGTCTTCCAAGAACGTATTGTTTTGTACCGCTTTTATTATCATGTTATGAGTGTTATCTAACTCACTTATTGTCAACTGCAAAGTATGCAGTGCATTGTTCCGACCACGTGCATTATTAATGAAGCGCGTAATCCAAGTTAGTATTCGGATTACACGGGCTATAGAGCTATGCTTTTGTAGAAGTTCTTCGATGATTGACGCCTTTTGTTGGATTGCACACACCTTCTGTTTTTTCTCTTCATGGGTGTCGAAATTGTTTGGTTCAGTTGGAATCACCTTGTTCTTTAGCCATATTGGGCCATCCCACCACAACGAATGAGTGAGCAGTTGAGTGGGTAATAACCCTCTGCTGGCACAATCAGCTGGATTGTCTTCGGATCCGACGTGGTTCCAGCATGACGATGGAATATTTTCGAGAATCGATCGCACTCGGTTGGCGACGAACGCCTTCCAACGGGACGTATCTCCATTCGGCCACCCAAGCACCACCATCGAGTCCGTCCAGCCGTGTATAGTGACTGTCTGTATGTTTAATGACTC
Organism: Hylaea fasciaria; assembly: GCA_905147375.1. Classification (NCBI taxonomy): domain Eukaryota; kingdom Metazoa; phylum Arthropoda; class Insecta; order Lepidoptera; family Geometridae; genus Hylaea; species Hylaea fasciaria. The sequence continues at coordinate 490,494 of LR990213.1, read as the reverse complement.
TGTGACCTTTTTTATCAGTCTTGATAATAATAACGCTGCGCAGAGTTCAAGTCTAGGCACTGACATGGGTTTCTTCAATGGGCCCAGCTTCGTTTTCCCCGCCAAAAGTTTGACGACCGGTTGGTTGTTGTTATCAGTGGACTTGCAATAAATAACACATCCGTATGCCTTTTCCGAGGCGTCGCTGAAACCGTGGAGTTCAATGGCCCTTTGTGTGTAGCCTATTCCTCGTGGTATTGTTATGTTTTGGATGCATTGCAAATCTTGACGATATTGTTTCCATTCTTTTGCAATGTTTTCTGGTAACGGTTCGTCCCAGCTGTTTCCCGTTTTCCATACTTGCTGAAATATGATCTTCGCTTTAATTGTGGTCGGCGAGAGCCAGCCTAGGGGATCGTATGTCTTAGACAAATCCGACAATAGCGACCGCTTTGTAATGACGTCATGTTCATTGCTGTTGTCAAGTACTTGTTTGAATGTAAACATGTCGGTACACGGATTCCAGGTAATCCCAAGTGTTTTGTTAGTTTCCGCATTCTTGAAATCTAACATGTTTAGGTTGATTAAGTTTTGAGGTAAGCCTTCTAATAGTCTCGTATCGTTGCTAGCCCACTTGCGTAGGTTGAAGCCTCCACCTTGAAGTAGGCCGATGAGTTCTTGCTGTGCCGCCTGAGCTTCTGATAGATTGTTACTGCCTCCAAGCAGATCATCGACGTACAGCTGTTGATTCAGGATGCAGGCAGCAAGCGGGTAGTGCTGACCATCGTCTTTTACCAGTTGTTTGACAGTACGCATGGCAAGGAACGATGCCGGCTTTGTACCATATGTGATGGTACAGAGTTGGTACTCCTGAATATTTTTATCGTCACTGTCTCTCCACATAATCTTTTGCACATGTTGTTGATCTTCGTGTACGCGGATTTGCCTGTAGAACTTTTCAATGTCAGCCGTGTAGACATACTGATACATTCTCCATCGTAAAATTACTAGCTGTAGATCTTGTTGTAGTTTCGGTCCGCATTCTAATAGGTCATTTAGGCTGCAGCCTGATTTTGTTTTTGCCGACGCGTTGAATACTACTCGGAGCTTTGTTGTTGTGGAGTCCAATTTCATGACTCCGTGGTGAGGTAGGAAGCAGCTTGGAGACCGTGTTTGAATACTTGGCTTCATGTGACCGAGGTCCAAATATTCGTTCATGAAGCTTGTGTATGCTTGTTTCAGTGTCGTGTTTTTAGCTAGGCGTTTCTCCAATTGGCAGAATTGCGCGACTGCTTGTGGCTTTGATACGCCGAGATTCTGTTCATAATGTTTTTTCATCGGAAGACGCACTTCATATCTTCCGTCTGGCAATCTTCTTGTTGTTGTTTCAAATAGAGTTTCGCAATACTCTTCTTCCACTGTCATGTTTTTTGAGTCTTCAGTGATCTCTTCGGATTCCCAAAACTGCGCGATTTCTTCCAGATTGTTAAGTACCGCATGACAGTTAAATGTTGTCACGTTGCCGAGTAGCACCCAGCCTAGTTTAGTCTGTTGAGCTATGGGCGCGTGTGCGGACCCCCGAAGAATGCCATCCAGTACTATCTCCGCGTAGACGCTGGCGTCCAAAAGTATATCGACTTGTCGCGAGATGTTGTAGTCTGGGTCGGCTAAGTTAATGTTATGCAGATGTGGCCACTGTTGCTTTTCGAATGAATAGTTAGGTAAATTGTTTAGCATCTTCTTCATGACCAGTGCTTCTGCCGTGAAAGAGTGGTCACCGTAGAGTGATTCGCATACTAATTGTACGGTGCCATTGCTCTGGTTGGCAGTGATTCCAACCCCGGAGACCGTTGCGTGTTGCTTTCGTCTTTGTAGTCCAAGTAGTTGAGCTGCTGACTCGGTGATCAAGTTGATTTGAGATCCTTGATCAAGTAAGCATCTCATCTGGATGAATGTACCATTTCTAGCTTTGACCTTAACTTGAACTGTAGCGAGTAAAACTTCGTTCATATTACCGGCGGCATGATTGACTCTCCGCTGAGTCATTTCTGCGTTGTTTTTGTTCATAGGCTTCGTGTTACTTCTTGTTGAAATTTCATTTGATATTCCTTTTTCATCAATACCGACCAAGTCGTGTAACGTGGTATGATGTTGGTTACTGCAGATTTTGCACGTTTTATTCGATGTACATGCCTTTCCATTGTGTGGAAACATGCAATTCTGGCATATATGCAATTGTTTCAAAGTATTCAATTTCGTTTCTGATGACATGTTGACAAATGCTTTGCAATGTATGAGAATATGCCCTAGTTTACACAACGGGCATTTCCTGTCAGATTGCGCAAAATATGTTTTCGGTGATAATTTGTTTCTCCATTGTTCTACAGGTTTGGGCTGATACTCATTTGTAGACCTGTTTATTTGTCTTGGAATACTGTTCGTCTTGTTTTTCTTGTTGACAGGTTCCAAGGCTGTGAACTTGCTATCCAGGAACCCGATGAGTTCGTCAAACGACGGTAGTTCTCGTGGCGCTTTCCGCATCTCCATGTACGCGGCATATGTTTCTGGGTCTAATTTCCCAGTTATAATGTGGACTATGATTGGATCCCAGGTTGATGTATCGATGCCTAGGTTGTGGATGGCATGAATTGTTTCCAAACTGGTATCGTGCAGCCGCTTCACCTCAAAAGCCGTTTGTTGTTGTATGGCCGGTTGACCCATGAACACTTGAATTTGTTTTGTAAACAATAGTTGTAGATTGTTATATCTGTGAGTCAGAATCTCCCAGCATGTGTCATAGTTTTCCGCCGAAATGGTCAAATGCTGGACGAGGCGTTCAGCTTCGCCTCGCAGTTTGCCCTTGAGGTGTTGCATTTTTTGAGTTTTTGTTAACATGGCATTGTTGTGGATTGCTTCTGAATATAAATCCATAAAAGTTGGCCACTGCGTGTAGCTTCCCGAGAATGTTGGTATTTCTATTTGAGGAACTGCCTGATGCCGGTGCGCAGTAGAACTTAATTTGGAGTTCAGCTCCCGTTTAGTTGTTTCGTAGAGGGACTCGTTTTTGGAGTTTTTTTTTTTTTTTTTTTATTTTTTTTATAAATGAATAGGTTTGCGTTTGACCACTATCACACCTGATGTTAAGTGTCAATGTGGTCTACGATGGAGCACGCTTACCTAGAAGTAACCTATTCACTCGCGACTTGAAGACTCCCAGGTTGTAACTATCAGGAAACACAGACTCAGGCAAGGAGTTCCACTCCTTTGCGGTACGCATAAAGAATGTAGAAGCAAACCGCTTCGTGCGTATAGGTGGAATGTCTACCATGTAACGGTGGCGCATTGCCGTACGTCTGGTTGTCCGATGATGGAAGGGACTTGGTGGAATTAAATTGTGCAATTCCATCGCACACTCTCCGAAATGTATCCGATAAAACACCGATAGGCTGGCGACTCTGCGTCGATGCTCAAGGCTCTGCAACCTTGCCTCGACCAATGCATCGTCGCCAATGAGCCTCTTGGCTCGCCTCTCAATTGACTCCAGTGCCTCAAGCTGGTACTTGGCCGAACCGTCCCAAAGATGAGAGCAGTACTCCACACACGACCGAACTTGCGCTTGGTATAAATTGAGCAGCTGTCCCGGCGTGAAGTACCGTCTCACCTTCGAGAGGACGCCCAACTTCTTGGCAGCAAGTTGAGCCTTTGACTCAATGTAGGAGCCGAAATTAAGGGTAGCTGTTAGCTTGACGCCAAGAAGCTCAAGGTGGTCGTTTATCGGTAGGGATATATCTCGGAAAGTTGGAGTCAGTTGGAATTGACTCCGTTTAGCAGAGAAGAGACACGCTTGGGTCTTAGAGGCATTAAACTTGACCAAGTTAGCATCCCCCCAATCGGAGACAGCCTTCAAGGACAAGTTTAAGCGCTCGACCATGGCCTCTCTGAGTGACCGGATCTGTAACCCAGTAGACCGTGCATTGGACACGTAGCTTTCTACGACTGTGCTGTCGTCTGCATACCCAAAAACACCGGGCCGGAGCAGATCGTTGATGTGGAGCAGGAATAACGTCGCAGAGAGAACCGACCCCTGAGGGACCCCGGCATTGATAGCCAATTGGTCGGACGAGCAGCCATCAATGACTACTCGAATCGTCCGACCCCTCAGAAAGTCTGATATCCAATGACATAATCCAATGGGTAGGCCGTAAGAAGGAAGCTTACCAATGAGGCTGTCATGCCAGACTCTGTCAAAGGCCTTCGAAATGTCAAGGGAAACAGCAAGTGCTTCCCCGTATTTCTCAATGGCCTCGCTCCAGATGTGAGTGGCATACGCAAGAAGATCCCCTGTAGACCGGTTTCGGCGGAACCCGTATTGCCGGTCACTGAGGAGGTCGTTCGCTTCGAGGTATGCCAGGAGCCTGCTGTTCAGTACACGTTCCATAGACTTACAGAGTATAGACGTTACTGAAATAGGCCTATAGTTGACAGGGTCAGCTCGACTGCCCTTTTTGGGCACGGGCTGCACATTGGCTTGCTTCCAAGCTTCCGGCACTTGTCCAGTCTCCAAAGAAAGGCGAAATAAGCGTGTCAAAACCGGAGAAAGCTCAGGCGCACACGTCTTCAGTACTATGGCTGGAATTCCGTCAGGGCCACTGGCTTTGTTCACGTCCAGATTACGCAGTGTTCTACGAACCTCCTTCTGGCGGATGCGAATGTCCGACATAGTTGTCTCGCAGCCAATGGATGAAGGAGGAGGAGACGCGCTACCAGCATCTAAACGTGAAGATTCCGCAAAAAGAGAAGCAAACAAGTTTGCTTTTTCCTTAGCAGTGTGGGCCAGCGACCCGTCAGGTCTCAGCAGTGGAGGTAGTGAGGGACGGCAGAAGTTCGATTCAACCGATTTAGCCAGGGACCAAAATGCTTTACTACCCGCCGGATACGAAGCAAGTTTGTTCCCAATCCGGCTAATGTGATCAAATCGAGCCTTCCGCATAGTCTTCTTGCATGACTTGGCAGCCTTGTTAAAGGCTCTCTTCTTCTGACTTAAGTCCTTTGCTTTGCGGTTTCGAGCATCAACCCAGGCAAGGTATGCCAAATGCTTCTGCGCTTCAGCGCGACCGCACTCAGCCCCAAACCATGGACGAGCTTTGCCTGACATTGCTACGTCTGAGAACGGAATAAAAAACTCCATTCCTTGACGCAACACGTCCGTCACGGCATCCGCGCAAGCAGAAGGATTGTCCAAAGAGAAGCAGACAGGCTGCCAAGGATAAGATGCAAAAAATGATCGCATCTCATCCCAATCTGCTGACTTGTACCGCCACATCCGCCGGGTGCCACTAGGGCTGGGATCGGGCGGGGAGTAGACGGATACAGATTTCACCAGACAATGGTCGGATGTGCCCAAAGGAGATGATACCGACACTGAATAGCGGTCTGGATCGGTTGTCAGCAGAAGGTCCAAGCAATTGGGTATGTGCGTATCAACGTCAGGCACCCTCGTTGCCCCTTGGACCAGCTGAGTAAGATTTAACGCTAAAGCTAGCTTCTGCGTCTCTCTTCCAGCATGGTCTGTGCTCTGGTATGGGAAAAGCCACTCCTTGTGGTGGGCGTTAAAATCCCCCAGTAACACAAATTGGGCAGAAGGGTACCGCTGCTGAGCCGCATCCGCCGCCTCACTAAGGTACTGTGCTAACCTGGTCGTCTCCAGATCTCCACTGTGCGACCGGTAGACACAGGCGTAGATAATTTTCTCTATACCGGTGTCAACCAAAACCCAAAGTGTAGAGAAGCTGGGATCTTCAAGGTTTCGGAGACGCCGATAACAGATGTCGTCCCGGGCGTAAAGACATACACCCGCATGTGGTTTGAAGTTGTGCTCCAGCGTAAACCCTGGGTAAGAAAGGTACGAAACATCTGACGGACATCCGATCTGCGTCTCCGAGAGGAAAAAGAGAGATGGTTTCTCAGTCTCAAGGTGATGGTGGACTGCGACGAGATTGGAGTGCATACCTCGTATATTAGTGAGGTGCACTTTTAGTGAGAGGGAGTGCAGCCGCTGTGGAACGTTTCTCTTTTTACTCTTTGTCATATTCGGTTGTGTGAAAGGGTGGAGGGAGGATGGCAGTAGAATGAGGCTTCACCCAGCCAACGTTCAGACGCACGCTAAGAAGCCACACCACTAGGAGACTAGCCTGGAGACTGCGGGGACGCCCGAGCCCCCCCGGGGTTGTCCATCGGGCCCTCTCAACCGGTCGCCGACCGGCACGACGGCGCAACCCGGGATTTTTCGTCAGTTGGCGGGGCAGCCTTTCGTGTGTGGCTAGCACACTACTTGGGCCCCCAACTACCTGCGGTCGGCCAGCGGTGCACCGTGCCTCGGATCCCGCTACCCTCCGCGACTAGTCACCCGATGCGACAATAATAGTATGCGCCAGGTTAGTCGACCTAAAGTGAAACAACTATTCTGACCCATCCGCCCTAGTGGCTGCACCGAGCATCGCACCGGAACACGACGAAGTCATTTGGCGGCACGTCTTTGCTCGGTGGGTGGTTCAAGCCGTCAGCCGAAGCCTACCACCAGTTGTGTCGCCTGATTAGCACCACCCGGGGACCACGTGTAGGGAAACAAAGTTAGGGTATACACCTACGGACGTGGGCAACTCAGCCCCCAAAACTCGTCTTCGTAGGCTAAGTCTGTGCCGATGAGTAGGTTGTCAATTTGCCAATGTAGGTCGTCGATGAGTTTCCAGCGCGACTGCAAAGTTTGAAGCTTGTCATCGATTTCCCATTTCTCCTTGAGTTCGGCAGCACCGATGTTTCTGATGATTCTCATGAAGGCTCTGAAGTTCGTACTTTGCTGACTGATGAGATCATCAGTCTTGGACGTAGACCCTCTCTCTGAGGTACCCGCAATTGCACAGTTACGTAGCAGCTCCCGTGCTGTTTCAACTTCCCTTTTTATCTGGTTGTAGGCTTGGGTGGTAAAGTAATCACCCTGTTGGTCTTCAGCTGCCGTAAGAATCACGTTGTTATGATCGAATTCCGTCCATAACTCTTCAAGGGCTTCCACCCGTTTAGTGATGTAATCACTTGTCTTCCTACTTGCAGCATCCTTCTTGAAATTGGTAATAATCTTCCTAATTGCTTCAGCAATAACCCGCTGTCTTTGCAGAGCTGTTTCCATGGTGAGTATTATAAGTAGACACTTAAAACTCACACTGTTATGTTCTTCTGAGTGCGTTAATGATCGCAGCTAGCAACGTTGGTATGTGCGCCTTCTCAATTGATCTGGTGAGACCCGCTTGTGGGAGGCCAGACAACCGATTCGCTACCACCGTCACACACTACGACACACAACACACAAAAAAAAAATGTATCTTCGAAATGTTTTGTTGTGGACTGTATTTTTGTTGATTCCTCCTTGTCTTTAAAACTTGAAGGATTGTTCTTGTTCGTGGGTTCGAGGGAAATGTATATCCGGCTCGAAGGAAATGTTGGGGGTGTTCTGCCTTTTGTACTTGCAGAGAGTTCCACCCTCAACCCTATTTGTTATGTTGATGTTGATTGTTATGTTAAAGGAAAACGACGTGTTGTCGGAGCGACTGTTTATTGTCAACTGTTTTACAAACTAAAGTAGAAATTACATGGATGCGCTCGGGCGCCCGATACCGCTTATTTAGCTAAACGTGAGTAGTTAATGTACGTAACTCGTACAGCACCATTTCAAACACACCGAATTACGACTAACGAAATACATCTCTTCACCGGCTCGTCCTTCTAAATTACATCTTATTCTCATACGTTTAAAATTAAATTTTGAAGTCCATGCGGCCCTTCATTATTTTATTTTGTATGTGCATTGCGTCTTACATTGTTGACATACATCAAATGACTACTGAAACAAATCGGCACCGGTACGTAGGTATGTATCCTGTATTTCATTGAACAATAACTAGTGATCCAAGTAGGTCGTTAATATTAATAAAAAAATCAGTATTAATATGAGCTGAATCCCTTCAGGGTTCGTTACACACTAGTTCGGGGCAAACTAGTCTGTAACACAGGCTGTACATTATACAATTACATAGTATAAGATAATTATATAGGTTAAAACCTCCAGTTTGGGGTGAACTAGTTTGTAATGTAATGTACAATTATATGGTCGGTTTAAGAAAAACAGGGCAAAACAAACATAATACGAGTAGCTTTGATGTCCAGTCAGGGGTGAACTAGTGTGTACGGTTGTAAGGGCAGTATCCACCTTGGGCAGCGTGTTGCTGCGGGCGGCTGCGGGCGGGGGGCGCGGCGCGGGCGGCGCGCCCAGCAGCGGCGAGGAGCGCGGCCGCTGCAACAGTGGGCGAGCCTTAGCGGCTAGCGACCGCCGACCACGGAGGTGGACAAGGCGGCGTTTGTTTACAGAGATGCTACGTCATGTCTACGAGTATACTTACAAATGACAGGGTTTGTACATTCGAGTAATTATTGTGTTCACATTATTATACACAGTTCAATAAAAAATTACGTTTTTTTTATAATTTTAATTCGTAAAAAAATATAAACCACCAAAAAAAACTTTCATTAATGAACTTAACCCTTTATGAGACTAAGAATCCTTTCTTTGTGAGACAAATTATGAAATCTTACGAATAAAAAAAAATATATTAGACGATATTATCAACACGACGGATTCTTCTGATATTTATCGACTAATGCCCATTTTCTATATCCCTGTTTATTCTAATTTGACCAACTGATAATCTATCTGGCACTAAACTAATGACTAAGACAGCAATACACGGTCAAAGTTAACTAGGAGTTCAGGAACCAGACCCCTGTCAACATTATCTTCTAAGCGACGATAATAACTTTACAAACATAATATAATATGGTCTCACCACAAAATATTTAAACCAGAGTTGAACAGATGAGTCTATATATTTCCTCCCACTAATCGACGTCTAATCCTAGCTTTTTCTAACTCAATAACTAATTCACAAGTAAAAGAATTAGGAATTCCAGGATTTTGTAAGAAAAAACGATACACGTCGATTTTATGAAACGAGATTTTTAAAACTTCTGTTTAACTCTGGTCTAATCATTTGTGGTAAGACGGATAATGTACGTATCGGGTTTACAACCGGACCTCTCAGAAGGGAAAGTAAGGAGATATTATGTACACACTATGAACATAAAGACACACATCTACAATCTACGTATCTAGCGTGTCCTACTGTGACACACAGATGGGGCGATCCAAAGACAAAACTACGCAAATCCAAATTCAAGAAAAACGAACAAAAAGCTTAGCAAAAAAACCTACTACGGTTAAATTTCTCAAAAAATTGCAAATAAAAAATCCTGTTTTGAGTGAGAAGTAATGTCGTGAACGTGTCTAAAGAGTTTTGCTAAAACCTTGTTGCTAAAAAACTCGTGTTGTTGTGAACAATGTATGATAAACCCGTGTTTCGCCGCCATTGCTGCATCATTATTTACCTTATAGTGTGGTTTGTGTATGTAAAGATGTCTGTAACACACGAACATCTTGCGACCTTATTTTATATACATATAAGTTTATATTACAAAATATGTAAAATATTCAAAAAGTAGTCATAATAGGGGAAAAATCAACAAATTAATTTTAGCTTTGTACAGGTTAGGGCTGAAAGCTGAAATGCAGATATACAACTAGATTTTCGACGCTTTACCTATAAAAAAATTTTCGCTCGCTCCGCTCACTCCATGATTTTCAATTTCGTTTGTGCATATTTCATATTACACTTCGTTACCTAGTTGCATACCTCTATTACTGTCTTTCAGCTTTACGATTCATCGACAAAATATTTATATAATTATTAAATTGTTCGTGTAAACCATCCACCGCATCTAAAATGATCTACTCGGTTACTGCGCTCGTGTTACTGTGTGTGTTTATTTTATATTATTTAATATTATATTAGAATCCAGTCGGAGAGTTTACTATGTATGTGTGTGTGTGTGTGTGTGTGTATGAGCGTGTGCGCTAACCTTGAAGCAGAAGAGTGCTGGCATGCAGAGTGAGGAAGTATTGCCGCCGCCCACACTCACCTCCGCGCCGCCCGCCTCCGCGCCGTCGCACCACCCTGCACGGGAAACCGAACTCTATTCACACACGCTCGCTCCCTCCCGCAGTATGGGGTCCGGCATGCTCGTTAAGGTCTAATATTGAGGATCAAGTTTGATTTAGTTCCTGTTGTTTAATTAGATCGAAATTGTACATCGAGTTCCGATGACAAAAGATAATAATAATTATGGTGACGGCAAGCCGATGTTATGACAGAGACGGGAGCTGACCGACGGAACTCTTCAGTGACTGACGCTACAGGATCAGGAATCTTTTTGCTATTACCATTCAAACACGTAACATAGCGTTATAGTATACCTTCGACGTATGATATAACGTGAAAATAACGTGCGTCAAGCGTTTGTATTTACAGTACGATGTAACGTCACACGGCTTCTGCAAGTGGCACAGCGAGCGAGGAAGAGCCCAGCTCAAAGAGTCGCAAATTTGTAAGAGCGGGAACATTCGTCCCCGCTCGCTCCGCTCCCGCCGCGGCGGCGCCCGCTCCGCCCCCGCCCTCACCGTTGGGCTCGAGGCGCTCGTCGGGCTCCGCGGCGTCGGGGGGCTCCGCCGGCGCCTCGTACGCGTACAGCTCGGCGGCGGAGGCGGCCGACACCTTGTCTCCGTCCGAGAACACGCGCCCGATGCACGCGCCGCTCAGCTCCACTATCAGCATACTGGAACAAAGGGGGGTTCTATTTACCACTAGGGCATACAATACATAGATATTCTAATAACATTACAGAATAACATAGAGGAAGGCAGACTCAATCTATTTTTAAATTAAAGCGAGACAGCAGATCGGTAGTTTTGAGAGTTGACGACACTATTGCTTACAGTTTCGTTTGTCTTTGATCCGATTCAGCCGAGTGTATGGAGTGTCCATTCTGTAACTAGGGTTTAACAAGTGTCGAGTCGACCTAGAGACAATGTCTTGTAAGTGATGTGTCTTTCGAGCGGAGCGAGCGGATAAAACTCACGATTCCGGCGCCAGGCCGCACAGTTCCGAAAGCTTGTTTTTCAAGTCTAGATAAGTGCCTTCGGAGTTAACGCGCACGCCGTACTTGATGGGCACCGACCCGTCGAGGAGGATCACTGGAATTCGACAGAGAACGTGTGACAATTTTGAAACGTTTAGGGTGCCACTTGGTATCGGAGCGAGCGGAAATATATTAATTGAAAGCGTTAAAACGATTACTAAATTACGCGCTTTTGGATACTTTTAGTAATAATATGTTTTTAAAATGTAGATTTATGTAATTATCGAAATAAGGGATGGATAACAATATGTGAATATTTTAGACAGCGTGGGAGCGAAGCGAGCGGAAATGTTATAGTATGAGATGGAGTAATAGGATACCTCTGAGCTGCGCCGTGACGTAGGACTCCATGGGCAGCGGCAGGCTGAGCATGTTGAAGGCGTCGAACCGCACGGACTCGTGCGCGCAGCTGTCGCAGCGCACGCGGGACTTCAGCTGCCCGTAGAACAGCTCCGTCATGATGGACAGGTTCCTCGCCACGTGCGCCTGCCAGGCCTCGGCCGCCGCCGCGGGGTCGGGCTGCGGCGCGGCGGGCGGGGGCGGGGGCCGGGGCGGGCGCGGCGGCGCGCGGTTCAGGTCCTCGTGCAGCGCGTCCAGCAGCCAGGCCAGCAGCTCCTGCGCGTCGTGCTGGCCGCCGCCGCCCAGCGCGCGCGCCCAGCGCCCCACGGCCCAGCGCACGCGCAGCGGCGCCACCGAGCGCAGCCGCATCGACCACACCTAAGGGCGCCGCATCCGAAGGTGTTCCACGTTCACATTATGTACTCATCTTGATATTATTATGTACTCGCTTCACTCGATTACTTTTCCGGCTGGTTCTTTCCAAATTCTATTTTGTTTTACAAAATTTCACCCCCGATGTATTATAGCTAGCGCATTCGCTACTCAACCCTTATTTTCCTTGTTTTAATTTTTCGCCCCGCAATCGCATGTCTCCTACTATTTACCCAAAATGAAAATAGAATCCTGACTTTTGCGAGTGAAGCGAGCGATATTTCACATTTTCGAATATACTTCGTCCAACCGAATCGAAAACACACAAAAAAACAGAGTACGGTTGTAAATGTATACGCTCGCTCCGCTCACCGCGCCGCACGCTCACCTCCTTGCACAGCTCCCCGTAGCGCAGCGCGAGCGCCCCCTTGGTGCCGAGCGGGTTGGAGGTGTTCACCTCGTACAGGTGCATGCCGGAGTTGAAGTACCGGGTCAGGGGGCCCGTGTTCCACACCTGGGGGCAGGCGCGCGTCAGTACCGACCCTCGGGGGCGGGGGAGGAGGGGCAGGGGCGCGACTCACCGACTGCAAGGCGGCGTTCATGAAGCAAGTGTTGCCGAGGTTGTGCAGGCCGGTGGCGCCCGGCAGGTTGGGCGCCACCAGCGTCTCGCGGCGCTCCGTGGCGCGCGCGCCGCCGCCGGCGCCCAGCGCCCCGATCTCCTCGGGCCAGGTGAGGTCGGGGTTGCGCAGCTCCACGAGCAGGCGCGGCGGCTCGGGGGGGCGCAGCTCGTGCAGCGCGGGGCGCTCGTCGTCCAGCAGCACGGCGCCGGCGCCCAGCAGCCACAGGCGCAGGTCCTCGCGCGCCACGCCCAGCGCGCCGCACAGGAACTCCGACACCTGCCCGAGGCACCGCAAGCTGTAGCCCGAGCTCGACGGCGAGGATCTGTTGCGCTCGCTTCCTCTCTCGCTCGCTCACCTGCTTGACGGTGGCGAGGCGCGAGAAGGCGGCGGTGTAGGCGAGCTGGCGCTCCGGGGGCGCCGGCGCCAGCGCCACGCTGCTGTACACGGAGGCGCCCGCGCCGCCCGCCGCGCTCAGCCCTGGGGACCACACGCTCTCTACATGATGCGGAACTATTACACGATATATGGAGACAGAAGTCGGTAGCCACTCACTCTGCGCGCTGGGAACGTGTCGGAACAGCTTCAGTTGGAGCGGATACAGCTCTAATTCCACATCCGAGTTCGGCGGTCTTATCACCTGAAATTACAAAACTTCAAAAATGAAATATATTTTTTTTATTTAATAAAAAAACATTGAAATTTCTTTTTTTTTTTAACGAATTTATTCAATTTAGATAATAAGAGGATAGCGTACCTGCCTGGGCAGCGGGTCGGCGGCCCCGTACCAGAGCGCCAGCGCCCGCCACAGCGCGTCCGGCACCAGCTCGAAGTCCCGGTGCTGCGCCAGCGTCACGTCCCGCCGCAGCAGCCCGCCCTCGCCCGTCAGCGTGCGCACCTGCAACACGGCGCGGTGAGGGCCCGCGCGGCCCGCAGGCCCCGCGGCCCGCAGGCCCCGCGGCCCGCAGGCCCCGCGGCCCGCACTCACCTGCAGCGGGTCGTGGTGCCGCAGCCGCGCGTTGTCCACGGGCCCCGGGTGCGGCGGGAGCGCCGGCGCCGCGTGCGCCGAGCTCACGCCGGAGCTGGAGCCCGCGCTGCCCAGCGACGCCGTCTCGCAGCGCCACAGCAGCGACCCCATCGACTCTGCGGGCACAGGGCGCGTGACTGCGGGCCCCGCCGGGGCGCCGGCCGGGCACCGCCGCCGGGGCCTCACCGGTGGAGGTGGTGGTGAAGCTCTCGTCGCACGCGACGGCCTCGTCCGCGGCGGCGGGGCGCGGGTGCCGGCGGCAGGGCGCGGCGGCGTGCAGCAGCCACGCCGCCCACCACTCGGCGGCTATGAGGTACCAGAACTGCCCCACGGAGTACCCGCGGGCCACCTCGCGCCGCATCCAGCCCAGCACTGAGGGACGGAGTATTCACATCGGTTCATTATGTGCGGATTTCCAGCACTCCGTACTTCGACAGGACCTGGGAGCCTACCATGACATATTTTTTTTTTTTTGAGAACCTGTACATAATTGTTTTACTACTTATTCGTACGATGACTCGTACGATGACAAGTTCTTATGAAATCTTGAGGCTCAATTTAAGTTGGTTATAAATTTAAAGGGATTGACGTCTACCTAAATGATATCGAGAGCCATGCATTACTATTATTAAAGTGAAACAATTATGTTTATTTGGATCGCAATAAGACGTCATGATATACAAGGTGTAACAGCAAGGTGTAGTAATACTGAAACTACGCATACACATACATATTTCGAAGTAGTCTGGAGGTACTATAAATCTGTAAGTAGTTACGGTAATGAATTAATACACGTCAAAGTTTACTGCAAAACTAACCATCGTTCAACCCTAGTTATCAGCTGGGCAATGTCAGTGAACTTGAGGCATAAACTAACATGTACAGTAGTACCCAACTTATATGGTGCGTCGTGAATCTTCGTTCGCGCAGAAAAGAAAGTATGGTCCGAAGATTAACGAAAGAATGCTTAACACTTACAATCAACCTAAGATCACTATTATAAGGTTCATAATACACTGCAGCTGTTGCACATCGCAGTTCTACCTGCGCAGAAGATGAATTTTCAAAGCGCGGGAAATGCTATTGACCGCTATTGGTCGGCAGCCGCGCCGCCATCTTAGCGATCGCCGCGTGGCATGAGTGAGATGGAACTAACAGCTGCAGTGTATTATGAACCTTATAATAGTGATCTCAGGTTGATTGTAAGTTTTAAGCATTCTTTCGTTAATCTTCGGACCATACTTTATTTTCTGCGCGAACGAAGATTCACGACGCACCATATAAGTTGGGTAAGACTGTACGCTTTGTTTCGTTACTTTTACACCTCTAGCCGGCGGCATTACTCAAACAAAACTAGGCCCGCCGTCAAATCCGTCAATACAAAATTCGTAAAAGTAGTAAGGGTTCCGTTTGTTTTTTAAATAATGTTTTTTTACCTATTTGTACCAATCCGGACAGATGCAACCTGACAAAAGTATTTCTTGGCGGCTGAGTGATATCTGCTCCGTGTAATGTACCTACCAAAATTCTATTCTAAGGCGGTAAGTATCTGAAATGAATTTTAGAGGCTTTCAACTTTGTACAATACTGAACCCGAAAATATTGTCGGCAAATTCAAAGACCGCGGCGCACTTTGCGGCAGAAATAATTCAATGCCAGTGACCCGCGTAACGTGACGTCATCCGTATCATGTTAGGGTTGTAATATTTAGTTATTTTGTCAATTTGAGTGAAAAAATCGATTATCGATTTCAGATTTTAGTACCCTGGCAAATGATTCATCACCAGGTACACATACCCACATTTCAATATTACTACACCTTGCCGATACACCCTGTATAAGCCCCCAGAGCCATCGATCCCTATAGCTCTCGTTAAGTCACGTCAGATGCCTTAACTTCAACACTAAAGACCGGAGCGACATCATTCGACGATAAATGAAAAGATATTAAACTGTCTAATCTCTTTCTTTTGACATTATAAGAAGGAAAAGTTTGCGTATTGGTATCTCGGGGCCGATCTCTCAAGTTAGTGATTTAACTCTTTCACTGATAGAAAGCGACACTATTGCTGAACGAAGATGAAAATATAAAATTTCTACCTTACCACAAGTAATTAGCCCCAACATTATTATTGTACTTTCAAAAACTAAAACGACACTAACCATGTAAACATTTTTTTTTAATTATTTAAATCCAAAGACAAAACGACCTATACAGAACTCAGACGTCATCAGTGATAATAGAATTGAATTCATAATTAACTTTCCACGTGATAGAAGGTACTATTTTAGTACCTATGTGTTCTATGACGTATCACGAACAGAGGACACAAACAGAAAACATAACAAAGACAAAGTTCTCAAAGAAACGTGTCCCTCACCGTGTCTCTATATAGTCTATTGTATGTATGTATGTATACGTGCACCGATCGATAACCGACGCGCGACCCAGTGCCGCAACAATTATATAACAATTTTATTGGAGTGCATTCGCCGACTCCTGCCTTATCGATGTCATTGCAATGATCCTTGATGTACTTCAATTAAGGCATAATATTACTCGATTTCGAAGTTTTTTAAGCACAGGAAACCAATTAAAATATAAAACTATGAGTGAAAAATCTTTTTTTTAATTTCAATTTATCATACAGGGAAGATAATTAGCTCGATAAAAAAATAATCACAAAGATGACACAATCGCTCCTTCACTTGTCACCTACTAAGAGATTCCATCATGAAACCACGTGAAAGTTATATACCAATAAATGGGTGTTTTTATACATATAAAGGAAGCGATTGGGAACTTAATTTCGTTATCACTTTTTTCAATAAACAAAAACATATTATAAAAACTAGCAGTTCAAGCGCTCGCGGCCATCTGCCAGTACCAGCAGTACAACCTTAGTACAACCTAGTCTTAATTAAAGCGTAATAGGGTGGTTTGATACGGGTACCAGCGATCTTGACATTTTAAAATGTCGCACTAAAGATTGGAGCCACACCTAAATAACGTGTATTATATTTATCCGATTTATAGGGGTTGTAGCCAAGTGTCCTTTCGGGTATACGCTTTTGTCAAGATAATTTCTGATACTAGGTTCATGTTTGCCTCAGATTCTAAGCGGCTAGACGTAACGTTATGTTTGGAGCAAAAGACGGAGATGTAACCGCGGTTGCACTTGACACGATTCCGCCGCGCTCCGTTATCGTTATCATGTGTTATTAGCGAAACGGTGACATTTCGCAACTCTTATTTGAGATGGAGTTACGGAATATTGTCGCGTCAGTGTCATGGGCTCTGTAAGTACACCTGCTAAATGAGTTTTTTTTTTTTTTGTTTTTAATATAAAGTCATAGTCAAAGAATTTACTGAGAGTATACAATCTCATAAGAAAGGGAACAATACAAACATAAAATATGAATACATTAAATTAGAGATATTGGTTATGGTTTGAGTTTGAAAAGTATACATTGAATACGTATTTGGCACTGCCAGCTGATAAATACTTAATCGGCGATATTATGTATCGTGACGTCACTACTCGGAATAGGGGGCTGCTGGTGACCCTGGCGGCAGCCGTTACGCACCTGATAGGTAACGGCAAGGAATAGTGTCAAGTACGCCGATAAATCTATTTTCAGTACGCAATAATAACTATGCTAATTATGTAAGCATAGTTGACTCACATCGCTTGGAAGTGATGTGATTTTTTAAGCAACCAGAATGCAGTTTGTTTATGTTAACAAACTTACTTAATATCACAGAATACCTATATAAATATAAACTAGTTAAAACTAGTGAAGACTGACCAAGTCTTCTCGTGACCACGGTCGATGTAACTCGGCGGAAACGTCGAGGTATGTCCAAATTATATGTTTTGATAATTGTTTGTGCGCGAATTAGACCCGTTTTTAACTAGATAATATGTTTCCTGTTCGCGAAAGTTTAGAACCTACACGGGACACTCTGAATTAAAGCGAGATAGCATGAACGGGATTTTGTATGACATTTCAGTGTGGCGTCTCTCTCTTTCGTGGGTTTGAGTACCTAGGGACTCTAGGGAGTGTCGACCATGTGGTAGTAAAAACAATGAAGTTAAAACATGTAGCTTTAATGCCGCCTAAAATTTGTCTGTTCAATGTTGGCTAAACGACTGATGACGTAATTATTTTGAGTATGGATTTCCGCAAAGTAACGCCGTATTTTATCAACTACCTGTGCTAGTACATAAAATTAAACCAACTGTGTACATTATCTATATAGAATATGTAAAAAAGTGGTTGTATCGTTAGTGCCCAGACTGACCGATGTCCCGCTCGTGGTGGCGGCACGCGGGCCGCAGCCCCAGCACCACGTGGCACAGCTCGAACAGCAGCTGCAGCGCCGGCGCCACCAGCGCCTCCGCGCTCTCCACGCTCCAGATCAGGAAGTCCTCCAGCGTCAGCACCGTGGCGCTGCCGATGATGCCCTCCTCCTCTGGCTGCGCCTACGGAAGGGCAAACGACGGTATTTAGTATTCGAAGTTTTGGGGTATTCCAAACGACAGAACTGACTGCACTACAGGATAATATCCTAAAACAGAACTCAACCCGTTACAAAGAATCCCCCCCCCCCACTACACCAGAACTCGCCCCCTAACAACAGAAGTTCCCCCCCCTCCTCCCCCCCACTACACCAGAACTCGCCCCCTAAAAACAGAAGTACCCCCCTCCTCCCCCCACTACACCAGAACTCACCCCCTTGCAACAGCGCTCACCCCCCACAGCAGAACTGACCTCGCTCCCCACCACGTTCTCCTCCTCCTCCCCGCCGGGCCCCAGCTGGAACACCGGCCTCCTCCCCCGGGGCGCGGAGACCAGCTTCCCCCGCAGGTTGAGCAGCACCAGCTCCGGGTCGAACCCCTTGTCCGGGTCGCCGGGCTCGTGGCCCTCGTCCTCGGGCCCGGAGGCGGGGCTGGAGGCGCGCGAGGACTGCCGCAGCTGTTCGTTGGCGACGGTGCACAGGATGCCCACCATGTCGATGACCTCCTTCTTGTTCAGCACCCCGTCGCTGTCCAGGTCGAACATCTTGAAGCAGACTGGAACGGGGGCGGCTCATTCGTGAAAGGTTTCCGAGCCCCTATCTTTGACCAACGGATAAGTCGTTGGCTCCATCTGGCATTAAGCAAATGACAATGACAGCAATACCCTTATCGGTTGGTCAAAGTGGACTAGGGATTCAGGAATTTAGAAACAAAGTATAAGGTTGTTTTCTTGTTGCAGCAATTTGATATGACATAATTTAGCATTTCGATTCCCGAGTGTCGCAGCCTACAAATCCATGCGGGGGTAATTTTAACTACGCGTTTGACGTGGAACGCATCCTTATATTACAACTGCACTGAACCCCGTCATTATATGATTACTATATTAATGAACCACAATCATTGATTGAGGTTAAAAATATTTCAATCCCAAAGATAAGAAGCGTTCCAAACACCGCATGTCAAATTTTATTATTTGCCAATTGACGATCAGTGACAACGCTGGCTTAGTTAAAATCGATTAAAACCAATGTTCGTGTAATTGCGTTCGATTTGTAAACGACTTACCGTGACGCGGGCTTAATCGATTAGAGCTGAGAGGGTTAATACATGCAATGATTACTTTCCTGTCTGGAAAAATATTATTTTGAAGAGATAAGATCGTCTAATGAGCAATTCCCAAACCTTTTTGTTCGACTCAAACTATTTTTGACCGTATTTTCTAAACTAAATTATCATGCCTTAGGGTCGGTTTTTTGAAACATTTCAGAGATGGTGGTAGAACAAATTGTGCATTCTTCAACCCGACGACATTAGGTGTATATTAATTGATATTGTATCCCAATATGCTGATTTTGCTCAACCGATTCGGCATTTTTTGCACACTACCGCTGGGCGGATGAATATCTGGCGACAGTGTGGTATTTCTCCACGCCGACTCATGCAGAAGACACCACAACACGCCTACCTTCGCACTTGTAGTTCAATTAAACGGACAATCGATTGGCGGTATTGTTGACAGTACGATATGGCAATAGCGATCGTTTATAAATGGCCTTTCTTTGTCGACACACAAGTGTGTCAAAAGGCGCAGTAATGGAATCGCGGCAATGTGTCATGGTGTAGGCGGCAGTGGACTATTTAGTGGACTTACCATGACGTCTTATTGCGTTCCAATTAAGGACTTAAACAGAATTGTTTTACTACTTATTCGTACCATGACGTCTTGTTGTGACAGTTATCTTGACGCTCAATTTAGGTTGGTTATAAATCTAAAGGGATTGACGTCTACCAAAAATATATCGAAAGCCATGTATTGTCGTTGTGAAAAGAAAATAAATTAATAAATAACATTAATTTGCGTTTTTTTGTTGTTTACGTATGTACTCTTTGCTTGGCAACAGTTCGTAAAAAGAGAGATAAATAAACGTGATGACGGTAGGGCCCTATTGGAATTACAAATTCTCTTCCGCCGTGTCGAGAATCTTGACATTTCCAAGGGTACAGACTATATTATAACACAGATAGGCCTACCTTGTTGACGTTCGATTTAAATTTGAAAATCAGGCCCAGATTCAAGGTAAAGGACGTCGAAGTGTCGCAACGATGAATAAATAAGTTTATTGGGGGAAATTCCAAACAAATACGGCCCATATTCAATTAGCAACTGTAGATGTCGGTGCAAGACCGAAGCCTTCCGTGTGGCGCTTCAATAAATCGGTCCTTATGACATAATCACACATTAGCATCGGAAACGGGACATAGACCCCTTTTAAAAACGTCCAGCGTATCTGGTCATATCGACCGCATAATTGCAGTCTAACTAGCTCACCATGCAGAGCGTAATAGTTAAAACATCGATAAATAATCAAGGGTTAAGGTAACCTCGAACGGCGCAAGCTCAATCAGTGAAATCTGCTGAAGTAAATTGGAACCTAATAGAAGTAAACACGAAGTCTATAAACAATCGATAACGGGGAGAACGGCTTCGAACACAAACTTATTGATAGGTGGTGGTTTTCCCACGCTCGCACCAGGGTGTACACTGTACAGTACACATTAAAATAGCTGAGTAACATCGATTAAAACATCGTGAAAACCTTGGTGGGAGGCCATAGTGGGCATTTGGCTGGCTATCCTCAAGTAGAAATGCCAACCCCTTTAGAGGGTGTTTAGTTAGGCAGCGGTCCTTTACCGTCTTACCACAGAAGTTAAGAGCTGAGTTAAACAGAGGTTACAAAAATTTCGTTTGACAAAATCGACGTCTATCACTCGATTTTTTCACTCAATCCTGGCATACCTAATTATTTTACTTGTAAATTTGTTATTGCGTTAGAAAAAGCGAGGATTAGACGTGTATTTATGGAGAAAATATTTAGACTCATCTGTTCAACTCTGGTTTAAATCTTTTGTGGTAAGACTGTTCGAGTCCGTCCCATTTTAGGCTAAGCATGTGGATCACCTTTCACATCGTCTCTTAACACCAGGTGAGTTAGTCTGAGCAGTAAACGCACACCAGCTATGAATGAGGATGGACTATAATAATGCACTTCCAATCTTTTCTCGACTCAATTTCGGTAAGAGTTGCAGTACCGCACATTCGGTAAAAGACATATATCGAAGTACAACCCTACTTGCTCTGTTTGGATCTAGAATGAACATAGGTCCTCGGAATTCATAGCACACGAGAAACACGGAACCCCATAAGAGCTTTCCATAAGTGTGATCACTGAACGAAATGCAACCAAAACTTTGATCAACAACCGATAGCCAATACAATCTCATCATAACAATTGGTTTGCTCCACAAATCAATTAATCGAACACAGCGCAAGTGCATAATAAATAGCATGACCTTGCACGCATCCGAGCAAAGATAGAACTCCGGTCAGGCGTGGAGGCGCGACAGATCGATTGCACTGTGATGAGGAAATCATTCAGTTTTAGCTCAATCGCCAGGTGGTCTGACTGAATTAAGCTTTGAACTTGACTCAACCTCTAGTAAGTTAAAGAGGAAGGGCGAAGAATAAGTCCGTGGAGCGGCACGCGGTCGATTTCCGCAAGGTACCTACGTCTCTTGGTTTTGGAGAAGATTCTTATTATCTTCTGACACTTGTTATGGGCAGGCGTTAGCGTTTACCATCAAATGCTGAGCCTGTTTGTATCGCTAGTCTGTTATACAACGGCGCAATAGTGATTCGCCAATCGCATTGTGTTGCCAAATGGTCATTGGTCATCTAAGTTAATTGCCAACCTCTAGTTTACCACATCTTCAATTTCTAAGTCCAGGCATCTCAAAACGCGCTGGTTTGTTTCCAATATCAGAGTCTCCAGTGGGAGAAATATCTTCGGTTGCTATTTCTTTACCAGCCCACTAACCCCCCGTTTAAACTCAGCCCCTGCCTAGCCCAGCTCTCGCTGCCGGCAAGAGCTCCCTCAAGAGAAGTAAGTATTCACATTCTACACTACCACGCACTTTGCTTTCATTATCTCCGAGCAACACGAGTGGCAGTGGCAGGAGCATGAGAAGTTTCGTGGTTACATTCTCGTGGCTCACTGCCCTTCCCTTCCCTTCCCTGCCCACTGCTGCTGAGTGTAAATAAGTAGGTATATGATTTCCAACCTTGCCAGCACCGCTGTGTCACGAATCGAGTGAATGTTTATTTCCTCCGATTCTACGTATAATCCGTCCCTCGCTTCCTCTGCGCGCCTCGTTAGCAATAGCAAACAATTGTTTTAATTATAAATTGTCGCATTAGAGCGCCGTCCGTTGCAGGGATGTTGCATTCTGATCGGTTTCGTTTACTGTTACATTCTTTTTAGGGTTACGTACAAGGGGAAACGTAACTCGTATGAGAAAATCACGTTTTTGGTATAGGAGCCCACTTAAATATTTATTTTATTCTGTTTTTTATTATAATTAATTATGTTGTTATAGCGGCAACAGAAATACAATATTATTATCATCTGTAAAAATTTCAACCGTCTAACAATCGCGGTTCATGGTATACAACCTGGTGACAGACGGATGGACAGACAGACAGACGCACGGACGGACAGTGGAGTCTTAGTGATAGGGCCCCGTTTTACCCTTTGGGTACGGAACTATAAAACGATATCCTTCGTGACGTAAATAGATGACGAACCGACTGCAAAGCGTGAGGTTTCGGTTTCGATCACACAGAACAAATAATTTGTATGAACCGATTACGTACCGGTACGTGATTCTCTAGCTACAGGGAATAACAAGTGTGTGAACGGGAAAATAAGCGATCAATTCACACGGAAAAGCAAGTCACCATAACAACAACGTGGTATAGGAAACGCGTTACTCATTCATACAATAAGGAAGCAGCCACACGCCCGATCGGCCCATTAGTTAGCGTTCGCGAACAGGTGGCCCGTAATCGCTATTTAGCACGTAATGAGACCGTCTAAACACGATAAATTACTTCGACATCGCATTGTCACAACCAAAACTACAATGATCAAATATTTACACGGCGATAGTCTTGCGATCAATCATTTAATATTCCCAACTAGAAGCGCCTCGCGGTTTCACTCGCGTTAGCTACTATCCCGCGGGAACCGTTCATGTTTACGGGATAAAAAAATTGCCTATGTCACCCGGGAATAGTGTAGCTTCCCAACAGTGAAGGAATTTTTCAAATTCGTCCAGTAGTTTCGGAGCCTATTCAATGCAAACAAACAATCAAATCATCCGCAGCCAGTGGGCGGGTTCTGGTTTGTTGATCTTGAACCTTCGCCCCCCCGATTTCCAGAAAGTATACATTTTAAATTGTTTTCTAGCAGAGTGCTCGGCCTTTCCCTACACAAATTGCCAGAGAATTTGCATCAAGCATCTCGCCTCGATCCCCTTTGACATCGTATCCCCGCGCATCTGTATCCGGGCGAGAACTGAGTGTAAGAGAACAGTACTAGGTAGGTACTACAATCACGGGTATCAAAGCCCATATTATTTAAAACAATATCTCTTCCAATTTCTCAATCTAGATAGCAAGTTCCGTTTTTTACAATCAGCGGTCTCTGATGTCAGAGATTATCAGCTCGCCCGAGGGCCTCTGTACAATCAATCGATAACAAACAGGACCGGCGGTGCGATGGAAATCAGCAAGTCATCGGCGCGGGATCGAGGATCGAACCCGGTGTTATTGGGTTGTAAAGCGCACAAGTTACCGCCCCACCTCCATCTTTCAACATTGTACACGTACCGCGGTATCCACATACAGATAACCCAAAAAGGAACCATGTCACATGTCAATCGAAATTTGCAACAATCTTGCACTGAACTCGTCAACTAGCTGCACCGCGCGGTTGCTCTCGTGATTCGCGCTTTCCCACAAACCCTAAGCATTTTCCCGAGATAATACATAGCCTATATCACTCAGGGATAATGCATCTTCCGATCAGTGAAATTATAATCAAAATTGGAACAGCAGTTCCTCCCACAAACTCACAGACAAACTTTACCTCTTTGCGTAGATATGTATGTGTGTATAGCTAGCTCCCTATCTTTACCCCTGCATTCATATCTCTCAATAAACGAGTTATCGCGTCATATTCAACAGACGATGACGCCCATTCGATACTATTGTTGCCGAGCCGTCGATGTCATTGGGCATTATCTCGATAGATAGATAGATAGGGTATCGAGTTTCTGCGCATCTCGATTATATCTCGATTTTCAACGATAAGACGGCCGCTTTACCGTTTTTTGGTATTGGAGGACGATTATTAGTCAAATTAATATGATACGCGGACGAAGTGAATTCCTTCAGTTTCGATTTGCAGTGCCACCCGGAGCTTTGCATTGCAGAATCTTGCGCTGCACTGCGCCTGTCACCCTGGCACATAATTTAAAGGTCGCATACGACCAGTAATTTCACTGGAAAAGTGCCTATCAAACTGGAACACCGTATTCGCATACTACTAAAGTCGAGTGAATAGATATTTTCTGAGCGAGCATGCTCCAACTTCGACGGCATCGTCACTTACCATCAGGGAGACTGCGGTCAAATAAGGGAATAAGTTGAAAAACAGCGCTATGCATGCATGAAAATGTTTGAAGCCCTTTTGCCCTATTTACCTACGAGTGTATCTATGTGACATCGTTGTACCAAGATAGCACTAAGGTTTCTTTAGAGCATTAAATACCATTTCATTTCAAATACTTACTTATTCGCAATAAAAAAACTGCTTGACGGCTAAAAGCCATCGCATCTAAAGAACGACTTAGGTACCAAGACTGAGCTACATTTATAGATAGCAACATTAGTAACTCACATTTAAGCCTCTCGGTCCGCGGCCCCCTGCAGGCCGCGCTGAGCCCGCAGCACAGCTCCTTGAAGTCCACGTGTCCGTCCCTGTTCTCGTCGAACGCGAGGAAGGCGCCGGCCACGGCGGCCGGGGGCAGGGGCGGCGACAGGAGGGGGGTGAGGCTCTCGATGTCCAGCTGGCCCGTGGGGGCGGCGTTGCGGAGCGACCAGAAACACTTCTCCAGTTCGATTATGTCCTGGAGCAAGGTGACCGGTTAGTTTCCGCCCACGTAGATACCACATGACCCCTGATTTATTGCTGAGGAATGTGATACACTTATGCGGACTAGGTAATGCTCTCAAGTACATAATCTGTCACTGGACCCCTGCAAAGTGTTTCGGTAGAGATCGTTGGGAGCCAACTCCATTCTAAATCTAGACTGGGCATCTTTACCACCTTCGAGCATTTAAGAACGAGTGAGATAGAGGTCAAATGGTAGCCTATATACTCGTAGTATTCAAACAAAGTGGTGGATTATGACCTAATCCTCTACACAAATGGTGATGATGATGATGATAATGAAGAATGTTTTATAAACATTTAAAATACTCCACCGACCCCACTATCAAAAAATGTTTGCTGTGCATCCAAAGGGTGTCTGCAAGAAATCGCTTTAAGCGATAAGACTGCCTATTGTAATACCCATGTTTATATATTTTTCTGTGCTACTTGTTTAATTTTGGTGTACAATAAAGATATTTATATTCTATTCTATTCCATGAAGGTCGGTAGAGCTGTGCATAACGATGCGCATGCAGACACATTTTTTTCACAACAGATTATGAAAGCATACCTACTCAATAAGTAAGAACTAGTATTTGAAACATCACAAATCTAATGCAAAACCGTAATTAAAATTCCCTAGATAAACACAAATTGCGCCCCTTTTTCACCAAGACTACGGATCTCCCAAATTACGCAAAGTCATCTGATACGCCTAAGGCTTTGTCCAAACACAAACATGTACACTTCTACCACTAACGTCATAAAGAATGTTTCTTTGTTGAAGGTAATTTGCGGAACAACTATCGAGCCAATTACAAAACAAAACTAAATTATATGTATCATGAAATAGTTCAACAATCAGAAACGATTTTGGTAAGAATATCGAATCAATAGATCGATCATTATCGTGGTAAATATGCTATAATATGTATAAGACCTGGTAGAGGGAAGAAATATCTATATTTTTCCGTGTAGAACTATTTATTTTTCCTGTAGCGTTAATTAA
This sequence comes from Hylaea fasciaria, assembly GCA_905147375.1. Classification (NCBI taxonomy): domain Eukaryota; kingdom Metazoa; phylum Arthropoda; class Insecta; order Lepidoptera; family Geometridae; genus Hylaea; species Hylaea fasciaria. The sequence goes on along the minus strand of LR990213.1, from coordinate 464,431 downwards.
GTTTGCAACCTTAGTACGTAAATAAGCCAGGCTTCGAGTACCTAATCTCTGGTTTTTCTGCGTATTGAAAGTGATTTCGGATGCACTTCTAAAATAATATTATGATATGATACGAAAAGTTGATACATATCTACATTTTATTTAAGAATTGACATTGATCTCAATTCAAATTCGAAAAACGCAGTCTATTTGAGCAGTACGCTAAATCCAAATAAGCGAGGTGTCAAATACAACTTAGGCAGGCGTGAAATTGGATACGTAAATATGCATTCATTTTACATGGCCAAGGCTTTGGAAGGTATAACACTCGATAACATGACACGCTCCAAAAAAGAAATGCATCATCATAATCATCAACTGATTTGTGACAATATGACAATGCTGTCATCAGCAAATATTACTGCAGTACTTGTTATATCCTATCTGGGGGCACGGCAGTGCCCCCGCCAAGTCGAGCAAAACAAAAGGCACGGCCGTACTATCCTTTTCTCGAAGCGATTTGGGCCATTTTCGACCCCCTGTAACTTCGTTATGGATAAAACTAGAAGCTTACATTTTTAGTGACCAAAAGGGCATCACGTCTACAGGTAATAATCCAAATTACATTAAATTTGAACAAGTAGTTTAAGAATTATTTTCTAAAGAAATAAAGATATAACTGCTCCCATAGATAGGTATAGGTAGGTATTGAAATTAACCAACTTGGTTTACATTCGATCTCACAACTTTTTACGGCAGATAAACTGCGTTGCGAGACTTGTGCATTTTTGTACATGTAATGTTTTTGATGGGATTATGTATTCTGTGGTGTTACTGAGAAACGAGACGAGCCAAATCTTCTACTAAGTATAAGGAAAACGGGAAAGTGGGTAAAATATAGGCCATAACGTTTTATGGGCAATCCGTAGTTCTTTTTACAAATATGTATATCCATTTAAATAGTGGTCAACTACTGACAATTTTCCTTGGAAATTGAACGAAGTAATTTGGCGTTTTGTTTATCATTAAAATAAGGCTAGATTGTGTAAATATGTAAGTTTCAGGTGATGTTGTAATATAGAGCCGTAGGTCGCACTTATAATTATCTTTATAGGGAAACATTGGGCAAAACTAATATGTTAAGAGGCGTGATAACAGTATACTTAGATATTATCTGTAGTGTTTACGCAAAAGTAGTTAATTTAGTGATAAGTGGTAAAGATAGGGTAACAAAAAGTTAATTATTTCTTCACGGTATGCTCACTTGGATTACAGCTATCGGTACAATGTTATTTGAATCTTAACAATGGTATTAATGAGATCGATGATTATCTGCATCTTAACGAATATACAAGAAGTATAGTTTGTGAGTTTATGGAAGTAGTCATATGAAGTATATGGAACCTATTCTGGAAGTCCATTCATTCATCATAACCAGAAGAAAAAAAAAAGAAAAAAATACATAGGTTTTCTTATTGCAACTGACAAATATTTCTGGGAAGTAGATAAAAATAAACATTACAATGTATTAGCATTTCAAGATTGACGATAAATTAAATATCGACAACAAACATACTATGTTTGTTGTCGAAAACAATCAAAGTACCTATTAGGTACTTTGATTGTTTTCGTTCGATGACACATTGCCACAAGAGCCATGTATTCGATAGTGTTAACGTCAGATTAGAAATTGCGGATAGCAGGGCGAGTGGAGATTATGACACACACAAGAAGAAGAAAGAAGAACACTAAAGAAGAAGCTTTAGACGGGATAGCAGCAGACTATTGGATAGAAGTGATAACGGCAGACATTTGTACAGGAAGGATATCAGAAGAAAGGAGAAGAGAAGATCAGAAGAAGACAGGCATGGGTTGAGCATCTATAGGAATAAACAGAAGAACAGAAGAAGCAGAAGAATAAGCAGAACAGCACACCCCTGGTGAGACGACCTTGTCAAGGCAGCTGGAAAACAATGGCGACATGTTTATCTATATACGAGAAAAACGCGTCCGCTATGAAATTCTAACTATGCAACTTCAATGGAACCACAAGGTTTGTATACAATATACATTATATCGGTGCGCGCATAGGCCCACGTTTGTCTTGTAATCATGAATTGAATTTGTGAAAGTTCAAAAAGAACAATGGATACGTTTCGCAAAGGGCCGGAATGGTTTGCGTGATGCAGTAAGAGCTACCAACGTGGCTTGTCATTTACATGATGACGAAAACCCCAATGATTCTGATAAGCACCTCAGACTTTTAAGAATAGAGGCAGCAGGTACGTACCTATTTTTAGCAGTGCAATCTCGTATAAACATGGAGTTGTTAAATAATGGCAATAAATATTTGCCGAACCGAATGTATGTTTAACATGGGCGGGTGGAAATCTTTTTACAACATGTTACGTTTTCTGTCCCATGATTGGTTTAGTTTTGTGGCGTGATATTAATATCGAGATGTAATCATAAGGCTCCAACCCTTTGACAGTCTTGATAATTATAGGTGCCTGTTCAATATATACAGAGCATACATATTTTCATGTTACTTTTAGGTATTGAGGTAAGTTTATATTGCAGATGATAGATTAGGTCTCCTGAATACCGTTAGCTGGTGATTCGTTTTATTAGCTGTAAAAGTGACCGATTTTAACAGATTGACAAATAACTGTCAAGATCGGCGACTGTGCAGGTATAATCCGGTTCCATTCCATGGCTATCCGAATTGAGGTCCTGAATGAAAATACGTTTGTATAGAAGTTGTTACTTGATGTCCATACTGGATAGAGAGAAATAGGGCCGTGGTCTGAGATAGCACGTTAGATTTAAATGCAAATTTATGTAGGAATTACAGTCGCCATTCATCAGCGATATTCGAGACTACCTAACGAGTTTAATCTCACGGTTTTTAATAAGGCTATTTATGAATATTAAACGGAGTGGGTTATTCCCTTCCACGGGAAACATTTCAAAGATTGGCTTTCCTTAATATTTGTTACTGACTTTTGCTAATCGAAACAGGTAAGTGAGTAGACATAAATATTTTCCTTAAAGTTGACTGTTCATATTATGTGTTAACGAACCTATAGGTCAAATATAAAGTAAGACGAATGTAATTCATAATGCATATCAGGAAGAGACCAATAAAATTAGTTCCTAGTTTAATTGTAATGGGGCGTGTCCATGTGCCATTAAGGAAAATCCAATATTCCCTCCTGGACACAGTATTTACTGATAACTATTATGTACGCTAACTAACATGGTTAGAATTGTGCTAAATGCTATTTAATCTTCACATGATGACAACTTAGGTGATAAATGCTGTGTTGACTCTGTTTAGTCATGTTTAGATTTCCAACTAAAGACTCCTCCACACAGGTGCGAAATTATTTTTTAATGTTTATCGCAGGCGTCACCGTCGCTCCGATAAAATGCGTTCCGATGCACGAAAATACGTTTTTAACTTTCGATATCTCCAACTAGCGTAGTGTGTAAGATGATACGCTAATCCAAAATGTACTAAGAAGGAGATCGCAACAACGCCTGCCCGTTATTAAATAATTACATATGTACAGTCACGCGTTTTTTCCCGTTACGGTAGGCCGAGACTATATCATTTTATATAAATGCTACGATCCTGACACACCTCTTTCGCTTCTAACAGTTTCATACCTCCTTTTTGACGTCTTCGATTTAATCGTGTTACGACCGCCTATACTACCCGTACCGTGGTTCGTTCATACTAGATCCATTTTTGTTTCGTCAATCTTCCCTCATCCATCCTCAGACGATAACATCACGCCTGTGTGAGGTAGCCTTCATTCTTCTGGCCATATATTTAGCCGCATATTAGGCAAGACTTTACAGGTTTTAGCTAACACACTAATTGTCTATAAAATATTTAGGTTACACGACAAGTGTGTCAAAAGTGCAATTTGTGTGTTATGCAGTAGGTAATTGCAGAACGGACAGGTGAATTAAAATAATGTGAAAGATAATAAGCTGGCGCACTGTATCTGCAGTTTACATTGTAGATAGTGCTTAAGCGCGCAATTACGTGTTTTATGTAATGCAAAAATATTGCACTATAGTTATGTTGGCCGCACGAGATCAGCAATATTTTAAATTGAGATAAACTCTTTTTTTTAATCACCACAATGATAAAACTAAGAACACGCAACAAAATTAATGTCGCTCCGAGCGATTGTGTACCAAATAACTTTTGGAAACAGACATAATTAAGTATAATATAATACTAGCAGACACGGCCACGCGTTGCTGCGGCTAAGGTGTTTGTTATTGTGACTATAAATAGAGATGTAAGCTATCCTATCTTTTAAGTTAGATCAAACTGCACAAGGTGTGCAGATTTGATTAAAATCGGTTAAGTAGTTTAGGATTCCATCGCGGACAAACAACGTGACGCGTAATTTATATACATGTATTAAGACGATTATTAAGATACACATAAATATATCTTAAGATTTAAGAATGTAGTCCTTGAAAATATAAACCTAAAATGGGCTATGAAGGACATGTAGCCCAGTGCTACTCGTGCAGCATGTCTTGATCAAACCCAGTATTGTTGTGTTGCAAAGCATTAAAAAACAACGATACTGGATTTGATCTTCATCCAGCCATCGATGCCTTGTGTAGATTTAGCATCGCTCATCTCTTTAGGAAGCTATGTTAAACTGTCAGCCCCCTGTGCTTACCAAGCCACATGCATTTAGGGTAGCCCGTAACTTTGATACTATTTGTAATGAAAAACAAACAATTTAATTAAAAAAAAAGTAGAAACTCACTCTCTCTTCCAAATGTGTGACGCCCGCCAAACTCTGGTAGAAAGTGGGAGTCTCCATATCCTGGGCAACGTTCACTTCCGACAGCAGCCATTTGGAGACCACCGTCGCGTCCTTGTGTATCAGGAGCCACGAGCGGAACTGGTCGAACGTGACCTTCTCCCCGGGGCCGAAGAGGCCGAGCAGGATCTCGGCGGTGCGCGGGGCTCCGGTGACGGGGAGCGACGTGTTCTCCATGTGGAGGGTGCGGGCGAAGTCCCGCTTGTAGATGTACGTGCCATTGTCGCCTTGGTTGTTCGTGTACAGGGTCCAGAGGAATCTAAAACAACAGGTTGGTTGTTTAAAACTATACTATATCCCACTCCAAGATCCAACCTATATCTATGCCGAAATTCATCAAAATCTGTTCAGCTGTTTAGTTGTGAAAAGGTAACAATTAAAGAAACAAAAAAAGAGTTACACATTTATGATATCAGTATGGATAGACTATGGGTTCCAGGACATAGAATATCATGACAAATTTAAAGTTTAGTTAGTATAGAGCTGTATGACAAACATGCATACATTATCACAAAAGTAACGGACCATACCCGTACTTTCCATTTCTACAAAAGGAAACACATTATTGGGTGCATAAAATTAAATTTGACATTAGGACATCACATCCACTTTTGAGGCTGACAGTAAATTATATACTTCCAAACATGTTTGCAAATTATTATGAAATATAGTTTAATTACACATGTACCCAGAAAGAATTATTTTTATCAAGCCATCAAGTGTCAAGCAAACAAACTGCGAGCATTGTTAATTTACTATGTATACCTACATCATTAAGACATGTCTGCCTGTCTTCCCATAGAATAAATTCATTTATTAGCGTAAAATGTAAGGCGGCTAAAAAAGTACCTACTGCCGAGCTCTAACTCAATACCAACGGATAATTACTTGGGAATAGTTACTTAACTTGACAGAATAACAGTTGTTATATTTCTATTTTTAAATTTGGACACACAGCATTCGAGTATGATGTTATAGGCAAAACCACACTGCTGATGTTATATATTATTATAACTAGCAGACACGGCCCTGCATAGCTGTGGCTAAGGTTTTTGTTATCGCGACTATAAATCGAGATGTAAGCAATCCTATCTTTCATGTTAGATGTAACTGCACATGGTGTGCAAAGTTGATTAAAACTGGTTAAGTAGTTTTAGAGACCATTGCAGACAAACATTGTGATGCATACTTAATATATATCAAGATGTTATATACATGTTATACTATATAATATATGTATATATACTACTTATTGATAAAAAAAAAGGTTTATAATTAGTTTTAAGCCTCCAGAATTTTTATACTGTCATAATTTTATGAATCCATCCTGCTCTTCCACATAAAATAAATAATATTCCAGAACTTTTGAATATTGAATTCCAGTAATGTTTATCTCATAATCTACTCTCTTCTTGACATGTACAATAATTCAAACATTTGGTATTAAGATCAACCAAAGAATACAATGTAAATTGAGACAATAATAAACCTCAACAATGTACAGTAAAACAAGTCTACAAGCATGTTGTATTTGTGTGTTTATTACTCTTTCATCATGTCAAGCTGTCATTAAATCTCCATGAAATCATTCAATGCAAGTTACATACAATGAGACATAATATTAAGAGGTATTTTGATTTAGTCACAGACATGACAATGCATCTATCACCCGATACTACCATGCCGATTCAATTGGGAAGTAATTGTTCCATAATGAATCTCAATTGTAATCGCAACGATAAAAAGTACCCAAGTGTGTCGTGATAAATTGATAACGAGTGATGTAATGTTTACAATCAAAAACAAACTAGTTTACATCAGTTCTTACTTGATTTTCTCTTCTATGTTGCCTTTGGTGAGGACCACGATACCGCAGAACAGGTCCCTGAAGGCGATTCCACGCTTGGTGCCGCCGCAGGCCTGGTAAAGCCACTCGGCGACTTCGTATGGTACTCCATCGCACAACACTTCATGGACGAACGCCTCCAAGCTCAAGGCCGTCCCGTTCGCACCGGCACATCTCTTGAACGCCTCGCGAATACGTCTTAACTCACTATCTGACACTGCAAATTAAATAACACCGATTATTCCCTGCGATTCTACAACGCATTATGATCAACATTGCACACACATCGTACCTCGCTTCACTGCATCCTCGTAAGATATAAAAGTAGGCTTTGAGTCTTTCGCACCCATATTAACGTATACGAAACTATCATAGCATTTTTTAAATAGGACTTAACACAAAGAAATAAATATTTCTACAGCTGACAGCTCACGTCGTATGATCTGTAGCCATATTGAATATTTTTCTTAAACTACCAGTTGAGATCCAATGAAAAGCGACTTTCATTTCCATGCATGAACCATTACTGCTTAGAAAAGGTTTGTCTCTACTCTTAGTGTTGTATTAATCGCAATGTATTACAAAATAATAATAATGAGGCAGGAAAAAAGTCACAAAATGTCACAAACAAAATTACTTCAAACTGAAACTTCAACGTCATTTTTTGTAGAATGGTCCAATAGGAAAAAATCTATTTTCTCTCTAGGATCAATATCGATATTTTCAAAATATAGGTATTGTCTATGAAAATATCGATAAGGTTTTCATACCTAAATAGGTACGAAAGTATGTATCGATTTTTTTTATTGATGTTACTGGCAAATCTGTATGTATAATCCGGTATTCTTTACAATAGATGGTACCTACCTACCTACGTATATAATTTATGTAGGTAATTTAATAAACGACTTTCAGCTATTTTATTATTATAAAAACAAATTGAATTACCTAATGTAATCTACAAATAAGTAATAAGTCAGGAACTCAGAACAAATTTCATACAAAAAGTGGCCATACATATTTCAAACCAAAACGACGTGATTCTAAATTTATACGTATCACTTCCGAGGTAACAAATAAACAATACTTGGCGCGATTGATTTTGAAAGAAAGCAAGGAGGGATTGGTTCGCGTGCGTTCTGTAATGTCTGCTATGATAACTGCGTCATGGTGACGTGAACATTAATATATACATTAATGCATTAATGTATGCATTAATATACAATGTATTTTATTATATTTTGTTTTGTTGGGTTAGTCAAAGTCAAAGCGTTTATTGTAAATAGGCAATGAATTGCACTTTTACAAATCAAATAGCTAATTCTCGTTGGCCAAGAGAACCATAAAACATAAAATATGATACTTTTTACAATTATTATTATTCTATTAATTTATGAAATAGTTGTCTAGAAGACATTAAAAGAGAATCTTTCTTTGCAAAGTAGTCAAGACAGATTCTGAGAAATTCAACAATTACCTTTACATAATTATTGTACCAAAAAAGTCAACACAGATTTTTTCGTACAATGTAAATATTATATCTACATACTATTCGTAAAATAAATTTAGTATGTAGATAGAGTAAGACATTGGGAGTTTTTTATTTATTTCTTAAACTTGTGTTTCGTTGAATGTTGATGTATAATAATTACCTATTATTCATTGAGTGCTCAGTAACGTGCAGTGTGGGCAGATAATTATAACAGATCCTAAAATTTGTGACACGTATTATTATTGTAAAACTTCAATTATGCACAAACCATGCCAAGCCAATATGTAAAAAGTTAATTAAAATTGAAAAAAACCTGTTGTTCTTGTCAATTCTTATATCTTTATATGAGCAATTCTTGTATAATATTATATTATTATATATAATTGGAATCTCGGAATCGGCTCCAACGATTTTCATGAAATTCAGTATATAGGGGGTTTCGGGGGCGATAAATCGATCTAGCTAGGAATCATTTTTAGAAAATGTTTTTTTTTCGTGTTTTTGTATGATTTTTTTCTTAAATACCTAACCAGTTTATATTTTTTTATTATTCTATCGGCAAGATCGAAAAATATTTTTTCATCATTTTATTAGTAATTCGTACTTTAAATATAATTTCCAAAAAATACCGAGCAAAGCTCGGTCACCCAGATATTTATTTCCTTAAACTCTAATTTCGAGTTTTCGATAGTGAGACGTTGTTGGTTTTGTATTATTTTCTCAAACTTGCGTTTCTTCGAGTGTTAATGTGTTATATTGGTGGAATATTAATCATTAAGTGTTCGTTAACGTGCACGAGTGTGGTCGAATGATATAAACTCAAAAAGCGTGTCATTTCACATTTTTTCCAAAGCTCCCAGGAAGTTTCAGTAAAGTATCCACTACTTTACTGAATTGTGACTTTGACGATGTAAATAATTGGCTTGACTACTTGACCACGATTGCTATATTGCTGTGACTTTCTTAATGTAAAATTAAGAAATACTTACATTATAATAAAATACTTGACACTGGCTATATGCACAAACCGTGCGAAGCCATTACTAAAACAAAAAAAAACTCTAATGCCTCTATGGTTCTTGCTTGTTTTGTTTGTGAATTTGCAAAATATTGCGTTTTCATTTCGCTCGCGCTTTGGAAGATTTTTATTTACTCACCAACCTACTACAAACTTTTCTCATATATACGTATAAATCTTTGAAATTAGCTATACGACCTTGTCATGTTGGTTACGATTGTTACGTTACGGTTCTAACGAAACATAATTAGATTTTATAAAATTAAATGTCTGTCTCTTTGTGCGTATTGCGTATTGAAATCGACGAGGATCTACCCGAAATGGGCGACAGCTCCTTGGAGATGGGTGAGTAGCTAATTAAGACTGCCCCCTCGTAGACTGTTCCACAGTTTTTGAACATTTGGATGTCTTTGAGCTACGGTGGGTAGGTATTATGATTTGGATAAATAAAAGATTAATTACCTACGTGAACAACCTAAGAAATACCTACAGTTTCCAATAAACTTTTATTTTGTGCTGTGCCTTTCTTTGAAGTATTTTATTGTAAGCCGATATGCCCCCGATCCTTCTATAAAATAATATTTATACTTTTATACATTCACAACACAGTCTTTGTGTCCCATCTTCGTGTTTCAGAGGCTGCTAGAGAGCAGAAGAAACGAGACCGCGGAGCTCGCGAGTCTAAAACGATCACTGTGGAGACGTATGCCAGTGTCCTCAGTGGCCCTGTCACCGACTCGGGGATCCTGCCTACCAGTTCTAGGCAGTCACCTCCTAGGACCAGCGTGTCGGAGGAAGAGACTATCAGCTTCTTCTGTGGAAACCCTTTGGTGGAAGTCACTAAAGGTGTACTGCATCTGTATAAGGAGAAGTGAGTGAATTTGTTGTTAGATTTCACCTTCAACAAGCACTTATAGAGGCAGGTTTATGTAGATTTCCCGTCTTTCCAGTGAACTAAAAGAAGCGGAAGAAGCGATGACCCTGTGCCTTCTCTCTGTGCCGGGTGCGCTCGGTGCTCACGACCTGCTGGCATTTGCAGCGGCATGTCAACAGGACATTGCTCACGTGCGGGTGCTCCGAGATGGCTCGCCGGACCACTACATGGCGTTGCTTACGTAAGCTCTATTGAAAACTGCTGAAAAAAGAGTGAAGGAAGAGAAGACTATTAACACAAGTAAAACTTAAGTAATGTTGCTAGCCGAGTTAAAGTTGTGTTCATCTCTTTCTACTAAAAATGATGTCGGTTCCCAGGTTTCGTACATCGGATGCTGCGCGGGAGTTCCACGGGGAGTTCGACGGTGTACCCTATAGTACCCTGGAGCCCAACGCCGTGTGCCACATGGCTTGGGTGTCGCGCGTGGAGTGGGCGCGCGACGGCACGCCGCCGCCCTCGCACACGGAGCTGCCCACCTGCCCCGTCTGCCTAGGTACGCGCCCCGCCGGCCGCCTGGATCCTCATAGTGTGATCCTCATGTGTACCGTCGTCTAATCGTTACATCTGTGTGTAGAGCGCATGGACGAGAGCGTGGCGGGCGTGCTGTCGGTGCAGTGTGCGCACGCGTTCCACGCGGAGTGCCTGGCGCGGTGGCGCGACGCGCGGTGCCCCGTGTGCCGCTGCGCGCAGGTGCCGGAGCCGCGCGCCACCGCCGCCTGCCGCGAGTGCGAGCTGCAGCAGGAGACGGGTAGGTTCCACGCGGAGTGCCTGGCGCGGTGCCGGAGCCGCGCGCCACCGCCGCCTGCCGCGAGTGCGAGCTGCAGCAGGAGACGGGTAGGTTCCACGCGGAGTGCCTGGCGCGGTGCCGGAGCCGCGCGCCACCGCCGCCTGCCGCGAGTGCGAGCTGCAGCAGGAGACGGGTAGGTTCCACGCGGAGTGCCTGGCGCGGTGTCGGAGCCGCGCGCCACCGCCGCCTGCCGCGAGTGCGAGCTGCAGCAGGAGACGGGTAGGTTCCACGCGGAGTGCCTGGCGCGGTGCCGGAGCCGCGCGCCACCGCCGCCTGCCGCGAGTGCGAGCTGCAGCAGGAGACGGGTAGGTTCCACGCGGAGTGCCTGGCGCGGTGCCGGAGCCGCGCGCCACCGCCGCCTGCCGCGAGTGCGAGCTGCAGCAGGAGACGGGTAGGTTCCACGCGGAGTGCCTGGCGCGGTGCCGGAGCCGCGCGCCACCGCCGCCTGCCGCGAGTGCGAGCTGCAGCAGGAGACGGGTAGGTTCCACGCGGAGTGCCTGGCGCGGTGCCGGAGCCGCGCGCCACCGCCGCCTGCCGCGAGTGCGAGCTGCAGCAGGAGACGGGTAGGTTCCACGCGGAGTGCCTGGCGCGGTGTCGGAGCCGCGCGCCACCGCCGCCTGCCGCGAGTGCGAGCTGCAGCAGGAGACGGGTAGGTTCCACGCGGAGTGCCTGGCGCGGTGCCGGAGCCGCGCGCCACCGCCGCCTGCCGCGAGTGCGAGCTGCAGCAGGAGACGGGTAGGTTCCACGCGGAGTGCCAGGCGCGGTGCCGGAGCCGCGCGCCACCGCCGCCTGCCGCGAGTGCGAGCTGCAGCAGGAGACGGGTAGGTTCCACGCGGAGTGCCTGGCGCGGTGCCGGAGCCGCGCGCCACCGCCGCCTGCCGCGAGTGCGAGCTGCAGCAGGAGACGGGTAAGTTCCACGCGGAGTGCCTGGCGCGGTGCCGGAGCCGCGCGCCACCGCCGCCTGCCGCGAGTGCGAGCTGCAGCAGGAGACGGGTAAGTTCCACGCGGAGTGCCTGGCGCGGTGTCGGAGCCGCGCGCCACCGCCGCCTGCCGCGAGTGCGAGCTGCAGCAGGAGACGGGTAAGTTCCACGCGGAGTGCCTGTATCCTCGTAGACGATCGCCTGCCATGTCCGTTCGCTGATGGTGTGTGTGTCCCCAGGAGAGGAGGACGCGTGCCGAGGCTCCGCGCACGAGGTGGCGGAGGGCATGCTGGAGGCGGAGGCGGGCACGCTGTGGATCTGCCTCATCTGCGGACACGTCGGTTGCGGCAGGTGTGCAGCACACACACGCACATTACACACTTCATTACATACTAACCTAGAGACACAATTTACGAAACAGTTAATACCTGAACCAAAGATTATATTTTTAATTGATTTTATAACATCTCAACAAATCTGTTCACTTCAGGTACGAAGGAGGCCATGCAGCTAAACATTACCAAGCCTCCAACCACACATATGCCTTGCAGATCGGCTCCAATCGAGTATGGGATTATGCAGGTAACTTATACTCAAGAAGCAAATAGGAACAAAAATAAATCTGGTCAACCCGTATCAAATATAAAAAAGAAACTGGTGTGTGAAGTTGTGCATGGCGCCCCCAGGCGACAACTTCGTGCACCGCTTGGTGCAGAACAAGCCGGACGGCAAGCTGGTGGCGGCGGAGGGCGCGGCGGAGGGCGCGGACGCCGCCTGCGGCGCGGACAAGCTGGACGCGGCGCAGCTGGAGTTCACCTACATCCTCACGCAGCAGCTGGACAGCCAGCGCCTGTACTACGAGCAGCGCCGCCGAGCGTGAGCGCCGGTGCGGGCGGCTCGCAGGACCAGCCCGCACCGCAGCTGTGGTCCTTCGAGCCGTCACACCATTCTACGACCAGAATACTTCTGTCTAAATATCTCCTTTGCAAGGGATTGTATGAGCGAATTTCTGGATTAATCCCAATGCAAATCTATAATATTATTTTTTTCTTTTATGATGGCATTATCTCATATTATTATAATCTACAGGATGGAGGAGGAACACTCGGCCGAATGCGAAGAGCTTCGCACGCGAGCGAATGAAGCCGAGTGCGAAGCGAAGAAACTGAAAGACCAGGTCGCGGCGCTCACCCGCGACAATCACAACATGGAGAAGAAAATGCAAGCCATGAACACCAAGTGAGTCAGCGAGGGAGTGTGTGAGTGATGATAGTACCAAACAAATGAGTCACTGACCTCAACCACACCCCGACACTAGCTTTTGTCTACTAACACATAAACACGACGTTTGTTTGTACACGCGTCACATGTGTGTATGAAGAGGTATTCAGCGCCAAAAAGCGGTATCGGACCCACGGGGCGAACTGCTACAGCCGGGCTGGTGCGGGGTGAATGAGAATCCAGGGTGAACAGGGACAATACTGGACCATCAGGAGTGGCCCTTAATATTCACCGGTTTAGGTTATATTCTGTTTACCAGACTGGTGGCGCTGCAGAGCTCGCTGTCGGAGGAGCGCGGGCTGGGCGGGGCTCTGGCCGCCAGCCAGGCCGAGTGGCAGGCGCGGGCCAAGAGCCAAGAGGACGCCTTCACCAGAGAGGTAGGGCCTTTCTCCTATTCTTTAAATTCGATCTCGATACTTCACAATCCCATAACCATAAACAGATACCTAGAATACGAGCCGTTCTCAGATATCGGAGCTGAAGGAACAGCTGCGAGACGTGATGTTCTTCGTGGAGGCGCGGGGGCAGCTGGAGCGGACGGACGCGGCGTCGCGGGACGAGCTCGCCGCCGCCAGCGTGTCCGTGGCGCCGCAAAAGCCGCGGCGGAAGAAGCGATAGCGCCGCCACGGGGTCGATGGGGATATGGGGTGAACGTGGACAGTACTAGGAATGGGGTTGAGAGTTGTCCGAAACCTTCCCAGTTTTTCCCATTCACCCCTGTATTCGGGGTACTGGTATAAAAATAGTTTTGAAAGCCGTTTGATGTGCCCATAACCTTTCTGGGGTTTCCCTATTCACCCCTAGATTAGAGGGTGATAGGGACAAAACTAGACAGATGGGACCAGTTGGGAATGAACTATAATCGCCGTATTGATGCCACTTTGTGTGAAATAAGCGATACTAATCCACGTTTTAAAGCTAGATTTTTAACCTTTTGTAGCTGTGACTTTCCCTTATAATAGTTTAGTACTTTTCTAAGCCCGGTATTGCATTACAGCGCGTTGCAAAATACTACTTGACTGCGAATCGAGTAGACTGAATTGATTACGACTCGATATTTGAACAATTTTAATAAAATTCTCGAGAAATACCTACTTGACTCTGGCGAAATGCACTAAAGATGCGAAGCCAAACCGAAAAGAACTTTTTTTTGTTGTTGGGGCTTAGATTCTGCTTCCTAATATAGATTTATAGATTTCCTAATATAGCTTGATTATTGCCTTCTCAAATTATAAACAAAATAGAATATGTATCTGACCTCGCATGGGCATTACTATTCGCACAATATGTGCGGCCTCAACAAACACCGAATATTCATTGTGAAAACTGCCTTTTTCATAAAAAAAATGCTGCAAATAGCTGTGATAACATTAAATTACGAATTTAGATATAAGCGGTGTTGATTCTGTGTAAACTGAATTAATATTACAAGTGTCAGCTTTCCCCATTTGTCGCCACTGGGGACGTCACCGGGGGTGACAACGGGGAATATTGCTACCCTGTTTTTTTTTCGTTATCACATTAAATTGAAAAGTTTATTAACAATTAAAAAATTAATATCAAAAAATAACACCATAGATTCGACACCAGTATTATGTAGCTATGTTATGGGCTAATAACAAACAAGGGTTTAACTGCGTTGAAAGTTTAATAAATTATTCTATGACTGTAATAATTATTAGCAGTCGATACTTTTTCTAGGGTTTGCACTCACTCAAAGTCGAGAGGCGAAGTATAATAATATTTAATACTGAATAATTCCCCATGAATTATCTGTGCTGTTGGAATAGTTGTTAGGTAGATAAATATTTTTATATTCAATAGGTTTTGTAACATGTGCAAGTGGGATATTGCACTGGCTTCGAACGCAATGTGGATATAGTAGATACTGTCTCACTCATGCCCAGTTTCTGAATCCCTTGACAACTTTTGGGTCATTTTTTAATTTTATGGATTCAAGTCGACAGCTCTTATATTACCCACCAAAATTTTTAATTCTGGTTGGTGGGGATAATTAGGAGGAATTGTGGCGCAAACTATCAGCCTCGCATATACCTGCCGCTGTCCTGGTGCTGGCTGTATTTTTCCACTTAGTCCATAATATCGTTTATTTAAGTTAGAAGTCTCGTTTGTAGTGGATCTGTATTAGATGAGCAGTTATGTAGAAAGCTAGGAATGATTTATGTTATTTTGAATTAATTAATTAAAACTTATTTTGATCGATGGAAGTTGCAGTAGTTACCTATGTATTTTTTTATTTTACCCTATCACTTGCCTCCCAACTCCCAATATTCAAGCTACCAATATGATTTTTTTTATAGGTGAGATTTATTTATATTATACTCTATCTATAGGTACATACCTAGTATAGGTACTACCCAATCGTGGACTGGAGTTTTGGCGGGAATTCCGATAGTGAGACGTTGATTTTCTATTGGTGCAAGCAAAAGTGTGGTCAAATGATATTTAAACTCAAAAAGCGTGTCATTTCGCATTTTTTCCAAAACTTGCAGGAAGTTATTTATAATCCTTGAGATTGGCTAAATGCACAAACCGTGCGAAGCCGTATGTAACTAAACCGAAACTGACATTGGAGCTGTCAAAAGTTGAGGATTGTCAGAGCCGTCTGTGGGATTGTCAAATCAAATTAGTTGTCAATGTCAAATTGTATTGCAGTGCAGCTCGTTCGTTCGTTTTTTTTTGTTTTAGTAATTGCTTCGCACGGTTTGTGCATATAGCCAGTGTCAAGTATTTTATTATAATAAGTAGGTATTTCTTAATTTCACATTAAGAAAGTCACAGCAATATAGCAATCGTGGTCAAGTAGTCAAGTCAATTATTTACATCGTCAAAGTCACGATTCAGTAAAGTAGTGGATGCTTTACTGAAACTTCCTGGGAGTTTTGGAAAAAATGCGAAATGACACGCTTTTTGAGTTTATATCATTCGCCCACACTCGTGCACGTTAACGAACACTTAATGGTTAATATTCCACCAATATTACACATTAACACTCGAAGAAACACAAGTTTGAGAAAATAATACAAAACCAACAACGTCTCACTATCGGATTCCCGCCAAAACTCCGTTCGTTCGTTCGATGGTTGGTTTTGCCGTTCGTTCGTTTTGACATTTGCCCACTTTTGCCGTTTTGGTTCGATTGGATTGGGCTTGCCTGGATGGAACTATTTTCAAGCTAGAGTATTTTTCAGTGAAATCAGCGTGAAAAGAAAGACTATTTGCACAATACAATTTCACTTTCATTACCTACCTTTAACTACGTTAGCAATTTTATTAAGTCTCGAAGCTTGTGAATAAGTGAAATTAATCAGCACGTTTTATGTATTGTTAGTAGCATAGCATAGGCCTAGTTACAGACCGATCACGTAAGTAGAAATCTAGAAAGTTTACTGCTGACCTGCAAAACGATCACATTCCGCTAGACTAACGTTAATTAATGCTGATTAATATAGGTTTTGCAATAAATAATGAATCTTCTGTGTCATGATCATCCAGTAAAACCTATGAAACAATGGCGGTGGTGCGTTCGTTTTGCAAGCGTTGTAAGTTGTTATTGCAGAGTCAACAGTGGCTACCAGCGCTGCG
This sequence comes from Hylaea fasciaria, assembly GCA_905147375.1. Taxonomy (NCBI): domain Eukaryota; kingdom Metazoa; phylum Arthropoda; class Insecta; order Lepidoptera; family Geometridae; genus Hylaea; species Hylaea fasciaria. The sequence goes on along the minus strand of LR990213.1, from coordinate 447,706 downwards.
GGAAGTCTCACGCAGTCGGAAGGCGATTTTGCAGCAGATTCGATTCTGTATTTACATTCAGAACTCAGTCGGTTGCAATCTCGCCAGTCTTCGCGCCGGTATCAGTTGCACGCCTTACACGCGGCCCGCGGTCACTGAGTAGACGAGAGGCAGGTCCGCATGGAGCGATGGTGGAAACCAACTGTCGACACGCATTGGTTTTTATTGCCATCGCTATTTGTGGACAGTCTTTCAACAATTTTGGGTTTTGTGTAGTTATGTGAATAATGTCTCAGGTAAATCCTCACTAACACTTGAACCGTTGCTAAAGAATCGCATAGGCAGTTGTGTGCTGTATTAGGTACTGACTCGGAACACGGTGAGAAGTTTTGTGCATTACAAAGCACCTGTTCCTGTTAGGGCGTCACAAGTGCAACAAATCTTAACATTTCCACATTAGCATAGTTTCATGGCTTGTCACACTCATACCTAATAATAGCTACCTCTACCGGCCCCACGTGTGCTAAAAGTAATATTGTTCTGTAGTGAGAGCCTCGTAATTAATTCCGTGCACTCATATAAGCCACATAGGTAACATATAACTTCACACGAACATCAATCACCCATCCCAATCGCATGTTAAGCATCATATTTCTAAACAGGTGGAATTATGAGTAACAATGAGGACCTCCCACCTGCTAAGCGGCTGAAAGTAGAGTGTGTATTTGACGAAACCGACAGCAAGTTTTTACCTGAAGAATCAACTGATAAAGATGAATTCTCTAAAACTGCCAGTAAAATGGTTATCAATCCCGTTTCAAAGTTTGAGAAGACTGATGAACCATACGTATTAGCTGAGAATGGGATGGAATGCACTGGAGAACCATCACAAAGCGAAGCCAGTACGAGTCAGTATAAGTTTGTGTCCCCGGAAGAGTTGCAGAAGCTCCGAGAGTTCCAGGTCTTGGATGAAGTTAATGATGACGACAGCAAGGATGAAGACTCGGATGACTCGGGTAGATGCATACACTCATTATTTAGCTTATGCTTATTAGGCACAGAATTCTAACAGGGAAACTAGGAGTTGTCAAGATACACCTAGGATTACACCTAGTAAGTTACACCTAGGATATTAATAGGTACTCTGTGACCTAGGTAAGCATGCACCGTCATTACATGACATCAGTGAGATACGGCTCAAATGCAAACCTGTACAAGAATTAAAATATACAATAAAGCTGAATATTGTTACATATAACTCAGGTTCATTATAGTTCGCGGTGTTACTCGCTGGTTTCGGCATAAAAAGTAGCCTATGTGTTAATCAAGGGTGTTAGCTACCATCTTACCAAATTTCATCAAAAATGGTTCAGCCGTTTCACTGTGAAGAAGTAACAAACACACCACCTGTCGCCTTTATAATATTGGTAGGATTAGACATATAATTATAAATAGATAGATACAGATATAACTCTAACAAAAATGAATAAAACACAGAAGGACAAACTTAATGATAGGTACAATGTGTGGTATTAGATGTATTTCTTTTTGCTTCTATGCAGTCTTTTCTGATAATATTTTAGAGTTGCATGTATTTTAAAAGATTTATATGTACCTATGTACACATTGTTAAGTAATGTTTTTTATGACAGCATTCTTCCTTCTATCACATTATTCCTATCTTTCTTTAGTCTATATTATTTAAGCTCATCTGTTTCTTTTATATTAAATTGACACTTAAATCTATATACGCCAAGAATGTGCCGATCACAAATGAACCCTCAGTATATGGAGTAGTAGGTTAATATTCACTGCAACAAGAAATTGGTGCCGACCGCTTGATGCACAAAATGTTCAACTGTAGTATTAGTGTAACCTAATTTTTTAGACAAGTCTGTGGAGGTCGGGGACGAGGAGATCGAGCGGATGCTGGATGAGGACTTGCCTGAGGGCTTCAAGAATGTCCCCAAGCCCAAGGAAAGGAATTATATCACCCGGCAGAAGGTGGTGCTTGAAGGTATGATAACTTTAAAGTGCCTAAACTGAGTCGGTAAACAATGAGGACAGATAATGGGGAAATGCTAGCCTATGAAGTATAATAAAATCATTTTATTCTGGTACTAGTTTTCAAAATAGTTGAGTAAGATGATAAGTGAGTAATTTGTAGGATGATTTTATGTAGAAAATATTTAATTAAAGTTTATTCCTCTATGGTCTAAAAATATAAAATTAAAAACAAAATCTAATGCAGCTCAGGGAAAGTTTATTTTTAGAGATTGCTATACTACCCTCATCCATACCAACTTCCTCAGTGAGGATGCTAGAAAAAGACAACAATCTCACTGCTAAATTAGTAAATTACCCTTCCACCTACGGTGGTGCGGTATAGGGACGCTGGGTCAACAGTGCCCTTACTTACCTATAGTATGTACCGGTTCCAGAGAAGGGCATCAACCACTTCGAGGTGCTGCCGCTGGACTGGATGATGGTCCGGCACTGCAGCGGCATGCCGGTGTACATGCACCGCGCCTCCCGCGTCTGCACGCTCTCCAAGCCCTACTTCCTCGGCAAGGGCAACACGAGGGTGAGGACGGGGGCGGCTGGACATCCTCGGTCAAACTTATTACGAACTTGTTCACCTCTGAGCTTCTGCTAGTCAAGTGCGAGTTTACCGTAAAATGCCTTTACGCGACGGCCGCGATTTTCGAGTAGTCATTAATCAATTGCTATATCCCACATCCCGGAGGCTGTCTTTGAAAGCCCTATGAGATCATCTTAGATCTGTTAAAATATTTCAGAGGCATGATATCCCCATCAGCGCGATCCCGTGTCTCTCATACCGAAAGGCTCTAGAAGAGGAAGAGAAACAAAAAGAGATTGACAAGAGCATTGCGGAGCAGATCGAAAATGGAACCTGGAAAGTTGACTGCACAAAGACTGACCCGAGCGATCAGGCCGACCAGAGCGACCAAGCTAGTCAAAGTGACCAGGCTAGTCAAAGTGACCAAACTAGCCATAGCGACCAAGCTATTCAAATTGACCCGACTATCACACTGAATAGTCAAGAACAGAGTGTAACTAAAGATGGCAAAATAGAATTACCTTCTGAAAGTCCCTCTGAAACCCAAGTTGCTAATGAGGCAAGCACCGCAAGTGACAGAGACGAGGTAATGAGTCAAAAGTCGGAATCAATGGAGAACGGCAAACCTGTATGCCCCATCAACAGTGACGCACTGTCGAGGAAGCCCGTGGTGCTCCCGGGGGGCATCGTGATGCCCCCACCACGCGTGGAAACAGTAAACACCAGTTGGAAAACTCAGCATTTGTCCAATGAACAACTGAACGATTATTGCAAGAAACTGTTCAAGTTCAAAACAGTGAATATCATGCATTTCAAGTAAGTACAGCGTTCAATTTTGTAGTGATTTTATAGTGATTTCTCATGTAAGCTGACAGAGTAAATAATTATGTTGATTTCTTCCCACTGCTTGCTCCCTGGTTGGCTTCTTCTTCAGCATCAATGCTCAAAATTCAAATAATTTATTGTAAGTAGGCAATCTATTGCACTATTACAAAAAAAACTCTTAAAGGTGCTACCACTCAAGCGCGATTATATCGGTCGACAATATCGCGTTCCTTTCGATATTTCTTGCGTCCTGAATTCCCGATACAAAGTGTAGTATGAATGGATATCGCAAAAACGCTTGCGATATTAGCGATTGAAAATATCGCGTCTGTGTGGTAGTAGCTTAACTGGCGTGAATAAACATAACGTACAGTAAAATATTATAAACCAAAGCAAAAGAAACTTTGTTAGATCGTTGTTTGAATTTGAAGACGAAATTTCCGCTTCATGCTCCGATTCATGACTGAATCGCGGGCAATGAAAGGAAATTCCGTAAACTACCAACGCTTCAGCCTCAGTGAAGTTGACATGATCATACATAAAATTGTAATTACAAGTTGTATGTACTTTTTAATAAATCAATAAATAATAATTAAAATAGAAAATTATAATTAACCGTTTGAACGTCAACGATGGTCAGGCATCAGCAAGCGTCAACAGAAAATCGTGCCTTGTATAACGGGTATAGCAGTCAAAGATTAGGATCAAAATAACATATGATCTGCGTACAGCACGCCTGTTCTAATATTTTTTATTTGCACATGTTTACACCCTTAGTAATATATAGTGTAGCAGGTAGTGTAATTTATAGAGCAGCTGCTAGTCGCATAACTTTGCTATTAAACAATTTAAGCCTTACAATGCAAAAAAATCAACCAATAGGATCGATTTCATCGCCTATCACGTCATAATGAAGCGTTGCTATTGGTGCTTTTTGCTCTTATTGTGCCAGTAAGGCGTCATTGTCGTGGGGTTTCAGGCGGTGGGCCGACCGACGCAAGTATGTGAAAGTGCGCAAGACACTACAGTACCCCACCCTGCCAGAGGGCACTAAGTTGATCACCATTCCGGCGCAGAACAACAACGGGCAAGAGAATGGTGGTGAGTGCCTACAAACAGTAATAATCCTTAATGTTAACCTAATAAGGTCACTCTTTAGATCTAGTTTGTCTTGAAGTGCAGGAAAGAGTTGTCAATAAAAGTGACTGTTTGCTTCCTTTTCACGACTAAACAGTGATAGTTTGGATCTTGGGGAAGGCGGTAGGATACTTTTTACCACGACAATTTGTACCCAGCGCGGACGAAGTCGCACTAGCTAGTTTCCCTATAAGTGCGTACATAAACGTTGTTCTTATTTACGTGCAGGCAAGGCCACGAAGCGAGATTGGGTGATGAACATGAACGGCTGCAGCTACCTCTCCGTGTTCCACGAGTACGTGCGCCGCGCGCTGCACAAACAGCCCGTTTATGAGTTCAAACAACTCGGTGAGTTTCATATAAAATGGCTAAAAATTTAATCATCATCATCATCACAAATTAGCCGCCTACTGCGTGCAGGATTCACCTCACTTTCGTAAGGTGGATTAGGCCACAATTCTCCACGAGGCTCCGGTCCGGAGTCGTGTACCTCAGTATAGTTCAGTAGTATTGAGTGCGTGTCTCGGCCCGCAGAGAACGCGGCGACCCCGTACCAGGCCACCGTGCACATCGGCGGCATGCAGTACGGCGTGGGGCTCGGCTCCAGCAAGCGGCAGGCCAAGTCCGCGGCCGCGCGCGCCTCCATACACATCCTCATCCCGGAGATGAAGGACGAGCTGGAGGACCCCGCGCGGCCGCGCGCGCCGCCCGGCGCCGCCGCGGAGCCCGACTTCAGCGTGAGTCTAGCGTCTAGCGGGGCGCGGGGGAAACTGTGGGGCAATCTTTGCATCGTGTTCTCCGACGTTCCAGTTCTTCGACTACGTGGGCATCGAGGATCCGCGCATCCAGGAGTTCTGCGCCGCCACCTCGGAGCCCTCGCCGCACGCCATCCTGCGCACCTGCCTGCTCCGGAACTTCGGCACCGGAGACCGACACATACAGACGGAGGTACGTGGCGGGGTCGCGCGGGACACGGGGCGCGGGGCGCGGGGGGACACGGCACTCACGGGGACGTGTGCTTGCAGATGAAGAAGCTGGAGTACCAGAAGATCGAGCTGACGATGAAGGTGGGCAAGCACTCCGCCACCGTCGTCTGCAAGAACAAGAAGCAGGCCAAGCAGCGCGCCTCGCAGGCCATTCTGCAGGTACGCAAATACCTTAGCTATACAAAATAGACGGCACGAGAAGATGTCTGTCGGGTCAACTGTTAATGTCAATAAAGTAGTGGGATAAGAAGTACAATGCAAAAAGGAACCTTATTTAAATACTCCAAAATACAATTTTAAACGCGTACAAAATGAGTCCTCCTGTGCATGTGTAAAGCTACGTATGCCCGCAGGCGCTGCACCCGCACATCCGGTCCTGGGGCTCCCTGCTGCGGCTGTACGGCTCCCGCTCCGTGAAGAGCTGCAAGGAGAAGAAGCTGGAGGAGCAGCAGATCACGCTGCTGCAGGACAAGGCGCAGCAGAACGAACCCAACTACGCAGTGCTGGAGAAGCTGAGGAACGAGATGCGCAAGCTGCGGGAGCGGGACGAGGCCGTGGTGCCCATCGGCACCCTGCTGGTGGCGGACCGGCTGCCCACGCACTCCGGCTCCATGCTGAACAACGTGGACCTGTGAGCTGTTCCGTGCGGGGGCGGGACGAGGCCGTGGTGCCCATCGGCACCCTGCTGGTGGCGGACCGGCTGCCCACGCACTCCGGCTCCATGCTGAACAACGTGGACCTGTGAGCTGTTCCGTGCGGGGGCGGGACGAGGCCGTGGTGCCCATCGGCACCCTGCTGGTGGCGGACCGGCTGCCCACGCACTCCGGCTCCATGCTGAACAACGTGGACCTGTGAGCTGTTCCGTGCGGGGGCGGGACGAGGCCGTGGTGCCCATCGGCACCCTGCTGGTGGCGGACCGGCTGCCCACGCACTCCGGCTCCATGCTGAACAACGTGGACCTGTGAGCTGTTCCGTGCGGGGGCGGGACGAGGCCGTGGTGCCCATCGGCACCCTGCTGGTGGCGGACCGGCTGCCCACGCACTCCGGCTCCATGCTGAACAACGTGGACCTGTGAGCTGTTCCGTGCGGGGGCGGGACGAGGCCGTGGTGCCCATCGGCACCCTGCTGGTGGCGGACCGGCTGCCCACGCACTCCGGCTCCATGCTGAACAACGTGGACCTGTGAGCTGTTCCGTGCGGGGGCGGGACGAGGCCGTAGTGCCCATCGGCACCCTGCTGGTGGCGGACCGGCTGCCCACGCACTCCGGCTCCATGCTGAACAACGTGGACCTGTGAGCTGTTCCGTGCGGGGGCGGGACGAGGCCGTGGTGCCCATCGGCACCCTGCTGGTGGCGGACCGGCTGCCCACGCACTCCGGCTCCATGCTGAACAACGTGGACCTGTGAGCTGTTCCGTGCGGGGGCGGGACGAGGCCGTGGTGCCCATCGGCACCCTGCTGGTGGCGGACCGGCTGCCCACGCACTCCGGCTCCATGCTGAACAACGTGGACCTGTGAGCTGTTCCGTGCGGGGGCGGGACGAGGCCGTGGTGCCCATCGGCACCCTGCTGGTGGCGGACCGGCTGCCCACGCACTCCGGCTCCATGCTGAACAACGTGGACCTGTGAGCTGTTCCGTGCGGGGGCGGGACGAGGCCGTGGTGCCCATCGGCACCCTGCTGGTGGCGGACCGGCTGCCCACGCACTCCGGCTCCATGCTGAACAACGTGGACCTGTGAGCTGTGAACATTAAAGATATCCCAGCACCGTTGAAATAAGTTATACGAATTTAGACCTAATGTCGTTCTCGTAATGTTCAATGCCGCTTGTATGCAAATAAGCAACAAGTCGGCGCATAGTGTGCGCTTGTGGCTTCGTAAGCGTGGATTTTGTGTGGTCTCAGATGTGTGATGTCATACTTTGACGGCTACGGAATCCGTGGAACGTACGCTTGCGTTGAAAGTTAATGCGTTGACAATAGCCCATTACAATATATTCCCAACTGCCCCCTTAACCTCCCCATCAAGGGGCAGTTGGGAATTTAATTTCCCATTTGACCCCTTGTCGTAGGTAAGGGGCAGTTGTGAATTTTAATTCCCATCTGCCCCCTTTGCCTGGAGTAAGAGAGCAGATGAGAATTGGTATGTTTCACTTCAGCAAATGTTTTATGTAATCCCATATAACTTGTGAGAGTTGTTGATTTCCAAAAATCCATATTGCTTTGTGAAAGAGATGGCTGGCAATAACTTATGAGCTGTCGAATTAGGTTAAGTATTAACAGTAGCCATCTTAAAATCGTTTTATGAATCCTTCTGTCGTTTAATGTCCTGTTTAACTTCTAGTCGCGTTAACTCGTGTTTAATATCATGAATTTGTATAATGTATTACCTATGTAAAGTAAGATATTATAGCTAATATTTTTAAGATGGTATGGGCAAAATCATACATGCGTAGAATTAGATAACATTACACGGGTACCTCGCTTGGAGTGGGTGCTTAAATTAATTTTTAATTGATAATTTGGTCACTAATATTAATTAATTGTACTATAATCAGATATATTTAATAATAGGTAATGTAATAAAATGTTTGTTTATAAAGTCGGGACAAATAAGTTTTCAGAAAAGTGGTCTAAAATAGAATAATAAATAGTGAAAACTTAGAATATTGTGTTGTAAGTAATTGCAATAAATGTCTCTATAATAATATTAGACATATTGGTATTGATTATCTAAAATAACACGTTTCTCAAAAATGCAATTTCATTAGATTAGATCATTAGATATCTGCTGTATCTTGTATAATTTATCTAAGTCATTATAAAATGGTTTGATATTGGATTGATTATTTGTAAGTTTTGTCCCAGCTAAATGGCTTTAATAAACGCTTCTATTAACGGGTGCTAGAATTTGTGTTGTAATCTGTAATTAGTGTTGTGTGTTGTCTCAGGAGTGCTTCCTCTTTTTGGGTAATTTAAAATTAATTTTGTAAAAGGGCCCCCCTCTATACCTTTATCTTAATTAAGTGTCGATATTTCTACCCTGAGATAGTTTGTTTTGGTTGATATATTACATTAGTGAAAAGTGTGAATCAAATTTAAAAAGTAGGGTTCACTGTGCTACTCGCTCTAGCCAACCACGTTTTTGACAGAAAACGATACAGATATGTAAAAATACAGTCCCGTGCAAGCAAGTGGAGAACCCTATCATCTGCAATCTATAATTAGGCAAGGCTAATAAATAATATTTTTATATTGTCATTGCTCAAGCATCCAGAATGTATTTTTATTTTTTTACTAGCTAATTTATACGAGTAATTATTTTTCTAATAATTTAGATTATCCAATAATTTCGACTAAGTTTGTAAGTGGTAGTTATTTTAATTCACATTGTGTAAGAAGTGACGGTCAGACTGTAGGTATATACAATTACATGTACCTATATGGATTAAGTCACTACCACACAGACTGAATATTGTCTGTTGAAAATCGCCGCGTTATTCCGATACGCGTCCCGCGTCCGTTCCACGTAGCTGTGTTTTATCTTTCGATAATTATAGCGTCCTAAAAAGCGTTTTAAACGTAAAATGTATGTAAGATCACACGCGTCCCACCCAACCCAACACAAATTGTACTAAAACAAACATTGGAAAAACGCTTGCGATAATATTGTGTCTGTGTGGTAGCAGCTTACGATTAGTGATAGTTATCTTATTAGTTAAGACAAAAGTGAGCATTAAAAATTAAAATAAATTGATGTCTATCAAAAAATATGTGAATGTAAATGTAATTCGATATTGTACCTATGAATCGAGTGTTCAATGATCTTCCCATGATTGTTATGATGCAGCTATATTATATTTACGGTGTATTGCATTGCAACTAAATCTTACTTGGAACTGGATTAGATCGTCGATGCATGAAGGCTTTAGTTGTTTGGTTCCTAGTTAAAACCTTAGTACCTATAGATATAAAACTATCTTTGGTTGGAATCAGGGGACGAAACAATTTGCCTTCATTATCTCTACTAATCATACCTACGTGAGAAGTTTCGTGTCGTTAGTTACATAAGTCGTTCTCCAATACGCTAATAAACAATGTTATTGCGATATACCTATTTATATTTTTATTTAATATTTAGTTGCCTACGAATCTCTTGGGAAACGGTGCTAATGGCGTCACAATAATAAAATATGTTCCTATGAAATATGAATACAGTAGGTCTTACAAAAGATTGAACTGCAGATGTGTCTAAATATTTTCTGGTCTAAACTTTTGTAGTAAGATGGAATAATTACGTGACGGAAACCTACGGTCTCAGTCGCTCTCGCTACATCTGTCTCTTTCCGATAGAACATGGGTGCGTGTTCAATGCAGCCTTTTCGTTGCACGAATTGTAACTATCACGGGTCTAATTCGAGCCCAAACGAATATCAAAATATCCAATTTTGTCACGTATACCTCGACGCATCCTCGACGTTTCGGCTGAACTAGGTAATGTTGAAGAAAACAATCGCATATTTTTTGTCGATTTTATTATGGCTAAATGCGAGTCAATAAAAATGGTTGAATTATAATTAAACTGAAATAGTTACCTATCAACAAACATAATAACAACAATAATTAAAATTTGTTGTAGGTACTCTAGTTATAGCATGTTTTTGATAGTATGAACACAAATGGGCTGTCCTTATAGACTTAAATTACTTTGTTATTACATTATAAACATTACTTTGTAAAAATAAATATGAACTAATTTGTACAAAATAACAAAAAATTACTTAACAATAACCAGCTGGAAATCACTTTACCGATGTTCTGAGATACTGTGCACATCAAGAGGTATCCACTTGTGATTTATTTCTTACTCTAAAGCCCCTCCGCGCTTGACTTCAAATATTAACGCGGGCGCGTGCAGTAAAGAATGCAATAAATTTTGTTTATTTGCAAACGTTTCTAACAAATGGAGCATCCGGGTAACATTTACATATCCACCTATATAACTTACAGGTTTTAAAGCTAGCTAAAATCTATCACAACAGTTACAGAAAGTCGAATAGTTGTTTGTCTAATATCGAAAGTAGGAGCTGTAGTATTTTACAAGGAAACTACATGGAATCAATATTTTAAGACGTTATTCTTTATGCACCAAACTAAAATTAATCCAAAATTATCTCGATTGCTATTACCCTATTATGGACCCTATTCGCTCTCATCATGATCAAATCACTTCCCTGAAGCGAATTAGGCCATTCCACCATAGGCCCCTGATAATAAGGTTTAATAACCGGAACAATGCTTATAATGATGTCAACTTATTTAGTTTGGTGCCTATATCGACTGATTCCTCCGTCTCACGGCATTCTGTACGGATTGCACCGGGTCAGCCGTGAAGTAGGCCTCAGCTGACTGGCTGCTGGTCGCGGCGTGGAGCAGCATCAGAGCCAGCGCTGCCAGGAGGTCGCGAGAGGGATCTGAGACTCTCCTGCTTGCAGGACATTAGAGATGCCGCCGTCGCCGCTCGCAGGGAACGGTTCCTGAGAAAAGGTATGCTGAATTAATTACTAGTTATTGGCAGTTTTCATTTGTTTTACTTTGTACTGGTTAGTTAAAGTAGTAGTTAGTACTCAAAGGTGCTAATAGTTAGTGTTGTTCTATCAAACATCTATTTGGGCTTCATTATAGTAAATATTTGGTATTTTAACCAGAACAGCCCTACAAGCGAGCGTGCATCCTACGTAATGCGGTCACCACCGCATGACATCTGCATGCCAAAGCAGCAGTGGTTGATTCTTTCATTATTTTCATTTTTTTTTTAATCGAATCCCCACACTTAGATTTCTCCTGTGTCGTAGGTACCGTGTACAGACTTAAAATTTCACATTACATAACACCCAGACCAGAAACAAAATGTATTATTATGTGGATCGAACCCGCGACACCAAACGCAGCAGTCCGATTGCTCAGCCAATTACGCTAAACGTGTCTTCGCCTAACGTTCTTGTTAGATTATGCACGGGTCTTGCTTCACTTTCGTATGTTGATATTGATATGCCTAATTGGCTACTCATTCAAAATCTGTCAATATCGTAGTAAAACTACTCGGCTACCTGCGGGCTCCCGAGCCACCGTTTCTTGATGAAGTCCGCGGCGCGCTCGCCGATCATGATGGTGGGCGCGTTGGTGTTGCCCGACGTCACCGCCGGCATGATGCTGGCGTCGGCCACGCGCAGCCGGTCTAGGCCTTGCACCTGGGCATAGGACATTCCAGTTCATATTAGTACCTAAATGTTAAAGAAATGCACAGACTGAAAAGAGAGGCTACTGGTATCTGATAATTGAGGACAATGAGTACATTAGCAACCCAATTCGCCGTAGACCATCTACAGTTGTGAAATTTCCCTCTATTTGATGGGTTCTTTCAAGATTCTACACTTTTGACCCTGATCTACCAACAATGATACGTCGATGTGATATAACAGCTCAATATGCTGAGATGTCCGACAGTATGACCGTTGCACCAATCATCAGTAGCTCAGTTCACTTTCTGCATGCCATAAATCTCCTCTTCCAGGTCGGATCTGCACCTACTTGTGCCCAGCTTTAGGTATAAGCCAATAGGAATAGAGTTTAACCTGCAGCAAATTGTCCACGACGGCAGTGGGATCCCCCCTCGGCCCCATCTTGCAGGAGCCGGCCTGGTGGTTCTCCGGCGCAGTCTGCATCCTCACGGCGCACTCCCAGTAGGCGTCGCAACCGAACTTGATCTTCTCGCAGCCCTTCACCGGGGTCTTGTCCATCTTCATCCCGTACCGCTTCAGGGCTTTGGCCTCCGACAGTTTGATGGAGAATTTGATGCCTTCGATCAAGGTTTTGACGTCATCGGGGTGGGTGAGGTAGCTGGAAAGAAGGAGAATTTGTAATTTCGTCAAAATCATTAGGTAGGTGTAACCCATAATTGTAACTCGTTCCTGTATTCCTGTTGTCTGGATTTAACCATTTTGGAGAGATCGCTGCAATAAAACCACCTATTCATCATAGTGTGTACGTACTTATCTACTCTTTATCTTCCCAAAACCAATTACCGCTTCATCTACAACACTTCCTCGTACTCCGCTGGAACTCATTCACGTCTATCTCATTATTGCATAGGTCACTAACTGCCTGCAAACAAACCTGGAAACCCACTCACTTGGCGTAAATCTTGGGGTAGTCGAAGGGGTCCGCGCTGCGTATCTCCAGCCGGCCCCTGCTGCGCGGATGCAGCACGGTGGGGATGAGCTGCACGCTGCGCGCGCCGGCCCCGCGGCGCTCCCCCACGGCGCCGGTGCGCGCGCAGTCCGCCAGGAAGCCGCCGAAGAACAGCTGCACGTCGGGGTTGTCCGCCGCCGGGTCCGCGTACTTCGTGTTGATGAAGGCCGTCACCTCCGAGATGCCTGCGGAGCGCTCGGTGTGCTTACGTGGGTCGGAACTGTGTTGCGACCGCTCATACTGATACGCTTACGGGTTTTAGTTAATTGAGGACAGCTGGCTATTAATTCTATAGGCAGTCTAGGTTAGGTGCAGCAGGTGCTGTATAATATTTTTGCGGCGATAGCAAAGTATGGGGTACTTATGCTGTTGAGTAACGAGAAGTCTGCGACGTTTATTCGGAGAGGATTTTTACTCCTGCATTTAAAGATGCAGTGCTTCGTAGTGAAGTTGTGAGCTCTTTGAACTAGAACAGACTAGATGACTCTTTAATTAATTCACCAAAACGACACAAAATACAACCTGAGAAAAGCACCATCACAGGACAGGAGTTACTTGAAAGTAAAAATTACCAGTGCCCGACATGAGTCCATCTCTGAAGAGAAGATACTCCATGGCCGTGGCCCAGTTGAGCGGCGTCGTGTTGTTGTCGTTGACCTCGAAGTTGAGGAAGTGCGCCACGTGGTTGTGGAGGTTCTTGCCCACCGCTGGGAGTCGGTGGACCAGCTTCACGCCCGCACTGGATAGCACCTCTGGGTCGCCCACGCCGCTTAGCTGCAGGATCTGGGGCGAGGCTACTGCGCCGGCACTGAGGAATTGTAATACTAAGTTTCACCTAGTCATCAGTCTATGCTGGAAAACTTTATAGCAACGTAGACTTTTGTATTTACCTAACTATGATTATATTGTGTCAGTGGGTAACTATCGGTCTAGCTAGAAGATTTACATAAAGTTTACCTTTTAATCTTGATTCAGGATAACGCCCTAGGAATGAATAAGGATTTATCATTTTCTACATCTTGGACTTTATTGTTTGATTTCCAACAGTTCACTCACCTGAGAATAATCTCATTGTTAGCAAAGATGACCTCCGTGCCTCCGAAGCTGTTCCTGACCTCCACGGCGTAGGCCTGCCTCGTGGTCTGGTTGATGAGCACCCTGGTGACGGTGGCGTTGAGCATGACGTGCAGGTTGGGGCGCAGCTTGGCGGGGCGCAGGAAGGCGCGCGCGGCGGACAGCCGCGAGCCGTTGCGGTTCGTGGTCTGCGAGATGCTGAACCCGGTGTGGCTCTCGCCGTTCAGGTCGCGGGATGAGTAGCCTTCAAAGTAGTTTAGGTGGTCAGATGTAAGCAGGCAGAGTCAATTTGAGTCAGTGCCTAGAGCTGTAGGTACTTATTTTTACTAAGGATATTATAAAGAGGAAGGATTTGATTGATTGTATGTTTATATGTTTGTTTGCATTGAATAGGCTTCGAAACTGCTGAACCGATTTGATAAATTATTTCACTGTTGGGAAGCTACACTATCCCCGGGTGATACGAGTATAAGCTACTTTTTATCTCGTAAAAATTTATGGTTCCCACGGGATAGTAGTTAACGCGGGTGAAACCGGGTAAAATTTTAAACATAGAACTGACAAATTAGCCAGCTACTCGTAGACTGCACGATGCTGTTTAGTTGAAAGATGCCTCGGTCAGTTCACCGTTTTTGGCTGTAGCTCAGTCTTCTGTCTAGCACGTCATCTTGAAACCGTTTGCATAATCAGAAGTGAAAATTATCTTTGTTCAGCTTTCTGACAGCTCAGTCTTTTGAAGCCATAAAAAGCTCTTACCAAGTTCCTCTCCAGCTTTCACGATGCTGTAGCTCAGCGGCGGATGGTAAGGGAACTGGGCAACCGTCAGCGGCCCACCCACGCCGTGGTAGCCACGGTCCATCTTGTCTATCTGCCAACAGTAAACATATTATGGTGATGGTGTTACTTTGTAATTGGCGGAATATAGCTAAATGATGGCATAATCTCGTACCATCACCTTGTTGAGAATGTTTTTGGCGAGAGCCCTGTTTGCTGGATTCAAACTTTACGAAGATGACAGTTCGTTAACTGACACGCAGGATATCTGCTGTGACCTGGATTTTTTTGAGTTTATTCATTGGAACCTGCCCTGATTTAGTAATCTAAGGATATCTGACCTGTTTGTTATCTTCGGATTTCATGAAGAATGGCAGCACGTCCTCGTAGGCCCAGCCCTCGTTGCCAGCCGCCGCCCACGCGTCGTAGTCTGCGCGTGCGCCGCGCTGGTACATCATGCCGTTCATTACTGACGTGCCGCCGAGGACCTTGGGAGAAAGTTATAGTTTTAGAAAAATTATAATTAAAAACTAAGTGCCTACTTATTTTGAATATCATTAGTGTACGTAGGAGTAGACAGCTATATCTATAGACCTAAAGTTCTGTTGTAGAATAAAGTAAGTATACATACAGTGACCGCCCCTGGCTATAACTATACCACCGTCAAATCGGAAATTTATTTCACTCGTCATGTACATGGTACTGTACTTCAGAGCCAGTCCCATTTAAGGCTAAAATATTTCAATATCACATCATCACCAACGCCGGCTAAGATAACTGCCTTACACCAAAATAAAGAAAAAAATAAAAGATTTCGTAAATGCAATCGTTCTGGATCTTCCAAGCAATGCTATCTCACCTTCCCTCTCGGCCAGTAGCACTTCCGGTCGGTCTCGCCGAGACAGGCCGCGGGCTCCGGCTCCGTCTGGTACCCCCAGTCGATGCTGGACCCGATGAAGTTGAGGAACATGGACGGCACCTGCGCCCCCGTCGGCTCGTCGAACCCTGGAATCGATACAGCACTGTGAGACTAGATGAATATGCCTTCAATAACATGGTAGAGTTCTTAGATGTTGAAATTAGGCCACTGACACATTGTGACAAAATCCAGATTAGTCATTTTCCTACCAATCCTGATTCCTCCTCACGGAAGTGAGGGGAGAGCCGTGCTCTGCAGTGGGCGGATAAGAGTTGTTGATGATGAAGATAATGATGCTTCTATTTGCACTACCTTTTGTTCAAAATCCGTTCCGTTCATTCTAAATTTCCGTCGTTTTGCTGCTGCGCCATTCTGAAACCTCCAGACTTTCACTGCAATCTTGGCAACTTGGCATTGCCGCCCAACAAGTCATCCATGTGCCACGTAACAGGAATGAAAGGCTGAGCCGTACCTGCTTCCAACAACAGCACTCGCCACTCTGGTACCTCTGACAGCCTCGCAGCCACCACCGAGCCCGCCGAGCCTCCGCCGACGACTATGAAGTCGTACACCGAGTCCATGTGGCGACGGAACTGGAACAGAACAATTACCATTTGGTTCATTTACAAGTTTTAGTACCTACACAATTCTACTCCTATGTGGTGTCTATTCCGGCTATTGTCTGCACGAGGCTTGCTTTATGTTTTATGTCACTTCTTTCAACTGATTTCTCACTGATGAGATTACCTAGTGCACATTAAACGATCATAATCATGCAATGTATAGGTTTATACGAGTATATACCTTTAATTAAATTTTTTAATTCATTAAATTCTCTATACCTACCACTTAGGTACAATCACACATGTGGTACCTATATCGAATAGGCAGTCGTACCTACTTATTTAATTTTCCCACACATCATAGAAAACAGGAAAGCCCAGATATGCCAGTCAGACATGTATGGTGTCATTCTACCGTAAAATATGTGGTCAGAACCAATTTACACGAGCTGCGAACTGTAACCGCAAGTTACTCAGGAATGGGGTTCGACTAACTGAGTCTATCTGCCTAGAAAATTAGATTGTGGTTCATGAGGCAAGTCGGCATTAGCTAATCTAGGTTTAGCAGATAACGTCGATGATTCATCTATGTCGTCAAGCAGGAAAAATCTTGCACCAGATTTCTAAATGTCTGCCCTTAAAGGTAGGTACCGTACCGTGTATAGACTTTATCTTTATTCATGACTTTCATGAGATTCAATTGTTTGATCCTAAATGTGTGATCTACGACCGACGATTGGACCTCTGTAGTGGATTTATCCTTCTCACGAAAGAGACGTGAGACCCGTTTACAAAAGCTGCTTTGACTGTAACTATTATTTGCTATTACTATGGATATTGGGCTTAGATACTCCATGGAACAAATAGTCTAGGCTGATCAAAGCAGATAATTAAGTGCCAGGTAATATTAAGGTAGGTACTGAGTGTTTCCTTTCCCATTTCATTCCCAGACCTTTGTATTTCATTTCTGTTGCGAACCTATTGATCCAAAGTAGGTATAGTTAGGTATACGAGTATACCTAGCTAGGATTTAAAAAATAAGCCCTGTCTCGACTTCTCGTTCACGAATTCTCATTTTGCGTCAATTTGTCGCAAGCATCACATCACGGTGCAGCAATCAGACGATCGATCGCGATTCGGAGTGTCACGAGCTCCTCCGCACGTATAAATAATCGCGAAGATTGTCTTGTTCGTGACAGGGATCGACTGGAGGAAGTAAAAGTAGAAGATTTGCATGCACAATCCTTTTGAAGCCATCAGGTCAAAGGTCTTGCCAATTATTTAATCCAGGTAGCTGAGCTAGACTGATCTAAAATGCCGATAGATTGACTCGAATCTAAAATGACAACAAGCTCCAAGACACTGGTGGACAAGAAGCGTGTGTCAAAGTTCAGGCTTTCGAAGTTTGGCAATTGAAATTACAATGCATAGTTCTGCATGGCACGGTAACTCTCATGGGCAAACGGGTCCTTCTATCAGGCACGTGACCTACCTCATCTCGTACAAAACAACAACGAAAGTAACCCAGCTCCAGTAAGAACTTCATATGCAATAAATCCAGCTGTACAGGTCATCATCAGCCTGTAATCATCACCTGCATGAGTCATCTATTCTACTTAGTAAAAGCAGCAGTACCTGTGCGCGTCCGCAAGGGTCCTCCAGGTCGCACTGGCTGCGGAGGAACACCTCCAGCAGCCCCATGAACAGCATGAAGGCGCCGCCGCCGCAAGTCGCCGCCAGCGTCGGGCCCGGCTGCGACATCGGGCAGTCACACGTAATCGCCATCTAGGGAAAGCATGCACGATTGTATTAGCTTCAATCTGGAAGACGAGCTTAGGCTATAGGTATATTTACTTTATGGAATCCGGTCATTAGCAAGTTGTACGGCGCGATTTATCTTCGAGGTGTACAATGTACATGCGGGTAGGTGCCGTGACGATTGTTTTACAAGATCAAACGCGGGTAGTTGGAAACAACACGCGCCGCTCCGGAGTGTGATACCCGCAATCTCCAATCTTCTCGTGACCACGGTCGACGATATTCGACCGAAACGTCGAGATACGTCAAAATTATATATTTTGACTTTAGTCAGTGCGTGACTAAAGACTCGATCTTAGCTCATAATATCGTCTCCGTCATTCGTACAGTGCAAAATAAGTATATAACTACCTACCTATCTCGCCCTAGATTTAACACAATGCATCAAACCTTGGCCTGATGCGAGAGACTATACCTACATTTGTACGTCGTAAAGCCTTATTCAAACCGCTAGATGATTTCCTAATCCATCACTAATCCTCATATCAATAGGCAGTTAAGTGGTCGAAGACTTGATGTGACATTTCGCGGCCACGCGACAGCTTGTGCCATGCAACGCGGCCTCGCACAATGTCAGATGCACGCTCTTTCACCTTGCTTAGAACCTAGTCTTGGTACAGTCGGCGACACAAATAAAAGTTGCTTATTTTGCCCTAAAGATTACTTGTGTATGTATCCCACTTACGAGTATGTGTGTGTTTGTTTGACTGCGCCGATTTTTATGGATTAGGTTAATGAACTTTGGAGGAAATACCTTCTATGGAAGATATATTGTTATTTTTTTGAGTGCAAGTACACTGCTTTTATTTTATTTCAAACTATATTCACCTAAGTACTTATTTTGAGTGTATAGTATATTAGTGTATATTATTAAGCTAGCTTTTTCGTTGACTGTATGAACTGATTAGCCTGGTACCCTGGTAAAACGAATCGAACTCGATGGCAGTTCCTGACTGAGTTTGACATGGTAGGGAGTATAAGAAAGGATTATGCCGATACTCTGCGCGCCATGAGGGGGTGGAAGCTTTATGACTATAATATCTCAGTTTTTCAATATGACTGGCTGGATAGCAGGTATGATTGGAACATTTCATATACTTACAAAAATAGATAGAATACACGATGTAGAATAGAATACAAAACTCTTTATTGAACAGGGGGTAGTACAATGGACGGTCTTATCGTTTAAAGCGATTTATTCCAGACAACTTTTGGATGGACAGTGAAAATATGTTTGATAGTACGGTCGGTGCAGTATTTCGATAGTAGTCCATCATCACGCATGCATGGGTAAATCATTAATTTCATTGACTGTTATTTAACAATTCTAACCTATGGTTTGACTGAAGGTTGCTTAGATAATATCACGCTTGGTACACTGCGTTTTGAGGTCTCTATCCTATGGCATGTACCTAATTGGTTTGTCAACTGACTTACGAGTTTATCTTATTGTGCGTATTGTTCTTAGTTATTGTTGAGAATAAGATTTATAAATTGGCTTTAAAACTTAGGGCGACTGCTAGCGAAGCGAAATTCCTTTTATTCGAGATTAAATTGCGATTTACTTATAAACGTGCGATAATTACCTACTCACAAATAAATGATGAAAGTTTTGAGTTTCAGAATGAATCCTCTAGCCATAGATAAGTTTCTGTATTCTGTGCCTAAGCTGACACCTTAGGCGCAAGACACACGTAGTATTTATTGCCTCTATGCAGGACACTCCATACAAACGGCTGAATCGAACAAAAGACAAGCGAAATTGTAAGCAACGTCCGCGTTGTACCTTTTTTTTATATAGGGGGGGAAATGCCTTCGCACTTCCCTTCCACCACGGGGGTGGTGGAAGGGGGTGTGTGACTTGAACCCACTAAAACCCCCCCGTGAGCCGTCGATCCGCCTGGAGTGGGGCGAGATGGGGTCGTGTTGGCATTCACCATCTCGTCCGCGTTGTACCTACTCTAAGGTATATCTTATTATATGCCCTAACCAAGACTAAATTTAAACATACTAGTATACCTTCATCGATTGCACAGTTAAAACTGCTAACTAACCTGTCCGTAAGGCTATATTATATCGATATTTAACCACATTATCGTATATGGACGTTACGTAATATCAATATATCGCTAGTTGGTGGTGACTACGTAGTTTTCGTGGTAAGTTGACCAATAACTAGTAACTAGCAGAGATCTATATGAGAATGACCGGTTTCTGGCGAAAAATATAATGCACATAAATAGGAAGTGATAAAAAGTTAACTGGTAGCACATTGCAGGTAGTTTTGCAAGCTTTTTGTATGTTTTTAATTTTAGCGGCCCTTTGTTCGAATATTGGAGACTAAAAAATTAAATTATTATACTTATAACTTGAACTATTTTATCACGTGGTTTATTGTTTATCTGTCTGTCTGTCAGTTATTCTGTGTAGAATCTAGCAACTCAAACTTCGAGCACTTCGGGCTATGCAGCTGAAACTTGCGTCTTATAGATGTTTCTAAAATTTCGTTCCACAAAATCGCCGTCTATCACTCGCGTTGTCTCAATCCTGACATTTCTGATTAGTTTACTTGTAAAGTTGTTATTGAGTTAGAAAAAGCATGGGTTAGACGTCGATTTGTGGAGAAAATATTTAGACTCATCTGTTAAACTCTTGTTTAAATATTTTGTGGTAAGACCGCTCACACAGATTATTTTTTAATGCTTATACTTCACTTCTTTATATTTTACGTCAACGTCACGAATTCACGATTCAGTAAATTGGTGGATTTATGATTATGAATGCTTGCCTAATATTACGTTTAGCATTTTTGATTTCTCCACCTTTTCAGTTACATCACTTCGGTAATTATAATTACGACACTTAAATTGACCTCAGAAGGTCAATACTCATGATCAAGTGATCAGTGTTGATCTACAAATCACTTTTATTGCCTGACGATGTTGATTGCTCGTTGATCACCTCGTTACTTGAAATTAAAATTGGGTAATCTGTGAGCAGTTCATAATATGACTAAGTTTATTTATTTATTTAGATTTAGATTACAATTGTGAACTTACTGCTAAGTTAAGTTGTTTCAAATGTCGAGTGCACCATACTTGCATATTATATTTTAGAATTGCATAATGCCACGGTCGATAGATCAACAAATTACATTTCTGTTGAATTCAAACCCTATCTATCCTATAAGTTCGTAACGTATAAGTTAATCTCTACCAATGGGGTGGAGTAAGGGCTTCGAGAACTTATGATGAAGACAAATACATACCTATTGAAAATACTACTTTTTAATCGCAACAGGCACCTACGCACTAAATAAGTGTAGGTACCTAGTTACGAAAGTATACGGCAAAGCTCAAAAGTATTGCACAAACCTGCGCACACGCATTACAGATGCCAAATCAACTGGCAACGCGCCAGCGGCAGCTAAAATATGCAACCTTTTTGCTACTCTATCATTACGAGCATAAATACACACGTTTCAATGAGTGGTAAGAGGGCATAGTACCCGTCTGGTTAGCTACCTTTGGCCCCTATTGTGCAAGTCTTTTAAAGAGATTGATAATTTTATATAATCATTATATATACATAGATGGTCCTAATGTTCAACAAGTCTATCGCAACATCCTATGGAGTCATAATAATTATATGCCTAATACGTTATAGAAAAAAAATGCAAAAAATATATTTGAGAAATAGGGTGGAATATCTCCTGGCGCGTTCGGGCGAATAGTCCCATGACAGTTCCAATAAGTGGTCATCTCGGTCGTAACCCATCGTGTTCCAGTCCATGAGAGACTTAGGACTTCGGAGACGTCTATATTCCGAATAACCACTGCATACTGGCTGCGATTTTGTACTTGATTAATATACCAAAGAGAATACAAACGCTACGCTATAATATACAGTCACTACATTGCAAGCACACCTGTCAAATTCACACACAATGATCCACTCAACATCACACTTTAATTAAAGAATCAGTTGGTAGGACTCTTCTCTGGTCTCTGGTGGTAGGTTAGGTAATTAGGTAGGTAGTATGCAGATTTTATGGCATTGAAATCAGCATCTTACAGCATATGCGCACCAGTGAAAGTGTCTTTAAAGATCATCGCGGACATATTAGTACTTAACAACTAACCAGTCGCCTTATCATCCAAGTGTCGGCGCCAAAAGTCAAGGCCCTTGCGCTTATTAGCCGCTGTCAGACTGTCACTTTGACAGTGTTATAAATTACACTTTGACAGTGGACGGTGTAATGTGTAATATAGATTGATAGAGTATGTTTTGCAATGATTGAGCATTGTTATGGTGAGGTGTGGCCGTGAATTTGGGTGACTTTTAATTGTTGGTTAATTGTCTGTGAATTTTTGTTATGACGACTTGTATAAACTGGGTTGCCAGCTGTGGGAATGTAGTAGGCTGTTAAAAATTATTGTGTAATATTCATCATATTTTATTGTTTAAGACGGACAATGTGGTGTTCATTCCACTGCTTTCTTTGGGTTTCTTATGTGATATAACTGAAACGACGAACCATTTTTGTTTATTTGAAATGGTAGAAATCTCAGCCAATTTCATAAATAATAAGTCCATCGGAACCATTTCAAGCTATTTGAGCTCACGAAATGGTATCAGTGGCGTTTCGAATGGGCACAAAAACAATACTTTGTCATTATAATTTTCTCCACATTTCATCCACAAGCCAAAGTTATATCAAATAATGTGGTAATTTGACAAGGTCTCCTAGAGTAATAAGTTATGCATGCAGTTGTGCACAATGTATGTGAACTGTGAACTGTGCCGCGGGAACGACGCAAGCGTGTTGCAGCAAGTTATCTAGGAATCTAGGCTGATGACAGTAATTATGTTTTTTGGAGCTCGCAAAATTAACTATTTTACATAAATCTGATGGAGACATAGGACGGCGAATCTCATAATATTATCGCGCTGATGCGGTGCGCGGTCATGCATATGATCCCGGTGGTTTTGGTGTCTTAAAACTACACAATTTATAAGAAATGTCTGCAAATGAAGTCGCGCAAAACGGCCTAGTTCTATAAGAGTAAACAATATTCCTGTTTACTACCACCTCGTTCACCACAGACCGACCTCAGCGTCTAACGCCGTCGGCCACCGATTATTATTATAAGTGTTGTAATTAGGTACTGAAGGTTTAAAATTGTGCTTAACCAGAGAGACACGTTTAAATACCTAGCTATTAAGGCGCTAATATAGGAGCGATTCATGTATTTTAGAAGATGAAAGTTACCTGGCCGGGCCGCGCGCCACGCTGGCTCCGCGCTCACGGCAAGTCGAAAACGCTAATTCATAATTATTATACTCTTACTAACGGCATCACGTGGCCTTAGCACAGATTACTAGATAGTTACTACGTAGGCTTTAGTCTGAAGCATTCAATTATTTCGACACTGTAATGACATGTCAGATTGGCCGAGCGGTCTGAGATGCTACGTTCCGTTCCTAAAGAATTATTACCGCCAGCATTACATAAATTATTACCTCCTTGACTATAATCCTATCAAATTTAGAATGCCGCACGAATTATTGGAGTCACACCTAAATAAGTTGTATTAAATTTATTTAGTGTTGGTCCCTTCTGGTATGCGCGTTTGTCAAGTCCATTTGATACAAGACATCCTCTTTAGTCCACTTCCATAATTTTCTTTTTGATATAAGTATATTTTGACAATGACAATGACGGAGTAAAAGATTTGTGCATTTAGCCAGTGTCAGGCATCCGTACTAAGATCATATAAATGCGAAACTGTGTGTGTGTGTTTGTTGGTTTTTTTTTTAGTTTTTGCCATCCTTTCACGTCTAAACGGCTGAATCAATCTTGACCAAGATTGGACCTATGAGATGGGTATAGGCTATTTTTCGTCAGAAAAAATAGGGATCTTAGAATCCAAATAAATAGGAGTTGAAAATTTATATGGGCAATTCATAATTTCTCAAGTAGGTGATCTGACACTTCATTATTTTAGGCTCTTGATAATATATAAAGGTTAAGACTAAGGATAGGGAAAAGGAAAGGGACAGGGACAGGGATAGAGATACAAAGACTTCAATATTTATTTTCTAAACAGTTGCTTTTTCATATACGGATGAAGTCGCGCGTAAAAGCTAGTTTCAGTAAAGTTTACTGAATCGTGGCTATGACTGTAAATTTACTTTACCACGAGGTTGTAAAAATATGGAATACTAGCTGTTTCCCGCGACTTCGTCTGCATTTAAATCGAATTCAGCTATAGTAAGAACACAATATGCGTGAACTTTGTATGCTATTGTAAATCAATCGGGCACGTCACGTCTCTGTCAATATCTCTATCCTCCTATTTCCTCATCGCTTTTTTCCCCAACTCCCAATATCTCATCTCCCATCCCTCATCCATCTCCGATCTCCCATCTCCTCATCTCTCCAGCTGCTGCTCTCCATCTCCCCATCTCCCCAGGTCCTCATCTTTCCTTCTCCCATATACCTACCAAATTTCATTTTCATTTTTGTTGTCTCTCTATACCTAATATCATCGAAATCGGTCCAGCCGTTTAGCCATAAAAAGTAACAAACAAACAAACATACAAATAAACAGACAAACAGAGAAACAGTGTTACTTTCGAATTTACAGTATAATATTTGACAGTGACTAAATGCACAAATCGTGCGAAGCAAAAACATTGAAAAAACTGGCTCATAGCTGAGCAGAAAGATTACTGGAAGTGGGCTAAAAATAAAACGTCAGAATATGCATCCGCCAGATCCGCCATTATGGAAAACGGAAGTTCACTACATCTTCATTTTAATATACAATCATAATCTGCTCCTTTGGTTAACTCCAAACTATCATAAGAAATCCCAGTTTTATTTAAGTGAACAATCTAAAAACGCGTTTTTGCTGCTAATTTCAGTTACAGGTGGTGCAAGAATAGTCATATTAGCCATTATTCTTTACACACAATGGAGAATAAATACAAAGTAATAAAGGTTATAATAAAAGTTTAGTAATCGTCGAAGGAAGTCATTTACGGCAACTAAGTAAATAAACCAGTTGTATACCATGTAGAGATTCTGTTTGCTTTATTTTTTTGGAGAACAAACAGTAAATTCGACGAGAAAATTTTGAGGAACAGCGACATACGTCCTCTCTCTGAAACGCCGTAGCGGGTACTGAGCCGCCTAGTACGCGCTCAAACTGATCATATTCTCGTCGTTTTTATTAATTTAGAAGAACGGAATCGATTCAGTTCATTGGAAAATTCAAATTTCATTGGAAAATAAAATTGCCTTTTTTATGGTTCCAAAAAATATGATAGTTGTCGCTGAAAATGTTGAGCATTATGTGACGAAAGATTTTTTTCGGGTCCTTTCTCGTGAATTTTTTTCTCAAGATACGAGACAACTTTAGTCCAATATTATTGATTTATTAGCTAACTGAAACACTTGGCTATACACTGTATTTTTTCTGGCTTATAAATATTTGTAATTACAGCTTAACTTTTTGACAAAAAACCGCCCATTTTACGGAAGCTCGCTGCCTACAGGTCCTTAAAATAGTGTTTACCACCACGGTTGCCTAGTGCTTATTGTAATTGGAACTTGTAGGGAATAATCATGGTTATGACATGAACGCGTTTTTTAAATCAAATTTAGTCCTTCTACTTCGTACATAATTTACATTGAAGATTTTTGCAATAAACAAAAAGATGGCAGGATGGTGGCAAGGGAAGTTATAGAAACTCTCCGCAAGACATAATCTTGAAAAAGACTTGACGACACTATGACTTTACGACCGGTTTTGGAATAGGTACATTGTATTCGAACAAAACCGGCGAGAACTTGATAAAAAAAACATTTATTTATTTATGAACAAACTCGATGTCCTTTCGATCTCGATGTAATTTTTAGTAATCAGTCCCTACAACAAAATCTAAAACTATTTATGATGGTCGAACAGTAAGGAACAGGCTCGCGCAGTTTGTCTCATTTGTCAAAACGGTTTTTTGTGGGCCGCAATTCTTAGGCTTCGCTATACAAATAAATTTGGGATAAATGTAGTATGGCCCTAGTGCAGTGCACTGTAGGTACTACGGCATTTCCACCGGTTCCTTGACATTACACGAAGACGCCTTCCTGCCGTTCACTCGAACTTGAACAAGCGAAGGGGATCCGATGTGAGCCGGGCTTCCATTCAAAGTTTCGGACGAATCGGTAACAATACCTATTTAGTCTTTATACGCTACGATGTGGAGTTATTTAACGTTCCGTGTGTTTGGCACGAGAGCGTAGCCTTAATAAAAGTTCGGGCGTCATTTTTGGAATACCTTATTATGAACTTTTTTATTTTTAAAATACAATCGGCAATTAACATTTTTTTTTTAGTTTTTGAATTGGAAAAAAAGCATCTTCAATATTGGTTTTCCAGAACGCTGACTGATAGTAAAACCTCGCATTTAAATCCATTTACTCTACCATGCTTCGAAAATATGTCCGTTAGAGAAGACATGAAGAGGATAATAATTATCACCGTGTGTTTTTTTAGTCTTTCTACTTGCGGCCACAAGTTTACCAACAAAGCTCTTCACTGCACTAATCTAGTAATCATATCGAACCAGTTCGTGATTTGCTTAATCCAAGACCTCCATTATATTGTGCCTCAGAACTAGTTATAAATCATTGTCATCAAAGAAGAGGCGCTCCGTTAGTTTATTGAGACATACAGACGACATGATGTTCAGAGGTTTAGCTCGTGACAATTACTGGCAGGCATGTTTATTATTCGATACTCGTTTGTTGCCTAAGTTGTTTGCATGATTAAAAATGTTCACATGAATTTTAGCATCGAATAAATTGTACATTTTAGATATTGTTTAGGAAAAGATGTTCGTAAATATCAGTTTACTGCGAAGCACTTTCATAAAAAGGAAGTCATATCCACGTGGGTCCAGTCCTGATAGGTGGATCACATACAGACCTACTTCCGAAATACTCGTAATTCTCGGGCATGTGAGTTATCTCACGAAGTTTTCCTTCATCGAAAATTGAGTGATAATTACGTAAGTACATAATATGTTTTTAATCACATACAATTATCCTACGTTCAAGAATATAATTATCAATACATTACAGCTATAAGCCGGTATTACCTCACGCCGCCTGTCATATCGCACCGCCCTGTAATCTGCATTACTCCATTACTACCACTAGACACCCCAGCCGGAGTAATAGTACGCCTCAGTATCTTGTATCCATGTGATAGATTGATCCCTTGACAGCACTCTGATGAAATCTTGAGATTGCACTCAGTTAGTAAGTATGTGTTTTATTTCAATGGTACTTGGATACCAAAAAGCAGCTATAAGTCTTCTTATTTCATATCAATGTTTCAATTATGAAACGGTCGTAGATATAGTTTGTCTAAAAGATACCTGAAAAGCACTTTGATGGGTGATCATCACGTTAAACCTTGATCCCAGATGTTATCTATTCATAGCATTGCCTGCAGGTCCAACACCCTTACAAACTCTGTGAGTAAAAGACGCCAAAGCTTCATCGATCGATCTACTTTCCCTAAAGTTTCAGAGGCACTTAATGCCGCAATTTTGCCCGCTGAATTACGACTATCGCTTGTGTTCTATGATTGTAGAGCCCGCGGCAAAGTATGGTAAGCGAGAGCCATCGGAATCGCAATTTATTAGGCCAATTTTATATCACCAAAAAGGGTTGAAAACGACTCCGGTTTACTGAAACGCTGCAGGGCTGTATTTTCTCGAGTGCTAGTGATGTAACTAATCATGGCGACCGAAGGTCAAATACTTGTAATCTTGCGCCCGAGCATCGTTTAAGTGGTCATTATATTTTGAAATTCTTAGACCTTTGCCTTTGTTTAATGTTAATGTTGTGTAAATTAGTTTATAATGCACCATTTTGAAACTGTTCTTTCCTTTGTTGGAATGAATCTTTGAGAACAGGAATAAAAATGATTGTAAGTCTATGAATATCGATATTATCAGCATAATTGATTCTTTTGAAGATCGTTATTGTTAATGATAGAGGAACACAATGAATGCGTGTAAATAATGTGTAAGTATATTTTGGTTTTATAATGTTCCATTAGCCTATCTTTAAATTATTCCATTCCACTCGTAGCTCCTAAATAAGGACGCACATGGTAGGTACAGTAAGCCAATATTTACCGTAATGAAGTAAATTACCTCAATTTTAGAATTAAATCTGCAAATCACAGGCAGTTAAAAATATATTCAGGCGGTAATCAATTTAGCTTTGACAAGCTGATCTTTTAGCAAAGTATTACATAGGTAGTTTTTTTTATCGGGGTCAAAAAATGCCATTTCACTCAGGTATTTATTGATAGTGACATAAGAACCATATTTTACTACGTTAGATAAATTTTTGCCTCTCAAATTCTTATACTAGTTCCATCCTGCGGCTAGCCTGCGAATGGTAAATGACCTATAATGGTATTCCAAGATTTAAAGTTGATACTATATAATTTACAATTTTTTATCAAGACCCGTCGGCGGAAATGTGAGGCAACATAAGATACATATTTTAGTATACTACAACCTGCGTTTGTGGTGAAGCCAGCTGCGAAGCGTGAGTTGGTGGGTTGGATTCCCGCGCATGGGAAATACAAGATGTGGCGCTATAGTCAATTCCTGAATCGTTTAGGTACAGGGAATCCTATATCATGACGAATGTACTGACTTCTACGCTTTAACTTCCAATCGAATCACGTGCTATATTATCAACGGGTCACAGGATCGGATCACACGATCTGTCGCAATCGAAATGACATTTCCATTGGCAATTCGGCTTAGGAACTAGATTCAATCCAATAATGTATACTTAATCACAGAGTAGAAAAACGACTTTCGTTTTTATTCTAAAGGCCTTAGTAATAACGAGACAGTTATCGATATAACAGGTACTTCCTCATCACTGTCAGATTATTGGCGCTATTCAAACGTCTAATTGTGATCATTAAATGTATCGATCATCGTACATCATCGATATGACAATCGACAGCGTTGCATCACTAGCTTTCTAACATCTTTTTATCCGTTTACAATAGTTCACCGTGTTGATGATTTATTAATTAAGTGATTTTTAATGCCATTATTTTAATTAAAATAAAGTGCGAAATGTCTACGTGGTAAAATAGTAAAGCCACTCAAGACAATGAAACGCTAATATTAAAAAAAACATCTAAATTGACTCTCTGCGTGACTTAAATATTGCATTTGTAAGTACTTTAAATAGCTTACTCGTACAGTCATATTTACATCCATTTATTTGCATTAAATATCGTTCGTCACTGTCACGTTCGGTCACAAAAAAATAAAAAACCCGAGGCTACGAGCACAAAAGGTCTAGTCTAAGTTTCTACGTAAGCGGTTACTTGGAAATCTAGCTAACTAAGTTATATGTAGCTAAGTAAGGTAGCTAACTTAGGCGGCCTAAATGTGCACTTATGTGCGACTTTTGAAACGAAAGGTTAACAAGTGTTAAATGTTAGAAAAAATACTTCCGCAATTGAAAAAGTTAACGTGTTACAAATAGGTAGTAGTGTAATAGTTTTATTTTGACGGCCACCGTAGCTCAAGATTCTTTCAATGTCTTTTTATTCAAGCCTAATTATCAATTAATTATTATAAAAAAATAGCCTGATTAGTTACACGGAATCGCACGTTGTTATTGCTTCCCGTGCGGTTGAACGTTTTTCAATTTCATAAGAGTATCGAGTTATCTATTCTATTTCCAAATCATACATCTCGCTCACTAGTTTTGCTCTTATGTGAACCAACTATCGACTAAACCAGGAAATGGAGAAATAGGCCCTAAATACTTTACGCACACGTCACAACTAAGTAGTAACTTAACGGAACTGCCGGTTCAAATAAATGTTGGTAAAAATCTAAGTTATTTTTTGCCAGTCCATGCGGCATTTACCTACGTCGGCTAAGCACATTGAAAAACGGCGCATTGACTTTTATAACGTTATCTACTTAGAGGCTTGATGTGGATTAAATCGGATTAGCACTAGAAAAGGTAGCTTAGTTACTCAACGTAGGTTTCTAGTGAAATTTTGTCTCAGGGTGACGAGCGCAGTGCTAGCGCAGTGGTATTGCAATCTTTTAGGTATTTGTCATCATTCGGTCGATCTGCACTTACAAAAGCGACAATTAACCTAACTAAGTTGTTCATTCTGTACATTGTTGTGTTCTTGTATGTGTAATTTGATCAAAATTGATAAATCCTACTAATATTATAAATGCGAAATTTTGTGTGCGCACGTGTGTTACTACGTATGTCTATGTCTTCTCTTCAGCCTTTAACTAATGGACGGTTTTCGATAAAATTTGGTAGATAGATGCTGAAATAGCAATAGATATATAACTTTAGGTAGTATATCCCGTCAAAATTAACTGCTCCTGTGGGATAATAGCAAACGTGGGTGAAACCGCGGGGCGCAGTTAGTAAAATATATAATAGCAGGGTGTGTAATGTACTGAATGGTGTAATTTCATGTCGTAAGCCGCGGCTAGATTGACATCACGCATGCGTGGCGTTAATGAGGTGGGAACTTACTTCATTTTGTGCAAATGGACCAAAGTGTATAAAGCTAATTAATTAATTATTAATTAATCATCATCTTTCTTAAGATACTTCTCAAATTAATTCAACTTTGAGCTAGGTTTGCTAAAATAAAAAATTGAAGCTAAAATTCAAGATTTCTTGAACTTTAACTTATCTAAGCTGTCTTGTAACTAAGATAACGATGAAGAAAATACCTTTGTAGTAACAAAGAAACCTGAAAAACAGAAAGGTAATTAAAAATCGAATACACATACACATACGGTACACACATACGTTTTTCACAAGGCCCTAACTCTACAAATGGGCTCAGCATAATAATAATTATATTAATTCTCAAATTAGCTTAATTTTTTTTTTCTTGTTCCTCATTCGAGGATATTGGCATCGCACTGCCAATGCAGTTGCCAGAGTCAAGTGTAGAGTTTAGTATTTACATGTTGGTGAAAGTATTTTTACCACTTTTGTAATGACACTTTTGTTTTTGTTGTATGTTGTGTTTTGGTTTATGTTTATTTTTTACGATATTTTGTATATAAACTGTTTAACACAAATTGCATTATCCAGTTTCGTGAATCAAATAAAAAAAATATGTAAAAAATAGTAATTTTACGTACCTTCTAGTTAGTTCACGTCATACAATGTGTACCAATCTTAAATACAAGTCCTTCCGCAGCATTTACATAGATAGACCTAATACGAGATTAACAAATTGGAGCTTTTGATGTACAATCAATACATCATCGTGATAAGGTCTCCTATTGCAATAATGCAGTAGATCATCGCTACATCAGATCAGGCGTAAAATCGTATTAGGATCGGTCATGCGTAACGCAACGACACTGCGGCATAATCGCTGCGTAACCGCTGCGGTTACGTCGCGTAACAATAGAGGTGGTAGGTAATTTAATTATGTATATATTTTATAAGATCTGAATTCATTCTCCGACATCCAAAACGCACTGGACTGGCACATCGGTCGATACTCTCTGATAGCAGGCCCCTGTCTCAAAACTCAAATCATTATTGTATTTAGACTATAGTATCGCACTTATACAAGTCAAATAAAATATGTATTTATTGAGTTATTACTTTGCACACAAATAACATAATTACCTAATACGTAGTACAACGTGGCGGACTTAGTACTAAATGTATTTTCTACCAATCAACCACCCATAAAAAAGAAAATGCGGTATACGCGTGCATCACAATTTATATATCTATATATATAAAAGCCAAAACTGACTGACTGACTGACTGACTGACTGACGATCAACGCACAGCTGAAACTACTGGGTCTAGAACCATGAAATTTTGCACAAATACTCCTTATGTGACGTAGGCGTGCACTAAGAAAGGATTTTTGAAAATTCAACCCCTAAGGGGCTGAAAAGGGGTTGCAAAGTTTGTATGGAGCAACGTGTTTTCTTGGCCTGATCCACTTCAAACTTGGCAGTTATATTCTTTAAACGATTTAATTAAACACGTGGTTCATAGTTTTTGAATATTCAACCCCTTAAGGGATAAAAGGGGGCCACAAAATATTTTTCGTCATTTTTATTTCGAAATAAATTTTTTTCACAAATATTTCGTAGTGACGTAGGTGTGCACTAAGAAAGGATTTTTTTAAAGTTTAACCACTAAGGGGGTAAAAAGGGGTTGCAAAATTTGTATACAACAACGTGTTTTCTTGGTCTGATCAACTACAAACTTCGAATAAAATTCTTTAAAAATTAATTTAGCACCTGTTTCCGCGTGTTTTAACATCAATCCCTAAAATCTACGCAGGAAAATGGTAGATTTTGGTAGAAGATGATAGATTTAGGTAGGAAATGGTAGATTGTTCTAGGGATTGGTAGATTTAAGTAGGAAATGGTAATATCGGTAGGAAATGGCCGATTTTAGTAGGAAATGGTAGATTTTTGGTAAAAATGGTAGATTTCGGAAGGAAATAGTAGCTTTTGGTAGAAAATGATAGTATTAGAAAGAAATGGTAGATTTCGGTAATAGCGGTACATTTTGGTAATAAATGGTAGCTTTTGGTAGAAAATAGTAAATACAGAAAGAAAATGGTAGATTTTCGTTTAAATGGTAGATTTATATAGAAAATGGTAGATTTTGGTAGGAAATGGTAGATTGTTGTAGGAAATGGTAGACTGTTGTAGGGGTTGAGTAGATTTCGGTAGGAAATGGTAGAAAATAGAAGATTCAGAAAGAAAAGGTAGGTTGTCGTAGAAAATTGTAGATTTCAGTAGGAAATGGTAGATTATGGTAGAAAATTGTACATTTTGGTAGAAAATGGTAGATTTTAGTATGAAATGGTAGCCTTTGATAGATTCTGGTAGCCTGATAGATTTTAGTAAATGGAAGCTTTTGATAGATTATGATAAAAAATTGTACATGATAGGAAATGTAGGAAATGGTCGATTTTGGGAGAAAATGGTAGAATTTGTTATAAAATGGTAGATTTTTTTGTATAAAAAGGTTATTTTGGTAGAAGATGGTAGATGTCGTATGTTGGATATGGGATGGCGATGTTGATGTCGAAGTCGAGGTCGATGTCTTGAATTACTTACGGACCAACCGCTGATTGTAGAAACCTGAAACTTGGAGGGTGTGTTCTTTGTATGACGTAGACATCCGATAAGAAAGGATTTTCCGAAATTCTACCTCTAAGAGGGTGAAAAAGGGAGCAAAGTTTGTATGGGACAACGTGATTCGCCTTGGTCAAATCTACTTCAAACTTGGCATAATTATATTATTTGAAAGATTTACATGTAGGTATTTCATCGTTTTTTAATATACAACCCCTAAAATTATAAAAAAGGGTACAAAATATTGTCATCAGATTTAATTCGAAATCCGTATTAACACGGAACATAGACAGGGTAGAACTTTGACATGTTTGAATATTTTTTGGATTATTTGAATACTTCTTAGGAACTTTCTCAACCCCATCCATACTGTGCGTCAATCAACTGTTCATCCATACTTGAAAGTAACTATTTTTGTTTCTTCGTTACCTTTTCACGGCTAAACGGCTGAACCGATTTCGATGAAATTTGGTATAGAGATAGATTGTACTTTCGAGACGGACATAGAATACTTTTATCGCGATATAATATAGTCCGCGCGGACGAAGTCGCGGGCAACAGCTAGTAATTAATAAAATAGTACTTATTATAAATTTTATTAACATTAAGGGAATGTGGCTTGTGTTTGAAAAAGGATATTTCCCTTCCATGCGCTGGTTCATGATTGAATCTCGCACAGGAAAAGAAATCTCCGTTAACTCTACCAACGTGCTTCGGAAACACGCCCGTTAGAGAAGATAAGTGACAGAAAAATTTGATTCTGTCGCAGTGGTGGGAATAACTGTAACGTTTGTACCGACTTTAGCTGTCCAAAAGCCGTTAAATACTAGTCTAGGTATAATCAATGACATACAATATAATGTATGTGAGTATGCAAGAGCGCGTTGAACTCTTTCGTATGAAGAGTTGTAGAAACAATCGATTCATCGTTCTGACCGAACTCGATTGTTATATTACACCGAATGCGATGATTTCGATTGTCCAAACATCTCGAGCTTGCCCATCGTTCATTAGCACATGTTGCTTAAACAAGATATAAAGCTTCATAACTTGTTTAACGCACTGTAATAACAATGCTTCTGCCCTTAATCCAATGAAATAGATTAATGATTACTTTAAGACACTCATTTAACGCAATAAAGTGCTATTGTCTTCTATTACAGCAATTTATCGAGCATAATAAAGTATATACTTTATGTTTTCGGAAGTAGAGCATACTCGTTGCGGTGTTGCGTCATTATACATGATTTTGGTGTCAATTGATCTATTATTTGTATGTAGGATATGTAGTGAGTTTGTAGCACTCTGTTCCAATTTTATTTCGTATATTTTGTTTTGAATCCATGAGAGTAATATTGAATGGATTTATTCTGACTCAATTTTTACAAAAATGTTATGAAGAACTACACTGAGGTCTGCTATTTAGAAATAAAAAACAGGCGATTTTAGAACTTATTTAGAAGTTGGTTCTGATTATTATATTACTAACTGATGCACTCGAATTAGCAATTTCATGCTCGTTAACTTAATTGCCATTTCAGTTAAATAAAAAAAATATTGTCATGTCTAAGTACGACGGTAACATAGATTATGATTTTCTGTCCGCAGGGAATCGGAAACAATATTATTATGTTGAACCCACAGCTATGAAGGTATGAAAAAAAACGTACAATTTCGGTTTCTTACACAATATTTGATCATCATTAGGGGAATCGAACTTGCACTCGTTACTTGTTAAGCTATAGAAAATCTAAGCACTGCGCTACGGTAGTCGTACATAAAGGGAGTTGTGGGCGTAAAGTATTTTTAAAGGAAACTTTAATTATTTAGGGCCTTCGATTTGAACCTACTAGGTGTTCCGCCGACTCTCATGTTATCTGGAAGATCTAACGCGATAAGTCCGCCTATTGTTACGTTAATGCTCACGTTACGTCTATTGTTTCCGAACAATATACAAATATCTTCATGGGTAGATCTCAGTATAACCTCGTAATTGTGTAAAAAATAACAAAAATTTACTTTTTTTGCATTGTAACTATGTAAGTTAGATATTAAGGTCGCCTTGGCTGTAATTTTCTTAAATGCCAGGGATTTTTAGTCTTAATTGCCTTTTTATTTATTTTATTCTCACTCCTATTAAGCTAATGATATGTGGACTTTGTGTTTGTTTTAGAAAATGTGAAGGATTTTTGCTAAAACGTGGCCTGATTTTGATAAATAATGTGCATACATCAACCAAAATGGTCAATAATATAGCTATATATCCATTCATGAAAAGGCGACGCATTCACGATAATTTTTGGCCTCCAACCTTATTTAGTTACACTATTTTGATGATACATCACATTAATAGTAATATAGCTGCTTTAATTTCAAACGTTTTGGCGACAAGATTATATAGATCACATTACTGTATACGCGCGGTTTTAGACGGCCTTAGAATGTTCTGAATGATCTAAAAACTAAATCAAAAGTACGATAGCGATGCAACTGACTACTGCAATATTATAAACATACTCGCACTTTGATTTACTATGAAAACAACGGAAGAAAGCGCAAATAATCCTATTACAAAAACACCACTTCGTACTACGAGGCATCGTTCTCAATTCGTCCCTCTTATGACTAACTGTCGTAACTAGCATTGACATTATTTTGCAGGGCAACGTATTTTCAGTTGCGAGTTTTAAATTTTGTATCGCAGTACACGCCTATCGTGTCCTATCCATAGGTTTTATGCCTCTATGTGGAGATCAAAGCTTTTACTTTCATGTAGTTGATATAATTTCAACATAATTGCGTAAATACATGCAGTATATACATTTAAAACAGTTACGACACTTTGTGATAACTTTGTTTTTGTATAATTATATCAGTTTTAAATGCTAGATAGGGCGTTTTTATTACAAGAGGATGGCAAAATAAATTATAAAAAATAAATAAATAGGCGTCTTATTAATTGAACTAAAATCTGAATTCAAACACTTACCTAACTAAGAAAGGATTTATGAGAATTGTGCCATACTCGTCTAATTTTATGATGAGTTTTTTATTAGGAGGAATGAGATCCACGTATCGGGATCGATCTCCCGTGTTAGATCACTTCCTATTCCTTCTCACGACAGTGAGGTGAGACCCGTGCCTTGAGTGATCAGCTAGGGATTATGATGATGATGATACATTATCCTTACCCCAAACTAGGAGCCTCTGTATCTACACCGTGTCATTGACTAAATACGCTGATGCGTATCACCATAAGATCTAGAAAAAGTTGCGCACCTTATCCATGGATATTCTTAGACCTTATTCTATATACTTATCCGCCCACAGTTGAGCTACAATCAGCTGTTTATTATCTAACTTTATTCCCAAGGACAAAAAATTAATTAAATGTATTATAACCAATAATCATGCTCGAGGTAGCGGTCGATATCTTTTGTGTTATGGTGAATAAAAAATTGGAAAGGCGTCATAATAGGTTACGAGGTAACCGAGGTCGTAGTGCGAGTGATCTTCCCAGTGCAACGGAACGAATAACGCAGTGTTACTGTTATAAGTTCAAAACGTAGTAATTGATAAAATTAAGCTAGAGTGTTATTTTCAAGTTGCACCATCATAAGATAGAATATGGGAATTGGGGAGTAGTGATGAGATAAACAAAGCTAGTATGGACAAAAAGCGATAACGTGGTTAGTTACATATTATTAATATTATCCTAAACAGAAAGGGTCAGTCCACTGACTCTTGTTTATTCAATTTATAATTTACTAAAAGCACCTCGCGGTTTCACCCGCGTTAACTACTATCCCGCGGGAACCATTAATTTTTACGGGATAAAAGGTAACCTATGTCACCCGGGGATAGCATAGCTTCCCAACAGTGAAAGAACTTTTCAAATCGGTTCAGTAGTTTCGGAGCCTATTCATTACAACCAAACAAACAAAGTTTTCCTCTTTATAATATTAGTGTAGATTATCTACTTTCATGTAGCAGACAGATACGAGTTCAAATCCCGGTGCGGCACATGTTGCTTGTAACAACGTAATATGTATTCTCGATTTTCAGCGAAGGAATACATCGTGAGGATATCCACATGCCCGAG
This sequence comes from Hylaea fasciaria, assembly GCA_905147375.1. Taxonomy (NCBI): domain Eukaryota; kingdom Metazoa; phylum Arthropoda; class Insecta; order Lepidoptera; family Geometridae; genus Hylaea; species Hylaea fasciaria. The sequence goes on along the minus strand of LR990213.1, from coordinate 410,469 downwards.
ACTTATTATGGAGGCATATTATCCACCAATCCGGTGCCACCCGTGGTGGATTATAGCGTAATACTTCTCATGAAAGTGAGTTGTCTTAATTCACTTTCGTGAGGAGGATTAGGCTAGCTCAGCACTGCGCGGATATGGGTCGATGATTATGATGACTCGCATGTAAGTAATAGTTAGTTACCTTTAGTTTTAAAAACGCTGTGTGTATGAAAAGTCAGTTAACTTTGTTATTTCATTGCATAATATCTGGCTCAAAATCGGAAAAGAGGTTTCCTCTATTACATCTTACTTATTACTCTTAGAATTAATTATCTGAAGTATTAAAGTACAATGAATAACATTCGGAACGGTTTATGACTGTTCTAATTATACTGTTACAATTTTTATAGTGTTTTGTAACTTTCACTCAAGAAAATCATAAAAATACTGGGGGTTATTTAGTATATAAGCCGGTAATGATTTCTGGTTTGCAAATATTGTGCGTTTAGTTATATTATGCAGTAGGTACATAAAAAATACACCTTTTTCAATATTTACCTCTTTGCTGTTAGTTAGCATAACAAAGTTCATGTTGAAATAGTCATTAGTGTGAGTTGCACATTTTTGCAGAGAACATTTTAATCTAGTTACGCCAACATTGTCATGAAGTAATTAACTTAGTTGCAATTTTGATTACATTTTGTCTATTTCTTGAAAAAAAAAAATTATAACAATTCTTACCTTCACACCGCAACCTATCACTTGCCACAAAATCCAAAATAGAAAAAAAAACACGAACTGTCAACGAAACTGTAACACCAGTCACAGAGGGCGCGTGCGTCGACCGCAGTATTCGGCTAGTCACTGCGCGGGCGCACCGAAACGGTGCCGACTTTTAGATTGGAAAAGCTGAACTTTTGCCGAAGGTTTGCGATGTTCAGGGTCTGAAACCGGGGGTCATCTCGAGAGTCGGCGGTCATGCGCGACGCCATTGTCACATTATACAAGCTTTTATGTGTTGTCCGCTAGTTTCTATCAAATCTTGCAAGTCAATTTTGACCTAGTTTGCGTTGTTCTATTGAATTGAAATTTAGCATGGCGAGTTTCCACGATGATACAATGTTATGGTGACTGAGGTAGTACAAAGATACCTACGGAAGGTAACCGAAGGGCACTTGACTGTCACTAACATAGTAGATTGACAGGTGTCGCGTCTCGGCTAGTTTTGATTAGCTGGCAGGACCGAGTAGTACCTAAGTGATTTATTAAAACTGTCTGATAAAATGCTTCTTTACTTATTTATCAGTGTGTCGAGAGCCCTGTTGATGTGTGTGTGCGTGTGAAAGAGTGTTCCTAAAGCCGGGTCTCCTGCGCGTGTTTTTACGGAACATTACACAAAAACAGCGCAACAAAACAAAAAACGTCAAAACAAAGAGGCGTGGCTTTACACATTTGTTTATGCAAACGGTAGAAGATTTCGTTTGCCTATGAGCAAACAATGTTTTGTGTTTCCCGCGTTGCATGGTGAAGAGGGGCTGGGTTTGTTTTACTTTCAACCAGCCGCAAATTGCAGGAGACAGCTTGTGTATGAAATCAAATGTATATGTGTAAAGTTTTTTGTGTAATGTTCCGTAAAAACAAACGCACGAGACCCGGCTTTATACCATAGGCTACATGGGATCTCTTTTGATGTGTGTGTGTATTACGTATGTTACTCATTTATTTCAAAGCTCGAGCTGCTCCATTTAAGTACCAGTCCCTACATGAACACGTGTTACATAAGAAGTAGAAAGCGGCCGCGCCCCGCAGCTGACCGTATATCTCTTATCACTGGTCCTGATTAGTGATAATTGGCCCGGATTTATGCTAATTTTCAGATTGTGTTAGTGAAGGAGGTTTCGAAAATGTAACACGTGAACTGGCACCCGTTTTAAATTGGGTCGGAACAGCTATTTGTAAAGTGACACAAATGTTTTCCGACTTTCCTCAAGATTTTTCTTGAAAAGACGTGTTGAGAGTGATTTTACGTGACTTTTATGTAACATGTTTCTATCACTTTAAGGTCTTTTTCCAAAGGCTAAATTACAAAAGCCACGCGGTGTTAACACGGCAATTAAATCTGTCACAACCCGGCAGCGCTTGCGCACGCGATCGCTCCCGCGCCGCGGAATCAATAAAAGAAATGACCACAATCGGCAATCTCACCGCTTTGGTAATGCAGTGTTGACTGACTATACATTAGGGTATTACGTTTTTAATGATATCATTAGAAGTTATCCGTGATTTCAATGTCATATGTTATCACTGTAAAAACTTTGATATTTTCTAAAAATAAATATTTCACAGCTTTTAGCGCAAAAAAGTGCATGATTGTGTTCCATTCTACGCAGTAAAAAACAAAATAAATTCCAAAATTATCTCTAACAGTCCTCCCAGTTACAGCTATCTTGTACAATAAATTCAACTGTATTCTTACTACCAATTCTAATTTTTTTCTACTTGTAGTTTGTAGTAATCACGTAGAACCACCTCGTTACCTTCACTCTACTACACTTGTGAAGACCATCAATATTGGAAAGGCCTAGCCATCAAAATTCTACCTTCTTTTTGTCCACAAAATTATATAAAAAAGGTAAACAAAATAAAAAGCACAAAGCCACCATTCAGGCACGGTTGAGTAACTCGACGTAGCGGCCGCACTCAAGGCGAAGGTTTTTAACTCTTTCTTTTGCAGTCATCTGTGGAAACAGTTTTTGTAATAGTCGAATCGAGCAGAGGTAAATCATGAAAAAGAATCGATTGATTTCTATTTTTTTTTTATAATTTTTATCCGTACACTAGGCATAAGTATCGATAGACTCGGTGTGATATTGTTCAATGCGAAAGTACCTACCTATGTATTTTTTGCCTCAGTCAGCTCTAAAACGGTTGAGCGTTTAATGACTTTAGATTCCTGAACCTGTTTTTTATTTATATTTTTCTAAGAAATACTCCTGAAAATATAAAAAAAAAACCTTCAAATAATTTATCATTGATGATTTTATTTTTGTATCTTTCTTTACGTTATGAAACTTTCATCATAGTCCACTGCAGATTGCAGCCGCGGGGCGGAGTTTAACAATATCGTTACACATAGTATCTAAGAATACCCATTGACTGTGTAGAAATGACTTCATCTGTTTATTGGGTGTGTAGAAACTGGTGTATAATCTGTGTCCGCGACTTGCCCTACTTCCCACGACGCATCACACAGACTCGTTGTTAATCTGTACCCTACTTTCAGTTTCGATGAGACAAACTCACGATCTTGGCTAGAGATGGGATATACAATTGTTGCATTATCGACATTGATAGATATTTTTAGTATTTTCTATTAGTGTTTAAGTATTTTAGTGGAAAAATATGTGATCAGTTGGCTGACACCGTATCATTGTATTGTTATCAGAATTCGACATGAATACATAATGACATGCTAGGTGTCACGGGTTCGATTCCCGCCAACAAATATTTGTGCGATCCACAAATGTTTGTTTCTGGTCTGGGTGTGATGTGTATGTGAAATTATGTCTGTAAGCTGTACCCACGATACAGGAGCAATCCTAGTGTGGAGCTACGTTTTTAAAAAAAAGAAGAAATAAATACAATTTTAACTCAATTATTATCAACGGAAAGTGGGTGATAATTGTCTTGCTAGATTTGCCGCAGCAAGTTAAAGAGCAAGAAAAAACCTGCTACAGACAAAACGTACTAAATAAGCTTTTACAATCGTAGTTAAAAATAAATGAATAAGTACGTCATACATTATTAACTTTGTATTAAGTATTATTTATCGATATCGATAACTCGCGCATTATGTTCGCCGTACTAGCGATCCGTTAATATTCGATCTCGTTGCAATAGTCGAGGAGGTACCGCCACTATCATTAGGTACTGGTCGCTCCGATTTGTGGCTAAAACAGATTTATTGTTCGCGAAGTTTATGTAATCTCCGTTTTGCAATCATTAAAGTTACCGTACCTACTTAGATGTAGTATTTTGATTTATTCATAAAAATAAGCAGCCGCCCCTTATAAAAGATACAAACAATTTTCTTGAAAATCATTACTACTACTACGCCTACGTAACACACTATACAGACGACTTGTAAATCTATCTTGTAAATCTTGGACTAGTGCTTGACAGGGAAACATCCTTTTTTCAAACTCAAACCATAATCAATTAATTATAGTTTGTTTTTTAAGGTTTTCTTAATTTGTTTATTAGATTGAAGTGTTTGACTTGTAAAAGTGCGATTTTATTGCCTATTTATTAATGATTTGACTTTAACTTTGACTTTATGAAGTACTTACTTACATAAGCATAATATCCTACTGTACCTGGAGTCTTACAAAGATTTTTAATTATATTAGTAAAAAAAACGATTATTAGCCCCTTTATCACCAGTTGTATATAAGCTGAATTATTTATTGTCAACTTCTTTCTATTTCGAAATCGAATAATATGTATCACGCGACAACGATGTTGGTGCGACAATTGTACTAATATTTCGCAACAAGTTCTCAAGTTTCCGTAGTGTAGCGGTTATCACGTGTGCTTCACACGCACAAGGCCCCCGGTTCGATCCCGGGCGGAAACAGTTGCTTTTTGCTGAAAATTTACATTTATTTTAGTTTATTTACTGAATATATTATTTAAAGGTTAAACATATCGCATGAGAACAGTCTTTCGTGACGTAGGCGTGTAAAGATAAGCACTTTACAGGGAAATTTTACTCTGTGCCAAGAAAGCTGTAATTAAGGGTTCTCGTTAATCTGTTTCGTGAATCAACCCCTAAATACAACCTTATCACTGTGGAGCATCAGGAGGCTGAATTTCATTACATTCTTGCAAACCTTATTGTAAATTATACTAATATCCAATTACTAAACGCCTACTAATATTTTATAAGCTACTGCTACACGATTGCTACAGAAATCGTAAGGAGTTACAGATTACAGACAGCGACTAAACTGAAATGAGGAGTTTTGGGAGGAATCCGATAGTGAGACGTTGCTGGTTTTGTATTGTTTTCCCAAATTTGTGTTTCTTCGAATTTTAATGTGTAATATTGGCGGAATATTAGTCGTTGAGTATTCGGTAATGTGCGCGAGTGTGGGTAAATGATGTGAACCCAAAAAGCGTGTCACTTCCCATTTTTTCCAATACTCCCAGGAAGTTTTAGTTAAGCATCCACCACTTTACTAAAGCGTGACTTTGACTATGTAAATAATTGACTTGACTACTTGACCACGAGGATTGCTTTAATGCTATGACTTTCCTATTGTGAAAGTAATAAATATTTAAATATTATAATATTTGACACTGGCTAAATGCACAAACCGTGCGAAGCCATAAATAAAACAAAAAAAAACTGAAATTAAGTTATATCATAAATAATAGATCCCTAACTAGGAACTACAAGGACCGTGCTACGGCAAACCCCCTGACCCAGAGCCTATATCTGTGGGAGACAAATAAACTACATATACTCGTAGGTATATTTATCAGAGGTTACCAATAATGCGCTATTTATAATAATTATTGTCCATCCAAAGGTTGCCTGTAAGATATTGCTAAGCGATAAGACTATTATATTAACATTTATTTGTAAAAATTTCTGTTAACTGAATAATGTTTATCGTCTGGGGTTCAATAAAAAGTTATTGTATTGTTTGTGGTACGCTAACAGCTGGAAGGACAAATTAAACAAACCCCAAAGGTGTAATTATAATTATTATGTGAGGTCTCAAAAACTTTCAGCAAGTTTCAGTAAACCGCAGCCACCGCTTCACTAAATCGTGACGTTGACTGCCTGACGAATCGCGACTCGAGTTGACATTTTTATGATTAGAACAAACAACTTGAGTAACACACGAATTGTGCGAAGCCGAAACCCAAAAAACAACGACAAGTTTTTTCTATACTAATATTATAAAGAGGAAAGTTTTCATTGTTTATTTGTTTGCATTGAATAAGCTCCGAAACTACTCTACCGATTTGAAAAATTGGCAGGCTACACTATCCCCGGGTGACATAGGCTACTTTTTCCCGTAAAAATTAACGGCTCCCGCGGGACAGCAGTCAACGCGGGTCAAACCGCGAGGCGGTTCTAGTATACTTGTGTTTGACTTGCTAGCGTTTGACTTGTAAAAGTGCGATTTATTTGCCTATTTACAATAAATGATTTGACTTTGACTTTGACTTATAATATAGTATTAGGAACATTTTCCCGCACCCGAGCACGTTAACGACCTACCTACCAATGTAACCTACACATAAAGACACGAAGACAATATAATTAAGACAAGTAAAAAATACATTTATTTATGCAGACACATTAATATGTAAACACAATACAACTTTTCGTCTTCCCAGCAAATACCTGAACCATTGAATATAACGAGATAGATACGGCATTTGTTATGAATCTTGATTAATGGACTGGTTGTCACCCGCGACATCGGTTCACGTTATAGTATTTTTAAATCAATGTTAGTGCATCAGTTACTTATGACCAGGTGTCAATAAGGTGCCTATACTGGTGGTACTGACAGATGACCGCGAGGCGAGCGATCGAACTGCTAGTTGTTTTTATTAGTCTGAGTTTTTTACGTTTATATTTAATGGAAAAAGTGATAACGAAATTAGAAAATGTAAATTCCTATCGCTTCCTATAATAAAACCCCCATTTATTGATATAATATAACTTTCACGTGGTTTCATGATGGAATCTCTAGGTGACAAGTAAAGATACAATTTCGTGTCATTTTTGTAATTTTTTTTATCAAGCTTATTATTCGTAATCGCGTTTCTGTCTTCCCAGTCGTTTTCATTGCATGATAAATTTCAAAAAAAAAAATTGCTCTCATAATTTTACATTTTAATTATTGGTTTCCCGAGCTTAAAAAACTTCGAAATTGACTAAAACCTCGCCTTAAGCCGTATGTGCCACACATAGTATTTCTTACCATACGAGTAGGTATATTCGTAATTAGTTAAAAATTAAGTAGAATTCATTAAAACATTCAATCCAGCCGTATTGAATAACAAACGTCCAAAAATACAAACTTTTACACCCTACTAAAATTAGTAATATAGGATAGTAGGATATAGTGTAGATGTAGTTGTATTTACGTAATATATTGTAATGTATGTGTATAAATATTTACTATTCGTTTAGAGCGGAAGTGTTCACATAGCATTATTAAAATGTCGTTAATTTAAATTTTATTCATTTGCTAATTACGATTGTAATGTTCTTAAATACGTGTATTTCCAGATTATAAATCTAGATATTACCGATTCGCTGACGTCAATTGTATATAGTTGACCTATGGTCTAGTATAGGAAAATCTATAAGGAGTGGTAGGTATATATTATAAATAAACATCAAGCGATGCCAATGGTTCCAATGACTAGCAAAATTTAAAAATGTTAACACATTGACTGAATGCATGAATCATTTTTTATGGCGAATAGGTACTAAGCTCACGTGTGACCACAATCTCACATGGAAAGCTACGAAAGTGTAGCGCGCGTTTGTCTAGAACATAGGTTCTCAAACTTATTTCATCTACCGCCCACTTTGAAGATAAATTATTTTTAAGAATTTCCCAAGAAGTTTTTGATTACTTTACGCGCGTACTTATTTATAGCATTAAAATACATCACGCACCGACAGGAATAAGGTAAACTCGTTTATCTCATTGGACGCTTAATCTTACTGAGCAAGTGAGACCAAGAACCTGTCAACGTACCAGCCGATTAAATCAGGGTTGCAAAAATCACGTTATTTAACTACAATTTTTTTGTTAATAATTATGTTATCGGGGTTCCCGACGAAAGCTACCTACTTGTATGTTAAAATATATGTATAGTTTAGTGTTTAGTGTATAGTAAAATTTTGTACAGTCAAACAGGGCAGAAATATGTAGGTACTAAATAATTAATGTTGTGTAAGTACATAGGTTTCAATAACAATGAATTTTGCTATAATACGCAGATTAGCCATTGCCCCCCTAAACGACTTCAACACCCCCTAAGTTTTTCTTGGCCCCTTACCGCCCCACTCTAGGCCTCCAGCGCCCACAAGGGAGCGTTATCGCCCAATTTGAGAACCTCTGGATTAGATTGTCGTCGCGTTGTCTTGTATCGTCCACATAATATAACAATGCACTCTAGGTACTTCTAATTAATTTGCGGTACCAACGCGAGAAACGACTTTGTATTCTGCGACGTCAGTGTAATTCGCGGTTAATGCCAGGTAGTAACTTAGTAAGGCGTCGCGTGCGCAGTCGCACACAATTGCGGGTGAGTCGGTGGTCTGCTCGTTTTTTAAGAATTTACCGCGGCGAATTGAATTTAGGTGAGTTTTTTTAATTTTTTTTTGTTGAAGAGTTGTTAGTGGCCAGTTATTAAAAAATATTAAATTAAACTTGTGCGCTTTAGAACCCAACGATCCCGCGTTCGATGCTCGGCCCCACACCAATTATTTTTCATAAGCTATGTGCGGTTTTCCCGGGTCTGGTTAGCAATCGGTACTTAGCCACGTTAGAGGCCCCTCGGCGGTCTAATACACTCTGACACTGGGATATACGAGTAGCACAACCTCATACCTCAACAAACCATGCAGGATTTTAAAGGGACAGTTTCTTTGACTGTGTGTAGGTACTCTTTTTATAACTAAACGGCTGAACGCATCTTGATAAAATTTGGTGTGGAAATAGCTTGAACTCTCTGAAAATGTATACTTTTTATATCGCGATAAAATGTATCGCGATACATTTTATACATACCATACAGACGCAGTCGCAGGTCAAAGTTATTATTATCCTGATTCTCGATGTACTTTTATTAAGTAACCTATTAATACCCTAGAAGAAGGGGCACTATCTCTACTTACAAATTAGAGCGAGATGGCAGATCGGGAATTTATTTGACATTTTGAACGAGACTGACCCCCGTATCCTTAAAAAAAATAAAAAAATATTTGGAGGTAACGACTTACGGGGGAGAGTATCTCTTGAATTTAAACGCAGTAATAAAAACTAGTGATGCTAATTGCTAATCAATAAATATAGTGATGACTACATAATCAGTATTATTTTTTATTCAAATCGGTCCAAGGTCAAATCTGTCATATTATGCAGAATCGGTCCAATGTAGAATCTGTCATATTATGCAGAATCTGTCCAATGCAGAATCTGTCAAATGTCGACTAAACGAGTACAACGCGGACGACGGTATCGCTTCGTTCTTGTCTTTTGTTCGATTTTGTTCGATTCAGCCGTTTGTATAGAGTGACAATGGTCAAATAATTATACTTACTTATATCTTCTTAACTTTACTCATTTTGTATTAGTTATTTTTAAATCCTGTTCACCATTCTCACTATCACTATCATCACCATGACTATCTCTTCACTATAGGTAGGTACCTACCTACCTGCTATCACAATTAGGCTGCGGTACTATTATCGACTGCTAGTAATTAAATTCTATGACTAGCTATTATATTATGAGACTTCATTCACGTTTTACCTTATATTTTTCATTGAATCTAAACGATGCGCGATGACGAACAATAATTATTATCCGATAGCACTCATCTACACTAATCTACCTTATAGGTAGAGAAAAGATCTATGTTTTTGTTTGTAATGAATAAGTTCAAAAACTACTAAATCCTGAAATTATTTTACAGCTAGACGAACCAACAGACATTCGTGATGTTTGAATAGTTATTTTGCTATTCGGAGCGGTCACAAATCCGACAAAGCAAAGATTATGAAAATCGATTCAGACGTTCTTGAGTTATAAACGGTGTAATAATAATTCTAATTCAAGAACGGCTGAACCGATTTTCGTGGTCTTTGCTTTGTTGGGTTTGTGTCGCTCTGAATAGCAGAATAATATGGAAGAAGATGATGTAGATTTGAGATTCCGAATGCCATATTATCAATATTATCATCAATGAGTAACTTAAGGCTTCCTTAAACCAATACGAAAACCGAAGCAGATGATATCCACTATAATAATAATCATCAATAAACAGGTAGAGGTGTGTCAAAAGTATATATTAGATGTTAGTTTGTGCGCGAATTAGACCCGTTTAAATCTAGTAATAATGTAATAAACAGGTTTACATTGTATGTAGGAAAAAATAATGAAAAGAGAACAACCAGGTAGGTATACAATAATATTATGTGTAAAGATTTATATTTTGTTCTCTTTCGTTCGTTTTTTTTTCCGAGTATATATACAGCTAGACAAAAACCATGACTTATTAATAAATACGACATAATTTATACCTACGTAATTAGGTAAGTACTGTCATTTTTTATTTGCGATTTCGGGGCGCAGCCATTATAGTTCATAGTATTAGGTCATTTTGTATACAATAAAATATGAATGCTATGAACTTTCTCATCTATATAATATTATAAATAAATATAATAGAAAAGTCTATTCACAATGTTTAAATAACAACTTTTTACTAAATGTGTATGAAATAATAGTATATTATATGACCAAAATTTCAATTATTTTTGTCTATACATTATACGAGTAGTACATATTTGGGCCGGCTAATCTCCGAAACGGCTGGACCGCTTTTGGCGAAACTTTTGCTGGCAGATAGCTAAAATTGCAGTAGTAGCATTTATGAGTAACATAGGTCACATTTATTTTGAAATTAATTGCGCCCTGCGGTTTCTCCCGCAATTAACAGTTTCTGTGGGATACCAGTTGACGCGGACAAACCGGCGGGGCACGGCGTGTGTTATAATAAGAACTAAAAAAGCAGACAAACAAAATTTAATGTTGGATTAGTTTTGTCCGCAAAGTCAACAGGGCACGAACAACTTCGACTAGGTCACTTTAAAGTTTTTAAGTTAACAACCGACTTCCAAAAAAAGGAGGTTCTCAATTCGAGTGTAGGTGCTTTTTATTTACTGAGATCTTTTTATCGTGTCCTTACCTGCTATAATGAGTCACTTTTTGCCCTATAAATCATATTTTGCATTAAAGTAGGTACCTACCTGATGGTAGCGATATTAGGTAACTGCCGGTCGATAATAATAATTGTTTATTAATTAGTTTAATTTCATTAAAAATATATGTTGTTTTTTAATTAGGTAATTATATTCCAAGGTTTTTATTTAGTTATATTGTAGGTAGGGCTCCCACTAGATGGGTCGACGACATCAAAAGAGTCGCAGGCAGCCGGTGGATGCAAGTGGCGAGTTGTCGTTCGGTGTGGCGGTCTAAGGGGAGGCCTGTGTTCAGCAGTGGACGTCTTCAGGCTGATGATGATGATGATGATGATGATTATGATGAATTATATTCATCATCATCACAACCTATACACCCGCCGCGGGGTTCACATTCCTCCGAATTCATTGTTTTTTTCCGAATTTCCGATTTTTTTTTAATTATGTACCTATTATATATTAAACAATAATGCAATGCTACATGGACATCCATTTTTGTTAGATTTGTAAGGTATAGATTTAGCTAGTTTTATTTTATTTATGTATTTATGTACAAATAAATCCATATTATTAAACAATAAAACTTATTTACATTATTTTGATGTTGAGGTACTATATTTTTTACTTCTTTTGCAGCATGGTGGGAGCAGTGCAGCAGATACCGCTGCACAAGGAGTACGAGAAGGACAACGATATCACACCGGAGGATATCAGAAAACTGAGAGAATGGGTGAACATGCAACCGCATCTTCCTGGGAAATACTTGACGGGTAGATTTTTAACTTTTTACCTACTTGTACAATGAAATAAATTATTTAACTTTTGAGAGGAGCCGTGGATGACTGTGACAATCATGCATTCCTGATCCATATAAATGGCATTGTGTAGATAGTTTGTTTTAACGTAACAACGAGCGGCTTTTTATGTTTTATGACGTCAGGCTTGTATTGTACACAGCACACAATAAACATGCGTTTAAAATGTTATTGTGATATCACTTTTTTGTTACATGCATAGGATTAATGTTACCAGATGCACATTTCTCACGTATACATACAAAATTTCATTTAGATAAGACAATAACAAATAAGTAGGTACGTAAATTGACTAACTTTCTAAGATTTAACTACATTGTTTACTCCTATTAGATACAAATGAAGCTAATAATATAAGCGTGTTAAAATCATAAAACACGCGACAGGCGATCACGAATCCATGAAAATTGAAGGAAAACTAGAAAATAGATACAACGCTACTTGTAAATAAGTGGCCAAGTTCGAGTCAGGCTCGCGCAAGACGGGTTCCGTACCGTATCTATAAAATCGGCAAAAAAAATACGTTTGTTGTATGGTGGCCTTTATAAATATTGATTTTATTCAGTTTGTTAGGATTTTTTGTTATAGCGGCAACAGAAATACTTGATCTGAGAAAATTTCAAGTGTTTAACTATCACGATTCATAACATACAGCCTGGTGATAGACGGACAGAGGGACGGATAGCGAAGTCTTAGTAATAGGGTTCCCGTTTTACTCTTTGGCTACGGAACCCTAAAGATAAAGAAACTTAACAGCGGACAATCTGCGATGTTCAGTCAGACAATGAAGCGCAAACGATTATTTATGACGCAAATAACTGGGCAAGTAAATACCTAGCCCGTCTATAGTATCTACTAATATCTAGGTATTATCGTAATGGTTACTAGGAAATTACCATTACGGACCATTACCGACCAATATGAATAGGTACGAAATAATTACGCAGATATTATAAAATAGAAGCGTCTGTTTTTAATGTCAGAATAATAAAATTTGTACCAAATGCATATAAAAATACCGTATATTATTATAAACATACGGTAGGTATTTATAACATACCATCATGTATAAATTTGTTCGTTTGTCCGTTTGTTCCGTTTTATCTCAGCAACGGGGTAAGACCAATTTTGACAGATTTTCGCATGCAGATATCCCGGTGGCACAAGGACTAACGTTAGACAATTTTGATTTTTTACCTAGTTGTGAGGTTTTGAGTTTTGAGGTTTTTTTTTAACGTAGCCCCACACTAGGATTGCTCCTGTATCGTGGGTACCGCATACAGGCATATAATTTCACATGCACATCACACCCAGACCAGAAACTAATATTTGTGGATCGCACAAATATTTGGTTTGCCCCGCGCCCTCGCACGCAGTTAACTGTTTCTGTGGGATAACAGCAGCAGAGACTGCGGGATACAGCTGCTAGTTTATTTAATGAAGCCTTATATACTATTTATAGGTACACATTATTTAAAACGATAGCTAATTAGAATCTACGCGAATAAATTAATAATTTGATTTGATTCGATTTGATTTGATCTACATGACGTTATCTGCCTCCAAAGTCCTCCACGGTGTGTGATTTCGTGTTCTTTATAAATCTCTGAGGAATTTTAATTACAGTAGGTAGATAAGTATAATATTCACTTTACTGAATCGTGACGTATTCTGCAGTAGCTCAACTCAACGTCAACAAATAAAAACGGTTCACAAACCAATTTAAACCCTATTAATAAAATGTCAGAGTTCAAAACCTTTGCAAACTAGTCTCACATTATCGCGTTTATTTTACTCTTCACTTGCATAAAGTAGTGTGAGTTTGTTCAGATGTTGAAATCAAGGCTTGTGAAGTGGGTATTTTATCTGTAAATACTATACCTATTACTATATTTCTTACTCTGTGGGAGTGACACGAAATAGGTAGGTACCTACTTAATTTGTAAGTAATTAACTCGTCAAAATCACGTTTGTTGTATGGGAGCCCCCTTAATATTTATTTAATTGTTTTTTAGCATTTGTTCTTATAGCGGTAACAGAAATACATTATCTGAGAAAATTTCAACTTTCTAACTTTCACGGTTCATGAGATACAGCCTGGTGACAGACGGACGGACAGACAGACAGACAGACGGACGGACAGCGGAGTCATTGTAATAGGGCCCCGTTTTACCCTTTGGGTATGGAACCATAAAACGGAACGTCGTGGTATCTTAAAATTAAACATTTTTATATTAGTTTGTGCGCGAATAAGACCCGTGTTTTAGCTACTTAGTTATATATTGAGATAAGTTATTTTAAGTGTCAGGGTAATGTTGAATATACAAAGTAGGTATTTACAGATATCCGTATGTAAAACTTCCTTATAATATCCTGTTCATACAAAGGCTGTCAGTAAGGAATTGATAATAGCAGTACCTAAGGCAGTACATTAAACCACATGGTAGCTAAGTTTATCATTACCATTTTCATTATCAATAAATATTATTTGTACTGAAACTCTGTCATTGTGAGTTTGATTGTTTGATTAACCCGTATCAAGGTGTTCCGGAAGCGGTTCTTGAGAGGCAGTCCCATTATAAGCTCAGCATGTTCACCGCCTTCGATCACTCGTCACTTAATTCTGGTCACATGCTAGCCTCTCTTCGTCTGTACATAAAACAAAGTCGTGTTAGTTACACCATAAATAATATATAAGCCAAGACCGGCTGGACCGAACTTGATGGTCTTTGATTTGTTGTCTTTGCCTCCTTATTTACAGAGTTGGATCTAATAGTGACGTACTACTGCTGCGAGAGAAGCATGCAGGTGTCGAAGCAAGTGCTGGACCTGCACTACACGCTGCGCAGCATGGACGGCTTCGCAGCCTTCTTCCGGGACCGCAGCTTGGATAAGAAGGTCGAGTTTACTCTGAACACTATGTGAGTGAACCTTTGTACCTACTGAGTACAGCCTTTTCATATATCCGGACCATTATGGTCCCTTGTGTCTGGGGAATAAGGAACTATGCGGATTAAAGTTACATACATGAACACCCATACTGTTACCAAAATCAAACACAATCACACACACTATTCTAATGGCATTTCATTTGTTGTTATAGCGGCAACAAAAATACATCATCTGTGAAAATTTCAACTGTCTAACTGTCACGGTTCATGAGATACAGCCTGGTGACAAACGGACGGACGGAGAGCGGTGCCTCAGTAATAGAGCCTCGTTTTACCTGTAGGGTACGGAACCCTAAAAACCATGTCTATCCTGTTTCCAGTTTGTTCGCCCCGCTGCCGACGCCGACCGTGCTCGGCTACCGCGCGGTGTACTGCCGACTCCTGGACCCTGACCCTCGGAACTTCTTCCTCAACGAGGCCATACGGACCTTCATGATGATCTTCGACCTCTGGCAGTACGAGGAGGGGACTTGGCCCGGGTACGTGGAAAAAACGGATTTATATGCATGACATTAAGGACGGATATCGTCAGATAACAATTGGCTTTATTGGGTTTTTGTAGATTCGTCATAATAATCGACATGGATCAGACCACGATGGGGCACATAGGAAAGTTGGAAATTATGGCGGTGAAGAAGGTGCTGTACTTTGTGCAGGTGAGCTAATGTTAGGTACCTACTTTGGTTTATGGGTGTGAACTTAGAATAATAACGCAAAGTAGGATAGTTCCATGTAATTGATGTAAATGAGTGGCATGTAATTATCTTCTCCGAAACGTACACAAGCGCAATGAAAATATCGCATGCGTGATGGTATTTAGTCCTTAAGTAGGGAAAATTAATAAATATTTAACATAAAACCTTTGATTTCGAGAAATAGTGAGTCAAAGTCCGAACTAGGCCCAAAAAGTCTCACTAGAAATGACTTTACGGCGCTAGCTACCTACTTGGTTTCTATGTATTATTCTTCTAAGGGTGTGAAACCTCTGATCTTGTCAACATTCTTTAAATTATGGTCACAGACCTCACAAATATCAGCCTATTATGTTTTCACTGATCCGATATAGTTCAAAAGCCATCAGGAAGAAAGTGAGATTCCACTTTCACTCACTCTTTACTATACTTCCTCTAGAAAACTATCTTATATTCCCTTACCTCTTATATCTGTTTTCCTCTTCTTCTTTCATATTTACTTTAGTATTATAGACCATGCAAATTCTGTATCCTCAGGAGTGCATGCTGATCAAGCTTAAAGAAGTCCATTTCCGGAACGCGCCCAGCTTCATGGACAAGCTGATGATGCTGCTGAAGCCGTTCCTCACGAAGGAGCTACTGGACATCATCTACATCCACTCCGCCGAGGACTCCATCTACAAGTACATATCCAAAGATGCCTTCCCGAAAGAAGACGGGGGCACGCATAAGACCAGGGAAGCTATAAAAGGTGAGGAACCTTCCCTTTCCAGGCATTGATAGCTCAGTGGGGTCCGTCTTCGCATCACACGCAAGGTGTAGGTTATATAAACCATCTGACCTCAAAAATAGAGCTTGAGGTTCCGATGACACGGAAAATACCGTTATAAATCTTGGTACTAGTAAAGTGTCTGCCTGAGTTACCTACCCGCGCGTAGAAAATCTATCGCCATATCTTAATGAGAGTGTTCCGGCAGCAGTGACCCAGCCCCACTCTAGGCTGAGCATGTTTATTACCACCTTTAACTACGATCGTCTCTCAAGACCAGGAGGTCTTGATAGGTGGTCAATAGCTAGCGTATAAAGTATTAAAAAACCTTCTAGCAGGAGTTCGAATGCCATCCTGACCATTCACAACATTTTTATAAGGCTCGTCCTTTCCAGCTGAAACCATCGAGCGACTGAAGGCGAACAGCGGGTTCTACCAGCAGGAGAACAGGAAGCGAGTGGACGAGGCCCTGCGGCCCGGGGGGAAGACCCCCGTGCAGGACCTGTTCGGGATACAGGGTAGCTTCAAGAAGCTCGAGCTGGACTAGGAGGATACCCCGTTTATGTATAGCTGCAGGGAAGTTGACATAGCAGTGGCTGTGGGAGGCACGAGTATGCAAGCTTGATACATATCATGTTCGTGCTACCGGCGGAAATGAAAGCGAAGTGAGGGGTGGATTGTTGACACATTTCACGCAAGTGATCTATCTATTGTCAGAAGCGAGAGCAGCACGGGCAGCGGCAGAATCTAAATGGGGCATTGAGGATTAATGTGATGGACTCTTTCACTTTCCTCTTAACATTTAATAACATATTTACTAACGAGTCCAATTCATTCACTCACCAAACCGCGCGAGTTATCTTCGAGTATCTGTGGATACTGTTAGTGTTGTATGTCGTGACGGTTATGTTTTACAAGACCAAACGCGGGTAGTTGGAAACAACACGCGCCGTTCCCGAGGGTGATACCCCGCATTCTCCAGTCTTCAAAATCGAAACGTTGAGGTTATATCAAAATTGTCGCATAATTATATTGTGATATTCGTTTGTGCACAAGTTAGAGCCGTTCTTAGCTAATAAATACATTAATATTATGATACATTTTTATTTTAGTTTCTGAATTCAAGCTAAGTTACCTTTATGCAGTGACTGAAAAATTAAATAGCAAAAAATACAATAAATTAGTTGAGATTTTTTATTGGTAAGAGTAATAGTAAAAATGTATGATTGATCCCCAGAATGTGAATTTTTGTGATAAAAAGATATATTTAAAGTTACCTACTTTATGTTGGGTTAATGTGACGGGATGAGTGTTAGTTTAATTGCGCGCTTGTGATCAGTTTATTACTAATGTATTTACTAGTTTACACCAAATATAGTGGTGAAAATTAAAAACTCTGTATTCGCGAATTATTAAATAACTTAGTGACTAGGTAACTGTTACGAAATTATTGTTTTAAGTGTAGAAAATTGGATACTCCCTTGTGAAAAAAGGGTAGTACTTACCTACTGAAATTAGGTATTACCTTAATAAATTATGTAACTTGCAGCTTAGTGACTATGATGTTTTATTTTTTAGTATAATATTACAGTGATTATAACCAGTAAAAGAGAATCCTAATGGGAAATGGCTTACCATAAACGGTTGTCTACAATTTAGATTCTAGATCAAAGCAATAACGACGACCTAATAAATTGTCCGTAAATACACCTTGAATCATATATTTATAAGTTCCAGATTTGTAAGGCAAACTTTCTACCCTAATTACATCTACAACTTATATGCTAGAAAATAATGTACGGCTCGATTTATCTCCGAGTGTATCTGCGGGTACTGTTGAGTGTCGTGTGTCGTGACGGGTCATTCCCAGTTGTCACCCGCCTCTATGTCCCCAGTGGTGACAACTGGGCATGATTTTTAAAATGTGTCCCTATTGTCACCACTGGTGACGTCCCTCTGCTGACAAATGGGAATTGTTTTAAAGTGCGTTCCATTTGTCACCACTGGTGACGTCCCCACTGGTGACAAATGGCATTTGTTTCTAAAGCGGGTCCCATATGTCACTTCTGGCGACATAATTGGAAAATTAAATTCATACGTCCACAGTTGGTGACAAAGAATCTCTGGCGGTAGACAATGGAATGGGCACAATTTTAGTCTTATTAGATTTTTCAAGAGCGTTTGATTCCATTAACACTTCCCTATTATTGTCCAAACTTAATTTCTACGGTTTTGACTCTAGCGTAATTGACTGGTTCCATTCCTATTCGAGCGATCGTTCGCAATACGTTGAGATTCAAAAAGATAATGGGGAGGTTCTGCGCTCTGCTGAACGTGAGGTAAATAGAGGTGTGCCCCAAGGTTCAATTCTGGGCCCACTTCTGTTTATTCTTTATAGTGCAGATATAATTAGTAGAATTCGTCATTGCAAATTCCATATTTATGCCGATGACATTCAGATGTATTTATCTTTTAAGCCAGAAGACATTCGCTCCGCAGAAATTAAAGTAAATGCAGATCTAGAAAGGGTTCAGGCTTGGTCTGTGTCCAATTCTTTGCTGCTAAATGCAAAGAAGACTAAGTATATGATTTTAGGCACCAAGCAACAAACTCTGAAGATAGCACTGTCTGCTCCACTGTTAGTAGTGAATGGTGAGCAAGTAGATCGTGTTTCCGAGGCTAGAAATCTTGGTCTTCTTTTGGACGAGCAGTTGAGGTTTGAGCGTCACATAGCTGAAACCGCAAGTAACTGTTTTTATAGGCTCAAAATTTTGTATAAAATAAGAAATTATATTAGTACTGACCTTAGGATAATTCTTGTTGACTCTCTTGTACTCTCAAAGTTTAATTATGTCGATTCCGTTTACGGCCCTCGTCTTCTCTCAAAGACATCTCGTCTCGTCCAGAGAATTCAAAATGCCTGTGCTCGTTTTTGTTTCGATGTCCCGCCACGTAGCCACATAACACCATTTTTGAACAATAGAAATATTTTGAACATGAAGCATAGAAGAGATCTGCACTTTGCAACTTTGTTGTTTGGCGTGGTTAAGACTGAGAAACCCCACTATCTTTACTCTAAATTAGTGTGGGCTCGTGATCACAACACCTACGCCACACGAGGATCTTCTTTTCTGATGCTTACTCCGCGGCACGGCTCGGCTGCGTTTTGTGGTAGTTTTCGGTTCTGTGCCACAAAGTGCTGGAACTCCCTTCCCCCCCCGTTACGAATACTCAAAGGTAAATTTAGTTTTAGATTAAAGTTTAAAAAAATCCTGCTTGAGTTGCAAAATGAACCCTAAACTACCCGCATCTTTCTTTTTCTTTTTCTTTCTTTTAAAGCAAACTTACATGGCTGCTACTGTATGTGATTTGTAATTTTTATTTTTTATTTTTTAATAATAAGTATAATATGTATTGAAACCTCCCTGTACTCTTAGCACATACCCTTTCTAACATTTTTACCTCCCACTGAATAGTTATTGGATTTTATTTAAGTATCTATTTATTTTTCTTATCATTTAATTATGTTCATTTAAATATTTTTTAGAAGTCCGTGAGTCACCAAAGGCCTGAGCTGAAAATCAGCGTTGTGGTCTCACTGCAACAGTATGCTGAGCTCTGGCCTTTTCTGACATCGCTGCACCGGCTACCTGCGTACACCACATACCTCTAATACAGTGGCGTACCTACACTGTTATCTTCGTTGTGTCATGTTTTCAATGTGTACGTTTTTATTGTTGTGTGCAGTTGTGTCAGAATAAATGTTTTTCTTTCTTTCTTTCTTTCTATATAACTAATACGATTTTGTTTTGTACCTAAATATGAATAAACATAATAATTGACTTAATAAAATTAAATCTAATGTGTTCATGCTCCCTAATTTCTAATATTAATTTCACAGTTTTATCGGTAAGTATATTATTCTCAATAATAAAATAGACTTGAAATAAATGTAAATGTTCTTAACATATTATTATCAACGTTTCATCACAACGTTAATCAAAATTTCTAGAAAGTAGTTGTGCAGGGGAGAGAGAGAGTTGCGCCAAAATCTACCTGTCCTTTACATAAACCGGTTTCGTCTAGTGCGAAAATAATAGGAATTGCCCTTTGTGACGACCGCTTAGGGTCCGTTCACTCAGACCGGCTCGGAGGAAGGCATAATATTTTAGTCACGTTTAAAACAGCTTTTAGTTATTGTGATATGGTTTATTTTTACATGTCACTTCTTTTATTATTGAGCTTGTCACAATAAAAGAAGTGACATGTAAAAAAACCTTAGCACATTGATTAAAATCTCTGTTTTACACGTGACAAAAATCTGTTCCTCTCCGCGCAAGTCTGTGTGAACGGACCCTGGTCTCTAGACTAGTTCCAGAGGTGACATATGGGACCCGCTTTAGAAACAAATGCCATTTGTCACCAGTGGGGACGTCACCAGTGGTGACAAATGGAACGCACTTTAAAACAATTCCCATTTGTCAGCAGAGGGACGTCACCAGTGGTGACAATAGGGACACATTTTAAAAATCATGCCCAGCTGTCACCACTGGGGACATAGAGGCGGGTGACAACTGGGAATGACCCGTCGTGACGGTTGTGTTTTATGACACCAACCGCGGGTAGTTGGAAACAACACGCGCAGTTCCCAGCGGCGATACCCGCATTCTCCAGTCTTCTCGCGACAGCGGTCGTAGACTCGATCGAAAATGTCAACATTATAATATTGTGATTTAGTTTGTGCGCGAATAAGGCCCGTTTTATTAGCTTGTAAGTATAACTTCTATGCTATATACCTATCTATAAACTTTGTTATTAGTGAACATAAGATTGTTACATGCTAAGGTGCGTATCGGGATATGAAAATCTTTGTAGCCCGGAGTAATCGTTCTGGTACGAGACTAGAGTGAACAAACGGCATACTTATATTATGCCTCGGTTGGACCCTACTGCTTGTAATATTAAGCAAATCTATTATTTTTTGTCGCGCAGAGTACAGATTCTACTTCATTCGAGAGAAACATTGAAAAGTGCAGTTTGGATAGTCTTACAGCCGAAATTAATATTGTATCTCCTATCCAAGATTGAAATCGATCTTGGATTGCTGCCTATCGTTCGATCGATTTCCAATCTGCGTGCCTTCATAAACCAATCCACGGATCGGTTATTGGCACGTTTGACCCTAAAAATGGATTGTGATATCAATCCCAGATAGAAAAATTTGGATTGGATTGATTATTAATTTCGGCCGTTAGTTCCAATTCATTACAACTAGGTATAATAATAATTATAACTTTTTACATATTATACACCCATTGTCATACAGTCACCTATTTCCCGTTGGGGTAGACAGAGGCTACACCTTTCCACATCCTACGATCCTGACACACCTCTTTCGCTTCATCAACTTTCATGACAACTATGCACATAATATTTAACTTGAGCGTATAATCAGTGAAGAGAGTGTTAGGAGTTTTGGCGGGAATCCGATAGTGAGACGTTGTTGGTTTTGTATTATTAGCTGAAACTTGTGTTTCTTCGAGTGTTAATGTGTAATATTGGTGGAATATTAACCATTAAGTGTTCGTTAACGTGCACGAGTGTAGGCAAATGATATAAATTCAAAAAACGTGGCATTTCGCATTTTTTCCAAAACTCCCAGGAAGTTTCAGTAAAGCATCCACTACTTTACTGAATCGTGACTGACGATGTAAATAATTGACTTGACTACTTGACCACGATTGCTATAACATTGCTGTGACTTTCTTAATGTGAAATTAAGAAATACTTAAAATAAAATACTTGACACTGGCTATATGCACAAACCGTGCGAAGCCATAACTAAAACAAAAAAAAAGAGAGTGTTAGCGATATACAGTAGGGTGGGCCACTGATGTATGAAGAAAAAAAAATGTTTGATATAGATTCGTAATAGTTGTAAAAAGGTGTTACGCTATAAGAGTAGTATGTTCTGAAAAAACTATCACTATAGAACCTTATCTTTAGCCTCCGGATTGAGTTTGAAAAATCATGATAATTTTCAAAAAGTATTTTTTGTAATTATATTATTAGGAGTGCATATTCAAGTTTAATTTCAATTATTTGGCACTAATAAGAGAACCTCTGTAAATTATGTTCATAATAATTAAAAATAATATTATACATCATTACCCATCGAGATAATAGCTAACACGGATAGCGCAATTTTTGCAGATTTTTACTTTAAAATTTTCGCATCGCCTGGGAGACTATTGGAGTCGTTATTAACCCTGGTTTGCAGATTTATCGCACAAAAAACACGCTGTTTCAGTAACAGTCTTGACAACCATTTCAACTTCTTGTATGTGGCAAGGTAGGCGTAGCAGAAGCAGTTCTCGCTCTCGTTTATGTGCATCAAAGATTCTGTAACTCCGCGTCTTTTGCAGTCTCCAGAGCTGGAGATTCCGTGACATGTAGGTGACAAATTGATGAGAGTAACGTTATAAATTGCATACAGGATAAGCTCTGGATGTTTAAAGAGCTGCACATTTGACTACTTATTGGCTCGAGCCTTTAAAATACAACGCGCTGCTCACGAATGTGATTTCGCGGGTCTAGTTCTCGAGGTAAGCGAAATAACTATTTCTTTGAATTACTACATTGATGTGGGCTTTGAGGTAGACTGGCAGATACCTAGAAGCACAATATACCAGCGTCCACAGGTGTCGTACTCCATCCTTACAAGTGGGATGAGCTTCTGTAGCAAACCAAGTCGGAGGGTAATTTTTAACATCGAAGTTGCTAAAACCTTTAGTTTTTAGGTGGAGTTTTCGTCGAAACATACAAAATACAATGAAACCAAGTAGGTCATTTCGGCCGTTTGGTATGAGACATCTTGCCTGGGGAATACTGACAATTTGTTGACTAAATTATCAAGGAAATCAAGGAAAATCGCCGAAGAAATCTATACTGATACGATTGATCGGTACTGAACTCTTGAGGTGTTAAATCTGGTAACACTATGGTTATTAGTTGGAACTAAATCGCCTGTATTACGAATAGTTTACTTAGTCTACTTTATAGGTGGTTTCCGATTGCTTTTAAACGTTTATGGACCCGATGTCCCACCGGTAATGTACGGAAATAAATTTAGAAATGATAATAATTTTTAATGACATTTATTTGCACTTGCTGTAATATGATTTTACGATTTGTATGACTCTTGTTTCTGAAACGATAGAAAAAGGTACCCCCGACCATTATCTTTAACTTTCAAGCATCATCATGATAGCAATCTGTTGAAATATGTGTTATTTTCGAGTACCTTTTCCTAATTTTAACTGTCGCCTTGTCCAGTCTTTATAAATGAACGTTTGCATATAAGTAAGCAATATTGTTTTTAATTACCTATGCATGTTTCATAATATAAAGAACGTTTAGTTGTGTTTGGCTTGCGCTTCATTTTTAATAAGTACGACCTCCTACCTAATAAGCCGCGGCATGATTGAACCGAGTTATTTTTGTGAAAATTGCAATAGGTGCCTTCTCATCTTATACCAAAAACTAACTAGTCGACTCGTTTATTGGTTTGTTTGTGTAATAAGACCATATCAGCTATCAAATAATGTGACACTGACGCAAATATTATGAACACAATCCATAACTCTTGGTTCTTGAAGTCACATCTAAAAACTTAATTTTCCGATTTTTCAAAGTGAATCCGGAGGCAGTTGCCAATAAGAGAGACAGATAATATTTTGCATACGTCATTTCTACCCTATGTTGCACCCTTTTGCAACTATTACGTTACAAGAATCCAAAAAAAAATAATTCGGCCCACCCTAATATACAGCCGCAAATCTGTCCCTCGACAGCGAAAAAATATCATTATAATTATGTAAGCTTAAAATTTCACGGTCTACCACCTCGTGAAATGATCGAATCTCAAGCGATTATCTTTTATCATCGTAATAACTATTATTGTAACTTGAAAATGGTTAGTGAGTTGTTGACGAGTCGACAATTGTCCGGTTTCCTGTGCCTTCAGTATAAATGGAGAGAGAGAGAGTAGGGTGGCTAGTCTCGTGGTGGACAAGCATTGAAGATGAAGTTTTTAGGAGTGCTGTTGGCAATCATGGGTGCTGTGTTGGCGCTGGTGGTAAGTACCTTTACAATTTATTAATCTATCGTCCTGAAACTGTGCTCCACGGCGCTTGCATTTATTGTATTCCCGTTGGATGTTCTCAGCATACTTTAAATACAATAAGTTTATAACCGTCTTCAAAAAGGAGGTTCTCAATTCGACTCTATGCTTTAATTGTTATTTCTTAATATATATTCGGTTGTTACTAAACAAATTAATGAGTAAAATTAATAGAGATCTGATTCAGCGATGAAAATAGACGCAGTCATAGATCTGCAGTTGATTTAACTTAATAACACAATAATTATTTATTCAACACCATAGCATTAGAGCGACAAAAATACATGGGTGTGTTTTCAAAATGGCCTACATCCCAACGCCAATTTTACGTAGTAGTTTACAGTGTTGGAATAACTTTTTATTTAACGACTCGACGAATTAATAATTTAACTACTACTCGACGTTTCCCGACGTCTTACTTTCCGATTATCTTCATTATTGTAGAGCGGCATGAGTACCGGTGCCCTGGACCAGAAGGCCGGCTGCGGGGGCAACGGTGGGGGCATGGGGGGGCCGCCGCCCCCGCCTCCACCTAGTGAGTACCTGTCTTAACAGCTTAATAATTATATAACTTACGCGTCACGTTGTCTGTCCGCGATGGACTCCTAAACCGCTTAACCGATTTCAATCAAATTTGCACACAATGTGCAGTTTGATCTAACTTAAAAGATAGGATAGCTTACCTCAATTTATAGTCGATATACATTCAATAACAAAAACCTTAGCCACAGCAACGCGTATTTACTACATATATTTTGTAATTCAAAAGGAGGTTCTCAAGCCATGTCCGTAAGGATTGAGGTGCCACTTTTGAAAAATTAACAATTTCTAAATGGAATTTCACGCAGTTTAAATGTAGATGTGTCAATAAAATTTGTATTCTAAAGCAGATTTTGGTAGATTTTATGCATAAAAAGTTCTGTTACTGTAAAGGTGGCACCTCAATTCAGCAAATCAGGATTGAGGTGCCATTTTTCAAGTGAATAGAACTGGTTAAGTTATGGATGAATATTTCTGAAAACGCAATATCTTTACGGACGTGTTGTATATTGATTGCTCCCAAACTCTGGGGCTTGAACGGCTTCAATTTAAAAAGATATATAACATTCAAAGTGGCGCCAAAATCTATAAAAATACGATTTTAGATTTTTTTATTTTTCGTTGATATAACTAGTCAATTTACAAAACAAATTTAATGGAAAATTTGTAGATAGTTGGCTGAAATTGTAGCCAGAGAATGAAGTAATAAAACCAAGTGGTTTTTTTGCTGCGACTAATTTTATGTGGCTCCTCAATCCTTACGGTCTGGAAATAATATTTCGCTATAACTACGTGACAACAAAACGAAATCGAACGATGAATATCCCAAAAAAATGTAGATATGCGTGCCTTAATATTCATATATAATTTAATCACTCTACGTATTCTATATTGGCCAAAACATAAAATTTTTTACTTTCTCATACAAATTTCACTGCGGTGACCATAATATTTAAGAAAAAAATAGGACACACTTTTAAAAATTATAATCAATAACAACATCACATCATATTAATACATTATGGCATACCTATATCACATAAAATAGAAAATAAATAAAAGTAGGTAGGTAGTAGGCACATTACGATACGAGCGGTCTAAGTAGTATACAACTACACGGCGTGACTTAACTTCTGGCGTGTATAATATACACTTACTTACACCGCGAGTATCGTATAATATGTAGCACGTGTGACATAATCAGCCATCTATATAATTTATTTTAAAATAATCTTCTAAGTAAGTGATGTAGGTAGTTAAAATATGTTCATTTGACTCTTAGCAATAGGTACACAAACGTGGATAGGTTAGCATTCCACCACTAGAAAACGTGACAACGCAATTTCACAACTACCCGTATCACATCTAGATTTGGTTTTTGATTATTAGTATTTTCGGATGCATAGATATTTATGGTTCGTGGTTTATTAATTTTATGTGATATTTTTTAGTTTTAATACTGTACAGTTTAAATAATAATCAAACCGGTTACAACTAAAAAATAGTGAAAAATATCTTTGCATAGCGTTATGTTGTTAAGCTTTCGTTTTATGAACAAATCTTTATTGTAAAATGATTATACTTACCCTGATCTAGGAATCCGTGATTTATATCTGGTTTGTGCATTGTGCATTGTGCACACCTTCAGACTATAGTATTAGATATGGTGTATAATAATTGAAAGTGTGTTTATTCAGTGCAAATAGTCCATGTGTCGGTAAAAAAATATCTAAACGACAAAAATTCGCATCATTTCTATGTGAAGTGTATTTTTATCCACCTAATAATATGAACGCGAAATTTTGTAAGTATGGATGAATGTTTGTTGCTCTGTCACGCAAAAACTACTGAATGGATTTTGATGAAACTACACAATAATATAGCTTACATTATATCAGAATAACACATGGACCACAACTCATAAAGATACATCTTATATTATACAAACGCGAGTGAAACCGCGGGCGCAGCTAGTTAATCGATCAGTCAGTCAGTCAGTTTTGCTTTTTCTATACTAATATTATAAAGAGGAAAACTTTGTTTCTTTGAATAGGCTCCGAAACTACTGAATCGATTTGAAAAATTATTTCACTGTTGGGAAGCTATGCTATCCCCGGGTGACATAGGCTACCTTTTATACCGTAAAAATTAATGGTTCCCGCGGGATAGTAGCTAACGCGGGAGAAACCGCGAGGTGATTCTAGTATATTTAATATAATACACGTCAAAGTTTACTGCAAAACTAACCATCGTTCAACCCTAGTTATCAGCTGGGCAATGTCAGTGAACTTGAGGCATCGACTAACATGTACAGTCGTACCCAACTTATATGGTGTGTCGTGCATCTTCGTTCGCGCAGAAAATAAAGTATGGTCCGAAGATTAACGTAAGAATGCTTAACACTTACAATCAACCTAAGATCACTATTATAAGGTTCATAATACACTGCAGCTGTTGCACATCGCAGTTCTACCTGCGCAGAAGATGAATTTTCAAAGCGCGGGAAATGCTATTGACCGCTATTGGTCGACAGCCGCCCCGCCATCTTAGCGATCGCCGCGTGGCATGAGTGAGATGGAACTAACAGCTGCAGTGTATTATGAACCTTATAATAGTTATCTGAGGTTGATTGTAAGTGTTAAGCATTCTTTCGTTAATCTTCGGACCATACTTTATTTTCTGCGCGAACGAAGATTCACGACGCGCCATATAAGTTGGGTAAGACTGTACGCTTTGTTTCGTTACTTTTACACCTCTAGCCGGCGGCATTACTCAAACAAAACTAGGCCCGCCGTCAAATCCGTCAATACAGAATTCGTAAAAGTACTAAGGGTTCCGTTTGTTTTTTAAATAATGTTTTTTACCAATTTGTACCAACCCGGACAGATGCAACCTGACAAAAGTTTTTCTTGGCGGCTGAGTGATATCTGCTCCGTGTAATGTACCTACCAAAATTCTATTCTAAGGCGGTAAGTATCTGAAATGAATTTTAGAGGCTTTCAACTTTGTTACAATACTGAACCCTAAAATATTGTCGGAAATTCAAAGAGCGCGGCGCACTTTGCGGCAGAAATAATTCAATGCCAGTGACCCGCGTAACGAGACGTCATCCGTATCATGTTAGGGTTGTAATATTTAGTTATTTTGTCAATTTGAGTGAAAAAATCGATTATCGATTTCAGGTTTTAGTACCCTGGCAAATGATTCATCACCAGGTACACATACCCACATTTCAATATTACTACACCTTGCCGATACACCCTGTATATATATATATAATTGGAATCTCGGAATCGGCTCCAACGATTTTCATGAAATTCAGTATATAGGGTGTTTCGGGGGCGATAAATCGATCTAGCTAGGAATCATTTGTAGAAAATGTCATTTTATTCGTGTTTTTTTATGATTTTTTTCTTTAAATAACCAGTTCATATTTTTTTATTATTCTATCGGTAAGATCGAAAAATATCATTCATATTTCATCATTTTATTAGTAATTCGTACATAAATAGAATTTCCTAAAAACACAATTTATAAAAAAAAAAAATTAGGTACCGAGCAAAGCTCGGTCATCCAGATGTTATATTATTAAACGAGCTGTTTACACTGGCTGACTGCACTAACAGTGCGGGTCCACTACAAAAAAGCGTAAGTAACTCTCGGATTCCATATCCCTGGTTACATATTTAAATTATGGTCACCACTTAAGAAAATTTGTATGAGAAAGTAAAAAATTGTATGTTTTGGCCAATATAGGATACGTAGAGTGATTAAATTATATATGAATATTAAGGCACGCATATCTACATTTTTTTGGGATATTCATCGTTCGATTTCGTTTTGTTGTCACGCAGTTATAGCGAAAGATTATTTCCAGACCGTAAGGATTGAGGAGCCACATAAAATTAGTCGCAGCAAAAAAAACACTTGGTTTTATTACTTCATTCTCTGGCTACAATTTCAGCCAACTATCTACAAATTTTCCATTAAATTTGTTTTGTAAATTGACTAGTTATATCAACGAAAAATAAAAAAATCTAAAATCGTATTTTTATAGATTTTGGCGCCACTTTGAATGTTATATATCTTTTTAAATTGAAGCCGTTCAAGCCCCAGAGTTTGGGAGCAATCAATATACAACACGTCCGTAAAGATATTGCGTTTTCAGAAATATTCATCCATAACTTAACCAGTTCTATTCACTTGAAAAATGGCACCTCAATCCTGATTTGCTGAATTGAGGTGCCACCTTTACAGTAACAGAACTTTTTATGCATAAAATCTACCAAAATCTGCTTTAGAATACAAATTTTATTGACACATCTACATTTAAACTGCGTGAAATTCCATTTAGAAATTGTTAATTTTTCAAAAGTGGCACCTCAATCCTTACGGACATCTCAAGCCTGTTATATCTTAGTAGTGAGTTAGCTCAGAACTCCTTCATTTATAAACCGATTGTGGAGACTATTGAAAAGATTGATCCTATAGCTATAAATTTCATCAAAATCCGTACAGTATTTTGTATTTTCAAATACAAATAACTGATAAACAATATGGTAAACGTAAATATCGTTTTAAGGTCAGATACTTTATCTGTGAAAAAATAACTTATTTTGAGTGGTATTAACTGTAACTTTTGGAACTTTTTAAACTGTGTTTTTTGTTACAGGCAACTCTTCCAGCTCTGGATAATGGATATTCGCTTACAAAAACAGACTAAGGCGTCTTTATCTTTAAGATTATGTACATTCACGATCACGAATATGGTTTTAATGCAATATAATGTAATAGCACTATTTCCAACTTGTCTTTTTTAATGCCCTAACCTTTTATTTTACATGTTGATTTTATTCTATTACCCATTATATTCAAAGTATCTATAATATTATAAATCAAGCAACGAAAAAGACTACCGATACATGATTTTTATCTTTTTTAATATATTCAGATGTAAGTCAAAACACACAATACTTTGCAAATATTTACAATTCATTTAATCCTCACTTCTCGACAGTATATTATAAACACGTAAGTACAAAATTATAAAATAGATAAACACATTGTTTTATATGGCAATTTTTAGAGTATTATTCGTTTATAACTTTTCGTAATAATATTGTAGTAACACTTTTGTATATTCCTACATAATTAATTAATTATAGGCCTCAATTCCACGAATGAGTATTTTTTTCCATTTGTAGCAACGGTAGGATCGAGACCGGACGCTCGCTCGTGGAGTTGATGCCTTAGAATAGTTTCTCAGATAGTACAATTACAAGAATTGATTCTTAAACAACAAAATAATAACATAACAATATGATAAGAATTAAATCGCATGAGACATGTTTTGAAGTCAGCTAGAGATGATGTCTATTATTATAATAAAAGTTTTATCAAAATTAATATATAAATCCAATATAATTGATAAGCTCTTTGGAGTGTCCGTAGGTCTAAGCTCCACACTGAACATAAAATATGTCTGTTTGTCCGTTGACGACTATAGTGGCTCGTGGCAGACGGTCTTGTACATATAAGGCCGAATTGAACAGACGGAGCTACGTTAATTCGAAATTATCGTATGCATTGACGAAACAATGTCATCCGCCCAGCACCCACAGCGCGATGCGATTTTTTAATCTGACCAGGCGAAACTGCAAGGCAGAACAGAACCCCTAGTATGAGTATTTACTAGCTCGACATAGTACGCGTCAACTAGCACCTTTGTATGAAGACCCTGTGCAGCGTTTATGAACGAAAATCTTCATACAAAGAACTCGTTGACGCGTACTATGTCGAGCTAGTAAAAACTCCAGGGCACAGTTCGTCTATGAGCGGCTTTACGTTGAGCCACTAGCACACCGACGTGCTATTACCTATCGCTCGATAATATCACAGGCGCCATTGCGATTACTGTTTTAGTACACTGCTCCATCTCTTTCTTTTCTATAACATTCGAAAAGGACAACAATTAGTTTGACGTAACGCAACTACAAATTGTTTAATGACAACAGACCTGTACCTTTAATGGCTTGCACCGCCCGCCTCGCCACCCCCTCCCTAATGCTCCTGCAAGAGCTGCAACTCCTGGATCTCCTGGTTCTTCAGCTCCTCCAGCCTGTCTTGCGCATACTTCTTCTGATCTTCCTCCTGCTGCTGCAGCTCCTCCTGCAGCTGCAGCTCCTCCCTCTCCGCGGCTATCCTGGCGTGCTGCTCGGCGATCACGCGGAACAGCTGGGCGTGCTTCGCCGTCGCTGCGGCCACTGCTTCGGACTGCTTCGGGACATGAACTTCTGGAAGGAGATAAATTGTTCGGTTAGAAGCAGCGAGACATCATGGTTGCGTGACGATAGGTCGAATATTGAAAGCGTAGAGCTACTTTTCGCTTGGCACAGGCCCTGCCATGCATGGAAAGTCCAAATTGAACAGGCGACAGCGTCATATCGTATATGCGTGCATATTATATACGAATAAAGCTCATTAACCTAGTAGATTATGCTGCCGTGTAACAAGTCACTCGATTTATTAAAGAAATAAAGAAATGTTATCTACTCGTATATTGTTGTTTGCGAACTAACAAGGTAAGTAGGGCATCGATTTATGACAAAGTGGTTGGATAGCAGCAGCTGCTCCCATTAGATAGGTAGGTAGGTATTAAATTAACTGACTTGGTTTACATTCGATATCACAACTTTTTGCGGCGGACTGATTCGATAGGTAAAAGGAAAGCCTCGTTTCCTCAAGCCTTACCAGGGTCAGGGTGCGGGTGCGTGGCGTGTTCCTCCGCTATCTTGGCGTAGAGCTGGTAGTGGCGGTTCTTGGCCTTTGCCACGGACGCAGAGTCGCGGGGGTGGTCCGGGGGCACGTCGCTCAGGATGGGGTGGAAGCCCTGCTTGTCTGCGATGTAGTCCACTGTGCGCACCTTCTGGTTAGGGTCCACGTACGAGAATGTGCCTGGAGGGTGGACACAAAAACTTTAAAAGACGCACAGTGGGCTGGTGTTTTACAGGAACAAACGCGGGTAGGTGGAGCTTTCATTTTCCTCTTAAAAATAAATAACTTATTTACCTACTAGTTATTAGTTAAGCACGACGAGTAAACGGCGCGATTTATCTTTGAGTGTATCTGCGGATACTGTTAGTGTTGTATGTCGTGACGGTTATGTTTTACAAGACCAAACGCGGGTAGTTGGAAATGACACGCGCCGCTCCGGAGGGTGATACCCGCATTCTCCAGTCTTCTCGTGACCACGGTCGATGTAACTATCGAAATTTCGAGGTAGAACAAAATATAGTGTGGCTTTAGTCTGTGCGTTTAGACCCCTTCTTAGTTAGCAAATGTAGTACATAGATTTGTTTAATTTCGTGATACCAATGCTGCCGAGATAAACCGCCATAAATCTGTCTAAATTGTGCGCAGAATATTGAATTGAGCACGTGAACTGCGTAAGTGATAGTGTTGCTATTCTGAATGTTACACATTTGCGGCTGGCTTTAGAAGGTCGATTCGGCTTCCTCGTACAGTTTAACCTGTTTGGACTAGGGCCCAAGGTTTACGCAATATGACACCTAATGGTGAGGCAGAAAGCGGCGGTAAGATTCTTGTTCGAAAGCTGATATACCTACTACGCCTATGTTCGAAAGCGTTGTAGTTAGGTGACAGTAACAGTTCGTCTTTAAAATAATAGATGGCGCTGATCATCGAGGGCCAATTTCCTGCGTCATGGTGACATTATTCGCAGGATTAGGCAGCGACTTCGGGATGTTTGATTTTGGAATTATATACATTGTAGACCACTTTGACCGCTTATTTGCGTTTTTTTTTCTTAATGTTTTTTTGGGATTTGTTCAATTCTAGAAGGCTGGGGCGAGTCACCTCAGTAGGTTTGCTTTTATTTCAAATACTTGCGTAATTATGCCTATGCGAGAATACAGTCATTCTAACTGTATATTTGTGAATCCTGGCCGACGAATTGAGGGTACAAAGTACAGTAGGTACCTACTCACTAACTTTGTAGAAACCACGACGCTGTCGATTTATCATAGTTTCTCAACGGACTATATTTACTATACGACATAGTAAATATAGTCCGTTGAGAAACTATGTATCTTCAAGATAATTTAAATAGAAATTGTAATACTGGACGCTAAACGCAGATACAAAATATCATAATGGTAAACATTTTTAGTATCAACAAAATAAAATTGATGCCGTTTATCACAGCTTTATTATGCTAGTTACGTGCATGAAGATAATGGATTTATCCTTGTTTGTCATTTTCTGATACACACCCTTCTTCATACTTTGATGATGATGATGATGATGATTGGTGGGTAAACAGCAAAAACCTCCACTCGTCCTTGAAAGAAACATGAAGAAGAATCACCTCTAACAGTTCCACTGCCATCGCTGACTTCACTATGCTCTCTATCCACATGTCCAGGGTACCTCCCGGCGGAGTATGAGAACAGGTACGGCCTGGGCGGCGGTGGCTCCGTGGTGCTGGTCTCCAGGATGTGGGAGACGTCGCTGGCAGCCAGGGTCAGCGCGGACAGGACGAGCAGGGTACGGCACAGCATCTGGAGATTGAGAGAGGTATCATGACACAAATGTTCGAGGTAAGTGGATTTTTCACTAACGCTTTGGGGAAGTTCCCAAATCCTGACCAAATAAGCGGAGTTAAGGGGCGTTTCCAATAGTAAATATTCACCGAAAACAAATCAAACCAGATAACAAGAATAAAGGTAACAGCGTTAATCATTGATAAATAATGATAATAATAAAACAAGATAAAAACTACAATAACAGACAAGTTTAAATGATAATAGGTACCTCAATACTTTTCGATTTACAAAATACCACAAACCCCTTGTCCTGATATGTTTACAATGACACCATGAACATACCATAGGATCTTTTATAGCAACGCGTTAGTCAGTTAATTTATTTCCGATATGTGACTTCATGGGTATAAGGGTTTATTCACATTAGTCGTGATGTTTGGCGATAGGGCCGTGTGTATTTCCCACGAAAGAGGGAGACAAGTGGAATGGAAAAGCGGGTGGGGCGAGCGTTCCAAACATATGATTCGTAGCGCAAAACCAACGACAAACCTATAATGACAAAGTAACTTTCAATAATTTTTGGCGACAGTGTTTCTGTTACAGATTTTTTTTTCGTTCCTTTTTATTAGTATTTTGTTAGTATTCGTTGTATTATAACGACAACAGAAATACTTCATCTGTGAACATTTCAACTCTCTAACTATCACGGTTCATGAGACGAGACGGACTGCAAAGTCTTAGTAACTTTACTCTTTGAGTACGTAACCCAAAACACCATAGCGTATCGTTTTCATCTCGTACTACTCGTATAATTCTAACGCATGGGATTTGTCCATCGGCGTGACGCCGGGCAAGATTCTCATACGATGCTATCTCAAGTCACGATTGAGGATACGTAAAACGTTAGATAATTATAATTATACGTTATAATGTTTACGGTAATCGTGTGCTATTGATGCAACGTTATTATGCCTGTAGCTTTATAGCTCATAATTGCATGGAGTTTGCCAATTCCGGATACGGGTTACCTGAAGTTCGGAGAATTGATTAGGATGATCTTTTGTTTGAAGGTTGGCTTTTCTTGGATATAGCGTGGTTAAGCCAAGGGTAAGGTCAAGTTATGTTTAATTCAATTAGAGTTGTGGTGATTAGTATTTCCGGTGATTGAGAGATTGAAGATGGCAGTTTGATAAACTCGTCACATCACAGTAAGAACACAACACCATGTAAGTATAGGGCTGTTGCGATGACACGAACATAGATGCAAGTTTAATTTGTATCTATCTATGTATACCAGGGACGGCAGCCTAGTGGCAGAGCTGCCGTGGGCAACAGGGACAGCCCCCCTGGCTGCTATCGGAAGGGAAGCATCCTATGCTATAAGCATCCTATGCTTCCCTCGGGATGAGCGCAAAGGCACACTGAAAGGACTGCACTATTCCTTTGGAGATCCTAGTACCCTCCCGAATTTGCACAGACTGGCCACTGGGGGTAGTTTTAGTGGGTAAAAATCCCACATGACCCGATGGCATCCAAAGTTTTCGGATATATTGTTTGAAGATCTATGAATTTTTTGTACGGAGTTTAACCGGTCGTGGCGATGATCCCAATGCAAAAAAATAAATTATTTTTATACATTTATAAATTACGACCTAAAGCTAATATTGGAAACGATAACAAATTTTATCCGATACCTGGAATGGACCCTGAAGTCATCTCCAAGTTTGGCGTCAAATAAACCCAACATACTTGATTTTCAACCCAAACCAATATGAAGGTCGATGAAACGATGTTAATTGTGTCATTTGATCTCGTGGATTTAAATTTCTTATTTTTATACTTAGATCTTTTTGCGTGTCATAAATAAAAAAATACACACAAGTTACGATGTAGCCTCCTTGTTTTTTAAGTCAGTCAATAAAGGAGCTAATACACCGGTCAGGTCGCGTTACTCTTTCCTATATTCTCATCGGTAGTTTATCAGCCGGTTTCTCATAGTAATACGAGTAGATGTAACATTACTCTACCACTGGTATAGGTACTTGACTCTTATAATAGCTTAATTACATATCCAACACGCATGCGTGCGCAATTGCCAAACCGAATCTTAACTACCGGCAGGTGCGTCTAGGAAGTACGCGATGTAAGTTATAACGATCTTTTAAACTAATCATCAATCCAAG
Source organism: Hylaea fasciaria (assembly GCA_905147375.1). Lineage (NCBI taxonomy): Eukaryota > Metazoa > Arthropoda > Insecta > Lepidoptera > Geometridae > Hylaea > Hylaea fasciaria. Next base: position 374,765 of record LR990213.1, on the reverse strand, counting down.
GAAGTACGCGATGTAAGTCGTAATGTTTGATGATTTTTTGAACTAATCGTCAATCTACTGCTGAACACGGGTACCCCCTCATTTCCGTGACGAGGATAAGGTTAGCATCCACCACGGGGGTCCGGTCCGGCTCGATTGGATAAAACACCTCCGATATACTTCTCAGGCATGTTTTCCATCACCAAAAATCGAGGAATAATTACGAGTAGGTACATAAATGATTTAAGTACATACATATGATTTAATTTTTATGCGAAAAGGGATTAAAAAGTTTTAAAGAAGAATGCCACTAAAAAGAGACATTTTATTCATCATCATCATCAGCCTGTAGAAGTCCACTGCTGGACATAGGCCTCCCCGACATTTTATGTAGAGTTAATTGTTAAATACCGGTGATAAGCCGTGGCAACCGATAAGTCGCTTCTCATCGACAATCGCCAAAGTTCAGGCGGATGCGCGGACCGCGACGCAACTGGCCTCCAAAGGTCATCTAAACCAGTCCTCACTGAGGCGTCAAACATTCTTGTACCATTACCAGGTATTCAATAAACAGCGAGCGCCTCGCTTGCCTTACATTTTATTTTTTTCAATGGTATCAGGCATTGAAACAAGAAAAAAAACCCAAAAGGAACCAAAAGATTCAAACATTTGTATCAACATCGTTTATGAAATGCTCTCCAAATGCTCATGGAAGTAGAATAACAAAAACATAATAGGTAATTACTGAGTACCTGATTAGATACTGTTTGAGTTTGCTCGCTTGTCTCTATCACGATTCATGTCTGAATCTCGCACAAGAAAAGGAAACTCCATGAACTATAACTAGTGCTTCGGAAATACACTCGTAACCCCGTTTATATTCAACTCCTGCTTCTGCTTCTCGCGCTGCCTACAATAACTCCCTCAAGTGAAGTGTGTATTCACATTCTGCCGTACCATTCGCTTCGCTTACACTTCCGCCGGCACACGAGGAGCAGTGGCAGTGACAACATGAGAAGTATCGTGTTAACATTATCTTCCTACCTCACTGGCCTGCCCACAGCTGCGAAGTGTAAATTAGGTACGGTCGGCATCAAAAGTAGCTTAACATGTTTTAGTTTCCAATTCCATTGTAGATACGCAAAATGTACACTTTTAGGGTGTTTATTAAATTTAAGATACAGAGATTTTCAACTACTTTAGAGACCGTTCAATTGTAGATACGCAATATGTATATTTTAGGGTGTATATTAAATTTAAGTTACGGAGATGTTAAGCTACTTTTGATGCTGACCGTACCTATTAAAGAAGATATCACCATAAAAAATACGGATTTTTTTTTTTAATTTTCGCAATTATTCTTTCGTCAAGTCTCGTTACACGTGTACAGTGGATCTGCTGTCCCACGCTCCCTGACCTCATAGACCTGAAAAGGTCATCTAAACCCGTCCTCAGTTGAAGCGAACACTCTTGCCGACTGATCACTGCACTAAAGGTCAAGACATGAAGATTTATCGATAGGCAGTTAAAATAGCCGACGAGCTTTGTCTTTAAAATTAGTAGTTACTTGTAAAATTGAAAACAAATCAACAAACAAACAAAGTACCTAATGGGCAACGTTTCCAAAGTGATGGCTGCAGAGCTACGTATGGCAATACTTAGTTTTTGTTGTCTTATTGAGGAGCGAGACAAGCAAGTGCTCAGCGTGATGGTAAGCGCTCAGCCTGCCCCATAACAGCTGCAGTGCCAGAACTTTGCATTGCAAAACTCGCGCGGCACTGCGCTCGTTACTTGGGACATTACTTCTAAAGTCTCATATTTTATGCCCAATCTATGTCGCTGGAACTAGCAGTGCCCTTCATACCAGCACACAGTAATTTTTGCATATTGCTGTTCGGTTGTAAATATCTGGCAAAGGTACGTCCCCAGGCGGACTTTTGCTGAAGAGGCCACTCAACTATATAATCTATACTAATATTATAAAGAGGAAAACTTTGTTTGTTTGGTTGTAATGGCTCCGAAACTACTAATCCGATTTGAAAAATTCTTTCACTATTGGGAAGCTATGCTATCCCCGGTACACATGGGCTACCTTTTATCCCGTAAAAATTAATGGTTCCCGCGGGATAGTAGTTAACGCGGGTGAAACCGCGAGGTGCTTCTAGTCCAAAATAAAAGACAACTGAGTATTGGTATAAAACACCATGATGAAAGTTGCGGGTACAAACCTTTAAAATAAAACTGTACGAGTAAAAGCTTTATTTACCATTATTTCCTGGTTGTCGCTACAAAACATACTCTATGCTGCGCAAATGGTTAATGTTCGAGTGTTTATTGATGTTATTTGAACATAAATTGACTCTATCAACAATGATTCATCTTTAATGCGAATTTAAACAGGTTTCTAGAATGTGTTTTGATTTAAATTTTAAGGGTATGACGTTGTCAAGAAAATATGCAGGAAATTCAAGTTACGCCGTTTTCAACCTGCAGCAGCTTTGCTTCGTCTTTTGGATTTCTTTTTATCCCTGTATTAAAAAGTTCAGTTTAATCTATGACAGTTATGTAATCAAAATAATATTCCAACCATAAAAATAGTAAACATTACTCGTATTACATTTGTAAATCTATTTAAAATTAAAACACTCTAAAGATATTTTCCATCGCTGTCTACGGGAGTGAAGCCGCGTGTGAAACTAGTTTAAATCGTTAGTGGGATACTAAAAAAAATAATTGACCATGTACGTACATACGTACGACTAGTAATATTATTTACTACGCACTTTTTTCTTCAACTATTCGTGACTAACGCGTTATAGACACAATTTGAGCTCGTAAAAAGCTTGGATATCAATTAATTAACATTTCACAACTGGCCGTTTGAAAGTAACGAAGCACTGTGATGTTTACGTGAATTTTCATCATGATTATAAAGGTACATATTATTACGTAGTATTTAATTCCTTTGCAGCGGTACTCTAAGTGTGTTCCGCGGAACCCTAGGGTTCCGCGGTACCCCTCAAGAATTTAGAAAAAAAATCAAAACACCTGTCTCTGGTCACTGGTCGAACGTTTTGACTCCGCCCGCCGCGCGTATACTTAGCTCTGAATTAGACGCTATAGTTCACAAGTTAGTGAACAAGCGACTTTCGGCTCTATCTTCAAAAACATAAAGTCGAGATTGTTAAGGAATACACTTTTAAAAACTATTGTTTTATTGTAAGGTTCTGTCAAGTATTTTGCTTGTCAAAAGGGTTCCGTAACCAAAAAAGTTTGAGAACCGCTGCTTTATGGTATAGACAGGCTACCGGGCGACGTCGGGTTGTCAAGCGCACAGACAACCGCCCAACCACCACCGCCACACAGGTGTGCAACCGAGGTTGTACGTCACAGTTCATCTCGATTACAGTACAATATGTAGAGTACAGCCACCTTGACCCGGGTAGCAAGCACTGTCACTTTCAGCGACCGACGCGACGCCGGCGCACGCGCACGGGAAAATGTCCTTTATGATAGTCTCGTCTAAAACGCTAATCGACTATGAGACCACCTAAAATAAATGTGTATAAATACATTTACTCGAAGCATTATGCCTAAAACTGCATTGGTCTAAATATAAAAATGCCTTGTCCCATCGTAATGCACTGGTACAAATTGCGCTCTAGGCGTTAGGGTCCGTTCACACAGACCGTGTATACGACAGAAGTGACTGTATAAGTAAACCTTATCACAATGATAAAAAGCTCTGTTTTAAACGTGACAAGAATCGGTCTCGTCTCCGAGCAAGTCTGTGTGAACGGACCTAATGAAAAAGAGAGCATTTTTGTCTTGTTTTATAGCAATAGGTACCACTTTAATGCTTACTTGCTACGTCGTTGTTTGTTGTATTTTTAATATTGATTTATCCAGAAAAACTTTCCTTTCAAAGCTCTGTTGCTCGCGAGCCACCTACCTACAGTTTTTTTTCATGCTACTGTGTTTTTACATTTGCAATGTATGTATTTAAACCTACGTGGGTCATGTCATAGGTTAGATTCATTTATCGACTGATTTTTGGGAAGCTGTATTTGGCTCGTTTGTTCCCATCAGATAAGACCGAGTCAAATCCAAGTCTACATTGGTTCGGTTTGTAGGACAATGTAGACAATGAAATTACAAGACATTGAGATTCACAGTCTGATGTCTCAGGATGCAAGCACATATTTGAATAGATCAAAATATGTGTAATTGCTAACTAGGTAATCCTGCGATTATGTTCACGGGGGTAGGTTTTAATTGCAACCTAAGTCCTACGGCCTATTTTCGTTGGAATTTAGATTCAAAACAGCAATACAAATCGTTCAGTAGTTTGTAGGTGTTGCAAAAACAAAGGACACACACAAACTTTATTGATAATGCGGTAAATGCTCTACTACTTTTATCAGTTGAATAACCTAAAAATCATTACAGGCTCGAGAAATTTACATCACAGTCTCCGAGAAACTGGAAGAAATAAACGCAGTTCAGTTGATAGCCGCAGCGTACTAAATCATACAAATCCAAGACAATTGTTACCTAGATCTAACTCCTTTCTACTATTACATTTGCTATCTGGTACCTACAGCTAGAGCATTGCAATGCAGAGCTCAGATCTGCACTCTTAGTTTCATAACTGCAGTACTGGCTTGCAAAACAGCAATGGTACACTCGTGTGTATTGTCAGGAAACTGTGGTACTATCTAGATCGAGATAGCAGATATGCGGAAAGTTCTGTAATGTTTTGCAAGTTGTATATTATTAACGGCACATAATACCTATATTCACATAATAGCCTAAAGGGGAACTCTCAAAGTGAAAAAATATGTTCGGGATTTTGGATGACATTTGAGTTTAGTCTCTCTCTTCCGTGGCTTTGAGTACCTACCTATACCTATTGAGTAGGTACTAGGTATGGAGTGTCCACCGTGGACCGCTGGTTTCTGAAACGTCAGTTAACTTTGACAGATTAATTCTTTTACTGTCTTTGTCATTTGTTTCGTGCTAGATAGAGACATAAGGTACTGCTGAACATAGGCCACAGCGTGCAGTGTTTCCAATATGTCGGCCCAAAATGCCATAGAATGTATTGTAGTTTAAATAAGAGTAGAAAACAACCTTCCTCTTAACACCTCCGTACATAAATTAAGACAAATATGCAGTTAAGAACGAAAACAATATAATCTGCATAAACCTTGAAACGTCTTCAAGAACACTTCCTAACGATTCGTAACGACGTCTTCAGTGGGAAGGCGTCACACTAATAAATGCTAAACAAAAGAAAGTGGGTGAAATCGCGGCTTAATAATATTACAGTTAGTTTAACCGTCAGACAAATCATTCACTTTTAATAAGATTAATCATTAACATTCTTTAAAATACACAATCTAGATTGAAAAAAAAAACGTTTCATCCTGAAATGCTTTTGGAATAACCTAAGCCAATCCAAGATTTAATGCCTATTATTCAAAACTCAAGCCAAAAACCGTTTGTAACATAATAAAAATAAAATATATAAATAAAATAGACTTCGCCCAAACTGATTCTCATTAGCGTAATCATTTATACTATCAGTCGATGGTAAACACAGACCATGTTGAGATAAAATAAACAGTGTAGTATGACTGACAGCTGGCTGTCATGTACGCCCATCTGTCATCGGATACTGTGGGATGAGCTGTGATTCACTGTTTTGTATGATAATAAAATGATAATTATGCAGCAAGTGAAGATAAGTTCAGCGTAACAATAATCCCAGCGATGAATATGTGGTTGACTAGAGCCTTGGGCTTACCTAAAGAGATTAATGGCTATATATCTTCACTGATCGAATATTATGTGGGTAGATTCAAGTTTGCATACAGAGAAAGATAGTTCCATGCGTAGTTCCACTCAAAAGTGAAGCCACTTATTTATCAATGTGTGCGTGAGTTCCATGTAATTATCTTCTCCAAAACGCATACAAGCGCAATGAAAATGTCGCATGCGTGTTGCTATTTAGTCCAAAAGCAGGAATTATTAAAACAATGTTTACCATAAAAGCATGGATTTCGAGCACTAGCGAGTTCTAAGTCCGAACTAGGCCCAAAAAGTATCAGTAGAAATGCCTACTTAGTTTCTGTGTGTTCGTGTGTTATTCTTCTAAGTTTTCATAATATACAATTATAATAGCTTGAGTTTACTATACATTCCAAATAAGTTTGTACAAAAATATCGGAATATCAGAAAATTATTTCAATAAAGTCAACATTATTACTGTCTCTGTACAGTGTAGTTTCCACTGATGAGTAAGAAACAGAACATTATTTGATCTAGAGTCAATTCTGTCGCTACGAAGTATCCACCAATTACAAAAGAAAACGAAACAGTTTACTCATAGATATTATAAGATACAAACGAAGAACAATGATTATTTATGGTGTAAACAAGTAACCAACGTACATAAAGATACCCGCAAAATTCGGCCATTAACCTGCACCGTCTCACCACAAAAGATTAAACCAGAGTTAAAACAGATGTTTCTAAAATTTCGTTCCACAAAATCGTTGTCTATCATTTGCGTTTTCTTACTCAATTCAGGCATCCTTATTATTTTGCTTGTGAATTTTTTATTGCGTTAGAAAAAGCTAGGATTAGACGTCGATTTGTGGAGAAAATATTTAAACTGATCTGTTCAACTCTAGTTTAAATTTTTTATGTTAAGCCCGACTGCGTTTTAATTTGCTATCAAAAATAAACCGTATTTTTTTTATCTCCATTCCTTATTTTATTTCCTTGCTAAAACTCCGGAATCAGACTAAGAAATATGATAAAAAATCTTTAAAAAATATCTAAGTTAAGTCGTTTTTAAGTATCAACACAATACACTACAACAAACGGAAATAATTAAAATTCTTGCATGTAATACGCGTGGCGTGAAGTTTCGCGTCGGTAGGTTTAGTAAACCACAGTAAAAACACTTAAATGGTTATGCCACGATTAAGCGCAATTTAGGCCGATTAATGTCCAGTAAGTAGTGGTATGTATGCTTCACAATGAAACGGCATTCGGATCGAAACCTACGTGTTGATTTCGATGCCGTTGATGAAACACGTTGATGGAAAACATAGTGATGAACCGGCAAATGTTGAAAACAAAAAAATTCAGGCACTTATATGCAGTAATGCAGCATCCGTAAATGCAGTGGGTCATCTTGGTGGACTATAGCCCCCTTCCTTCATCTGAAAGAAGACCTGTATCCCAGCAGTGGGAACTAAATATAAGGTGATGGTGAATGAATCTAGAAAAGTTTTTTTTCTCTGAATAATATACCGATACCGATTCCACTACAAACAAGTATCTTCAGAAACAGATACGACTATAAATATCTGTCTTTACTTTACCTGTACTTTTTAGAACCCACCACTGTTTTCAAGTCGATTGACTAAGAAACAACTAAATCGCTTTTATGCTCTAATAAAAATAGCAAATAATCATCAATCGACGGGTACGTTATTATAACCTTAAGTTTTGAGGAACACAGCTGAAAGTGGTATTGAAACTATTTTTTAAGCTTCATTCCGAGATGCCTTATCTTGCACCCAACAGTTGGATTTCAATAGAGATCTATTAATTATTGACCAATTCATCGGATTATACAATCCAATGCCACAACCCACCACATCCGGGTCTTCGTGTAACCACAGAGCTCTCAATAATGATACAAGGTGCAAAAATACGCGTACCTACATCGTTTGTAGTTGCATCAGTATTCCTTTATATATCTGTTGCGACAGTGTTGTGCAACGCGTCAGTTCGCCAGATCGCGTATTGTTTGCGGATCGATTCTATAATAATAGCTTGAAGATGATTTATCTACAGTCCTACACTTATATCACAATAAGCAAATTTTGTGGCTGTAAGTTTGTTCGGCTAATCTCTGCATTGATAGTTTCAAGTCCCCCTTTTTATTACATAGAGACGAAACGGTTGTTAGCCTGATGGTAAGCGCCTGTCTATACTGTAATTATTATAGACATGCGCTTACCACCAAGTTAACAACTTTTTCCCCTCTATGTAAAAGGGGGACTTGAAACTATCAATTCAGCTGGAGTGCCACGAAGTACTTTTGCATTGCGAAATATTGCGCGGTACTGTACTGCGCTCATAAACGGTATCTAGCTAATTTTTGTGGCTGCGCTCGTCATCCTAGCGGTCTTACCACAAAATATTTAAACCAGAGTTGAACAGATGTTAAATATTTTCTCGACGAATCGACGCTTAACGCTTACTTTTTCTGACTCAATAACAAATTCACAAGTAAACTAATTAAGAACGCCGTGATATACGTCGATTTTATGGAACGAAATTTTAGAGACATCTGTTTAACTTTGGTTTAATTTTTTGTGGTAAGATGGTAGTAGTTTCATTTTGGGCTTAGAACTAACAATTATTTACCTTTTTAGGCGGGACCGTAAAATGCCAACCTTTAATGTCTAATAACAAAATGTGAAGCTGCTAAAGTCTAAGCAAATAAATAATGACAGGTATCTGTAATTTATTTTCTCTATCTGGAAGATAACTGAGCGATAGACGTCCTATGGCGATTGTGACAATTTTTTTATTATAATATATTTTGTTTCAAGAAACACTTTGTATACTTATTTATCTTTCGTATAAAATTAGCTCGTAAAACCGCGATTAATTAGGCAAGCTGTAATATTTACAAAAATGTGGCTCGACTGGATTTATTCAATGTCAATGTGGACTTTGGAAAGGTGACATTAAGCTGTTCCCGCCAGAATAATATACATTTGATATGTAGATCAAATGTATATAAGGATTTGTGTGAACTCAACTCAACTTATCACTAATCGAAAGATGGATAATATTATTATGTGTAATTCCTTTTGCGTAATTTTTATGACACAAATCTCTGTTGATAGATAGTAGTCCTTACAATTAAAAAAAATCCACCGTAACGCAAGTGATTAGACAGCTATAAATGAATATAAATCAAATAGAAACAATAGAAAATCGCCATGTTGTAACAAGCTCTCCAATGCAAAATGAACTTAATGTGCTTAGACGTGCCTCCTAAACGAAACAATATACTATCATGGTAGTTATGAACTGTTGGAAATCCCCAAGCGTATCTTATTAGTAAAGTCATTTGATGACTTTAGAGAACCAATATCAAGGCCCCGGGTCCTTGACATTTAGGAATCTCCACTTAGTTGGAATTCAAGCTTGTTCTGCAAATTGTAATTCTAGTAGGTCTGACATTTAGAATTTAGATAATGATTGATTACAGAAATATTACAGAGATGTTTAGCTATAAACCGTAATGAGCTAACTACGCACTAGGCTTCCGCACATGTGGAGATCTATAACCGCTACAATAAGAAATAAAAAAAAACTATTATTCGATTAGAGGAACGATCTGAATATTCGAGTAGACAAGCGCTGCGCGGACTTAGGATCATGATTTTGACTGAACGCAGATGTATTGAAACATTTAATTTGAAGTATTTTAATCATAACAATCTTATACAAAGTATATAATTATTATTAAGTATAAATACTTGAAAGTTTAAAAAATAACATAATTAGCTATGCTAGATATTGGTCAAAGATTGAGCATTGCCATACAACTTGGCAATGCAGCCAGCATTTTGGGAACGTTGACCACTGGTAGCGGCCTATTAGATTAGTTTTATTTAGGTTCAGTTTTAAGTTTTGATTTTGTTTTTATATTACCGAATGATTTGTTGAAATAAATATATTTAACTATGCATAAATCATGCAAAAACCACACACACTAAATATATAGTAAACTCTCGCTAAGCTGTTGTTTCTGCTATTCCGGAAAAATAGTACCAGATTGCAGTTTCACACACAACTGTGCAAGGCTGTAACAAGTCGTACATTATTCTGTGGCCTCAGCAAGTAGGTTACATACGCATTGGTGTCTAATATAATTTCGATATTGCGCTTATGAAACTCCGGACGCCGGCTTTTCGTAAACTGGACTGGCCTTGGGAAATCGATTTGTATTTTATTTGTAGTGACAACAAATTCGTGCCGTTTAATGTGGTCATAAGCTGTCTGGTGCACTTAATAATAATGCCAGTGTTTGAATTGGATAGTTCTGTGTGGCGCTGTATTGCGTTCGTCACCCTGAAGTGGTCGAAACCTTGCGCTATTTATTAGAGCCGCCATTTATTTATGGTGCCATTTATTAGTGATGCCATTTATTGGTGGCATTATTTATTAGTCGTATATTTATTGATAAAAAGTACTTTATTGCCACTTGTATTATTTATATCTAGTGAAATTACATACATTAATATTATGGGTATACAATTATGTTAGTGACCGGATACGGAATTACAAAATAGTCTCAAGGCTCTCGATTGGACATACGTAGGCTCCGATACCGATACTAACTTGAAACCAGATGTATCGAGTTGCAGCAACTGCACGTTCCTACTGTGTCAAATGTTTCTGAGAGCTATCAAAATAATTGAGTGTCATTTTGTTTTAAAAAAAACAACAACATTGGAACATTCCGACGGGATAGTTACGTCCAAAATAACATACAGATAATTAACTCTTTATAGAACTAGAAGCGGCGGTGATAGCCTAGTGGCTGAACGTCCGCCTTTCAAATGAAGCGTGGCAAGTGCAAATCCCAATGCGGGTACGTACCAATGTGTTTCTTGTAAAACATATGTACGTAATTATCACTCGATTTTCGGTGAAGGTTTCGAAGGCATGTTATCCATCAATCCGGATTAGGCCCCCGTGGTGGATTATGGCCTAATCCTCTTCACGACAGTGAGGGGAGGCCTTTGCCCAGCAGTGGAACAGTACAGGCCGAATTATTATTATTATTTTCGAACTACAAGACATATAAATCAATGGCATAAGGAAAGGTACAATGGGCGGTCTTATTGCCAAAGCGATCCCTGTGAATTAAAAAAATACAACAGTGGGAATAGTGTGTATCCATAACTTGGTAGGTTACAACAACAAATATGAACAAGTTCCGAGTTTATTACCTACAGTAATTAATTTATATTAGTACTATGAATGATTAACTATTAATAATGTAATAACACGAAACAAGAAAATACTAACTTACGTTTTTTTTCTCAATATATTTTTAGTTAAAACAAACTTCATGCCAGAGACTAATGCAAAACATTGTTGAAACGATAATAAAAAGGAGTTGCGTATCTAGGTACATAAAGCAACTCTATAAAATTGCAATTTTTATTTATTAACAATCATTGCAAACTGTTTATTTTAACAAATTGTAGTAGTATAAAATATTATATTGTTTAACAACATGTTCACCGGCCGTGATGCTATAAATGCCTTTGGAGAATGTCTATTCCAAAATCTACCAAACAATTGATTTGGCACAAAAATCTAGAAGCTTCCAATTAAAAACTTGACTAATGTAGCAAACAAAATTATGATTAAACTCTACATAATAAAGACGATGCTAAAAACAAGACGTTTCATAACATAACAGTAAACACTCACTTTGTAAAAATCTGCGGCTAAATACACAAGCACTTCACACTTGGCGATTGCACTGACTGACTCTATATTTCGTTCTTTAGAGCTACGACGTTCATTCGAGCTGAACGAATTGAACGAACAAATGAACGGTTGCGTTAAAAACTTTTAGGTGCAATATATTGTTAGTACAGTTATGGTTAAGCAATATGGACGTTGTGACAAGGAAATAAGGTGCGCGTTGGATGCAAAGGTTTCTTTGTAAAGTTGTGGGTGGTAACTACGGTTGTGAAAGTTGTGTGGGAGGTGAGAATGACGTGAGTTCGTATTACTTGTTGGTTTTTGCGTATTTGGTAATGATTGATGAGTGGCGTAGGTGGTGCAGTTAAAATTGCACGATACGAGTTTTGATGTGACGCATATTAATTTTTAAAAGCTCTAGTAAAACTTATACTTTATTAATGTAGGTAGGTACCTAATCTTAAATTATTGCAAAAGGTACAGAAATGTTTATTGCGAAGTTGTTTTATTGGATAATATATCGAAGACGGTATTGTTTGAATACCGGATTTTGGGCTCATTTGATATCTTAATTTCAGTTATTGTCGTTGACCTCTGAGGAACTTAATGTAAGAAATTTATTTTTAGAAGGTGCTGTACATATCTATGGCAAATACACACATCAAAAAAGTCTAAGCAACATATTGTACTAATTTCTGGTTCTTTTCTGGTTCGGCGAGCTGTATGTGCAAATGGATGGACATAAGGTCTGAGAATATCCTCGACGTAATTTTCAGCGTTCATGTTTCCATTTACAAAAACGAGCTCAGTTCGCCTGTTCTTCATAATACCCGCCCATACCATAACTGTTGAGCCGCTGTATGGATGAACTTCCTGAACGCACCTGAGCCTTTCAGTATTTCCGAGCCGACGGTACACTCGCACCCTTCTTGTATCAGGCCTAAACCCGAATCGCGACTCATCGGAAAACATAATTTTATCCCGTTGTTCCTGGGTCCATGTTATGCATGCATGTTGCTTAGACTATTTTGATGTGTATATTTGTCTGCTAGTAAAACATTAGAAGTAAGTACCTTCCACTTTCTGTTTTATAGTTTTTAAATTCGGCTAGTTTTTAAATTTCAGCTTCGAGAATATCTCTACTAGTAGCACCCCGTGACGTCACAGTGACGTAGAGACCTAGAATGGCGTCGACCTTGGAGATGGCCGTGTGGTCACCACAATTTATTATCCAACCACATTCGAGCTCAGTTTTAATATCAATATTTATTTAAGAAAGTGGCGGGAGACCACCTTTCAAGCCCCAGGTAGTGAACTCGAAACCCAGTGCAGGCACGTCCTACCAATGTGGTTTTCGTAAAAAAATTACATGTTATTTTATCACCTTGCTTTTCATTGGAGTAGGAAGACTATTGTGAGAAAACTAACGAGCCAGATACCTAATGATTTCAGAGGTACTGGACCGGGCCCCCGTGGTGGAATATGGCCTAATCCTCTCTCCCCCGCGCTCGGCCATGGGCGGATATTATGCGCTGTGATGATGATGATACATAATTAAAACAATTAAAAGAAGCGTGTAAAATATGCTTATATAAATACAACATGTTTTATCATTAAAACAAATTTAGTTCTCAAACGAATTTCAACAAAATCGCTACAAAAGACATCAACGCGCTGCGCTGATTTTTATAATATTTAGGTATGCCTAGCCTAAGTCAAAGTCAAAGCATATTTATTATTGAAAATAGGCAATAAAATCGCACTTTTACAAATCTAAAACTAATAAACCATTAAAAATATGATAAATTACATTTAAAGAGTAATTGATTACGGTTTGAGTTTGTATTCTTATTCAATCTATTTCCCTTTCAAGCGCTGATCCAAAATTGAATCTTAGACAGGAAAAGGAAACTCCGTTGTCTCTACCAGTGCTTCGGAAAATGCCATAATAATAATAATATACATAATTGGCTAGTTACATTATGTGGGCGTATTTCCGAAGCACTGGTAGAGTACTCGGAGTTTGTCTTTCCTGTCCGAGATTCAGCCATGAATCAGCGCATGAAAGAGAAACATCCTTTTTCCAACTCAAATAATATATATGCTTATTTCAGCTCTTTCCTTGTTAAAGTAAGTCGTTGCAATACATTGTTATTTTGTGTTTTGAGTTTTAGATGCTTGCTTTTGCTTGCTTTATGTACGAGTATATGCTTGTTTGCTGCTTATTTTGCTTTTTAGATTTGTTTGTTTAGTAATGTTATTGCAACGTTTATTTATTAATTCAGTTTATCTATACTATTATAAAACTATAGGTAACTGAGCTATGTCTGTAGGTCCTGAGTTCGATTTTTTTGGAAAAAAGTGACTAGTATCCTCTATTTAAAAAAACTGAAGTCAAATTCAAAGTCAAATCATATAGTTATTGTAAATAGACAATAAAATTGCACGTTTACAAGCCAGACACTTCACAAATAGAACCATAAAAGAAAGTAAAATATAAGATAAGTCGGTACTGAAGATAGTAAACATTGTATGTTCAGTTTTCGCATTATGCACAATTAAGTGTGTCTATTTCGATTTTCAAACGGCTCCATAAAGGTTACATTATTTTCTGATGTTTTATTAAATTATGCATATAAAAATCTAGTTATAGTATAATAATTATATTTAGCCCCAATGACCTCTGCAACCCAGTTCACGGTTGAAACTACATAATTTGTCCATTACTACCCATTATGTTTACAGACCAACTTTTCAATATTCAAGACTTTTCAACCGTGAAATATGTCCCTAATTATGTTTTTATCAAACTAAACATACAATTGCGGCATTAAAAATAGATACAAATAATGGCTATGGATTTAATAATGATGTTGAAATTTAATTATTATTGTAATTACAACAATTTTTTGGCAAAAAACTGACAAACTTGGATGCCACAACTGTTTATTTACCTACTCGTATATGTTTTATAATATTTTCTTACTTATTAATACAAAATTAATGTTTTATAAAATTTTCTTTTTTCGAAAATAAACGGGTTCATTAAGCAGGTCAACTTTCACACGCCCTTATGTTTTGTGGTAAGTGGGTTATTACACAGGTATAACTAAATTCTTCGTTAAAACAACTTACTTTTCCAAAAAAAAACCGGATAACCTTGGCACTTGCTACTTTTGTAATAATCATATTCGTCCACGCGGCCCATACCGGTCCGGCTTATAATGTAGGTTTAGTTCTTTTACTACAGTGTACCTATATACTAATCTGCGATTAAAATGTTAAACAAATGCTGACATAAGGCAACTGACCAGTCGAACAGCTAGTCAAATAAGGAAGTAAAGGTCTGTTCACGTGAGTGGTTATCACGCTGTTTCATAAGTACAACTGTCGAGCTTTTGTTACTGTCTAAAGTACACTATCAGTCAAAAGTAAACAATGTAAGACAATTGGAAATCAAAAACCAATTCAACCCACCTTGCCAAACCAACGAAAACACAAACCAAAACCAGCGCAACCGAATTTTCACGAAAACTACTCACTTCAGCCTTCAGCAGTAATGGTCCAGAGTCACAACAAACACATAACTTAGGTACACATACTATTATGTTTAGGTAATAATAATAATTATCAATTGTTTTTTCCCTTCAGTAATAAAAAAAATGAAGGCACATAGTTACAGATCAACGAAAATTCACTAACCTTGACCCGTTTTATTTACCAAAACGCGCGTCATTCGCACGCGAGTGTGAACTCGTCTTTACATATACATACTGTGTTCATGTGCCTACAACTTTACTGTATCATTATTTAATCTGTGCCGCAACTGAGACTGACATTATACCGGCGTACCCTATAGGGAGTAGACGTGTGGTGATATAGTGAGTGAATTTCAAAAAAAAATGTAAGTGCCTACCGTATAATGCATTTCGTAAGAGATTATAATATATCGATGGAAGCGTTTTTACAAGCTTGTGTTTAACCTAGTTTATATTGGAGAAACGTTCGCTTCCTTAGCGCAGGGTTGCTAGTTCGAATCCTAGTGCGAGCACGAACCAATGTCTATTTATCTTGTAATAAAATTTATTTTTGTTGTTTTGTTTTACTTTTATTAAGGTAGGTACTTACAAAAGGTTTACAATAAACTTAACAGACTTAACTTAATTAAAATGACTTGACTTTAATTAGAATGTATATGAACGTAAATACCCCTTTTTGATGAAGGAAATAATCATGAGGATTAAATGAGTAAAACCACATCCGAGATAATTATTTCGGAGGCATGTAATCCACCAATTCGTACTCAACGCACGGACTTCAACACACTACGAATATCATCATATTATATCATCATCATCATCCACAATATATACAATATCCAACCACTGCTCAGCACGTGACCCTCATCACTATCGAGACTATTTATTTATAAGATTTTGCATAATTCTTATTTTCATCTGTCTGTAACCAAATCATGCAATTGTAATTTGACACACTTCCCAGTATCCGATTGAGCTAAAATTTATATGCACATCGTCGCCTTAAGACCAAATGAGATAGTGGTGAAATGCTAGCCATACTCATATATATATTTTGAATACTTTATACCATAAATTGGATTACAATGCCAGTTATAAAAGTCTGTTATATTTTTTTATTATTTTTAACAGTCATAACATCATTAGTTAATTTTCGAATCACAATGGGACTATAATATAAAGCATTTCTATTCGATTCTATTATTAAAAACGTCTCGGAAGGGGGCCTGTCTGCCTCTTAAGCACTTAAGGCACGTGGCCTTGCTATTCATGATGACTTGCCACTTGCATTTCCGCTATAATTTCAGATGGTTACAAAGCTCGTAGATGATAAAATATTGTATTATGTTATTTGTCTAGTGCGGTAAAGTTACAGGCGCACTTAACACCTTTTGCTACGGCACAAAAACTGAGGTGATGTAAGGTTGTAGGAAAGACTTAGATTATAATAATATTTAATACTAGTAGCGCCTTGTGGTTTCACTCGCATAATTAACAGTTTTTTCGCAACTCTATCCTCTACTCCAGAGATAACGTTTGAGTCTATGTCACTCGGCTGTAGTGAATAGTGAAGGTTTTTAGTGTTAGTAGTTAGTTTTAGGTAGAGAAATAATTTCCAAAACAGGATCAGTAATCTTATTATGGACTTTATTTTCATCATAAACAAAAAATAAATAATCAAACGACTTTAATGTTTTGAGTTTTGTATAAACCAGATTTATTTAATATACTCGTAAAGGTAGAGATATTACTACCTAAAAGTTTATATACCTAAGAGGCTAATGACTTACATACAAATGTACGTACAATAATATACAAATACTGGTACAAATATGTATACAATATAACCCGAATTAATTTACTTTATAAATAACGCTTAGCAAATAAATAAACCTTACCAAAAATAAAGTTACGAGTATAATTACAATAACCTAAGATGCAGCGATAATATGTACCTACCGGATGTATTTTAAATTTTCATTTACTTTGGACAAAGGCATTTTTTTTTGACGAGAGTAACATTGCCTTTTCCTTTTTACCGGACTGCTCGAGAAGGATTATAGAATAGAATAGAATAGAATATTTTTTATTGTCATAACTGTGTATAAACAATGGTCTTAAAAATAATTTTGGTATGGTATCAACAGTTTTCCCATTCCGGGCGTACAATATTGTTCCAATGATAAAACTAAATAATTAGCTTAATATCTATTAAAATATTTTACACGTCGTAATATTCCTTTAAATTGTAAAATACTTTAGAAATTAACCAATCCTTAAGGGACTTCTTAAATTTTCTTCCCTCTAAAATTTTTATATATAGAGGAAGATGGTTATAAATTTTTATTGCACTTATATAGGAACTTTTGTGATACATGGTGTTATTTACTTGAGGGATACAAATGTTATACTTATGTATACTAGTACGTAAACTGCTAGCACGACTAGATTTTATATTAAAAAAATACTCTTCATTCGTTTTTATAAACATGCATATTTCTAAAATATAAATTCCTGTCAAAGTTAGAAAATTGTTTTGCTGAAAGATTTCACGAAGAGATACCGTACTATGCAAATTATAAATAGATCTCAGACAACGCTTTTTTATGCTTCTAGAATTATTAATGTTTCTTTGTTGCATCTAGTCAGAAAAATTGCCTTAACTACTTACTAAATAATGCTTGCAGCCTTACCTCGCATATGTATCTACAACAACGACATAAATACAGCGACAACGACAACAACGCCTGTCGTTGTATGTTGTTTTAAGGGGCATAGCCATGCAAACTAAGCAGCTCATTGGAAGGTCCGTTCAAACTTCGTACGAAATCTCATGGACATAATGCCCATATTAGCGCACGCTGCAACGCGGCTGTTGCGACAGTCGCTCCGTCCCCATCCCCACGTCTGTCATTTTCACTTTTTAAATACTTTTCAATAAGTAGATTTGATACATTTCGTTTTTGCAGCAATATAGGGCAAATATACACCTATTTTTAGGTTAGTAAATGATACGAATTGATGCAGGGATTTCGAAGAAGAAGCAACATAAAGCAATAAATAAGGTTATTATAAAACATTTTTGATTCAAAATGCTTTAGTATTATCATATTATTAAATGTTTTATGTTACAAATATTGACAAAGATATTATGAAGTATCGTTATATATTTTCCCAGAGTTTTAAGACGCTGCTTATTATTTATAGGCTTATATATATGGCTTTTAAAGTATGCGTAAAGCAGACGTA
The DNA here is from genome assembly GCA_905147375.1 of Hylaea fasciaria. Lineage (NCBI taxonomy): Eukaryota > Metazoa > Arthropoda > Insecta > Lepidoptera > Geometridae > Hylaea > Hylaea fasciaria. Next base: position 356,454 of record LR990213.1, on the reverse strand, counting down.
GGCCATACCTAACCACCTTAGTACAACCTGGCCTTAAATACAGACCAGCATTTTGGTCACGCGCGGATTCAACAAGCATCTGTATTTATATTCTTATCTCCTATATCGCCACAACTGCTTTGTGCAATTACGCACAAACTTTAAGGAACGCAGTTTTTTTTAACATGAATGAGTCAAACATCCTTGCCAATGCAAGTTTTTTGCTAACTCTACCTGCTTATTTAATTATTTTTTGAGATCGTTTTTGTATAGTAGATTTGGTGCCAGAACCAGGTAGGTATGTACATTATAATATTTTTGTGGACACTGTAACAAAAATATCGAACAAAAACTTAGACATCCTGTTATTAAAATATGAAGAGAGAAGTTTGTAAGTTTATAAAATTATAAATCTCTTGTAACGTGTATAAAATGTAATATAAGTATCTAATCTATTTATCTTAATAAATGCAGCCAGTGTTCTTTACACCATGTCACATTTTGATATTATTATGTATGGATACCCACTTTTGTTAGACTGTTTAAATACTTTTAGTTTTTTATTTGTATAATTTAACCTTGGTTTTCTTTTACCATTGTAATAATTATATCATCATCATCATCAGCCTGAAGACGTCCTTTGCTGAACATAGGCCTTCCCCTCCAATTTTATAAACTACTAGAAGCACCTCGCGGTTTCACCCGCGTTAACTACTATCCCGCGGGAACCATTAATTTTTACGGGATAAAAGGTAGCCTATGTGTACCGGGTTATACTTACCTTAGTAAATGTAGGTATAAATTATTTTTTATTTATGTGTTTTTACCTGACCGACTCGACGGCTAAAAGTAGTTTTTATAATACTACCACCGATTTATAAAATATTTTATAAAGATGGTTTTTGTATTCGAAGTTGCGGGACGCCGCGGTTTATGCAATGTAATGCTTGCGATACAAATTCACGTCTAAAAACTAGTTTCCTATATAATTATGTAGCTAAATAAATCAAAGCCAAATATAATAATATATCTCTTATATGTATATAATAATATATATCTTAATAATAAATTATAGCGCCATTTATTAAGCACTCGACAGGGCGTTGAGGCAGCTTCAATAAATCATAACTTATTTTTAATCAAATGTTAGTTCCTTGCATTTAACTAACAGGTAATTATTTGTCAGGCTATTTTCCAAGAAATACGACGAATCTTTCGATTATTTTTTTTTATACGTTGGATAGTTTCAAAAATGTTTACTGCCATCAGCAAGGCTGTATAATTCCAATTTAGAAGAAGGTAAAACTAAACCTTATTTTGATACAAGCATCCTCATGCGCACGGCAACAAATCAGTCATTGTAACTTCCAGCACGATGCCTGAACTGCTGAAAGGGTTGCCTCTCGACGAAGAGTACAAGAAGAAGACCGGCATCACGCCGCAAGACATCAGCAAACTCCGGGCGTGGGTGGAGACGCAGCCGCATCTGCCTGGAGAGGCTATAACGGGTCAGTAGTATCAGGTTGTGCTTTTTTTTTAGCTATTTAGGGTCTTTTTTTTTATTTAACAGCATTAGGGCCAAAGCTTGATAGCTCCTAAACTCTCGATACGTACCTGCAGTTTTCGGAATAAAACTCCTATTGTTTATTCAGGGTATAAACTGTACCCTTTCATCTAAATTGTAATATTTAATATTACAAACACTCACGAACTTTCACCGTATAATATAAGTATAAATAGGACGGATAAGTCCGCTCCAAACTGTGTCCGTGGGATCAGTTGACCAAATGAATAAATATAGGATAGTTTTTGACATTTTGTCACACACCTACCTAAAAGCGTCAAAATAAATGAACACGTTTTACAATTATGTATGCGTTCAGTACCTACTATAGGTAGTCCTTAGATGCTGGTATCCTTATCCTTTTTATCTATGCTTCTGTCCTGATATATTTTTTTTTAAAGAAGGAAGCATTCTTTTTTTTTCTTTAATATTTAAGTAGCCCGCTAGTTCCATGTATTTAGGGTATCAGGATCTACGAGGACCACAAGATAGACTTAGACCGTAGATAGACAGACAGATCAACACAATCATAAAGCGATTCTAACACAATGGGTTTATCAGTGGAATAATAGGTCTAGCCAACCGTAACATCACTGAGCCGTCAGTCAGAGGTGAGCCGACACGAAGGTTGCATGGTGCTAGTTGTTATTATCTCGCATGACCAGCGATTAATGGGTAATGGTCATATTTTTTTATCTAAGTATACCTACTTATAGGTAATATCCGTTTGCTCTTGTTCGTAGGTAGGTACTGAAGGTAGACACTTCAGACAGTCAAGAAGGCGTACCTAGGTAGGTATCTAATACAAGTTTATACCTAGGTAATCGTCTGTGCAATGAGATGACACATTACATTATCTTATGTACATAATTAGATACTTGTATGTGACGATGCAGTAAGTAGGTATAATTGGACGTAGTTTAGCAGTAAGGATCCAATCCACATTACTCTAGTTTTTCAGTAGAGCAGTTTGAAGTTTGACTGAGTATTGCCACAGTGATATTAATTTATTTTATTTTGTTTTGTGTTAAGTTAAGATTTTTTTTTATGTTTTCATTTATTATACAAGTTTCATTAACAATACTTTTTTAATGTTAAATATATTTGAATAAAAGGGCATGTGGATCCTTTTTGAGAAATGATGTTTTTTTAGAGCTTTGACTTACATCTAGTTTCTCAATAAAGACCCAAACTATAAAATTGTTGATTTGGGTACATTTTTTTAAATAAAACTATCAATTTATATAGGTAAGAATTAAAATTTATTTAAAACTTTGATAATGCTTCACATTAATTGCTGTTTTATACAAACTTTACAAAATTATCATCAATTTGACATTGAGTGTCTTTAGACAGTCATCTTAATCAGTCTTATATATTATGTTAATACGAATATTATATAACTATAATTAGTATGTACTATAAGTAAAATATTTTAACATAATTTTACTGTTATTACGTCAATACCTAGGTACATATTATTATTGTGATCAGTAATAATATTTAATTTTTTTTCATTACTGGTAACTATTACAATATTAAATCATTCTCTGTTTCAATATCATCTTGGATAAAATCAAGTGAATCCCCATACCCATCGAAGTCATCCATCAGATTCACATCCTCGTGAAGAGATTTATAAAAGGCTTGGCAGTCTCTTGGAATTTGTGCAAGCATGGACTGTAAATCGTCCAGTTTGGCTTATGGTATTTCTTTTCCTTGAGGCCACAGCGTGGTAATGTCGTCTTCAACTACCTTTAACGCCTTCCCTTTCAACTTCTTTTCAATAATTAGTTCGTTAAACTCTTCTTCATAAGATTTCATATACACAGCATGTTCTTTATCCTTATCCAACAAAATTTCCTTTGTTTTTAGCTAATTGGTTTTTGTTTTGTTTACAAAAGTCTTCCTGTTTACTATTTTCTTCGTCATCAAAAGTGCCAAGAAAAAGAACCCCACCACAAGTATGTAAGATGAAAAAAAAATACTTTTTTAGCACGAATAACATGGAGAAGAAAATAGTAAACAAGAAGACTTTTGTAAACGAGACAAAAACTAATTGGCTAAAAACAAAGGAAATTTTGTTGGATAAGGATAAATAACATGCTGTGTACATGAACTCTTATGAAGAAGAGTTTGCGAACTAAATATTGAAAAGAAGTTGAAAGGGAAGGCTTTAAAGATAGTTGAAGACAACATTACCACGCTGTGGCCTCAAGGAAAAGAAATACCTCAAGCCAAACTGGACGATTTACAGTCCATGCTTGCACTAGTTCCAAGAGACTGCCAAGCCTTTTATAAATCTCTTCAAGGGAATGTGAATCTAATGGATGACATCGATGGGTATGGGGGTTCACTTGATTTTATCCAAGATGATAATAATATTGAAACAGAGAATTATTGACTATTGTAATAGTTATAATGAAAAAAAAAGTATTACTGATTACAATAATAATATGTACCTAGGTATTGACGTAATAACAGTAAAATTATGTTAAAACATTTTACTTATAATAGGTAGGTACATACTAATTATTATTATTATAGTTTTGTAATATTCGTATTAACATAAAAGACTGATTAAGATTACTGTCTAAAAACTTTCGATGTCAAAATGTTGATGATAATTTTGTAAAGTTTGTATAAAACAGCAATTAATGTGAAGCATTCTCAAAGTTTTAAATACATTTTAATTCTTACCTGTATTAATTGATAGTTTTATTTAAAAATGTACCCAAATCAACAATTTCACTGTTTGGGTCTTTATTGAGAAACTAGATGTAGGTAAGTCAAAGCTCTAAAAAAGCATAATTTCTTAAAAAGGATCCACATGCCCTTTTATTCAAATATATTTAACATTTAAAAAGTATTGTTAGTGAAACTTATATAATAATATTGACATAAAAAAAATCTTTACTTACACAAAACAAAAAAACAATTAAGATCACTGTGGCAATACTCAGTCAAACTTCAAACTGCTCTATCGAAAAACTAGAGTAATGTGGATTGGATCCTTACTGCTAAACTATGTTGAATTAGTAGACGGGTTATAAAAGAATCTAAATAAATAACTATATTTTCCCTAAAACGATCCAGGTGAAATGAATCTTTATTTACTATAAAATTCATGCCTGGGTTCTTTTCTGACTAGTATAGTATGTAATGATTGTCAAGTTTTATACATATGGTATCACTATTTGGTATGGTATACCTTAAAACATATTTTTATTAATGACAACACTCTTCCCTTACTTTCGTGTCATGGCTGGGCGGCTGTTGCTTTTTACATTAATTTTGTTGTATCAATTTATATCAAGTACCTGTCATACTTGTGAATGTTTATTTTGATAGATAAACGATTCGTACAAGTTTAGAATTGTGTTTTACTGTGGCTATGCTCACCTCCGCTCACACCACAACTCTGCTGAATCTTATTAGGTTATGTGACCAGCGTGCATCTGAGCGTGAGTTTTTGAGCTAGCCTTTTATACAGTAACGACAGCATCGTTTGATATTTTTTTTGTAACGTTAACACCGCCCGCCTCAAAACATCAAAAATGCCGGAAACAGGCACCAGTACATCGTCGGCGGCGAGACCACACCATGTGGTCGCCACACCTACGGAGAAGCTAGACGGCCCTACCAATTTCCACACATGGAAATTCACAATGCAGAATATACTCATTTTGGAAGGACTTTGGGACGTTATTCAAGGGCGTGATACTGATGCGGGAAACGGACAACGTGCCCTTGCGCGCATTTGCCTTGCATTAAAGCCGTCATTGTACCAGTACGTGCGCAATGCAAAGACAGCTGCCGAAGCATGGAATAATCTCACACTGGTTTTTGAAGACAAAGGATTATATCGCAGGGTATTACTTCTTAGGAAATTGCATAGGATCCAGTTCAGTGAATTTGAATCAATGAGTGCATATATTGAAGAGGTTACTACTTTAGTGCACCAGCTTCTTGATATTGGGAAAAGCATCGAAGACGCCGAGGTAGCAGAAATTTTGCTAAGCGGATTGTCGACGGAATATGATACCATTGTGTCAAGCATGGCTGCCATTACTGCTACAAATCAACTGTCAAGTGAAGTAGTCAAAGCTAGACTTCTACAGGAATATTCACGTAAACTCAGCAATGAAACTGGGTCAGCTTTTGTATCTAAGAAATCAAATGTGAACTTAGTGTGCAATTACTGTGGAAAGAAAGGACATGTGAAAGCGCGTTGCTTCAAACTTAAGCGTGAGAAGAAAAACAACAAGGCATCAACAGCGAGTGCTAGTGAAACACATTTAGTGTCAGCTTTCTTGACAATTCTTCCCAATACAAACGATTTTTACTTAGACAGTGGTGCAAGCAACCATATGGTTAATGACAAAAACTTATTTGTGGACATTGAACCAAATAAAACAGTTATCAAAGTCGCAAATGACCAAACAATAACTAGTCAGGGTATAGGACAGATAAAATTATCTGTTATTAACCAGGTGAGTCCATTGATTTTGTCAAATGTCTTATATGTGCCTAATCTGTCAAGTAATTTAATTTCAATTTCTAAATTAGTTCAGGAAGATTATTCTGTTGTGTTTAACAGGAAGGGCTGTTCTATTTATGTAAATGAAACAACTGGCAACCCCTTTGCATGTGTTGCATGTATAAATGGTTTATATAAGTTGTGTATGCATGTTTGTGTGAAAACTGACAAGCCCTCGACAAAGGAGCACTCTTTGTTCCTGGGTGATAGTAGCCAGGAATCACCGAGAGCCGCAGTAGCAGCAAAATTACCGGCGCAGTTATGGCACAGACGTCTAGGTCACTTAAGTGTGAAAGGTATGAAACAACTACGGAAAGGTGCATGTGGTGGTATCGTATTTCAGGATGAACAAAACCTGGAAAGCTGTGAAGTATGTCTTCAGGGGAAGATGTCGGCCGCATCTTATCCTACTGGACATGCACACCGAGCAACAAAACCACTACAGCTGATCCATAGTGACGTCTGTGGACCGATGCCCGTACCAAGCTGGGGAGGGGCGAGATTTCTTGTCACATTCACTGATGACTGCACTCGCAAAACATACGGTTACCTTATGAAGGAAAAATCTGAGGTAATTAACCATTTTATTACTTTCAAGTCACATGTAGAAAAACAATTGGGATTGCATATTAAGATGTTGAGAACTGATAACGGTGGCGAATATTTTAGTACGAAATTCTCTGATTATTTAAAGAAGGAAGGTATTACACACCAGAGTACCGTGCCCTACTGTCCACAACAAAACGGGGTCAGTGAGCGTCTTAATCGCACTTTGATGGATAAAGTTAGGTGTATGCTGGCAGAATCGAAGCTTTGTGACCGCTACTGGGGAGAGGCAGTAATGACTGCAATCTACCTTAAAAACAGATCGCCTACTGTAGCATTAGAGGGTTGTGTGCCTGAGCAAGTCTGGACTGGTTCACCAGTGGACCTGACTCATCTCAGAGTTTTCGGCTGCATAGCGTATTACCTGACTCCATCACAAAAACGACGCAAGCTTGATGATAAAGCACGAATGGCTATTTTTGTTGGCTACAGCGAGACCTGCAAAGGCTATCGTTTGTCTGAGCCCTCGAATCCTAAAAACGTGCTAGTTTCCCGTAGTGTGACTTTTATAGAGAATAAATTTTATGTACCTGTTTCAGAAAATGACTGTGATAAATACTATATGAATATTATTAATGAGAATTTGATGAATGGCAATGATATTTTATTAAATAATAATGAGAATATTTTAATAAATGATACTAATATTGTACAAAATTCTAATCAAGATGTTTCTCAAATTTCAGATGGTATAAGTAAGGGAGATGAGATGACTGCGTCCGGTTCAAATGACTCCGTGGCTGATGAATATTATGAAAGCATGACATCATCTGGCCAGTCTTCTGATGAAGGGGAAGAGTTAGAATCTGTTGAGCCTTTGACGACGGTGTCACAGCGTCCTGTGCGTGTTAGACATGCACCACAGAGGTATGGTGATTATGACTATAGTCTATTAAGTCAGCATGCTATATATGAGGAACCACAATCATATGAGGAAGCGATGGCTTCGCCACACCACGAGGATTGGCTTGCAGCAATGCAGAGTGAGTATAACTCTCTTTTGGAAAATCAGGTATGGAAACTGGTTGAAAGGCCTACTAACACAAACATCGTGAAATGCAAGTGGGTTTATAAACTAAAGCATGACGCTGATGGGAAATTTGATAAGTTTAAAGCTAGACTGGTTGCCAGGGGTTTTACCCAAAAGCAGGGGATTGATTATAATGAAACTTTCTCTCCGGTGGTTAGGCATTCCTCTATGAGAATTTTGTTCTCATTGGCAAATGAAATGGACTTAGAAATTGATCATGTTGATGTAACTACTGCATTCCTTAATGGTAGCCTTAATGAGGTTATTTATATGGAACAACCTGTTGGTTTTAGTGATAATAATTTAAATCAAGTTTGTTTACTACAGAAAAGTTTGTATGGTTTAAAACAAGCTAGTAAAATGTGGAATGAAAAATTGCATAATGTACTAGTTGAGAATAATCTCAAACAGTCTCTTTGTGAGCCATGCATTTATACAAAGAAATCAGAAAACGACTATGTTATTATTGCAGTGTATGTTGACGATTTTTATGTATTTTATTCTAAAAATAGTTCATATAAAGAGCAGTTATTGAATGTTTTACAAAAACAGTTTAATATCAAAGTTTTGGGACCATTGAAAAACTGTCTAGGTATGAGAGTAACTAGAAATAGAACTAAAGGTACTTTATGCTTAGATCAAACTGAATATATTAAAAAGTTATTAAAACGCTTTAATATGGAAAATTGTAAGACAGTAAGTACACCTATGGTATTGAATTGTAAATTAACTAAAAACAATGCTAATGTGCATTTGAATGATGAGTCATATAACTATAGGCAACTGATAGGAAGCCTTATGTATTTATCTGTATGTACTAGACCAGATATTTCTTTTTCATGTAGCCAGTTGAGCCAATTTAATAATTGTTTTGATAAGTCTCATTGGACCGCGGCAAAAAGAATATTGAGATATCTAGCCGGTACAATTAATAATTCTTTATGTTTTATAAAGGGTATTAATTTGTCTTTGGTAGGATACACTGATGCCGATTGGGGCAATGATGTTAATGACCGTAAATCCTACACGGGTTTTGTAGTAAAATTGGGAAAGAGTACAATTAATTGGGAGTCTCGTAAACAGAGATGTGTGGCATTGTCTAGTACCGAAGCCGAATATTTAGCAATTGGTGACATTTGTAAAGACTTGTCTTTTACAAAGAATTTGCTGTCAGAACTTATAACTGAGGAGGTTTCCTGTACAGTGTATAATGACAATCAGAGTGCGCAAAAGCTCCTGGAATGTAGAGAACTGTGTCATAAAAGGACTAAGCACATTGACATACGATATCATTTTGTGAAAGATTTGATTAGAAATAAGTCTTTTTCTGTAAAGTATTTGTCAACTGACAAGATGATTGCTGACATTATGACTAAGCCCCTGTGTAAAGATAAGCATTATCGCTTTATACATGGTATAAATATGTTGACACCTGATGTATGTATATGAGTATACTTTATTATTAAGGTATGTAGTTGAATATTTTATTACAATTATTATTGTATTTGTAATTATATAACTTGTAGTATATGTTATAAGGTATAAGGGGAAGTGTCAAGTTTTATACATATGGTATCACTATTTGGTATGGTATACCTTAAAACATATTTTTATTAATGACAACACTCTTCCCTTACTTTCGTGTCATGGCTGGGCGGCTGTTGCTTTTTACATTAATTTTGTTGTATCAATTTATATCAAGTACCTGTCATACTTGTGAATGTTTATTTTGATAGATAAACGATTCGTACAAGTTTAGAATTGTGTTTTACTGTGGCTATGCTCACCTCCGCTCACACCACAACTCTGCTGAATCTTATTAATGATCCACGAATATTGGATTGTTACTGCTAAATCAAATATTAACCCGAAGAAATAATCATATTTTCACTAAAACGATCCAAGAGAATTGAATCTTTTATGAGTTTTAAACTTTCTAACTGGTTTATTTGTCTGAAGATTATCTATAAAGATCCACGAAGCTTGGATCGTTACTGCTAAATCAAAATAATAACCAGAAGAAATAAATATATTTTCACTTAAACGATTCAAGTGAATTGAATCTTTTTTGAGTTTTATAATTTCAAACTGGTTTATTCGTCTCAAGATTATCCATAACGATTCACGATGATTGGATCGTTATTACTGTATTAAAATACAAACTTGCCTTAGATGTGGTTTGGTACCCTGGGTGGATTAAACAGGTGTTGCCATGGTTTTTCGCTAGGATCTTTATACAGGATATAAAAGGCCACCTCAGGAATCAATTGGCATACTTAACTCGATTTTGGCAGTTTGGTGGATTGGATCCTTACTGCTAAACTACGTCCAATTGGACGTAGTTTAGCAGTAAGGATCCAATCCACATTACTCTAGTTTTTCAGTAGAGCAGTTTGAAGTTTGACTGAGTATTGCCACAGTGATTTTAATTTATTTTATTTTGTTTTGTGTTAAGTTAAGATTTTTTTTTATGTTTTCATTTTTTATACAAGTTTCATTAACAATACTTTTTTAATGTTAAATATATTTGAATAAAAGGGCATGTGGATCCTTTTTGAGAAATGATGTTTTTTTAGAGCTTTGACTTACATCTAGTTTCTCAATAAAGACCCAAACTATAAAATTGTTGATTTGGGTACATTTTTTTAAATAAAACTATCAATTTATATAGGTAAGAATTAAAATTTATTTAAAACTTTGATAATGCTTCACATTAATTGCTGTTTTATACAAACTTTACAAAATTATCATCAATTTGACATTGAGTGTCTTTAGACAGTCATCTTAATCAGTCTTATATATTATGTTAATACGAATATTATATAACTATAATTAGTATGTACTATAAGTAAAATGTTTTAACATAATTTTACTGTTATTACGTCAATACCTAGGTACATATTATTATTGTGATCAGTAATAATATTTAATTTTTTTTCATTACCGGTAACTATTACAATATTCAATCATTCTCTGTTTCAATATCATCTTGGATAAAATCAAGTGAATCCCCATACCCATCGACGTCATCCATCAGATTCACATCCTCGTGAAGAGATTTATAAAAGGCTTGGCAGTCTCTTGGAATTTGTGCAAGCATGGACTGTAAATCGTCCAGTTTGGCTTATGGTATTTCTTTTCCTAGAGGCCACAGCGTGGTAAAGTCGTCTTCAACTACCTTTAACGCCTTCCCTTTCAACTTCTTTTCAATAATTAGTTCGTGAAACTCTTCTTCATAAGATTTCATATACACAGCATGTTCTTTATCCTTATCCAACAAAATTTCCTTTGTTTTTAGCTAATTGGTTTTTGTTTTGTTTACAAAAGTCTTCCTGTTTACTATTTTCTTCGTCATCAAAAGTGCCAAGAAAAAGAACCCACCACAAGTATGTAAGATGAAAAAAAAAGACTTTTTTAGCACGAATAACATGGAGAAGAAAATAGTAAACAAGAAGACTTTTGTAAACGAGACAAAAACTAATTGGCTAAAAACAAAGGAAATTTTGTTGGATAAGGATAAATAACATGCTGTGTACATGAACTCTTATGAAGAAGAGTTTGCGAACTAAATATTGAAAAGAAGTTGAAAGGGAAGGGCTTAAAGATAGTTGAAGACAACATTACCACGCTGTGGCCTCAAGGAAAAGAAATACCTCAAGCCAAACTGGACGATTTACAGTCTATGCTTGCACTAGTTCCAAGAGACTGCCAAGCCTTTTATAAATCTCTTCAAGGGAATGTGAATCTAATGGATGACATCGATGGGTATGGGGGTTCACTTGATTTTATCCAAGATGATAATAATATTGAAACAGAGAATGATTGACTATTGTAATAGTTATAATGAAAAAAAAAGTATTACTGATTACAATAATAATATGTAACTAGGTATTGACGTAATAACAGTAAAATTATGTTAAAACATTTTACTTATAATAGGTAGGTACATACTAATTATTATTATTATAGTTATGTAATATTCGTATTAACATAAAAGACTGATTAAGATTACTGTCTAAAGACTTTCGATGTCAAAATGTTGATGATAATTTTGTAAAGTTTGTATAAAACAGCAATTAATGTGAAGCATTCTCAAAGTTTTAAATAAATTTTAATTCTTACCTGTATTAATTAATAGTTTTATTTAAAAATGTACCCAAATCAACAATTTCACTGTTTGGGTCTTTATTGAGAAACTAGATGTAGGTAAGTCAAAGCTCTAAAAAAGCATAATTTCTTAAAAAGGATCCACATGCCCTTTTATTCAAATATATTTAACATTTAAAAAGTATTGTTAGTGAAACTTATATAATAATATTGACATAAAAAAAATCTTTACTTACACAAAACAAAAAAACAATTAAGATCACTGTGGCAATACTCAGTCAAACTTCAAACTACTCTATCGAAAAACTAGAGTAATGTGGATTGGATCCTTACTGCTAAACTACGTTGAATTAGTAGACGGGTTATAAAAGAATCTAAATAAATAACTATATTTTCCCTAAAACAATCCAGGTGAAATGAATCTTTATTTACCATAAAATTCATGACTGGGTTCTTTTCTGACTAGTATAGTATGTAATGATCCACGAATATTGGATTGTTACTGCTAAATCAAATATTAACCCGAAGAAATAATCATATTTTCACTAAAACGATCCAAGAGAATTGAATCTTTTATGAGTTTTAAACTTTCTAACTGGTTTATTTGTCTGAAGATTATCTATAAAGATCCACGAAGCTTGGATCGTTACTGCTAAATCAAAATAATAACCAGAAGAAATAAATATATTTTCACTTAAACGATTCAAGTGAATTGAATCTTTTTTGAGTTTTATAATTTCAAACTGGTTTATTCGTCTCAAGATTATCCATAACGATTCACGATGATTGGATCGTTATTACTGTATTAAAATACAAACTTGCCTTAGATGTGGTTTGGTACCCTGGGTGGATTAAACAGGTGTTGCCATGGTTTTTCGCTAGGATCTTTATACAGGATATAAAAGGCCACCTCAGGAATCAATTGGCATACTTAACTCGATTTTGGCAGTTTGGTGGATTGGATCCTTACTGCTAAACTACGTCCAATTGGACGTAGTTTAGCAGTAAGGATCCAATCCACATTACTCTAGTTTTTCAGTAGAGCAGTTTGAAGTTTGACTGAGTATTGCCACAGTGATTTTAATTTATTTTATTTTGTTTTGTGTTAAGTTAAGATTTTTTTTTATGTTTTCATTTTTTATACAAGTTTCATTAACAATACTTTTTTAATGTTAAATATATTTGAATAAAAGGGCATGTGGATCCTTTTTGAGAAATGATGTTTTTTTAGAGCTTTGACTTACATCTAGTTTCTCAATAAAGACCCAAACTATAAAATTGTTGATTTGGGTACATTTTTTTAAATAAAACTATCAATTTATATAGGTAAGAATTAAAATTTATTTAAAACTTTGATAATGCTTCACATTAATTGCTGTTTTATACAAACTTTACAAAATTATCATCAATTTGACATTGAGTGTCTTTAGACAGTCATCTTAATCAGTCTTATATATTATGTTAATACGAATATTATATAACTATAATTAGTATGTACTATAAGTAAAATGTTTTAACATAATTTTACTGTTATTACGTCAATACCTAGGTACATATTATTATTGTGATCAGTAATAATATTTAATTTTTTTTCATTACCGGTAACTATTACAATATTCAATCATTCTCTGTTTCAATATCATCTTGGATAAAATCAAGTGAATCCCCATACCCATCGACGTCATCCATCAGATTCACATCCTCGTGAAGAGATTTATAAAAGGCTTGGCAGTCTCTTGGAATTTGTGCAAGCATGGACTGTAAATCGTCCAGTTTGGCTTATGGTATTTCTTTTCCTAGAGGCCACAGCGTGGTAAAGTCGTCTTCAACTACCTTTAACGCCTTCCCTTTCAACTTCTTTTCAATAATTAGTTCGTGAAACTCTTCTTCATAAGATTTCATATACACAGCATGTTCTTTATCCTTATCCAACAAAATTTCCTTTGTTTTTAGCTAATTGGTTTTTGTTTTGTTTACAAAAGTCTTCCTGTTTACTATTTTCTTCGTCATCAAAAGTGCCAAGAAAAAGAACCCACCACAAGTATGTAAGATGAAAAAAAAAGACTTTTTTAGCACGAATAACATGGAGAAGAAAATAGTAAACAAGAAGACTTTTGTAAACGAGACAAAAACTAATTGGCTAAAAACAAAGGAAATTTTGTTGGATAAGGATAAATAACATGCTGTGTACATGAACTCTTATGAAGAAGAGTTTGCGAACTAAATATTGAAAAGAAGTTGAAAGGGAAGGGCTTAAAGATAGTTGAAGACAACATTACCACGCTGTGGCCTCAAGGAAAAGAAATACCTCAAGCCAAACTGGACGATTTACAGTCTATGCTTGCACTAGTTCCAAGAGACTGCCAAGCCTTTTATAAATCTCTTCAAGGGAATGTGAATCTAATGGATGACATCGATGGGTATGGGGGTTCACTTGATTTTATCCAAGATGATAATAATATTGAAACAGAGAATGATTGACTATTGTAATAGTTATAATGAAAAAAAAAGTATTACTGATTACAATAATAATATGTAACTAGGTATTGACGTAATAACAGTAAAATTATGTTAAAACATTTTACTTATAATAGGTAGGTACATACTAATTATTATTATTATAGTTATGTAATATTCGTATTAACATAAAAGACTGATTAAGATTACTGTCTAAAGACTTTCGATGTCAAAATGTTGATGATAATTTTGTAAAGTTTGTATAAAACAGCAATTAATGTGAAGCATTCTCAAAGTTTTAAATAAATTTTAATTCTTACCTGTATTAATTAATAGTTTTATTTAAAAATGTACCCAAATCAACAATTTCACTGTTTGGGTCTTTATTGAGAAACTAGATGTAGGTAAGTCAAAGCTCTAAAAAAGCATAATTTCTTAAAAAGGATCCACATGCCCTTTTATTCAAATATATTTAACATTTAAAAAGTATTGTTAGTGAAACTTATATAATAATATTGACATAAAAAAAATCTTTACTTACACAAAACAAAAAAACAATTAAGATCACTGTGGCAATACTCAGTCAAACTTCAAACTACTCTATCGAAAAACTAGAGTAATGTGGATTGGATCCTTACTGCTAAACTACGTTGAATTAGTAGACGGGTTATAAAAGAATCTAAATAAATAACTATATTTTCCCTAAAACAATCCAGGTGAAATGAATCTTTATTTACCATAAAATTCATGACTGGGTTCTTTTCTGACTAGTATAGTATGTAATGATCCACGAATATTGGATTGTTACTGCTAAATCAAATATTAACCCGAAGAAATAATCATATTTTCACTAAAACGATCCAAGAGAATTGAATCTTTTATGAGTTTTAAACTTTCTAACTGGTTTATTTGTCTGAAGATTATCTATAAAGATCCACGAAGCTTGGATCGTTACTGCTAAATCAAAATAATAACCAGAAGAAATAAATATATTTTCACTTAAACGATTCAAGTGAATTGAATCTTTTTTGAGTTTTATAATTTCAAACTGGTTTATTCGTCTCAAGATTATCCATAACGATTCACGATGATTGGATCGTTATTACTGTATTAAAATACAAACTTGCCTTAGATGTGGTTTGGTACCCTGGGTGGATTAAACAGGTGTTGCCATGATTTTTCGCTAGGATCTTTATACAGGATATAAAAGGCCACCTCAGGAATCAATTGGCATACTTAACTCGATTTTGGCAGTTTGGTGGATTGGATCCTTACTGCTAAACTACGTCCAATTATTATTGGCAATTATTTCTGGGTAGGCAGGTATCCTACATGATGATCACATTACGATACCTACTCGCTCGTTAATCGTTAGTTGGTCCTTGCTTTAGATATCGTTATTTTACGCCATCCAAAGCTTGAAAGAGATCTCTTCTATTTTGCTTTAGATTTAGTGGCCTACTTTTTGTCTGTATAAAATATAATAAGTAGTTACTATCTTGTGAATTTTAGCAAATTAGTGCACCTAACATTTTATTCTGATGTAGGTAGGTAGGTACCATTGTCTTATAGACGCAACCAGGAGTTATTCATACTAGGTAGGTATATGAGGTTATTCCCGTTTGATTTACTAACCTTGTCCTACCACTGAGGAAAAAGGCAAATGTAAAAATTGCATTTCTACCCATTATTTTGTTTGGCAACAAAAAAAACGTTAGTAAAACATACTTACCGACTTACAGTACGAGTGTAGTACCCCACTAACTACAATGTTTCAACCAAAAGTTGAACAATTATACCAATACATCCATCGAGTGCACGCGCTGTTCCAGAACTCGACCTGCTCCTGACCTTCCACAGCTGCAACCGCAGCGCGGAGGTCTCCAAGCAGCTGATAGATCTCCACTTCACCCTGAGGACTCTCTTCACCAACTTCTTCAAGAACCGGCTGGCCGATGAGAAGATCTTGAAGACCTTGAGCTATTAGTAAGTTTCTAATTGAACACCTAATAAATTGTACCTAATTATAGCCAAACCTCGCTGCGTGTTACGCGGTATTTGGTTACCAGCCCCATTCTAGGCTGCGAGCACATTTACCACGATCGACTTCCTCGTCATGTAATACCAGGTGGTGTAGATATAGTAGATAGCCTAGAGCCTAAAAAAGTTATTGAACTGCGCTCCATATGAAGAGTGCTTAGTATCACCTATTCCTTGGATCTGTTATCGCTATAAGTCGTTGAACTTGTGTTTTTTTCTCTATAGAAAGTTATATTAATGTCAACATCAGCGTTTCCCAGCAATTTATACTTGGTAATGTGGTTCAATAGCTAACAGACTGGAAGCCCTTACTAGATGAGCGCTCAGATCTCGTGAATAATGTGAACTAACGCTTGAACTGGATCATACCCATTCCATTGAGCAATTAATTCCAGTAGGTAGTACTGGATTGAATAAGCTTTGTTGGTTTTTTGCTGGAATGGAACCGAAAAATTTCATTCCAACACTGGACTCCATTGTATTGCTGGATTCGCTGTCGAATTTATACTCCATAGAGAACATAGACTAGGTATAGGTAGCTACCTACCGTTATAATCGAATAGCATAGGTAGGTACATGCGTTTTATTTCTATGAGCATACAATTATCATAATTATGAGTAAATTGCTGTTTTTGTTTTAGCATCTTGCCTTGACAATCTTACAAAGTTGCAACCAACTTACCTATTTAATTAACATTAGCCTTTTAGGTCTAGCTAGTCGGTAGACAAATGTACTTAGTACCTACTTATTACTTAGATTGATACGAGTAGGTACTAAGTATATACATCTGTGGTAGGTAGGTAACTAATATCTTAGTTTCTTCTACCAAGTTCCTGATACAAATGTACTTAGTACCTACTTACTACTTAGATTGGTACGAGTAGGTATACATCTGTGGTAGGTAGGTAACGAATATCTTAGTTTCTTCTACCAAGTTCCTGTCTGGATAGCTTCATAGTATACAATTTCCAAAATCGGGTGAGTAGGTACCTACTAATAAGTAGGTACCTACCTATTAGGTATAGGTACCTACATAGGTAGGTAAGTACCTACCTACCTATGTTTCAAACTTACAAAGCCTATAACCTGTTGCTTATTCAATAGTATGTAAACGTATCTATTATAATATATATTTATATTGTATACTTATACCTAACTAATTATATATTTACAGTTTGTTAATGTTTTCCAGCGTTTTTATGTTTCTGGAAACGCGAGCCTATGACGACTCCAAGATCATCTATACGAGGCTGCTAAATGACGACCCCAAGATTTTCGTCTTTCATGAGGCTATCAGGTAAATGTATGATTTATTTATCGATTAGGTAGATAGATGGCCTCTGATGTCAGTTTTTCATGCCACCGAAGGGCTTAACGTGGCTAATTATTGTTGGTATAAACTGATAATAATGATCGAGCTTGGCGGCTAACACTCTGAAGATAGGAACCCGCTCATAGCTTACGAACATACGAGGTTATTCGAATCTCGTGTTGTTGGGTTTCAAATCGCATTTCCTATCTATCGGCCACTGATTCCAGACACTCACAGCATAACTCTATTCCCACCAACAAGCATTTATAATTTATTAGTGGGAAAAACGAGTTTTTATGTAGCCTATGGGATAATGGAATAAACTATTGGATAGTGAAGAATCAGGGACCAATAATAGCAGTGCTTACTAGAGGCATGCTTTCTCGCCATTTCCAGAGCCCTTCTGATGGTGATCGACCTGTGGCAGTACATGGAGGGCACCTGGCCCGGGCTCGTGATCATCATAGACCTGGAGAAGGTCACGCTGTCGCACATCGCGCGGCTGGACGTGCAGGGTGTCCAGCAGTTCCTGTACTATTTGCAGGTCGGTGCTCTTTGACAGACTTCTAAAATGAAGGTTCTCGATTAGGCTGTATTGTTTTATTTTAATTGGAAGACACTTTTAGATACTTTGAGATTGTTCCAGTAGAAATTTCATGGATAACGGTTCGGTAGTTAGGTTTTACGATCAAAATAACTGGAGTAAAATGTTATCCTAGCAGGTATGTAATACGTAGTGCTTTACATGACATAGTAATGTGCCAAGTCGAGCTTAACCTTATCACCCCCCATCCTATCCTATAGTTTAACCCTTGATTTATTATCTGTCGTGTCGTTCGCACAATTCTTTCTATTACCCGAAAAACGATCTTATTTCCCCCACTACACAGGGAGAAAGAGAATAACCCTACCACGAGAACATGTTAGAACTCAGTAAACTACTCTCGCTCTAGGAAGGCATGCTGTTGAAGATAAAAGGCCTGCACTTCCTGAACGCCCCCTCGTTCATGGACCGCATCATGATGATCCTGAGGCCGTTCATGAAGAAGGAACTGCTGGACGTGCTGCAGATCCACCAGGTCGGCTCCCGGACCGTGGACAAGTACCTGCCCCGGGAGGCGCTGCCGAAGGACGCGGGAGGGGACTATCTGGGCTTTGAAGCTGGCAACGGTGAGATGAAGTTTTGGTCCAGTCCAGGGTAGACAGTAGACACTCCGTACCTACTCAAAAGGTACTCGAACACACGGGAGAGAGAGACAACACACTCAAATGTCATACAAAATCGTTATCATGCTACCTCGCTTTAATTGATAGTGCCCCTTCTAATGTAGGGTACCTATTCAACTATTCATATCATATTGCTACAGGTTTTTGTGGGTTTCGCTTTGTATTCTTTGTGAATTCAGCCAGTGTCATGTAAGAATATTTTAAGGTTTCTAGTTTTTGCTGAAATACCTACCTATAGAGATTGTAGACTCGAGTCGCAGTCCATAAAGTCGACGTCACTATCCAGTAGTGGTGGATGCCTTACCGAAGCTCTTGAGTTGTACTCGTAGTTAACACGAAATGACGTCATTATATCCCCCTATACCTATTTATTATACACAGAAAAGAAGACTGATAAAAATCATTGTTACATTTTCGGCTGAGGCCAAACGAGCGTAATTTTGTGAGTCGTGAGTCGCAGAATTTCGGTCGCAGAAATTCTGCTGCATTCGGTTTCATACAAAAGTCCTGTTTCATTCACACGGCGACGCAAAATGAGTTGTCTGCCGACTTACACGCATTATCGGACCGAATTGAGTTTGCGGGGGGCGAGGGGGCCGACGCGGGCCGGGCAAAGCGCCAGTCAGGTACATTTTGACGTTCGATAGTAACTGAATAAAATGCGCTCGTCTGGCATCCCAACAGAATTTCTGCCAGGCAGAATTTCTGCGACCGCAATTCTGCGACTCACGACTCACAAAATTACGCTAGTTTGGCCTCAGCCTAACATAAACTCACTCATTGAAATAACCTTAAATTCAATCAAGATGCAACAGATAAAATATGCATAGAGGTACTGAGCCGCCACAGATTAAAAACGTATACTTATTTCGTTTCTACTTTTATACTTATACTCCATACTTTTTCTACGTATACTCATTTATTCTTCTTTTCTTTTATTCTACTACCAGCGCAAGTCCAGGAGAAGGTGCGAGCCGCAGCGGACTTCTTCCAGGCAGAGAACAAGAAGCGAGTGGTGGAGTCGGCGCGGCCGGGGAAGCCGAAGACGATCTCGGATATCTTCGGCAGCGTCGAGGGGTCTTTCAAGAAACTGGACATCGACTAGCGATGCCTGAAGCGTGTCAACCGGCTGTGTCGTTCAGGGTGGCTCTGTAGTGCACATAGTTGAGCGATTTCCGATTGAAAACTCTTTTGGATTGACCTATTTACCTGTGCGGAATAGTAAATACGTTGGGGTCCAACCGTTGGGGGGGGGGGGGGGGGTTTAGTGGCTTCAAGGCTCCACCCCCGTGGCAGAAAGGAAAGTGTGAAACCATTTTCCCCCTCAAAAAAAAAAGGGTCATAATTCCCAAAGAAAAGGAAGACATTGGGAGTCAAACACATTGAGATCGTTGCAGCAAAATTGTGGTGGGTTTGCTAGATATCGCATTATGACCCCACTAGTGTGCATTTAAAGTGCCTCCTGTACAAGGTTTGAATTAAGATTTGTAACTTTTAGCTAGACATCTGTAGGCATGTGTGACCTTGAATTAAGTCAGATAAGTTAGGCTGCATGACAAATAATGTATGGTATAAGCAAGGTATAAGGTATGCACTGTCATAGATATATCAATACGGCCTAAAGTGCTTGTTTTTCCCTCACTTTAGGCTTGAGGGGAGAAAGGGAATCCTGTTATAAATATTATTATATGATACTTGGATGCTTGTAATTAAATCAAATCAAAATGGCTTACTTGATTATGATGAAAGGTGGGTGGATGATAGCCTACTTTTTATCCCGGAAAAATAACGGTTCCCGAGAGATTACAGTAAACGCGAAAGAACTACGGGCGCAGCTGGCAACACAAGTTTTTGTTATTGTAGTACCCTCAGCAAATATCCCTTGGTGGTGCCAAACCTATAATAATGTAATGTTCGATATGTACCTTGTGCAATTACGAAGCCTACAGTAATGTAATGTTCAATATGTACCTTGTGTAATTACCATACCTAACGTACATATCGTACCATACATTAAGTAGCCTACACGTTGACGGCACGTTTGCGTAGTGGCTGAGCAATCAGACTGCTGCGTTTGGTGTCGCGGGTTCGATTCCCGCCCCGAACAAATATTTGTGCGATCCACAGATGTTTGTTTCTGGTCTGGGTGTTGTGCATGTGCAATTATGTGTGTAAGCGGTACCCACGATACAGGAGCAATCTTAGTGTGGGACGTTTTATCAAAAAAAATAGTAGTGTAATGTTCAATATGCACCTTGTGCAATTTTGATAACAATAGCTATTGTATTCTGCAGTTATTAAGTTTTCTCAAATCATTGGTGATGATACTAATGTGGTGTATAATTTTAATGATGTAAATAGATGTAGAGGTGATATTTTGGTGAGTTATTATAAGAATGTTACAAAACAGTGGTATTTTTATTCTGAAGCCCAACTTCTTTTGATTAGTCTTTCAACGACCTCCATACATAAGTTCACGAAAGCCGACTGAAGCAAAAGATCTATTCACAGGGCAATTATTATGTGGACACTGCAGGTATTTGCTATCAGTATGTTTGACAGAATAGCACCATCCTTATCGGTTTATAGTCAGTCCTATGAATAAGGATTAAGTACAGTTTGTGCTAGTTAAACAATCAAATAATACCAATATGAAAATTTGTAGCAAGTATATTTCATAGAAACATAAATGCCGTCAAGTTACTCTTACACCAAAAAATGGAATAATGTGCAGCGGCGCCCGCACTGAAACAAACAAAACAGTGTTTTATAATCTAAAAATTCATTTTTTTATTTATAAATAGTCGGCCATTTTTTTCCCCATCGACAGCATCATCACTTACCATCAAGTGAGACTAAGGCCCAAGGTAGACACTCCATACTCAAAAGGTACTCAAAAACCCACGCAAGATAGAGACAATAAAATATAAATAAAAAAGAAAATAAAACAACACACAAAATCCCGATCATGCTATCTCACTTTAATTGAGTGCCCCTTCTATCTAGGCTAGGGTATTAAATATAGGTATTCTGTGATTAGAGTTGAATTTATGGCTATACACAATACTAAAAAAAACCCCATCTACTCGATGTTAAGGTCTGGGGGAGAGTTAACATATCACATAGTTGTATGGAGTTTCACAGCCAGCCCCATCCTGAGCCACTATGCAGTGTATGATGCTGCAAGCATACCTAAACTAAATGTTACCTACTCACATGTGATACATCCCAGAGTATAACTATCAGGTAACAGTAAAGCATGGAGTTCCATAACATATTATGCATGTTTGGATGTCATTATACAGAATTGGACCAATTAGATTAAAAATCTCCTTCACTAATGAAATTGTAGTATCTCTGAGTGCTAATAATGCTGTTTAATCAAATTAACATACAGATTTCCATCTGGAAAAATAGTAACTAGTAAAAAATAAAAGCTTACCTTTCTGTAAAAAAATATTTAGTCGAAGAGACCGAAGCCCATGTCCTCGTCTTCAGACTCGGACTCTTCCTTCTTGGCTTCCTCTTCTGCAATAGTATGAATGGGATGCATTAGTAAGTGGGTCATGATGGTGCAAGGGTTCGGAGCCAGTGGAACAGTCAGTGAGGATGATGACAGCACAGGGGCTCAGTCGAAAGATGGTGTTGATTGAAATCATCATTCAGGTAAAAGTGTTCTAAATTTTGACGTATGGTGACTAAGTTATGCACAGATTTCCAATGCTCGGAGGATATGTTAAGCCTCATAGTTGTTATTGACTGATAGCAGTTATTAAGCCACATCAGAGGCCCCTGATAAACTCTGACACAAGCTAGAGGCTTGCACAAGCTTATACGACAAACAAGTAAGACAGGCAAGACATGCGAGTCATTCACCTATTGGTACATGCTTGCCTTTAACAGTTAGTCTAAAATCTTGCATACCACTACACTGTGCACAATTAGTGGTACTATGGTGGACTCGGACTCAGACCCACTACGCTGGTTAGTGTTATACACTCAGTAATTTTACTGGAAACAGCCTGACAGAACACAGTAATTATTGCACACTATTTGGCAGATTAATATATTGTGTAAATTTGTGTTACATCCACAGTAGGACTATTATAATAGGCATAACGCTACAAAACTGGTGAAGGAAGCGACATAATACCTTTCTTCTCCTCGGCGGCGGCTGCGGGCGCGGCACCGGCGGCTGCCACTGGGGCTGCGCCTCCGGCGGGCATGGATGACAGCTTCTCGCGGCCTGGAACCAGTTACAGCTAGGTTAGAGAGGCTCCAAGCGAGGTTGTATGCTCTTGTTGATAAGTGTCATCAGGTAGGTAGTTCACAGCAAAGACTTTCAGACGAAAGATGGTGTTGTATTGTCGTATCATCATTTTCAGGTTGAGTATTAGGTTTTTGGGATTATAAATATTTGATACCATTGGAAGACTTGCAATGAGTGAGTTCTGCTTAACATGGAAAGTTCAAGTACAAATGTAGAGTATATTATTATTAAATTAAATAAAAATTATCGTACACATGTGCAATTTTATTAATCTGTTGATAAATTCAAATTCAAGTCAACTGGTGCACAATTGGAACATGCTCCCAGATGTTGAAACATCTGGCCACCTCAGTCAACAGTCAACACACTTAAAAACAAACTCGACAACTGGGTACAAACTAATAGATTGTTTCAGAAGTGAACTACTGTGGTGTGACTTTCTACACTGTGTGATGTAGAGACATCAGCACTCATGCTGCTCGTCTATAAACTAATAAATAAAATTGTAGCAGGCTTTCTATTTCCATTGGGCCTCTAACCAAATTGCATTGTATTAGTTATCAACGCAGGTGCATGAGATATTGCATGCATACTAATACATTTAAGTAACCATATTTCTTGTGGAGTCATCAATAATATTAATCATCTAATTATTATGGTACTATGAACTAAGTCACGTACCAGCTGCGATGAGCTCCTCGACGTCCTTGCCTTTGAGCTCGGCGATGACCTTCTTCAGCTTCTCACCGTCAGCCTCGATACCGACCGAGCTGAGGATCTTCTCAACATCGGCTGCGGCTGGAGCAGCCTTGCCTCCCAGTACGGCTAACAAGTATGCGGCCACGTAACGCATTCTGGAACATTCACAATGTTATTAAAAACAACTGCTGTGTGCAGGTTACAACCTCATGGGCCTCGTTTCAGATGAGTGGATCAGATTCCTCTGAAATATGTATCGGATCATGCCGGTTTTCTCACAATATTTTCCTTCACTGCAATAGTAATTTGTGTGCTCGTTTATGACAAGAAACGAATTTATTTGTGCTCACACTGGGGTTTCAACATGACCATGTGCTGGACAGTGCAAGCTGCGCATCCCCAACTAGGCTATCACTGCATCATAATAATATAAGGGCAAGGCAATCGCTAGACTGAGAAATAGGTAGCGCGTGGTATTGAGTGAACGTGTATACTTTAGGTGCCATTGTCAATAACCCATCGTATATACACACTTAGGTACCTACATTAGCCCACGTAAACAGGCGGGAATTACAGCATGACCACTAAGTGGTGCAAACCTTGGGCAATAATTACTAAATATTACTTTACTTACTACCTTTAGAAGCACGTATTATTGATATTGTAATGATAGAACCAAAGAAAAGCGAGAAGCGAGATTGCACAGCAAACCACCAAGTTAGGTTAGGGCGCCTATTTCTCATCCAAGTTGATCGTACACAAATACAATATCCTAGCACAAATAACTTATTCCACAATGAAAGAACTTCACCCACGATAAATACACAGTAATATTTTCAATAAATCACTTACTTTTAAGTCGTAATGACACGAAACGTGTAAAAGCCGAAATGAAAACGTTCGTCTTGAACAAAATGTCAAGCAGAAAGAAATTGTATGAAATAGATAGGCGGTGTTGCCAATGTTGATTTTGGAATGAGGGATAAGTTATAAAAAATAGCTATTATTTATGGTTAGACATCATTAAAATGACTACTACATTTAACGTTGCAAATCAACAATATAAATAGTACATTATATCGTAAAATAAATTTATTACTATTTATTTGATGAAAGAAATGAACAATTTTTGTGGACTCTTTTAAGTGGCTTCCGCCGCGCCGCGGCTCCGGCCCTCAAGACCGCTGAGGCGTGAAGGATGAAGGAGCCAATGCGTCGACTCATGTAGCGCCCCACTCGAGAGCCCTTCCCCACTCCCACATGGGAACAAAGTGGGGTTAAAATCAAACTGAAATACATCAAAATTTGATGTATTTCAGTTAAAATAAGACTCAGAACTTTTGAATGGCAAGTGGACGTTTGCCTAATGAGGGTAGGTACCGTCGAAATAGTTCACATACAAATTACCAAAATTGCTTTTTGTTATTCAGACATTTACGTGCAATATTTACACAAGCACATTAAATTTAGTATTGATGGTGCCAAAATTATATAAAAGAAGGCTCTTACAAAAAAATATATTATGTTGGGAAGTGACAATGTCAAGTGTGTGTCGATGTGTGATAGCTAAATTTAGTTCTCTAAGAGATAAGCGGGCAACACTATAGATGTGGCGAACAAGACATTGACAATGACAAGTATTTGACAGCCGACACACTCACCTCTGACATTGATGTTACCTACTTTTTTTTTTTTTTTGCTTTCGTTATGGCTTCGCACGGTTTGTGCACATAGCCAGTGTCAAGTATTTTGTTTTAAGTATTTCTTAATTTCACGTTAAGAAAGTCACAGCAATATTATAGCAATCGTGGTCAAGTAGTCAAGTCAATTATTTACATCGTCAAAGTCACGATTCAGTAAAGTAGTGGATGCTTTACTGAAACTTCCTGGGAGTTTTGGAAAAAATGCGAAATGACACGTTTTTTGAGTTTATATCATTCGCCTACACTCGTGCACGTTAACGAATACTTAATGATTAATATTCCACCAATATTACACATTAACACTCGAAGAAACACAAGTTTGAGAAAATAATACAAAACCAACAACGTCTCACTATCGGATTCCCGCCAAAACTCGTTACCTACTTGTTAGACAATCAATGTGACATTAGAGTTTTTTTTTGTGTGTACGCCGTTCTTATTATTTTTAGGGCAGCAGTAGAAGGGGCTTGACGAAGGGGCCTGGGGCTCTAAAGGGCTTTCCAAAGTAACTATGGAAACCAATAAGTTGAGAATAATGACGATATATTATTATTGTTACGAGCTGGGATAGGGGATTCGGGATAGGAATAAATATTCCGGTTTCACACGCAGAACCTAGATTTAATCAGGAACACCGACAGGAGGCCGGTACTCACTGAATGTCTCTACACACACACTGTAATATTATTATTATGCACTGAAGTTCACAAAAGCGTCTTTTATTTACTTCCGAGTATCGCACTTTAGTCACTTCCAATCTATTCACGTCTGTTTCCAATCAGAACTCCCTTTGTCCGGCCTTAGCTCGCGTATTTATTATACTCCGCTTTACTTGTACTAGATAGTTCTCGACAATGGACGCACTTACTAGTCACGTCTAGCTAGGACCATTTCCCTCTGGCAACATTCTAGCATCTGAGTAGTTCTGCCGCTTGTCCAGAGAGGGCGCTGTTCGCGTACAAGTGGCCACACAGTGAGCTAGTTCCTGCTGCTCCTCAGTAGATGGCGCTGTTCAAATCCAAGCGACCGCACAGTGAGCCAGTTCTTACTACTCCTCACTAGATGGCGTCTTTTTCAATAACCCAGGAGGCGCAACATTATTAATTAATAATTATGACTATCTATGTAGGAAGGCTTTAGGAAGGTATGTAAACGAAAGCACGATAAATGCTAGTCCTGTGCTTGTCCATGAATAGTGTAGTCAATCCAAGCTATCCAAGCTTATAGTATACATAGGTAGGTAGCACCTAAATTACTGCCACATACTTACAAGCCGTTCTAACGTACCTAGGTATTAGTAGGCTACACTCACAATAACACTCCTACTAAGTAGGTAGGTATATACCTCCATGCGTATGCAAGTATGTATATCTAGATTATCTAGGTACCTACCTACAAGTAGGTATACCTACTTAGTTAGTACCACACCCCCTATTGAAACTTGATGAAAATAAATAGGCCTATATATTTATATATACTTACCCATAATATATTATACCTATAATATTATATAGAAAACAATATCTGTAAAAATAATAAATCAACAACATAAAGTCTTCAGGCAATCGAGTGAAAAACTTATTTTCGTAAACGTGAACCAATTCCTTTTCACTCCACAAAGGTACACTGAAAAACAAAAGTGATTCGAATGACAAATGGCGCACGAGATAGCTTGCCTATTTATTCTGCGCCGCCGATCGACCCAGGAAATGGGATTTTCGCGAAGCTACCAGCGTTTTATGCTTTACATCATACGAGAGTTGAGTAACGGCTGAGCGAGACTGTACGGAGTAGGTGTACCGGTATGTGGAAATAGAGGTTATCTACATAACAGCGGAGTGGTTGTTATATAGACTTTGCAAGGAATTCCTGATTTAGGTGTTGGATACAGAACAGTGTTATGTAGGTATCGGTATGTTCATAAGATTAAACTTTTGCCTACCAACAACTGCACAGCAAGCGTGGAATATGATAGCATTTATTGTCCATACTTAGATACTGACTCTCTTCACTCTCAGAGCATAGCAAAGTTACGCAGATACATCGCTCAGATTGATCAAAAATCAATGGTACCCAAGAACTGTTCTCGTCTACTCTAACACCTCATTAACATAAGGGCATAATAATTACCCAACAAAGAACTTAAGACTTGCACCTCCACGCCAAGTGGTCGGCCCTGCAAGTCACGACATCCTCTGTTTACGGGCGCGCGGTCTCCAGCCGCCGCCGTAAAGGCGAGTAGTCCAGAAATACACCGGCCGGCGAGCGGGGCACAATAAAAACTAAACTGATACGGAACGACCGCCGTCGCGCGCGCTACTAATATTAGACGAGACAGGCCAAAGAATAAGCACGACTAAATAATTGACATAGAGGAGACAAACCTTGCGTTATACCTACTGCCAGAGGCGGATTTACTAGCAGGCTAAGTATAAGGTCGAGCTTAGGGTGGCAGAAATTTAGGGGCAACATTTGAGAAGGAACCGAATTTTATTTTTGTAAGACAGTTGTCCGAAGCGTAGATATTATATCTCTTAGAAGTCCTAGAAGTCCACAAGATACCTATCGTTCTAAAGACGTTTCCCTCGTCCCTTTTATTGTAGTATTCAATGGTACCTACCTACCGCAGTATTGTAGTGGGAAGGGCGGTCATTCGACAGCCTATCCTTGGAAACTGTGTCACTGTCTGGCTCGTGGGGGTCACCCGCGTTGACTATTACACCGATCCCTATCATTTTTAAGAGATGAAAAGTATTTTAGGAGTGGTCCAGGATATTTTCTTCTTCTTCTTCTCTTATATATAAAAATCAATCGCTGTTCGTTAGTCTCGCTAAAACTCGAGAACGGCTGGACCGATTTGGCTAATTTTGGTATTGAATTATTTGTGAAAGTCCAGGGAAGGTTTAAAAGGTACGAATGCGGACGAAGTCGCGGGCACAGCTAGTTTATTATGTATTTACCAACTTTCACTAAAAATATGTTCAGCCGCTACGGCGTGAAGAAGGCACATATTCACACACCGACAATTTTCGTTTGTCAGATTAGTCGCAGACTTGGGAAAGGAGGTAGGTAGGTATACTTATAAAATTATTATTTCACAGTAAAAACCTCACGTTTGTGTTTTGGGTGAATCTATCAGCTTTATTTATAAGACCATAAAACTTTCTTATTGAGGTTTATTTTGCTATTTTGTAGGGTACTTGCTTGAACAAATTTACTCAGTATTGAAAAAGAAAACATTTAATACTTAATGGATATGAAAATATGAATAAGAACGGCCATAGCGAGAGTTTAGTTAATAAATTGTAACAAAATCTACGAAGTCTGACTAGGACTAACTCTCTAAGGTAACCTAACTACTCGTGGCCTATGAAATGCACTTCTACATCTCTGATCTATGTCCACGTATAAACCAACCCCGTTACAGTGGGTTTATTGGCTAGTCGGCGCATGAGCAACTTATCAACAGAACATTCCTCGCGTTCACCTGTTGCTCCTACAATACGGATTAACGTACTGAAAAATCTGCATTACCAATCTACTGAAATAGCTTCAGTGAAAACGACTACACTGTGAAATTGAACTGTAAAGCGAGTTACGTGGATTGGAAAAGTGAATCGAAAAGTGGAAAATTGTAAATAACATCGAGTACCTATACACAAAATAAATACTTAAAAATTAAAAAGAAAGAAACATAACGACATCAAGTGCAATGTGCAAAATCGACAAGTGATTGAAAACTTTTTTTAATTGAAGTGGCATGGCAGAAGTTTGGTGGTACAGACGGTTTTTGTTCAACTTTCCGAATTCACCGAGATAGGTAAGTAGCGAAGTGCCTATGAATATTGGCCAGTGTAATATTGGTGGTTTTATGTGATGCCAGATGACCTAAATGCAGTTTTGCGAGATGCAGTCAGCTGCAACATCGGGTGTGATGCCGGCATGCTCTACATCTGCCAACTATAATATTATATAGAGAGCTGTTGAGTTTGATTCGGAGAGTTGATGAATTTGGTATGGATTAATCAAGTCACAGTATTTAGGCAAGGCGTTACGTGTAGGTCCTCGTACTGTATTTTATTAGGTATACACGCACATTTGACTATTCGCTACGATAAAATTGGCGTATGATAGTAACTAACAAATGTACTAATTAGTAGGTTCCACAAACGCGGTGGAATAACGTCCACCTTTCAAGCGAGAGCGAGTTCAAATCCCAGTGCGGGCACGTACCAATAATATGTTTCTTGTAAAACATATTTTTCATCTATTATCACCGCTTTATGGTGAAGGAAAATATCGTGAGGAAACCTGCATGCCTAAGAATTATTGGCACATTTGTGGTCCACCAATCCGTAGCGGGCCCCCATCGTGGACCTATCACAATCCTCCTCACGAAAGTCTGGTGAGATCCGAGCTCAGCACTGGGCGGATATGGGCTGCGATGACACAGTCACACTGCAACGGCGCAATTAAAAAGTTGAAATAACGTTGGTCATATTAAATCGTGCTATCTTTACTGTAGACCTTTGTATTCTGTGACTGCAGTAAGAACTGTGACACCGACCGTGTGTGACCGTACGGGAGCACCAACCTTGGTTACGCCACATAAATCTGGTACCTATGTTTTACCGCGCTCTGCCACGTAAGCAAACGTCATTGTTACTATGGATGTGGGCTGGCGGCCACAGTGACAGCGTCTAGCGTCTTACGAGTCACTTCTATGGCTAGTTGTGGCACTAAAACTGGAATGAAAAAATACATAAATAAACTAGATCAATAAGTGATTTGTGTTTTGTAAGTGTTCTGTATTCGCAAGAAAATGAAAGAGTTGTTTTGCACGTCAAACGTCATTGATAGATATTATGAATATCGGCTGACGGCCCCAGTGATAGCGATTAGCGATTATCGAGTTACTTTCGCTTAATGTTAAGTATTGTTTATTACGCAAACAGATGCCATATAATTATTATTGGTTCATTTTTATACCAGGTTTAAAACGTAGATAAACGTCATCTTTGGTTAGGTAATTGCACCGAGCCTTAAATTTATAAATTGTCTCATAAATAATTAACGGCTTGGCTCTATATGCTAATGTGCTGTCACGTATGACGTAGGTTAACGTCATGATTGTTACCATGGATATAAGTTTGTGGCCATAGATTTAGCGAGTAATGAGCTACCTACATTATACAGTTTTTTTAATCCATGATTTTGTATTAATTGTATAATGGAAATGGGCTCGCGTTTGACAGTCTTTGTCGACTATCACACCTGTTGTGTTGATACATGATTAAATGTATTCAGAAGTTATTAACTCTCTTTGATACTTAGAAAATATTAAGTTAGGTAGGTAAGTCCTCAGAGTATTTTAGCCCACCTGTAGTTGTAAGGAAGTTGGTAAGTTATTATTACTAATCCGCTCGTTCAATGGCCATCAACGATATCATAAGAGAAGATGCGTGGGCGCACGTGACGTTTCACATCAAAGCTCAATGATTTAATTTTACAATTCATACACGTAATAACTCCCGACTCACTGGACGGACATTAAAGAGATTCGTCTCGTGAAACGTTTTTAGTGGATACGGAAAGTAATGCAATTAATTGAGTCTTCGAAACTTTAAGTATTCGTTATTTGTATTTGTTTTTTATGTCGGTAAGACTTTTGATCTTGTACCATCTGATAAGGCTAATAGGACTCCCTATTGTTTTAAACTATTTTCACCGATTCCTTGAATGTATTTTTATGTATAAAACTTAGTAAAGGAAAGAGACAAACAATTGTTAAGGCTCCACCGTTGACAACATATTATTACGAATAATTGGTAGTGATCGTTTGGGCGATAACACGTACCTACATCGTAGTTAGTTCTTTCTGTGTTCTATACATTTTGGTGTCAATAAAGAGTCTGATATACCTACTATATAATTTACGAAAAGCAAACATACATTATATAAAGAGCGTGGAAAAACAAACATGTTTAATATATTGCCGTCTAATTTATTTAGTTTTCTTCTAATAGAACATTAACACAAATCTAACACGACATGTTTTGGTAAACACCAAACACTACACCGTTGTTTGACGTTATAAAGTTGGGTGATTTCTCTTTCTTTGAGCTTTAGTTTGTAAATTAGCAGCTGTGAGCTTTTAATTCAATTTCGTGATGAATGGAACAAACAACGAACCGGAGCTAAGGCGAAAATATTATTTCAAATTAAAGATGAAACGGCAAGTTTTAATTTAACTTTTTTAAATTGAATTTGCCGTTTTTTAGTGACATTTGCATCTAGATTATTATGTTATTGACGCGTTCTATTTATTACTATGTCATGGGCTTATGATCCATTCGACATGTTACCCACACGCCATACCAGATGTGTTAGACCACAGTCTAACAAAATACAAAGCCTCTTAGCATTCCATATGAAATATCTCAATCAATTTATTGTATAAAAGTACGAATAAAACACAGACAGGCTAGAAAAATAAACACCATAGGTAATCCTATGAAAACCGTATGGTTACTTCCAAAGTTAGTTATGATAAAGGAATTTGTAAATTAATATTACAATTTCGTGTATTTAATGTTGGATGTTGGCCAAGTCAGTCTCACCGAGAGGCTTTCTTCCAGCGTGGTTCATTGACTTTTTGAACCTGGGGACTTTTTTTACTATATTTTAAAAACTTATGTATTTTGTTACGAAGATACCTTTAAGATTATGGAATCTGAATTCCCCTTTTTCATCTTAAAGAGTTACAAGAATTAAGGCATACAAACAGTTAGACTCAAACCTTGAGTTAGACAAACTAGAGGAGAGAAAGAAAACGTGCTGTAGAAATATATTACTGATAAAAACATAAGGCGGCATCAACCGTAAAAAAAAGTGTCGCCCGTTAAAAAAAACGTAAGTTGTAATTTTAATATGGTCGTCGGATAGCTCCCCCGGGTTTCATTTTTTAACATTCAGACCCACTACCTACATTGAATTTTAAAACGCTTTTCTAAACTCAATTTCTAGTGAAAACGTGTACCTATTGTAACAAATTCGTAATGAGCCAAAATGTCAGTCAGCTCGACAAGTGAGCCAGCACCGCCGATAGGCTCATCAATCACCTAATGTATTGTTTTAGAGTACTTTTGGAGGCTCTGTGGGCCTGGGACCGATGTTTTGTTGTAAATTACATTTTGCAACTTTTTCAGGCGACAGTACAACGTCGTCTCGCCGCTTGTAATTAATTGGTGATTAATGGAAGGACAGAACGTGCCCTTTGGCGGTACGGTTTTTGCCAGAATCGCCATATTATATGACTGTATTACTCTAGTTCAAAGTATGAAAACCTGATTTACGCCATATTGAGAGTAAATGAATTTGATTGGTAGCTAACATCTTATATCTTTAAATGAGCAATATAATTATATAATGTGAATAATTATATAAAATATTCATTTTATTTATAAAATATTCAATTATCTTATATCTTTAAATGAGCAATATAATTATATAATGTGAATAATTAAATAAAATATTCATTTTATTTTATATTCATTTCATTTTATAATTATATTCATTTTATATAATAATTATATAAAATGAATATAATTATATATATATATATATATATATATATATATATATATATATATATATATATACTCGTATATAATATATAATTGGAATCTCGGTCGGCTGCAACGATTTTCATGAAATTCAGTATATAGGAGGTTTCGGGGGCGATAAATCGATCTAGCTAGGAATCATATTTAGAAAATGACATTTCAATCGTGTTTTTTATGATTTTTTCTATAACCAGTTCATATTTTTTTATTATTCTATCGGTAAGATCGAAAAATATTATTCATATTTCATCATTTTATCGGTAATTCGTACTTAAATATAATTTCCAAAAAACACAATAATAAAAAAAAAATACCGAGCAAAGCTCGGTCATCCAGATAATTATTAATATAAGCATTAACATTATAAAAACAATTTTACATAATTTAGTGTAATTTAAGAGGCTACGACTTATCATGAGTGGCTCGGGGGCCCCTGGAATGCTGTCTGTTTTGATTTTTTCGTGTCAAATTAACATACCTGCTTAGGTAGGTACTTACTTTTACTAATAATTTAGGTAATACTTTAAATGTGAGACAAACGTTTCGGTTCTTTTCGACCAAATTTTCGTTACAAAATGAATCTAAATTGAGAAAATGATTACTTGCTAACAAAATCATAAATCTAAGAATGTTTGACATACATTTTTGTATGAATCTCATTAATTATAATAACGAAAAATTGGCTGTAGTCCGTGTGTTGACACCTAGCTGTTTCCGCCCAGTAGTTTATAAAACACACACAAATCATAACAACGTATTTACCTAAATCTATAATCGTATACAATTTACGGGGTTTACTTGCATTAAACTATATATCTACAACAAACAACCAAAACCAATATTCAGCGACGTCAAATAAGATAAAACTATGCCAAAACTAATATATACATAAAAAACTGATATAATTTATGTTGATTTTTTTTACGGAAATTGTAATTTAGGGAAAATTCAGCGACTTTTATTTCCAACTCAGCTCTGCTCGTCAGTCGTCTCCATACCAAAACACTGAAGGATCATTTTTAAATGACACAAGTGGACAAAAAGCGTGTTTACTATGCAGATATTATTACTAAATACGTCCATGGGAAACTAGTCTTACTGCTGTATTCTGGAGCGGCGTAACTTCAAGTCAACTTCGCAAGAACCAAAGACAACCGAAGTTAACAACGTCACAATAGTTCGGCTTTAAAGGACCCGTAACCGATTTACTGGCACTAAAGATCATTGTCTCCGACGTTACGACGTAAATCAACTTCAGAAATGTCAAAACACATAATTACAAGGGCTCTTGCGTTTTATGTCGGTCGTGAAGTCGTGTCGTCAAACGCTGATTGCGTGGCCCCATCTAATGATGCGCTAACATAATGATGGTTGACAGATGGTGGCTTGACCATAGTATGATTTCTTTTGATAGTTTTAGCATAATAAATATAATATGAAGTTTTATCTGAGTCGTACCTATCCCAATCTGCAGTCTGCACCCAGTTATGAATAGCCCGGCGCGCGGCGATGGAAAAACCTAAATAATTTACGCAGATTTCTACGAAAATTACGACGTATTTATTCAAAATTAATGTCGTTCGGATGTGTAGATATAAATATACCACAGTATTATATGTAAACGTACGTTATCGTACTATTAAAACTAATAGCGGATATCTAAAGTTATCAAGAAGCGTTTGAGGACGAAATGGTATTTTTTTTATTGATAATAATTATTATTAAGTTTTTTAATTTTGGCCAGCTCCAAAAGGCTCTTGGGTGGATGAACATTATGAAAGAACGAAATATTAAATAAATAAATAATTATAATATTCAAGATAACTAGCTTAGATCCCCTTGACACCCGAATCGCAGTGATATAATATTAATTACATTATGTTCAAACCCAGACATTATATAATAGGGAACAGACCGGGCATTACAGATAATCTAGTGAAGCTAGAAAAAAATGACATTCAGACAGGGCCGAACTAAGGCTGACAAGGCAACTATGTACAATTTCATACAATTTAACTAAGATTAAAATTCGTACTGAATTCGACCTAAGATTGTTACAAGTATAATGAGCTATCAAAATGTCGGTAGCATCAATATGGCGGCCGGCTACTAGACTAGATTCACTAGATATCTGCCATACCCGGTCTGCTTTCTCTTATATTATTATGTCTGTGGAAACAACAGACGTTTACCAGAGCACGTCAGGGCTACACAAATGTTATTGCCAACCTCTTAGTGTTTATACAGACGTTCATTCAAATAAGATTGGTTTTATTGCGGGCTGTGTTAGTTTTGATGCTGTCCCAATATTAAACAACATGGTCAGGTGGTTCTTTGTGGTATCCGTGGATGCTCAGATTGTAACTCTGTATGCTGTTGGTTTTGAAATTGGAAGACGAATCTATTAGCTGCTTTGCTGCTTAGATAGGTCACGATCTATTGTGACCGGTGATCATCGATTCGCAGGGAAGAGGCACAACTCTAGTGGCGCTGCACTATGAAGACGTCAGGTTGACAGTTCCGCTGCCGCCAATACAAATAACACTGGCAACCTTGCCAAAGAAGCCACATAAAAAGAGTTGCCTCGCACCTCCGTGCCGGCGACAAATGGGAAAAGTTTTCCCATACCTCGCCCAGGCGACAAATGAGAAAATAATATAATTCTCGATTGTCGCCTGCGGTGACATACATTAGTCCCCACAGATGCGTGCCAGTTGGTAGGTACAGACATAATGTATATTATGTAGATATCTGTGGCCGGCGCCAGATCGTGGGTATAGTATAGCAGAAGAAGATATCTAAAGTTTATATACTTAGGTATATCGTAAATCAATCTTTGATTTACGATATATATATTATATATATATATATCGTAAATCAAAGATCAACGAGTGCATCGAAATACCTCTCAATAACGTTCATACTCCTTCCGATTGATATCATCGTTCAGTTCTGTCTAAACATAAGCATGATCTATTTACACTAATATTATGAAGAAGCAAAATTTGCTTGTTTGTACGTTTGTAAGAATTCTCTTGAAATTTTGTTCTGACCCTTACACTGATAAATTTCACTAACTCTGAGAGACCCCGTTTGAAATTGGTTTGGTAATTCTACCACTCTCTCGTGTGTAGGGCTCAGACCCACTAAGCCCCCGTGAGCAGTCCTCAGCCGAGGTGGGGCGAAAAGGGGTCTGCTAGCATTTTCCACCTTTCCCTGGGAATAAAATGTTATTCCCGGGATGGAACAGTCCTTACCAATGGGTAAGGACTGTTCCATCCCGGGAAGGTACAGAGTTCTTTTGATAAAACGAGAATTCCGCAGATGAAAATGATTTCCGATTGACGAACACTGTTTATCCCGGGAAAATGCTGAATTTTCAGGGAAACGCGACCTACGCGGGTGAAACTGCGGGCAGCAGCTAGTAAACGATATTTCTGCACGTATTTCATCACGCGTCGTGCGTGAACTGAAGGAATAGTCGTAGTTAATAGGTCGATAAAACAGGTGGATTCAAGTGTTGGCAGTCTCAGGTGAATCGTTTAGGATTCGTAAGTTGCGTAGGTGTTGAGTGGGTGATCGTGAAACAGTTGAATTGGGTGATATGTCATTGTTATAAGGAAAACGTTTTGCGTTATAGCTGCAAGCAAATGGTTAATAGATCGCGATAGCTTCTCTTGTTTTTTTAACAGAAGACTTTTAGTGCATCTGGTTATAAAACATGTTCCTACGTTTATCGCGTAGAGTTAACGTAAGTTATGATAAGAAAAATATAAGGAAGCGTTTCTAATTGACATTGCAAGATTTATTCTGAACATAAAAACATTGCATTGTGTTCTGTCTTTCTTTAGCGATCAAAAGCACTGAAAAGCAAGTCAAAATTACGTACACACCTAGGTAAATGTTTTAAAGAGAAACCTGTTGTAGGATACAAACTAACTATAACTAAGATGGTGCAATAATCCTGTGTCGTGGAACCAATTCGACCCGAGTGCGTAATTTTAGTTCAGCTTACAAATGTCCCATGCGCGAATGAATGCATGTCCGATAAACCTTCACAGACCGAACTAAACAGACCGATGTGACGACGTCTCTCATTTATAATCAACACCTCACTTTCAGGAGGAGAAGTTAGGCTGTAATCCACCACGTAGGATCGGTCCGGATTGACGGATAATATGCCTCCGAAATCATTCTCGGCCATGTTGGGTTCCTCACGATATATCCCTTAATCGAAAAGTGTGTGATAATTACGTAGGTAGGTACATAATTATGTATTTTAAACAGAGATCAGTGAACGGGTTAGGGTACATCTCGCCCTCCCAAAATCAGGCCCACAAGTGAGAAGTCCACATTTAAAAACGTAACGGGAAGATTCACCCAGGAAATCAGGCTTCAAGATACTTGGCTAAGGTCAAGGCCACATGTATAGACTGTATGCAAGTCCCGTACTATGCCCCATTCCGTGCTCCGACTTCTGTGTATATAACGCCATCATTATGCTCCAACTTCTGTTTTCTTCATCAGCACATGGCTATGGCATAGAGGCGAGCAGCCGCGCGTCGCGATGTCGGGCACATAATGCCGCGTCGTCGCCGGCGGCTCGCGTCGCGCATCCGGGCGTACGTGCGCGGTCTACTCGCGTTCCTCTTCAGCAATATTGGCGTCATCGTGCTGGTCGTCGCTTATACTATTGCTGGTGAGTGGCTGCTCATGGTCTACTGATGATGGTCTACTGATGATGGTCTACTGATGATGGTCTACTGATGATGATCTTCTGACGATGGACTATCCTGATGATTGCCTTTGACAATGCACCCTGATGCTTTGTATTGTGGACGCTTCCCCATACTAGGTAGCAAAAGCGAAGTGATTAAGTGTGTTTTAGGTAGAGTACAGCTGAGGTCAGCTGGTTGCATTACTCGTTGTCTTCCATTATATATCTTGATTGCCACGATATCTCTTAAATCCATACAAGGTTAATGAGTGTTTAAATCAAGTACAATGTATACGTAATAGGATGATGCATTCCAATTGAAATTCCTTCACCAATCTGGCACCAGCATTTATTGGTAAGCCATGTACTTATCCGATGCCTCGTAAACCCAAATAACTGGACTGAAAGGAAATTGGTGTCGTTAATGTCGCCACATTTTGTGGTTATTATATCAAGGTTTATTACGAACACCTCAATAAATTAAAATCACCATCCATTTCAGTCTAATAAATTGTAATTCATTCGATCCCTTTGCCGCGAAGAAGTGATTTAAACTTCCGAGTTGGGATTTTGAATGTGAACGAGATTTTATGAGATACGATGAAATTTCCGTCTTTTTACTCTATGTATGAAATAAGTTATTATAATTATTTTCCTCAGAATGAAGTTTACTAATATTATGGTCGGAAGCTTAGCGATGAAGTTTTAGGAAAGATAATAATAATTTGTATTATTTCGGCACTTTTAATTTTTTGTTACCTTGTCGACTCGACAATCAATAACGTCGTGCTTATTTGTTGAACACTTCATTGACAGTTCTAATGATATGTCAAATCGAACGATACACTGAAGGAAATATTATCAATACCTACGCTGAAAGATTATTATTTTAGTGGGTTAGGTACGTCTATGAATTAAGCATACCAATGTTAAATAATTAAAACACGAACGCAAAAGCATGCAACGCAATCCCGACGAGAATTTCATTCAATTTATTGCCGCGGTAAATCCAAATTCTTAGCGGAATAAGCAAGAAAAGCAGGAAATTCCATGTTCCAGTTGTCCATATTTCACCAAATCTCGCTACAGAAACAAATAAGACATCCAAAAACTTAGCAACACATCGTTAGCGCAACAAAATGGCCGCGCAACTTCATTTTATTGCGAATAAAAACAAACGGTCCATAAATATCCCCGATCCCTCTCACGTATTGTTGCGATTTAGACCTCGTAAACGATTCAATTGGTTGAATGTGGTATTATTTTGGTGAAATGGACAGAGCGATGTAATCACAGCTTGATAAAATGTGGGCTTTGTACGTAATCCTGCTCCGAAAACACATGGTGCTTGATTGTATTGTAAAGGCAACATGTTTGAGCTTCAATATTAATCATAATTGTAGTCATTGATACAGTTATTTAATTCCGAGCATCGAATTCGATGTCGTAAATATACACGACTATCCTTGTTTCGGCACCAAATTTTAACATAGTAAAAAACTTATCGCTTTTTACTTATAGATCATATTATACAGCTTAATGACACTTTACATTTACTACTTAATATTACTTACACGAAGTACATCCTCATCTGGTTATCAATAATAATATTATTGTTTTTATTTCTAACAATGTTATTTGACTTTTACCCAATGTCAGACAAGCAGCAAAGCGGTCGCAGGGGTTTGGATGATGGTTTTATAATGCACTTTAATCCACTTAACATTGGAAGATGCTTTGAACAACATTCATTACGAATTTTATCCTAAACGAAAATGGGCATTAATTTTAAATAATAACGTTGCATAACCCCCATTTAAATGCTCTCAGCCTTAAAACGAAAATCTCTTTTCAACATCCAAATTGCGAACAACAATGATTGAATTAGGGTGTCGCTCCACGTCATTAGCGAGCGAAAGCGAATGAGAATAGAAGCGTAAGCGTTTTCGCTCGACTGACTCCTTTTAACTCAACATGAGGCGTTCTTTGTCATTCTTCAGACGCCGTGAAACCGCAACTTGGAGGGTGGAAAGCGGGCTTTATTTTTATGAAAATGTTATGGGGATGTCTTTTGTGATTTTATGCCCGTAGCGCTTGTTTTTGATGTATTCTGATTTAAGGCGTGAATGCACCAGGAAAAATAATATACGGTAGTAATAGGCGTTAGGTAGACCAAATAACCTTTCGATAACTTAGTTGTTGATCGACTCAGTTCGATATTGTTCGAATATCATCGAATCGACGTTGACCTTGTCGAACTCAAATTGAAATTTGATGTCACTCCATGCCATTTACTAAGGTAACGTTATTCTCAACGTAGATAATATAGAAGCAGAGTTCCCCAAGTCCCATTCCCGATAATTTATCGAGTATTATGGTTCTGTACCGTAATTGACAGTAATGAAGATCGAATCAAATCCGCAGGCATTGATTGCCTCGACAACAATATCGAATCGAATGAATTCGGTTTCTTTTGAAAAGTTCAAGTCCTTATTTATGGGCCATAAAATGGCTTAATAACCAGCTAATGTTACAATGCGAATGTCATTAGTAACAGCCATTAATATATTCTTAATTCAATGAAGTTAATGAAGCCCAGATGTCATGTCATAATAAACAAACCCTTTCCTGGCGGCGCGTGGGCGGGGCCGTTGCTGAAAATATTTGACAGCCCGCTCCGGTTTATAACCTCGTGGTTTCCGCTGAGACGTCATGGTGAATTTATTACTGTAACTACGAATAAAAGGAATATCTGAGAATGTTAATCCAACTGGATTACAAAAAATCAACCTCACAAATGTGTTGTTATGGTGTTCCTCAAATCATTATAATGGTGTTGTCGTTCACTGCTCGAAGATACCAGGGATCTCATCTTCAAAGATTTCGTTAGAACTTGCACATCAAACGGGATTGTTGTCATTTGAAAGTGGTAACGTTATTTACGACATCTTATCTCTGAATTATGGTGTTGTAGTGGAATCATATCTTGTTGTTCTGTAGATATTCCTTTTGATTATAAAGCCAAGTTTTACAGATTCAAGGTTGGCCTTCTTATAAATCTGTTAATCATGTTACAAAAGAATTACCTATTATTCCTAGTAGACTCTTCTGAAAGGCCATCGTACAAACCACCGTTGTTTTAGATAATTATAAAACCGGCGAGTAGTAGTGTGCAAAGCAGTAGTAATCTTTTTAAGCTCTACTGCTTCACATAAGTACCAGGCGCTCAGAAAAAGCTGATGGTGCATCAGCTACGTACTAAATGTTTCCAATGAATCTCTTCCAGGTGCCTTCATGTTCCAGGCGATAGAGGGTGCGAGCGAGATGGAGCGAGCGAATAACATGACGCGAGAGAGGGACAACTTCACGCAGTACCTGTGGCAGAACGTCACGCTGGCACTCAATCTCTTCAATGAAACTGCTCTTAAAGAGAGGTAATAATTGTTTGTTCACTCATGCAAATAAAAGCAGAAGTAAAGTAACTATATTATACTACGTAAAGAAGAAGCAAGTCATTTGCCTGATCGTAAGCGCCTCACCATCCTAAAGAAAACGTAATTGAATTTAGTAAGGTAGGTATCTGGCTGTTGAAGAATTTTGAGTCTCGTAGCCTTACATATCTGGCAGACTATCATGACTGCTGTTGAAAGAAAAGTACAGATT
Source organism: Hylaea fasciaria (assembly GCA_905147375.1). Lineage (NCBI taxonomy): Eukaryota > Metazoa > Arthropoda > Insecta > Lepidoptera > Geometridae > Hylaea > Hylaea fasciaria. The sequence continues at coordinate 314,914 of LR990213.1, read as the reverse complement.
AATAAGTCTAGTCTGAATGTAAGTCTGAAATCTATTAGTTTCTTCGTAGTTAAAATTAAGACTACACTATATCAATCTGTATTGTGATTACCAAGACTCGCATAAACAGTCTGCTCTAAACTTTCCAGCGACCGGAAAATATCTAAATACCGTGTGTTTAACACAACTTCTAATTAATGTCTAAACTTAAATCCTGCATGTCTTGATTTTCGCATTTGACGGCAACAACCCGGAAAGCAAGAGATGTTTATGAAAGATCCATTCTTTAATTTCCAGTTTTTCATAATTCAAGGTCACCACAGAATTGTCTGTATTTCACTTTTATCTTTTCCCAAATCGACGTCAACACAGCGGAAACATCTTTAGCACATCAAACACGATCATGACGCGATAAACATGTCGTCGGGTGACTATAAACGCGGCGTCACGCTTCTTGATAACAATTTGCGAGCCATCCGGTGTACCGTCCGGTATTTGGAAACGCGTGTTTTCAAACATTCTCTTATTGATTCCTCACTTGATTGTATTGTTAGACGCGGAAGTAGACACGCAGATCACTGGTTTAAGATCGACTGTACAAAACTTGTTTGAAATAAGGCAGTAGTGTCGACCACTTTCACGGATTCTCTATCTCTTTTGCAGAATCCACTTGGAACTGTTGCAGTATCAGGAAAAAGTGGTGTTTGCAGTCAAGCACGGCTGGGACGGCGGTCGGTCTTCCCGGCAGTGGAGCTTCTCATCCGCCTTTCTCTACTCGCTCACTGTCATCACCACTATAGGCAAGTGAACTGATCCAGCACCAGAGCAAGGTAGAGGTCGCAGTCATAGCTACTCAAGTTACGCGATAACACCATTATTAATCACCCTAAATACTATGTTTAAAATCCATATCTCACTCAGGTGACGCAGTGCATGTATCGCGGAAGGTTTTGCATTCCAAAGTTCTAGGTAGGTGAGCGAGCTGCTCGTTATCTTGATTTTGCAATTTTTTATCCAGCGCAGCTTTAGCTAGCCTAGCTAGCTCATCCCATGCCGTTACAACGCACCCCTTTAAGGGTCTCACCCTTTGGAATTTATACGAGAACTACTCACGTTTCAGGTTACGGTCATCTGTCTCCAAGGACGAATTGGGGGAAGGTGACCACAATATTCTACGCGTTGATGGGGATGCCCCTGTTCCTCCTGTACCTCAGCAACGTGGGCGAGCTGCTGGCGCGCTGGTTCAAGTGCCTGTACGCGTTGGTCTGTCTCTGCCGGGGATGCCCCGGGTTCACGAGGAGACGAGTCACTAGGTTAAGGCCTCCAGTAAGTTTGTTGATCTAGACCAAGAAGGTTCGAGTGACACTTATCTGGGCTAAACTCAGCTATGGCCACTTGTGGTTATAATGAAGGGTTTTATAATCAAATAACGTCACTGACTGTTGTTTCAGTTAGAAATTAGTGAAGCTGAGAGCATAGAGCGGCCTGTTGGATGGAGGTCGCGGTACTCCGACTCTGACGTCACTCCGGAGTATGGGATCACACCGTACCCCCACAGGGGGTTTCCAAGGTAAATAAATCCATACTAATATTATAAATGTGTAAGTAACTCTGTTTGTTTTTCTGTTTATTTGTTTGTTTGTTACCTTTTCACGGGATCACGCGTGAGGGGCTGGACCAATTTTACTAATCCTTTTTTTGTATTAATTTCTTGAAGGTTCTTTCTTATGAAAGAAAAAGTTAAGAAAATTGCGTGGAAAATTAGAAAATTGAAAAAAACGGCCATGTCTTTTAGAATGTTAATTTTCTTGACAAGACAAATGAACATTTTTTGACTTTAATGACATAGGACAATGTCAGTCGGGTCAGCTAGTAAGGTTATAAGACGTGGCAAAGTAAGTAGACGCAACGGTATTTCCCATTGATATGATATGGCCGTTCCTTAGGAGACCAGAGTACCTCCGCAGTATATCGATGCCGTACCCCCCGCCCCCGCGGCCCCCACTGCCCCCTCGGGGGTTGTCGGCCCCCCTCGAGTACCGCACCGAGAGCGAACCCACCAGCGAGTTCAGCTACGTTACTTTCGACGCACAGACCATCACTGTTCCGATCAGCGTGTGCGTTTTTATTATGGTTGGGTGAGTATCATACCACCAATCCACCAAGACCCTAAAGTAAATTATGACCTAATTCTTCTAAGAAAAGTGGGGCGCGATTCATGCTCAGCAGGACACCGATATGGGTTGTGATAATAGTGATAATGTGTATGTGAATGTCATAATTATACCTATAGGATTTGACATATCTCACACATACTGCATACTCTGCATAGATAATCTTCAATCCACTGCTTAAATCAGCAGGTGTCATACGCAGACTGCTCTCGACTTCTCGAGCCGTCGGATGCTCTGACGTCACATCTGCCCCTCATTTGTTATTGTTGCTCGAGCTGTCGAATGCTTAAAACCAACACAGTGCCCCAAACCTTACTGGTTTCCTTGTCACAGGTACATAATGTTCGGCTCCATGATATTCGGGATGTGGGAGAAGTGGGACCAGCTGGATGGAGCGTACTTCTGTTTTATATCTCTCAGCAGGTGAGGTCTTACCATCCTTGTTACTAACAAACCTTGGCGTCAGTTGAGAATCTCAACACATCTATGAACCTTAACACTCCTGCCATATCCTGGGCAGATGGAATAGATTAATACCTTATTAGCACTAGCAGTAGTAGCAGTGGTTTATGCCACAGACAAAACTAGTTGGATGCAATAACTGTGCAGGAACCTTCCGATGAAGGTCTTCGACCACAATGTCACTACACCAGGTGATATAGTGAGCAAATGCTATCTAATACGTATAAAAAAGTAACGGGGCGAGGTCTTTGTCCACCCAATTATTGCACTTTGCGGTTGCATCACTTTCCCCCAGTTTCTGAAACGTCAGTCAACGTTGACAACAGATTAATTCTATTGCCATCCTTGTCATTTGTTTAGTGTTAGATAGAGACAACGATAGTTTTAATCTACTGTCAAAGCCAACTAGCGTTCTAGAAACCGGGGGTTAATTAAATATCACATAAATTAAAATAAAAAATACAATACACTAAATACACAATAAAAATACAATAATCACATAATTAAAAAAAATTAAATATCACTTTATTAAACCGCAGTATTTTTGCTTTCAGCATCGGTTTCGGGGACTTCGTGCCAGGCGAGCGCGTGTACACTGCTCGTATAGAGACCTCCTTCATCGTCTGCTCCATGTACCTGATGCTGGGGATGGCGCTCGTGGCCATGTGCTTCAACCTGATGCAGGTAACCAGGGCCCTGGGAGCGCCTGTTATCTTCCTTTTGACCTGTTCCATGTTTAAATTTTGTGAAATCATGTTGCTTTCCTTTGTGACTTTCGAGGTGTTGAAGATAGCCTTGAGCACATTTATCTCTATCCTTTATTCAGACTCGTTTAATCAGTGTCAGGACCGATCAGCTCCGAACTATAAGACCGCCTATTGTTAACTTATTTATAAACAACCTAGATTTTACTTTGTTTTTCAGGAACAAGTTATCCACTACTTCGCCGGTATCAAGCGTGCGCTCAAACGCATCTGTCGGTGCAAGAGATGACACAGTGTTGTGGTGTACGTGCTACAGATACACGAGTATGGACTCATGTGGATGTTAATAAAGACTTATTTATATAATTAAACTATCATCGCCTTTTCTCTTCGCTGCCACTTCTTCTATCTGCGCTGATCCTTAAATCATTTAGCGTTAGTGGAACAGGCAATACCTATATCATAGCAGAGCTGGTTGATTCTGGCACCACAATGTTTTAACCATATCCTTTTCAAGACCTTGTCTGATGCTATCTGTAGTCTGGTTTCCACCAGATCTACTACTCAAAATCTGTACAAACACCAGAAGAAACTCTTCTTCTGACGGTTTTTACTCGAAGTCTTGTCTCAATAATTGCACCAAACGAAACGCTCTTAACCTATCCCGCTCACGGTTCTTAAATCCTGGTCCCCAAGACTGCCTTCAAACCTTCGCTTTGCTTGAAAAACCGCGTCCATTGTCGAAACCTAACTTGGGTGAAATATTCATGGCGGACGACTCGAGGCAATCTGCAAAGAGCTTTACCTTAAAGTCGCTGTGCAAGGCAGTTGCAAAGGTTCCACTTCAGTGAAAGTTTTATCCAAAGCCTTTCACATTTTGCTCTAAGGTTGGGCCTGCATGGTTTGGAGCAATACACTATTCGCGTCAGTCACGCATTTGTTGTCACATTTTCTATACCATTTACGGCATTGCGATGAAGAACGAATACAATATAGAATAGCGAGTACTAAGAGAGCACGCGGACGAGTGGACACGCGTGGTCGCGGACGTTCGTCCGTCGCGGCGCGTACGTCAAAGCTCTTATATTCTTATCTAATACCTATTCAATAAGTAAGCCTACAGGTTTATGTAACGAACTTGTTACGCCCACGGATACTGTCCTAAAATCCTGTGAGCCCGAGTGAGGTTGCAAGTGGTTGTGAAACACTCACTCTCCGGATTCTGCCACTTACCAACATTAGGTGCTTAAAAATGCACTCTGCTCGCTTTCACTGAGAATCGTCGAGTTAAGCCACTATTTCTACGAGCAATATCGTGCCTTTGGAGCTGCTAAATCATCGAGTATAGACCCGCCTGAAAAGTTACTATAGACTGTATCGGGAAGATGCCTCAGTTTTTATTCTTATATCAACGCTCGTAGAAACAGAGCCTTAGTTTTTTTTTACCTGGGAGGAAAGTTCATTTGCCGAGGGGTGGTGGGGAGGTGAAGTGCGACCGCTCTTGTAAAAGTTAGTGCTAATTAATGTTTGTGCCTAGGTGCCTAATATCTAGGGTGTCGGCTGACTGATTGAGTTCAAAGTTACGACGTATGCTAAGTGGCAATCGATGTAGTTGGGCACCGGTTACATTGGCAGGTGAGTTATGGCCTTAACTACTTGCACAAATTAATAATTATGATTATTTGAAAAAATACATGATTGGGGTTTAATTTAGTAAAAAAAGTAATGTGATTTACTAGTGAAAGTGCTACACTTTTGCCATGTTCGTGGTTTGAAGTTTATGTTACACATAGATGATCGTAGTTTCCTTAACCTATAGACATTTTCGGATCGGATCAGTAATTTTGGAGGTTTGTCAAAGAAACTAACCAACAAACTTTACGTACCTTTATAATATTAGTGTAGAATAAATAAGGAGTAGATGAATGAAATAAAGTACCTACATTAGATTCAGTAATTTACATTACAGTTGAAAAATGAAACTACCCGACTACGTCATAGATCCTAAAGAAACTTTAGAGGGCGATCTATTTGATCGCGCTTTTTGCGGCAGAGGTAGTTTAGTTTAATGCTCCAGGGGTGTCTGGGGGTAGTTAACGAGATGAAGCTTGCGCCGTTACAACTCGGTGATGTAGGGTAAGTCCAGGATAGTTGCCATACTTTTTGAAAACGCTTTATATTTCCCATTTTAATCATTGGATCTGAATGATTGTCACACATGTTAATAGATTGGTCTTTCAACTACCACTTTGAAGGAAAAAGAAAACATAAGTGTTGATATTTACTAATCTATATCGATTTTCCCAGACCTCTATTTTTGGAAGTATAGATGCCCTATAGCGGATAGTTGCTCCATGAGTCAAAACCACTTATGGGATACAATGCCTCATTGATAAAAAAAACACTTTTTCAGTTTGAAATTAGGTATTCGTGATGGGAAGTAAAATTTAAACACAGACATTAATTAAAAATGTTCGTAAAAAGTGTATTTTTATTATAATCATATTAGGGTATAGAAGCCTCACAAAATAAGTTTCCTTCCTGAGGCATCTATACCCTAATGTAGTTACATCGTTTGAAAATAATGGGAATTATTTGTTTTGTATGGTTAAACATAGGCGAAAATAAATCGAGGCGTCTATCCTTTTCGTAGAGGATAGATGCCTTTTATATTCAGGAATGTGTATTCAATAAATATTCAAAAAAAACTGATTTTAGTGTTAATATACAGTCCACTGTAACATTTAGATACAAAATATAAATTATTTAGTCACCATGTAAAAAGTTCCAGCACCTCAAAAAGGCTGTAGAAAAAGAATTAGCAATTTTTTCGTCGCACCAAATCTTTCATTGAGTATAGATGGAATGCACGACGGGTCAGGGGTTACCTCGCGGGGGGTACCGGGTAGGTGCGGGGATGTCTCTCGTTTGGCAATATCAACGACAGCAAAAACAAGCCGGGAAATCATAGTTTTTGAATTTGAGGCATCTATCCGAGCCGGGCATCTATCCTGGAATTACCCTATTCGAAAGAATTACTTCGAGAACTTTTTAGTTTTACCCAGGACTGAGATAGATAGATGTTAGTAAGGGGATACTTAGTGTAAGTATTTCCTATCCATTTTCAACCCATATTCGCCCACTTTTCATGAGGAGGGTTAAGCCATAACCCACTATGGGAGCCCGTTCCGGATAGCTGATTTGTTCAGTGTTCACATTCAGTAATTATTTTATAAATACCAAATTTAGTGTTTGTTCTCTTTGTAACGCCGCAGCAGCTGTAATTTGTTGTTATGTCATTCTTAACTGATTGTCGTGTTTTTGCATATAGATAGATAAAAGACTGGAGTGATATCTATAGGCTAATTTTTATTCCGGTAACTTTTTCGTCCTTATTAGTTAGCTAGCTGGTATTATAAGAAATATCAGACTATGTACATTTATAATTAATTATTATTGTCTATCAGAGTCCTTGACAAGGCTCAGATACCTACGGCTAGAAAAACCTCAGCTTTTATTTTGTCCTTCAAAAAATCTTTTCACATTTTTTCTTATGCGATTTATCTCAGCAGATAATATTATGTCGAATAAGTTCCACAGAAAGAACGCAATCGAAATCTATGAAAAATGTTATTATCTTTTTAAAAGGAGATATTCGTTTTTCCCCGAAGCGTCTAAGTAGGTACTGTTTGAACCAACTGTTACCACACACCAGCTGGTAAAGGAATGATTTTTTATACACTTTAGGTAAGGAAGGACATGGTTCAATTATTTGGCATTTAGGCTGTCCTTTTGCTGTCGGATGTGGCGGTAAAAACACATTTCCTGTTCCGTATTATGGACAAGGGCTCGTCACACTTTAACTATAAATTGTATTTCTATCAGGCCATAATTTGTTGGACATCTTCGTAATGAAAAGTACCCGTTTTATTGTTTGTCTTCACAAATAATATCACATACATATTATGCAAGTTAACCCAATTTTGCATATTTTACCAGAACCCAGAACTACCACCAAAGTTTAAATAAAAAATAAAAAGATAATAGATATTTAATTGCTTCAAATGTTGGTAACAGAACGAGTTCTTACGGTATTGTTAGGTCGGTACATGCAGTGCCTAAGTATTTAAAAAAGATGCCTTATAAAGATCAATATAATAGCTAAGTACGTACCGGTTAGTAACCCGTACGCCCGCTGTCGGCTAATCTTCCAGAAATATCGTTAGAATTGTCAAGCAGGGTCTGGCAACCCAACCTTTCTCAGCTTGTATTGTGTTTGAATTTATTGATGTCCTACCTTCAGTGCCTAATCATTTCCACAGACAATAAACAGTAAGAAATCTCCCACATATCAATATGGAAGACAATCGTTTATTCCTTCACTGTATTAATGTTAGAAGCCATGATAATTTATCAGTAAAATATGGATTATATTATGCAAATACTAGATACGTATAATAATTTATATAAGTTACTCACTTTTGTAAGTTTTTCAGGTTTAGGGTTTAAGCATAATATATTTTTAATTAATTTAATTTCACTTTTATTTTCCTTGAATAACATTTATCAAAATATGGCTAATAGGTAATTTTTTGCTGCAAAGACGTCAGAAAGTATACGGTATTGCTTCGAAGCTGTGTGTTAGTTACCTATGTATGTAATCGTATCAGGTAGATATTATTGAATAAAACTGTGCTGAAAAATATAAATTTTAACCAAATCCTAAGATTATTGTGTTCTTGTAATTATTCTCAGTAACTATATTAAATGCTGCCTCCTTTTCCTATGTATACGTATTAAAACACTCCTAGGCTCTTTTGAAATAATGTCTTATTCTAGATTAGATACTAAAGTGCCTAGTTAATCCGCCTGGCAAGCAACAGCTATAAAGTATGTGTATTGTATATGGTTCTTTTTTATGTGTAATCTGTGGTGAGATGCCAAACGCACCAATCTACGCTTAGGAATGAACGCAGGAGCGAAAGATGCACTCCGGAAGTTCGTTCTATGCGTCGACGCATTTCCTTCCGCTAGTTCGACCTCGCACGTCTGCCTAATCGGACCTCCGCGACGCTCCGCTCAACCGCATCAATTTACATGAAAGTTAACGTGTCGTGTTAGCCTTCATCCCCCGCATAGATAGATTCCAATAGGAATCTCGGACTCCGCTCCTCGCAACCCCGCTGTTACGTGTGTAAACGACAATCCAAGTGACGCTCCCGCCGCCGGCCGGTGTATCGATACCACGGTGATACCTACAAAGTGAAGTGGCGTATTTGTGGACAACTGGAGCTGGATATTCTCTCTTCCTGGTGCTGGATTGGTACGTAGCATTTCCCACTAGTTACATGTGATTAAAGTTACCACCTCACGGCCATCTTGAGACTCTCCACTCGCAGAAACTTCCCCCCTTACTGAATCGTGACTGACGATGTAAATAATTGACTTGACTACTTGACCACGATTGCTATAACATTGCTGTGACTTTCTTAATGTGAAATTAAGAAATACTTAAAATAAAATACTTGACACTGGCTATATGCACAAACCGTGCGAAGCCATAACTAAAACAAAAAAAAAAAAAAAAAAAAAAACTTCCCCCCTAATTATTACTGGGATCAGCCCGCATCCCGCAAGGTAGAAACCTAATATTATCTACCATTTAATGGTCCTTCGACACCGGATTTCGGTGATAATTAGCTGTTTCTAATTCATATTTAATTATTTCTAGTTGTGGAAAAAAAATTCGCCATCTTTGTACTATTTTTCGTGCGTACACGCTACATCGTTATCGTCATACATCTTCACGAAAGCTTAATATTTTAGCTACATAAATTAAATACGTTCCTTCTGTAACCGCATTAAATTAATTCCCGCATTATTTCAATAAAAACTTAACGCAAACGCATTCTATTTCAATATCTCCGCACGATACCTACGTATTGCAACTAGGTCATCAATTCATCATGGCCGCTAATGAACAAAAATTGAAACTTTTAGAAGGTCAAAGAGATTTATTTGTTCAACGCCTTCAGGTCATTTACGATTATTCGACCTGTAATTTAAATGATCCTGTAGCACTTGATAATTTTCTGTGCTCAGTCGAAAGTTTGGAAGATGTCCGAAATAACTTCCAATTATACGCGAAAGAATACAATACAGCTTTATTAAAAACTGATAAGGAAGCTATTCCTAACTTTCAAAATTGGTTGTCGTTTGAAGATAATTATGTATTGCCGCATTAAACGCAAAATGTCGTTGTTTACGCCGCCGCCTACAAAAGTAGAAGCTAAGACTACGTCGAGTAAACCATTGATTAGATTAGCTCCGATAGAAATTCCGGAATATGACGGAACACCGCAAAATTGGCCATTGTTTTATGCCACATTTAATAACGCTGTGCATTTAAATACATCTTTGTCTGACACGGAAAGAATGTATTACTTGATAGGTAAACTCACGGGTAAAGCGAAATCCATTTGCACAGGTATTGTTCCTTGTGCGGAAAACTATAACACGATATATAACGCACTCATATCGAAATACGAAGATAAACGCAGTCTAGCCGTTACATACCTAGATCAGATGTTTTCTCTAAAACCTATCGCATCCGCAACCGCAAATAACCTTGAGTCTTTTATAGATCAATTCGCTAATGCCTACTTAGCATTAAATAACCTAAAGTTACCTAATGTTTGCGACTTCGTCATGACATACACCGTGCTTCAAAAGCTAGATAAAGAGACCGCTCGCTTATTCGAGATGGAAAACAGAGGCGATGAAATACCTAATTTAGACGGGTTAATTTCTTTTGTCCGCGACCGCGTCAAAGTTCTCAACCGCACAGGTGACCAGTCAGGTTCCCCTGCCTACGCGAAACCTAAGATTCAGAATAATAGTGCTGCGCCTCGAAACAACGTGCGTTCTTTTGTTGTGAACAATAACAACAACAACAACAACACAACAAAAAGTTGTTCGTTATGTGATCAACCAGAACACGACAACTTTTATTCGTGTTCTCACTTTAAAACGTTATCGTCCCGCGACCGTTATAAATTTATTAAAAACAGTAATGCATGCATTAACTGTCTCGGTAAAAAACATACCGCATACGCATGTAAGTCTACGAATACATGCAAGCACTGTCAACAAAAGCATCATAGTATGCTGCATTTCTTTGACGATACTACGTCCGCGCCGCCGCTCCGCCCCGCTCCACCCGCGCCACCCGCGCCACCCGCTGCACCCGCTCCGCTCGTATCGCGCAGTAATGATTCGAAGCTTAGTGATAAAGTTGTATCGCTTTGTAGTATGAGCGCTAACGCGAACTTAAGTCACGAACGGAAATCACAAAATGTTTTGTTAGGTACCGCTCTCGCTGACGTGAAATCTAATGACGGGTCCGTTAGGAAAGTTAGATTTTTAATTGATAACGGATCGCAAAATCACTTTATAACTAAGCAGGCATGCAAGCAGTTAGGTCTCCGCGTCTTTAATGATTGTTCGGATAAGTCCGTAATGGGAATAGGCAGCAGCTCGCAACCTATTTTAGGCATTACAAACCTGACCTTGTACTCGCGTCTCGATCGCAACTTTTGTTTGCAAATTCAACCGCTTGTGATTAAAACAATTTCGGATGAACTTCCGACTTGTTCCATTGATGTCTCCGCGTCCACGCATCTTTTCGAAATTCCGCTCGCTGATCCGCGTTTCGATAATCCTGGACCCATTGAGGTTTTGTTGGGTTCCGAAGTGTTTGCCGAAATCTTGCGGCCTGGAAAATTACTGGGGCCTCCGGGTCAACCCGACGCCTTGGAAACCGCATTCGGATACGTAGTCATGGGGTCAACGGCCTCGCTACCTTCCTATAATAATGACACCGCGCATAACCAAACTAACCGCTCCTTCTTCACATCGAGTGATGAATCGATTGAGGATTTAGTTTCCAAGTTTTGGCAGCTCGAGTCCGTACCCACACAAAAACATATGTCTAGAGCTGACCAAGAATGTGAAGACTTCTATGTCGCTAATACGCACCGTGACGTTCCGTCAGGACGTTATGAAACCGCCTTGCCTTTTTCACAACCTTCCACCTTGCTAGGAGATTCCTTGACCACCGCAACGCGCCGCTATTCTTATCTTGATCGTAAATTCCAAACAAACAAAACATTAAAAAGTGACTACGATCAAGTAATGACAGATTATCTAGAAAACGATATTGTTTCTCCCGCTCCCGCTTTAAATAAAAATGACGGATATTACGTCATCGCGCATCACGGCGTAAGCCGACCTGGAAAACCGCTACGACTTGTCTGTGATCCGAGTATGAAGTCGAGTACCCAAGTGGCGTTAAACGATGTTCTGCACTCTGGGCCAAATTTACAGGCAGATTTAACCGCGATAATCTTAAAGTTTAGATTGTTTCCGGTCGCATTAACCGCAGATATAAAACAAATGTTTTTGCAGGTAGGTATACGCGAAGAAGACCGCCGTTTCTTAAATATTTTGTATAAATTTGACGGAGACGATGAAGTTAAATTGTACCGATTCAACCGAGTATGTTTCGGCCTGCGTTGCTCGCCATTCTTGGCGATGCGAACTGTTAGGCAGCTCGCGAATAGTGAAACTGACTTCCCGCTCGCTTCCAAGGTCGCGTCGCATGATCTGTACATGGACGATTTAGGCACTTCGGTGCGCACAGATTCTGAGGGAGTTCAGTTAGCCCGCGATTTAATCGAACTATTTAAACGCGGAGGATTCGATTTAGTCAAATTTATGAGCAACTCCTCCGTCGTTGTAAACGCAATTCCGCAAGAAAACCGCGTGACCTCTAAAATTGAATTCGACAAAGAGGACAACTTAAAACTGCTCGGCTTGATCTGGTCACCGAATGAGGATGAATTTTCGATCGCGCTTAAATTCAATCCACAGACGAAATGTACAAAACGCTTAATGCTTTCCACGATAGCGAAGTTGTGGGACATAAACGGATTTTGTGCGCCTGTGATATTATACGCGAAACTTCTAATCAAAGCGCTTTGGATCGCCAATATCGATTGGGACGATCAACCGCCTTATGACATCTGCGTCGCTTGGAATCGGTTTCTAAGCGAACTTCCCGCCTTAGAAAAATTTAAAATACCGCGCTTTCTAGGAATTGTACCTAACGCTCGCGTAATACTGTTAGGGTTTTCCGACGCGAGTGAAAAGGCGATGGGTGCCGTAGTATACCTAGGCATACAGCCCGAGTCTGGCCCTAATCAGATTAATTTAATCTGCGCGAAAAGTAAAGTCGCCCCGCTCAAGGTCGTTTCGTTAGCCCGCTTGGAGCTCTGCGCTCTGTTGTTGCTTTCTCAGCTCATGCGGTTTGTTATCGACACTATATCGCCTCGCTGTCAAATCGATGACATTTTCGCGTTCACTGATTCAACGGTGGCCCTACATTGGGTTCATTCCGCACCGCATCGCTTCGACACATTTGTTGCCAACCGCATCGCTCAAGTTCAAGAGCATCTTGATCCCAAACATGTCTTCCACATTGATGGGACGCTTAATCCTAGCGATTGTATTAGCAGAGGACTTTCTCCCGCTCAACTCCTGAATCACACGCTATGGTTGCACGGTCCACCTTGGGCTTGTGACGACTTGAATACGTGGCCGATTAACCGGTTCACTTTTGATCTCTCAGCGGATGACAAACTGTTAGAGATTAAAAAATGCACAAACGTTTTCATCAGTACTGAAGAACAACCGCAATTTCTTTGCACGCTGGCTAAGAAAGTGTCTTCTTGGTCCAAGCTGCTCCGCATAGTCGTATATCTATACCGCTTTTTAGGAAAAATTCCGCGTTCCAATAGAATGGAACTTTCGCATCTACAGTATGCAGAAAATGTTGTTGTAAAAGCACTTCAACAACAGCATTTCAAACACGACATTATCGCCCTCTCAAATAATCACAAAGTTTCAAAATCGTTAATACCGCTCACGCCATTTTTGGAAAATGGTTTACTGCGCACGGGAGGACGTTTAGAAAAATCGTCGCTCAGCTTTGACGCTAAACATCCCCTACTGCTTCCCAAAAATAATCATATTGTTGATCTTTTAATCGATTATTATCACCGCAAATATTTACACGCTGGACCGCATTTATTGTTGTCATTATTGAGACAAAAATTCTGGATAATTTCCGGACGCAGCATAGTAAAACGTCGCTTTCGCCTTTGTAACAAATGTTTCAAAGTAAATCCGCGTACCGAGGCGCCATTCATGGCGGACCTCCCCGCGCTTCGCGTAAACGAAGCAAAGCCTTTCTCGCGAACTGGTGTGGACTATGCCGGTCCCATCAACATACTGATAAGCAGATACCGCGGCGCTCGCAAAGAAAAGGCCTACATTTGTTTATTTACATGTTTAGTGACCCGCGCAGTACATTTAGAATTAGCTGTAGACTTGAGTACGGACTCTTTTTTTCGCGCTTTCCGTCGATTCATATCGAGACGTTCCAATTGTCTAGAACTATTCTCAGACAATGGTGGAAACTTCTTAGGCGCCAAAGCCCAACTAGACGAGTTGAATGGCTTTCTCAAGTCTAAAGTCTTTTGCAATTCCTTCGCAGAGGAAACGGTCACACAAGGCATATCCTGGCATCTGAACCCGCCCAGTGCTCCTCATTTTGGTGGCATTTGGGAAACCAATGTCCGCAGCGTAAAACTAATTCTAAAACGCGTAATCGGTGATGTTTTGCTCACGTATGAAGAGTTACTTACCGTTTTGACTCAAGTTGAATCGCTCCTCAACAGTCGACCGCTAACCGCTGTTTTAAGTTCTGACCCCGCGGAGCCCAAGGCTCTTTGTCCATCTGACTTTCTCACTCCGGGTCCGCTGGAATCATTTCATTATGACGCACGCTCTAATCCTACATCGGCAGATTTAGTTCGCAATAAACGCTTGACTGACCAAATCGTTCAGAGATATTGGAATCGTTGGCGACAAGAATATCTAAATACTTTACAAACCCGCGCTAAATGGAATACTAAATCTAATCCGGTGACAAAAGGAACTGTAGTTATACTTAAAACGGAAAACTCACCGCCGCTGCAGTGGCCTTTAGGCATTGTAGAGGATATACATCCGTCATCTGACGGCACCGTCAGAGTAGTAACGGTACGCACAAAAAATGGTACATATGTACGACCCGTTGTGAAGCTTTGTGTTCTACCTTCACAATAAACTTAACTTTACCCTCTCTTAGTTTTAATATATTTTTAATTCAAGTTTTTCTGTCTCCCTGGGAGCAGAATACTTCCGCATCCGCCTTCCGCATTTTTTTTGTTTAGCATCTCTCTATATTTCTCTTGTTAGTTCAGGAGACTTCTTTATCTCCTGAAGGCCGGGGGGATGGTTCTTTTTTATGTGTAATCTGTGGTGAGATGCCAAACGCACCAATCTACGCTTAGGAATGAACGCAGGAGCGAAAGATGCACTCCGGAAGTTCGTTCTATGCGTCGACGCATTTCCTTCCGCTAGTTCGACCTCGCACGTCTGCCTAATCGGACCTCCGCGACGCTCCGCTCAACCGCATCAATTTACATGAAAGTTAACGTGTCGTGTTAGCCTTCATCCCCCGCATAGATAGATTCCAATAGGAATCTCGGACTCCGCTCCTCGCAACCCCGCTGTTACGTGTGTAAACGACAATCCAAGTGACGCTCCCGCCGCCGGCCGGTGTATCGATACCACGGTGATACCTACAAAGTGAAGTGGCGTATTTGTGGACAACTGGAGCTGGATATTCTCTCTTCCTGGTGCTGGATTGGTACGTAGCATTTCCCACTAGTTACATGTGATTAAAGTTACCACCTCACGGCCATCTTGAGACTCTCCACTCGCAGAAACTTCCCCCCTAATTATTACTGGGATCAGCCCGCATCCCGCAAGGTAGAAACCTAATATTATCTACCAGTATAAGGTTATGTGCGTGAGGCGTTCCTCGACAAGTTCCCGTAACATTGTTTACTCTTTTCCAACAGTTGTGTCGCCATTCAAAGATTAATCGTAACATTTGTTCGCCGCTTCGACGGGGGCTCATTTGAATAATTCAGGCCCGCGCCAGATGGAATAAATATTAATATTGAATAAATGAACGTAATGATGCTTGACTTAATAATAACTGGTCGGTTCAGGTCAAACGGGGAATACTAAGGTAATGGTATAACATTGAACAAGATAAAAGTACCCATCGACATCTTTGTTTAATTTTCTGGCAATAACGGGATAAGCTTAACATTTTTCACAAAGACGTGTTGATGATTCAATCAGGGACTGAGTTGTGACTCGATTGCTTCGAATGTGATTCCATCGATAGGGCGTTTTATTAAATTTCGAAGTTTTATTACCTCAGGAAACCAATTATAAATATAAAACTATGAGTAAGTACATTTCTTTTGTTGTTAACATTTATTATACAATGGAGACGATTGAGGAGACATAAACGCGTTTACGAATAAAACATGACACTAAATCGCATCTTTACCGTCGTCGCCTATTATATTCCATAAAAAAAATAAACCACGTGAAAGTTAGATTACCAAAAATGTGGTTTTTTATAAAGGACGGGGTTGGGGACTTACATTTTATAATTTCGTTATCAGTTTTTCTCAATAAAAATAAAAACATACAAAAACTAGCGGTTCAAGCGCCCGCGGCCATCTGCCAGTACCACCAGTACCTGGCTTTAACGTTACGAGAACATCTATATAACAGCATACCCAATAAATAACATTAAAAAGGGCTCAAACCTAAATCCGTAAACCCAACAAATTCCCAAAATAGAAAAGAGACTTGCCAATAACTCACGATAGCTGCAACTAGCCGCAGGGTAAGGCGGCGAGTAAACGACCGTCCTTTTGTAGCCGGCCTGTCGCGTCGCTCCGGAACGCTAAGATAACTGACTTTGACATATTTCTTCTGTCATATTCACAATTTCATACATAATCAGCTGGAAAACGATTCGGAAAGGGTTTTGTGCACGCTGATGTGGGTACGGTCCACGGTCCGTTTACGAGGCCTACTTTTGAATAGAAAAACGGTTGAATGCAAACAAGTGATGGCTGAGACGTTAATGTTTTTGTAAATCGGGCGGGACGGCAATAAAGTTACGGATTTGTGTGTTTTTTTAAACTTCTGTTTATTTTAAGTACCTGTATGTTCGTTATCGTAATGAGTGTGGGCAAATGATACAATAAATAGGTCAATAATTTAGCGTTTCATCCAATAATCCCAGAAAGTTGCAGTAGACATCCACCATTTTAAATAATAGTGCGGTACCAGATAGATGTAATAAAAACATCTTAGGCTTAACCTAACTAAATATAGTTTTTTAGTTTTTAAGTAAGTAGATTATTTAATTCCTTTACATCCGTTTTTAAAATACCCCTTACAATAAATAAGGGGTATATTTCCATTATAAAACCAATTCTGTAAATGCTCTTTTCCATCCCTGTTTCCTGTTCAGTAATGGAGGCAGGGCACGTGATGCCGCCGTTGTATCGTGCCGTGAGACTTGCACCCACAGTACCCGATCCGTCCCCCGAGACGATCTAACGATACAATTGAAAACCTTAACAGAATCGTTTTACTACTTACTCGTACGATGACGTCTTGTTGTGACATTTTGGCGCTCAATTTAGATTGATTTTAAATCTAAAGGGATTGACGTCTACCTAAATGATATCGAAAGCCATGTATTACCATTATTTAAAGTGAAACGATTCTGTTTATGTCCTCAATTGGATCGCAATAAGACGTCATGGTAAGCCACCTGAACGTATGCGGTTTCAACAACCGATAGCCGCCCATTTATGCATCCCTACTGCATGCGATAGGTAGGTCGCAACGCAACATCTATAGTGCGCAGTGTGGAAGCATACACGGGCGGCCAATGCGGCCATTACAAAAATCGCATCGTAAGATCGTATCGGCGGGACGGATCGGGCGCTGTGGGTATAAGCGTTAGGTAGTTAATCAGCCGGCTTGCCACGATCGTTGCCGGCCAATTCTCAGGTGTGGTGCGGTATTGGTTCCCTCACCTCATCGTTTATTTCAAGTAATTCGCACCTATAATGACACCCACGGGGTTTGCTTGGAAACCGACGTATATTTGCTACCACTGGGCATTAGTGTAGTCCCGCTCGTGTTCTAGGAGTTTATACCTAGTCAGGTCATAAATTCTGTCACATGTTTTATATAAAATAATTGAAACAAGTTTATTCACTATGTAACCATTTATATACCAAAATGAACTTAACAAAACATAGATTCTTATGACACTAAAGTTTATTCAAAATGACCTCCGTGATTTTGAATACAGGCCTTCAATCTGCGCGGCCAGTCGTCTATCGCAGCACGAACGAGGTCCATGTCAATATCGGCGGCTGCCTTAATCAAGGATGTCTTGAGTGACTCCAAATTGGGATGAGGCTTTGAGCACGCCTTTTCCTCCAAGTGTTGCCATATCTTGTAATCTAGCGGATTCAAATCTGGACTGGAGGAGGGCCAGTCTTCGTGCCGGATGAAGTCGATTTCACGCGCCGCCAGCCAGTCTTGTGTGCTCTTCGCTCTATGAGCTGGCGCCGAATCTTGTTGGAATACCCAGTGCCTGTTATTAAACATGGTATGAGAAACAGGTTCCACAAGGTTCGTCAGGACTGTATTTTGATACACAACTGCATTCGTTTTTACACCTTTCTCACAAAAATGTACCTCTGTTAAGCCCCAATAAGACACTCCCAACCATACCATGAGCGAGGATGGAAAATGACCTCGTTGGACACGCGGAATACGGTTGCTCGCTTCTTCACTACTGTGTGCGTACACCTTATCATTTTGTTGGTTGTAGCTCTCTTCTACGGTAAAAATTTTTTCATCCGAAAAAAGAATTTCCCGATATTTTTTTCCCGCGTACCGCTTCAACAAAGCGCGGCATCTCTTCAGTCTCAGGTCCATTAGACGAGCATTCAAATGATGTCCTGTTTTTCTTCGATATGCCCGAAGCCCTAAGTCTTCATTTAACACCCTTTTCACCGTGGTTCTGCTTAATCCCATCTGAAGGGCCAACAGTTTCTGCTTACGTTTGGGATTTCTTTGAATTCGCGCCTTCACAGCTTTTATCACTGCTGGAGTCCTAACAGACCGAGGGCGACCACTTCTTGACCTGTCATCTACACTAGAGTCTTCATTGTATCGTTTGATGGTACGATAAACGAATCTCTTGGTTATATTCAAATTTTTCAGTATGTCAAAAATTTGAATTGGCGCGTAACCGCAACGATGCAACGCAATAACTGCAACACGGTCTTCTTTAAGCGTCCACTCCATATTTAAAAATGAGTAAAATTCTAAAAATTTCTTTCTTTCATTTTTATTTTCATGAACAATTCGAAATTCGAATTCAATAAACTTTTTTGTGGCCAGCATTCTAAAAGAAAAGTTTTTACTGTGTGACAATACTTTTGACCTGACTAAGTATAAGTACCTACTTTAGTCTTTTATGTTTTCTGCCGTGAAAAAATAAATAGGTAGTCTTTTTCTTTCATAAATTTAGCGATAGTTTACAAATTGGTAGGTGACAGACTTCAAATCGGTTTCGTACAATGGCGACATTAAATTAGGAACACGTGTTTCGTTATCTTATACGAGTAGATAATTCTATCAACATGCAATTCTTGAAAAATCGGCAGCGGAGTGTAGTCGCAACTCGACTACCGATGCACCGCGCACTTGTAGAAATTTGGAGCTCAAGCAGTGAAAGTGTGCAAGCTAATGATTTCTGGTTTTCGATCGACCCCTGTGGGAAACGCATCTTCCCGCTTTTCGCGTGTGATACATACTGTTATACAACCAAGTGAATCCCTACAGACGATATTTAACAAGCCGGCTGGTGACCGCTCGCAGGTTGAGGCTCATAGAGAGCTTGCAGCAGGAGTCCATAATAGGGACGAAAATGAACTATTCAGCGTCGATTATTGTATCCGACCGTGGCGGCTGCGGCCGTATTGCAAAAAAATTTCATTTAATCTTTTAGTTGGATGGAAGTGATGTGATACGCTGTGATGTGATACTAAGTTGTTTGTCTGTGTTACTACCCATGCCACTAGTTCGACATTTGATAAGTCGCAAGGTTGTGGCGCGCCACCATGCGACAGCAGTCGCGTCTGCACGGCGCGGGCGGCGCGGCGCACAGCGCACGCGCTGTGAGCGCGCGACACGACACGACTTTTCCGTTGGTACGTAGTAGCTGTATTCATCAATATTTTCCCACTTGATACATTTGTGTGTTTATTTGTTACTAGAAGCACCTCGCGGTTTCACCCGCGTTAACTACTATCCCGCGGGAACCATTAATTTTTACGGGATAAAAGGTAGCCTATGTGTACCGGGGATAGCATAGTTTTCCAACAGTGAAAGAATTTTTCAAATCGGTTCAGTAGTTTTGGAGCCTATTCATTACAACCAAACAAACAAAGTTTTCCTCTTTATAATATTAGTAAGTATAGATTTAGCTTGTTTGATAATGCTTCCGGGGTTATCTATCGGGAAACACTGACTCAGACAAAGAGTCCACTCCTTTAATTTCTATGTCGATTCTTTGTTTAATATCTACGAACTGCCACTGAATAATTCCGGTGTAGTATATCGGCAAAGCTAGAGGCTGTCGGCCGTCCGATTTATAGCTTCCGGTCCAATGGGCTTGTTTGTGCAATGTAGCTGTTTATACTGAGGATGGAGTCGGGTATGCGGGGTCGTAGGAGCTTGGTAACTAATGGTAAGTAGATAAATATCTGTATATTCACCATCTTTTGAATCATGGCTTTACACAAGCCTTTACTGCGCGAGTTTGACCACGTTATCAGTTTCGAAGCAGTCATATTCAACTACATAAAAACAAAACTGTATCTGAACTGCGATTTTGCAGCTGAAATGCAGTCCACCTGTCTAGACTAGACTGATTACTATAAAAATGTTTTTATAAGCGTTCGACGGTAAGACTTGCTTGAGGCCCATTTTTTACAAGTAAAAATTTAATTTTTGGTGTATTGTCATTACTTTTAACCATGAAAGCCTAAAATAACAATTTAACCCCAAAGCCATAAACAAAATAGACCTACATATAACGTTGCCCGCAAATTACCATAACACCTTACACTTTGTGAACTCCGTACCGAACGTTACGCACCGTTAATAAATTCTCCTCACTTGACACTGCCGAGTTTGCACAATACAACCTGGGGGTTTTGCTATTGGGTAATAAAAGGAAAGGTTTTTGCGTGAAATACGTTGGTACCTAACATTTATTTCTTGAATTTGCTCAACTACAATGTTTGACCCCGTTGTCCCAGGTATTATAAAAGCGGGGTCAACAATTTGGAGGCTAGAGTAGGCAGAGCATTGTGGTTTCTCCATCGGGAATCGACTGCAAAACTATTCCGCGACAGACACGAACCACGAAGGTTTCTTCGTCGGGAAACGACGCGTTACTCTTAGCATTCTAAGCACGAATAATGTTCTTGACCAAAATCCATGACAGAACTATCCATACTTCACAACCCGTTCCCCTGTCTACCATTATCCGTAAAACTTCCATTAGTAAACAAACGTCAGCCTTAACGTCTAAAAGTGCTGCCGACTCCCTAACAAATCCTGAGTCCACAGATCATCTCTCAAGATAAATGCGGCCGTATTTATCAGCAACTACCCCCACCGTTTGTCACCCTAAAATCTTTACCCTTGAACTTGTGCCTACAAGATACGTATTGTTGAGAAATGGAGGTCCAAGGGGGGTCCAAAGGGGGTGGTTCCGGCGGTACTGTTAGTTATTCTGCGTCTTCCGGCGCCGATCTGTCATGTGATATTACTTTTGTGTGGGCATCAGTTGCGTAGCTCGGTTTCGTCGGCCTTTTAGCGTGTGTAAGGCCGTGACTGTAGTGAATTGTGTGTAGGTACACTCGGACTTAGGTATAGCTGAACAAACCTAATTTATAGTTTACTGTAAGATAGAAATGTTATCGAACTTTTACGAGTCAAACATTTCAATCTCAGAAATAAAGTGATCAATAGTTTAGTTTTATACACGCCATATTTATTTTTTCTAGAACAATAGGAACTTTAAATATAGCTATGTTCAGACAATTTTGACACTGACTGTACCTACGCTTTTTGTTGATGGTAACATACATTACTGTGTTCTGGTTTGAAGGCGAATAATTCCAGGCAAATGAGACGTAGAGACTCCAATGTGTCAAGCAGACGAGCGCACTGTAGGGATACGCAAGGTTTTCAAATTTTGTGGCGGCACTGTAGTCCCTTTTTATTTAGGGTTTCGCAATCCTAACTAGGGTTTTGTTATCTAGGTAAACCCAAACCCAACACCCAAAAGTCCAGACGAATTTCAAGCAAACCCGAACACAAAATACTGGGGGACCTCGTCTTTATTTTTCTGGGTATAACTTGGAGCAGTTCCGGCGCTTATCACTAGCCACGGACCTTCCAATGACCCTATCTCATCGCTGCATTAAAAACTACACTATAAAGATTTTCCTTCTAACCAACGAAGCTCGAAGCAGCTCGGTGTATTATCCAGGAGCTCGGGGCACAAGGCCCTTAATAAACGCTATTTGTAATGCGGCCTGCAGATTGCCGCTTAAGCGCGGCCCCTTAATTACAGCTGGCAATTTGTTAGTTAAATGCACAGTTGGTAACTTTGGGGTTAGTTTTGACAAGATGGACGTTTATTATTATCCTGTAAAATGAGAAATGAAGATCATTATTTATCTTAAATAAAAACATACATTACAAACACATATACATTTTGTTAACTTTTTATATCCTACAGTACCTACCTACGTATTAAGTGAGGAACATATTATTATTTACGTAGTTATCACTCACTCCTTGGTAACGGTAAACAATTTGTGGTTACCCACCGACCCGGATCGTGACCTCGTGGTGGATTATGGTCTAATCCTCCTCACGGAACAGAGAGTAGACCAGTGCTCAGCAGTGGATGTATAGGGGTTGATGATGATGATGGTGATGATGGTGAGGAAACCCTCATGTCAGAGAATCATTTCGGTGGAATGTGATCCACTAATTCGAACCTCTGTGGTAGATTATGGCGAGTGAGGCATATACCTGTAGCGGATATGGAAGGTGATGACGATGTTTGTTTGTCGTATGAGGCTGTGCTAGCCTGTAGTTTCAGAGTTTATCAGGCCGTCCGAGGACGGACGGCCGGCCGTGGCTTAACGACTGCTAGAAATCGATAACAACCCGGAGCGACGGCTTAACATGCCCTCCGAAGCACGGAGTGATGGAAAACCGCGCTTATCTCATGACAAATCATTGGTGCTCGGCCGAGGATCGATCCCGGTTTCGTTGGCTTCTGAAGCGCACAAGCTTAGAATTCAACATCCACCAACACCCACCATCACTCAACGATGCCGATGATGATGATGATGATGACGATGACGCTGATGATGATGATTTTACTAAAAATGTATGTAGTTAACGATTTTATATCTATACTAATATTATAAAGAGGAAAACTTTGCTTGTTTGGTTGTAATGAATAGGGTCCGAAACTACTGAACCGATTTGAAAAATTCTTTCACTGTTGGGAAGCTATGCTATCCCCGGGACACATAGGCTACCTTTTATCCTGTAAAAATTAAAGATTCCCGTGGGGTAGTGGTTAACGCGGGTGAAACCGCGAGGTGCTTCTAGTAATTAATATAGGTATTATAATGTCTGCATATTATCTCCACAATTTCTACACAAAGAGTGATCAGTTATAACGGTGGGGCTTAATTTATTTTTTGTAATTTAATTACCTACAATAACTTCCGTTGAGTTCCAGCAAAATGGGTGTGATCGTTTATTTGAAAAAAAAAATGTAGCCCCACACTAGGATTTCTCCTGTGTCGTGCGTACCGCGTACAGGCAATAGGCATATAATTTCACATAATTACAAATAACACTCAAACCAGAAACAAATATCTGTAGATCACACAAGTATTTTTTCCGGGCTGGAATCGAACCCGCGACACCAAGCGCAGTAGTCCGAGTGCTCAGCCACTACGCCACCAAACGTGTCGTTTTGCATTAGGTACACAATAATTATTCAGTCTCGGTCTATAAATAACAATATCTTTCAGCATTCGCCCACCTCGTCGTTAGCTGTCCAATCAACTCGGTTTCATCCATTAATTAGTTGATAAATATCAGTTAACAAGTTAAAATATCCCAACAACTTAATTGAGTGGAAGCGCGGCGATTTGTTTACAACTGTCGGCAAATTAATTCCGGCAATTATTTTGCAGTTAGTAAGAAAAGTCTGTTGGAAACAACGGCTTGAATAATATAAATGAAGAGTGTTTGCAATACCAGTTACTATTTGTATGTATATGGGACAAAACTGGAAATGTGTCGTCGGACCGCGCGCTGCGCAGGTTTCCACCTATTTCAAAAACATTACCTACGCATTTTTATGCGTAGTATTAAAATAAGTTTAGTTGATATTGTGAAGTTTGCGGTTTACACATAAAGTGAGGACTTATTCAGGCTTCATTAACGACTTTCTCAAGTCATATATTGATTTATTCTCCAAATATCGTAATGTTATGATTTAGCTACAACATTATAAGGGTAAGCATAATGTTGTTTTTGAAGGAAACCTACCCGATGACTACCAGGAAGTTTCAGTTTTCAGTAAAGTATCCACCACTTAATGGTTTCGCGACTTGTCTGACTGGGACTCGACACTTTAACGTTTATTTATATAATGACACTTGAAATAATTATAAATTAACTTGACACTGGCTGGTAACACAAATTGTGCGAAGCTAAATATTAAAAGAGAAAAGAAAAAAGTGAACGTAACATTTATCGATTTGGAAATATGTCTCAACCACAGTATGTACGCTTTTAACTCCTAGCAGTCTGCACTGAGATAGTACTAGCTAACGCATAGGTTCAAAGGAAGTACTTTTTATAATAGCCCTAGGTTAAAACGGTAGAGTCAAAGTCAAAGATGTCGACGGAGTTACGACTTGTTAACTTAGTGTTGGGAACTTACTCGTAGACGTGAAAGTTTGCACACACTGGGTTGTGATGACGCGCGTTTCTTTGTGATCGAAACGAAGGGTTTCTTTTTGGTGTAACAATCTATTATTAATTAATTTTATAGATGACGTGCAAGCGTTGGGACGGCCTATTATGTGCAATTTGAGTTTCACTGATGCACTTAGGTACATGTATCAGTGACGTGACGACGTATTAGTAGGTACATAATACAAACATTTTTATAATCTACAACTAAGGAGTATTTAGGCAGTAAATTCTGCTTGAAGCTTGCACAGCTATGAGCTTTTTCGACACAGTTTTTTTTATTATTTTTTAATATATTTTCTTATATCTACTGTTTTCTTTAACCAAGTACATTTAGTAGCACAGTAAGAGGTTTGCCACTAGACACCCGACAGATATCCAGTTAAAATAATGTATATTTTTTAGGACTATCGTAAACGCACATTTAAGTATATTCCGCTCTATCGTTGTGAAATAACATTGAATTCCAAAATTAATTCTGTATATCCAGTAGGAAAGAAAAATCCGCAGCGTTTCTCCTCCCAGTGCGTGCGCTAATTACACACTAGGCAATTGAAAGTT
Organism: Hylaea fasciaria; assembly: GCA_905147375.1. Taxonomy (NCBI): domain Eukaryota; kingdom Metazoa; phylum Arthropoda; class Insecta; order Lepidoptera; family Geometridae; genus Hylaea; species Hylaea fasciaria. The sequence goes on along the minus strand of LR990213.1, from coordinate 289,872 downwards.
AGGCGGTCTGCAACTAGGTATTCCCCAGTTGTTGGCCAGTTAGACGGAAACCTGTTCAACTCGATAACTGTCATGAATGAGGCTACATGTATGCATATCGACGCCTGCTATAGCTCTGGTTCTGTAGGTTCATGGTGGCAAGAATACGTTTGTGGCGAGGATAAGTTTTTGACTTGTTCATGTGTAAAACGATGAAGTAAAGTTAGTATAAAAGATTACGTCATCACTGTCGTATTTCCTATCCCACATTGTTCAGATAAACTCTCCGGCGGAATTGAAGCTACATATTACTTTATAATATTGAATATGGACCGCAAAGTAACGCCGATTCTATCAACTAAGTATATTATTGTTCATGTTTGTGTGTGTGTGTGTATGTGGTAGAGCCAGTTTTATGGGGCACTCATAAAACTGGGCTCTTAGAAATACATATTATTATGTATTATTATTATGTACTCTTTGGGCACTTAGAAATACATATTATTATATAGATTTGTCCGTTGCGCTCTTACTTGTTCTTGGTCTAGACAAGTGGCAAACGTTTCTAACCAAATCGAAACGAATAGAATTAAAATGTACAACATGTAAGCACACGAAACGTTTCGAAGCGAACGAAATATTCGTAGACAAGTTCAGTCAATTCTAATAGAATCCAATGAACGCTCCCTGTCGTTCGACAGAATCCATACATATGCGTAGAAAAGTGCCACTTTTGACAAGCGTTAGCGTTGCGTTTGAACGACAGCCTAGCGTTCGCTAGGACCCCAGTTGTAAACTGCAAGTTAGTTTTAACACACAGTTATAAAACACTTCAATATGGGCACTAAGGGGGGAAAATATGGAGTTAGTTGGTGTACTAATATAATGTACAGTGTACAGTTGGCGATAGAAGTAGTTAACTAATTTGGTTTTACAAGCTAGCTCATAATCGTAAGCACTAGACTAGAATGGGAGTGACATGCCAGGAATGCTGCCGGAACGTATAGACAGGGTTTTAGCGACATTTTTTTTACTTACTGGTTTTGTTTTTGTTGAGTATCCCATTTATTTGTAAGGCAATTTTCATTATGCAGCTATTTATGAATTTTAAACAGTTTTATTATGCTACATAAAGTGGTTGGGAGCAACGAAGAGATAATATTCAATACAAAATCCGGTGAAAATCAGGTCTAGACCACATGCAAATTCTTGTGTCAAATTCCAGACGTCATTGTTTTAGGCTCTCCGACTATAAAATGGGTCGAAATGGCCGCATTTATAAACATTATGGAAAGGTTTCTAGTTTGTAAATTGAATTTTTTGAATAAACTCGCATTTATTAGCTCGGATATTCAAGTTAAAATGTTTTAGGCAAATTTCGAGGCGCGCAGCTTTTTATTTCTCATCACATACTTTTTCGCATCTCGGCGTTTTTATTTTATTTGTATTGTCAAAGAACCAATTGGGGAGTCAAAATTGAAAGAAAATAGTTTTGATAGTGATAGAACTTATTAGAAAACTGCTTTACAAATTCAAACCTTTTGTGAAAATTTTTTAGACTTTTGCGTCAGTGATGGCGACTTTTTTTTGGCTAGTAATAGGTATGAGATAAATTATTGGGTACTTATACGGTTTTAGAAAAGTCAATCCCACTGACTGGAAGGTATATCTAGTTCGCAACCCGCCGTCTACCGGCGACTCGGTCGAGATTACGCCGCGGACATCGATCAGTGTCATTGCATTACAACGATATACGAACTCGTTCATACACTATTTTATTAACTATCGAGATTATATAATATCTATTCATAAAACTTTTACTGTGCGGAAATCGCACTAAAGTTTTTTCGTTTATTTTACTTAAAAGATGAACGATTGTAAGATAGGGATAAGAAATAAGGCAGAAGAAGAAAAGCGTACCCACCAATGTAACTTACTTTAAAACATTTTTTTCTTCACCTGTATTTTCCATTGTTTTCGTATAGCCAACTAAATTCGTGCAAAGCGGTCCTTTTAAGTAGGTATTTTTCAAGCAAAGCGGGACTAACCCAATCTTTAATAATCTGCCTGATGCTTTCCCGTTCAACGTGAAGCTCGGAATACAATGCGGGTAAAACGTTGAATCACTACAATGTTGTGGCGATCCTAAATGTGGCTTTTACAAATAGTATACTCGTACTTGTAAGGAAAACGCACATCCAAATCTTCCCACCTCCGCCGCCCGCCCCCACCTCAAGTGGCCGTGTTACAACCGGACGGGTCCTTTTTATCCACTCTCAATTTGGACTGTCTCTCGGTCACGTTGATTGAAGACTTCATGATGGATAGTGAGCTGCTGTCACTGAGAAGGTTCTTGTACAAGAGAAATATGTGGCTGGCTTGAAACAGTGCTCAATTTTATATCATGTTGAGACAGATAGTGTTTTTTTTTTATAGGTTAGTACACTGTACCCCTAGTATGAGTTTTTACTAACTCGAAATAGTCCGCGTCAACTAGTTCTTTGTATGAAGATTTTTCGTTCATAAACGCGCCGGTAGGGGTGCTATACAGGATCTTCATACAAAAGCGCTAGTTGACACGTACTATGTCGAGCTAGTACAAACTCATACTAGGGGTACTGGTCTCAAGTGACGACGTGGTCGATGGTGGTAAATATGTTCAGCCTAGATTGAGACTGGGTCTCAAAATCTGCTGACGGAACAACCTCACAAATTTTCTCTTTACATGGACTGTATAATTTATAAAGCACGGCAAAATATCGGCTGATACCAAGCCTTAATAAGTTAGACTGAGTTAATTTACTTCTGACTGCATACTGAAGTTTGAAGTAACAAAATATCAGTGAGCTAGACAGTGGACAAATGCAAACTATCCCAAACAAAAGTTTGCTTCATGAATTGTTGACCAAAACCAACAACAGCGCGAATTGTTGAACGTTACCAACAACCGCGTTAATTGTTTGGCAACATGAAATGTTCCATTTCCGCGTATGTCAACAAACAGATCGGACAAACAGATCGACTGAACATTTGAATCTGCGTAATGCAACAGCGTTTTGTTTAGGCGCCGGATATAGTTATGATAAGAGATCATGTTTGCCCAAGAGATAAAAGATTGGAATAAAATGTATCTTTTTTCAACGTGTAATAATAATTTTCAGCCTTATTTCAGTTAGAACTAATCAGGATCAAGACTGAATACTAAATAGGTTTGTAAAATTAGGCATGTATAAATCCATCCAAAAACCTTATGTCCAACATTTTATGCCAATTAACATTAGGAATTCAAAAATATGTAAGACACCGTCTAGAAACCAATTTGAACAAACTTACAATAGAACTACAGCTAACACTACATTTATATCTGGCTGTCCAGCTTTTCAAATACCTATTCACCCAATGTAAAACTCGTGAAATCCCGCACGTAACCGGCAATATCCTAAATCTTGCACGCCGGGTCATATGCAAGTCAAATGCAGGAATAACTCAGGAATCCGACGGACGGACGGCAGAGGCTGAACTGCGGACGGATATCCGTGTGCGACGGATATTACAGTGGATTTAGGCTTTAGCTGTGGCAAGGTAAACGATATAGCTCAGTTCACTTCATAGCAACTGAAAAAGGTGGCATCGCGTGATAACTACCGGTCGTAATGCGTGTTTCACTGACCGTTTAGCTTACAGTAATTAGTCTCAAAAATACTGTCTTTATTTCTCTAGTTCAAATATGAAACCCCGATATATTATCATTATTGAAAGTATAGGAGTTCGATGTACGTTAGATTGAAAGTACAATGGTATATCAAATGCTTTGTGGGATTATTCACCTCTCGGCTAAATAATTTACCTATATTTGTAACTGCTAGTATTTTAAGATAAGTTAAAATACTATTCTAAATAAACAAATAATGTAAATAGATTCAGTTTATTAACCGTTATAATATCTCTATTCATTTAAAATTTACGTAACATTTTATTGGCACATTTTAAACAGACAGCACTGAGTACTGCAAATTGAACAATTTCTTGAATTTTTCAAGACAAACTTTTACATCTTGCATAATATATAAGATTTTGAAAGCGTAAGCTTAATCAAAGTCGAACTTTAGCTTAGTATACATACTTCTTCAAGTTAATATTTAAAATGTTTTAAGTAGTCTAGACACTAAGTACCTAATTTAATTTAGTAAGATATACGATCACAATGGTGTTGAAATTGAAACTCTGGAATATCATTCTACACTGCAAATTGAATTCCGGGTTGACGGTTGCAAATGGAACCATAGTTTTTAAAGTTCCAAAATAATGTCCTAAGTCATCACTCTCATTTCTTCATTTGAGATATCTTTTGTAAGAGGTAGAGCGTTGTTTATTTAATTTTACACCTAGCCACAAGGTGGACACGCCATGCAAACGGCTGAATCGGACAAAAGACAAGCGAAACTGTATGCAAGGTGGTAGCGTCGTCCGCGCTGATACTGCGTCGGTACTCGATAGGTCATCAAACACGCTCAACATGTACAACGGCCGATCTGAACTTCCTTTTATTTAAAAATAGAGAGAGTGTACAAATGTATTCAATGGCCTAGACTTAGATTGCGTTTGATTGTCGTTACCGATGCACTAATGGTGTAACTCTACCGTTACCACTAACAAGCTTTCGTATTATTTTACTAACAGCAATCAGTAACTTAAACAATACTTTGATTAATTCTCTTTCAATAGCAGTTTTATTTTTGTATTCATTCTCTCTTAGCTCCAGATTCAACTTTAGAAGTGGGATGGAAAAATATTCGACGGCACTTAAGATCAAGACGTGAATCTTTTTCTTTGCCTTTGATTTGTGATATTGTTGAGCCAAGTCTTTTATATTATTCAACTTTGGAAACTGTCTTTGGGAGCAATTTATTTTCATGAACTTTATAGATTTAGGAAGTATTTAGTTTTATTTTTGCCTCACTTGGAAAGGCATTGTAAAGCGCTCGTCACTAAAATGACGTTGTAGTATCGCTGCCTTCGTCTGGCGCAAACCAAATGAAAAAGAAGCAATATACTAGACCTCTATCGTAAAAAACAGAAACATTCGCAAATCCCTTCGTTTTATCATAACAAAAATGTTGCCCTGTAATTTCGTTGCGAAAATGTTCTCTAAACCATTCCCGTCGCTCTTATCTTATAACCTTTTCAATGAGATTCATATAACGTTATATTTGATACTCCGTGTAGTTCCAATTCCATGTTTTGCTGAGCGTGTTGTCTGCGGCGCAGTCGTTCCGTTTTGGCACTATCGGTGGCTTGATCAGCATGCTCTCTTTCTGAAGCAAACAATAAAGGTAATGTATAGCGAACCTTATTTGTACACAACAAAAAGCCGCAGTTTCTTTGCGTAACTTCCCGTTTCCTGCAGTTGATTAGTTAACAATGAGAGCATTTTCAGAGTACTCCTGCTACAGTCATGAATCATGAAAACCAGTTTCATTATTGTAATATTTACCGCATTCGGCTACATCGTTCTTTAGCAGCAAAAGATATCGTGGCAAACGCTGTCTGCAAGCTCTGCAACTAATCAGGAATGTACGAAACAATATTTTCAAATCTCAAAAGACATAACAATGGTTTCGCGTAAGCGTGAATTCTCATTTTCCTAAGCACGTAATTATGCGATTCATAAAGGCCTCAGGGATTTGTCAAAGCCGGGGCCGGTGGGCTTCGAAATTAACAATTTCTACGTGGTGCCTTCGCAATTAGAGGCCAGATTATCTATGAGAGCTTGCGGTTAATATCCACTTCTTTGCGTGTAGATAAACGTGGAAATGGATACGTCTACGATAGAGTTGGCGGCACTAACAAATTGTTTCTTTGTTTATGCTCGTGAAAGAGATAGGGTTTTATGGTTACTAATTAAACTCATTACGAGTCGTTTCTGCAGAATTTGTACGAGACATGTTAGGTTTCCTTTTCTGGTTGATTACCTCTTTTCTAGAGGATTTGCTTTTAGATGAAGAACGAAACAAGAGAGTATAAATATTTTTTTTTCACTATTTATGTGGAGCTAGCTATGCCTCGCGGGTTCACCCGCGATTACTATTATCTCACGGGGGAAACCACGGAGCGTAGCTAGTTGTAAAATAAAATAAGCCTAATTTACTCTTTATAATATCAGCTATATGCCAGTGAAAGTCCTGTCAAAATCGGTCTAGCCGGAATAAAGCAACCGACAAACAGACAGACAATAAACTGGTTCATTGTTACTGCTGCCGTACCTATAATAAAATATTATATTACTTTAACATAATATGTAAAAATTTAAAATAAATTTTTTTTTTTTTTTTTTTTAATTAAAATAGAATCTTTATTAAATATGAATAAAATAAAATAAACTAAAACTAGCTTAAACTAAACCTTACAAATCTAATAAAAGAGGGTGTCCATGTGGCATGGTACCAAGAACACTGGCTGCATTACCTCGCTGAATAGCAATGGCTATTCTCTGTGCGAGATAAGAGCCAGCCCTCTTGTCACCAGCGGCGTCGACCAGCCGAGGAAATAGATTGTTGAAAAATTTTTTGGAACTGGGACCCCATGGACCAAAAGTTTCGAAGCCAAAATTAATTATATTATTTTATACATTTATAAAGAGAGACAAAAAATGTATTGATTTGTACGAGCTAACGTTAGCACGTGTGGTGATGAATAAAATATGAAAGGCCATTCTTATTCATCCAGTTAAAATTGGTTACATTTCTAAAAAAAAGAAAGAAAAACAAACAAACAAAATCTGTACGGGACGACTGCATCGACACGTGAGCGGGACGGGAGGACCATCTTAGTTAGGTTGATTTGTGTATTTGTAAATTTCCGTTATATTCGCCGTATTATGTAAATAAATGAGGGGGCGGTCACTTTATTTCACCCAAAGGCTTGCATTAGGTAGGGAAAATAGGGCTCACACTTCATCAACCTAGATATATACAGATAGGGACACTAGGTTAGGAAATAAGTGAGGAAATGTGAGCACCCGATAGCAAAATTAGGGAACAAACCGACATTTTGCCAAATCGGGACGGCCAATCAGGGAAGGGATTTAAAGATGGAGGGCCTTCAGTCGCACACCGTCCTCCGTCTTTGTCTCGCAGACAGCGGGCTCCCTGACTGGCCGGAACGTACCCTCTACCTGCGTGGGATCGTCGCAGGGTGACGCGATAGTCAGTTAAATAAATAATAGAACAGGAACGATGCACAGACAGTTCACTGCAGGCAACCGACGAAGAAACATCTAACACAGCTGCAAGCCTCGGGGTGAAAGTCACCGCTCCCTCCGTACCGCCATAAAACATTGGTTTCTTTGGGCAATCCCGGCACATACAAAAAAGGCGGCCGTCGGACTACCTGAGCGTGGCGAACGAACGTCGTCACCGTTATACAGTCCACTACCTGAGCCGAGCCACGTTCAGAGACGGTCGCCCACATTGTCTGGTCCTTCGAGCCGGATGTTCCTGAAGAAGCCAATATGCCGGTGACACGCTCATGTGGGGAAAAGAGAAGAAAACAATATGAAGAAGCCCCGACATCTAGTGTCGCTACGGAGCCGCAGTCCTGTACCGAAACAACGACTACGGAAGGAGCTGCGGGATTTTCATCCCCGTCAGTGGCGTCGACGTCTGCCCATACTGTCAGGGCAGAGACACGTCGAGTCACCGCAGCTGTACACGCCCCGCCGACCGCTGTCGATGTCGGCGCGGCCCGCGCCAGCACTGTGCCTGCAAGAGAGACGCACGTAGCACTGACCGCTACTGAGGGCGCGCCACTGCCGGCAGAGCTCATCGCCGCGTCTCAAGAAACTGCACGGCCCATCGGCGCAACGCCTACGCCGGTGCGTCATATCGCCGCGTCCAGTCGTATACCTGACGCCCGGTTGTCCGTCGCCGCACCGCCTGCCGCGATGTCTGGACAACCACTGCACACCCACCGAACATGCTCAAGAGCAGTGGCGTCGACGTCTGCCCATACTGTCAGGGCAGAGACACGTCGAGTCACCGCAGCTGTACACGCCCCGCCGACCGCTGTCGATGTCGGCGCGGCCCGCACCAGCACTACGAAGACCGTGCCTGCAAGAGAGACGCATGTAGCACTGACCGCTACTGAGGGCGCGCCACTGCCGGCAGCGCTCATCGTCGCGTCTCAAGAAACTGCACGGTCCATCGGCGCAACGCCTACGCCGGTGCGTCATATCGCCGCGTCCAGTCGTATACCTGACGCCCGGTTGTCCGTCGCCGCACCGCCTGCCGCGATGTCTGGACAACCACTGCACACCCACCGAACATGCTCAAGAGCAGTGGCGTCGACGTCTGCCCATACTGTCAGGGCAGAGACACGTCGAGTCACCGCAGCTGTACACGCCCCGCCGACCACTGTCGATGTCGGCGCGGCCCGCACCAGCACTACGAAGACCGTGCCTGCAAGAGAGACGCATGTAGCACTGACCGCTACTGAGGGCGCGCCACTGCCGGCAGCGCTCATCGTCGCGTCTCAAGAAACTGCACGGTCCATCGGCGCAACGCCTACGCCGGTGCGTCATATCGCCGCGTCCAGTCGTATACCTGACGCCCGGTTGTCCGTCGCCGCACCGCCTGCCGCGATGTCTGGACAACCACTGCACACCCACCGAACATGCTCAAGAGCAGTGGCGTCGACGTCTGCCCATACTGTCAGGGCAGAGACACGTCGAGTCACCGCAGCTGTACACGCCCCGCCGACCGCTGTCGATGTCGGCGCGGCCCGCACCAGCACTACGAAGACCGTGCCTGCAAGAGAGACGCATGTAGCACTGACCGCTACTGAGGGCGCGCCACTGCCGGCAGCGCTCATCGTCGCGTCTCAAGAAACTGCACGGTCCATCGGCGCAACGCCTACGCCGGTGCGTCATATCGCCGCGTCCAGTCGTATACCTGACGCCCGGTTGTCCGTCGCCGCACCGCCTGCCGCGATGTCTGGACAACCACTGCACACCCACCGAACATGCTCAAGAGCAGTGGCGTCGACGTCTGCCCATACTGTCAGGGTAGAGACACGTCGAGTCACCGCAGCTGTACACGCCCCGCCGACCGCTGTCGATGTCGGCGCGGCCCGCACCAGCACTACGAAGACCGTGCCTGCAAGAGAGACGCATGTAGCACTGACCGCTACTGAGGGCGCGCCACTGCCGGCAGCGCTCATCGTCGCGTCTCAAGAAACTGCACGGCCCATCAGCGCAACGCCTACACCGGTGCGTCATATCGCCGCGTCCAGCCGTATACCTGACGCCCGGTTGTCCATCGCCGCACCGCCTGCCGCGATGTCTGGACAACCACTGCACATGCACCAAACACGCTCAAGAGCCAGCAACAGCAGCAAAGCAGCAAGAGCTTTGGAATTAGCGCGCGCCCGCGAACAACTCGCCGCCGCACGCGTCGCCGTACTAGAAGCCGAAGCACTTGTAAATGAAGAAGATGAAGATGTCCGCACTACCCTCGGTGACGAAGAACCAACTGAACGTGTGGACTCATGGTTGCATGATAGCCAGACTCACATACTGGCTATCACTGAACATGAAAACAGAGACGTTCAGCAAACGCTACCGAAAGCAACGCCGGCATCTCCTGTGCCACCTCCGGCGCTTGCTGCCTTCATGAAGACTCAAGCGTTACCTGAAGCTGAACCGCCGCAACCCCGTCCACAAGTACACCTGCCTGCGCCGCAAAGGGAAGCTACCTTCCCACATCCAGGGATTGCGACATCAAGACCGAACGCTGCCGTCGCCCTTCAGCCACCGTCGACGCCGAGGGGTGACATTGCTGAGCTGGCCTTTGCTATTACACAAGCGACCAGGCAGTCCCAGCTACGGGCGCATGGGAGACTCAAGACTAGCAGAGCGCACGAACCGCGGTACTACAGGCTGCTACGGAGACGAGGAAGACTCAAGACTAGCAGAGCGCACGAACCGCGGTACTACAGGCTGCTACGGAGACGAGGAAGACTCAAGCCTAGCAGAGCGCACGAACCGCGGCGCTACAGGCTGCTACGGAGACGAGGAAGACTCAAAATCTGCAGTGCGCTCGTTCCGAGGCGCTACAGACACACAACGGTCGTCGTGTGTTAATTCTATGCTTAGGTCAGTAGCAGAGGTTGTGGTGCTCTCAAACCATTGTGTATGTCGGCGGAACCCTCATACAGCGGGGAACATGTTAACGAGCGCCACAACCTAAGTCTAAGTAGTTGAAATAAGTAGATATATGATAATGAGATTAGCATGTAGCCATTAGATAATTGATAGATGTATGTAAAACACCACGCAGACCGTCTCCTAGAAATTACCGCGCTACCGTGAGAAAGAGGCAGGATGGGTGCATGCCAGATGTACGCGGCATTTGTATTAGGTTCAGTTTTATCTATTGTATTACGGCCCTATTGTATTAGCGAGACAGAATGTGTTGATTGCCGTAATATAAGTTTATTTTAACAGTAAGATAGTTTTGTCTGTCTTTACCATTTGTATTACGGTCTTTATTGTACAAGCCAGGCAGAATGTCTTATTGCCGTAATATAAGTTTACTTCAATAGTTTACAACTAGCCATTGTATCGAGGCCCTATTGTGTTAGAGCAGCTGGATGTATCATTTACCGTAATAATGGTTAAGAATAAGATATTTTGGGAAGACAAAGATCCACTGTGGAAACAAGCTCACAAGACGAATAAGAAGACAGTAGAAATGAAGAAACCTGCTTCATCACGGCGGCGATACCTGACACTTGACGCATCAATCTTACGCCGCGCTGAAACACTAATTATCAAGGCATCACAGCAAGATGCTTTCACCGAAGAAATAGCCGCCCTAGAAAAGGGTAACACTGTGTCATTAGGCAGCCGCCTCAGGCCGCTGTCGCTGACGTACGTGGACGGCGTCATACGCATCAAAAGCCGCATACAACGAGCGCATGACGTCGCCGACACGGTGTAATCGCCACCCGTGCTAGATGGCAATCAGCACGGCACACGACTCCTGATCGACCACATACACTGTCAGCTGCATCACGCCGGAGTCGAAGCCACCATCAACGAGTGCCGACAGCACTACTGGGTCCTTCGCCTACGGCCCGTGACAAGAATGATCGTGCACAGCTGCATCCCGTGCCGTCTCCGCAGAAGCACGCCGCCGCAGCCATCGACGGCTCCGGGAGTACTTCCCCGACCTCCAACACCGGCGGGAGCCGCATGACAAGGGCCCGCCGCTGAAGGAGGGTGACGTCGTCTTCATAGTCGCCACCAACCTGCCACGAAACACGTGGCCACGTGGAGTCGTCACTGCAACATACCCGGGGCCAGACGGCGTCGTACGAGTCGCAGACGTCAAAACGAAAGGCAGAATCCTGCGCAGACCGACCAAGAGGCTCATCGTGATCCCTACCGATCCAGTCGCCCTTCCAGCCAAGGTGTAGAGTCCGCAGCCAGGACTCAACACGGCGGGAGTATGTACGGGACGACTGCATCGACACGTGAGCGGGACGGGAGGACCATCTTAGTTAGGTTGATTTGTGTATTTGTAAATTTCCGTTATATTCGCCGTATTATGTAAATAAATGAGGGGGCGGTCACTTTATTTCACCCAAAGGCTTGCATTAGGTAGGGAAAATAGGGCTCACACTTCATCAACCTAGATATATACAGATAGGGACACTAGGTTAGGAAATAAGTGAGGAAATGTGAGCACCCGATAGCAAAATTAGGGAACAAACCGACATTTTGCCAAATCGGGACGGCCAATCAGGGAAGGGATTTAAAGATGGAGGGCCTTCAGTCGCACACCGTCCTCCGTCTTTGTCTCGCAGACAGCGGGCTCCCTGACTGGCCGGAACGTACCCTCTACCTGCGTGGGATCGTCGCAGGGTGACGCGATAGTCAGTTAAATAAATAATAGAACAGGAACGATGCACAGACAGTTCACTGCAGGCAACCGACGAAGAAACATCTAACACAGCTGCAAGCCTCGGGGTGAAAGTCACCGCTCCCTCCGTACCGCCATAAAACATTGGTTTCTTTGGGCAATCCCGGCACATACAAAAAAGGCGGCCGTCGGACTACCTGAGCGTGGCGAACGAACGTCGTCACCGTTATACAGTCCACTACCTGAGCCGAGCCACGTTCAGAGACGGTCGCCCACAAAATCCAGTTCAAAACTAGAAATAGCTGACTTTGAAGCTTTTTCAATTGTTTGCTGAACATTATTTAGTTCTCCGACGCTAGCAAAAGCTACGCGAAGCCTTTTTTATCGACTCTGTAAATTTGAATTTCAAATGCTTGAGAAAATATTAGTTCCTAATGGCCGCAGACTTGGAAATCGGCCTCAAAGGCGATTGACTTAATTCAAGATAAACTTTGTAATTTTGCAACACTTTAGAGAAAACCTTTGTGTTTTGCGAGAACTTTAGAGAATACGCTACAAAGTTATCGCTTCTGCCTGGCTGAATCTATTATATACCTAGTTACATTTAATTTAAGTGTCTGCAATATGTATGTAAAAAAACATCTTTTAATTTGTTTGTTTGTTTTTTTTTAAACTTAGCCCCATTCCAGGATTTCTCCTGTGTCGTGGGCACCGTTTACAGATATATAATTTCACATACACATGACACCCAGACCAGAAACAAAATATCTGTGGATCGCACAAATATAATTATTTTCCGGGGGGGAATCAAACCCGCGACACCAAGAGCAACTGTTCGAGTGCTCAACCACTACGCCAAACGTGTCTTTTTACTGAAGGCATAAGAAAGTATTTATTTAGGTATTAAGCATTCCTGCTTTCTACCTTGTCCTTGTCCATCCAAAGGGTGTCAGACAGAGAACACCGTTCATTGTACCTATTAAGTTCAGTTTGTTTTTCTGTATTTAACGTGCCGTCAAAAAAGGAGGAGGTTCTCAATTCGTCTGAATCTTCTCTATAATATAAAATATCCCATTTTCGCGTGGTTACGGCGGCATCACGCGTGAACGGCTGGACCAATTTTGCTTATTCTTTATTTGTTGTGTTTGTTATTGTCAGGAGAAGGTTCTTATGAAAGAAAAAAATAAGAAAATAGCGCAAATCAGAAAATTTAAGAACACTCAGCGATCATGAGCTTAGATAGAGGGATATAGAGTGAGAAGTAGAGAGAGGGAGAGGGAGAAACATAGAGACAATGACAGGACAACGTCTGCGGGGTCAGCTAGTCTTGCACATTTTGGTGTCACTAAAGAGTTATTTATCTCTTTTCGTCAAATAACAAAGAGAAAGTTACCTCCTTGATGAAGGGTCCGTTATGCACCGGGGTGGTGTCCCTCGCCGGCCCCTGGTCCAGGTGCAGCGGCTCGTACTCGTCGGAGAGGCCGCTGTCGGGCGAAGCCGGCGGCATGTTGTTAGTGTAGCCCTTGGGCCCAGCTCGGCTCTTGTGCACGCAGTAGTCCCCAGTGAAGGGGTTCTGGTAGGCCACCACTGTCCTGGAAGTGGGAACGGGATGATTTCAGCAAGACCAATACTCATAATGCTGCGGCCACACGCATCGTGATATCCCATTGATTATCTTTGTTTGACGTTCGCCGTAAGTCTAGCCACATAATCGGGATATGGCATTGGTGTTGAATATCCCAATTTTTTACGTCCTCTTGTTTTTGAATTTGTTTTTTTTTTAATTTGGCTGTTTACGATGACGATAGTGTGGCCAGTCAAATTTACGGCGGTAAATCATTGGGACAATTTCCGCGTTGTTTAACGATGTAGGTCGTTGTCGATGACGATACGTGTGGTCCATGCATAGCAAAAACAAAAACATAATATGACTGTGTGACCAATTTACATTGGTTTTTGCATGTGACCAATTTACACTGTGGCCCAAAACAAACTAATGCAACTGAAAGGATGAATAAATTGAAGCTATTGCCAAATGTAGGTACATAAGTTTTGTATATTATGTTGTGTTGTGTATACCTGAGTTCTTCTTGCGACTCTCCTTCCTTTTTGTGCGAGAATAAGACCTTCGTTGGCCTCAACAGGATAGTGACCTGAAACCATTAAACGTCGATTAAAAAAAAACATTTTACTCCACACGCGCTTAGCTCAATCTCATTATCGTGTTGTCAAAAACCCGCCAAGTGCGAGTCAAACTTGCCCACAAAGGGTTCCGTACCATTACCTATAAAATCGGACAAAAATCATGTTTGTTGTAATAGTTATTTTATTCTGTTTTTTAGTATTTCTTGTTATAGCTTCAACAGAAATACATCATCTGTAAAAATTTCAACTGTCTATCCATCGCGGTTCATGAGATACAGTCTGGTGACAGACGGACAGCCAGACAGACGGATAGCGGAGCCTTAGCTATAGGGTCCCATTTTCCCCTTTGGGTATAGAGCCCTAAAACAGAGATGGAGAGAGAATGATGGAGATGGATGGAGAGAAACATGGATGCACTTCACTCGCTTTTAAATGGCAGTAAATAAACAGCTCCATAATGGTTTCATACCTGCCTGGCTCGCCGCAGAGTGTACACTCTGTAGAAACAGTAAGTACACGTGAACAGCGTCAGGCATAACTGAAACCAAACATCTGTCATTACATCTGCTAACCAGGGACCTTAAAACCCTATCCTAAATGTCTCTAGTAGCTGTGGTAGCGTGGCTTCCAATCGAAGATACGAGCGCGCTAATGAGCGATCAAGAGAACCACTCAGTGTAAGACCATAGGGTCAATGCGGTGTAGTACCCTTGGTCTCGGAAAGCTAGGTCTCCGTTACGCAGACAACAGCACTGACGGTCTTACCACGAAATATTGTTTTTTTGTTTTTTTTTTTTAAAACGTTGCCCCACACTAGTATAGCTCCTGTATCGTGGGTACCGCTTACAGACATATAATTTCACAAGCACATCACACCCAGACCAGAAACTAATATTTGTGGATCGCACAAATATTTGTCCCAGACGGGAAACGAACCCGCAACCCCTAGCGCAGCAGTCCGATTGCTCAGCCACTACACCAAACGAGCCGTCAGACTAGAGTTAGACAGAGTTTTCAAAAATTTCGTTCGACTAAATCGACTATCACTCGTGTTTCCTTACGTAGCCCTGGCATTCCTAATTATTTTAATTGTGAATTTGTTATTGAGTTAGAATAAACGAGGGTTAGACGTCAACTTGTGGAGAAAATATATAGACTCATATGTTCAACTCTGGTTTAATTTTTTTGTGGTAAGACGGTAAAGTTTGACGTCCCGTTGTCCCTGCGGTTTCGGTTGAGGGGACAACGGGATGCCAACATTTCACGTGACGTTGTCCCCTCGTAGTAGCTTAAACTAATTTTCATTTAAAAACCAATAGCACTACTAAAATGTGTTTAATGCTATCCATAAATAAACACCTCAAGCAGTTAATTGTTGAATTGCATACACGGACCGTTCAAGCAGTCGATATAGACTGCGCCGCAGCAGTCAGCAATTATTAAAAAACGAGAGGGCAGGCGAGGCGTCAGAGCAGCCGACAGTTAGAGAAGCCGAGAGAAGTCAGCGCAACCCACTATAATAATTAGTAAACATAAGCGTACTTAGTATGCAAGTAATGCAAGGTACTCCATACAAAAATATTTATTTGCCCGACTAATAGAGTGTTTAATAGTTCCAAGAAAATCCTGATGCTTTCTCAATCTAAATAGTCGTAGTGCTACGTAATTTCGTAGAGCTATGTAATTACGTAGCAATAGTGTTGTGTTTATCAACAACAATAGGTATGTAATTGAAACAAAATAATATATTAATCATTTGAAATGGTTCGTAGAACATACACGAAGCTAAGATTAATAATAATAATTGATTTAAAAAACATGCGTCATAAAACTCACCAATATACCTAAAAGTAAGATATCAATGTAAATAATAATCATATTATTATTTCACTACAGCACTGACCACTAAAATAACGTTTTGCACTATTTTTCTACATTATTTTACACAGATATAATCACAGAAACTAAATTGATAGGTTAATTCCTTGGGAAAATTCATATTTTGATTCTTCCTTGCTACTTCAGTTGCGAGTGTAGTTTTGTCTCTGATTGGTGGAAATGTTTGGAGGAGAGCCGTGATTGGTCGATGGCGTAACAAACATGAGATGAACCAATCGGCAGTAGCAACGACAAGGGATGATGCTTCTGTACAGATTGTCAAAGATTATTTGTAGAGAGTGTGCTTTTTCGAACCAATGCTGAATCTTAAAAAAAACTATTTACCTAGGAAGCTATTAATTACTGCGTGCTGCCAATGATTCTACTTAAAGATTCTACTTCCAATTAATATTTGTGCGATCCACAAATAATTGTTTCTAGTCTGGGTGTCCCGTGTAAGTGAAATTAGCGTTCTAAACATAGTAGTATCAAGAAATAGACTTGAAAATAGCGTATACCCGAAAGGGGCACACCTTTGCTGCAATGCATAAATCAGATACATTTAATACACGTTATTTAGGTGTAGCTCCAATCATTCGTGCGACATTCTGTAATGTCAAGATTGGTTTGCTTCTGCTGCCACGCAATAAATTAGTGCATACACCGACAAAGACAAATCATCATCGTACTATCTTACTTACTCCTTTGTCTATTTGTATACATGTGTCTCTTTTCTGCCCCGGGTCTTCAATTAAATTCCATATTGGATGAATAAGCTGCGATTCCAAACAATCAGCATTGATATTCAGCGTAGCGCTGCTGTCAACATTCTGGGCACTTTCCCTTCCACCAAAGTAGTCTATATTTTTATTATTATTAGTGACTTTTTTTGCTTGAAGTTGAAGTTAATGATATTTTAACTTTTACCTACTATTACTATCCCTTCTGTCATCTACCGCTACTCTTTGCCCCTGTGTCTTGCTGGCGCCAGACGACGGCGCCATGCGTCTGCCGGCGAAGGCTTGGGCTCGACCTATTTACAATTGAACCGAAGCTGGTCACCTCCAGAGTAGCAAACGCCAAGGTCACAGCTGGAGGAAGGATTTGCTAGGTTAGAAAGTGGCAGTTTGTGGTTAAATAATAAATTTGTGAACGAAAAACGACTTTGTTTATACGGTCTCCGTAACGTAGTGGGTGACGGGCCGACTGCGAGGCGTGAATTGGCGGTTCAAGTCCCGCCCAGAGCAAAGATCAGTGTAAGTCACAAGTATTTGCTCTGAGTTGACGCGGCCAATCTAGTTTCTGATTCCGTAGCTAAATGGAATTCTAATTAGGAGCCAGGATCTGCGTACCTATATTATGTTCTGATGCGTATGTAATTTTTTTATTCTACGTATTCTTTGACCACCCAGCAAGTCTCTTTGAGTTTCTAAAGATCAAAACTGCTACCACTTTGAACCCGCTTTGTACTCTATTTGTACCTACCTTTATTTACACTAGCACACAAAGAACTATGACCTTTTTTATGAAAAAATCAAGTCAAATAACTCAACTAAAAACTTACCTACACCTTGCGAAGGAAGTTAAAGTCTCCGAAGCGAACTGAAGCGAAACCTCTTAAAATACTTTGCAAATTAGTTAGCTACCTGACGCTGAGCGGAGCGGCTCTTAGCTGCCGAGAATTACTGCTTAACTGCTAGGTATCATGTCGGATCTTGGGAGATGAACTTGAGAATTTAATCTCGATATCAGAGTACAAGTACAGACTAATTATTTACGGCTGCAACTCCGAATACCTATTAATGCCGGTACAAAACAACTAGGATCGAAATCGTAGTATATTACGAAACGTTTTTGTAGAAAATAAAACGGTCGTAGAAAGTTTCCAAAAATTTCCATATTTTTTGTCGATTACTCATCGGGTGTTTTTTATTTACAATTCAGTGATGCCATCCGGACCGAGCCCCTATGGTGGATTATGACCTAATACAAACAAACAAGGTATCTCTTACACATAAGTTTAAGGAGATAGTGTCGGCCTGCAGTGTTAGAGTTTGTTAGGCCGCTAAGACCTCTGGCTTAAAGGCTGTAGACACCGGCGGCGGAGGCTTAACGAATCATTGGTACAGACTCGAGGTTTTGAACCCGGTACCGTTGGATTACAAAGCGCACACATTACTCCTCAAGTCTGTTGTTACTCTAGTTATTATGTGAAATTAGTCTAATTATGAACTCCAAAGCTACCAAACTCCGTCTAGAAGCGGCGCCTTATCTGATTGCTAAGTTAGCTGTCTAGAAGTCCGGCTTGCTAACTTCTAGACTTTATACTATTACGTATTCTGCTTTTAGCAAGTTTCTGAAACAATTTGCCTAACTACCGAGCAGTTTAGAGGCTATAGAATAGATGTTAAAAGATGTTTTCTTGAATGCGGTGGTTACCACAGAATCTATACATTAGCTGTCATATATCTAAATTCGTGTTAGTTACATACCACCATTTTGTAATTCAAGAACGGCTGGACTGATTTCGATGAACTTTGCTTTGTTGAATTGTCTTCGCTTCGAATAACAGAATAACAATATTAAAACATGAGATAATTTTACGAAAAACAGTAGAAAAGATAATCTAACAATTAGAAACACATTAAGTATAACAATGAAAATATACAATATATTTCAATAGATAGAGCTTTTGAACAACTCAATTGTCCATTAATTACAATAAATTATTAAAACTTTGTCGGGGCGTCGCAATTCGTGAACTAAGACAATAAAATAGATTAAAATCTAAATTAACAGCATCTAGAAGTCTGGCTAGACTTTGTCCCGCGACATCGCCTGCCTTTGTGATATACCGGATGTTGCCACGTTGGTATTTTCAGCAGACTATAAAAAAGAGAGTTTATCCATTCCGACGACTTATATTTTTGATCTGCGGTTGTAGCCTAGTGGGCGAACGTCCGCCTGCCAAAGCAGGAGATGGCGAGTTCAAATCCCAATGCAGGCACGTACCAGTGTGTTCGCTTGCTTTTCTGTGAAGGAAAACTTCGTGAAGAAACCAACATGCCCCAGAATTATTTCGGAGGCATGTTACGTATCTACCCCCCTAGACTAGGCTCCCGTGGTGGATTATGGCCTAATCCTCCTCACGAAAGTGAGGGGAGGCTTTTGCCCAGCAGTGGGACAGTACAGGCCGATTTATTATAAATATTATCTTCACAGTGTATTATTTTCATTTAAATAAACTGGTTGGATCTTCCCTTCCAGCAATCAGAGAAGTAATTATTAAGTTACTCCCACATTAGCATAGATACTGGTATGTTAACAAGGAAGGGTTCCGACTACGATAGTTTCCTTAATTACTTGCGGGACCCTTGTAATGAAACACTCCCTTCATCCAGCTGTACTGTACTACTTTAGAGTTACTTCCAACATTTAATATTGAAAATGGGTCACATAAATAATTTTTACCGGAGTAGTGTACCATTACGTACTCCACCATTATGTGTGTTAATATTATCTGTAGAAAATTGCAGTTTAAAGACTACTAAAAAATATAACTAACAACTAAGTATACACACATCAGAAACACCTTCAGCTAATCAAAAGTAAAGTAAAATGCGTCTCTTAACACGGCTCCTACCCTGGGGCCGTGACCGTCACATTAGAGCAGGGTTTCCCAACCTTTTATGCATGGTGCCCCCCCAGATAAAAAAAACAATTCATGCCCCTCTATATTTTTCTTCAGCGCAGTTTTGTTCCTTATGGTCCAGCATTGACAGGTAGGTATTTTGAAGAATTGTTTTATTTTATTTCAAGTGCGTGATAGAACAAA
Source organism: Hylaea fasciaria (assembly GCA_905147375.1). Taxonomy (NCBI): domain Eukaryota; kingdom Metazoa; phylum Arthropoda; class Insecta; order Lepidoptera; family Geometridae; genus Hylaea; species Hylaea fasciaria. The sequence goes on along the minus strand of LR990213.1, from coordinate 270,114 downwards.
ATAGTGGTAAAGCGTAGTAGTTAGTTCGGCCAATTGGAACTAGGTGGCGCGACTAAATCTGTAAGTGTTTTAAATAATAGACAATGATAAGTAATTTGATTAAAATATCCGATCACTTCATGCCTCCCCTTAGACCTCTCTATCCCCCCCCCAGGGGGGCATGCCCCACCGGTTGGGAAGTCCTGCATTAGAGCGTTCCGGAGACTGCGTCGGACTCACGGCCAGGACTCACTCGTGGGGGCACGCCGAGCCCGAAGCCTTTTACCTTTTATAAAACTGTCGGAGCGAGGCCGAAACGTAATAAATAAACCAAAGCGAGGTTTGTTACCCTTGCTTTTTTATTTTTACTCATTGGCTTCGCAAGAGTTTTGCATTTAGCTAGTAATTTATTGAAGTTGTCAAGAGTAGCTAATTATAACAGTTGTATAGTGTCATCCAGAAGTTTAGCATGCCCATTAGTTTCGTTCTACTACTTGGTCTGTGGTTTCGTTGGAAACATTGCCCTTCAAACCAGAACACAGCAATGGTTGCACACTAGGTACTACTTGGCAGATGAATATCTTGTTCTAAATCGCATCATGACGCAATTTCACCAATAACAGCGCATAACTAACAGGATGCCGTTGAAAAGCTATGTATAAGTGTTTCTCAGTTGAACCAAACATAAAATAAATTATTGAAAGCAGTGCGAGCTCGCAAATAGCTCTGATGAAAGAAAAGCATGTGACCGCACGAAGCCACGCCATACACACCTCGCGTAACGCCGGAAGGTTTTTCCCAGTGCGTAATTATTATTATAGTTCAACTTTCAAAATAATTATGCGATGAAAGTAGTGCGAAAGAATGCTACGGTAAACGATTTCAATGAGAGCTTATCTAACGGCTTCTTATTAAATCGATTTCTTAGATTGGAAGAACATAATCGTGATTGTAAAATTTAGTACCATAAATAAGTACGAATTATTCTGTAATTTCGTATAACTAACATTTTTGATAATAGATAGCGGTTTGAAGAAATAATTTCCATTCTGTGACGTTGTGTACTTTATGTACTGACACAACACTGGAAGTAAAACTACTGATTCATCAGTACCCAACCCTTGGCAGCAATACACAATAGGCCTGCAATCAACGCGCGCGACCGCACGCGCTGCGTTCGCACTAACAACACTTTGTTACACTGTCAGCACTAATAACACACGCATCTCCTGTATGTAGTGAATCTATGAATTCTGCTGTGTCTACTACATAACATTTTCTCCTATATTTTAGCTAATAAGCTGGTGAATTCGGTTACACAAAGCTTATAGGTACCAATTTAAAAAAGTCCATGTTTTTTTGGGCACAATGCCACGAAAACGTCAGCCGTGCTCAAGCTAAAGTCTAAAAACGCCGATCGCAAACAACAAGAATCGCGTCCCATTACAATTAAGGCTTCGTTAAAATCGGTCATAAGACGAGCCCTTCAGTAGCAGCCGGAAAAAGTCTCAAAAACCGGAGGAAAAGAAAATCACAATTCGGCCGAAATGGCCGAATAATTACCGAGCAACTTTCCCTTGACACAGAGCGTCTTCCGAGAAAAATGCGGACCTCAATGTTGCAACTCCGATGAAATCTAATTGCTTTGTAAAGTTTAGATTGCGGAGTGTTGTTGTGGCCGATGATTGTTGGAAGTTTTATTTCTTTGTATAATTGAAGAGGCTTACAAAAATTGAAGAGGCGCAACGTTTATTGTTTCAGAATTGCGTGGGAGATAACGTAGCGAGCGAAGACGGCGCTAAATACGCTTTCGGAAAGAAACACCTATAATGCGTTATTGTTTTATGAATTATTCAAGTATACCTATCTACAATTATTAAAGTAAAAGCTATGCGACAATGCAACTCATTAATTCTGTCCTCTACTGAGCAGTGAGCACGGATCTTACCGCACTTTTGTAGTTACACGAAAATTCTTCCGACAAAGTGAGTAAAGTGCAAAAGTCTCTAAAATTTCTGACAAGGTCTTGTTCTCAAAAACTTTATGTTGTCGACAAAAGACTGGTAACATGGCGTCGAAAATAAAAAATTGAGAGACTTCTAGGAATTATTTTCATAAAGCTAGTGATGATTCCAGTGAATTGCTAAGTTTTATTTACAATTCGCGCTTTCATTCAGCTATACGATTCAGAAGTTTTCAATAAGGAACTGAATGGATTAAATTCGATCACTATGAAAATGGAAGGAGGAAATCTGTATCGAAACTTAAAGGAACTTAGCACTAGTTTGTGCAACCTACGTGCCGGCTATGTCGAAGAAAACCGAAGAGTTAAAGATAAACTAAATGGAGACAGAGAAAGAGTGTAAACTGCGAGTTTGCAGACGAAATCGCTGGGTGCAGCTAGTTTGCAATTAATGAATACAGTCTGGAATTAAAAGGCATACTAATATCATACATCTCTCGAATTTTTTTAATCGTCCCAATATTACTATTTACTGAATTGCGTTGGAGCCAAGCCAATTTCTAAGGAAAAATAAAAATTATCTTGATATAAACATAAATCACAGAGATAAAAGGAGATAAAACAGGAAAATATAATGAGTTTCGATAAAAACGAAAAATATGAGTGTCAGTATAAATGCCGGAACGATGCTTTAATGTCTATGTTAATAAATCATTAACATTTGAATTGAAGAAAAATGGGCTTGATGGGAAAATATTTTCAGATTTTTACTTCAGTTCGTTGTGTCCCATTGTTGGGGGATTCCTTCCACTTTTCTCCATCTTGGGATAGCTCCTTCTTTATTTTCTAACATCGACATAAAAATAATAGCACCGTAATAAAACTTTATCATAAATCTAGAATACCAATAAATTATCTCAGATAAATGTGGAAAAGTCATAACTAGATCGTAGATACTCAAAACAAACGTGAAGCTTGCACTATCTCTAACAATTTCAACATACTCGAATGTTTGCCAGCTCCGATGTCTCCCAATGTCTAAAGAGCATAATGCAATGTTTTTGCGCAAATATTACAACCCTACCGGAGAAAAGCATTCCATACAAACTTGATACAACTAAAGTAAAAGAACTGTAGAGAAAGAAGCTTGTAAATAATGTTTTTGAATTTTGCAAGGTTGATTACTGGAATTTGGATTAAGTATATTATAACCGAATTATTTTTTTCACGTCTGGTTTAATTATGTTACGAGAAATTCTCTTGAATTTGTAAAGTCGTGTGGTAAAAGGGGTTGAAATATTAACACCGGATACTATGCCAAGACTGATTCCATTATTAAATTCTATAATGGCTTTTTTAGTATAATTGCAACTACCATCAACCTGCGAAAATACCTTCTGTTTACACGCAGGAAGGCGCAAACGACATTACAGCATAAAACATTGAATGTTACGGCAAGAATGGCCAGATGTAGGTGCGGCAAATACCTTTAGATACGGTAGCGGTGAATTATTCATGCCGACGCGCGGCGCTTGTCTTGAGTGGCGATTCGCAAGTGTGCGATCGGCTTTACAGCGCGGATTTGATGGATGTCGACGTTTTATTGGAATCGTGTGAAAATGTGTGAACAGAAAGCTAAGTATGCATTCGCACATGACCAGAAATGATGTTTACAGCTTCATGTGTATATACCTACCTAATACTGAGAGATTAGGTGTCAAGTTATCTCCCGACCGCTCTTTCCTAACATGGCGCTTAGAAAATAAATCGGTCAACGGTATATTATTGTATCAATTACTGCATCTACGTCTACCTATCGTGCCCCCGGAACGACGACTGATGCGCCCCACCTGCACCTTGCATTGCCTCGCGTCAGCAGAATGCAATGCAAGCGCAATAATGCGTCGCTACAGATAGCTGGCAGATGAGGTTTGCAGAAGACCTCTTCTCTTCTATTTGGGTCTTTTAAGAAATGTTTCGTAACGAGAAGAGCAAGCGTAACGCTTACCATCATATGGATGATGGTAAGCGTTACGCCTGCCCATAAAAGCTGCAGTCAAAATATTTCGTTGCATAATGCGCGGCGCGATTGCGCTCGTCAACGAGACAACAATACTCGTATAAGAATATTGTATGTCTCATTATGGAAACTCGCCCTTCAAACCGGGCAACAGTAATGTTTGCACACTGCTTGGTGGATAGTCTGTCATATTTTTGAGTAGGGCCCTTAGAATAATAACGCAAAGAAGGATAGTTCCATGCGTAGTTTCACTCAGCAGTCAAGACATTTTTTTATCAATATGTGCGTGAGTGTCATGTTAATATATGCTTCAAACGCACACAAGCGCAATGAAAATGTCGCATGCGGGTTGGTATTTAGTACAAAAGCAGGAAAAATTAAAAAATATTTACCATAAAAGCTTTGACTTCAAGCAATAGCGAGTCAAAGTCCGAACTAGGCCCAAAAGTCTCAGTAAAAATGGCTACACGGCGATAGCAAGTACTTGGTTTCTATGTGTTATTCTACTAGTAAGGCCTATAAAGGACGCAACGATTCCTCATGACACGTGCAGAGTAATTATTTTTTGAGTGTCACGTAATTTTTCATTAATTTGTTCGGGTTCATTTTTTCTATAGGGACTACAACTATTCCGTCCAACGAAACGTTTGCCATCTCATTAGACTGTTGCAAACAAATTGTTGCTGCACAAAGTATAATAATATCGCGTCTCATATTTGATTCAAAGCTCTTGTAGCTGCGATGGATATTCAACCTTAGTTTCTAAGACGTAGGTTTAAAGTAGCAGGGGCTGTAAGGGGGTAACTTTCTTTTGTTTTTATTTATTTGCAGCTGTAAATCAGGGAGATAACGAAAGGCGAGTGGTATGCAGTGAGTCAGGTGCCTTTGTGATTCCGTTGTTATGACTGTAAAAGTGCTTTTGTAATTCTACATAGTAGCCCTCCCTGGCTTTGTGTTCCAAAACTTCATAAATCTGGGTGTCATCATCGGCTTCCGTGGTGTGTTGGTGATGAGATGCCGGGGCAGTGTTAGTTGGTTCGATTCACGCACCTTATATTTTCTGACTCCCCATACATGGTGTATTTTAGTGCAGGATCATATTATGCGTGTGTGATGACGTTAGGTAAGTATGCGCTTGCAAATGCGCTTGAATGCACTTTATATTGAAATCCTGAAATTATCCATGCAAATATAATACTAATTATTTATTATTAAACCAATCTGAGCTGTATCGAGATAATAAACCGCAGTGTTTGGGTGCACGAGCGCTGGCCGCGCTCATTGCCGGAGAGATAAGTACTGGTCACGGACGCTACCATAGGTTTGAAAGTACACAATAAACAAAAATATTTCAAAAATACCCTTTTGTAATAAAACAACAATACAATATGTACAACTCCTTCCTTACCCTTTTGAAACGTTAATTCGTACACACAATGTTGAGAACCAAAGAGAAAATCGATTTTGGCTACTGTCTAGTACAGTCTACGGTATTATACCTATACTGTACCTACTGAGTACAATAGGTAATAAAATCAATCGCAGTACGTCATGTTGAGTTTACAGAGTGCTCATTGGACTTTATTAGATATGTATAGTGATGTCGTCGTGTAAGTCTTGATCAAGATGATAAACAAAATAAAATGTATGGAAGCTATGAAAACACTTTTAAATGTCTGCCACAAAAATCTCGCATAAGCGATCCAATGCTGTCAAGGTCCTGTCTCCACCTGCGTCAAAAGTCTACGGTGAAAATTGTATAATAGATTTTATCGTTTTGCAACGTCGACGATCAAATCGTGGCCGTCAATAATCGCCCGCGATAAGCGACGTTTATATAATTATAAAAGCGCGCAATGAGAGTTCATAGTAGTCCCTATCGCGAATTCCAACTGCAATCATTATACACGACTCATTGTAAACAACGGGCTGCGTTAAAACGGTTTTGTTTAATCCACCAGATTAAATTAATCGAACGCTGATGCTGCTACCACGATTCAAAAGTAGTGGGGTCTATAAATAAAATATAGAGAGTTTTCAGGAAAACGAAAATGTGTATCGTTAATGTACATTATATTATTTTTTCAACGCTGTTTTCCTAGTAAATATTAGTGGAATAACAAACTTCCAGGAAGTTTAGCAATAATACGTTTCTGGTAATGAGTACTAGCGATCTACGCAATCTGGAAATTAGAGTATAATAATTCTGTGGCAATAATAATATAATGTTTGCTTAAACTCAATCTGATACTCTACTAATACGTACAAGTTCTTTAATAATTCAATTCAATATTACAGTCTTAATACGGCACATGGTTGCATTATGCAGCCTCGGTGCCAACTCTCTCCGGGTTCGTTGGAATTCGTTGAGAACGGCCCCGTAAGGCACCATCTGGCCGACTGCAGGCAGCTAATACCGATTTTCTACTAAAATAGGAAAAAGCTGCCCATAAACATAAGATTTTTTGTTTTGTTCAGTGGCTATTATAAACTTAACTATGTCAAGAAAATATATACGTGTATATTATATGCATAATAATATACATAATTGTATGTTTTTATATTATACTAGCTGACCCGACAGACGTTGTACTGTCATTGTCACTATCTTTCTCCCTCTCCTTCTATCTCTCTCCCTCTCCATCTACGTATCTCCCTCTATCTCTCTCCCTACTCTAAGTGAACGTGGTCGCTAAGTTTTCTGAAATGTTTCATATTCCGCGAAACTTTCTTAAATTTTTTCTTTTATAAGAACTTTCTCCTGCAAATAACAAACACAACGAAAAAATAATTAGCAATATTGGTCCAGCCGTTCACGCGTGATGCCGTGACCAAGGGAAATTGGGTTTCATTTTTATATATAGAAGATACGTGTTGATAATCACAATCACTCACAATCATAGACATCGTCTGTATCAAAACTAAAAACTAAAGGTGATTGCACACTAACGCACAATACGTGCTAATATAAACGAGCGCTGTAAAAGAGAAGATCCTATCCTACTAATATTATAAACGCGAAAGTTTGTATGTATGGGGATGGATGTTTGTTACTCTTTTACGTAAAACTACTAAATGGAGTTTAAAGGAAACTTTACAGTAATATAGCATATACATCGGAATAAATAAAGATATTGTGTGAATTGTCCTAAATATGACTATACCTAAGTGTCAAGTAACTAGGAAAAAATTCAAATGCACAAAATACTAATCCTACGCAGACGAAGTCGCGGGCACCAGCTAGTTGTCTATAAACGATACCTCTAATGAAGTTGAAGAACTATAATCATAACGCACGTAGACAATAGGCACTATTTGGTATGATGTGTGATAATAATCATCACGTGGTTGTGGCACAATAATTGTTATAATGATTAATTAACAGATGCAAGCCCAGATTGAATTTCCGCTGTTACGACATGAATGAATTGCTATGTTAATCTACTTAACTACTAAATTATACATATACTTTGCTGATAACAATAATCAGCCACATGGAAATGTTGTTGTTAATTAAATTTCAGGGCTTGCTATTTCAATAAGTTAATATCTAAAGTAACTAATGGTGAAAATGCCAACAAAAATAACATAATTACAAATAAAGCAAACAAAAAAATTCAACAGCCAAAACAAACGAAAATGTATATACATATGAGCTCCAAGAGGTCACTCACGAAAGTTAACTGACATCGGATTTAGGATACATCCACTCGAGAAGAAACACTTTTAAAACCACTTCCTGTCTTCAAAGGTTCCGTATAAAGTCCTCTTGAGTTCGGTTCGGTGAGTTGATCTTTGTATGGATCCGACAGGTGTCGTGACGATCAAGTCACATATTAGAATATAAATATCGTAGCTGATTATATTGTGATATCTATTTTCAGCTCTTTGGGATTTGGGACGCTTGCGTTGTTTCTACACTCTACAGCAGCTTTTATAACGCCAGGACGGCGCGCCGCGTTTTTACGTTAGTATCGATCGCAAATAATAATAATTGGTAATAAATTAATATCGCATCTGTATTGGAGCTGTTTTAAAACAAATTGAACAACGAATATTAATAACCTCAGTGAAGTCAATAAGGTTGAAACAATGGACCTCAGGCGCAAACATCACAAAGAGTGGGACAAAATACTTGTTTCCCGGATCACTGAGCCGCGGCGGATCTACTGCTGGGAGTGTGGGCGAAGTCAGGAGCGGTAGAGAGTCAACATTTTATTATTTAATGAGTTTCAAAAAACTAAGGTTTAATTCGACATATCTCCGAAACGTGGTATTTGCTATGTATGATTGGGACCGGTAGCTACAGTTTAGTCGTTCTTATATTAAACCGTCACAAGTCTGTTTTTTGGTTCAAAGAATGATTTCTACAACTTTGTTGAAATGCAAAGTGGGTGCCAGCAACTCGACGTGCTACAGAATACCAGCATCCACCAAATATTATTATGATCTATTTAAAGTGGCTTTACAAAGTTTATTGGTTAACTTGAACAAGTTAATACACCTTTATCAGCTTAAAGCTGCTACGAACTACCTTAAAACGCTTGAAGCGTCAATTAAACAGCATGGCCTATTCTAAGATACCTACCTTACTAGATATAAGTAGGGAATGTTAGTCAGGGGGGAGGGAGGGAGAACAGAATGTATGTAGCTATGCGATATGTGGTGCATTATTTACTTTACTACGTAGTATTAGGGTGAAAATTGAAAGGCACCGATTAAAATGTACCACATTCTGTAATCACGCGTCTGTACTACAAAGAGGTACAATAGAGACTGCCCTTATTACAGGAGAGCTAGTGTTACGTTTAGGGATACGTGATGGAGTCGTAAGTCCGTCTAACAGTAGGCAGTTCTCAACTGCCGACATCATTGTTTTCCTAAATTAAACCACTTAAAAGGCAACAACAGTTTTAAAGCTACACAAACTGTTAAATTAATTATTGAATATCAACGGCAGCGTTAAATATTGTGCAAAACAAGCGCCGTAACTTCTCAACTTGGTAACAGTGGACGGCTGACGGAAGTTTTGACCCTTTTAGTTGTAGGGCCTTCGGGCATATTTATTACGAATCAGATAAATAGCACACGCGGTTGTGTACCTAAACAATAACATAGACATTGAATATAATTAGTGATCACGGTATAAATAAGTAATGGAGAGAGATTACGATCCCTTAAGTAAAATTTGACGAAATTGGCGATTGATTAAGTTGATCAGTTGCATTTATCAATGTATCAATAATGCGTGAATGCCATTATTTGTGCATTTAACAGAAACGTAACAGCCTTATTAATAAGTACATACTTACTTTATATTTCACACTTCCTGGTACGCGCATTTATAACATCAAACATATTCGTGATAGAATTCTTCAGCGTATTCCAGACTATAGCGTTAAACTTATAATAAAGGGAGTTACGTTTTTTGATTCAAAGGGAAAATTCATATTGATTACTTTATAATTTATCATCGGGTGGGAATGGAGTTTTAATTCTTTTGAGGATTGTGGCGGGGGCCGGGTGTAGGTACAACACTTTATTTAAATTAGGGATCAAATTTAATCAGAGATTAAAGTTATGCAGACGCAGTATCCTCTTTTTAAGGGCAAAAGTTGTGATTTTAACTTATCTGTTATTTTCTAAACGCATGTTAACCTACTCGTATACTCCATCCCGCGTATTTATACATCACTAGCAGGCACGGCCACGCGTTGCTGTGGCTAAGGTTTTTGTTATTGCAACTATAAATTGAGATGTGAAATATCCTAGCTTTTAAGTTATATCAAACTGCACACGGTGTGTAAATTTGATTAAAATCAGTTAAGTAGTTTAGGAGTCCATCGCGGACAAAAAAACGTGACGCGTATTTTATAAATATATTAAGATTTGTAAAGTCCGTTCGTCAACTCAGTGATGCGGTCTTACCGCATCAATATGCTAAGCCCAGGCCTTTTCTGACTGAACTACGCATCGACCATCTGTGATCCTACGTTGTGTAATTTTTCTGTCTTGTTTGTAAATGTGTACGTGTTTGTCGCTGTGTACAGTTTTGTCCGCATATTTTTTTTTCTATTTACTTTTCTTGCTAAATAATTGAACTTACTTTTTGAATGAGAACGGTCTGACTTAAAGTCCAATCTAGCACTTTCTTCACTCGTTTTTCTTTCATTTCCACCCCCATCTTGCGGCAATTAAGAAACCTCCGCAGTGAAGCCGAGAGCATAGCTTCAGATATTAAGGGCAAGTGTCAAAAGTCTGGAGTTAAAGTTACGGCGGTCGCTGAATAGAGTTCCCGCGAGGTTTTGTTAAGGTCTAGCTAGACTTTGCAGACGAGCGTATTAAAAAAAAATATATATAATTCTAACTGTTTCAAATTCAAAACTAACTTTTTACGTTGTAAGCATCTCGTTTTCTAGTTATTTTGAGATATGAGAGAAAATAAGCAATACGTTATGAGAGAAACCCTGTTCCACAAGTGGGAACTGGGAGGTATGACGGCTGATGACGAAGAGTGGCGTTCACACAGTTGAACGCCCACATTATTTTATTTATGACACAAAGTGGCAATAAACAGACGAACGATCGTCTGATTGTAAAAGTACCTAACGTCATTTATGCACACTCGCAACGCTCATGGCATAGTCTTTCCCTGTCCCACTCCTATAACTTCCATCTCTCGTCTCGCTCTCTAGCCTAAAAAAAGCTCAGCAACCCCCCGCTCGTCTGCAACGTGAACTTGTGGCGAACTACATTTTCTGTTTACTTATATTATAGTTACCATAAACAAATGTATACCTACTTAGTTAAGGTACTTATTGTAACACTGTGCATTTAATAAGACGGCGCGCGCAGCTGATCGGGTGCAGATTACGTAGCAGTTAACGAATGCACCGTTATCTATGCGCATACGCACTCGGTACGAAAGCCCTCGGGCATCTTCGGTTTTCCCTATTTGACACTCCGCTAGCGACTGCGACGCCGACAGGCCGCGCGCTCCGTCCTCTAAAAGTTATTGAAAATACACGCAGAATCTACAAGTGATTGTGTTATTTTATTTAGTTGTGCCTAAAGGGTCCAACAATTGGTGACCGTTCCGACGATGACGGAGGATAAAATCAACGTGGCTGCTGTAGGCGTGAAAGCGCCACCATTTTGGCCACACAAGCCAAGCCTGTGGTTTGTGAATTTAGAGGCGCAATTCGCGTTATGCAGTATAACAGCGGATAGCACAAAATATGCCCATCTAATAAGCTGTTTGGACGCGAAATACGCAGCCGAAGTGGAAGATATTATCATCAACCCTCCCGCGACAGGGAAATATGATAAGTTGAAAAGCGAAATTGTGCGACGTCTATCATCGAGCCAAGAACAACGTGTCCGCCAACTACTGTCCCAGGAGGAAGTCGGTGATCGTAAACCAACGCAGTTCCTGCGCCACCTCAGGAGCTTGGCCGGCACGGATATTAAGGATGAGTTTTTGCGGTCGTTATGGGCGAATAGATTACCTCCATATATTCAAGCGATCATAGCGACTCAGGACAAATTAGCGCTAGATGAAATCGCGCAACTAGCGGATAAGGTCAGTGAAGTCATGCCACCACACCCGCAGAGTCAGGTGGCCGCCACCAGTGCATCATCAGCCAGTAACAATGATATCTCTGACCTCGCTAAGCGAATCACCGACCTCACCAGGCAAGTGGCTGCACTGCAAACATCCCAAGATCGCTCACGATCCAGGTCTCGCGGACGTGGTAACAACAACCGTGATCGTCAGAGGAGCCGATCTGCAAGTGGTTACTGTTGGTACCATGCGACGTTCCAGCAGCGAGCGCACAAATGCCGCCCGCCGTGTGAGTTCCCGAAGGCAGCGGGAAACGAGAAGGACAGTCACTGATGGCGGCGAATGACTGTCACTCCGTAGGCCGTCTGTTCGTGACCGATAGAACTACGTACGTACAATTTTTAGTGGATACAGGTTCGGACGTATGTGTTTATCCAGTGTCGTTGTTAAGGGGACAATACCAACGTCAGAAGTATGTGCTTTATGCCGCTAACGCTACACATATCGCGACTTACGGGCTTATAACGTTATCTCTTAACTTTGGTTTACGACGTGCATTTAACTGGCGCTTTATTATAGCAGATGTGACTAAGCCTATTATTGGAATAGATTTTTTATTTCACTATTCACTTCTTGTTGACGTAAGAAACAAATGCTTAGTCGATAAAACTACTTCGCTAAATGTGCCTGCCTTACCTGTTAACAATGCTTTATCTGTGTGTTCTGTTAAAACAATTTCAGGTAGTTCGGTGTTTCATCAGCTTCTCTCTCAGTACCCTGAATTAACTCGACCTGTGGGAGACTCGACCGAACGCGAAGTCAAACACCAGACGCGTCACTACATACGTACCACGACCGGCCCACCAGTCTTTTCCCGACCTAGACGTTTGGATGCAGACCGGCTTAAGATAGCCAAACAGGAATTCGAGGAGATGTTGCGTGCAGGTATCGTGCGTCCTTCAGACAGTCCTTGGAGCTCTCCCCTCCACATGGTCCCTAAGAAGACCAGTGGATGGAGACCTTGTGGGGATTATAGAGCATTAAATTCACGTACAATCCCCGATCGCTACCCCATTCGGAACATAGCTGACTTTTCTCATAACTTGCATGATTGTACCATATACACGACGCTTGACTTGGTGCGTGCTTATCATTTTATACCTATCAATCCGGACGATATTTGCAAGACGGCGATCACCACCCCCTTTGGAATGTTTGAGTTCGTATACATGGGTTTTGGACTAAGGAATGCGGCTCAAACGTTCCAAAGATTTATCGATGAAATACTCAGAGGCTTAGATTTCGCATTTCCGTACATAGATGATATAATAGTAGCTTCTAAAAATGAGTCTCAGCATTTACAGCACCTCCAGCTGGTTTTCGATCGCTTACGAGAACATGGAGTGTTGATAAATACATCTAAATGTGTTTTTGGTCAGTCGGAGGTATCCTTCTTAGGCTATCAAATTTCAAGCGAAGGCACGAAACCTTTGCCTGAGAAAGTCCAAGCGATACAGGATTTCTCTCAGCCAGATACGATTAAGGATCTTCGACGCTTTCTTGGAATGCTTAATTTTTATCACCGCTTCATTCCAAAATCAGCTCAAGCTCAAGTTCCCCTAAATGCACTATTGGCTGGACATAAAGTCAAAAGCACCACTAAAATTGAGTGGACTAACGAACTGCAAAACGCTTTTCAGCTATGTAAACATCAACTCGCTAATGCTACGCTCTTGGCACATCCTCGTCCTCATGCAGAGATGTCATTAGTGACAGATGCATCTGACACCGCCATAGGAGCCGTCGTTCAGCAACGAGTCGGAGACGTTTGGGAGCCATTAGGTTTCTTTTCCAGAAAGCTTTCCCCCAGTCAACGTAAGTACAGTCCTTTTGACAGGGAACTCTTGGCCATTTATGAAGCAGTCAAATATTTTCGCTTCATGCTTGAACTAAATTCATTCGTCATATATACAGACCATAAGCCCATCACATTCGCTTTTAAAAAAGCATCTGATACTTGTTCCCCGCGTCAATTTAGATACTTAGACTTTATCAGTCAATTTTCTACCGATATTCGTCATATATCAGGATCGTCCAATGTAGTGGCTGATTGTTTTTCCCGCTCAGTGAATGAGCTTTCTTATGTTGATTTCGATCGTTTAGCGATTTCTCAAGATACAGACACTGAACTGCAGAATTTAATTCGCACTGGTTCGTCTCTGCATCTAAAGAAAATATTTATGCCCGGGTTATCAAGGGAGGTGTACTGCGATATATCAAGTACACACGCTCGACCTTATGTGACCCCAGAATTTCGACGTTCTATTTTTGACTCCATTCATGGCCTCAGTCACCCTGGTGGTAAAGCTACAACTAAGCTTGTCACTGCGCGATTTGTTTGGCCTGAAGTTCGAAAGAACTGTCGCGAATGGTGCCGTTCTTGTCTAGAGTGCCAGCGTTCCAAGGTCTCTCGACACGTACACTCTCCGATACACAACTTCACAACGCCGAGTCAGAGATTTACTCATGTTCATATCGATTTGGTAGGTCCTCTTCCCAGTTCGCAAGGTTTTCAATATTGCCTCACAGCAATAGACAGGTTCTCGCGGTGGCCGGAAGCCATACCGATAAACGATATCAGGGCTGAAACAGTCTGTCAAGCTTTCGTGGCTGGTTGGATATCCAGATACGGATGTCCAACTCACGTCACATCAGACAGAGGCCGTCAGTTTGTATCCGACATCTTTACCCGTCTGGCAAAGATGACCGGAACGCATCACATACAGACGACCGCTTATCACCCGGCGGCTAACGGCATCGTCGAGCGCCTACACAGGCAGCTCAAAGCAGCCATCATGGCTCATTCGACTTGTGACTGGGTTGAGGTCCTGCCCTTGGTCCTCCTCGGCATTAGAACGGCGTGGAAGGAAGACGTATCTGCTTCTTCCGCTGAATTAGTGTTTGGCGAAGTTCTTCGTTTGCCCGGAGATTTCTTTGAATCCCCTAAACAAGAAGATTGTGATTATACCGACTTTGTCCATAGGCTTCGCTCCTATATAACTAATCTTAAACCCACACCAGTCAAGCGTCACGGAGACTCAAAAGTTTTCATTCATAAAGACTTAAAAACTTCATCTCACATATTCTTAAGGCAAGATGCTGTACGTCGATCCCTACAACCCCCGTATACTGGTCCGTTTAAGGTCATTGAGCGAGGAGATAAATATTTTAAAATAGTAATCAACAATAAACATGTCAACGTTTCTATTGATAGATTAAAGCCCGCACATATTTTTCCCACGCTCAGTAGCAATGACGATAGCAGCACGCACACACCTCCACCTGCAGTTTTACCTAAACCGACACTAGTAACCGCGCCTGCGCCTACGACGGATAAGAGAACGCGGTCCGGTCGTGTTGTACGTTTTCCTGACTTTTATCGACCCTAGTCAGGGTCTGAAGGGGGGGCTGATGTGGCGAACTACATTTTCTGTTTACTTATATTATAGTTACCATAAACAAATGTATACCTACTTAGTTAAGGTACTTATTGTAACACTGTGCATTTAATAAGACGGCGCGCGCAGCTGATCGGGTGCAGATTACGTAGCAGTTAACGAATGCACCGTTATCTATGCGCATACGCACTCGGTACGAAAGCCCTCGGGCATCTTCGGTTTTCCCTATTTGACACTCCGCTAGCGACTGCGACGCCGACAGGCCGCGCGCTCCGTCCTCTAAAAGTTATTGAAAATACACGCAGAATCTACAAGCGATTGTGTTATTTTATTTAGTTGTGCCTAAAGGGTCCAACAAACTTATTAACATCTCCGGGGCGCTCTTAATTAAGCTGTCCTATAACAGAGCCTTAACAGGACATCTCGCTTTGATTTACACCTATAAGAACTATTATGTATTCTGTGCCTACAGATCCAAGTGGATATTCGAGGCGAATCTAGGGAAGTGGACTTTACATTTATGAAATAAAATAATATTAGAAACGGCTTCTGTGGCGTAGTGGAAGAGCTGACCGGTGTAGCGTAAGGTTGCGGGTTCAATTTATCGCTCAAACAGTTGGGACTCTGGGTATCCTAGAAATATATTATGTAGATGATAGTTAATTATATAATGACACCGAAATTTTTTGTTATAAAACAGAAAATGTTAACTTACATTTGGCGTGCTAATTGCTTAAAGTCATTTCTACCCGACAACCTTAGTAATTATGTACAATCCTAGTTGGGACGCGTATTACTTGGTATCTAATTAGTGTAATGAACGTGAAAGTATGTTTGTTAGTTTGTCCCTATTACACACAGCATAGGATTGACAAAGATGTATTAAGAGTAGGGTAGTATAGTTACCTAGGCTGGAGAGTGATACATACAACTTTTGTACCCGAAAAATGACGGTTCATAAAGTTGTACAAAAGAGAATTTGTTAATGTTCATGCCCCTCATTCCCCCCACGATTTAATCCTGAATACGTCCACGCAGAGTCACACCTACAGCCCCAACTGTACACCCTTGTTTACATTTTTAATAGCCAGCTTAGAAGGAAAATTAGTTTTTAAATGGCGGAGAAAATGGCGGAAAAGCCGCTCGTTATTTGAGAAGTTGGTTTTTGCTGTTTGTTATTTTGTGGAATTTTTTGATGTTGTTTTATGTTTAAGCTTATGTAGGGTACAAAAATATCTTGCAAAAATACTATTTTTAAAGGTAAAGCAAAGTAATGACTCAGCAGTAACGAATGCAGAGCAGTGCCGCGCTAGATGTTGCAATGCAAAGGCCTGGCACTGCCATGAGCAGGCTGAAGCTTACGACGAAGTGAACTACCCACTAGTTTGGTTCCTCAGTAACATAAAAAAACCTCTTTGCCGTAGCTTCAAACGTCCCATTGTACGGGCCCCCGTTGACCCGCGTCATTCAATGGCCGCATATAAACAGTAAGTTTATTGCAAACAATATAGGAGATTCGACCCGGGACTAATTCTATTGCGGCAGGGAAAGTGCCATCAGCGGTCGGCGCGATTAGCACGAACGGTATTAGAACGATATTGAACCGGTATCGTAGGAAGAATCAAATTGATGACTATCAGATGGTCAATATGGTCATGACATTAGTTTTATTCTATAAACAGATCATTTTCAGGACGATTTTTATCCTGAAATCCTTTGAAGAAACCAGATTGTTGATTCATAGACATATAACAAAGAAATATTGGTGAATACCACAGATAACAGATTAAAACTTCTAAGCTACGGATTCAAACGGAAGTTCGATTTAATTTCAAAACAAGATTAAGAGATTGAAGTTGGCGGTGGAAGTTATTCGATAAATAGGTCAAATGGAAAGCGATTAAATAAAACTCTAGGATAATCCCTCAGCTAATTCTAATAAACGCTTAAAAGCAACATTCTTTATCCGCCTTTAACGCAAAGATTTAGGAAAAACATTGCAGCTGAGTTTTCAATTTCCCAGTATTATCAGGGGTAAACAGCATTTTCAATGCTTACTTAAGTATTAGTAATCTCCCGAATAGATGTTTGAATGAAAATGTATACAATTTCAACCTTGTCAGTTAAACATATTTTAGACAATAATAATTAGGACACTATAAAAAATATGATTCTAAAATGTAATTATTAGACCTCACTCAAATATGTGTATTGCCAAATATACAACTATTTAACTACCTACCATTTATCCACGATATAACGTAATGATCGGTTGGTATACCTACGGGTGTTAGTACCAATACTTATATAATTATATAAATTATATTTCTACCCTTCCGAAGGTTCTGTGAAAGAACTTGCTTTAAGGCCACCTATTGCACTACTTCGCGTGTTCTGTTTTTGTTGTTTCTATTGTTTTTTTGGTATACAATCAAAATATTTCTATTGTATTGTATAAAACGTTTTCACCATTAAAAACTAATAAATGTGCCTAAAAGTCAATATTCGATAAACGGTCGCCATCAATATTTCCACCCTCCAGCGAGAGCGTATCGCGCCAAACAAAACATATTTCCATCCACTTTGTTTGAGAGCCGTCGTTTCCGCGTGATTTCCTTAAAACACCACTTAGGCTCTGGAAATATTCTTATATTTGTATTATTTTTATAGCACCGTAATGTGTTTTATACATATAGAGATTGTAGAATCTGTTAAACAAGATGTTACACTGAAATATTAGCGAAACAAACTAGTATAGGGGTTCGAGAGCAAAATGGCGGCGCGTATACATATGTTTTTTTACTGCAAATATTATAAAGGTATCCTTCATGTTCACAATTTGCTCGTCTCGTTATTAAATAACTTTTTAAATTCAAATTCAAAATTGCATAATATTTATTGCAAATATCACATAACAATTTGGGTATTTTCTGTCGTTCTTTTATCGTTCCTCTAAACAAAGCCAGTTGACCGCCACGCGTCGGTCACGTGACGTTAAGTGTGGCGTCCCCACATGCGTAGCATTATTCCGTCGTGTCCTTACCGATCCGGTTATATCTGGTTATTCAGGGGGACTCGTTTACTTATCGGGTCAACTGATTGTAGGTCAGTGGGTATAACGGGAATTGAATGTAAAGTAATAGCTATTGGGCGAACCGATTCTTAGGTCTACATGTTTTTGAGCAAATTGTAAGGGTAATTGGGTTAGTTTAAAGGCTGTTGTAGATTAACGACGATCAATTCCATAATAATCGAAATTTCATCAATGCAGCAACACGCCTGAAACGCGAATTGCCTTCTGTGTAAACTACCTAAAACGTACACTGGTAAGAAGCAAAACTTTTAAACTATTACTTATATGTACCTAAATTACACTACACCCACTGCTAACAGTCAATAAATATGACTACGTGTTTGGCGCACATTTCTCTCATCCAGAAAAAAATTAAAATTACAACGTTTACCTCATATTTGTCTGTCGTTCCGGGTAGAATCTTGCAACTCAAACGAGCTCTTCGCGATTAGCTACCTGGCTGAAACTTTCAGAGTAATTCACAGCTCAATTTCAATGCATTCTAAATCCATTATTATGTAGCAAAAACCTGCTCTTTAGATTGTTTTCATTTTCTTGTCTAGCCATGTCAATACATCATTAAATTGTATCTCTTTCTTGTAATTATTTTCTTTTTTTAACTACCTACCTTTTTATACTGTGTGATGAGACGAGCAATTCATTGATCCTGATGGTAAGGGCCACGTCTGCTCATAACAATTAAACTACCCAGAACTTTAAGTTGTTATATATCTTGCACACTACTGATTGCCACTCACCTTGTTCTAGGCTTTAGCATTCACTATAAATAAATAAAATAAAAAAGCCTTTTATTTCCTGTAGACTACATTACTTGTGACTTATGGATATTTTGTTAGTTTTGCTCTATTCTATGTTATATTATTATTATTATTTTCTTTTTATTTATGTTTTAATCTACCGGAACCCCATATTATTGGGTATAGGCCTCCTCCAGTGATGTCCATTTGTCTCTGTCTTGAGCTACTTGTTTCCAATTTGGACCAGCTAGTGCTTTTATGTCACCTTCCCATCGTGCATTCACTATAACCAAGCCCTTAATGCTACAAGGAAACTCTTTCACTTTGCATCCGACTAACTCCATCTCTTCTATTTTCCTCTCAAACTGATAAAGAAGTGAATCGAAGAGTGCCGTCGAGTATTAAAAAGTGGTGAACCGCTAAAAAGGTTTACGTAAACGAATCTGAGGTAGAAGTGCTGCCAGTAAAAGTAAAAATGTCCCAAGTTTGGAGAGATATTGTGTTGTTTTTTCTCGGTCAACTATCGGGCTATTTCAGGGAAAATATACGGAATCTCAAATTTAAGTTTCATGGGGCAAAGTTAAAGTTGAAGCTGACGTGTTTGGAAAGCCCCTGTACGTACCTTATAATAAGACCTTTTTAGTCTATTAAAATTAATGTATGTGGCAGCAATCATATTATGTGATCAAGTTAATCATAATGCACAGGCTAGGTATACCTTCCCCCACCTTCAGTTTGGTTTTTCAAACATTATCATTTTCATTAATCATAGACATATCTACTGTTGTTGAGTATACATATAATTATAATATAGCATACACACAATAATATGACAATATAGCAGCGGCCTTACAGCTTAATTCAGATTTACTTTACCACTGATAAACTCTTATGAAATCTGCAACCGTTCCATTTTCAGATTTATAACACAACCATATATCCGCGATAAATCCAAATTCATCCCAGAAACCGTCGACTTCACACGCCACAAAATCCGCCCGATCTACGGCAAATCTCCCACCCTGGCAACCCGCTAGGGCGGAACTGCCGTAATAAAATCAAACCAGCTGGCAGCGGCGGAAAATGGCGTAGAATCGAATTCCTTGACGCCGCATTCAAAGGAAATTAGGTTGAAGTAACATCAGGGAACGGTGGCGTTTAATTCGAGATAAAAGTCTTATGGACCTTTACCGAGTCTTCCTTACCAGGTGGGGTCATCTACAAAATTAGTTGGACTTTCTTGTCTGAGTGCCCCTTTCTATTTTTTTCGTATCTTCTTACTATCTCTTACCTCTTTCTACTCGTACAGTTAACGACAGAGTCGTCTAACTTGTTCTCATTTTAATTTTAGCCATCTTTGTATAATAATAATGCAAATCTATTTATTATGGAGAGTATAAGACTGTACTAAACAGTGTCACTGAAAAGTAATACATACAATATAGCCCCCAACAACTATGGAGTAACTACATCAGGCAATACAGTAGGTAATGAAACCAATAATAACAAATTAAAATTCCTTTTATTCAATACACATAATGATATGATTTCAAAAAGACGTAACACATTACATTTATACCCAATATCTAATGTTAATAACTCCAATAAAATAGCTTTATAATTAAATCATTAGGTATTATTAAGTACACAAAAATCACCTAGAAATTATTATCTAAAATAATATATTTTGGTCAACATATTCACAGATATTGGTAAACATTCGTAGTATGGCACGATTATTTTTACAGTTACGAATATACATACTAGTTTAGTGGAATCTTATATTTACGATTGATTTAAAAAACACAATATTATATTAAAAGTGTAGGCATCACTTTCACGAGCCACATTTTCGTAGTATTCCGGTATTGCGAGCCAATTTTGACCAAGGCGCTCCGCAGATAGAGCGACTTCAGTTATGAAACGTTTTAAAAGTTTTTGTTAATGGTTGCCAGATTCAGCAACAAAAAGTTTACGGTTGCCGATTGCAACAACTGAAAACTGTTGCGATCACTGAAACTAGCAACTCTGGTTGTGCCTAGTGTGAGTTTTTACGAGCTCGACATAGTACGCGTTAACGCGCGCTTTGTTTGAATGTCTTTCTTTTATAAACGCGCCGGTAGGGGCGCAGACTCGCTGTACCTACAGATCTTCATACAAAGCGCACGCTTACGCGTACTATGTCGAGCCCGTAAACTTGCCGCAAAAACTTGCACTCAGTGCACGCAGCTTCTCAAAATTGTAGGAATATCGTATAAACAGCTAGTTGCGAGTTGCCGGTTGCCACAACTGGAAGCTCAAAGTTGCGATGTGTGCTGAGCGTCTTAGTATACACGTATTGAGTTAAAATTTTGCGTCTATCAAGATTCAATGACCATACAATATTGTGTTGACAACTTGCTGTTCTGATGATAGAGATAGAAAGTAGAGAAAGGAACTCTTCAGTCTCTAAAACAGTAGATACCTACTATGTTTGGACTCCAATCAGCTTGCAGTATTATCTATTTGATAAAGACTTGTCTAGAAAAATATATTTATCAACAAAAATACTCGTAATTAGCTAAGTTTATGACTTTCATTGGAATGCACATTCTTGCAATATTACTAGTTTTTTCAGTGCTACATAATATTGAACTCCAAGCACGTCGATTCTTACTTAATCGTTTTAAGTACACTGTACCTTACTGTACCTTAACCTGCCCTCCTTTGATAAGAGCGATCGTTACTTATCTATATCTATATCTAAGCAGTAATTGATAAATTTTAATTAATTTATTACTTTATATAAACTTGTGCATTTGTACCCAGGTACCTATTGTTCAATTTAAAAGTATGTAAATCTAATTGAATCGAGATCACATGAAAATTAATCATTGGACCAATTTATGCAAGATATAAGTCACTGAACCAACACTGTGATATTGTTGCATCGATGTATTTAACATTGGTAGGTAAACCAAAAAACTAAATTTGAAATCTCAAAAGTTATTGCCATCCCTTTCGGTTTTATCAGGTTGAAAAGTGATAAAATCATTTGAGTGAACCAATCTCAAAATTAGACTATTGACGCCATAAAAATATAAACCCTTAACTTTTTTGCCGGTTCTTTTAGATTGGAGTACTGTAGAGTGTAGAGTGGGTTACTAGCCTGACTCTACCACCCTCAAGAGGACACTCATGTCCTGATATAAGTGCTATCTTAAGACCTATGCAAATGAAGATTGATGACTTTGATTATGATAAAGATTCCTTCTTCCCTTGCTTATCTAGGCATATCCTTTTAAAGGAGCAAGTTCCACCACCATCGCCATAGGTGGCGCGGACGGCGTCGCCAGCAGTGGGCTGCCAACCTGCCCTTTCTTCTCCAGCATGGCCTGGTTTGGCGCCGGATGGCCCACCATGGCCTTCCTGTTGGCGCCGACGCGCAGCAGACCCTTCTTGGCTGCGATGATGAGCAGCACTATTGCTGAAACGGTGAACGACAGTATCTGGAAAGAGATTGGTTTGGATCATTGAGTTGTTTTTTATTGTTGTTGTTGTTGTTTTCTGATCTAATTGTTGTTACAACAAGAACAAAAGTTCTTGTTGTTATTTTTGTTCAGGTTTTTTTGTTTACCTTTGGTGTTTTTGTATTTTAAATCGTTTTGTTATTTTTTGCCCGACTATTTACATCTGACTGAACTTTAGCTGAACGATTAAATGTTTGCTTTGTAATCCGATGGCACGCAGTTCAAATTCCAGGCTGCACAATATTTTATTTCATATAGTATGGTGTTAATTATAATGTCAAAGGCAATGTCAAAAGTCAAAGCATTTATTGTAACTTTTACAAGTCAAACAGCTAATTCTCGTTAACAAAGAGAATCATAAAAACATAAAGTATGATATGAATGGCATGTAACTTGTGTTGTGTGAACTGTAAACTCAAGCTTAAGTGTCCAATATCCATTGTACTTATAAGTTTCCACGAAGTAGCAGATCTATAACTATATGCCATTGTGAAAAAACCCTGCAAATTCTTTGCAGCCGAGTATTTAAAAAAAAAAATCCAGTAGTAAGCCTACCAAGGTCTTTCCAGTGATAAGTTTACATAATCTTCATTGTATTTGCTTTGTTTGCAGAATCTTTTCTAGAACAATGGCGACGTTCGTTTCTAAGAGACAGAAATCTAGGGTTGTCAACGATCTGTAAAACATTTTTTTTACTAGTATTTAGTAAAGAATTCGCGCAAAGAGATTTAGGTATGCTCTTTACGCGTTAATTTAAATTTAAACTGTGCTGTTCCTTAAATGATAATAAGTAAAGCAATAATTTTAGTGAAATAGATAAACATTATGCTATAATTTGTATACTGGCATTCAATGAAGTATAAAGTATCTCAAACAATTATTAACATCCAACGACAATGTTTAGTGACAATCCGAGGCCATAATACGTCTCATTTTATACGGTTAAAAATAACTTAGGTACCTACTCATTGTCTTTAGATTTAAAATGACAAAACATGTTTTTATTAAGTAAATAAAATCTGATGAATAATAGCAACTGAAATCCTTTAAAATAATGTTTGTATACTTAATTAAAAAGCATTACAGTAGAATTGAAAACCTTGTTTTTGGTAGTCGGTTAAAATACCTTTTAACATGACTGGGCCAAAGTTATGACAGACGTCTTCCTAGTACCTACATGAATACGAGTACCTAGATTAATTTACGTCGTTATACAATATTAATACACCCAAATCACAAACACAGCTAATTCTTAAAAATAACACCACACATAACCTGCACAGAGGTCCAACAAAACAAAAACGTAACTTCTTTCTCTCTACTCACAGCAGATATTCCAAAAATGGCCATCGCTTCGTACGACATAAACATTTTGTACACTATAACAATTATCTACGAAAAACAAAACAAAAAAGTGTAAATGCGCTGCGTTTTCGTACTACTACTAAGCTACTAACTGACGAATGAATGAACGCGCATGCACGACAAAAATCTTCAATCCAGACACACTGTGCAGCACAGTGTCAAGCTGTCAAGGTGGTTAGATACAATTTACAAAAGAACTGGCACAGAGAGAGCACGGGTAACGCAGTTGGAAAATCAAGATGGCGCCTGTGGAACTGTCAAAGCACGAAACGGCAACGCCTCGCGCATACGTCATTGGGAACTCGTTTTGCGCGGACGCATTCCACAGGCCCGCTCCGTGTTATCAATGGTAGGTTTATCATTGTGCAAATAAATCTCTATGCCTTGTTTAGAGGCTGTTTTGTATGCAAAGTATTCTATTGTATCCTGTCTACGTTGGTTACGTACCTATTGTATGTAGGTGCATCGATTTATTTGTGTATTCGTCTGAAGTACTAATTAAGTTTGGTAAACATTATAAAAGACGTCGCAATAGCAGCTCACTGTCAACATACCTACTAATTATTGTATACGACGGAAGGTAGAGATCAGAAAAAACAGAACTCTACCTGCGTTGGGTGTACCTACTTGATTGACGGTGTTGGCTTCATTTTGATCAAACCACCAGGCAAAGCTAGCAATAGCTAGCATGAAATATAATGAAATGGTACACAGGCTTGCAAAAACCAAGCGGATTCAAAATATAAAAAAAACTCAGCTGGTGAGTTTTCTTTCCCGCCAAAACTCCCAAAAAGGTTTACTCAACAATAAATAGCACGACCTCCTTCCTTCCACCAATCACGTTCCGTCTCAATTATTCTTCAAAAAGACCACACCACAAAGGCATGCGTTCATCAGACGACACACGTGACCAGATTACTAACCTTGCCCATAAACGCCCCATCCTACTTCCCCCTTTGTCACAATAAAAAAAATCTAATCTGGAAACATCATCCCTAGTTTTCTCAGGTAAGTTGACTGCGGCATGGTTCAAAGCGGATAGCTTTGTTGTTGAACACGATGGCAGGCCTAGCAGTTGTTGTCGTAAATTAACTGCACGTAGTTGCTACCTTATCGCTGTGAGAATGGTTGACAAATTTGTATTGTGAAGTAACGATGTATCGGTGTGTTTGATTGTGACAAGGTTGCTTTATGGTCACCTTATTGCCGGGTATATAATTAAGTGTGCTTACGTTTTTGTCAAAGGATACAAGGCCGGAAGGATGGGAAATTGTTTTCTTGTTCTATTATTGAGCTGGAAAATTATTAGCTTTGAGGTTAATTACATTTAACGTAGACTATCTATTAGGCAAGCATACTCCACGGTTGACCGCATCGTCGCTTACCAAGCTCAATGAAATTGGAGTCAAATGTTTATTGTCAATTATTAGCGATACCAAAAAAATTCAAGTTTTAATCATAGCGATAGCAGATAGGTACAGCATTTTGTAGTGCCACCTCTTGGCAAATAAGTCATCAGCCGATACTTTAGTCACTGCCGAACAACAATGAACAACCTACACGATTCGTAACCAATACAATAAAAAAAAAATAAACGTGCCTAATAAAAAAAAACAAAAATACCATCTCGTTTGCACTGGTTTGCTTCTCAATGCCATGGAGCCGTATAAAAAGTCCCGTACAGGCAAAACTAATATAAAAACGGAAAATAGTTTTCCACATGCCTCGCTCCGTCAGGTGGGTCCGTCGATAGGGCCATCCGGACCATGGTCCATTGGTCCTAACGGCCTATATCATGGACGGTAAATTAAGGTGCTCGACAGGGGTCCGGATGCCTGATTAAGGGCGGAGGAAATTATGCCCGCCCGGGTTTGTTTCGCACTAATGAAACTGGACGAGTCGGGAAAAGTTGGGAGAACTAGTGATTAGCGACTTACGGTAGTTTAGTTGTTGGAGTTGTGTACTTGTAAATAGATAAACAAATACAATAGGAGATATATTATGAGAGATAAAAGAGTTACAAGTTGAAAGTTGAAAGCAATGCGGGGGCGATTTCTGGCAGTCATCCACTGATCATCGAATCACTGATTCGATATCATCTGATAGATAGTATAATCATTGTTAAGAGGATGATTGTAAAAAATGGTATTTTTAATATAGGGACATTTATTTCACAGCTTTTAGTACTAGCAAGCATTTGGTTGTGTTCCATTTTACGCTGTAACTTTAAAACTCGGCCATTTTAGTGACATCAAATCACCGCTAACTTTCAATAATCACCCCTTAGCATTGCAGAATGCAGATTGTTATCTAGGCGAATTGGTTGTTGTTTCGACCGTAAAAAATTCGGCCGACTGGTCGAGTCACCACCTTTCATTTAAATATTATTATGTAGTAGGTAACTCGAACGCTAATGAAGTACAGTCGGGTGAAACATGTGTTACTATGATTAAATGTTTGACTATAAAACGACTATACATACAATATTGTACTAGTCGGCGAAAATGTACTAAGAATTATAAATTAAAAAAAACCTGCGCTACAATAAATGTGCAATCCACAAACTTTAATAAAAGTTCGCTGCCACGTCTGTCGCAAGTTGGGACATGTTGGAATGTTCTTGGAACGTTCTAGAAGCGTAGTTGGTCATAATTTTGTGCAGAGATAGTTTGATAGACGCCGTGTCTCTTTGTAATTCATTTGTTCTACAGATATAGGTACTACGAGCTTTGAAAACTACGTTTTGCTCCACTTCTAACTTTCTAGTTTTGATACCTAGTGAAACTTTTTTGTAACCTCTAGTAAGTCAATAGATTATGACGTAGGTACTTTTACATTCGACCTATTAGAAATCTGAGAGCAGTGTGCCTAGTGCGAGTTTTGACAGTTTATTTACTGACGATGACTATGACTGATTCACTGACGCTAGATGGCTCTGCTCTTATTCCATACAATTTCAAGTCTACGCTAAACGGACCGAGCGCGTAAATAAATTGTCAAAACTCGCACTAGGCACACAGTACTAATTGAAATAAAACAAATGACAGCAGCTGTCTTGTATCGCCGCTATTTCCACGCGGGTAAAGCCGCGGGGGAAACGTTTTTTCATGCAAAAGGTTTTAGGTGTGACCACAATGCACTCAAAGGTTGAAAACTATTTGACGTGTGACCAAAGTGCACTTTCATTATGACAAAATTATAGCTACACAATAGATGTGTCCATGTCCAACCTTTATGAGTGAGATTCAACACTAAAACTTGAGCGTTTCATATCTCGTCTCGATCCGAACATAGCGCAAGATGCCCCGTTTAAAAAGCGCTCGGGCGATTCGTACAGTGCAAAATGCCCCTACCAACATCTCGTATTCATATCCAATTCTGTGAAAGGTTTCGTCTAAGTTCAGCCGTTCAGCGCTCGTTCAGTAAGTTGACCTTTGCGTCGGGGATTCCGGATGTATCCGGACCACGCCCCCGTGCGCGTTGCCGAGGTCAACGACTCACCTGTAAGGGCGCTATAATGTTATTCCGATAATTGCCATCTGAGACTTTCGCTCCCGAATCTTGTTTGCGTACCGAACGTTACATTTGTTTGACCTAGAGAGCGTTTATCGCGTTATTTATCTGATTAGGAATGGTTGTGTCAATGGCGTCGGCCTGTTCAAATGCAAAACTAGATATTTAATTATAATAAAACGACAAAAAATGGGCGTCTATGTTTGATTACAATACGTATAAATAGTCACATTGTCATGTGTGTAGAAATATTTTCAATCTATCTCATTAGGGTTTCGTACACAAAAGGTAAAACGGGTCTATATTACTAAGAATCCGCCGGCGCTGTCCGTCTGTCACCAGGCTGTGTCTTGACCCGTGATAGTTAGACAGTTGAAATTTTCCCAAATGATGTACCTAGGTACCTATTTCTGTTGCCACTATAACAAAAATTACTAAAAAATATAATAAAATGAATACCTAGGTATTTAAGAGGGCCATACAACAGATTGTATACCGTTTTTATAGATAATGGTACGGAACACTTCGTGCGCGAGTCCGACTCGCACTTGGCCGGTTTATTTTTATTGCACATGACACTACTTGCAGTGTGCTCAATGTGCTCATCACCCGACTTTGGGATACTTGCTACAACCACTGTCTTGTTTTCCTACAAGTTGAATTAATTGTTAGTTACTAGGCAACTGTCGCATTATGCTAGTAATTATCTGTTGTACCTAAAAAGTAAAGGCAGGTATTCACGCACGTATACGTGTAGACATGTGCGACGTCAGCAGACGACAGGAACTAACAACGCCGCACTTGCCTTTTATTGTCATTGTCGTTTGGGCCTAGAGTATTAGTACCTATAAATATTATGTGGTTATGGTGTACCTACTAATTAGGCCCGTCTCTAAACCAGTAACGCGGCGCGCCGTGTTTTGTTTTGCGTCCAGCCATGTTTCGCAAAAACGCAGAAAACCATAAGCTGAATGTGTGAGTCCCCATACAAAATGTGACACTGCGGTTTTATAAGTCTACAAAAACTCAGCAGTCGGGAATAGGCTTCGTGGCCGCTTTCAGGGTTAAGTGTTTTCATCAAGCGCTCTGACAAAGCGTTTTCAGGAAATTGACCTCAGCGTTGGGAATTCCCAATAAAAGCTCATTCTGTCAGGGGCAACGACTCACCTCGTAATCGAATGTAGAATATTTACTGAGTCGGGATCGATTGAGCCTAAGTAAATATGATTTTGTGTTAAGATTGGATGGAGGGTTGAATTTGGGTGGCTGATGAATTTGTTACAGTTTAATTGGGACGATCGGTCGAACTCAAATTTGGTAGCGGCGTACTGTGTCAGAGCTTGTCAGGCCGCCTGACATGGCTTTACAACTGCTATCAGTTGATTACACCCGGGCCAGAACCGCGCGCCCGAAATGGTACTGACTGTTTTCGGAATAATGGGTGTTAGCTACCTAACTAAATACCAAAATTCATCAAAATTGGTCCAGCCGTTTGAGCATGAAGAACATACATACAAACACAGTCACAAATTTTCGCCTTTATAATATTAGTAGGACTACGTATAGCAGTCGTCAAGGATTTTGATTTAATATGAAACTATAATAAGGCTTTGTGTATAAGTTCATACAGATTTACAATAGTTCCAAAATCTTGAAAAGTTTTTTTTAATAGTTATTTAACTTTTTTATATTTATATATTATTTAGAATGTAGTTAATTACATTTATGATAGCGAGACGAGAGTGGGTCGTGCACCGGTCCTGAAAGTGACGTCACACACCTAAAAGGCAATTTGCCGGTCGATTACCAATCGCACACCTATGAGCCGTGAGCTCGTTACACGCTCGCCTATGAGCCTGGCTCATGAGCCGTGAGCCATCAGTTTACACGTGTCGCTACATCGACAATGCTTATGAAAAGTTTAACCTTTCATTGTGTTTAATGCTTTTTGAGTAGAAACACGTGTTTGGAATAGAGTAGGTAGATTAGGTACGTGTATTGGCAAATACGTGCTCTGTATAATAAAATAAGTTAGTATTCGATAAAAAATCCAATTTAATTCGTAAGGGTAGAGCTCTTTATTGGGATGAAAATAAAATGTTTCATTGATCCCGAAGTTGAAAGTTCTTGAAGATTTTTTGACCTAACGACCGGGCGGGACGTACCAAGGCTATCTGCATAATATTATGTGTGTTTGTCGAACTATAGTAAAACAATTTAACATTTTTGAATAAAATATTTTTTTATGATTCCTATCGGGTCTCTTTTGGATGGGTTACCGGCTGGTGGTAAAAAATTTGATTAATTTACCGGCACGTTTGGCGTAGTGGCTGAGCAATCGTACTGCTGCGCTTGGTGTAGCGGGTTCGATTCCCGTCTGGAACAAATATTTGTGCGATCCACAAATACTTGTTACTGGGCTGGGTGTGATGTGCATGTGAAATTATATGTCTGTAAGCGGTACCCACGATAGAGGAGCAAACCTAGTCTGGGGCTAAGTTAAAAAAAAAAAAAGAACATGTTCGCATTTATAATCACGCTTAATCTGTGGTCAATTGATAAAAAACCTGACTAACTCCCATACCAGAGGAAGTCATTATTTTACGTGATTATTTTGTTCGAAAGTCATCGATTCAGTTATTTTCTACAAAAGTTATTACGCACTAAATCACCTAGCATCCAAAAACAGAGAGGGAATACAATTACGCACTTTGTGTAGTTCGTATTGCGCACTACAGTTTGTGACTAGCCCATAAATCCGGCCCAGGACCAATAACTACAGTCCGGCACAAATCACGAGTTACGCCCGCATTCATTGCTGGGCATAATGTAAGGTATGGCCGCGTGCAGTAATAAAGGTGGGTAATGTAGGTGGTCGCGCACTTGTGCATATAGGTAGACCAGGACAAATTTATTTGTAGAGTAAAATATTGTAGACCAGAATTGGAGGTATATGAATAGCAGGTTTTATACCTAGAAATAGTTGTTAAAGAACTGTAACTGTATGATTATTGATTAAAATTTGATTTTATACTTTGCCAAAAGTTGATATTAGCTCTAAAAAAAATTTCAATAATTACTTGTAAAAAGGCTTAAGTACCTGGATTGTGGCTTTAATCCACATTCGTCACACAGAAATTCGTCCCACATGAAAAAATAAGCAAAAATTCGCCGTTTGGTTAGGTTATTAAACTGGACAGCATTACACAGATATCACTTTTTTCATATTCTTTTCGCATCACGTAAAGTGCATTACATTACTCATAATCCAAGCTTTGCTTCGAAGTCGAACCAACCAACCAGGTAACTAGGATCAGTGCAGTGCGCGACCACCCCGCCAGACGCGGCCTGCAAACACTAATTTGCGAATAGGACGTTAGGCGCATAAACCATAACGCGCCAATATACACGCAATATGGCACGCAAACGTTATATTGCAAGTGTTACATGCTTCCTACTAATAGGTACTACCTATTTAATGTTTGCGGTTTCATGTATGTTGCCATAAGCGCTATAAGCTCAACTTCACTAATTAATCCAGAAGAATGTGGTAGGTACACATTATTCTGAATTTATAAGGCAAGGTGTGCTGTGACACAGAAAGGTGTGATACGGAACGAAATTCTTAATTACCTATATACTTGTAACATAAAATAAGCGTCGAATTATCGCATAAAAGTACCTCAGACAGCTGATCTTTCCTAGTTTATAAGTATAAAAAACAGTACCTAAATTAGCAGTTCCGGAGATAACTTTCTACAAGGAAAGACACTCGCAAACTTTTAGTGTTAGTGTAGAAGTGTAG
The DNA here is from genome assembly GCA_905147375.1 of Hylaea fasciaria. Taxonomy (NCBI): domain Eukaryota; kingdom Metazoa; phylum Arthropoda; class Insecta; order Lepidoptera; family Geometridae; genus Hylaea; species Hylaea fasciaria. The sequence goes on along the minus strand of LR990213.1, from coordinate 239,107 downwards.
AACAAGGTATAAAAATTACAGGTTTCCGCATAAAAATATTCAGGCTGCGACTAAAACCTTTTAGCGCGGTGAATGATAAAAAAAAACTTCCTGTAAAGACTTTGCCCTTACAAATTGAAGTTGTACCCTAACTTTTCCAACCACCGCCCCCACAAAGTTTCCACCTTTACCACAATTTTATTCACCTCAGAACTAACGAGCTACCTGAAAAGTTTCAATTGTGTCTGTTTTTCAGTAAACTACTTCGTTCTCCAACGTTTTATTTGCAGCTGAATAAGGTGTCACCTTTACTAGGGTTCCATGTGTCTAGGGAATCGAAAACCATGAAAAGCATGGTCATACAAAATACAAACCAGTGATACAAATTTAGATGTCACTATAAGAAAGCCAGTTAGAGCTAAAACTCAATTCCACCACATTCTATTACACAATTTATTTTTGTTTACACCCCTATAGTCTAAATAAATATCGCTCAATTTTCCCAAACTCAGTCCACATTATTTCTGATATCAAAATCAGACGCGGGCTCGTGGTAAAACAAAGCCCAAAAAGTGAAAAACATTTAAAATTCGTGTTCAGAAAAGACCGCCGTAGTCCGCGAAACAAAAGAGGGGAAAAACAACCTTGAAAAAAAACGGGGTTAATTTAAAACAAGAGAAGCCGCGGGTTTTGTAGGACGTTAGTGGGAGAACCCTGATCAATCTCTGTCGCGCAGTGTACAGGCATTCTTGCCGTGATGAGGACGTGTCGATGGCTGTAAGCGGACGCGATAGCGGGAACTCGACGACGATTTCAGAAACAAATTCCTATCCGTTCTGGGATCGTTTAAGTCATGAGAGAATAGGTTCCTTTTGGGTAATCGTGCACCATCCTAGTGCTACCATCCACCACCATCATATTGCCCAATAACTTTTCGTATGTTGTGTGTGGATTTTTATCGCTCCGTATTTCGAAGGGCACTGATAGGACATCACTTCGAGTTATCATCAATTCATTTACGTGAGAGGCCTTCGGGCTGCCTGACAAACTTTGACACTAGCTATTCGGTTACCGAACAAACGTATGGCCCTAAGCTTTTGGAAATCGCTACCGCTTATTACCGTGCCCGCTCCCCGCTAAGCCCCCGCGCACGGTCTAATAAAGTGTCACGCAGTATTCTCACACTCACCCACCCACTTGCACGGCTCGAATTAGCTAACACGTCGCTTTCCCCCAATCGAGCTTTGTGGCTTTTCTTATTTAATAAATGTACGAGAGTTTTCTATTAAAGATTGCGGCTAATTTGCTTATACCCATATTGAGTGCGCAAAATAATGTACAGTAGTAAATAAAGTGTATATAGCCGTTATCACTTGATGTATTTATAATATGTAAACTTGATAAAGTCGAGTAGACACAAATTAAACAGAAAAGTAAAGGGGTTACGTGACTTATGTTTTGAAGAAAGTTGTTTGACGTGTTACGTGTTTATTTTCTTCCATTTTCCATAATTAATTATTAATTATCACGCGTCTTTACTCGGATTGTAAATCTATTGATTAAGTGACATCTAGAGTACACCCCGTTTTCCCGCTCCATGTCACGTCAGACCGTAATAAAGTGTCACGCTGTAATGCCACCCTCTCCCGCTACACTAACGGAATGATCCTTTAATTCGGGAAAGTGCTCTTTTTGTCTAGTGGAAGATAGAGGACGACCACACGGTAAACCTGATTGTGAACAAATTAAGCTTGAGCTTTCTAATTTACTACACAAAGACTTTCCTCAGAATTCTTAAAAGGTCGCAGCTTTGTCAATCTCTCAAGAGATTAATAGTCATGTTAACAAGACAGTAGCTCAGGTAGACGGATCCTCCGACTGGATTATCTTAGAAAATTAATTAGTTTCCAGAGTTCCGTTTCATGTCACGTCAGACCGTAATAAAGTGTCACGTTATTACGCCGCCCATTTCCCATCGTGGCGCTTGCATTGCTTAGGCGTATTACACTGCGAGCAAGCGTGTATTTGTCTAGTTTACGAGAATAGGTACCCATAGCTGGTTACCCATTTAATAAGATGTGTTACATACGGCTGTGTAGTGTTAGAACACATGCCTTTTTCATAGTTTTGGTTGGTAATTCAGAACCATTCGATACTTCAGTTACCGATCGATTTGCTGTGATATCATTCAGAGTGTAAAACCGAATCGAATTTGCGATTACCCAGAACTGCACGAAAAATAAACTTTTAATAGGAAAACCGTATGAAATCGGCTCTGTATCGAAATGTTCTGTATCGCATAGCTGTAGTGCCTCCACTCGCCTTCGGTTTGCCTGCTTGATTGAACCGCGTTTTTGAGTTACGAGAAGAGTTAGAACTGCGGATAAGCGTGATTCCGTGCGCGCCGGTGGATTCCAACCCTTAATTTCGAGCAGCTAATTCTTCGGGCTCGTTCCAATTAGAGGTGTAGTGTTAGAGTGTGCAGTAACAATTAGGCGATGTGTTGCTGGCACGTTGCCAGTGTGGAGCAGGCATAGTGCCGGGTTGGAGACATATTGGCGTGAAATGGCAAATACATTTTTGTTCAAACTTGAAGGGAGCTAAGTGTTAATGTCTTGCTAGTGCATCAATGCAGATATATTAATAGTCTCAATTTTAGAATTTTAATGAACTAGATATTAGATTTGTAAATACAATGTTATTTTGTGTACCTATAGACATTATTTATATGAGTTTATACAGTTGGGAAAACGACATCGCCGTAGAGTTTCTTGGTGCTACCTTTTCTAACGGGTGTATTTCCGAAGCACTGGTAGAGTTAATGGAGTTTTCTTTTCCTGTCCGAGATTCACCCACGAATCAACACATGAAAGGGGGCAACTTACGTTTTCAAAACCAAACCAAAGTCAGTTAGGTAAGTACTCGCTTATTAAATTTATCATTATTGCATGTTCTTATCCTGATTACGAAGTATTCTGCTAAGAATACCATAATAAAAATTATGTTGAAGTAAGTTCTATTTTTTCTAACCTGTGATGAAATGAAGAAAAAATAGAACTTACTTCAACATAAATCCAACCTAATAATAATATCAATAAACCTTCTATGACTAATGTACGGCAACAACGCGACTACGAGACCTTTGTAGTTTTACAAAAAGCTTTTAAGTCTTACATACAAGATACTGACATAAAAGCCATCGCTGTAGACTGCTGTAGAGGCAGTAGGTACCCCTCCGGAGTAACGACACAGCCGCGGATGTCATTTGTCAAACTGGGTTAAAGTTGACCCACACAGCTGCGACAAGTCGCATCCAACACGGTAAGAATTGCGTCACGATTTTTGCAACAACCAAAGCAAGGTATTACAGTGTAATGAGAAAAATATAGAGTCTACTGAAAAAATTGCGGTTGTCTCTGAGATTTTATTGAAGATTGCTTCCGCTGAAATTCATCTTCATGATATTTGGTAGACAAATACAATTATCTTGTACAAATATGAACAAAACCGGTTGAGGTGTTTTTGAGATGTAGAGGTTGCGAGGTCCATTTCGCGGAAAACTAGTTAACACATTCATGGATTCTCAACTAGAATCTATGTAGTCAGAAATGTGGACCACAGGCCACACTACCTACAATGCCAATGACGGACGATGAGAAAAAGTCGCATCTATTCCTAGTGCGACTAGCAATATCTACAAACCTACATACTTACGCAAATTGGTAAAGCGAGAGCCAGGCCCTAAATTGGTCATTTGTTGCGAGTGCGCGTTCAATCGTATAACTTTCAACTTTAAAAAGACATGGAAAATAGGGAAGCATTCAGTTCCCAAATGCCAAACACGATACCCCCGATGCGTCAAATCCAATAACGCATGTAATAGTCCATGTCATACATACTGCGCTTCGCCCGAACACTAACTCACTTTGACAAATGACATTCGACGTCATTAGAGTCGGTGGGTTGGTGCGGAACGGCCGGCGCTCCCCGGAGGCAGGAGGGCGAAACGAATTAGTTTTGTAGTGTTTGGCCATTATAACAACAAAAGTAGGATGTGCACTGAAAATGACAATCGGAGTGACGATGTGAGTAAGGGAGAGGATTGGAGACCGCATACGTAGTGTAGGATGCAGTCAGTAGATGGCGTAAAACGAAGATTATGGAGGTAAAAAAAACGTTGCGACAAGCTGCAAACCTAAAGTCGCCCGTATAAACCTTCGCTTTCAACCCTTACCGTAATTCAAAGACGTAAAATTATTCCATCTGTCCCTATCTCGTCGCAATACGGTCGCAAATGCCGCAGCAAGGTCTCCCTGTCAGTGTCAATGTGCTGAGACAATAGCACTTGTTACCATGTCGCGGTGAGTTCCCCATTGTGGGACCTTGGGGTCTGAGGAGATAAGCTGGGAGATTGGAGCTATCAGGCGATGGAAGATGAATGGATTGTTATGGGTAACGAGCTTTCTCTTTCTTTGTTAAGTTAGGTTCAAAATCGTGTGGCACTAAGTGAAAGAACATAAAAAATATTGATGCGGGAATTGATTTCCTTTTATTATAATATAGTCACTGCTAAGGGTCTCTCCTCACTTTGGTGAGGAGGATTAGACCATAATCGACCACGGGGACCAGTCAAGCTTAGTGGGCCTCATACCTCCAAAATAATCAGGCATGAGAGTTTCCTCACGATATTCAAGAGATTCAAGCACCCACCTAGTTCTAATTGGCCATGTATGCTACGTAACTTCAAATATAAGCTTTGTGGCAATACAGGCAAAGTGCTATTTCGTTGGGAGCTCAAGAAATAGGCGACTAGTTTACGCTTGAGTAGGACGAGGGTGTAAATTAATGAATTTAACTGGAGATTTTTCCGAGTTAACCTTTGGGGGGAAATTAGAGAAAAATAGTCCTCAATACTTAGGTACTTGCTGAATAGAATAGAAAGCTCTTTAATTCACTCGCTTTCTTATGGTATCTAATCAACTTTTGTGTAGGTATCTGTTAAGAACTATTTTCTAGTTCGTCTTCACTTGCGTGTATGAGAGAGAGATATGGCCGCGTTCTTTCTTGAATACTAACGCCTTAGTAATAAATACAAATATAATAACGAAACTTTTTATCAAACACCACGTGCAGAATTACTGGGATACTTATTGTGACCGTAAAACCAATGTCACATGGTGACGAACGCAGTGCAGTGCCGTGAATACTAAGCAGAGCAAGAGCAAAGTTCTGGGTGGTACTGCAACTGCTATGTAATGGACAGGCGCACCACTTACCATCAGGTGAAACACCAGCTTCACTAACATAAAAAAGCATATTTTTCATTACCATAAAAGTTCATTTACCGCGAACGCTGAATCTCATGAAACCCTACAAAAAATCCGGCAAACAAAAGCATGTCACTTCCAAGTTATGCTAATTGACATACTCCGCTCGCATGTTCTCACCCTTCACACACAACATACATACAATGTGTATGTAAGGTGCCGTTTATATATGTGTATGTATGTAGAATTTGAGAGCTGTGGCATGTCAGCGGAAGCTCGCGAAATGACTTACAACGTTTTGTAAAGCGCGGCATCCACGCGCGACTTTGATTTTGTACTATGAATGTTACGTAAAACTCTAATTCTATTAATTTTATTGAACTGAAGAGGAGAAAAGGTCAAAAACCTTATTTGAAACGCTCTGGATGCGTTTTCTTTTCAGTTTTTTTGAAGTGTTATGGGAATATAACTACCTAGCAACTTAGCAAGCTTGTTCGAACTTATTGTTTAAGCAAAAATGATAATAAAAAGAGATTCTAACATCTTGGTTTTTGCTAAAATCGTATCAAGTTATGTTATATACTCAAACAACCTCTTATCACTTGGTTCTGTGATCTGTGATGTAACAAAAAAAAACCAAGAGAAACTCAAACAAGACAAAATAGAAAACTCTTAGGACCAGAATCATTCTGGTTAGTAGGCGTATCACGAACAAAATTGACGAGTTTTAATACAGAAAACAAACTCAAGTCGCTTTACGTATTGTAATCCGCCACCGCTACATGAACAGCCAGCTTAACGTTACGCATTTAAACCGTATATGTAAATACCGGAGTTTTGTCTACCAGTATTAGCATCAACCAAGATTATTTCCTTAGGATTTACGCCGGTGCCGCCTGTATCGTCTCTGATACGGTTAATGTGCGCGTCTATACGTGGGCCGACGTTTGGGGCTTGTTTTATTTCTGGTGTTATTGACTTGATTGACTTGACAAGATTTGATTAAACTATTTAGGTATAGACTAAGTGGAAAGCCATACCAACCATACAAATTTCAGTCACGCCCTTCTCGTTGGGGTGGGTAGAGACTACATATTTCCACATGCTACGATCCCGATACGTCTTACACCTTTTTCGCTTCTTCCACTTTCCCGAGTGCCTTCATGCTCGTCGGTTACAAGTACTTTTGTCTTGGCCTTTATGTTTTTATGATTCTCTTTGTTAACGAGAATTAGCCGTTGGACTTGTAAAAGTTCGATTTAATTGCCTATTTACAGTAAATGCTTTGACTTTGACTTGACTTTAGGATCTCGATTTGATCGGGGTATACATTCTTCTAAGTAGAACCCTTACCGGTTGGTCCATTCATACTTTGTAGGTTCATAAATCTGTTTCGTCAATCTTCCTCCATCCATCCTTTCTCGATGTCCAAGCAGTCGAAGCATCCCTTTTTCTGTTCAACTAAAGTGTGGAATGTAAATGAGAAGTCGATTAGGAAGACGAATTGTGGCGCTATTAGGAATAGAGTAATAAAACATTTCAGAAAAAACTAACTTTGTCACGCCTGAAGAAAATTCCGATCTCATTACGATTATGATGCTTCAGACTCAGAGACAAAACGTTACACTTCCTGTACGGATCCTATTGTTTTTGTCCAGAGTAAGACTGAAATTACGCCAAAACTGGCGTTCAAACAGATTTCCTATTAAAAGACACTGGCTACAAACGTTTGTTCTCTGGCAAATTGAATTTTACGAGACAGCACCAAACTTTAAAGCTATTTAATAGCAAGCACTTAAAGTGATGATTGTGAGTGATTAGGGTGACAGGTGCCTTTAAGGATATGAGGGTTCCCGGCACTAAACGCGTGGCTTTTCAACTAAGTGTTCTTGACTAAACTACATTACGGACAGCGTCGTTGCGGGTTGTTTGTTGAAATGTTTTGTCGCTATTTCTTGCTAAATCATGTTGCGTTTGTGTCAAACAATTACTTTTATTGTAAGCAATGTAGAGACTTAACTACGCTTCAACCAACCTACCCTGGTTACCTGGCCAAAGCTGGTAACCTGTTATTCACTAATTACTGGACATAAACCCTGTCCGTAATGTCCATGCCCCTTTTTATAATTAAGTACCGCATTTTCCTTTGACACGTTTAGCTTGAACATGGCTTGAAGCAAGTATTTTTATATCACAAGATTTTAGTGACAATATAATAATAGTAATACTTATATAATAAAGCCTTTTTATTTCCTTAATAATACAAAATATATATATCGATTTTATACAAGTCTTTTTTTCTTAGATATTATTGTAGGTAGGTAGGATAATTATGTATCTACGTTGTTCATTAAGGACCTCTCAGTGAATAAAGGCCTCCTCCATTTTTCTCCACAAGGTTCTATCCTTCGCCATTTCCATCCAGCCTTTTCCTGTAATTTTGAGTATCTCGTCGAGCCACCATTTAGTGACAATATTTGTTCAAAATGTGACCGGTTGCGATCGACAACGGATGTGTCATGTTCATTCATCCTTCTCTTTTTTAAGATAAATAAAACTTATCTCCAGATTCTCCAGTTCCTATTCTGAACACTACATATCGACAGCTAGGTGGTGTTAAAATGTCGAGCGTGTGTTAAACCGAGCGAATATTTCCACTGAATTAAGTTTAGCAGATTAGTTCGGTAATTCATAACTAGTCCGCAAACTGTACCGAAACAGGATGGTATCGATGATAATCTGATGGATTGTGATATTTGGAAATAATATCACTAATTGAGAACTTCCTATAGTTCAGCCTGTGAGTTTTAGAACTTATAAAATATACTGAAAAGCAAAACCATAGTAGAAATATCACACAATCAGTGAAGATATTAATTATCCAACAACGAAAACCTATGTTTTGTAGATGGTATAAGCGCCAGAAAAAATCATAACAATTTGTTTCTAATAAATCTATGATATTATAGCAAATGGTGTGAGATTCTCTAACAAAATTTCAAGCATAAATCTATAGCATAAATATTATATAGATGTAAATGATAGATAAACTCTTTATTACAAAACGATAGAATAATTACTTACTTAAAACTTCCAAAATAACTTAACAACTATTGTCACAATGGATGGTCTTATCGCTATGAGGGCTAGAAGTAGTTATTGTTATAAATTTAATGAAGCTACGAGAGTCATACTGAACTTCTTGTGTCTTATGGTATCCTGGTACTTTAGGTATCAAATACAAAACACAGGGCTTACCACAAAAAAATAAAAAAAAGTTGAACATAATTAAATTATGTGTCTAAATATTTTTTCCACAAATCGACGTCTAACGCTCCCTTTTTCTAACTCAATAAAACAAATTCACAAGTAAAATAATTAAAAACGCCAGGATTGAGTAGGAAAACGCAAGTGTGACGTCGATTTTGTGGAACGAAATTTTAGTCTAAATTTTAGTGGTAAGGCGGTATTTTTATTGTAATATTTTATAGAGTGTACCTCCTACCTATAACTAGGTTTGGAATCCGTTTTTTTTAAAGTGAATTGTATACGAAACGTTGGTTGTAATGTAATATTTTGTAAATGTAGTATTTTGGTCAACCATTAGTGAACCTGGAATTCACAATAACTATGACCATTCGATCAAGTTAGATCGAGATTAGATCGAGTATGTTATAAACTAGGAGTACCGAACGACAGAGAAAAAAATATAAATCCAAACAACAACAAACAACAGTTACAAAAATAAAGAGCAGTCTACAAACATTACACTTGTATGTGGTTACAAACAAAAATGATAAAGGATATAGCTTATTCCAACTTGTACCCTAGCTTCTATTTACTGTCTTCCTCCAGACGTAGGTACACAGAGCGTAAGTAACCTCGTTACCAAGACGGCAGGTCGCAGTCGTCGTAATCGCATTACAGCTCATCCGGTTAGCTGTTTCCGGTTCCGTTACCGTTGTCTAACGGCGCTAGCTCGAGCACGTTCAACTTTAGTCAAGTCTGAAACTTAGTTTACCTTGAATTTGTATAGATTCACCGACATGTATCGGATATCTAACGTTATAGTTCTTTTTAGATGCAATGACACCAACATTTTAGAGTTCTCTTTATTTTCGGTTTCTAGATCATTATCACCATCGATATTGCCCACTGCTGGGCACGGGTCTAGCGCCTTGCTTTCATGAGGAGGATTAGGTCATAATCCATTACGGAGGCGTGGTCCGGGTTGGTGGATCACATCCGAATATATCTCGAGCAGTAGGTTTCCTCGCGGTGTTTTCTTCGCCGTAAAGCAAGTGATGAATTCGTATTGAGGTGTCTTCACCACATTGGTAGGCTATCCGCACTGGGGTTCGAGCTCGCTACCCTTTGCTTGGCAGTCGGGCATTTACTGTTGTGCTCTTGACAAATATTGGGGTCTTTTGGGGATTAGTGAAAACGAGCACCAATGTTCCAGATAAAATAATCGTTTAAACCACAAACTGCAAACCGCAGACCGAATCAACCCACAGATAGATAATGTAGCTCGCGCCCGCGGCGAGCGCCTATTTTATACACAATTACATGCCACTGCTCTGTGGTTACGACAGACAATGACTTATGATTTTAATTCCAAACAAACACGCATTTGCACCGTCAGGCGAGACAGTGCAATATTCATTTATATTCCACTCGAAAGAAAACAGTACTCAACATACATTACCTATTTCATGTGAAGAGTTAAGTGTATTCGTAGTAGGAGCCAGCGATGGTTGTAAAACACAGCTTTGGTGGAGAGACGTAGTGAAGAGAAATTACAATAGTGTATGTTAGGACAGTGAGCAAACATAAATTTGTATCTCGCTTGACCTGGGGAGCTAGGGAGGGGACACCCAAACAGAACACAAAATTAAATGTACAAATTACCCAGTGGTAAAATTCATCATCATCTTCATCAACCTGAAGACGTCCACGGATGAACATAGGCCTTCCCCTTAAAAAAATGAATAAAATGATAAAATTAAAAATAATGAAATTGGAATTTCCATAGTGATGAAGGTTTGGGAAAGTAATGTAGGTATAAAAATTTACGTTGGAAGAAAAATAGTTTGTGTCAATTATTAATATAGTGATATAAAAAAAAAGGAAATGTTTCTCACAACCAACACGGCAACGCAACAGAGACCGCCACCGGGTCTACAGTCTCTCCCATCTCCTATTGTTGTTGTAGCTGAGGTCTGAACTTAAAGCTGTCTGATCTCACTGAGTTCAGCTCAACTTGTCCCAACACTAGTATGTGCTACAGTTTGATTCGAGGGTGTCTAACCCGGATCGTATGAACAACATTGCACCAACATAGTTTGTAAACAGAGTCGTCTCGCACCACAATCTGCAGAACGTTTCTCGTACAATATTGTTGTGACTTAGTTAATCTGAAGTCAACTCGGATGGTATGATTCTCAGATTATAGAACAAAATAGGGGGGTTTAAACTGAGGTATTTGAACAATCTCTGAGATTGGAAGAGTCTGAAAACCACGATAGAGATCACCCTAGTTTTGGGGTTCAGAGAACTATATTGATAAATTACTTTAGAAAGAACTTTGGTATTTAAATTTTAATTTCCGATGTTTTAGTTATGTCGTACTGTACAGTCAAAACTTTACGGTCTTACTATGATAGATTTAAACCAGAGTTGAACAGAGGAGTGTAAATAATTATTTCTCCATAAATCGACGTCTAACCCACGCTTTTCTAACTCAATAACAAATTTACAAGTAAAATAATTAGGAATGTCAGGTTTGAGTAATCAAACGCGAATGATAGACGTCGATTTTGTCGAACGAAATATTAGAAAGTAATGTTTTATTCTGGTCTTAACTTTTGTGGTAAGACGATAGGTTAATATCAGGATGTCTATCTAAGTTTAGGACTCAAGTCGTAACCTGAGTAATTTATAATTATTTTTACTATGAGGACTATAACTGGTCACACAAACATGCAGACAGAGTTGTGTGTTGTACAAATGTTTCCTCTACGCGGGAATTGAACCCCAAATTCCGATCATAAAGGATTATAGTCATGACTCAATTGAGGTACCTACGGTATATTTGCAAGAACATACACTCACTGTATTAGTGCCTTTGTAATACGAGTAATGTACCGTAAACACTAGTTTTTATGCTATAAGCGTTATCTTATTTTATAAAACTGCGGCTTTATTTGAGAATCATTAACATTTTATTTGCTAGCATCGCTACATAAAGTCGAAAAGTTAAACGGTAGATATTACAACAATGAAATAACAGCTCCGATGAAAACGTTACCGATGCTGTTCGTGAAATACATTTTATACGTTATCTCGTGTTTGTTGTTCCATTATCCTCAAAGAAGATACGATTCAACACGAAAGGAGTCTCTCACCGGAAACCGCCTAACACCCGAAATATACGTAAACAAGAATCCGACGAGATCTATTATTCTTTGTGTACCAATATCGGCTCGAAGAATGCCTTTACACGGCTCCAAGATTTTGTGGCGCAAATGAGGCTGTTTTTCGTTGTACTACCGCTTTCGAGCCGGATGTGGGTCATATCATAACATAGCATAATTATCTTATGTATCACTCTTGTTGTTTTCATATTATGTCCATTATTAGGTCATATAATATATTATTTTAGATCTTATAACCACTGCACCACCACCGCCACCTTTTCTTCTCCTAAAAACGCCACTATAGCAGACATTATTATTGTGTAAATGGTATACTCGTATGGTCATTCGCGTCTGCGTGGGCATCGGCATAGGCTTCGTATATATGCTTGTGTGTCGGCATCTGTGTCAGTGTTGACGTTTATCTGTGTGGTCGTTGGTGTCTGTGCCAGCAATAGCATTGCTTTTGCTTTTGTCTGTAAGCGGTAGGTACCCGCGAAACAGGAGCAATCTTAGAGTGGGACTACGTTTTTTAAAAAATGAATTAAAATGAAATGAACCTTTTTTTTGTTAACTACCTATATCAGAATAATCTAAAGTCCGTACTAAACATCTGCAGCATGTTCCAGCTGTAACTTTCCCATGTCTCGTCCCTTTTAGTTTTCGGCACAAAAAGCTCATCGTTCCGCCATTTCTAGTGGACGTACAATATAAAAATTATGAAGGTTGCGAGGGTCAGACTTCCGTATGTTTGCAGAACACGGCTCCTCAGTAACTGTTAGAGTTTATGTGGGACCCTGATTAGCATATTGGTGGATTGGAGGGTCACTGGAGAGAGCTGGTTTACTACAGTTTTGTGCCGAAGAAACGGTTTTTCTGAAAATACCGAATGCTTTACTCCTGAATCGCGTGAAGTCTTACAATTGTTTCTAATCTCCCAGTCTTGACCTTCTGTCTTCTCTTTGTTAGCGTGGAACCGAATTGTGATGGTGATGATTTTGTATTTCTTCTTGGTTTGGTGGGGGCACAAAAACGTGTAATTTCGTGATTAAAACTCAACTCAAAAGATTCCAGTAAAGCATCCACCACTATACTAAATTTACATGACTATCTTTATGACCATAATTGTATATAAAAAATAGACACTGACTAGACTAAAGCAAATTGAATGAGGATCAAATACGATTAGTGCAAAAGGTAAGACTTTATCGGCATCATATACTCGTAATAATACTTATCACAAAAACAGTTTACAATATGAATCAACTCAGGAACGAATTCTTATAATGAAAAAAAATAACCATGATAAAGAAGTAAAAATATTACAAAAATTGGAATCAAATTAACCATATCCCGCTTACCCGCACTACGTGACCACATTGTTGTAGTGGTCGGCATAGACCACAGACATACAAGATGACGTAGACCGGACATTACAGATATCTAGTGAAGCTAGGAAAAATGTTATTTAGGCAGGACCGAACTAATGCTGACATCACAACGTTTATACACTGTAACTAAGATTAAAATTCGTGCTGAATCCGACCTAATATTTTAACATTGACAGCTAGTCAAAAAGTCGCCGGCGTCACTCATCAACATAGCGGCTGGCTACACGACTAGATTCACTAGATAATATCTGTAATGCCATTCTAGTTTATCTTATATATCTGTGGCATAGCCGCGGTACCGCGATGGGCTCGCGCCGCAGCCTTGTTTATGGAATTGAGTTCCAAATGAGTTGGTTTGTGGGTTCCTGGATGTTATTTGTATTTAGTGATAGTGATCATATTTGTTTGCTTTTCGCAAACAATAGTTGGAATGCTGACTGGTCTATGTAACCCACGCTGTCTGCGAATTATCTTAGTGATTTATTTTGCTGTAACATATCCATGCAGTTGTTTCTTTCCTAAAAACAACACTGATATGGCGTTCTCTCGTTCTCTGTTAACCCACCAACATTTCTCTGGCTTTTCCTGCTAAAAGACCAACGCTTCTCTGGCTTTTCCTGCCACTCCACTTGAATAGCCTTTACAGCTAGACCTAACGATGGGGACATAATAATAATTATTCTTTAGCTTATATTTCTTGTCGTGAATACGCGTTGTCTAATAATGAGAATACGTCGTCCTCACCAGTTGTCACGTGCCCTGTAATTAATTACCCGCTATTGTAGCTTACGTGACAGCGTGGCAGCTTCTGTTCCAGGCCTCATAATGCAAACCAATTATGAGCTCCAAGCAATTAGGGAGTCATTTTGTTTGTTTGTTTAGATGTTTGTACTTTGACCGCTCTTAGGTCAAGCTGATCTGGATAAAATTTGGTACTTTTATCCTTTAAAATATACAGTTTCTTTGGGATAAAAGTAGAAGAGTTAACAAACAAACTAACCCCCGTATCGTTAGTCGTTACCTCCAAATTTCTATTACTCGACCTGTGCTGAGGGGCCTCGAAACTCCCCCAAAAGTTCCTCATATTTGGTATCGTTAGTTGAACTTTCGAGACTTCTCGGTACTCCATTTTAACACAAATGATCGTAGCGAAGCAGCTTTGAGTAATCCTCAAGGTAAGTTGCGAGGTACCTTGAGCTGACAGATGATTTATTTCCTTCGTTCGAGGATTATTGTTGAGGAATATCCTAGTAGAGGAAATTTTGCCAACTAACGATACCAAAGCCGGCAAGTGACGTTGAGTGGAGTGAAATAAATTTGGAGGTAACGATTAACGGTACAGGGGTCAGTGTCCCTTACTGATTTGTTATAAGTATAGAACAGATGTCGCGTTGTGCTTTTCAAACAAGTGACACATATTAGGGTGGTCGTCAGCCGGTTTAATCAAACCACAGTGACGGGAGGTCAGCGGTTAGGATGCAATTAGACGGCGCCGGGTGACGGCTGCAAATTGTAGTGATAATGCTCATGTGATAACAATGGTGGTTAACTAGGGGGTTATCTAACGATCGGTTTACTCTGAGAGTTTTGTAATTTGCTTCCTGCTTAGTGAAATACTGAATAGTTACCTATAATTCCATTATAAATAATTAGTGATAGTTAAAAAAAATTGACATGCTCGTGAAGTTCACGGCCTGATCAAGTAACTGTAGTGTAAGCAGCGTACAGTTTAGCAAATTTTAGATGCCACATTTGGTACGAATGGACAATATTGACTTTGCAAGAGTTCCGTTGCAACGTGTTTGCTACGGGACCCTAAAAAGGTAAAACTATAACAAGAGCTAGTAGCACCCAACTTTAGAACCTCTCATTTCTGCATTTGAATATTACATTAGCAACCCCAAGGGAGGAATAAGCAGATCTTTCGCAATATAATATTAAAATGTCGGCAACGAGCCGCGGAACGTCGCAAGATGCAAGGCTGCAATATTAGAAATATGAACTCGGTGCCGGTGTTCTAGCAAATACGAGCGTACAGGGCCGCCGTCAGGATAGGGCCTCCATTTGAAAGAAATAAATAAGTTTACACCACTGCTGAGACTCAAGGTTGAGAAAAGAGAGAGAGGGCGAAAAGAGGGATGAAGGAAGATGAGAGAAACAGAAAAAGAGTAGAAAGAGGGAGAAAGCAGAGACAGCCACATGACACACACAGACATCTAATAATAATCTAAAATCCATCACATTTGTATAACCTGGGTTAGTAGATTGTCTTAATTTCCGTTGGATACTCTATGTATCCAGTGGTAGTAAACAATAAAAAATCTATAATTTTAAATTTTAATATTCTGCCAAAAACCAACATTTTTATTTTGCCCTGGAATCAATGTTTCCCCCTTATACCACGTTGCCCCTTTCAACAAATCCCGGATTCGGCCCAGAGCTAACAAATAAACTGGGATTCGTAGATGGGATATAATATAAGAATGTCTAATGCACTTTGAAATAGTGGTCTCTTCGAGAACAGACACGGTAATCTTACAGAGCTGGCTGACATATGTGGCGGAATAATCTTTATTGGCTCGTAAATACGTGATAGTTTTGTATGATAATATTTTTTAAATTTTAGAAAAATTGTATACGCCTATGCCAGTGTGCCTGTCTTTAACGGCATCCTACTGCAATACAAACCGGTATATTGTAAATTGCGGTTTTACTCCTTGGATTTAGGTATTTCTTAGCTAACAAGCGGTTAAAATTGTGTTGTAATTTGTTTGGTAATTTTAGGCGATGAATATACAAACATGTATTTGTATGTTTTAATTCCGCGAAATGCAGAAATCCCGCAATATAAAATGAATTCCGCGTGCGAAATGGGTAATCTCTAGCATTACTGCTCCGATTCGGAAAATTCTTTCGGAGATAAAAAGTTCACTATTACTGAGTAAATGTTTATCCCGGGAACTGCCGTTTCCGAGGAAAACGTGAATTACTCGGATGAAACCACAGTGCTAATATTTCAATAACTTCACGTAAATAGAAAAAGGCCGGCAAAGTGCGAGTCGGGCTCACGCACGAAGTGTTCCGTACCAATCTATGAAAACGGCAAAAAATACCTTTGTGTGTATGGTTATTCTGTTTTTTTTTGTATTGGTTGTTATAGCGGAAACAGAAATACATCTGTGAAACTTTCAACTGTCTAACATGACGAACGGACGGACAACGGAACCTACTGAGGTTCCGTTGTCCCGTTTTACCTTTTGGGTAAGGATACATTTTGGATTTTCAGTTTAGTGTTTCTGAATTTCAACTTACAAGTCTTACATTACACCCCACGAACATATTATACTACTTCTAGTGAGTTACTCCTACAACCGGTAGATACGGGTGTAGTAGTAACTCACTGGAAAGTGGGAAGCACCTACAAATCGTGAGAATAAATTCTTATATTTCTCGTTCCAATTTGTTACGGTATTGGAGGTAATAATTCAGGAGGGGATTGGTAATTGTGAGTTATCCTCCTATGAATCTCATTTCTTATAATATAAGTGAACGTATAAATTTGTATTTTAAATCATACGACGCTCTATTTCTTTGATAAGTTTTAACGTCTTCATTTGCATACTCAAATCGTAGGGTTTCTATAGCTCGGTAGTTTGGCGGGTGCATTTAAACAGCCCTGGTTATCAACGACTGATAGTTTTGAGGCGGTTATACACGCAGTGTAACACATTTTGACATTAAATGAAGACACTAACATCGAACAAGCCCGACAATTTTTTTATCATCAGTACTAATCGCAGTGTACATTGTACAGATTGCTTTCTAAATTGTTGGTAATGAAAAAATGTTCCCTCTTTTTTGGGTAATTTATACCACAGCGCAGCCGCCGCAGTACGCTCGGTTTAAATTCAGCGGACGGCGTTGTCGGACGCACGGCGCAGGTGTCGCTGAAGCATGGAACTCGCTTCGGTTTGTCGCGAGTGAATAATTCATGTCGCGACGCGGGCAGTATGCTGGACACAGAATAAAATACGGTAGGTTTATCATAAAATGTACTTATGCGCCAAGTTGAAACTAAAATCCTCACGGTACCTCAATCAAGAATATTTTTGGCCAAATCGTTACTTGAGACAATGCTCACATGACAGCTTCTGCTCTCTCATTAGTCAAATTCGTTCGTCAGAGGAAAATCTCCTCAGCACTAAGCTAACAGCATTGCTAGAGCAAAGTCAAAGTCAAAGTGAATGTCAAAGCATTTATTGTAAATAAGCAATTAAATCGCACTTTTACAAGTCAAACAGCTAATTCTCGTTAACAAAGAGAATCATAAAAACATAAAGTATGATAAATTAAATTAAACAGTAATTGATTATGGTTTGAGTTGGAAAAAAGGGTGCAAACACTGTGTTCTTGCCCTGTGGGGAAAGACTGGGCATATCTCGACTCGAGCACATTACAGTACCTACAGTGTTAGCTCCCCTTCTGCGCTACCTCCACTGTGGCAACGGGCGCTGCGGATCGCACACCCAACACCTTTAACATTTGTTACTATTTGTCTAGCGCTATCCTCTACACTCTACACTATACTGAAAGTTATTTCCTCTTACAAATGTAAAGAGGGATTACTTTAGTTAAGTCCTCGGTAGTATGTTCCATTTTGCTGCAGTGTAAAAGCAAAACGCTTAAAGTATACAAACTTGAAGCGTTTTGCTTTTGCCTTATACAAATATTTTAAATGAATAAACTTACTTGAAATAAAAGCGCGTACCAATGTGTTTCTTCTTCAACATAATGTACGTCACTCGCTTTTCGGTGAAGGAAAACATCGCGAGGAAACCAAAGTGCCTGAGGCTTATTTCGTTGACATATATTAACCACCAATCCGGACCGGACCCCCGTGGTGGATTATGGCCTAATCCTCCTCACGACAGTGAGGGGAGGCCTCTGCCCAGCAGTGGGACAATTACAGGCTGAATTATTATTATATTAAGTATTATTAAACTTCCTTAATTGTGTACATTTTCTTAGTCTAGTGACAGCAGCCCTAGGTGCTATAGTTCTATTAAACTGTATCTTTATGATAAGAAAATAGACAAACAGATCTTTTGTCATTTACACACAACATGTTTATAATATGCCTTAAAACAGCATGGGAGTTAAAATCTCAAATGCGTAAGAAGTATGTTAATATTTGTGTTTATTGCCAAGTACGAGTATCTCCACCAATTTCGCTTACTTAGCAACAAAAACGTGCCCTCAACACAGACGCTACAAAAAGGCGCATAAAACGCATCGTAAACCTCTCACAAAGCAAACGCCATCCGAAATGATTAGAAGCCAAATACGGCGCCCACGGCCAGCCAAATACGGTGTTTTATTCGACAAGCCAGATACGGCGTTTTTGCACGGCAGTAAAGGAGCTAATAAAACCGATCCGTGTCGACGCGTAATAAAGAGTTTGTGTTTTTGTGAGGTGCGTAATCTGGCAGTATCTGTAGTGATAGCTACGCTACGAGTTTTTTCCCAAAGCGTGATTGCTTTAGGAATGTTATGGATAATTACGATACCCTAGAAATCGAACAATACGAGGACTACTTATCTCATAGCATTCAGTAATAGCGCTTTCTTTTAATGTCTTACTATTTATCTCGTCATGTGTATACACGTGTATATACACACACCTGCCACTAATTATTACGTACGTATTACGAGTATACTTTAGTAACGTGAGTACTAAATCGAAATCAATTTCTGTACTTAAACGTTGTCATCTATAATCGTTCACGAAAATACACAGATTCCATATCTACCTATTTATAAATGCGAAAGCCTGTCTGTTTGTTAAGTTTTCACGTAGCTATATGTTATAGAAATGATTCTGTTGTCGCGATAAACTGTAAGCCCACGCATATAACCGCAGGCAGAAGCTAGTTAAACTGCAATATAGATAAAAACAAAGAGGTAATAATATATCGCCCGCATAGATAGATATCTTAGTTATACACAAGCCGACTCCGGGCCGCCGCCGTTATGAACACTAAGGCCTAATGCCGTTAATTAACGTGCAATTTCACACAAAATCCCAGTATTAGCCAACAGCAAAGTATGAAAGGGCTTAATACAAAAAGCCATTACAATTTATAACAGAGATTGAGCTCCCGACACGGAATAAAGTCAACGATTATTGCTGAAAACGACACTAACTGAAATGAAATTATGTTTCAGCTCGCTCACTGTTAATTTCATAAGGAAGGGAGGGCGCGACGTATTCATTGCGGCAGTAACTAAAGTTAACATTTCTTTTATGGGTGAAAAGTTAAATTACAAGAGAATTACGTTTTTTTCATGACATTATATATTATCTTCTGTAGGGCGCGCCATATTCTATTTACTGACGGCTCATAGTCTATCTACACTAATACCTATTATAAAGAGGAAAACTTTGTTTGTTTGGTTGTAATGAATACGAATAGGCTTCGAAACTACTGAACCGATTTGATAAATTCTTTCACTGTTGGGAAGCTATGCTATCCGCGGTTGACATAGGCTACCTTTTATCTCGTAAAAATTTATGGTTCCCGCGGGATAGTAGTTAACGCGGGTGAAACCGCGAGGTGCTTCTAGTAGTCTATAACCAGCGAACGATGTGGACTCTTCTTACAATACCTCATGTATCACAATAAAATAAGTAGTTTAGAAGTTACGATGGAACAGTTAAACTTCCACGCATACATACTGGTCAACCACATATCCCTCCGTCGGCTTGCCAGAGTCGGGTAATTAGCTCGTTTTAAGTCACACGCGCTTAAATGAAGTTCAACTACTGACACTGATGAAGTTCAACTACTGACACTGATATGTATTTTTGTACAAATGGGATGAGAAAAGGGCGGTTCCGAGGGCATTGTGGAGGACGTGGTAGGATGTACAGGTTCACGCTTTGTTTCGGATTTAATGACGTGCCGCTATTGTCGAGTATTTTTTATAATAACTGGGGGAACCTTTGCAATTTTTAATAGTATGTTATTTTATTAAATGATTATATTCCAACCTTTTGAGGTGGATCATTGTGATTTGGCAGCCCAGTTAGTGACCAACCGACTGCGAACCGTGAAGTTCTGGGTTGATTCCCGCACAGGGCAATAACTTTATCACAAGTATTGGTCTCAGTCTAGGTCTTCGTAGTTACTGATTTCTAGATGAAGATAATCTAGGATATACGTATCGTTTGACGATAACGGACAAGTAAAGATACTGCCACTGATAGGTAGGTACTGATAAGAATACTGCCTTCACAAATAGAGATTAATTATTCATTATGCTGTTATAATGTTCCATTACAACATTTTATTCAAAATACCAAGTGAACAAAGAACGCCGCCCTAAAAGCTTGTTAAATGTTACGTAGCAGCCGTAAATACCTTTTGTATATTGCTTTGCTCAATTATGTGGATACCTCTTGGATACGGCGGCAGGGATCCGGATAATTCTTTAAGTTTAATTTAACAAAATTGTGAAGTGAAAGTATCCAAAAAGATACGGCTGGCTGCTAGGGGAGTATTGGTGTCTACGTTTATGTATAGTAGTGAATACTGGGTGTGGCAGACGAAGCATGAAAGCAATATTAATGCTGTGGAAACGAGAAGTCTGAGAAGTAGGATTGGAGTGACTCTGATGGACAAAGTGGAGAACAGTGTGAGGGAACGATGTGGAAAGGTAGAAGCCGTAGTGACAAAAATAGAGAAAGGAATAGAGAGTTTGATGATGGTAGATTTACGAAACAGGTGTATGGATAATCATATTCATCACAATAGAATAAAAACGCAATCCAATCAAAATTTGAGGTAACTTTGTGATTGATTATGTAACGTAGTCTCTGGATTTCTCGATCCAGACAATCATGGTCCAACAAACTATACACAGAACAAATACCTTTTTCATGTAAGTTTAGCCAGTGCCACGTATTTCTATATATTTTTTGGTAGGTATACCTAATCGTACCCTCGTCAGTGTAGTACGTAAGTGTGCTCAAGAAGAAAACCCACAACTTGAAACTTTGCAGGCTTATCACCAACTACGCAATGGCAGATAGTAAGTAGTGAACAAACATGGAACAAACATGGACTACAAACACAACTGTCCAGTTGCAAACTGTAGTTATGAAGTTGTATTAAACTGATATTGCATTCGCTTGCAACTTGCAACCCTCCAGGGTACTCGTGCCAGTGCAAACAGGCAATATCGAATTTGGCAACAACGAAACAAAATGGCAAATATACTCGTATATAACTTAAACTTATATCGTAATCTCAATAATAATTTAGTTTTATATTTTGCAAAATACTAAATTTACCCTAAAATAATGTTTATAATGATTTTTTCATGATCATTAACTTATTATACTTTATTGACGATTAATTACCTGACTGCCGAGGGCGGTTATTAGGCTTTTATACAATAATTTAATACTGAAATAAAGTGTGTATTTTGTGCCCTTCATAAGTTAGGGCATTCAACTGCTGCTGCAGACAGAAAACAATGAGAAGTTTCAATTATTCTTTTCAATTCTTTACAGACTTCAATATAAACAGTTTTTTATTGGGGTTGAAAACTATGTCTTTGTTAATTTTGAGTTTTGCGTACCTAATGAAATATCAACAAAAAATTATAGATTTTATGATTCTCTATTTCACAAAATAAAGTTTTTCCTGCGACTCTGGCTAAGATTTTAATGGGAGTTGATGAACTTGAGACTTGAAACTTAAAATGCAACTATCGAAAAGTATTTTTTACCTATTTCTACGCCATAGTGGATGTTAAAAATCAACGGACTAATCAAATAACGAGAATGACTATTACTAATTACTTATAATGATCATTCAATTAGTAGAAAAGAAACAAAGCAATGACCAACAAAACAAATGAAACAGTCAAACCTTACACTACCTTTTCTTTCGACTCGTAATTTTCTTTAATTAAATTATCTATCTCAATTTTCGACACAACCTCGAGGTCTAGGATTGATGGGACAGACCTCAGAACGCTTGTCATTGTCTAGAGGTTCCATTAACGCTTCAATTAGAGAAACAATCAGAGATAAGAGTAAGACTGAAAACACCAATATTAGTTTTTGGTGAAATTTGAGGTTCCAGTTCAGATGTTAAATTTATTTTTCAACTGAAATGTGACGTTCATTTTTATTTCTCAAACTAGTTATCGGTGCGCTATCAGTTTGCTATCAGTATTGTTAACACAAATGATTCAACACCAAAAACGTGTAATTTTGTATTCTCTCCAAAACTCTCAGGAAGTTCAGTATACTGTAAAGCGCATCCACAACTATCTCCGAGCACTGTATATACATTCTCGAACACCTCCATTCACTGATACAGTGCTTGATAGGAAAACATCCTTTTTCAAACGCAATAATAAATTACTGTTTAATTTAATTTATCATATTGTTTTGTTTTATGGTTCTTTTTGTAAACCAGAATTAGTTGACGACTTGTAAAAGTGAGGTTTTACTTTGACACTATACTGAATCACTAGCACTCAGTAATATTGCCTGGTAAAAAATATAGATTAAAAGAACTTGACACTGGCTGGCATGAATTATGCCAAGCTAAAACATAAGAATAAAAAGTTTGGTCCAGTGTAGCCCTGATGTACAATTTAACAGCCAACGCGATAAGCATCGTTAGCTCTGCAGCGGGATCTGAGCAAGGACGGGACCTGCACAAGACAGACACGGACGAGGCAGTACGCCACGCTTGTACAAAGCTATGGTCTGAGCTTTAGAACAGGCTAGCACTGGAATCTAGTAGAGATGCCTCTTTTTAACAAACTATCCTACTAATATTATACAGCCGAAAGTTTGTAAGTGTATTTGTATTTGTTATTTCTTCACGCTCAAACAGTTAGATCAATTTTGATATAATTTGATATGGAGCTAGGTAACACCCTGAATTAACACGTAGATTACTCGTTATTCCGAAGATAGCGGGTATTTAATAAAGAACAAAAGTTTATAAATAGAAGATTTGATCGAGGAGATTTAGGATAAGGTCATTTTATAATGCGGCTGTTTAATTACTATGGTGAATGCTGGAGAAGGTTAATTATTTCGCTCAGTACAGCGACAGATTTACTTGAGTGGTAGTTAGCCAGACGGATACGGCTCTACCACCACTGTTCTTTGCGGTAAGCTGATTTGAACCACGTCCTACGGCGTTCGATCTACGGACTGAACCAACTGAGAGGCCACCACTACATACGTAACAGTCCATTGGCTAAGCAAATGTAAACCCGCGTACAAAGTTTCGACTCGTTATTACTCCGGTACTGTAAAAGCATAAGTTTGAGATACGGAACACGATTCAGTATTGAGAGGGCGGAGGCGGAGTTAAATTGCTTTAACAAGTTTCCCTCTTTATCTGTCTTTTAGAACTCCATGTGAGGTCTATATTACAAACAATTACGGGTTGCGATAAGCTTAGGTCATAGTCATAATTAATCGTTTATCGCAAAACATAAAGCCTCTACTGCACAGACCCGATGTTAACGTTGATAATGTCGGAGCTGCGCAGCGTCATTTTCTGCGTTATTATTATTATCGCGTTCTAATACGAAATGTAGTAAACACATATATCGCAAAACGCCGGCGTGCGGTCATTTTAGATGCAGAATGCAGATCACACACAACAAGGAGAGTTGAATACGCTTACAACATAAAAACTAAAATACAATATTAATGAAAACAATGGTTTAATTACTTCATGAATAATAATATTTGTTTGGCGTTTGTTTCCCAAGAGTATGATTTAGGCGCTCAGCACACGGCGCAAAATGTAGCTACCAGTTGCAGGGGTAAATAGCTGTTTTAACGATATTCATATATTTATGATATTTTCAGAAACTGTTAGATGTAGCAACCATTGCAAGTTTTGTTGATCGTTTCTAGTTGCTGCCACCGGCAACCGCAAACTGGGCTTATTTGTTGCTGCAACTGGCAATAAGGAGAACTTTAAAAAAGAAGATAGTTTCTTCTACTGAGTTGATAGTTTGATAGTTTTTTCAATTAAATTTGCCCTGTCTGCGGAACGCCTTATGGTGTCTGTTGACGTACCTATCTAAATGTATTTAAGAGTTCCGTAGCAATATAGCTATTAAAACGTTAAACATCAGATTATAAGACAGTGTGATGAATCGTTATTATTAAAAATAATATACAATATCAGTCACTGATTATTTACCAGGGAAAGAAAGTTGGAAGGATTATTAGAAGGGCATTGTTATTACTCCTAAGAACTAAGTGAGTTAAGGCGCCTTTGATGAAATTATTCAGGAATTCCACAGGGACCGTCCCGTTCCCTTCCACTCTTCCTCTGACATTTAATTAAATGTTTCGTACGGAGGTACGAAGTATTCCATTAACGTCATCTTTATCAGTGAACAAACAAGTTGCGAGACTTTGTTTATTAAGTCAATCAATTTATCAGTTATTTTTGTCTTGATATATTTTTGCGTCGTGTCGGAAAGTGAACATCATTGTGAGATCGGAGAGTAATTCTCGAAAGACATAGGTACCTACGTGACCTATTTAAAGTTTGACCTTGCTGTGTGCTGTACATTTTGGTGGCAATAAAGAATTATCTATCTATCTATCTACCTATACGTGGTCTATCTGTTTGAATAATAATATTGTGTTGTAATTTAAATTAGGAAGTGTTGCTGATGGAGTCAATTATTACTTTGCGGGAATCCATATTCAAAGCGATGGAGTCAAAATAATTATGTAGCCTCAGCCTACCTATAAAATTCTTGCGTTACTCGTAGGTATCTTTAATTCTGGAAAATATTGATGATTACGCGTGTAAATCGCAGGGTGCAGTTAAGTTCTAGATAAATTTGATAAAAAGATAATTATTCAATTTGCACTTTATACGTCATTATGATTGGTGATGATGGATAATGATTTTTCAAGGATTTTGCTTGAAAGGGAAAGGTCATCTTTCCAACTCAAACCATAATCAATTAATTGTATTAAGTTTTATGGATCTATTTGCAAATGAGTTGTTTGACTTGTAAAAGTACGGTTTAATGCCTATTTCCAATAAATGATTTGACTTTGATAACTAGCTAGATAATTATTTATTTATACTATAATAAAAATTCAGCCTGTAACTGTCCCACTGCTGGGCCGAGGCCTCCCCTCACTTTCGTGAGGAGGATTAGGCCATAATCCACCACGGGGGCCTAGTCCGGATTAGTGGATACATGCCTCCGAAATAATTCTCGGGCATGTTGGTTTCCTCACGATGTTTTCCTTCACCGAAAAGCGAGTGATAATAATTACATATGTTTAACGAGAAACACATTGGTACGTGCCCGCACTGGGATTGAACTCGCCACCTCCGTTTTCGAAGGCGGACGTTCGCCCACTAGGCTACCACCGCATTATTATTATTTATTTAAGTAGGAATAAAAACACAGCTTAAAATTAAAACCATACCATAAAAGATTTAACCTAGAGTTGAACAGAAATATTTTCCTCACAAATCGACGTTTAACCCCCACTTTTTCTAACTCAATAACAAATATAAATCACCAGTCAGATAATTAGGAGTTCCAGGATTGAGTAAGGCAACGCGAGTGATACGTCGATTTTGTGTACGACCTTTTAGAAACATATGTTTAACTCTGATCTAAAATATTGTAGTAAGACGTTGCTCGTCGCCGTCTGGTATCTGGATAGAGCTCGTCACACGCTGCAGGAAACCGGTTGTCACACGAAGCTTCAGACCTCGAAACAGTGGTTTTTATTGTCTTCAATTACGATAAGATAATACTATGTTATCATTTTTAATGTTACAGGCTGTATCATATAATATATTGCATTTCTTGTTTCAACTGCACCAGTAGTGGAAACCTCTTGTATTTTGAAAATTATTGATATTTTGTTACCAAAAAGTGCGTGTGATTTTTCAGGCGTTGACTAACTTTTTTGTATTGTGAGTGAAGTGGTTGTTTTGTTGCCGAGAAAAGTTAATTATTATATCAGGTGAGCAAAGCATTTAAGTTTTATTTTTAATTTTATAATAAGACGGTAAACATAAAATCGAAGGATTTGATAAACCACAGGCCAATAGTATTATAACTGCAATAAGAAATGAAATTAACTAAATGATAATAACTAGCTAAAACGGGTCTAATTCGCGCACAAACAAATATCAAAATATATAATTTTGACATACCTCGAAATTTTTAGCCAGGTTAACTAAATGATGCCGTATCGCAGATGTTAATGTGATAAAAGTTATTTTTTGTTCCGTATTAAAACCAATAACAATAGACAAAATAATAATCATAGGCATCAGACCGAAACATTGTACCGATCTGCTTCTTTTTAAATGTCTGTGAATAGGATACGCGCGATCCTACACACGCCCACGTTATGATTCGTTTAAAATGGAACTAATGATAAAAAACATCAGTAATTTCATCATGGAACTGGCAATGGATAGCCTAACTACCTACTAGTGGCAACGAAGCTACAACACTTCAGATGCATGAAAAAACAGAAGTCTCGTTATTTTTGAGGTACCGTTTTTAGGTACCTACTTACTTACTAGGGTACAACTTAGTAGATGTGTTGTTGGCTTGCAAAGTGCATTCCTTACCTCTCAGCTATCATCAGCCCTACTCATGAACTACTATTGTGTATCATTGCAGAATGTCGCACGCAGTGGTCCGCGGGGAACCCTTTCCAGCGCAACTGTTCCTGGATAGAATCCTGGACGAGATCCTGGTAGCCAAGGGCAAACCCTTCAGCGTTGCTGATAGGGAGACGATCAACCTGGTGCAGGTTCTTTACCATTGTCTGAAGAAAAACCCTGCCAATGTGTTCATGGTAAGTCCTTTTGAAGTTAAGGGTGAGAAGGGTCAATATCGGTTTTGATTGGATAAAAATATCTGTTTATGATAAGTTGGGTGAGGTCCTAACGAACAAACAAAGTAAGAGACATACTTTCACTTGTATATATATTATACATACTACAGAAGAGAGCAATTCGTTCGATATATAATACGAAAACCCGCGATTCTCTCCGGGAACCGTTTAAAGACATCAGCATTCTTACAGTGGCTTGTCAATATATATATGAAAGTTTGTTGTATGTTCGTAAAAATATTAACACGTTTACTAAAAATAGTGACGTGCACAATTTCAACACTAGAAATAAAAGTAAACTGAATGTACCAAGATTTCGGTGGCAGAAGGTTAATGGTTCATTTATGGGGAACTGTATACGCTTTTATAATAAATTACCAGAAGGAATAGATCAATTATCCATGCAAAGGTATAAACTTTTAAGGTTAATCTCATCAAGAAAGCCTATTACTCTGTTAATGACTATGTTAAAGATAAAATGCCCCAGCTCCATGATAATAATAATTAACGTGAATTTTATGAATTATTTTGTTCGTGTGTGTTAATCTATATAATGTTTGTTAATTTATGTGACTGAAAAGATAATTCGATAAAGAATAAGTAAAAAAATTACATCCCCGTAGAGTTTCTTGGTGCTGTCTTCTCTAACGGGCGTATTCCGAAGCACTGGTAGAGTCAACGGAGTTTCTTTTTCTTGTCCAGAATCTTGGTACAGTGCTTGAAAAGGAAACATCCTTTTTTCAATCTCAAACCATAATCAATTACTGTTTAATTTAATGTATCATACTTTATGTTTTTATGATTATCTCTTTTGACTTGTAAAAGTGCGATTTAATTGCCTATTTACAATAAATGCTTTGACTTTGACTTTAGTAATAAACATAATAATATGAGTGCAATTGAGATAGGATATATGAAGTATGGATTATTGCTATAGGAGATAATGCATTATGCATTGGGGCCATAAACGTCATAATAATATCTAAGATTGGGACTGTTATTGCACCGCGAGTTGATTTATTGCCAAGCAAAAAGTCACAATATTACGTTTTAAAAATAATGTCTGAATAGTAGTAATAATGTACACCAATAACAAAATAATTTCGAGGAGTTTGACTCAGTCCTACAGGTTATTTACTTGATGGTAAGTCCCACGCCTTCAACAGTTCAATAGGCTTCTAGAACTTAGCATTGTATAATTTGATCAAGTAAACTCTCTCAAAAATCCCGAAACCTTTCAGATAAATGGAGACACAGGCGAGGTGGTTACCAACGGTCAGATCCTCAAGGACGCCGTCTCGCTCGCACGCTCCCTCATTGCCAAGGGTGTGAGAGGGAAGACCGTGACACTGATAATGCGGAACCATCAGAGAATGACTACGATGTACTTTGCTGTTCTATTAGCGGAGGCTTTGCCGTTCTTGCAGGACCCTGGTTCAACCATTTGTGAGTTCTTGTTCTTTTAAATATTATTTTGATGATGATATAAATGGTCTCCATTGTTCATATTGAGCTGACTGCCAAGCTTGAGAATGTAGGTTCTATTACTACGCAAGGAAAATATTTATATGAAACACAGATAATGGCTCTGAATTAGGGTGTTCGTGAGACTATAGTCCTTGCAGTTCCTGATTCCTTAGATACTTGAAATCCTAGTTAGCCGTCAAGATCTATATTATTATGTATATACCTAGTCAGGTCATAAATTCTGTCACATGTTTTATATAAAATAATTGAAACAAGTTTATTCATTATGTAACCATTTATATACCAAAATGAACTTAACAAAACATAGATTCTTATGACACTAAAGTTTATTCAAAATGACCTCCGTGATTTTGAATACAGGGCTTCAATCTGCGCGGCCAGTCGTCTATCGCAGCACGAACGAGGTCCATGTCAATATCGGCGGCTGCCTTAATCAAGGATGTCTTGAGTGACTCCAAATTGGGATGAGGCTTTGAGCACGCCTTTTCCTCCAAGTGTTGCCATATCTCGTAATCTAGAGGATTCAAATCTGGACTGGAGGAGGGCCAGTCTTCGTGCCGGATGAAGTCGATTTCACGCGCCGCCAGCCAGTCTTGTGTGCTCTTCGCTCTATGAGCTGGCGCCGAATCTTGTTGGAATACCCAGTGCCTGTTATTAAACATGGTATGAGAAACAGGTTCCACAAGGTTCGTCAGGACTGTATTTTGATACACAACTGCATTCGTTTTTACACCTTTCTCACAAAAATTTACCTCTGTTAAGCCCCAATAAGACACTCCCAACCATACCATGAGCGAGGATGGAAAATGACCTCGTTGAACACGCGGAATACGGTTGCTCGCTTCTTCACTACTGTGTGCGTACACCTTATCATTTTGTTTGTTGTAGCTCTCTTCTACGGTAAAAATTTTTTCATCCGATAAAAGAATTTCCCGATATTTTTTTCCCGCGTATCGCTTCAACAAAGCGCGGCATCTCTTCAGTCTCAGGTCCATTAGACGAGCATTCAAATGATGTCCTGTTTTTCTTCGATATGCCCGAAGCCCTAAGTCTTCATTTAACACCCTTTTCACCGTGGTTCTGCTTAATCCCATCTGAAGGGCCAACAGTTTCTGCTTACGTTTGGGATTTCTTTGAATTCGCGCCTTCACAGCTTTTATCACTGCTGGAGTCCTAACAGACCGAGGGCGACCACTTCTTGACCTGTCATCTACACTAGAGTCTTCATTGTATCGTTTGATGGTACGATAAACGAATCTCTTGGTTATATTCAAATTTTTCAGTATGTCAAAAATTTGAATTGGCGCGTAACCGCAACGATGCAACGCAATAACTGCAACACGGTCTTCTTTAAGTGTCCACTCCATATTTAAAAATGAGTAAAATTCTAAAAAGTATACATTTTTATTTTCATGAACAATTCGAAATTCGAATTCAATAAACTTTTTTGTGGCCAGCATTCTAAAAGAAAAGTTTTTACTGTGTGACAATACTTATGACCTGACTAAGTAGTTATGCTGCGTTACTATTGTTTATACGCAAACTATACGGCTCTTATATTTCTAGTTGAGCTGAAATACTACCTGAAACTCATCGAGCCTTCCTACGTTTTCTGTGATGAAGAACACAAAGACAGCCTCCACGCTTCTTTGGAAGAAATTCCTGAACTCAGAACTGCAGTCGTGGTGTTTGAAAAAGAAGAACAGTTGAGAACCTTTGCAGAAGGTTATAGCAACGAAACAGATGATTTTAAGTGAGTTTTCACGATGATTAAAGACACAAAGTTCAAAACACTGCACAGAGATAGAGATATAAATGAAGGCATGTAGGTAAATAAA
This sequence comes from Hylaea fasciaria, assembly GCA_905147375.1. Taxonomy (NCBI): domain Eukaryota; kingdom Metazoa; phylum Arthropoda; class Insecta; order Lepidoptera; family Geometridae; genus Hylaea; species Hylaea fasciaria. The sequence goes on along the minus strand of LR990213.1, from coordinate 208,780 downwards.
GCCATTGTAAATACACTAATTGTTCTATAATCAGATAGTGATAAACAAACTATTAAACTCATATTTCAAGATAAGGAACCTGGTGCAGCGTTTAAAAGTACAAACTGGTACATAATAAACAAGTCAAATTTCGTAATGACAGATTTGGTGTTTGATTAGTAACAGGTCATCATTATAAGGTAATACGAGTATATCACCACCTCTTTAAAATTACACCTATGTTTATCAACTACCATTGATATAAATATTATTTCAAATAACGTACTGACAACCTGAAACTAATCTCCAATTGTTTTTAACAGAATCCCGGAGAAGGATCCAAAATCGGCAGTCATGATGCTTCCTACAAGTGGTTCGACGGGATTGCCTAAAGCAGCGCTCATGTCTCATAGAGGACTAATCGCACAGCTGCCGGGCCCATGGTAGGGACAGTACACAACTTCAATTTCATCGAAGTATAATACGTATATGTTCATCATTTGTATCTATTCTCATCTGTTTAATTTCTAGTGTTTAACGAACGCGTAGTTGGAGGCTAGAATTGTTTGTCAATTATTAGTTTGACGTGTCAAACATCTGCAAATTTTAGCGGTTGTATAATAATTATTGGTTGTTTAATAATTATTATTGTTCAATGTAGCCGTAAATAGCTCCCTGTTAGTAGCGCTATACTTAGTAAATTTTGTATGTTAGTCTGTAAGGTATATATGTTTTTGATCATTGAATATCTTCTATTTCCATAGGCTGTATCACACGGACTTTCCGAAACCAACGGAGCTGATGATGGTCCTCACTACGCTGCAGTGGGCGACGTTCACGATGATGATCACGAGTGGCGTTGTGATGGAGGTGCCACTTCTGATATCACCGAAACCGACGTCTGTAGAGGTCGTGAAGGATTTGCTAATCAAATTCCGAGTAGGTTGACAGAAAATTTGACTTGGACAAAGGATATTTAGTACAAAGTAGTGGAGGAAATAGGTATCACCACCATCATGATCACAACACACATAATCACGACCTATATCCGCTCACTGCTAAGCACTGGTCTCGTCTCACCTCATTTTCGTGAGGAAGACTACGCCATAACCCACCACAAGGGCTTCATCAGAAACCACCTCATCAGATTTCATACGTCTATCTATACCTCCAAAATAATTGGGCACGAGGCTTTCCTCACGATGTTGTTGGCCTTCAAATCTATTACTTATTTTTTTTTGTTATAGTTTAGTTTAGTTTAGTTGGGTGTATGGGGTGGCATAACATAATAGCTTCCCAAGTCAACCTCACCTGCCCGTGGTGCACCCTGCTGACCAACGAACGAGGCTCTGACGAAAAAACTCACCAAGACGCACTGGCCAGCGTGGTGTTTTATGGCTAAAAACCCTCATTACAATGATGCACACCAATGAAGTACGGCCCTCAGTCCCCGGCAGCCCCGTTATTCCGAGCTACGGCAGCGGCTCCGGTTCCGGCGGGGCAGAGGGTGCGAAGAATCCCCGGCAGAGACCCGGCTGCCAAACGATGACCCTGGCTACTTTCAATACACGGACTTTGAGTACAGAAGAGCGACTAACGGAATTGTTAGAGGAAATAAAGGAGATCACGTGGGATGTTAAAGGAATGGCTGAAGTAAGGCGGATAGGCGAAGACCTAGTCAAACTTCCATGTGGACACCTTCTCTATTACAAAGGACACGACGACTCTTCTTATGGTGGAGTGGGATTTTTAATCAATAAAAATATTGTAACAAAAGTCAAATGTACTAACAGCACTTCTACCCGCGTATGCTATGTAATCCTAGATCTTAACAAAAAATACGCACTCAAGATCATTCAAGTGTACGCCCCTACATCAACCCATTCCGATGGTGAAATGGAAACCTTTTATGAGGATATTGAAGCAGCATACAATGAAAACCCCTGCCGCTATACAGTTATAATGGGCGACTTTAACGCGAAGCTTGGCCTCCCACTAACGAACGAACAATCTGTAGGTCAATTTGGTTTAGGCCGTCGAAACCTAAGGGGACAGACTCTGGTAAACTTTCTTGAAAGGCACAAACTCTACGCGATGAACACCTTCTTCAAAAAACGACCCTCGAGAAAGTGGACTTGGGCTAGCCCTGATGGTAGGACCAGAAACGAAATAGACTTTATTCTAACTCCTCATAAATCAAACATCACAGATGTAACAGTACTCAGTCGTTTTAAGACTAGCAGCGACCATCGCCTGGTAAGAGCCACATTCAGCTACAACCTCGCCAAAGATCTAAATAATATGATAATGACATCAAAACTAAAGTTTGACCCAATTGCCTATAAACACCTAAATGAAAAATTCCAAATAGATTTAAAAAACAAATTTGAAGGCCTCCAGGAACAAAACCAAGATGTTGACTCACTTAGTGAAGTACTTTCATCAAATTATTCTGGAAACAACTAAAGAACACATAGGCACTCTGAATACCAAATAAAATAAATTATCAGCAAATACTTCTGCTTTGCTAACTCAGCGAAGGGAAATGTATAACAATACCGGAACAGATTTTATAGAACTTCAAAAAATTAATAAACTCATACGGAAAGGAATAAAAAAGGATATAAGAACATATAACACAAAAATAATAACAGAAACTATAAAAAGCAATAGAGGTCCGAAAGTTTTTAGAAGAAAATTGAACAAATCCAGGTCTGAAATTACTAAACTAACAGATAATGCAGGTAAGACAGTTATGGATCGAGATGAAATAATAAAATTAGTCGAAGTTTTTTATACACAGCTTTATGCGTCTACGGTAGCCGAACCACGTTCTCCAAGAGCCACTGATCCCAGAGCAGACCCAGTAGAGCACTACGACGAAAACGACCTACCTTCTATCACAGAAGATGAAGTCGAATTTGCTCTTTCTAAGATGAAGCATGGGAAAGCATCAGGAGAAGATGGGGTGTATGTTGAGATGTTGCAAGCGGGAGGTGCATCTATACTCAAACCACTCGCAACACTTTTTAATAAAGTACTTAAGGAAGGGATTTCGCCTCAAAATTGGAAAACCGCCACTGTAACGATCCTTCATAAAAAAGGCGATGAAGCCAAACTTAACAATTATAGGCCTATCAGCTTACTGTCGCAAGTATACAAATTATTTGCAAAAGTTCTGTGTAATAGGCTTACTAACTCTCTGGATTCCTGCCAACCTGTAGAACAAGCCGGCTTCCGGAGTGGATACTCGACCATCGATCACATACACGCTGTCAAGCAATTGATGGAGAAGTGCAGAGAGTACAACCGGCCCTTGTGTTTTGCTTTTGTTGACTATGAAAAGGCTTTCGACAGTGTCGAACACTGGGCCGTGTTTCACTCTCTCCATCGTGGCGGGATTGACAAGCGTTGTGTGGATCTACTCCGGGAGTTGTACAGGACGGCCACCATGCAAGTGCGCATGCATAGAATCACCGACCTCGTGCCCATCAACAGAGGTGTCCGACAGGGTGATACTCTCTCACCTAAATTGTTTACCAACCTTTAAGAGGATTTTATGAAGCTACTGGACTGGAGTGAGAGAGGGATTAATATTAATGGAAACCGTATGACGCACTTGCGTTTTGCTGACGACCTTATCATCCTAGCTGAGAACGTTGCAGATCTCCAGTGTATGCTCGAAGAGTTACACGAAGCATCCCTGGGAGTTGGCCTTCGCATGAACATGTTCAAGACCAAGATAATGACAAACCTACCATCACAGACACCTGCTGTTACAGTGGATGGCTGTGTCTTAGAGGTGGTGGACGAATATGTCTATCTTGGACACTGTTTATCCTTTGGCCAGGGCTCCCAGGTCAAAGAGATCGCTAGACGAATCCAGTTAGGATGGGCTGCTTTTGGGAAACTAAATGACGTATTCAAGTCAGAAATTCCTCAATGCCTTAAGACCAAAGTTTTCAATCAGTGCATCTTGCCTATTCTCACTTATGGTGCCGAGACATGGCCGCTCACGAAGGAGCACTTGCATAAGATCAAGGTAGCTCAAAGATCGATGGAGCGGGCCATGCTCGGTATTTCGCTCGTGGTCCGAATTCCCAATGTCGAGATCCGGAGTAGGACGAAAGTCGTGGACGTGGGGGAACGGATCACGAAGCTGAAGTGGGGATGGGCAGGACATTTGGCTAGGCGGGAAGATGGCAGGTGGACTAGAGCAGTAACAGAATGGTGGCCGAGAGAAGGACAGAGGCTTAGAGGCAGACCACCTGCCCGATGGTCGGACGACGTCATCAAAGTGGCAGGGAGACAGTGGATTCGCCTGGCACAGGACCGGAAAGAGTGGCGTGCACATGAGGAGGCCTATACCCAGCAGTGGGTTGATGTTGGCTGATATAGATAGTTTAGTTTAATATAATGCGTAACGTTTCAGCCGACGTGGACGTTCTTAGGGCCGGCGTTTATGAAGGCTCTCCTTCCGGAGACGACGGTGGACCACTTCTCTTCGCTGAAAACCCTGACCCTTCTGGGAGCACCCTCTTCTATGGACCTTTGGGCTGCTATACAGGTAGCTAGTGGCAACTATTACTATGTACATTACATAATATGAGTTCTGAACAAACAAAACTGAAAGTGGAGCTAGCCTTTGTCTATGAAAGCGATGGGGGTTTCAGAGCTAAATTAACTACCATTAGTTTACTCTAACTTATTCAAAAAAAATGCCACGTGCAGGACTCGACCGCATCTTCACGCCTCGCAGTAACCTCACTTATGCTACGGAGGTTTCTTTTTATTATTTTGCTGAAACAGTTTGCGAGAAAATAAGTATTATGTGTTAATGATCATTCTACCATGCTAATTATGATGCTAATAACTAATGAAAAAAACGTCAAATATTTCATGATTAGTAGATTAATGAAACTGTGTAATAAAATAGCAGTAGTGTGCCGCAAGATGGGTTCCAGTAGCAAAATGTTTGCTTGAAGTACCTAAATCACTGTCGCTTTAATTAAAATTCCACGTTTACCTTCCGGGTGAAAATGTCTGTAGAATCTGGTAACGGAACCCTTTAGTGGAATCCCGTGATATATTGCAAACTACAGCGTAGGGCCAAAATATGTTCAAAGAGCACCAGCTAAATTGGTACTTGAAGGCGATTTCTTACTTGGTATTCCTTTAATGAAGCCAAATGATATGTACATAATATATACATGCTGACTATGAGAACTATGATTCTATCAGGAGGTCTAAATTGATGAGACGAGCTTGACACTCCACTATTATATAATTTTCTAACTATCATAATTAAATCCATCGTTGCGCCTCCATATCTGCTCAGTGTTGTGCACGGGCCTCACCTCACTTTCGTGATGAGAATTCGTGGTCTCGCCCCAGATTGTTGGATAACATCATCAGCCTGAAGACGTCCACTGCTGAACATAGGCCTCCCCTTTAGACCGCCCCTATGCCACATGCATGTTGGACGATAACACACCTCCGAAATAGTTTTCGGACATGTGGGGTCACGCTGTGTTCCTTCACCAAAAAGCGTGTAGTTATTAATTCACGAAACACTGTTACATACGCGCCCACGCTAAATCCGAACTTGCGACCTTCCCACTCGATCATTAAATTAATTAACTTCTATTTCAGGAGAAAATTCCAACCACAACCCATCTCTGTAACGGGTACGGGACCACGGAGACGCAAGGGTACATCGCTATTCCGGACCGAGAGGCACCTCCGAAGTCCAACGGCAGGGTCATCAATATATTCCACTATAAGGTCAGTCGGTTTTCACATCGTGGTGTTTGCAATAATCATCATCATCATCATCAACATCATCATCAACTGTTGAGCAGGGGTCTCACCTCAGAAACACGAGGAAGATTAGACCATAATATGATACACCGCGGGGGCCGGGTGCCGGGTTTAGATAAGTGAATCACATCTATGAAAAAATCCACGAGAAATGTGGGGTTTCCTGTGCAATTCTATCACCGTAGAGGCCTCCTTGAAGGATTCAGTGATATCCATAACATAGCGTTGGTGGCAACCCTATTTTTTAATTCCAGATAGTCGACGACAACGGGAAGGAAGTTGGACTGTGTCAAAATGGAGAACTATACGTGAAGGGAGTTGCTGGTATTGAGGTAATAATAATATATGTAATGTAATACTAATTGCATTCCATACAACAATAATTCAGCTTGTTCTTTGGCTGAGTATGCAATTTTAGCTGGACTTACTAATGTCCGATGGACGTCAGTGTGAAAGAATATATGTACGACGAACGATTTAGAGAAGGAACACCTCTTGCTTGCCTCTTATTTAGCGGCCTCTTTAACGTTTTTACTCTGGAATGCTATGAGCAAGTTATTTTAGCGACTTAATTGCTTAGGTCGTATGTGGTTTGGGTTGCATCTGACTGGAAGGATTTTTTACATGACTTCCATTATAATTGCTCTAATCTCTTTCGTAATGTATACAATTATGTTAGTTTCACACATTTCAGCGATGACAGGATTCTTCTAATGATCTATTTAATTTCATGCATCACCAAATGTTTTTCAAAAAGAAAGCTAACAAGGTTTGTTTGCCTTATAGAAACCTAAGTATAAAATTAGGTTATTACAATAAATTAGGTTATACATTTTAAATTAGGTTAGCCTAGCCTACAGAAACCTAATAAGAGAATTAGGTTTCGCTCCTAATAATTATTTTTATAAATATCTAAGATAAAATATTTTATCCTCAAATCCTAAATTTTAATGTTGTCAGATATCGAAGAACATTTTATACCTTCAGCCTATTTGTTACGAGGTCAAGAGGGTTCAATCAGAAAATAAACTGAAAAGAAAAACACAATGATTATGTTTCGACCTAATTAGTACTACCTATCTGTTTTACATGGGTTCTCATTTTAATCCAAGTTTCTGAATACGTGTTTTCAAGTACGTATTTATACAATTTAGGTAAGGTTATAATTATTATTTGTGGTGGGTTATATTTTGTAAACTACCTAATCTACCTATACCTATGTTTTCGCACGGTTATTTCTTTTTACAATAGTTATAACCTACCTAATTTAGTCGTATTAACTTTTTATCCCTGGGTTTTACAATGTTATTTGGCATGTACCTACTATAGTATAGATAGGTAGGTACGAGTACATATTACATTTCGTACTTGTTTGTAACAGAATAAATTTTAATAACATTTTATGTTCCACAGATCCGCGATTTGTGTCAGGGAACGAAAAATGGTAGATTTTGTAATTATAATTATAGTTTAGTTAGGTAATTTAAATTATAATTATAGTTTAGTTTATTAAGTAAATAACTTGGTTTCTAATTTGATTCATTCAATCCCGTTTTGTTCTTATAATATCAAAGCCAATTAATTTTCTACCAAAAAGTACCAGGCACACATAACTCCATAGGAAGTGACTTTTCTTGCAGGGCTACTTCAAAAACGCCGACGTCTACCAGGAGACATTCAGCGACGGCTGGCTCCAGACCGGAGACTTGTTCTACATCGACGCAGACGAACGGCTGTTCTACATAGAGAGGAGGAAGTTCAGCTTCAAGTTTCAAGGGCATCAGGTATGTGGCGTAACAACTACATAATAAACTACATAACCACGTAACCGATATTACGTGTTTGTGAAGTTATATGTCTGTAAGCGGCACCCACGACACAGGAGCAATACGTTAAAAAAATTGTTCCACTTTTGACCTGCAGGGCGAGCAGTAGGGTCAGCAGTAACTTCTATCGAGAAAGTATTAAATACGTTAACTGTCAAATTTCATTTTAGATTTGATTTTTATTCCTTCAAAAAAAAAAAACTTTGGCCAAGTGCGAGTCGGACTCACGCAAGAAGGGTAACGTACCTACCCAATTAAAAACACGTTTGTTGTATGGGCGCCCCGTTAAATATTAATTTTATTCTGTTTTTCAGTATTTGTTGTTAAAGCGGCAACAGAAATACATCATCTGTGAAAATGTTCAATCGTCTAACTATCACAGTTCATGAGATAGAGCCTGGACAGCAAAGTCTCGGTAATAGGGTCCCGTTTTGTCACGCACAATGACCTTAACAATATTTTAGTATCGGAGTGGTGGTATCATGTCCAGGTGTCCCCCGAGGAGGTGGAGAGCGTGGTGGGCGCGGTGCGCGGCGTGCAGGAGTGCGCGGTGTGCGGCGCCGGCGCAGGGCCCGCCGCCGCCGTGGTGGCGCGTCCGGGGTGTGACGTCACTAGGGCGGAGATACACGCCGCCGTCGACGGTACGGACGCACTTCTTTTTTGTTTTTGATTCGCACTTTGTGCATTTAGCCAGTGTCACGGCTAAGAAGTTACTTTTAAGTTAACTTTTGAATTAGACCTGTTTTCAGCTGGTTAATAAAATATGTTCTTTTCAGCGGCTCTGAGCCCCCACAAGCGCCTGCACGGTGGCATCGCCTTCGTGCCCTCTCTCCCTCACACACACTCCGGGAAACTACATCGGAGCGAGTGCAAGAAACTTATTCATGACCTTATTCAATCTGGAGCTTGTAAATAGAGATTCAATAAAACAATTGAAATAAATATGAAAATGTTATACCTCCGAAAGCAGTGTAAAAAATTATTAGGCTGTGTCAAAAGTGTGTTTGTTCTGTCTTTTTTTTCACGCAACAAGGGAGCAACTTATGGTGACTTAGGGTTTATATTTACATGTTTATTTCATTAAAATACCATTGACAGTTGTAAAATTATCGTCGAACAATCATGCACACTCAGTTGTTATTATCAACTTTTAAATTATCTAATAATCAAAACTTACTACGAATTGAGTATAAAATTATGAATATTCTGATAATAAAACATAAAAATCTTATTTACCTAATATGCAATACCACTACAATTATTAAGTATTATAATTATTACATGAAGTAATTCATACATAGCTCTTTTTTTCGTTTTATTCATCATAGTCCTTATGAGTGTTAGTTACAAACGGTCAATTAAAAACATCCAGCCAAATACCAGATTTGTCAAAGCTCATTTAGGCACCTCAGTCCCATACTCAACGTTCCGCGTCCATTATCCAAAAACCCGATAACAATATAACTCCTCAGGCACCCTCAACCCCCACCAGCAGTAGCACCGAGAAAGCTAAACTTATTCAGGTCAAGTTGAAAACTGGGATGGACATCGAAAATAACATTTAAAATGAACGCTCCCTGAGGTGGCTCGGACTTGGCTGAGCCAACAATCCTATTCAAGCAAAACTTTAATACAGGATGCCGGGATACCGGACGGTTCAATAATGCTACAAGTCCACAAGTGTAGCGTTATTATTTTTCAGTCTTGGCTTCGCAAGTTTGAGTCTCTTGAAGCCGCTTCGTTGTTTTTGAACGTACAATGAGTATTAATTTTCGATAACCTTGCGTCGGAGTTTTGGCGGGAATCCGATAGTGAGACGTTGTTGTATTATTAGCACAAACCATGTGAAGCCATAACTAAAACAAAAAAAAAACCTTGCGTCACTGGCACAATGTGCAAAAAGCACCATGGCCAAAGAAGAAAAAAAAAACCTGGCGTCGTTTTCGAACCTACATAATAACGCGAGTTTTGAGGGTAGCTGGTACCAAATTAATTTTGCTTAGATTGTTTTGTGTGATCAGTGAGGGTAGTTTTGAGTCGTGTTGCCACGCGCTGGTTCACTTACTAGTTGTGAACCGTCGGAGCTGTGAAGCACGCTTGCTCACAGCAATATCCTGATTCGAGCTGACACCTCAAGTTTGTATCCCCGTCGGTAGAAGTGCTAGTCGGTAGTGTGGTGCTATAATAACAATAGAATCTTTTGCATGGAACATTACAATAACGTGTCATACTTTTCAAAAATGGACGGCGCTGTCTGATCGAGATCCTGAGCTGGAAATCGGTGAGTAGGCTTTCATTACTCCCCACTGAGCTATACCCAGGTTTTTCAATCTTATATAGACACTTGTAGCTTCGAAAACCCTACCACAGGGTCGGACTGCGTTGACTCAAACAAATTGGCTGGCACAGAGTAAATACAGGAGCGGACTATCGCCATTTACATCACAAACATTTGCAATGTGTCCCGGTAGCCGGGACTCATAGAAGCAAATATTTGTTTTGTTCCGAGTGTTTTTGCATTGATGAGATAACTCTTTGACTTTTAAAGTTAGAGGGTTTCTAAATGGGTTAATCAACTGCCTGTTTGTAAATAATAAAGTTGTTTAGAATGTGTTCTACCTTTCCCCGAGTGCCTCGGGGGCCGGTTAAATAAACGAAAACAAAATATGCCACTAAAATGGAAGAGATTTTTAACTCGGCTATATTTTTTTGTTACCAACACTTTTTGCCTGGCAAGTTGGCTGTTTTCTCAAAGAGATATCGCATTATCTGAAACGATAATAATTATACATCGTAGGTATTTATTTTTATTTCAGTTATAGCTGTTTACTATTATTATATTGTTTTTTTTTTCTATTTTACAAAACGTTTATTTCGTAAGTTTTTTAACAGATTTATTCATTTGTGATAAAAAGGATTAGGACGTAATACGTAAGTTTTTTTTGGTTTGTTAGTTATTATGTGTATTCTGGTATCTGTTAATTTATTATATTATATTGCAATCGGTACAAATACGTCACGGTAGCGGCGCCGGCGCCGGCGTCATCAAGGAAACCAACAATATCAGTGACTACATACATTACTCACAACCCTTATTATAATTTTGGCAACCGTTACCATCCTCAAAACAAACCTTTACCCCACCCTGATTAGCAGTTACCCTGATATCAATTACCCTGATATCAGTAATTACCCTGAAACGGGTCACCTCAGTATGTGCGGGTCAACATGGCGGAAATAAACTCCATTATTTGTTTTCAACATATACCACACTATGAATTTAACATTGTTAAATTAAGGGAAGTATGACAACTTTGTACTAGACTACATCGAATGCCTGGTTTCTAAGGTCCTTTTATGAGACGTTTATCTGTTCAATAGTGCCATTGGTTCGATAACTTTCGACAGTGCGTTCCTTAGGAACGTAAGACTTACGCAACAATTATAACAACAGCAACATTGCAATGGTAACAACTAATTAAAATGTATCCTTCTGATACTATTATGTTCTGTGACACTTGCAATTTCGACATAAGTACTAAAAAACCTTCCTAAAGCAGTGCCTTCTTTTACATAAATATTTCTTATTAACTAGCTAAAAACGGGTCTAATTCGCGCACAAATAAATATCTAAATATATAATTTTGACATTTATTTAATTTTGTGCGCGAATTAGACCTGTTTTAGCTAGTTAATATGTTTCCTGTTTGCGAAATTTTAGGCACTAGAAATATTTCTTGTTTTTCGCTTTTTGATCGACGACAAATACGTGTAGGTACGAGATAAATGTACATCTCTGTCAATTTTTTTCTGTGTCTTTTAGCTTACCGTTCCTTAATGAACCGGCACTTCATTATGGCGGTACCTCTACTAACTAAATCCTTCGTTTAAACTTTAATAGGGTCTGCGGAAGGTATTAATGACTCGTGTCCATTTATGATAACATACCCGGCAAGGGTAAAGGGTAAGGCTTTGCTAATTAGTTATAAAAATATTATATAGGTGCCGAAACTAAATTAATTAATTTTTTTACCATTAAATACACGGGAAGTCTTTTACAAAATATTCACCCATTAATTTTTATGGATAATTTTTATTTATTAATAATATATTTATACAGGTTTTTAAATCATAGCACTCTCAGTATAGTTTTAACTACTGTTGAGCTGAAGAATATTCCAAAATAAGTAAGTCCCATGATAAATATAGTTAAATGAAGGAGTAATTTTAATATAATTTAAAAAAAGGTTAAAGTTTATAGTTAGATAAACGATTGTTACACATAAAGTCTTAGATTATATACGAGTATATACTTATTACAATTAATTATTAGAAAGTTAAAGAGTCTATTTAGATCACACCCCGTATGCCATAGTCCCGCAATATCATCTAAATACTCGTACATAATGTATTTTCAATTTAACATCGAGTATAACGAATAGCTCGCGGCTTAAATGTGCGAGGTTAAACAACCCTGTCGCTCTCAAGTTTTTGCCATTACCACAACTAATTAAAGCTGCTCCGAAAAGCTTACAGCGACGAAGTGCCTAAGAGTATTGTAGGGAGTTAGGCGTTAATTAGATGCCTCGCTGGAGTTCGTTGTTCATTCTCTACACATACTATGTTGTATGGTGACACTTTTATGCAACACATTGTTCGTGGCATTTTGAATCGTTTGTGGACGGCGAAGAGTAGAGATTTCTTTGTTTTTATTATATTTAGGCCGTCACGCATTTCGTTCTCGTGTCATTTCTAACTGCAATGCATTTTACATTGCTAAATCAAAAGTTCGAGGTATGTCAAAATTATATATTTTGAAATTAGTTTGTGCGCGAATTAGACCCGTTTAAATACGAATTAACAAATCAAAAGTCACAAGCATGTAGGTCTCTTTTTTAGGGTTCCGTATCCAAAGGGTAAAACGGGACCCTATTAGGCCCGGCGCCCATTATCGGCATCGGCAAGGAAAAGGTAGCGTATTAGTAGGAAGCGGTATTTTTTGTTATTACGACCATATACACGGCAATTTCTACTTTATTGCCATTATGTCAATGTCTATTGCTATTTGCCACCTAAAATCCTCAGTCGTGCCGATGCCGATAATGGGCGCGGGCCTTATTAAGACTTCGTTGTCTGTCCGTCTGTCACCAGGCTGTATCTCAAGAACCGTGATAGACAGTCAACATTTTCACAGATGTTGCTGTTGCCGCTATAACAACAAATATGTACTAAAAAATAGAATTAAATATGTATTAATGGGGGCTCCCATACAACAAAATGTGTTTTTTTTGCTCGTGGTTATAGAAAATGGTACGGAACCCTTCGTGAGTGAGTCCGACTCGCACTTGGCCGGTTTTTAGTACTCATGACATTCAAATTACAAAATAAATATTGAACCAAAATGTAGTCTAAGTCTCCATAATATAGTCAGATCATCAGTTAAGTACGTCAGATAAGTATCACACGTGCCATTAAAAAAAAAACATTTTACCATTCGCCTTTGACTCCTCAACGGTCATGCTTTTAATTATTGTTGTTATATAAATTGTTTAATAACCTTCCTCTGGCAGTCAGGTAAAAAGCGCACGGGTTATCCCACCAATCCCAAACTTGACACAAAGCGAAGCCTAAGTGAAATGGCCCGCGCCTCGCAACTCGAGCCGAAGCTAATAAAGCCTGATTGATAGATCGCCCAAACTAATTTCAATTAATATGGCCACCCAGCCAGGGTAGCGTCCGAAGTTGCGTCAAACTTATGGGCATAACAATGAGGTTATAAATCATTTGTGTGAATTAGACCGCTCTACAAACAGTTCGGAGCTTCCGGGGGCTTCTTGTCTCATATTTTGACTGAGGTCACGTCGGTCGCGATAGGATACGTTCCAAAGTTAGGTAGCGATGGGTGCGTTCGAAATGTTTAAACAATCGATCGCAGTCGATGCAAAATACAATTGCGAGGTTTTTTCGATACTTCTTCGCTCACTCTCTCGCTTTTGGGTAGCCTAAGCTCAAAAAAATTGCAGTCAGCGGCATCGAACAACTAGACTTACTAAGACATAACGTAGATCCTTTGTAGTTATTTTAAGCGGCCATTGCATTATCCGATTTGCAGAGCACTATCTTATGTATCTAAGCTAGCGTGCTAAAATTAGTATCGTGTAAAAGGTAGTTAGTGATCCAATCTGGTGCGTTCGTATGGGGTCGCCATGCTTGCTTATTTAGTGCTGTAACTAATTGTTTGAATTACTATGTTAGTACTAAGTAGGTACGTCTTTGGTGTACCTACGTAAGCAATCGGAGAAGTTACGATACTGCCAGTTGTTTGTACTGTGGGTATTAAAGTTGCTATAATAAAGTTAGACGTTTAGTAAATCAAATTCCATTTAGATTGTTGCTTTAATTCGACATAAGTCGTTGCCACAAACATTCGCAAAAGCTTAGATTTTATATGAATTGCGTAGTAATTCTAGAATAAATCCAATTTACTTTAAATTGAGGTCAGGCGATTTTTAAGGGTTAGTAATTTGGTGGCGAGCCATTTTCTAATGGATTACAAATGTATTGGAAAAGCGCTTTGGGAAATTACTCTATTATTTAGCTTAGACTGCAAAATGGGATTGAGAATGCTTTCTTCTCCAATGATAAATAATAGATCTATACCCTATAGACCTATACGTAATATTATATTATAATATTACGAAATCAGAGTAGCAAAAACCTGATAATAAAAAACCTTGACCAAAATCCAAAGTTAATGGTTTTCTAGTACAAAATTGCTAACAGAGCAATGGAATTTAATTTATAACTTGTCACCATATGCTCCATTTATGTCTGTATATAAATTAATAAGGACAATGGTATACCATAAGATATGTGCAGATTACTCTCTCCATGTTCCAGCCGTCAGTTCTTACAAACTCTGACATTAATATGAATAGGTACCTACTCAATAAAAGCAGGTTTCGCGTAAACGTATTTTATTTGGCATCACATTATTTATGACACAAGGACAAACAACAAATAATTTTATTATCCTTATTTCTTGCCTCTGTAGCTGTCATAACACTTACAGAAATATCATTATTTATCTTGTTAAGTATAAGGAGCTTTAAAACACGTGTTTCTCTGTCTCGGCTTCCCTGATTTGTTTGTGGAGACATATTTATCATTGTGTCTGGAAAAAGGAGACAAAGAGAATTTGTTGGTAAATAGTTAAGTGGGAAGATATTTTTTACGGGATTATAGGAGCTCGCGTCTGAGTAGGAGATTGTTTGCTTGTAATATTGGCTTGTTTATATTTTAGTAGACCATAATATTCAGCCTTTTCAGTTACCCTACTAAATTACATCACTTTTCAATATATAGAATGAACGTAAATATGTGTGTGTTGTACGATCTTCAGACTGCAACGGCTGTACGGATTCGACTGAAAATTTGTAGGAATACAGATAGTATACTTTATTAATGGTTAATAATATACATTTTGCCTAAGGAACCGCGGCTGCAACCGTGGGGAACAGCTAGTGTTACAAATATGCGAAAATGTGCTTCTTTATTGTCATTTTTTCACGCTATGGAGCAATGCGTGGACGGTGCACGGATTGTTTTACTTGCATATTTCACCATTCGCAAATTGTCCTACGTAAAATGTACATGACATAACATTCACATTATGTTCATAATAAATATTATTGTTATGTTATGCCACTACACTTTCACCCATACAAGTGTGTGCCACTAGAGAGGGTGCTTAAGTTTGGTGATTCCCGCACTCTAACCCAACCAGCGCTCCATCAATCTTACAGATGGTTGAAAACCAATAACAATATAGTACCTACGTCTATTACCAACGCAAATCCTGCCTGACTTATCGATATTGTTCGGAACACAAAGCCACTCAACGACATTATAGGTGAATCAACAACCGAAGATGATAATATATTAGCAGAGAAAGGTGGAACAGCCAAATGTCTGTCAAAGGTATTATAATGGGGTCGGAGATCAATAATTTCTATTTTTTTTATGTAAAAACAGTCACAATAAATAAATAATGTCAAGAAATCACATATATATATGACTGCTAACTAGGCCTCGTGATCTAGGGATGAGGAACGAGGACTCACAGTATCTCCTCACAGTATCCGACTCAGCGATATCTGGGGGTTATACAAAAGTTTTTCTGCAATGACAGTTTCAAAAAAGGTAGACTAGTGACACAGTCTCCGAACCGGCCCCAGTCGAGGCTAGCAAAAGCACAGTGTGCCTAGTGCGAGTTTTGTCAATTTATTTACGCGCTCGGTCCGTTTGGCGTAAACTTGAAATTGTATGGAATAAGAGCAGCGCCATCTAGCGTCAGTGAATCAGTCACTAGATGGCGCTGTGTAAATTGTCAAAACTCGCACTAGGCACCCTGATTATTTAATAGTTACTCGGCCCAAGTGAAAGTGACTGGTAGTTAGAGCGTCACTAGGCTTCCTCCTTTGAACTGTCATTATAGCTCTGAATCGAATCCGCTACCTTATGATTTTGGGTCTTCAGTCTTCACTCATGCAATCTGTCTTGAAGTGACTAACCGATGTTTCTAATCATGTACTAACCTGGGTGTCAATTCTCGTAATTACACAAAAAGTTGAACGAAAGTTGACCGAAATGTGATTGGATTATGACTAGACTGAGAATTGGTATTCTGCTCCCATAAATTTACAACTTCATCTCGGTATAATCAACTTACGATCTAGTTACAGTTAAGTCAACCCATTGTCTATGACATATAACTTCAACTCATTTTTGTTACTAGAATACCATTTTAGCGTTCGGTTACATTACGATATCATTTCGATCAAGCGAACGTTAAATGTCACTTTTCAAGTTACGAGAATACCATTTTTAGACTTTAATGAGATTATAAGTTGATCGGAACTAGATTTTGAACATATTAAATTACCAGAATTGCCCTACTGCTTCACAAATACCAGCGGAAACTTTGGTCGATATTCAAAAACATATTGGAACTTTCCTTTGGGTGAGTGGAAATCCTCTTACGATCTCATAAAGCGCCCTTTCATACCTCTGCCGTAATGTTTTCATAAAGAAAGCGACATACGAGCGCACTTCAAATTGGCAAGCAATTAATTTTGGAACTTCCATAACATTTGAAAAACAAAAATATTGTGAATAAAACAAAATACAATAAATAAATAAAAACACAGTTACCTCTTGAAACAATTTTCTTACACAAAATAAATATCTCAATAATCTTAATTGATAAATCTGTTATTTTTGTAGTGATCGTTTATTTAATTTTATTGGACAGCTTACCTCAAGGTATTTGGTGTAACTTAATTTTTAATACACATTAATAACTTACAGAAAACCGGTACCGGTACTGCATGTAAATAACAGCATGAGTGTAGGAAGCGATATCGGTGATATTTGAAGTTATGAATTCAGTTAACAAGCTGTTTCCAATGAGATTTTAAGATTTTTTGATCTGGCGAACTAGATCGCCGCGCCAAATGTTGGTCGATATCCTTCCCCATCCGACTCACTATAAGCCACTCCTCAGAATGGCGGCTTTATTAAATTTCTTTGAAATCGAATATTGTTTTTATTGCGTTATCGAGTTATCTGTAAGAATCGGAGATATTTCTTTATTGGTGTTAGAGTGCTCGCGAGCGAATGGAGGTTTATGAAGTTGCGAGAAAGAGTTTTCATTTGAAGAGAGTTCACCCGACCGTCATAGGGTCAAATAGCTAAAATATTTAGGTACTTGGCACTACATAGGTATTTTATTTTTTCGGTATACCTTCGTTTAGTTTACAGCTGCTATTACAAATTTCAAATAAGCCATTATATGAATTGATTTCGTTCATTCTTTTCACGCCGACGCCGACGTAGGTACCGAAGTCGACGCTGATAAAGTCTCCGACGCCAATACCGACGCTGATGCAAACATCGACGCCAATACCGACGCTGATGCAAACATCGACGCCAATGCTGATGGCGACATCGACGCCGACGTTGATACATACCCCAACGCCTATAACGATGCTACCACTACTAATTCTACTAATATTATAAATGCGAAAGTTTGTGTGAGAAAGTGTGAGAGAGCGTGTGCGTCTTTTTTCCGTTCATCTGTATAGACTCTCTTCACGACTATATTGATGATACAGATAGTATAGGTCCTAAAATAGAAAATAGGGTACTTTTTATTACTTTTAGCCCAGCGGGCGGACGTCCGTCTGCCAATTAATAATCATGTACGTTATTATCACTCGCTTTGCGTTGAAGAGAAACAACGCGAGGAAACCAATATGCCCGAGAATTATTTAAGTTATCCACCAATCCGGACTGGCCCCCGTGGTGGATTATGACTTAATCCTCCTCACGAAAGTGAGGGGAGGCCTTTGCCCTGCAGTGGGACAGTGCAGGCTAAATTTACATTACTATTTATGAATACTAATTGCCATAACCGGATCTAAGTAAAAACGGGGTCATTGTTTCAAACTGATCAGTTATTCCGGGCAGCCACTATCCAAACCTAATCGTCCTTAATCGGCTTATCCGGCGTCGAGCATCCGTCAGACTCCGTGACACGTTCCCGGACGCCGCGATCGATACAATAAATATCGCTGTACAGAAATACTGTGAGCTTAGGATATTGGATAAACCATTTTTTATATGAAACTGGATGTCACCCCGACTTCGTCTGTATTTATATAGACAACAGCTAATAAGAATTGTGTGAACTTTGTATGCTATTATTGTAAATCTATCGGATACATGTCTCTCTAGATATCTCTCTATCACTATCACTATATCTCTCTATCTCTTCAAAGTCTCTATCTCTATCTATGTCTATCCATATCTCTGAATATTGAATTGAATACCAAAAGTGAGCCTACTTCATTCAGCAACAATAACAATATAACACATTAATAAAATAAACAGTACATTACACTGATCCATAACTTTAAGTGTCGTTACCGTCACCTGCCCTCCCACTCCTCCCAGCGCTGACCCGACTATACCAGTCTAGACTTATTAGGTACAATAATAATTTGTACCTCGATCTATCTCTTTAACGCTCCATCAGACTGCCAAATGGGCTTCAGAGTACATAAATTGATTAAAACTCCATTTCGCGATGCCGAACTGTGACTGATAGCTTTTTGATACATTTTATTGGGCAATAAAAGCTAATCTTAATTTAAATCTAGTTCTAACTGTGTATTTCAGGCTGATTTTAACCGAACCGTGACTTAACCAGAGTTTAACGAAGTTTGGCGGCATATAATCGTAAATTTGCGCACTGTATTGTAATATTTGTGTGAAAAACAGGTAGGTACTTGGTCTGAGTCTGGTGTTTGTAGGATTATGGTCCTAATGTTTCTGGTTTTTTAGATACAAGTATCCTAGTTATGATCTATGTGATTGATTATGACGCGACACACAAATATTTTTTAAGTTGACATTAACAATTCGTTGTACTCGTTAGCAAACTTAACTGTGGTTTAGCCTCCGTTATAATGTCGATGAAGTCGGCCTCAGGGGAATTATTTGAAATTCAACAGCTTTGATTTAGATTATGTTATTCGTTAGTAAAATATTCATGGTCCACTCCGTCGTTTTATGTTTTTGGCTAATATTTTAAGAAATCTGGCGCTACTTGGAATTAATGACTTTCATGAAATTTCTTGTCATCCATGTTTTATTTAAACAAACGTGACGGCTATGTTTATTTGCACACGATTTATGAATTTAAGGGTGAACTGCGTCAACTCATTAAATATAGAATGAGCCCCATTTAAACTCCGTTTAAACTTGAACGTATCTAAACATCTGGACGTTGGCACATTTAGTATCAATTTCAATTCAAGCTAACATTAAAGAACTTAGTGACATTAAGATAAGCCTGAATATTACGTGACAATATTTGAGTGGCGCTGAGGAATAATTTTAATTTTCCTTTTAAGGTTTTGTGTCATATTGTTATACAGCCATGTTTTTTTATGCTTTATAAGCTGGCATTCGGACCGCTGCGGCTGTCTCAGCTGGTTTTAAGTGACAACATGGTCGAAGTTGGCAAACATGCTCAGCTTTAAATGGGGTTCTCATGGAAACTCTCACTGCTGGAACACCCCCATAGGTTATGGTGGCAGATTTTCCTCTTGATGTATTTGATGAACCTATGGGGGTGCCCATAGGTTATGGTGGCAGATTTTCCTCTTGATGTATTTGATGAACCTATGGGGGTGCCCATAGGTTATGGTGGCAGATTTTCCTCTTGATGTATTTGATGAACCTATGGGGGTGCCCATAGGTTATGGTGGCAGATTTTCCTCTTGATGTATTTGATGAACCTATGGGGGTGCCCATAGGTTATGGTGGCAGATTTTCCTCTTGATGTATTTGACGAACCTATGGGGGTGCCCATAGGTTATGGTGGCAGATTTTCCTCTTGATGTATTTGACGAACCTATGGGGGTGCCCATAGGTTATGGTGGCAGATTTTCCTCTTGATGTATTTGATGAACCTATGGGGGTGCCCATAGGTTATGGTGGCAGATTTTCCTCTTGATGTATTTGATGAACCTATGGGGGTGCCCATAGGTTATGGTGGCAGATTTTCCTCTTGATGTATTTGATAGATGCAAGTGGCAAATTGTCGTTCAGTGTGGCGGTCTAAGGGGGAGGCCTATGTTCAGCAGTGGACGTCTTCCGGCTGATGATGATGATGATGCACTTGATGTATGAAATATTTGCATGATGGTCACTTTATTGTTGCAAGTTACGTAATACCGTCCTGGGCCGCGTGTACCTGCCGGATATATAATGACTGTCGGGCTAGTTAGCCCCGGGTTAATGATATTCGGGCTGTATAGTGACGGGTTAATGATGCAAGCTGTTATTGCTCCAGGTTATGGTTTAATCGATGTTTGGCGTTTGTAATGTGCCCGGTGAATTATTGAGGGGTTAGCGGGTTTGTATAGAGACGCAATAGTAGAGTAAATATGTAGTGTATGTGTGCGTGTTAGTTTGTATATCTTACTCCAAGCGAAATTATTCAGTGTTTTAGTAAGTGAATAGGAAACAGTGTTTATTGTTTGGAATATATAAAACAAAGTCATGTTATAATACACTAT
Organism: Hylaea fasciaria; assembly: GCA_905147375.1. Classification (NCBI taxonomy): domain Eukaryota; kingdom Metazoa; phylum Arthropoda; class Insecta; order Lepidoptera; family Geometridae; genus Hylaea; species Hylaea fasciaria. Next base: position 188,007 of record LR990213.1, on the reverse strand, counting down.
TTATAACTTGGAAACGGCTGAACCAATTTTTATAATGTTTGCTTTGTTGGATTTGTTTGTGCTCCGAATTAAGAAATACATATTGAAACATGGGACTAATTCACGAAAAACAAAACCATAAGATTATAAATTATTTCATACTTTGGGTGTGGAATGGCTTGTCAAAGTCAGAGTCAAATCATTTATTGTGAACTAGAAGTTCCTCGCGGTTTCACCCGCGTTAACTTCTATCACGCAGGAACAGTTAATTTTTACGGGATAAAATGTAGTTTATGTCACCCGGGGATAGTCTAGCTTCCCAACACTGATTTTTTTTTCAAATCGGTTCAGTAGTTTTGAAGCCTATTCAATGAAAAAAACAATTAAATCTTTTCTCTTTATATTATTAGTATTTATAGGCAATCGCACTTTTGCAATGCTAAATGCTTACCACGACAACGTTTGTCCGGCCAGCTTGTATTGTATAATACCACTGGTCTCCTACATACTTTTCATGCACCATTGTGTATTTAAAGTTTGAAACTTTATTATTATTATAACTGTACAGTGTACATCGACGGCTGGTTATTTTTAGGATTTATTATATTTTATTTGTTATTACAAAAGTATTCTAAAGCAGGCCGAAATATCACCAGAATTGCAATTTATTGCCAAGTACTCTATACAAACATAATTATTAAATACTAGCTGATACCCGCAACTTCGTTCGCATTTTTATATGTATGTATAAAATGTAAACTGTTTAAAAAATCAATTGATGTTACGGGTAACAGCTAGGTAAGAATATATCTGTCTCTTTCTCTCTCCTTTTTCCTCTATCTTTCTCCCTCTCTGGCTCTCTTTCTATCTTTCTCCTTCTTTCGCTCTTTCTATCTCTCTTCCTCTACATCTATCTCTTTCCCTCTCCTTATATTATCTTTCCCTATCTTTCATCTCTTTATTAATATCCCTCTCCACTCTCAATTTCTCGCCTTCTCTCTCCCTGTCCATCTCATCCATTATATTTATTTCCCTCACCCTCTCAGTCAATCTCTCCCTTTCCCTCCTTCGCTCACTCCCTCTCCCTCTATCTCTATATATTTCGCACTCAACCTCTCTTTCTCCCCCCACTCTCCCCTCTTTCTCCCCCCCCCCCACTCTCCCCCCTCTCTCCCCTCTTTCTCCCCCACTCTCCCCTCTTTCTCCCCGTGCTCCCCTCTCTTTCCCCCACTCTCCCCCTGCCTCCCCCTCCCCTCCCCCGCACTCTCCCCCCTCTCCTCCCATCGGAATCTCCCCCTTTAAATTACGATCCGTTCAGCCGTTTATTGTGGTCCGTTGGGGGTGCATCTAAAAATACCTTATAATTTTAACCCCCTTGCTTTTCCCCCTTTATGGATGATTTAGCAAAAACGCGGAAACCCGTATTTATTTATTTATTACCAAAAGCCTAAATAAGAATTTTCAGATCCCTAACTTGAAGAATTATGGATTCCTCATACAAACTTTCAACCCCTATTTCATCCCCTTCAAGATTGTTTTTTGAGACAAAAGATAGCCTATGTCCGTCTCATAGGTCCAATCTACCCCTATACCAAATTTCATCGAAATTGGTTCAGCCGTTTAGCCGTGAAAAGGTAACAAACAAACAGACAAACAGATATACAGATAAACAGATAAACAGATAAACCGATAAACAGAGTTACTTTCAGATTTATAATATTAGTATGGATACCTACCTACATTTGATGTATGTGACACGCGCTCTATTACAGCTACAAAATATTGTTGAAGCAACATTTTCCACCCTGTCGTAGCACGTAGAACCAGGAGCGGCGTAGCACGTCACGTAGCAATGTGGCTACGGCGTAGCACGATTGAACGATTGGTTTCTTTGATAGTTTCCGGTTAGGGAAATATGAAATGCTTTGTGAAAATTTATGAAATACAATTTGAATTTGTATATTACGTATGTATGTTCACTCAATTGAAATATTGTGAATCATTAAAGTTTGGTGATATTTAATCGTCCTGAAACAGGTGAATCTTCGCTATGGATTGCATAACGCAATAGTTATGAGTCGTGAATTTACTATAAGGTCTATAAATCAAATACAGCATACGTTGATAAGAGTCTGAAAAAGAAGGCGACATAAAAAAGAAACAAAGAGCATATAGAACTGTTACCTGACCTATCTAATTATATTAGATGGAAATATATTTTCATTCAAAGTGTACAAAAAAAACTCACTTATAATAATTTACTTACCTTTACCTTACTTAGTTCCTATTACCTAACGATGAATATAGTTTTCTTTCCCATCTAATGGCTGAGGGTAGTTAGTCCACCCTCCAATTAAACTGCCTTCAACTACCCTAATTTAGCTAAATGACAGTCGCCACACATTCTATACATGGCCCCTATTATTTGCTCCAGTTTACAATAGAGCAACAACTAGGGATGAAACAGATAGTTTTAGCCGGATCCTTTAGGTCCGGCTAAAAATACCAACCAATTTGCATTGATTGATTGAATAATCCGCTATTTTTAACGGTATTACGACATGATGAAGGATAAAAAGTATAAGTATTATACATCGTGTACGATCTAGAAAGTATGATGGATGTAGTCACAGTAAGCAGGTGACTTTTAGGTAAGCGTACACCATGTTAGACCGCATCGTCACTTTACATCAGGAGAAATAGTGGTGATACGTAAAACAATTTATAAATAAAGAATGGAAAAAAGCATCTAAAATGTTATTTTTCCGAATTTTAATATTAATATAGATAGTATAAAAAAACAACTTCGTTTCAGAAAAAATCGAGTAGTTCATAGTAGACTTTGATTATATTAATACATGTTATGTTGACCCCGTATTTATTGTGATAATTTAGCCATAACCATTATCATCTAAACTTTAAGTGGCCGGCATGGCCGGTTCTATACTGGCCGGATAGCAACCCCACCACTAAACGACACAGTAAATTGGTATACGATTACCATAATGTGAGGACGTCGAGAAACTTACCCGGTATGCGAACAAATTGTTTATAAAGTTATTTGCTCGTTGTAATCGTTATGCATATTGAGTATGCTTTGAAATGAAATACCTTTGTTACACTGTTGTTACACACTACAGTAAAATGAAACGAGTCTATCCTTATACTTTTTTAATGTATTAAATAATTACATAACTTACCACCTCGACCATATTATTATGACCATTATGTTTATCACTTTTGATCGCAAGACACTTAAAACAAGGTGAGTAGTGGGCAAATGCTAGTCTATAAAGTATACAACAAAATACGAATACGTACGTTCCAACCACCAACCTCTGACTCTCCATTATCTCTCTCTCCATCCAAAGGTAGACTGGAAGAGATCCCCTTTATCGATAAGTCCTTTAGATGCCATTGTCCTTTAGATTTAGCGAAAGCTCCTGTTATTACCTTAAATGTATTTGTATAACTGGTGTGAAATAAAGTATTTTCTATTCTATTCTGTTCTACATTGTCTAAAGCAATCATCAATAAAACACAACATCTTAGTGGCAAGCCTCTTCTACAATAATTATACAGGGAAAGTAACACATTTTTACCATAATATATCAATTCTCCTAACAGTAGTGTGCCAATATTACTGTACGAGTATAATCCAGAGACATTACTGGCCATAATGAGACTTTAGAGCGAATGTTTAAGGATAATGAGCATAAATTAGCGCCGTGCAAGATTGTAAAAAACCGGCCAAGTGTGAGTCTAAGTCGCGCACGAAGGGTTCTTACCGTTATCTAATAAATGACGTTTGTTGCATGGGAGCCCCTGAAATATTTATTTTATTCTGTTTTTTAGTATTGGTTGTTATAGAGGCAACGTAAATACAATATTATCTCTGAAAATTTCAACAGTTTAACTATCACGTTTCTTCATATACAGCCTTTTAACCGACGGACAGATGGAAGGACGGACAGCGAAGCTTTAATAATGGACAACTGTACTAAACTCGCGTAGAGCCTAGAGTGACGACACCAAAAACTACACGACATTACAGCGGTCTGCTTCAAAACACCCAAATACCTACATTACGACTCGAGTGAACTCCATTAAACGAACAATTCTCGACACTCTTAAAAAGCCTACTCAGCAGTAAACCCACCACTCGTCGTAAAAGCGTGGAGGCTGGTTCGCGGCGCACGATGCACGCTTCGCGCGGTCACGTCGCCCCTAAACTGGCACGCTAATGAAAACGCACGCGTCTTGGCACGTAGCAGCCTGAGTGGCCACAGTGGAGAGAACGCAGTAGGGCATGTTCTAAAAAAACAAAGCCTCTCCCACACAGTTGCGTTTTTATCGATATTTCTAGCCTGCTACTAAGCGCTATTATCGACGATTGTATCACATATTAAGCTAAGCTTGGATCGTTAGCGAAATATTATAAGCAACTAGTTATAATATGCAGAAATCGTTCACTCACATGTTTCTAATTTCTACATCTGACATTGAATTAGCTTTCACTTTTAAAATTAAAACGTAATTTCAAGTCAACTTACTGCACTTTTCTACTCATTTCCATTCCCTGCACCGGGGTAACCGCTTCTCTCATTCGGAGCATTATGAATGCACATTTCAGAATTACCATTATTTACACTGTGGTTGCAGTTGGTATATGAGAGGTGCTAGGGGTGAAGGAGTGTTGTGGAATAACGAAGGGTTACAGTTATCTCTACATGCCTGACGAGTGCTTGGTTTTAATGACGAGTGTCATTTCTATGACATAATAAGAATGAAATAATAAATCATTTATTATTCAGCCTGTAGCTGTCCCACTGCTGGGCAAAGGCCTCCCCTCACTTTCGTAAGAAAGGTTAGGTCATAATCCAACACAGGGGCCTAGTCCGGGCTGGGATGAGGACGTCGCCCACTGGGTTATCACCGCTTATTCTGTGAAGTTACATTAAAATCGAGTTGAATTATTTGAGTAGCAAATATACAAAAAAATGATGTTTCAGGAAATCAATTCAGACAGCCATAGTAAAAATAAAAAAGGAACTAATCATTATATTTAACTGAATATTTGGGGGATGATTTCGAAGAATTCCATCATTACGCCCTAATTGTGTAAAATAAGCAATCTCGAAAAAGCTTTCTTTAGATTTGATTCAGCGATTGAATCTATTTTCCATCTTGTTGGATTTTAGACATTTATTTAGACGATCATTTTACGGGTGTTTTGCGATATTGCGCGCACGATCAACACACCTACCTTTTTAACGCTATTAGGCATCTAAAAATAGAAAATATAACGGAGCGTGTGAAGACATTATCGGCAGATTATACCACGCCTGTGTGGACACGTCTTCAGGGTGTCTTAATACTGTGCTATAAGATACCAGCTAAGCATGCGATATCGGCATTACCGATTAATAGCAGCCGCAGCGGCCGCAGCGGGTTATGCGACGGCACGGCAGTTACGATACGGTAGGATACGATCAGATAGGATCGGATGGTATCGCTAATGCGCCTGCAGACGGATAGCGCTGACGCGAGACGAACGCAAGGATTTAATGGTGATGTATTATAATAGGGGCTAGCGGAGCTACGAAGTTCAAGAATGCTTGGAATAAACCTGGTAGTTTCTTATTGATAAAATTATTGATTGTGGCCCATGAATTATATTTGTTGCTATGTCTTAACGCTAGTTTCGTTTTGAACGTATAAATTATCGACAGTTTTGAGGGTAGTTTGCTGTAATTTCTTCTGCTTCAATTATTTATGGGATCAGTGAGGGTAGTTTTGAGTTATATAGCCGCGCGCTTGTTCTCGCATCAGTGTGCCTAGTGTGAGTTTTGACAATTTCTTTACGCGCTCGGTCCGTTTAGCGTAAACTTGAAATTGTAGCAGCGCCATCCTGATTCTAGTGACTGACTGACTGACGCTAGATGGCTAGATTCCCTACCTACGCCGGAGCTGTGAAGCACGCTTGCTCACAGCTTTATCTTAAACTCGAGCTAACTCCTCAAGTTTGTAGCCCCGTCGATAGTGTGTTGCTATAATAACAATCGAACCTTTTTTGGGGAACATTTTAACAATAATTAAATACGTGTAAAACTTTCCACTAATGGACGACGCCGTCTGATCGCAGGCCTGAGCTAGAAATTGGTGAGTAGGCTTTCACTTCCCACTGAGCTATTCAAAGATTAAAGTTGGTTTCATCGACTTGAATATCATCACTAGAGCCCCTTCGAGCAAACAATTGAATAATACTAAATCTGTCTGTATACGATATTGGTTTCTGGATTCAGCCTTCGGGAAAATAATATAACCCATGAAATATCCATACTCGCTGGTTACATAGCCACAGTATAGTAACCACCAGCGGAGGGTGTGTGGTGTGTACCCTTGTCAATCAGCGGCTGCAGCGACGCCTGATCAGCGCATATTATTATAGTATGTAAGTAGGTATTGTTCAAGGATCAGCGTAGTTAATTAGCGCTGCAGCGGACTGCGTAAACTAAAATGATTATCCGGGTTTGCAAGTCTTTTCGTTTTTGCGAGTACATTCAGCCCGTGTGAAGTGTTAATATGCCGATTTATAGATTATTTAAATGTCAACAGACAAACGTCGGTAAACATAAAGTTGGTAGGTACATAACTACATATATGTTAGGTATCTTTACATGTCATCTCCAATGTGTACACACTTATAATATTTGAACACATTATTAAGTAGATAGCAAGTTGATAAATTCAATTATTATCTACTGTTTATAGTTAATGATCTTTGACAAGGTATGGGCCAGTCTGAGCTTAATCCGGTCATGAGATCCTCTTTTAAATGATTGTGGGTATTTTGTTATAGCTATATACAATGTTTTGATAATCTCTAGTAATTTCTCGTTGAACGAAAAAACCAATGAAATTAGTTCAATCTAAACAGTAGGTTCCTTTGAGACACAGACATTACTTTGAGAAAATAGCCCACAGTATAAATAAACTTAGCTCAGCAAACTACATAAGCAATGATGCCAACAAGTAAACTCGGCTCAATAAAGCCAGTATCTTGCTTACAAAGATCCCAGGAATCAAACTAAGTTATTTTTATCCTTCTCCCAATCTTGTAAACTTGCGAGTTTGGAAGAGGGAGAGGGAGGGGGGGGGGGGGGCTTCGGAGTGTAAAGTTCTGGGAATCTTCAGCTGGAGAGTTAGCTAAATACGTGGTTATGTAATTTCATGAGAACATTTCTCAGTAGGTCGGATCGATACAGCCGGGAAGATACATTTTGATGACTACGAGATCCTTTGACCGATTGTGTCGGATAGATAGCGCGGATGTACAAATTATTGGCGACGACAAGATTACCGGATGCATGAATCAAGGAACGTATTCAATATAATGTCAAGTCAGTAATCAGTGACATTCAGTGATGCCGTGGATGGTTACTGTACTGAAATCCCTGGGAGTTTTGGAGAGGACACGATATTTTTATGACACGTGTTTTTGGGTTTGCATCATTTGCCTTTTATTCGTGCATGTCCAAACTGCACATGAGTGGACGCAGAAACAAAAGTTGGACCAAAATTACGAGACAAACCAAGCTCCAATTTTCGATTTCTCGCCAAAATTCTTTAATTAGATTTACTAAACCATATCCCTTTTATCTATTAGCTTCGGTAAAAAGCGAAAACCATTTGATTGACAATCCCAAACTCGTGAGTTAGACAGTTGTTACGATTCAATTAAAAGTTCCGATCGGAGTCGGAGATCGATGGGCGCCGGCGATACATCGCGGGGGAGTGTTTGCTTGTATTTATTCGCTTTTTTATTCTGATAGTCACAAAAGGACGTGTCTCGAATGAAGCACCAGTTTTTTTTATGTTTGAGCTTTGCAAGATTTATCCATTCAGCCAGTATCAAGTGACGTGCGGTTGAGGAAAGTTTTAGCGGGAAACCGAAATTGTAACTTTTTGATTTTGTTTTTCATTGCAAACTCTTGTTTTCTTGGGTGTTCTTGAGTATAGAGGTAAATTATAGCTATTGATACCAACTTACAAAATGTAATTTCGTGTTCTCTCCAAAACTCTCAGGCAGTTTGGCCGCTATCTGACTGATCGTGACGGTACAACACGGCACTCAACATTTGACTGTTTTAAAAAGTACTAGATTCATGAAATACTCGTGTATTAATACTTGACACCGGCTAAATGCACAAGTTGTGCAAAGCCAAAACCTAAAAACACTACAAAAAATGCACAATCATTCTCATCTATTGTAAGGTAATTATATCGCATATAAATCGTGTAAGTCAATCACAACAAATACATATAAAAAAAACAACAAATAAAATAATGAAAACATACATCAATAATAATATAAATTTAATTATAAAGTAAGCGAAGAGTGATTATTTTATTCTTAAGAGGAGGCTTATTCACCTTATGACCTCTATGTAAATTTAAATGAAATGAGTTAGTGTTATATACGTCTCCTTTTCACTTGGCTTGAATATCAAAGGTGCAGATAAATATATTGAACCTTATTGGTGGTACATAAGCAAACAAGTGGTACCCTGGAACCGTCTCATTTACGTTCCTAAAACCCTTCTACGCGAAAAGGGCTCAACCAAACCTAAAGCCTTCTCGCTACCACTGCAATATTATCCGTCGATAATAATGAACACACTCCCTACATAGTAGGAGACTAAATATATAGATAAACCTGCTTTATAGAGAACCAACCCTATTTAGAGGTCAGGATCTGTTTATGAGAACGTGAATTCGCGACGCATTGTTTATTTTATTTGATTTATTTATTAAGAAGGCACAGGTTCACGAGCCGGCGGAAGATAAACCCGCAGGTGTATTAAAAGGACATGAACGCTTTATCGAAATCACACTATAAATACGAGGTGCGATATTATCGCACATATTATGTGTTAATGGCTTAAAATTCACCTGCGTCGTCCTGCGGCTTCGCCTAAGCAAACATCGGCCGCACCGGTGTACGTGGCCACCCTTTGTGAACGAAAACTATCGGAGAGTCCGCGCGAACTTTTGATAAATATTTATGAACAAACTTATTTAATTTAGAGCCCCTGGCAACCCCTGTTCGGAATAATGTGGACAAAGTCGGTCGAGTCTTTGACAACTTTTTTTCTACTTCTCAACCTCTGACGGAGGATTGGAACGGAGGGTTTTTTGCACAGACATAATGACAGAATGTAAGACCCGAGACGAAGCAGACCGAGAATAACAGATATGTAGTGAATTCGTTCGTGAAGTCGGCCGCCATATTGACGAGTGACGCTGGCGCCATTTTAACAATTCTACGTGTAATAATAAAATATGAGGCTGGATTTAGCACGAATTTTAATAGTTGTTTGTACTCGTATGAACGTATTCATAGTTGTTTTGTCTAACTGAATGCCATTTTTTCTAGATTCACGAGATATCTCTAATGTCCGGTCTGCTTCCTGTTATAACGTCTGTGGTTTTTGGTTTCTTTTTGGAGAGTGCCCATTGACAATAATAGTAACGCATGACATACATAAATACCGATAAGGACCGATAACCGTCCCGTACCCTCATTGGTTGGTTTCCAGCTCATGAACTACGATGTGGAGTGCAATCACACTGAGCAATCATCCCTTGAAAGCACCTTTCACTCTAAAAAACCTCCGTTTAGTTGGCGACTGAATTTATATGCTCCCTCTCTTTTCCTCATCAGCTTTTTAGATACTGCTACCTCTTTGAGGGGGTTATTCAATTGTTTTTCCATTAAGCTCCAAGCTGGAGCCACGGAGGTGGTGTTTATGCAGATGCCTTTATAATCTAGCTGCAGGCAAAGTACCGAGAAAAAGGTGTCTCACAAGATTGTTTGGTAAAGAAAAGGGATAACGAAGCTAAGCTATGCAATCTCTTTCAATTTAGCCAAGAAATAGCATGCTATTTATATTTATGTACTAGCTTTTCCCGCAATTTCGTTCAGTGTTTTTAAAGACCGGTTTTCATCATAACCTACTGGTCTAACCTTTATTTATAGTATAGCAGCACGGCGCGCTACCTAACATTTATAACCGACTCTAAAAAGTTCTCAGTTTGGTTTGGTAGCTTTGCCAACGAGTTTAGAGACGGTGGATATAGTATTACACAAGTCAGATTCTGAAATTCTGCCGGACCACCCCGATAGGGGGTTGCCAATAGATTTATTGCTTGACACCAAATTGCTAGACGATGTTTTCCGTCATGCAATTTTTTTTGCGGTCCGTTGCTTTTCAACCTATACGCTCTACGACGGAACCAACAGAGCTGTCAAATCTACTGCTCAAGCGGCACTATTTCGTCTATGTCAAGCGGCGAATATCTCGCAAGTATTTGCCAAATAGTGACATTATTTTAATGGCACCCCGCCTGATGTCTCCGAGGCGGGTAATTAGCATTTTAATTGCGGGCGCATCTTTACGACGCCTCCAGCGGCGACCGCCCGCGCCGGTGCCTTCGCTGATTTAGCTCGGATTTTAAATCTATTTACCTGGTAAACCTTGCTCTACCTAGTAAATGAGTCATGATGGACTAATCACATATTTAGAGAGAGCAGACTGCCAAAGTCCCTCATGCATATTATGCTGAAAAAGCTCAGAATATGCCTATAAGTAATTATATACCATAGTTGAATTAAAAATAAGTTACATTCCTCTTCCAAATGCACCCGTTAGTTATCAAAGCGCTGTTGTAAGCGGTAAAATTAGGATAAAGATATAAACCACTCAAATAATTCTTAAAAACATCTGCTACTCCAGCCGACAGCCTACAATCCGCAAAAATGGTAATCTTATAGCCTCGCCACTCCAGAATGGGCGTAACCTTATGTTCGACATTGCCTAAAGCTTGAAACGCGAAGACTGTAATGATATATGGTAACGCGCCCATAGAAGAAATGTCTGTAGAAATAAAAATGAATATTTCCAAAGGGTTTGAATAGATGGGAGGGATTGAGGCTGTTCCTAGGTAAATAGCTATATTACAGGCCTAGGGGTGTTACGGCAGTAGGCCTTGAGAATTAGTAGAATTGTAAATTTAGGTGATATTCCAATTTTTACTACAATATTTTCACTTTTCAATCGACTGCTAACCAAGGAGTTCTGAAGTCCACCTTCCGTCTCTATGGTCAGATAAGCTTGTAATAATACAGACAGACTAAAAGATAAAAATAAAGACTATATTCCGACGTGTACAACAAGTACGGTGTATCTACTTAATATTACATGTATATACTGTAGCTATATCATACTAGATTTCCAGTAAATTAGACGATGAAAACTGGGCTTCATTGGGTCACAAGATCCATAAGATTCATAAAAAAAGTGTTAAAAAATGTCCTCTTGGAACCAAATGCTAAATTGTAATCATGATCTGTGATTATAAACGAGGAGATTGTGGGAGTACATTACCGTAATCTGTTTCCGGTTCCGGCACTCCCCTAACTGGCCGTTAATCAGCCCAGTGGCCGAAAATTGATTGCATTTCCGAATGTTTTGACAGCCGCCGGAATTAGCCGAAGCGGCCTGAAATTAACCGACTATTGCCGTAGGTATTCTTCAGAGTTAATTTAGTTAATGTGCTTTTTGATTGGGGAATAAACCGTCTTACCACAAAAGTTTAAACCAAAGTTTAATAGATGTTTCTAAACTTTCGTTCTACAAAATCGACGTTTATCACTCGCTAGACTCGTCAGTTCAACTCTTGTTTAAATCTTTTGTAGTAAAATCGAAAGAGTTTATCTGATTATTTCTATCAACCGATTTAAATGATTAGTAAGTTTCAATTTTATTCGTTTTGAAATGTAAAGGCCACTCTACACTTCTTCACGGACGGGCACAAATACGTGTGGATAGCGTGATTGGCGTGAATGGACTTTTAGACACTTTTGTTGCTCGTGATTGGCCTGGTTCATTGCTTAAGCAATTGAATGATAAACCTCACTTATGTTATGGTCTAGTTATGATGGATTCGATGATATAAATTACTGTGCTGACACTACGATGGAGCTGGGTGCTGTTAATTATACCCAAACGACTCGTACTATCAAACATACACCCTAAGCTGCATCAGAATAAGGTTTCATACTAACCGTCCAAACAACTTAAAAATTTAAAACTAGACTTAGACCACGTGCCATAATAAAATATACCATAACTACTTATTTTAAAGTTCAAATTGAGAAAACACCGCGTTGAAAAGTTGAGAAAACTCGCGATACGACACGTCGTCAAGGAATCTAAGCGCTCATTGTATGAGCACTAAAGACGATAATGGCTTGCAAGTCGCAAGCTAGGAAGTGCATTAATCCAGCGTGTAGGACTCTTTCGACTTTGTTCGCATTTTCGTAGAACGCCTTTTAGTAATCTCGCCTGAGTTCGGAACTAGGAAGTTTTAAGTCAGCTTTCCTTTGGAAATCCTCCTGATATCTTTCAGACCTGCGACTTCGTTTACGGGGTGTTTTTTTCCTTTTATGCGCGTTTAAAGTCAGTTCTCCGTCTCAAACCAGAACCACAGATTATTAAATAGTTACTTCACCACACTTTGCTACAACCCCTATACCGGTGCGCCGCCTACGAAGATTGTATGCACCGATAGCTCGGTTCCTATTGTTAGATTTAAGTGTAATTGTAAATAAATGCATTAGTCAAATTGCGAGCTACCGAACTGTGAAAACCGAATTGCAATTAGTTCAGTAGTTTTGACGGGATGCGAAAACAAATAGGTAGAGGCAGTCGGAAACCATTTTTACGAACTCTTTAAAACTCATTTTAAAATTTCCTTGAATAATAAGAAGTTGGTCTAGCTGCTATACATATAAAGTTTTTTAATACCTACTATTAAATAATATAGTATTATCGTCAATGTACTTATACAATTTTATTATAATGCTCTTTTAAAGAATGCTCTTTTAAACGTATGGAATAAGTATATGACGGAAACAGTTTAAAAGTATAAAGTAAAATTCCTAAATTTCATTTCTCGTTGCAATGCGAGTGCTTTGGGCTGGTCCAGCGCTTACCATCACACAAACGGCCTGCTCGTCTGCCACTGGTGAAATTATCATTATTATACAACATTTAAATGGAATAAAAAAGCCTATTCTATGATTGGTTTTCTCATTAATTCTCATTAACTGATGATAAATGGAACCGCCCCGGCGTTCTTAGAAACGTGCTTTAATCTCAGTTGAAAGAGAAGCCTCAATAGATAACTTCATTATTTTGTTCGTAAAGTCAAGACATGTCTGACATTACCTTGTAATTTGGGAATTATTTTCAGCTTAAATAAGGAATTATTCGGGTTCCCGCGATTCCCGGTATAAATAATAGCGTATTTATTAATATTGTATAATTATTATCATCTAACACCACACCAAATTTCATCCTAATAGTCATACTTAGTCATAGTCATTGTCATTTTATTGATAACAACATTGTTACATGTCAGAAATAACTGATTATCATCTATAGAGAAATGCACAAAATTAAACATTAAAATAAAACGATCACCATTACAAACAACAAAGCAATTATTGTAAGTGAGCGAGCCCAAGATATTCGCTATCCAAAAATGTCATCAAATTTATAAAGAGTCTGCTCAACAAGCCACTTTTTACATTGGTGCTTAAAGGTTTAGTTAAAGGACTTAGTTAAAAGGACTTAATAGGTTTAGGCGTTACAAATGTAAAGAAGGAACAAATACACGAGTGTGTAACTTTAGTTCGACTTACGACCTTTTCGAAGATTAGCCGGAACAAGCAAACAAACAAGCAAACATTTATAAATGTTTATTATTTCGTTTTCAGCGCTTATCTGCCCTACATATTTTCAAATGCATTTAGTATAAGTAAAGATATTATTTTGACATTACAACATACACTTCAGTTACATCTACTTTATTTGTATAGATTAGCACAGTCTTAATATATTGTATATAGGTTTAAGTATAGGCTTTGCTTTCATTCCATTACAGTTTCATGTTTAATTTAAACAGCCCCGACTACAATATATAAATATGCAAAGACGCCTTTACAATTTTCATTATAATTTAAACTTAGCGACTTACAGCCAACTACTTCGGCTTGAGTTATTCAGAAGGTCCAGCACACACTCGATACTTCTACGTGACTTGCGATGTCGTGTTGATTTGTATGCTTACTAATTAACCTCCGGCTATGGGTATTTAGTTAGCAAGTGACTTGGGACTATGTAACGCAACTTATAATATTCAGTATATACAATATAATCATAAATCCATCGCAATCATGCGGTCTCGTAATTTGAAAAACTATACGTATAGCCTTGATTCAGCTTACGAGTACATAACGCTTCAAAAAGCAACTAATTGCCACGTTAGAGCAAAAAGCATCAAGTGTGCGGGAGTAATAAAATATGCAATATGGCCGCCAAATTGTGTACTTAGTTGCTGAAAGCTGCTTTGTGGCGACTGGCGGCAAAAATGGAAATGAATGAGAGCAATTATAAAGGAAAATATGCAGCTGGGCTCGTGTTACACCGCAGAGTAACCGGGCGCGTTCACACATCGACGAATCGTTTACTCTGTATCGTGATTTAATACGTTTTTTATGTTTTATCACCAACCCACCAACCCGGACTAGGCCCCCGTGGTGAATTATTGCCTAATCCTCCTCACGCAAGTGAGGGATGGCATTTGCCCAGTATTGAGACAGTTACAGTCTGAATTATTTGTTTTATTATAAACTCACTAATCCGCTGCTTTTAAGTTTCGCTGAGACAGTAAATTATAATATTATGATTTATAACGACAAGCTGATTGATGACAGAAAGTGAAGGTTTATTTTCAGTGACATTCAGTGACAAACTAACAGTAGATTGTTTCAGTTTAATCAGTTTCCAGTCCCGAAAACGTTTTTCATAAAAGTGTGTTTGTATAGTATTTGAATATTATATATTTATTCAATAAAAACTTATTTCAGAAACTGTTTGTTTGAAGAACATTTATTTGAAACAATCAGAAACTTTGCCGAAATGTACAATGAAAAATAAACACGAACAAAAATGCTTGTCGGCTGTAGTTGAATTAAAATTACTCGTAACTTTTTCCATTTGTCTCTCAAAAATGCCACGAAAAAAAGCTTTTATTTTACTTTTCTGTACGTTAGTTAGACTAGGCTTTACTTGGCTTTGTTTAGTGTGCACGTTAGCTTTAAGATTATTTGTGGAACAGGTGTAGTTTGTAAACCCCTGCCCTATTTATAGGAACCGCCGGCATAGCATTACGTGTAGTTATGAGGGTTATTAGTGTTACTAAGACAGTCATCATGTAGACGCCTAGCAGTAAACATGCGTCCTTACTCTTTCACTCAACTCTTCATCACCAACCAACCACATTACATGGCGACCCTACTCCATTGGGGAATTCCATAAAAATATCTAGCCCCTAACATACAGTATTGTATCTTTGTTATTTTATACCTAGAAAAATCTATGCGACTAACGTCGGCGGAATTGAAGCTAGGTATTTTTTTTTCACCATTACAGCTTATTTACATTCAGCCTAACATACGCCGTAACTTTTTTACAACGAAAGTATTCTTTATCAGCTTACAAATACAGAACACAAGCCTGTTAGCTTCTATATAAAAAAAGTTGAACATCCTTTCATCCGGGCTCCGGATGATTTGTTGTTCACATGTAGGGACAACTGTAAAGTACTCGGAAGCATCGTCACTGCTGCTGGTTGCTCGGGACACAGGAATTGTCTACATTTAATTGGAACTTACTAGGGTGGCCATGGTTTAATCCCAGGTTGAGACACCATCTAGTTTTTGGTAACTGCCCTTATTAACTTCATCAAATCAAATCTGAAATGCATGATAAAAGCTTGGCAATACTAGTGCCTTTCCATCAAGTAAAACTTGGGAGACATCTAGAAGAAATGACAAAGGAGAGTCAATTCTTATAAATGTGCATAAAACGTAGTTGTAGCTCCAAAGTTGGAAAACTAAGAACTTTTTTCTATCTGTAGGAACCAACAAATAAATAAACCCAAACAGAAACATGTCCCAATAATCAAATCCGCACCAGATCAGCGGAACGCCTCCAAACAACATCATAAACCATGGCGGTCCTACGCCGGAAACTTAAAGCCGGCTCATGAATAATTTATTCAATTCCGCCAAGATTCTGTCGCGACGACTGTTTTCCGTCGCGACGGGCTGGACCCTGGGCTGAGGACTAGATACGGCATCACAGTATACTAGCTTTATGGTAGCATCCGAATAATAAGTCATGAAACCTTCAAGAAAACTAACAAGTAACAAGACTGAAACGATCGAGAAAGGGGAAGGTGATATAGTTTCATTAATGTGTTGTTTTAAATTTTTCGTAGCGAATTTGAACCTTATTTGTCCTAGTGTACAAACTGGCCTTTAGCCGAACTTGACTGTCTATCTAAATAGCGAGCGCTAAAATACACCTTTGCAACTGTTAGAGCAGAAGGTGTAAGGCTGTTGTGGCTGGCACGGCTAAAATGAAATGCTAACTAAAGACATGTACCGTTGTGATCTCTTAAACATGCTGATGTCAGTTTAAATTTCTATAGTAAGCATCGTGACGCAGTAAGCGAGCTAAAATAATCAACACTCCCGGTCTTACCACAAAAGATTTAAACAAGAGTTGAACAGATTAGTCTAAATATTTTCTCCACAAATCGACGTCTAACCCACGCTTTTTCTAGCTCCATAGCAAATTCACAAGTAAAGTAATTTAGGAATGCCAAGATTTAGTAAGATAACGCGAGTAATAGATGGCGATTTTGTCGAACGAAATTTTAGAAACATCTTAGTTGACTATGGTTCACAATATTTGCATTGGTTGAGAATCGAGCCCGCCCCTCACGTTTTGCAGTCAGCTAACCTACAGGTCAGTGTCGCCTACTCCCATCATGGAAGCCTTTGAAAGGAAAACATGCCATAAAATGAGGCCGTAAAATACTTTTTGGTTTAACGTTGATAGCTGATTACCATAAAAGCTCCATTCACCAAAATGATTAGAGCTATTTACCAAAATGGTTTATTTAGTAAACAAGCTTCCGCAATCACCATTTCTGATATTAGTATGAGCATAGGGCACTTCGTATAAAGCAGGTTAGACATATTTTTGACTATATTTTACGAAGCAATTTGCTTAAATTTTACGTTTATGGCCTATAAGAAGCACAGCCAGATTGTTAATTGATTTATCGACAGATTATTATTTATTGTATCAAATGGAAACGATTAAAATCCCAAAATCCACTGGGGTACAAAATAATAAATTATTACCTAGACATGCCATCGGATTCGGTGGTCGCGCGTCCAGTCAAACTATGTCTTGTGACGTCTTTCCTCCACACAATAATTGTTGCAAAGCATGTCGTGTGGCAAATTCGGCCAACAGGTATGCGCATTGTCGTACCGTGCTTGGCAACAGATTTTCTGCTATAATAATATAAACTGCAATGAAACTAGGAAATAAACCGTAGGTACCTTTGTTATATTCAACTAATGTCCGGTTTTTGAGCCCTTAGTTAACTTTGACCACCAGATAAGTCTATCGTTGTCTCTATCTGTCACTAATGACAAATTAATGACAAATTAATGTTAATTAATGACAAAGACAGCAGTACACTTATCGTTTAGTTAAAGTTTACTAGGGATTTAGAAACCGGGCATAAATTATGATTCATTAGGTTAACTTCATGTAGTTTTTTAAACAAATTATTTTTATGGTAATTTATTTGTTTTAAGTGTACTGTGTATATAAAATAGATGATTGTATAAACCTAAGTCACTGTTTTCTTCTAGAAATCTGAGGTCCAAATTGCCATTTGCATAGTGGTCCGCTGTCAAAACGGGAATCCGTTTTTGTCGAATCTGACAGCGGCTGCGGGACGTTCTGCATAAACTTATCCGCGACGTCGCTAATGCCGCTGTGTGAAGTCGGCTTTACTCTGACATGAAATACGTGTCCGCGACTATCGTTGGTATACTATTCGTGTCCAAAATATAAACTACCTTTTCATGAAACATTTATAAAAGAAATCGAAACTCGAAGCGCTTGTATTATTTTTCATGACTTTACTCTCCAGACGTATGTATCTAAACACCATCTGATGGTCATAAAATAATGAGTCGAGAACAGCCCGTTGCAATATACCGCTTTTCAGTGGGTAGTGTCGGAAAAACCGGGTATAAAAACTGGATAAAAGGCACAAAACCAACTACAGTTAAAAAAGTATACACACTTGTTTACTTAACTAACGAAACGAAAGCACAAAATGACTAATAGTAGGCACATTGTAGGAGAGCTAATTATCAAACTGTTGGCGCGTCTTGTTTGGCCGCCACTATTAAGTGGAGTCTAATTTAATTCAATTCCGGACGAGGTTCCAGAATGGTAATGTGCTGTTTTGAGGCTTAGTTCGTGAAACAAAGCTGATTAATTCTGTTCTGTTGGAACCGACTTGTTCATTATTTTTATTTGTTCATTAGCCAGTATCAATAATCTACTTATTAAAATGTCTCAAGTATTTTATTGCTTTTTTTTCTGGCTACGCACTGCATGTGGATTCAGCCAGTGTCAAATTTTAACGAACATTACTTATTGTAAAATTTATGTGCAAATTTCAATGTCTCGCCGGAATTCTTCCCCTTCTCTCTACCTATCTTAGAGTTCCTTCCAATATTTTTAGAATAGTCAATGTCATCGTACTAACTTAGAAGTTAGCACTAAAATAACAAACGGTTATATCTTTACATTAAAAATAATTATAAAAAAGTATTTCAATCAACAATTTAGCAACAAAGAAGATTGATTCTACTAAACTTAAACAAACAGGCACCCACGCAATATTCAAACTGAAACTTAAACACAAACTTCGCAACCGATGGAACACTTCCACAGGTACAACACAAACAATATCGCGGTGTAGTAATTAATGCCAGCCTTACATTGCGACCCTCGTCACCTAAACACTATTCACAAGCTATTGTTTGACAATTATCGCACTGGCTTAGCTTTCATTAGGAACGAGCCACACCGCACCTTTGACGATCGCTATGATGACTTGCAATACTGTAGTTGAGGAGTTTTGCCAAAAATTTACATACCTATTTATTAGTGTACTATTAAAATTGTCTTGGATAACCCAATAACAAGTTAATAATAATAATTACGAATGTGTGTCAGATTGCTTGTAAAGTTTTGACGTATAAAATTGTGCACCAATTTTGATCAAATATTGGTATAGAGATAGGTATAACCTTGGAAATGGGCCTAGTATACTACTTTTCATCGCGGTAACTGGAGTCCGAGTGGACAAAGTCGCGGGTAAAATATAATCCCATCAAAAACATTACATGTACAAAAATGCACAAGTCTCGCAACGCAGTTTATCTGCCGTAAAAAGTTGTGAGATCGAATGTAAACCAAGTCGGTTAATTTCAATACCTACCTATACCTTATTATGGGAGCAGTTATATCTTTATTTCTTTAGTAAATAAAGTGACTTGGCAATTGCACACGGCAACATAAATCTATGTTAAGCGCTTTGTGCTTGATTTTGTTTGAAAGTACACCTATACGGCAGACTATATTTAGATTGCCTAGTAGATTATGCTGCCGTGTACAATCGCCAAGATACTCTATTTACTAAAGAAATAAGGATATAACTGCTCCCATAGATAGGTATAGGTAGGTATTGAAATTAACCGACTTGGTTTACATTCGATCTCACAACTTTTTACGGCAGATAAACTGCGTTGCGAGACTTGTGCATTTTTGTACATGTAATGTTTTTGATGGGATCTCATTTCTTTTTGTAGGTTTTCTTTCTTTATTTCGTTTTTTTGCGAAACACGCAAAAACGCGCGCCGCGCGCCTGCGCGGCCGGGGCCCGTGCGACATAGGTCATGCTCATAGATTATCATGAACGAGTGTCTTTGCGTCTCCACAGATGCATATTAGGTATAAGGTACCTAGGTACCTATTTTAATGTACCTAGGTAACGAATTTGTTCAACCTATAAAAGTGTAGGTAGGTAATAGGTACCTATAGTATAGGGATTTGTATCTCTTTATCTGCGGTAGGTGTACCTACCTATCGTCGAAGTTTTTAAAAAGCGCTCATCAGTCGAATTTCTCGCAGGCATTTCTTATTTTTAACCCCTGTTACCCATTTCATTCAATTTCAATGAAGTCTAATTATGAGCTGTAAAAGTAACTTTGTAATCACATACAATTTAATGGGATTTATATGGGAATACAAAGTTATTTATGCAGATTATATATCTAGAAAACGGGATGAAAATTATGGAATGTCAGAATTATTCCTCGGTTTATAGGCTAAACAATAGCTATATTCAAAATTTGAAACTTGTGGGACGGCTAGAAGTACCTTAGAATTTTGATGATCGGTGAGTCAGTGAGTGAGTGAGTCAGTCAGTCAGTCAGTCAGTCAGTCAGTGGGCAACAAAATTAAGCAACTTAGACTTGAAATAATTCTTAAACTACTGGTTCAAATTATATGTAATTTGGATTATTACCTGTAGACTGTAGACGTGATGCCCTCTTGGTCACTAAAAATGTAGGCTTCTAGTTTTATCCATAACGAAGTTACAGGGGGTCGAAAATGGCCCGAATCGCTTCGAGAAAAGGATAGTACGGCCGTGCCTTTTGTTTTGCTCGACTTGGCGGGGGCACTGCCGTGCCCCCAGATAAAAGAAATCGTAACTCGAAGCGTTTGTATTTTTCACGACGTTACTCTCCAGACGTAGGTATCTAAACGCCATTTGATGGTCATAAACTAATGAATCGAGAACAGTCCATTGCAATATACCGCTGTTATGTGTGTAGTTTAAAAAAACCGGGTATAAAAACCGGATAAAAAGCACAAAACCAACTACAGTTAAAAAAGTATACAGTTGTTTACTTAACTAACGATGCGAAAGCACAAAATGACTAATAGTAGGGACATTGTAGGAGAGCTAATTATCAAACTGTTGGCGCGTCTTGTTTGGCCGGCACCATTAAGTGGAGTCTATTTTAATTCAATTCCGGACGAGGTTCCAGAATGGTAATGTGTTGTTTTGAGGCTTAGTTCGTGCAGCAATGCTGTTTAATTTGGTTCTGTTGGAACCGACTTGTTCATTATTTTTTTTGTTCATTAGCCAGTATCAAGTATCTAGGTACGTATTAAAATGTCTCAAGTATTTTATTGTTTTTTTCTAAATACGCACTGCATGTGCATTCAGGCAGTGTCCAGTTTTTTTACGAATAAACATAATGTAAAATTTCTGTGCAAATATCTAACCGGAATTCTTCCCCTTCTCTCTATCTTAGAGTTCCTTCTAATATTTTTAGAAGAGTCAATGTCATCGTACTAACGTTTAGCACTAAAATAACAAACAGATACCTATATCTTTACGTGTTTACATTGAAAATAATAATTAAAAATATTTCAATCAACAATTTAGCAACAAAGAAGATTGATTCTACTAAACAAACAGGCACCCACGCAATATTCAAACTGAAACTTAAACACAAACTTCGCAACCGATGGAACACTTCCACAGGTACAACACAAACAATATCTCGGTGTAGTAATTAATGCCAGCCTTACATTGCGACCCTCGTCACCTAAACACTATTTCACAAGCTATTGTTTGACAATTATCGTACTGGCTTAGCTTTCATTAGGAACGAGCCACACCGCACCTTTGACGATCGCTATGATGACTTGCAATACTGTAGTTGAGGAGTTTTTCCAAAAATGTACATTGTACATACCTATTTAGCATATTATTAAAATTGTATAGTCTTGGATAACCCAATAACAAGTTAATAATAATAATTACGAATGTGTGTCAGATAGCTTGTAAAGTTTTCACGTATAAAATTGTGCAACAATTTTGATCAAATATTGGTATAAAGATGGATATAACCATGAAAATAGGCATATACTACTTTTCATCGCGATAACTGGAGTCCGAGTGGACAAAGTCGCGGGTAAAATAATATACTACTATAGCAGACACGGCCACGCGTTGCTGCGGCTAAGGTTTTTGTTATTGCGATTGTAAATTGAGATGTAAGCAGAGCAGCTACCCTCTCTTTCAAGTTAGATCAAACTGCACACGGTGTGCAAATTTGATTAAAATCGGTTAAGTGGATTGGGAGTCCATCGCGCACAAACAATGTGACGTGTAATATATAATTTAATAAGATTATTATTTATCTGTACTATTACACTATAAATCTTCTATAGTTAAAACACAATTTAATCACGTATTGTAGTGAAAAACAGGAATAATGTCTTATAAGAACTCAACAATTATGCAAAGTTGCACACAAGAGCTTATAATTTTATATTTTGTTACAAAACTAAGCAAGCAACTCCGTTCTAACTGTGTGGCAGCAACGGAATCTGAACATAAGTTTACTCGTTTGCTTAAGAAAGTATCCGTTTAGCTGGAATTACGCGGTCCCGGGAACTTACCCGGTTGGGCCGCGGCCAAGTCCGGCCGAGCCCACGGTATTAATAGGTATTCTGCGCCGGAACTGCGACTTGGCATTCGGTAGGAAGCAGCCGATCCATAAAGTTTTTCGCGTTCAAATATTACGAGTTTTCTTAAAAACTGTGAAATGCTATTGCAACTTTTTAGGAGGATACGTTGTTAGCATTTGTTTGGGAACGTGGAAGGATGCTATAAAGATTCGGAAATCAACCTGGTTTTGAGAATCAACTGTTTTGTTGGAGCAATGAGAACAACTACCTAGTTGTTTCTACATTTCAGTTTGTCACGCAAGGCTTTACTGAAAAGTGATTACAAACTCGGTTTTTTTTTAGCTAACTATTTTTATTTATCAGCTATTTTTATTTTGTAAAAAACACTTTTTTCACACTTATTTTAAACATAATAATAATATGTATTCGGTAATACAGTATTTTTGATTAGTTTGCAAACTAAAATCAGCCCCACCATATTATGATAGTGTACCTAATAAAATTGTAGGTACGTAGTTTGATAGCAAAAACTGAATATTGGATACTTCAGACTACAGTTTTTCATTTATCCAAAGTGACTCACTCCCGTTTGATTGAATGCATCTGCCGCAAAAACCAACAACGTAATACCGGTTACCGGTTTTCCAGATTTCCGGTATTCCGGTACAGGACCGAGCAGTCGAAAGCTCTCAGTTTGAGAAATAAGTATCCAATCAAACAGTTTTCAAATCCCAAAAGCGGTACATTTTTCACTAGTTGGCGCCGGGTTCAAGTCACCTACGGATTAAGGAGGGCACGGATTAAGGGCTACTTACTTTTATTGTGCGTAATATTTATTTTCTCGATATTATTATTGAAGAGCACTGCTTCCAGCGAAATTCATTTAAACTTTAGTTAGAGCCAATTTATTAGGGTGACGAGCGCAGTGCAGTGTGGCCCAAGACTGTACTGTGCATACTTGTTGTGGGTAAGCATGGTTCTTACTGTAAGGGGAACGACATACCTACTCATAACCACTGTAAAATTATAAAAAAATGACATGGTTATTTGTCATAATTTTGATTAAGAAAAAGTCAAATCCTCTTCATGCATGATTGTCTGAAAAAAAATCGCTCTGAGCGATAACACCGCCCATTGTGACACTAATTGTTATATTTTATTCTGTTGTAGCTATAAGTTTTCTTTGTTCGGTGATGTTTCAATGAAGAGTTTAATTTATATATTAATACTTATATTTTCTATAAAGATGCAGAATTGAAACTTGCTACCTCTAGATTGCTTGCCGTGCCACACTCAACTAAGCTATCCATGACATATCTCTGGTATCTAGCTAGGCAATCAACTGAGACAGGAGCAATTAGTTATCACTATGAATAAATTATATAACTTAGTTAATCCATATTCCCCCCTCCCTGAGTACGTCCACACTTTTAGCGGTAAATGGAATTTAGTTTCCGCAACGGGTCGGCCGATTCGATTTGCATGATAAAACCCAATGTCGATGAAAATGTATATTTTACGGTTTATTCGATTTGAAATCGATGACCTGTGTCTACGTGTAAGCTTTGAGCACTTAGTTGGTAGGCTGTTAACAGGTTAAGAGAAATGTTCTCATGAGTTTACACAATCACCGTGCTTACATAGGTTAGTTGAATTTGATGATTCCGGTAGGTTTAGTGAGAGATTTGGCTTCAAACCAATGCGTTCTACCGCGGCTGTATGTATAACGTAAGGTTTTTAATTATGTTGAAGCTTATATAGGGCTTAAAGTACGATAATTCAGTTGGTGCAAGCTGACCTGAGATAACTTCTCAATCTGTTTACGTAACTTGTCGTAAATTTTAATTTATGTACAATAATGTATAATGTGAGTTCTATTTTCAGAAAACTAAACATAAAATGTAGAGGCTCAACCGAAAATCCATCGACATGTATTTGTTATCCTTCGTATATAAATACGGGTTTGTCAAAGAGCTCTTCAGCCAACTTTGTTTTGTATGTGTTACGCAGAGGGACAAGTTGTAGAGTTCCCCACTTTGTTTTGGGACGTCGATAGAGATAAAGCTGAAAAGGTTTTTTCAGTGTATGGCAAGGGGCTGTAAGTTTGAAACTATTTGTTTCGGCAAAACTGGTTGAACACATGTGTCTGTCGTATAACAGCGGGATGATATTATTATTAGATAAACTTCCGTGGCTAGTTGGTGATAGGCGGCGAAGCGAGCGGGTGCGGGTTCGATTCCGCGTAGGGATATTATTGTACCACAAGCATTTGGCATGAGAGAGTGTTTGTGGGATAATGTTTTCTTTTATGGTTTAATTTGTTTATTAGATTGAAGTGTTTGACTTGTAAAAGTGCGATTTTATTGCCTATTTACAATAAATGATTTGACTTTGACTTTGACTTAACTCTTGATTTGGGTCTAAGTTATTCTTGATTTCTTTGATACAAGACGTAAAATCAGCAAATGTGATTTAAAAAAAATATTGGTGAAGTGTAGGCAAATGTAGGTAATGCAGTAAAAACATGTCAATTCGTGTTCTCTCCAAATCTGTCCAGTACTTACGTTTCACTAAAGTATGTACCACTAATGAAGACTGCGACTACTCTAATATAGACGTCTGGCTTTCTGTACGAAACTCGATATTTTGACTATGAAAAACACTTGAAATATTTTAAAAATTTAACCAATCGATTGCGCTATAAGTCGATGTCAAGTCGGGGATAAATTCTCACTAGTACGACATAATCTCTATCACAGATCATTTCTTTTTCCGTCTCTACATCGCTTGCAAATCTAATTAAATTTTCAGTCGAATATAGATAGATTCACGTTTATCATAGAGATACTATTGCTGAGAAACTATTTTACCTATTACTTTTACGAGAACTAAACAAATAATACGCAGCAGTAGTTTATAAGGCAACAGAAATTTAAACTGTGATCAGGGCATATTGGATTATTGGAATCGAAAATAAAAAGTGCTAGTATATTTTATACTAGAAGCACCTCGCGGTTTCACCCGCGTTAACTACTATCCCGCGGGAACCATTAATTTTTACGGGATAAAAGGTAGCCTATGTCACCCGGGGATAGCATAGCTTCGCAACAGTGAAAGAATTTTTCAAATCGGTTCAGTAGCTTCGGAGCCTATTCATTACAACCAAACAAACAAAGTTTTCCTCTTTATAATATTAGTATAGACAATAGATCAAAACAAACCTGGTTATTCACCTTGCCCGTAACAATTGCGAATGTTTAGGTACTTCTTTAGTTGATAAATTGATTTGCTTTACAAATTTATCGCAAAAAGAAATAGTCCCCGCGATGGTTCATTCCACTTCGGCGTGCTCTTATCGGCCCCATTGATGTGGAGCGAACTTTGAACTAGAGCTGAAGTCAGTCGATGCATTACAATGCCGGCGATTGCTGCCTGAAACTACTTTACAATGGACTAGGTTTCCACGAAATTCAACTCGATTCTGAACTGAGATTTTCTTCGATGTAGAAATGCTCGATATTTGATACCGATGGCTGTAATGAGATTGATAGTCGTAAACGAAATTGATTTATTTATTGATTCAGTACTGTATAATTATGTTATCTTATATACACATAGTTAAATTACGGTTTAAAAGGAATAACTATATAAAACAAAGTCGTGTTAGTTGCACCATTTATACTCGTAACTCTAGATCGGCTGGACCGAAATTCATCATCTTTACTTTGTTGGATTCAGCTCCGTTCCGAATAGCAGAATAAGTATATTAAAAGATAGGGCAAAATTCACGAAAAAGATGGTAATAAGATGATTATTTTTTTTCATACATTTTGGGAATGGCTTGACAGTTGACAGGACAACGTCTGTCGGGCTTGGTTCTTAGAATAATACTACTAAGGGCAAGCTAGTATAATTATACAATTTGCAGTGGCCGGCCAACGCAACCCTAACAAGAGTCTCGTATAACAACATTACAATATTGACTATGGAGGCTTGTAAATGGCTTTTCTTAGTTTTTTTAAGTTAACTACTCTGTAATTATAGCTGTAAGCCCCCCAAATACTGTAAAATAAAAATGAAATAATAAAATATAGTCAAACAATACAATAAACAGACCAACTCATTTCATAAAAATACATGTCAAAATGTGTAACAAAGTAACGAGCACATTACCCTATTTCCCTAATCCATACGTCATGCCCAAACAACACGGCCTAATTTCGTGGAGCTAACGAACTCGGCGCTATGGCAACCGCTTTAATTTATTACTTCCCGACACAATGAGCGGTGGCCACAATGCCATTTTGTTTGCGGAGACAATGGTCACTGGCTCTAGTAATTCAGGAAATGTAACCTTTAACTGCCAGTATGGACGTTACGCGGAACCGGCCTGTATAGAGGCGATTGGTTAGAGTCGTATAGTATGGGGACGATGGGGATGACTTCTTCCAGAATTCCCACTGTAAGCATGTGAGTGGGGACGCTGGAAAAAACAGTGTCACAATCAGTAGGTCAATGAATGGGGACGTTGGAAATGTACCATTCTATTGACGTATTTTGAAAAAATAAAATAAAATCAAGCAGCAAGTAAGTGATCGCTATCTACATCATTCTAAGATGTTGCTAAATACTGTCTCATAAGACGCAGAATCGTCCCTACTGTCTATACAATGCTAAGCAAATGGTCGGCTGGAGCAAGACTGATGTGAAAGGCTTGGAGCTGGAAGCTTTTTATACAACGGCCGATAGTGACTGCTTACGGATTAGCAATGCAGTACTGCTACAGCCTAACAAATCTTCCATGTCTTTACACTTTTGTATTAATGGCTTCAGAGAACTTACTGTTTGTAATAAAGGCTACCATATTATGGTGTAAAGTGATGAGCAAAGTGTTGGTTTCCTAATTACAACGATATTATTTAAATAATTGACTTCAAGGTAAACTATAAGTATTGCTCTAAGCTAGTCTATGAAAATAAACAGTTCTTAATTTTAGCTTTATTTGCTTATAATGTTAAGTGCAAAACCTTAGTTCGAACTACAAAATTATAACCACAAGATTTCGTCTACCTAGACGTTTTTTTACTTACCTACCCAGACGTTTATTAAATTCAGTAATTTTGCAACCTCAACATTCTACGAGACCTTTTTGTGGTCGTAACGTTCAGTCTACCGAGACATTTTCATTTTGCTATCAAGAAATTTTAGACATTTTGCTTACCTGTGCAAAATGTCCGTATGTTTTACAATCTAAGCTATTATTATGAACCCAACTCCAATAAGGCTGATATTTATGTGAACTACAGACGTTACATTTCTGAGTGTTAGTGGAACTGTGGTCTTCCTAGTTCCCGATTCCCTACACACAAGGAACTCTACATTTCAAACTATAGAGTTACTGCATCGTCGTTTCTCGAGGCCGTTGAGTTTCGATCCGAACTTGAAATTGGTTGCCATAACGACGAGGATTGCATCCGGCCCACGGATAAATGGTTAAAAGGGTGACCGGAAGCGAGTTAGACCCGCACGTAAAGTCGTGAAGGCTGCCAAAGAATGGCAGATAAATCCGTATTTTGCCTCCGCCGGTCCGCCGGGGGAAGGTCGGGATCGAAAATATTTTTATTGGAGATTTTGGTTTGGGTACGGAGATAAAATAATCAAGCTTTTGAAAAGATTTGTGAAATACTCTTGTGGAACTTTTTGGGGTGAATGAAAGTGAATGCGATCTGTATTAATAGGAGGAAAACGTTTTACAAACTAAGAGTACTAACCTGTCTATTGATTTTCTACATCAGATGAAAGTGATTCAGTCTCATTCTAGGCTGTTCTGCCATCTTAGAACACTTCGTAACTTAACTCCATGTAAGATAGTGATAGTGTCCAAATGCTAGCCATATAGAGTATAAAAAACGCTCAAATTTTGCATACTTTCTGAATGCTACTCAAAAGTAGAACTTACACAAATCTGCTAACTCCGCTTTACTTTCCAAAGACTCCACAGAAGAGCGCTTGCTTGCACGTATTTAGTTGCATTTGAGCAAAACCAAAGAGTAACTGTCATTCCGCTTTTAAAATTATGTATGGCTAGCCTCGCTACGTACATAACAAAATAGCCTAACTATCAGGTGCATCTGTAACACATCTGCTGCTGTGATTCCGCGGCACGTGCGCCAGTTGTCGGTAAAGTATGAGCGTCTTGGCTGGCGGCCGGCCAAGCATCCGCCGCGGCCGGTTACCGGCGCGTATACCTCAGAGGATGTCCGAACCGACGCCGCAGTCCCGGTGGCATAAGCCTGCGGATGAGGCTGCCAGGGTCTACTTCCTCTATGCTAACAATAATATTATAAGTATCTGATGCTACCGGATACGGAACAAACACGTTGACTAATGGTTCTTTATACTCGTATTGGCTTATAGATGTCGAAATATTTTTTTTTCATCCGAGATGCTATTACGATTTGTTTTATTAGTGTAACTGTTAAGCTGAGTGCAAGTAGGTATTCTATAAGATATAGTTAAAATTAGAAAGCCACCCCCAATGCTAATTTACAACGTCACTTTGAGAAACTCTGGTTTCACACCCTAATACAGATTAATATGGATACGGAACTGTTGGTCTACAACGGTCCAAAGCCAGCCATTCGGAATAAATCCCTCGGCTATTCTTCAAGAAGCAACCCCTTCCATCCCCTTCCGTCGGGGTGCTTAAGCCGATCCAGGGTCCATACGTGCCCGAGTGGCTGCGATCGGCGCGCACTCGACGCTGCAGATATTACGAAGGTTGAGACGTGGCTCGGAACCAGGCGAGGCTTGGAACACGATCTGTTCAATCACGAAACCCAAAACCCAGTAATTACTGGGTGAATGAGACTTTAATACCCGCTACTCGTAAGCTAGGTGACTATAACTCTCACGTATATCCGCCCACTGCTGAGCACGGGTATCGAACACGGAACCCTTTCGACTTTATTTAACTAACGGATTACGTGTGAAACATTTTGAAGTACCCAAAAAAAAGTTCCACCGAACAAACAACACAATATTTTATAATTCCACACGGCATAATTACCGTGTTTGTGCCAAATCAAGCCACCGGTAATAATTTACTTCACCGACCCGAATAATTACACCTCAGTCCGACGGAAACACCTTCAAATAATTCATTTATCCGCCTAAATTAGATTCTCGATATGATAAAAAATGGAATTAACCCTCTGTGCATCTAACGAATGGCACCCGAGGGACTCGCTCCGGTCATATGTGCGGATATTCGCAAAAAGCCGAGGCGAAAGTAGGCAAAAAATAGAGCTGTGGGTAATAAATTATTCGGCCGAATTGTTTGCCGAATTTGAGTAGGTAAAAATTCAGAATGCTGGATTATTAGGTAAGTTCAATACGCGTGATGTTTTTATAGGAATTTGTAGGATTCAGAGTTTAAGTGTTTATCAAATGCTTCTTTATTGTAAAAGTAAACAGATTCTTGGTGCTATTTGGTATTCAATTATTTAAAAGTTAATGTATCCGAACAAAATCCAGTGGTAGAGTCAGTAACTTATAAGTGCTCTCTTGGGGCTTAAATAATAGAGATATTTGATAAGATTTGCAAACTCTCTTACTCTCTCTCTCTATTTTGGGCTCTTTCTTTGTGGTGTACAATAAAGAGCATTGATGAGGCGTGGTGTAAACGCTATTAAATTATCATTTATTGCAATTATTGACTTAAAAACCAAATGCTTAACCAGTCGGTATCCGGGTGCAACATACCCCATCCCTAAAATCCAAAAAGTATCGCGATTTAGCGTGTCTTGGTGACATATGATGATGGATTGGAATCGGATTGGTGTCGTTAAGTATTATCGATGGGATTGACAATTTGAGTACGAGTTACCTGTAACCATGGATTCATTTTAATTTTTTTTTGCTTGCACGCGGTATTGGCGGAGTATTTTTTGTTCGGATGTCGTTTTTGATTGGACTGAAATTTTATTGGTCTGCAAACGTTTTATTATTTCAAAATCTAGTTTCACAGCTAAATACATGGTTCATTCAAGTATACATTGATAATTGTAGTATTTGATCTAAAATATTTTGAGCAATTTTTAATGTATCCAAATTATTGCAGTAGGTAGGTCTCTATATTCATAAAATTAATGAACTCTCGCAAAGTAAAGGCTGGATCAACTTTATCACGCTACAAAATTGCAATTATATTGCAATTTCTATAATGTAAACAGTGGTATTACTACCCCCGGTGGTTAGCCGTAAACACTCTTATTCTGGAAACTGGCTGCGATATCAAATCGACTCGGTTTCGTTGATAGAATCAGCTGCGCATTACTGCACTGTTTCGGCGGCTTTGTTGACCGAAATGGTTAATGGCTTGGTCAGATGTTGTTATAATTTGGTCACAGTGTTATTTGGTCACACGAAAAAACCAATCAAAATATTATTTTTTTCACCTAATTGGTCACATAAAGGCAAATTGGGCCTAACGAAAAACATACATAAAAGGTACTTAAAATAAATTCTATGAAATACAATAATGTAAATTTCTTTAAATAATAACAAAATGGTACTTATATACATTTAAATTTTATTAATTATCACAAAGGTAAAACATTAGTAACACCTATCATTGCCTGTTTTTTATTAAGCTTTACCTCATTAAGTAGACCAAATAGATTCAATTATTGCCTTTACACCTCCGATCTCCCTCGAACCGCCTCCGGGGCGACGGTAGGTGTGTTTACCGCGCCACCTAATTCCCGGGCCTCGTTACACGGGCGGGTAACGCGCGCGATCTAGTCTATCCCATTTACTACTCGCTAAGTAATAGGGACGCTGCAATGAATACCAATCGCACAGTGCAACCGTATTGACAGTAGAACAGCTTCGAATTTTATTTTTTAGAGGATGCAACGTTCAAATCTTTAACATTAATCTGCGTAAAAATGTATCTTTAGTAGTCGTAGTAAATAAAATTTCAAATGACTATATATGCATATATATGAAATATGAACAAATCGTGTTACTTAATATACGCTGTCTTTGTTGTAATTAAACCGACCGACAACAACAGATAATAACGAGTAGAGGGCATCTCCCCCTACAGCCGAGTACTCATTTTGTGTAGGTCGTTTCGTCCCGTAATAATATAAACCTGTAATAAGGTAACTCTTGATGTGGGTAAAGACAGTGGCTACTGTCTGTATACCGACCGCACATACAGACCATACGCGCTCGGCCATCTGCGATCCGTTTAATAAAGGACGCGTCCAATTTACTTTATGTTTATTTAATTGGCGCGGTCGGGTTGTCCCGATTTTTATGGGATGATCCGATTTTATCGCGACATCTTTGGAAAATTGGTTGCGAGTGTTTATTTTCTGTGTTTCGGTTTGGGACAACAGTTTTGGTGACATTTATGGTTACATTTGAAATTATTGCTTTTGTTAGGACAGTATTGAAATGATACCAAAATTCAGTGAACTAGGCAGTTAATACAACGACGTAAATGTTTTACCTTATATGTAATTACACAAATAATAATAACTATTTATTTATATAAAAAACATATAAATAAATAGGTAAAAGGTAATAATAAAATAACTATATTATGCCCCTAGCAGCTGCAGCAGTGCTGGAGTTGGCCTATCGTTCTATTTGTTTGCTTTATACTTACAAGCTTTTAAACACTACTTCAGCCCCTTATGAGTTAAATTTTATCATAAGTAGCACAAAATAACTAAAATGTAGTAGTTTTTAAATTTCAAGTGTGCGTTGGTTTTCAATCAGTAATTTCATATACATACAGAATCTTACATAATATTTATATAGAAAAAAATTAAGATCAAACAAAAATTTGAAATATTTTCATTTCTACAATATTACTTCGACTCACACAAGTCATTCCGTATAACAATTGGTCCCTCGCAGCGCTGAGCCGAGCAAAAATTTTAATTTCCGCCCTTCGTATCAAAGTCTTGAAGATTGGATCAGACGTAATACGCGTAATATACCACGGGCATTTTATGAAGAAGCAGACCAAATATTACAGATATGTAGTAAAATAAAAAAATAATGAAATTCAGATAGGGCCGTACAAAGGCTGTTAAGACAATATAATATAAAATATAGGTAAGAATAAAAGTTCGTGCTGAATCCAAGCTAATATTTTTACAAGTACAGTGTGTTGTCAAACGTTACCAGCGTTACTTATCAAAATGGCGGAAGGCATCACACTCACTAGATATCTCTAATGCTCGCTCTGCTTCCTTATATAATTATGTCTGTGCAATATAAAAGCCAGTGATGTTCACTCATTGAATATCACTGGCTTTTACTCATGCTATACTGAAAAATATATTTGAAGTGTTTCCAAAATAAAGTTAATATAACTATCTAACTTTTGCACGGAGCTTCGTCTACGCGGACTACATTTTATCACACACTTAATTATTAGATTTCTGTCCATCCAAAGGTTGTCTGGAAGAAACCTCTAAGTGAGTAGACCGCCCATTTTACTACCTAGTGTTTTCTGTCTTGTAGTTTATATTATTTTTATGTTTTTTTTTGGTGTGCAGTGCAATAAAGAGATGTCTATTCTATCGCATTATATTTTCCAAAGTCTAATCTGTGTTACCAAACACTTGGCGATTTTTACATTTTTGTACCAGTGGATAGGTTATTACAGACCTCTTTTTTCCTTCTACGTATTTTAAAATTTACGTTTCACTTGAGTGAATAATCAAAAAATACCTTAATAAAACTGTAGCAAGTAATTTGAGCAACTTTTTATTCAAAAAAAGTACCCTCCCGTAATAACTGTCACATCAAACAAACCACCGCCATAAAGCTGAATTTACACGCACCTTCTTAACAATAGGTTTACGAACTCTGAGAATTAATTAAGACAATGATAACAGTTTTAATTAAATGTAAATGGCGCATAAAAGTGATGTAAAATAAAATTCAGAGGCCCTAAAAGCTGTTATGATAGCTAAGGGGCTTTTAACGCAATATAAATAATAGCAGTAGACTATATTTTGATATTTATGACAGCGCATTTAAAAGTCATGATGGTAAATAGGTATTTTATTTATAATATGCCTATTTTTATATTCCATTTTAAAATATGTAATTTGGGCGCACCCAAAACATAATTAAGGTGCATTCTGATCAATTATTATATTTTCATTTACTTAAAGATGACTACAATGCGTGCTTATTGATATTTTATCCCGTTATAATGGTGATATTTGTACTTAAGCAAAAAGTATTGAATAAAAGTTCACTTAGCGATAAGACCACTTATTTTAGTTTTGTATGAAGCTTCTACCAATAAATATTATACTTTAAACGATAAATATGCTACAAAATGTACAGAATTACATAGTCGCACAAAGTTGAAATACTGCCTAATATGTTTGTGTAATAATTTTAGTATGGTAGTTAAATCCAATAGTCGGTTTAATGACTTGTTAAAGACGTAAACTGTTGTTGATTGGTGCTAATAGCTCGGCGGTACACCTTCCCTTCAACCGCTATAATAGTATGGTTAACGTCTGGGGGCACCATGAGTGTGGCCATTTTATTGATAACATCATAAATCGTAACATTTCTACCAATTTTTCATAGTGATGTCTTTTCTCAAACAGAAAATTTGATATATATTGTTAAATTGTATTAATGTGCTGTTTATAAATATTAAATAGTTCAAAACGATGTTGCAATCCGTGCAATGCTCGGCTTCGCCCTTACTGGTTGCACACTTTATAAGAACTAAAAGTTAATGTTACTGCTTCGAAAATTTCGTGTAAGCTTTAGAACCCACGCTTCTATGCCTCATTTATTAGTAGGTACTTAATTAAAATTTAAAACGCTTGGTGATTCAGAAGTAGATTCAGATATTATATGATTATAGAGTCAGGGCATCCTGGGTATACTACGCTTGCTGGATAGAAGAACCACAGTCTCGGTATCTATAAAAGAAAGAAAGAAAGAAAATTCATTAGTTCTTTGTAAGAATTTAACATACAGTAAACAAAATAAGTGTGCCTACTTTACTTTTATTTTTACAAAAGGAAGATGGAAGATTACAGAATGGAATGGAAATGAAATACAGGATGGAACATTACAGAATGGAACCTCAGCAAGATGCTGTTTATTATTTGGTTCATCATTTTAGTATGCAATTCGTCGTGTCAATGCCACCAGCATGCCAAGCAATGTCATAATATCTAGTAGTGGGCTAGAATACTGGGTTACCTATGATCCTGTAATGGTTAGTGGGGTGTCCAGGTCCACCTGTTGAAGATAATCTATTTACGGCTGCCCTGAAACATAACTAAAGTATACTTAATTGTATATTATACAATATTCTGAATACCCAAAGTCCCCGCTAAATGACCCTGATGGGCTGGGCAAATATGTCTCCAAGTAAATATTTAACAAACAGTCTCTGTAAATGAAAAGAGTTTCCGGTATGACCTTTTAATTAAAAAGCTGAACCTCCGAGACTCTGAAAAACATATTTTGCTTAAACTAATGCGTTTGTGAACAAAGAGTTGAAAAATCCTTATTATGTGCTGTTTTTTAGAAGTCGGTCTAGAGTAAAGGATGGTAGCGATTTGGTTCTTATTGGATTATTTGTTGAGATACGGAACTGTTACCGCTTGTCGTGTATCACTGTAACATATATTTCTTACCCCTAACTAGGATTTACTATGTAATCAGGGAAAACGAGGACATGGCCCCACAAACAGTCGAGGCTCACACAAATATTTGTGGTATTCGAACCGGCAACTTTACGCTTAGTACTCGTAGTTCGGTTGTCAAAAGATATCAAAAAATCTGCTTGCACCTTGGACCACCGCCGTGTTTCCTGTCCAAAATGAAAAAAAATAATGGCGAAAATCCTGGCTTTGCTCCCAAAACTGCAGTTTTTTGCGTATAAGTTACAGCCACGTCTTTGTTAGGTACCTACGTTTCATTTTAACTGCGCTGTTTAAAATAAGTATGCTAGGTAGGTACTTACGTTTTAGTTTCGTTTGAAAAAAGGAAAAGAGCGAAACGCGATCTCGAGCATTGAGTTTCTAGTTTTGATTGCATATAGAATAAATAATATAGTTATGAATTTAGTTCGAAACTCGATATTGAATCCTACGTCAAAAACTTGTGTTCAATAAAATATTTTTCTACGTACACTCGTCTGTATCAGATGAATGACCTCTCAGGTCGATGACCTGCAGTAGCTAAATGTACAAACGATTATGTATGTAGATTGTTGGATGTAAAATGATGACGAACGACGATATTTTTTTCATCATGAAATTAGAGTTTCCTATTTTGGAATTAAAAGAGCAATAAAAATAACCATGAGTCGAGGTACCTTAACACTTGCTGAACCCCCACGCTGAAAGTAATAGCTATTCTGATTTCCAGATGTAAGTATAACTTTCAATAAGTATAACTTTACCAAAAAAAAAACGATGTCGATTATGTAATCACTTGATATCATAACGTACTTGTATACCTATTATATACGCTTGACAAATTTTAACATTGGAACAAACAGAAGAGTTGCTTTATGCCAACATCAGTCGATGTACCATTATTATATCACCATCAACTACCTGCGATTAACAGCTTAGATGTATTATAATAAGTATCACTAATCTCGCTAAAATCTTTTTCCATAACATTTAATGTAATAGTAAGTTTGTGTTCACAAAGTCCAGTTGAGATGATTTACGGAGTTCTTCCAAACAATTTGTCGCCAGCAATAAACGTAATGGGGCAATATTTACTGCGCCCAGATTGGCCCACTTCCGTTCGGTAATGTTGGAAAGTGTCGATGAGTTTTTTGGTTAATGACTCTAGTAATAAACTGAGATGCAGCGATAGGCTTGTTGATCGACCTTTTAAAATATATTTGTTACATTATTCAGTAATACACTTTATTTAGAGTTACACACAATGCTCTCAAATTAGTAGGTAAGTTCTATGTGAGGAAGATTTTTCTTGTTTACATGTTTGTTCAGGTCAAATCTTGCGAGTAAAATTTGTCCCAGTTCCTATCAGTACATTGATGATGTTAAGACTCATATGCAGTGCAGTATCAAGTAAGTATTTTCTTACAAGCTTGTCTGGGGAATTAAAATATTCAATCAAAACTAGCTCAGTGTTCCGATATGAATACAACATCATTAAACTTTTTGTATCCCGTGAATGAAAGTATTCAAACAATTCTAAAGCAAACTCAAGGGGAGCCAATATGACTCAATCGACTCCGAGAGGCGTCTGCAGTGAAGCGCACTCTCTACTACTCACTCCAGGACAGGTCACGGCGCATCTCACGGCTCGTTTGGCAGAGTATCGGGAAATATAAGTGGGTAAAGTCTACCACTTAAACTTGAATAGAACTAAACTAATTGAACCAATCCGTACAGAGGACGATAGTCTAGTGGGAGAACGTCCGCCTCCCAATCAGAGGGTCGCGCGTTCAAATCACATCGCCTGTGTTATGTTTTGTACCATTTGTTAGTTTGTTCCTTTAGTAACTGTCTACTTGATTAGTGTGACTCAGACTCAGCAGCACTATGTTATACGGATTCAGGCAGTTGATGATAACGATAAGTCAGAAAATGTGCGACATCAATTTTCCTATTCCAATTTGGCAACTCTCGCCAAAAACTAAGAACGAACTTAAAATAAAATACGAACAAATAACTAAATAAACTACGTATTTGCACTCATGGTTCCGGTTGGTATAATGCCAACAAGAAAGTAAACAACGCCCTACAGTCTGTCTGTCCGTTATTATGTTCTCAACATTGGAAAGTCAAATGAAATTGATTTCGATGAAGACTTCTAAAGTGGAGACCGTGTTTCGGTAAACGTAGTATAAGACGCCACCGTAATTATATAGGTATAAGGATTATTATTTCTCCACATATCTAAAAAGCGGAACGAATTTCGATGTGAGGATGTAGGTCCTCAGAACTCCTCCCATACAATCCCGGCGGGTGATACCCCGTGGTGCAGCTAGTTTTAACACTCTGCACTTCTTAACTTTAATTAAAGGAAAGCTCATTTCATGTGTCCCTGAAGAGTTATGAGGCTACGAGCTATTCCCTCATTCTTTATAGCACTACCGTCTTAAAGATACTGTGGTTCGTACTTACCACTCCGTTGACGTCGGAGGGGTGGGGGAAACCTAGACGGGGTTAACTTAATTAGACACGATGACAACTACCCTCCCAACCAAATACCGATCTTAAGTTAGAAAAGGTAGGGTTTAAAATCGCGTGTTCATGATTAAAAGGAGGTTTAATCCGGGCAACGCATGACGGCGGTCGGAGAAGTGCTGGAAAGCCTTTTGAATTAGAATAGTTAGTGTTTTATGATGTGAGAATACGTATGAATGCGAATTTAATAGAGGCCAGTGGAGTTATTAGAGAGATGTACATGTGTTGCGAAGAAACTTAGTGGAAATGAGGATAATTAACTGCCAGAGGGTAGAACAAACATCTAGTTATCATTGTTCGTTGGTTTGTGATTGTTAGAGTGGATGTTACAGTAGGTATAGTTACTTACTTCTTGGTGATATAATATCACTACTAAATCCTATCTGGTTTAGTGAATTGAAACACCAAATGTAATTTTATAGGGAATCAAGAACAACTTAGGCCATGGCTCCACAAATACTCAGCCGACATTTTTAGCTATCACAAATATTATGCCTGCCACGAATCGAATCCAAAAACATTTAACGAATGTCATCATTGATCGAATCTGAATCGTGACGCTTCGCAGACAGCACACCGCCACAGTTGTCAAAATACTCGACACCCGTCGGACGCGGACGTGACGAAATACAAAAAAAGGCGCATATTATTCAAAGCCGCACGTCGCTCGCATGTTTGTGCGTCGAAGCACACGAAGCGTATTCAAACCTGCAGACAAACAAGGGCTAATTCAATCCAGCGGTCGCTAACAACCGGCCGCCGGGCGGCGTGCGATGAATCACAATATAGCCGGGAGGGCGCACACACCCTGTGACTGAGAGTTCTACGACGAATTTCACGTTGCGCATATACAGGGTGGAGATCAACGGTTGGAGTGGATCATGATGATGATGATGATGATTCAATATTTTGGAAAATTCTTATGTGGAATCTGACATTTTATTATGCCGGAAAATATTTGGTAGTTCGGAGCTTAAGGCCGCATAAAATCGTCTTTAAACAACTGCTATTAAATTTAACACTGAAGAACACTAAGTCTTGACAAATTAACCAATTCAATAAGTACGCCAAACGCATTATTTCCCGATCCATCTCCGTATATCCGAACCACTGTGGGCAATCAGGCGAGCTTTATTAATAGGCAACGAGCGGCCATTTCTTTATTCTGTTTTATCTGGAGCGCCACTTATTAGGTCGCTTCGTATTCCGTCTGCGTGTGCAACGCCGGTTACTGCCGGCGTATTACCACAGGACAACCCATGTGCTCGCAAGGCAAGGAGAGACGAGGAAGGGGGAGGGGGGGGGGGGGGGTGGTTGTGTATGTTAAAGGGCCTAACTATTTAATTGAAAACGTATTTTTACACATTTCTTTCTTCCTGCTCTTGATTTGTATAAAGTCCGCCTGCCTACGTCTTAGTATACAGGAAACGCTATCAATTGTAGCATCCGTTCCTCAGCGAAGGGATCAGCTGTCGATTCAAGTAAGCTTCTCTACTCAGCATTTTATCGCTTGTACGTACACCGTGTGTTGCGCGATTGGGCTGCTAATAGATTAAAGTTGAATTGAAACGTTTTTGTATTTGCAGAAGCTCTCTTTAGTTTAACTTGCCGAGCCCTCTAATTTCGAATCGCACGGCGAGTTTCCTTTGCTTTTCATCAGGCATTCGAGAACTAATTTACTTTGTGCTAACGAACACATTACAATAAACGAGAGCCAGAAACCTAGTCTTAGTTCTATTCGTTATTCTGTGCGAAGGCTCGAGTCTCAAAGCTAATGTCTCATAGGTAGACTTTGGAGTAATGCGGTAATCAGCTTGCGTTGATTGCCGTACTTAGACGTGTGGGAGCGTAACGTCCCCTGCGATTGTGAATGAGAAAAAGAAGCGCGCCGCAATGCTCTAAAGTCTACAGATTATTAAAATTAATTTGTAATTGTTACATTCGATCTTAAATATTGGACCCTTTTATTCAGGATTCAAGTTACTTTCCAAAGCCTTAGACTCAATAATAATAAGTTTTACGAGTATATAATTAACTCTATAGTATACGTCCTCGCTTGTAAAATTGGGAAGGATTTATTTAAAGAGGTTTTAAGGGGCGATTTATAAAGATTGACACTTCAAAAAATAGACCAAAGTCCAAAAATATTGCATAGCCAAAACAATTCAATATACTTTTTTAACTATTTTATGGGTAATCCTTTGCTTAAAATATGATTAATAAGGCGATACCGTTTGAGCAGTCGAAACGTATATTATGTCTTATGAATTTTATGAGTATCTACAAAACTCATATATTTTCGTTCACATTTCCGTTGTCTTATCAAAAGACATATTGGTTCGCGATACATATATAAAGATTGGGCCAATTTCTTTCAGAAATGTAAGCTGAAAGAGAAATGCTAAGACGTAAAGGATTTCCAATACCTTATGTCTTACATGACATGATGACGACAGTGTAGATCGCGCGTCCTAATACAAATTGTACTAACACAGATACCTAAATGAAACGCCTGTGGTTTTATCGAT
Organism: Hylaea fasciaria; assembly: GCA_905147375.1. Lineage (NCBI taxonomy): Eukaryota > Metazoa > Arthropoda > Insecta > Lepidoptera > Geometridae > Hylaea > Hylaea fasciaria. The sequence continues at coordinate 147,684 of LR990213.1, read as the reverse complement.
CGCTAAACAACGCGCCAAACATAATTATTTAAAAATAAGCGAGTTGACGGCGCGTAAACACCTGATACTGAACGTAATTTCATTCGAAGAAGGAAGGCTTTCGTTGTCTTCCCAGAAACTTAATTTGGGACTTTCCTGTCATAAACATCCAACCTGATCAGAATGAAACTTCGTTATTTATTTGTTTGTATTAACTTTACATTTTGAACGCTTTATTGATTTATAGCTATTATGACTAGGTGTAAGTAGGTAAATTCAAAAATACAGTTTACCATCATGGTGGCCTGGTTTCGTGTACTCAATACACACATAATAAACGCGCCAAAAAACGTGTGATCAAAGTCCTCGTATACTTATTTTCCTCATCGAAGTAGCATTGCAATTCAACGGGGCAATGCCGCCAACATATAATAATGTACGCAGCCATATATTGAACATAAATGTTTCCTGTATTCTCATTATCTTTTGTCCATTGCCCTTTTAATCCCTCGTAATAGAAGTTTGTTCATTGAGCGGCTCAAGTGTCCCGTCCAACCCACGTTTGCGGATCGCATGTCCCGCTTGTCCCGCTTGTCCCGAGTGGTAATTGAACCCGGGACATTTGCGGGCTAACTCTCCGCTATGAGTGGTTTCGAGCACGTGGTTATTGTGCGGGTGAGGGGTTCTTTCATAAATTCAGTGTTCTATTGAGTGTTGTGGTTTATTGCTTTCTTTGCAAAGTGGTTTGTGTTACGAGGAAGTATTTTTACATTGTATGAAAGCGTAGATATACATACACCTTAATTTCAATGATTTCTTTAGTATGTTTCTGGCAGCAAACTTCAATTAAGATTATGTTTTTGAGCAATAATTTGGACAATTAGTCGATCATCACTATTTAGTTAGGATTGAGTGTTGACACGGGTCAAAAATATTCTACCTGTTATATTTAGTTTGAAATCTGAGTTATGGTTTTGTCCCTATTCAGATCTCAGTCCCTTCTCACCCCTTCTAATATTTACTGTTTACCTTTTTATTCGATTGATTACTACGTTGAACAAAATAATGAAGAATAATTCAAAGTTTAGGTACCTATTTTCAGTACTGCTAGTAAGCTGAAATGTGTACAGCGAATGCCTATTTGCTCAGACAGGAGATAGGGCTTTACTAAGTAAAAAAACTTTGATAAGTTAGAAGCGAGCCCTATTACAAACTAATTAAAGCCTTAGAAAGTAATCTAACTGTGATGAAGAGAGTGAATAGAAAATTAAGCCAAGGCCTTTCACTATCTGAGATCAAAGTCAAACAGAGTTACTATATACATTACAGTGGAACATAAATAACACGAATTTGTATACACTTCACTATATGCCCGAGAATTATTTCGGAGGTACGTGATCCCCGATCCGTATCGGTGGCCGTGGTGGATTACGGCCTAATCCTCCTCACTAAAGTGAGGTGAGACCCGCGTCCAGCAGTGGGCATAGGGGTTGTGATGGTGCTAATGATGCGATGAAAAGATAATGAAGCTAATGTATGTCAAGCAAATTTGGCACATCAGTTAATTGCTAAAATTGTATTGGGCATAGAGTACCAAAACATATTATATTATTAAAGTACTATAACAATCAAGCATGTATGTAAGGACTCAATGTGGAAGAAGCGAAGGTGTCAGGATTGTATCGTATGGAAAGATGTAGTCTCTGCCCATCCTAACGGACAAAAGTCGTAGCTGTTATGTGTATAGTATATATGTGGAGCTGATAAGGAACTCCTTATGCTAGTCTACACATCACTCTGTCAGTCCATTCTGGGTTACTGTATCCTGGCCTGGGGTGCAGCTGCTAAAACTTTCATGTTAAAGGTTGAAAGGGCTCAACGATCAATACTCAAAGTGATGTTTCGTAAGCCCTTTAGATATCCAACTAAGACACTGTATGAGGAAGCACAAACACTAACGGTTCGGCAACTTTACATTGAAAGAGCTGTTATTGCATTCAGTAGGAAAACTGGTGACACCATAGTAAATACTAACATATCAGACAAAAAACGCAGAACAAAAATTAAAGTTCCCTATGTTAAATCTAATTTTGCAAGTCGTTTTAGCCATTATACTCTTCCGTTCCTTTATAGACGCATCATGAAGCTATGCAATCTCAGTGACAGCTCGATTTACGGCGTCAAAGAGAAAGTGAGGAAATGGCTCCTCACGTTAAACTATGATGACACAGAGTCTCTTCTAATTGTACAGAAATAATCATTTTACAATTTGCATAATAAAACACACACACACACACACCACACACCCTAACACACCCTTACTACACTCACACACCCCTTACACCTACTCTCTCACGCATACAACATATTATAATAATTAATTAAGCGAAACTAGAATCATTCTGACAATGAAAGTCTATGTACATTCACTCTTATTCTTGCAAACATTATCTTAACGTACTGTAGTTCTTTAACATTTAATTATTTTCTATTGTAACTCTCACACAGCCTCCCGCGATACAGGCTTGCCCTAGTGCGGGGACTACTTAGTAACTACGAGTAGATCTGTATTTTTAATCTTTATGGTAAATAAATGATTTTGTTTGTTTGTTTGTATGTAAGTCTTTAAGCAAGTAGGCCATACTGTTTGGCAGGCACTGTATAAAGCTTATCTGTAAACAAAGTAATATTTTACTCGAACATAACTCCACATGAGAAACACAAACGAGAACGAAAGAATAACATTGTTCCGAACGGATTTTAATTTATTTCCCCAGAACATTTATGTTGGGTAATCCTTTGGATTTGTATGCTTATAATATATCATACAAAATGTAATATTCGGACGATACCTATCTCCATGTACAGTACTTTGGTTAATTCAAAAGGAAAATATCCGTGAAACATGTCGATGTTTTTAAGCTATTTTAGATAAGAGAAAACGAAAACACGTTATGTTATTTTTATCTAATTTAATATAATATTTTCATTGTACCTTACATTTAGCCTCTAGTATTTGCAAAGGCTTAATTCCAAAGTAAGTTTTTTTTAATCAGGAATGTCTGCGCCTATAACTGCTTTACGCGCGTACCGTGTGGGTAGTGATTATGTTATCTTCATCATAATAACCCACCAATTAGACACCACTTTTGTGATGCTGATTAGGCCCGGTCCGGTACCGCCGAAATAATTCTCGTTCAATGCGATTTCAACCCACACCCCTCTGCTTGGAAGGCGGACATTCTCCCACTAGGCTACCTCTACCACCGTACCCTTTTAAATTGACTCTTTAAACAATTCTGACACTCGCACTCAACGCGCGCTTCTACTCAATTTCTATCTTTTGTTTCTACAACTTCGTTATGTTTTCTTGTTTTCCATAACGTAAGCTTCTATTTTATTAAATTGTTCTCAACTCAACACGCCGGCGTCTCCCGCATTACCATGAATCTGATCCCACTAACTTACCAGCGGCGTCCCGTTCCTACTTGAACCGGCTCGTATGAATAATACATAGTTGCCTTCATTACTTATTCAATATCATACCAATTTGTTCACTACATTGTCTCGTTAGATTTGAATCTCAACGATACGGTTTACATTGTGCGAGGTGAAGGACAATAATAGTGAGGTCAAGGGCATCGTTAGACTGCGTCCTTTAACTTTGGACATATATTTCACGTATATGTCCCTCTATATTGTGTCTACACTAGTGAGTGTCATCGATTGTTAGCTAACGGCCGAAATTAATATTGTATCTCCTATCCAAGATTGAAATCGATCTTGGATTGCTGCCTATCGTTCGATCGATTTCCAATCTGCGTGCCTTTATAAACCAATCCACGGATCGGTTATTGGCACATTTGACCCTAAAAATGGAGTGTGATATCAATCCCAGATAGCAAAATTTGGATTGGACTGATTATTAATTTCGGCCGTAAGTCATATTTACTAGATATGTACGAGTAGGTAAGTATATAAGAAAAGAAAAGCCGGTTTAAAATCATCATGTAGGTACCCCTTGTATGAGTTTTTACTATGACGCGCACTATGTCGAGCTAGTAAACAACTCATACTCAGGGCACGGTGATAACGCCGTAAGGCAGTTTCTTTGACCTTTTTAGTGTCCGTAAATACCACTGAAAAATATCAGGGCAGCTAAATAAGTGATTTCCTTCACTTGGATGATAGGTATATATTTCCAGTTATTAAAATTACTGAATCGATTTTGATAAAAAGTAAAATGGGATTTTTCGGAAGTTACATTTTATCCATTCAAATAGGAAAGTAAACCCTAATTCATTTAGGTATAGATGAAGGAAATCTGAGCTACAAAACATTTATACATTCATGTAAAAATAAATCAGTCGCGGTATGAAGCTAGACGAAATGTGAAATAACTAACCTCTTTCAGAATGAGCTTAAAATAAATTTATAAACTTTGCAAGCTGCAGCTGCAGTTTCATCGTAAGATTTTTAATTGGACGATAATATTAAAAGGCTACGAAAAGAACACCTGAATGAGTTGGCCCGTGCACGCTTCACCTTAATTGCGAGGGCTTTAGATATAATAATTATTAATTTTGGCGCAGACAAATTATTATTATAAGTTATGAAAACTTTCGTAGAGTTACGAGTGAGTCGAACAGTCGAACGATAATTTGAAGCAATGAACTAATTAGGTACAACATTCAAGAACTGTTGTACTTAGGTAATAAGTTACAATACCAATACGTATCTTGGAATAATAAAAGCATAAAGCAAAGTTTACTGAAAGTTTGTTTGTGCTCGTCACTGAAACAAAATGTATATTTAACTTATTGAACTTATGTTACTCAATCATTTAACAGTTCAGAATGGTTGGCTGAGTAGTAACTGGTGTGTTTTGCAACCCAACGAGTGATGTATACGTGCATGCACATTGTATACGTACATGCTCACGATCTTAGATCGACACACACACTCACACACATACAGACACAGTTTTCTATCGCTACAGGAGCCTACTACATCCTTGGGAAAAAAGTCATCGTGAAATAGAATATCTGTACCAGACTATAACGATTAGGGCCCGGATTAAAGAAGACATTCTTAGCCGAGAGTGAAATGGCCAACTCACGCAATTACGGCATAATTATCACTTTACAAAACTGCCCGTCATTATCTATTCAGTGCCGTGTTTCGATCCGTTCAGGGCTTAAACGCGAAATAATTTGCCGAGAAAGCTGCATTCAGCCTTTGTGACCGTCGCCTTAATGGCCGAAGTAACGGTAGGCTCTGACGCGTTCACATGGAGCGAGCTAGTCACGCAAGGTGCTAGAAAGAGTTATTAGTTGGGATAGTTCAATCTTCTCCACATTTTTTCCTTCTAACTGACCGGCTTCTACAAAAAAAGAGTAGCTATTTCAAAATCATACAGATACTCCTTAGAAAGTCACAGGGAAGTAGTAAGCCTTGGTGGAATTGAGTTCTATAGGTAGGAAACAGCACGTGCAGTTAGCAATCAAAATGCTGGCGTACTCACGTTAAGACACCATAAATGAGTAAATAAAACATTTTCAAACTGAAGTACTGGCCTAAACGCCAGATCCCATTACCTATTATTATAAACTGATGAGGCATTAAAACGCAAACTTCGATACTGGATCGCCGTAAACGGGCCTTAACGGCTTAACTAAAGGCACGTTTAAACTGAATAGATTATCCGAGTTGGGCGATACCGGCCGTTAAGGCGGCGTCCACCGCGGCGGCAGGCGGCGGCGGCGGCTAATGCGAGTCCGGACGTTTGTTTAGAGAATCAATTAAATGTTTAATTGAACTCCTTTAGAACTAGGCCACCTGAGTTTGTGTGACGCAAAGTGATTGTATTTATAATTGCAGTTTTATATTTATTTTTAAAGGTCAATTGGATTTATTTCAAGCTAAAATGAATGTATGGGGCAAATCTAACCCCCTGCCGCAATGGACGTGAACTATAAAAAATTCAGTATTTTACAGATACTCCTTGTAATGTTTAATTATATCCTTACACATTATTAGTGAAGAAATGTCTCACGTCCCCGATTTCAAGAACTACATTACCTTTCAAATTGAAATACGATTTCAAGGCCTTTTCCTGGGCACTATCATTGGTTCCCTAAATAAACCAAATTAGAGTAAGTATTTCTTTTTTCCTTCAAACTATTCATATAATTAGGATCCTATCCAAGCAATTTAATAATTAAGTTCCCATTGACGCCCATCGGCGGATAGAACCAACTTCCAAATATCCGAAACGTAACACAATTACTGGGAATTACTTGGAGGCAAACATAACCCGTCTGCTGACAAAAGGCCTTCATATATAGTATCCATATAATATAGTTTTGACCTACAGTTAATTGAGTGGGGAAAAGCCCGAGTCAACACTCGGCATTGGCGTCTCCCTTATTAGGCTAGATACATATAACATAGATCCGTTTTCCTTTTTATCATAAGCTTCGATTAAGTGCTAGTGTGTATCTAGCCTTATCTTTTCCTTTCGCATGACTAAATGATTCGTAGCGTTTGCTGGTCTTTTGGAAACGAACGGAAGGTTTCGCTAATTTTATCTGAACTCTTTGCTTATACAGTTACTGTGACTGTATTTTGGGTTGATAGATTTGTTTTGTACCCATAATATTATCTTGAGTGTCTATGTTATGTCAGTAGTTCCGACGTCCGGCCTCTGATGTGACTTAACGAATGCTAATTATTATGCTCATATGATATGATATGATCGAGAAGTCATTGGGGGGTAAAGCCCGGTGTCACTGTATTGCAACGCGTATAAGTTTCCGCTCCACCATCTCCTGCTTATTGGAAACTACTCAACAACCAGCTCTATGTCAATTCCTAACCATTAATTAGCCGGTTTTCTATCGCGTGTGAGTTAAAAGCTCTGGACGTATGGCAGGCGATAAATTTTAAAGCGCTCGAAAAAGCGCCGGCAGCGGTCGAGCGGCCCGACACATCGCGCTGCGGGGCCGGGTGCAGCCCAGGCTAGCACTTATTCTGGGGCTGGGGAATGATGAAATGGAATTATTTATTTGCCACAACTTTTGGTACCATTTAGTGCTATTACGGACGGGGCTAGTTGAGAAATGTTCACTTGAAACATCATAACTTTTGAAGGGTCTGACTAACTTGACGCCTACATCGTTGTATTATCAATTTCTCTTTTACTGACTTTCGGAAAAAGTTTGGACGGTTAAATTTACTGTCATAAATATGAAATAGAACTGAGTTGCTCAACCTGCCCCATGTATGGGGTAAGATGAGCACGGATATGAGGTATGTAGAGCATTGAATGGAATGCGTAAATACTCGTAATAACATTATAAATTTTAAAATGTATGAAAGTGGCAGAAGCGAAAGAGGGTGTGTCAGGATCGCAGCATGTGGAAAGATGCCTATTGCCTAACCTGATAAGAAAAAAACGTGACTGTATGAATATACGAGTAAGTATAACGTAAAATTAATCTACAAATAGATTCAGAACAAAGTTATTCAGTCAGTTATCTGGTAAAAACTGACTTTTTACAGTTTCTAAACTATACAACTCATCCGCAAATTTAAATTTTAGTACCTTTTGCACCAAAACCCGTAAAAATAGCGATTCCAGTCGATTTATCCTCAATATTGAGCAGTGCCGAGTTCCTGCATCACCGGGAGCCGCGGCGTAAATGAATTATTAGTTGCACTACCGAGCGGCCTCTAATGGAGTGCACTGAACTTAACTCTCTTGCGCTCTGACAGTGACCAATATATAGAGGCACTGTGACTCTCATCGGTTAAAATATTAGCCGAGACGTCTACTTAACTCACTGTGAGAATCAAATGGTTTGAACCGCCAGGAACCAGTTTAGAACCAAGTGACACTAAACTAGGCACTAAACAGCCCCGATATTCTGATAATGCGTCTACACAGCTGCGTTATTGTTGTTTAATAACGTTAAATATCACGAGTGTAACTATGTCTAAAATCACACAAAATTTCAAAGATAAAAATTTAAATACTTACTTACTGTTCAATAAAAGCAAGACATAGTCATAGAATAGATTCTTACTAAGAACTTGTATATATTATTAAAGGCAGAAATATGAAAAAAACCCGTTTACAGCCTGAAAATATGGCGAAAATAAAGTAACATACAAAAAGGGTCCGATAAAAAAAGAACTTCAGCCGTAAAAGATCAGAATTTAAAACCCAGTAAACTTTATATGAATCCTAATGAAACTATAATAGAAATGGTAAGGCCTTTGTCGTGTGCTTTACAAGCCAATGACTTTGGGTTTGATTCTCGGCCCCGCACCGCGTTTTACGAGGCGTTTTTTTTCCATCGTTTATCGCTCCGTGCTACGTACGGAACGTTAAGCCGTCTGTCCTGGTTGTTATCGATAGATAGCAGTTATTAAGCCACGTCAGAAGCTCTTGTGCGACGAAGGATACTAAAGGGCAGAACTACTTCATTCGACTAACAACAAATGGTATAATATATTTTATCGGAAGGTCAAAAGAACTCTATGAATTCCGAATGCTCTCAGAGCCCGCGAGGCCTTTGTAGAACCGAACGGGGACAAAAGTTAAAGAGAGAAAGGCCGCATCGTACATCTGGCGCATAATAGACGCTCTAGAAACGTCGCGGTTAAATAAACTACTCACTCGCCGTTATAGAGTGGAGTAAATTTATATTCTCGTAGGACGCCATGGTTGTCTGGAAGAGATGGTTTTAGCGATTAGACCGCCTTATGACTATGAATGGTTACGTTTGATTTTATTGTAGCTTTAAATTTTCCTTTCTCTGTATTGTTTCAAATTTATTTATCTTTCTTTGTATATCTAGGATGCTCGTATTGCTCGTGTCCGTCTTCCATGTAGTGAAACAGAAAATTCCTTGTTTGGTCGCTGATTGAATGTAGGCATTTGGCAATTCCGAATCTCTGTTGAGGCTGTCATTGGCTTTATTATTTTCGGTTATTCGTTAAGTTAGCAATAGTAGCTGTAAGCCACCTGAACATCATAAAACACAATAAATCTGCCTAAGTGTTTGGGTGTCTTTGGCGACAATAATAATAGTACGCACAAAAAACTTGATACAAATAATAATAAACAGCTTGACAGACAGTTAGTGCTGAAACACTGTGAATATATAACATTTTCACGCGTATCGCACAACAAAGAAACCAGATACTCGTACGTATTCTCTGAATATATTCATCACAACCGCGCGGAAAGAAAGGAAATATAGCTATTTGTATACTATGTTACCCATTCGAATAAAAACGAATGGAATATGAATAAAATTACACCTCCAGATAACAAATGCAAATAACATCCCACGAAATGACAAATAGCACTTTTCCATAAAGGCGGTACAATGGAAAAATGTTGGCAACAACTGAACGGAAGTATCTCTTACAACCACTTCCGCTACCCTTTCGCGGCCATCCTTCATCCCCGACTGATTTATCGCACCCCAAATGGATTAAGCACTGATAGTGACGCCTAGAAAACACTTTGAGCATAAAAAATGTTGAAATAGAAGGTTTGGGAGTAGAAATAGAACGAACCAGAATAAAGAATAAGCTTGAACCTGCTTTAAGTTTATTTAATAATACATAAAGGAACGCTTTCAGCGGAGTAGTTACTTTAGTCAGAGATTATGATATTAAACTGCAATTGTCTATTTTTTTTACATTAACTCTAAGAATACTATAATAATGAGATCAAAGTGAATTACATAAAAATATTTTTCGGACTGCTTTATGCAACACTAGACGCGTCCTGCGGATGCGCTTGCTTTGAACATTATCTCACAGGAGCTTCACTTTCTGGGATAAAAAGTACGCGTCATTCTCCCACCCTTTATCCATCTATATCTATGTCGTTTCTGAATTAAGTAAAAAAGTTAAGAATAAAACAAACAAATATACTTTTGCGTTTATTGTTATGTAGGATTTTTATACATTGATTACAATCCAAACAACTTTCAAAAAGGTAATTATTATTACAAGCCGTTTCTTCAAAAAATCTAAAGTAACATAATAAATAACAGCACATTAAACCACAAAACCTTATTGTGTGTAAAAACTCTACACATCAAAACTTCGCTACGCCGAGCTACAGAGCCTATTCACTTTCGTAACCGAAGCGTAGCGCTTTGTAGACGTGCTACGTCGTAGATACGTAGTCCTACGACTTTTGTAGCTATTACGTAGTAACCAGCGAGACATTTACGAGTATAAGATGGATAAAGAGCTTTGTAACAGTGTAAGAGTATAAACTTCAATAATTTTATTTACGTTTATAGTCTTTGTAATAAGTATTATAGGGAACGGTTTTAACATGTTGTTAGGTTGATATGTTATATTTTTATATCTTGTATACGTACAAAATTTCTGTATTTGTTATAATAAACCATTTGCATATTTCAATCTAACGCCCTCTGCATTGCTTCTACATAGGTAAATATTAGATTCCCTACTAGTTGTCCCGACAGACATTGTCCTGTCAAAAATATATTAGAAAATGAATTATCACTTTTCCTTTCTTTTTGTGAGTTATTCCCATGTTTTAGTAGTTATTCTGCTGTTCGAAGTGAAGACGAAGATCATGAAAATCGGTCGATCCGTTCATGTGTTATAAATGGTGTGACTAACACGACTTTGTTTTGATATATAGATTTATTATGTTGATCCAAGTCAGTTGTAATAAATGCGGTTCATAAACAGCTATAACTCAGAACCGCCATCCGTCATGGAGATAACGGCCTAAGGAGCGCCCGAATAAAATGTTATCTCTGTAGGCCGCCCCGGGGCGGAATGGTACCTAATTGCGGAACACTATCGCAACCGTAATAGCTTTGATTGTTATTTTATATAATAATATTTTTTTGTTTCGGGTAACTTCACGAATGTGGTGGTGATAGCCTCCAGTGACAGAGTAAAGGCCTCTGGCGGGGCTCTATGATTGCTACCACAGTCAAATTGGATAACTTAAATAAATTTGATATACTTCAAACACAAAATAAATATTAAAATTATAACTAAGTAAACCTAATCTAATAGCCCGCTACCAATGGGCTCTCTTCTCTCTCTCTCCAATGGGCAACGTTCCCAAAATGCTGGCTGCATTGCCACGTTGTATGGCAATGTTTAATCTTTGGCCAAAATAATGATCAGCATTTTGATCACTTAAAAATAATCACAACACCTGAAATTAAAAAATATTAGTCTGCTTCATAGTCGGCCAAAACCAAAATTATGATATTGCACTTAAGTGGGGTACTATATGTTTTTCAGTTCTTAGAAGACAATAAATAAAAGGTTTATTTCATTTTGTTCACCCTTATGACAAACACGTGGAAAAAATTATCCTCATTTCGCCTCGGAACCACTTCACCTAGATGATTATAAAACTGAAATTCTAAATAAAATCGGCCATACAAAATACTCATCATGTCAAGAACTATGCAGTTTCCACGGAACCAAGCGTGATGCTATGTCAAAAGAGAAGCAAACTCGTGAAATGTTGCATTAAACCATTTTTAGGAACTGGAAGTAGGTACGCCTCTTTTCTCTAGATTTTATAATAACTAAAATGAAATAATTTACCCGCTACGTACTTTACTTACGACTTGGCTTATTGTTATTTATTTTAGATTATTAAATTAAACCATTTCTTTTACAACCATAACCGTTACTGCTAGTTTGTTTTTAATAGATGTATGTATTACAAATCCATTTGTAAAGTCATTTAAAATGAACACTAAAGGTGAATAGAGGTTTTCGTATTTTTTATTTTGAACATAACTTTTAGTGTGTATCATCACTCTGCCAAACATATCAACAAATTCTCGCCCGTTGAATACTAGACAAGCAGTCAAATCTACAGCATATTCCGTGTATCAGCGAATTTTGATGGCGATGCTACTTCAGGCCTACGCTACAGTATAGCTCAATTTTTTTATGGGTCTAAAAGTGGCAGGTGCTTTTGCGTTATTAGTAGATACATTTTGTGTAAGAAATTAAAGACGCGCGTGATTTTACAGACTGCTCCTATAGTATATGCCGTGATAAAACGTAGCAAAAACGCAATGATGCGCCGTTTTTGCGGTAGATTTTTATTTATTTATTTAATTAATCGCGCTAGAAATAACGGAAAATTTAAATGCAGATAAGTGAAACGAACGCGAAACGCATTGTCGTATAAAAGCTGCGATGACATGGTGCCTGTGTGGCAGTGGCCTTATATTCTACGTTCTAATGCAGTCGTTCCGGTCGGGCAGCCAGCCGGCTCGACCCATGAAATTGAAAACTGAGTCGAACACGCCACGCTGTGACGTCACGCGCGCTAATCAAAACTACGCCTGCTCGTGACGTTTTGTGTTTATTTTGTTTGCGACTGTACGTGATATGGGTGAAAAGTTTCACGGGTCTGACGCGATAGCGAAACCGCAACATATTATGTTTGTTTAAAAATAGTTTTTGTACAAACTTTTGAAAAATACGTATTTTGTACCGCAAGGGGATTCAAATTAATGCGTCTGCTATCAATGTATAATATCTTACGACTTGCAAAGTATGATACATACAGGCGCTCTGACTTGTAACAGTAGTAACATAACAAAATAAACATTGTAATATATAGTGGCTCGGCACATGCCACTGCCAGCTGTAACGTTTGGCATTACAAATACATGGCAGTCACAACTTTTATTAAAAATCTGGTTAAACTTATGGTTTACTAACTTGCATTTTTATAAGACCTTATTTATTACCGCTATAATTAATACGTACTGGTTCACATGTTATATAGTATAAAATACTTGACAAATGTTAAATCAAATGACTTCATAATGGAGGTTGGAAATAATGGAAGCAGAATTTGGTGGTAAAGTGCCCAAAAACGAGCAAATATATTTCGCATGAAAGTCAAATATTTCCACAGCCCGCACCGCGCTCCGCACACACCCGCACGTGATCGAAATCAGTTTCAAGTAACATAGGTAACAAACAAAACACAGCCCTCGTAATTTAGCAGATAGCATCAAATTCTTCTCATAATAGAAATGCCAATGTGAATGATTTGTTACCACTCGGGTTGGTAGCCTTACGACTAAACGTATTTTGATATCTTTAGAATAGCCCTGATTTAAAATATTACATAGTTAATATTATTACCTACGTTACGGACCATACTTCTACTATGTTTACAAATATTTCCTGACCATCCAAAGGTTGTCTCAATGAAATCAATTTCAGCTATACGACCATCCACTAAACTACCGTATCTTTATCTTTCAGTATTTTATTGTATTTTGTTTTATTTTGTTTCGTGTCTTGTGTACGATAAATATTTTTATATTCTGTTAATTTTTATTGTATTTTTTCTGTGTTCTTGTGTTTTATACTTTTATGGTTCGTGTGGTTATAAAATCATTGTTTGATCAGTTCAGTAATTAGCGCTAATGTTCCAATAATGACGCGGGTAACGACTAACGGTACACACTACGTGATTACTTATTACGGCTTCTAGCTAGTTCAGAGGTAGCTAACCTATATTTTAACAACCACCTACAGTTTAACAATCAGTATTCGTTATAATATTATTTCTTATTTATACATAAGACCCTGTTAATCTTTATTTGAAAACCACCCAGATATCACGAGCCTTACGTTTAACTGAGTGAAGCAGCTTTGTTAAAGTAAATTGATTTTCTAACAAGACCTAAAACCCACTTCTAACAGAACATAATATAATAATTAATAACGTTAACTCCGAGACTTGTAAAGTAATCAGTTAAACTTATAATTGTGAAACTCTGTTCCAAGAACAGTCTAGTAATTAAGATCCTCAGGGTAAGATTTTTATAGGCACCCTTTAAGCATACCGACCGGCATTCCAAGCCGAAACCTTCAGCGAACAAAACATATCAGGCGGTTCCAAACGAGGCACTCGCAACCTCAAGACTTTCCAAACAAACAGCTCAATTAGCTACCTACGAGATAGCAAATTACTCTCAGTAAATACATTATGTAAATAGAATCAACTCAAACATGCCGACCGAATTTCGACTCTACCCCGCGGGCATAAAGCCGACAAGCACAAAGATATACAATTCGGCAAGTAAGTATGTACATTCCCTCAGTGAATTAAACTTTTTGTCGTTCGCATAAATCCTTTGTGCGCTCGCTAACCGAATACTCGAATAGTGGGCCGGCAAGGGAATCGGGACGTTGAGATCGGCCGCAGGTACGTCTCCGCGGAATACCTCGGAAGAAACGCTAGGTGTGTCATAGAATATGTTGTGTCTAGAAACGAGCCTTCGATTGCTTACGAAAATAAAACGTGGCGAATATTTTGATAGACGCATCTATGTTCAGAGTACAGTACTTCGATGAACAGAACAGTGCACCCAGAAAATAGTGACGGATCGATCAGAAAATTTCAAGTCAATCAGAATCAGATCAGTCTTTTTTAAGAAAATACAGCGTAGAAAAAGCACTACGCTATCTTAAATGTTGCTTTGCTTTTGATGTAGGGTTAGCAGGCTTCTTGCAGATTATACTTCATGAGTATGGAGGTGGATGTGCTCTAACAAAGCCGACTAAGCCTTGCTATTGTCTACGCTCTCGTAACGTTCTCACAACCCTGTGCAACGTGCGAACATGAATGGAAACCTCCGCGTTCATTGTGAAATGATTCGCACCACTCCAACTTGCGACTGGGACGCGAGCGCAATGAACTCGCGACTCAGGGTTCATTGCGTTTGCGCCTTCATTTACAGCGAAGCCTAACGCGATGATGGCTTTTATATTTTATTGGCAATTGAAGTTTACAATAAAATTTAGTGTTAGGGCTATATGCCTTTTGTGCTAAAGGTGTTTCTTTCAATAATTCCTAAAACGGCTTCAATTTCTTTATTCTCTAGTAAATATCTACGAGCGTTTATTCTCTCCAATCGTATATGTCTTCGCAACTTTGACAATTTTCTCAGTATTTTGTACATGATCCGTGTTTCCGGGGCAGCCCTTGACCGTCCCACTCGTCGACCTGTCGCAGCCCGTTTGTGTGCGATACCACCTCCGGGAGCGCGACAATTTTATTGATGAACAGGAAAAGGAACACTTTCCTGGAATAAAAAGGAAAACTTTACACATATTTTATTAGCTCAGAGCCGGAGCAGCTTGTAGGATGAGACCTCTTTCAGGTTCGTTTTTCAAGTAAAGTGTTAGATGATCTCATTCAATTCACGATATGAGTACCTACGGATTTTATTCTGTAAGCTTTTTATTGGGAGGCCGTTGCCGTATGGATTCTTATAGGTTATTATGCAGTTCAGATATCAATTGTTTTATTTGTTTAGTTCTTCACGTTCTGTTCTTGATTTGCACAATACAACAACAGATGTTGATGCGTTTTAGCGGTGATTACCTAGTGGGGAGAGCGTCTGCCATCCAAGCAGAGAATGTTGAGTGCTGTAACACGTTTTGTGGCGCATTATAACGTAGAGCTACTAAAATGTAAACAGTTTTTTTCTTCAGCAACCTCCTAATTCTAATAAATAAAAACATGCAAATTAAGTTCAAAATCTTAATAACCTTAATACCATTAAATTGTAGCCGAAAAAATTTAAATCATAACAGCGAAATCCTCCGAACCCGTTAACATTAATCAAACCCCCAATCAGAGCAGCACGCGACCCGTCAATAATGAACCCTCGGCCCGATGCCGACCGGTGTAATGTCGTCCTCCACCGCTTTTATTAAAAATTCAATTAATTCCGCAGAATGAAAACGTTTTAATAGGAGTTAGTGGCGAGTCACCGCCGCACGAAACACTGGCGGCTCTGTGTTGCCACCGAGGGGACTCACGGAAACAGATTCGGGGCGTTTCTTCCGCAAATACATTACACACTAATGACTCGTGTAGTATTATTACGTTCAAATATTTTTCCCTATCTACAAATTGGAAATGAGTATCGTAAAACATTTGTGTTGGATTTTGATAGAAAGTAATATCACTTTTACGTCATATACGTAGAGTACGAGTATTAGGGTATAAGGCGTAATTACATATTCCGAAGTCATTATTTAAAGTGACACACATAATTATATGCAAACATAACAGTATAAAAACGGAGAGACATCAGTATAAAATCTCTTTCCCTCACACTCTATCTCTCTTCCTCTCCCTGTGTATTTCTCTTTTTCCCTCTGTCTCTCTCCCTGCCCCAACTGTTAAACGGAGTGAAAGCTGTCAACTGTACAGCCCGATTTTATTAGATATATTTTTCCCAGATTCAAATTTCTTCCCGTGGTAATGGGATAAATAGTATCCTATATCCTGGTTCTCAGCTACCTTCCTATATCCTGGTTCTCAGCTACCTTCCTACCAATTTTCAGCCAAATCGGTTATGTCGTTCTTGAGTTATAAAAAGTGTAACTAACACGACTTTCTTTTAATAATAATAAATAATTCTAATATATTAAATAAACATATTAATAACAGATATTCTATCTGTAAGACAGGACCTTTGCAAGTGGCGCATTAACAAATCAATCCTTATGGAAACATTCAACGTTATCACCAACCCACCTAGTGAATCTTATCATCACACAAATCCAAGTTGACATAATATTATTATTGACTAGAAGAAGAATCGAGAAACGTGTTCGGTTGAAATTCATCCCCGTATACACACAGCGCGACTCCATGACAGTGCAAGTTATTAAACAATACGCCTTTGTGAGTGCGCTAAGTTCACTGAAAGATTGCTGAAACAACCCGGAGCGGTAGCATGCCCTTAAAATCATATTCAAAATACATTTAGGCAGATGATAATTTTAAATAGCATTATTTCATCTACGAAGTAATATTTGGCTTCTGCGGGGGAGTGGAATTTCTTGCCTGAGTCTGTTTCCGATGGTCACTCAGTGAGGAATGAGTATGCAGTAGGTTACTTCTAGGTAAGAGTACACTATCGTCGTTCATAAGTTGAAGTGACAGAGTGGTCAAGCTTGAACTTATATTCGTAATGTAATATTTTATAGCAGCTGTTTTACTTACAGTTTAGGGGGTAACACCTCATTCATCTCGTTGAAAGTGGTCTAACGCCAAATAGGAAACTTCCACGCTCTTCAAATCTGAATCAATGGGGTACTTAATTACAAACGTGATTTTCAGTTTAAAACAAATTATCAAACATAGAGTAGATACAATTTATTTTCTAAGTATTTTTTTTGTTAATGGTGAGGTCATTTGTTTCCCAATCTGTGGGCGTCCGGTCGCGCATGAAACTTTATCAAAATTTTTTTGTCCTAAATAAATTACTCAGACCATTTCGAATTCCCTAGGCTTCCCAGATGTTATCGGGGGGCCATTAATCACTTTAAGATTGTAGTGACGTCACAAAAATGGCGGCGGTCGTGCCAAGTTGTCCCGCGGAGGAAATGAGCTCGTGTTAATCAATCAACATTATAATTTAAGAGGCTGGCAACAATACAAAAATGAGTTGGAATGATGATGACGAAGTGCCTCGGACGGCGCGTCTGACAATAGGCCCGGAGGAGGCGCGCGACTTTATTTTCCTTCTCTATAATAGTTAGCGAAGCGGTGATAGTCTAGTAGGCGAACATTCGCCTTCCAGACAAAGAGAGGCGAGTTCAAATCAAAGTGCGTAAAAATGTGTTTCTTGTTAAACAATATGTAACGTAATTATTACTCACTTTTCGGTGAAGGAAAAATCGTGAGGAAACCAACATGCCCCAGAATTATTACGCAGGCATGTTCGCCACCGATCCGGACTAGGCACCAGTGGTGGATTATGATCTAATCTGCCCCACCAAAGTGAGGAGAGGCCTTTGCCCAGCAGTGGGACAAGTTGAATTATTATTATTATTATTTACAATAGAGAGCTCACGATCAAAAGCATTTATCATCATTTTACGGCCGCAAACTTATGAATTCGTAAGGTGTTGTATTTTTGAAAATTAGTTCGGGCACGCTGCGGAAAATGTCAGAAAATATTAATTTGGGCTTCTCCTAGACTAGGTAAAATAGACATTGGTTTAATTGTAAAAACCTAAAATCGATGATTTGGGATACCTTAAATATTATCTGAGTTCTGAATTTCATAGCTCCGGGTCATTGAACTGAATCCTGAGGTTAAGTTGCCTTAATATTTTGTAAAATAATCTGTATAAAATTTTATGTTCAGATGAAACCGAATACTTGAGCTCCAATAAAAAAACCTTATTAAGCGTCCCGCAGAAATCTAAAACTAAATTTTCAAACCTAAAGTTCATAACCAAGTCTGAAATAAAGGTTGGGTCTCACAAATAGCGGGTTAAAAGTGTGATAGATACTTTTTTTAGTTCGCGAGTCAAACCTACAACACGACAATATTTCCAAAAAAAAATGCATCTAAAGTAGAAACATTGACGCCAAGACGGGGAAGAAATAAAATCGTTCATTGTCATCATACCCCACACCACTCGACTACCACGGGAATATCAGCCACGCTACTCCTGTATCTCCGCTGTCCGCTACATGTCCCGCCACGCCTCCCTCCATCCGCGGTCGTCTCTCAGGACAATTTAATTGCGAACTCTCGGAAGCTCTTAGCTGCTCTTAACACGCCTTCATGTTTATAATTCCGCGAGGGTCACGTTTTAAGCTTATTTCTATGTCTTAACAGTTTTGTTACGATTCACTTAGGTGACGTTTAATTTAAGGAAAGTACCTTGTCTTGGATTCGGATTAGCGTTAAGGGTTGTGAGGATTTTAAAGCAACTAACAATTACGAGGTCGCAAGTAAACTTTTCCTTTCTTGATTATAGTTCAGTCCAAATAACCATTACCACAAAAGATTTAAACTATAGTTGAACAGTTGAGTCTAAACATTTTCTCCACAAATCGACGTCTATTAATCGCTTTTTCTAACTTAATAACAAATTTACAAGTATAACAATTAGAAATGCCAAAATTGAGTAAGAAAACGCGAGTGAAAGACGTCGATTTTGTAGAACGAAATTTTAGAAACCTCTGTTCAACTCTAGTCTAATGTTTTGTGGTAAAACGGTAAAGGTTTTTAGTTCGTTCGTGTATTTGTTTTGTCTGCTCTCAAAATATTAAATGCCATATAATCACCATCACCATCTCTACCCATTGCCAGCCATTTCCTCACTGCTCGTGCTCACCTCATGTTTGTGAGGAAGAGTAGGCCATAACCCATCACTGTGTCCAATCCGGATTGGTGGTTACCTCTGTTATAATTATAAAATGTGAAATAAAAATGACCCTTTACAAACGTTTTTCTGACAATAAAATATAAAAGTTATTTCGACTTTGTTATGTTTGTGGATTCATGAATAGAGAAGTTGTTCCAACTTCAGTCCGAGGACAGGCTTCTCTAAAGGAACATACAAATGTTTCCAAAAAGTCGACCAACCCCCAGGTCATTGACCCTTGCCGGAGCTTCTAATTGTGACCCTGGCTGTGACCCCGGCTACAATAATTGTAACGTGGTGCCTTCATTAAAACGCGCCCTCGGGCGGGTGGAGTTCAATTGCGGCCTGGAAGTGAGTTTTTTTAGCCTTTAACACTCTTGTATTATGTATTATGTAGTTGTATTTGTCTTATGTAGTTAGTAGGTAGATACTGAATTATTTATTTAAGATTGTTTTAATATATCTTATTTCCAAGGCCGTCTTAATTAAGTTCTAGAAAAAAAAATCCGTGTATCAGTATCATACAAGTATCATTAACTGAAATAGGTACATACACATTCTTCATGAACATCGTGTTTTTCTATTCAACAAGCTGATATCAGAGTTACCTTCGGAATTACATAATATTAGTAAGTATAGATACAAAGATTGGTATAATGCTCATTGTAAAATAAATTTGTATAACAAACTAATGTAAATTTCTGTACTAACAGCCTTATTATTCAAAAAAGTAGTTGAATATCGCGTTTGCTTGTTCACCGACTTTGGTTTCTGGGACACATATTGGTATTCCTCTGCGTGTGTTACAATACTTGCAATCGATGGAACTCCGCGCGGTATTCTACACGTGTCGGGTTGTGGGCGACACAGTAGCACGATGCAGTGGGTCTATTCAACTGCATTTGCTTGTGCATTCGTTCGACATTGATAGGTTATTATGTTGGCAATATATTTACCTACCTACTTTTGAAATACAATGTAAGTACCTACCTAGGTAGGCACTTTAAGAAAAAACAAAAAAATATGTTGGTAATAGGCAAAATGTTGGGTATTAGTCAGGTAGTCAGTAATCAAGCGAAACCGTAATTACAACGTTACGATTAAATAAAGGTGGTAGATGCTACGTATACTGAAACTGGGAGTTTGTGAGGGAACACTAAATTACACGTATTTTTGGTGTTTGTGTCACTTGCTCTCAATCAATTTATAAAATGTTTTTAACGTAAAGACGAACGAATGGATTCGGCGAAATAAAAACGGCTCCTTCTCTGACTCCGACCCCTAAAATGTCTTAAAATAAAAATAATGACTTTTGACACGCACGTTTTTACATTTGTATTTCTCTGCTTGACGTTATACGTATACACGTTTTTCTCAGAAAGGTTTTTCTTTCACAGTGAAATAATATTTTTGATAATACTCAGGATTAGAAGAAAATGTCATGGTGTTTCAAAAGTAAAAGGTAAATAATGTTTTATTAATTAATTGTCTCTATTTTGCTTTAGAAACGCAAACGGATGGACACACCGACTGACAAATTGATTATGTTGTAAAAATGTATGCATGGATAAATACACTTAATAAAAAAAAATTAGACTAGAACACAAATAATAAATAAATCAGTTAGTATCACAATAAGCGGTCATATCGCTTAGGAAGATGGAGGGTTAAATTTTTACAGCTTTGGTTCGGAATCTAAAAAATAACACTTTGAACAGTATCTACTGGTTGCTGATTGGCTATGGCCCCAGTACAGCTGCATCAAAGAAAACTTGGTGCAAGTTATATCTTTGGGCGGTCCCGTCCCGCCCCGGCCCGCGCCCGCCCGCGTCCCGCTGCGCCCCCGTCGCGGCCGCAATCAAGATCACTGTTTCCGTTGCTTGTATAGTTTTTGTTCTTTCGTTCCAACTTTGGTTGAAGTTTGTTTCATAACAGTACCGGTTATTTGAAAAAATTACATTTGTACATTGTACATGCCATTTTACTAATAGTAAGTTTTGAAAAATTCTTGATTTTAATATAGGTAGGACCTAATTATCTTACAGAAGATACCAATATGCAGGTTTTATATTGATATTATGTATGTTAAAGAAATTTTAAGTACAAATACATGTCTTGCTTTTTATCTTTAAATTGTGTGCTTTGATACATACATTACATAGTTTTTATTTGTATGCATTGAGAACATGCTTCTACGTTAGTTGTATCGAAGTACTTACTAGGGTTGTCATGGCCCATAGCAATTGATAATATCGATCCGACCTAACCGCAAGATAGTCAAAGGCTATCTTTAACATAGATAACTATATTATATTATTATGGAACTCCGTAATACTGGCTTTAATAATGTTTGTATTTATTGTTGTTTCACGATCTTAATAATACTCCTACAATGATTATGGTTGCCATGAGAATCTAGAAGAATATAGAACCTAGAATCACGAATCTTGTTTCTTTGTCGGTCTCTATTATCGGTCCCGATTGCAAAGGCTTGACACATTCTAAAGTAAGATGCTGGGAATATCTCATTCTACAAACAAACAACTGAGAAATTCGACGTAGGAACAGCCCTGCACTTTGTAGGTTGTTCCGCATACAAGTTTTTCTGCAACTTGTGCCGGACTTGGCTATTTGTGAAACAGTGCGCCGCCGGCGGCTCGGCGCGGCTCGGCGCGGCTCTGCTGCATCGCACAGCGTAATCCCAAGGGAGCTCTCCGATGTCCATATTGCTTATCTTCTGTTTGTATTGGCTTTTAGATTAAAGGTTGTGTTTGGGATTGGTTATTAGAAATCTAGAAAATGTTTATATGACGTAACGCCAGTGTTTGACTGCGATCCCACCTGATGGGAAGCAACGACGTGGCTGAAAGCGCTTGCCTAGCTAGCAGAATTTATTTTCAATAAAACAACAATATCAAAATAAACCTCTGGTAATAAAATAATAGAGAAGTACTAAAAATATAAGGTAGAACACGTAAAATAAGTGTGATAATATGAAAAAAGCATTTTAAGTAATGTAAGATTCCAACTAGAATGTACCTACATAAAAAATAACTAAGTTTTTCTAAGTTTTCACAGTTTTACAAGTACCTTCCTAACATAGTTTTAGTACAGTATACAATTTAAGCTGAGGTTTTAGTTGACTTTTACTAATAATACAAAGAGACAGCCCTACACTTTGTTTGTCCGTCCCGCATACATCGCGAAGTTTTCCTCCAACGCCGCGGAAGTTTGCGTAGCGCCGGCCTCGCCTGCTCGCTTGCACGAAGACTAATACCCAGTGGAACCGCTGCCGATCTGGATAGCATTGGTGCCGGATTGGAGATACTTCTTTCCAAAGAATATCCAAGCCAAATAGTGTTTGATTTGGATCTGATACAGTTTTTATTCAGGGGCTCTTTAAAAGAACGGTGGCAAAATTATAGAGAGTAACTCTTCGACGCCGCTCCAAACAATTGAGAAGTGGTTATGCAAGTTTCACGTTATTGTACTTATGTCTCGGAAGTGATGATGCTGTTGCTAATAGAGCAACCCTAGTTTGTAGATTTGTCCCGCATACATCTCAAAGTTTGTAAATTCCTCGGATATCGTCGAGACAGGCCGCCGCCATCGGATTTGCTCGTCCGCCCCCTATAGCTTTGCATAATCCGAAATGGGAGCGGTGCTGATGACAATATAATTTCAAGGTTGGATGCCATTTGAATATATACATTAGTCATATTTGGCTAGGACTTTCAATATCATCAATGCATGGATATTTGACTTGTACTGGACGTCAAAATATAAATGCAAATATTTTAAACGTGCACCTGTTCTTTTATAAGTTGTAGCTATACTGGCCACACCGACTCCTGCGAGGAGACTCCACTCCAGCGGTACGCATCATAAATGTACAACAAAATCGCTTCGTGCTCCAATTGCACTTAGCAGCATTTCGTTCTACCTTCGATTTATCAAAGATATATTATAGTACTCGTACTTACAAAGATCATAGAGCGGTCGTTGAAAGGGCATCAAATACATTGTGAGCACGACATGCCAGTACAATGCGGAGGGACACACAATGGACCTGTGTTAGTCTTAGTAGTAGTGTTGTTGGAAAGTCTTACCCAAAACTGTGTCGAATGGAGGCTCCGTGCCCAGTAGTACGTTATCGTTTGAAGATGAGAGAACTTGTGATGTTGGGCTTGATCATATTACAACTAGTCACTATTGTTGATGTAGTTGAGAGAGGGAAGACGCTAAAATATCATTTAAACATAAACTGGATGTGATCCGCATATATTTAGAGGTTTTGCGTTCTTGCGGCGCGTCGTATGCATGAGCGTCACCCACGGCACTTCGATTGTGACTGAGATCAAGTGTGTCCGTTGCACTTAGTTTTTGCGGTCAATTTCCCTGGAATTTGTACCCTATCTTCCTTTTCCTATTTTAACTACATCAACGACCACTATGGGCTAAATCACAGTAAAGATTGTTACCGCGTAATTCATTTATCCGGCAGTTTATTTACATTTCCCCGTCGTCAATTACTTGAATGTTTTCACTTCCAATGATAAAGCTGGCTGTATTAAACCTGAACTGAAACTTAATGCCTTTACAAATGAATTGTCAATTTTAATCAATTAAGTGCCGCTCGCCGCTTGCCTGTTCCCCGGCATGATGCGATGCATGGAGCCGCGGCATTTGCATAAACTAATTGCCTATCGAAATATACGCGCGTATCGGGTTTAGCGTGTGGTATTACAATGGATAAAAATGTATAATACCCTAATTATTTTCTTTTATTGCGTAAAAAACAGTCTGTACTTAGCGGTAGCGCCACGCATGCTAGCACAGTGGCAGTGCTACCTAGAATTTTGCATTGAAAAATCTAGGGCTGTACTGCTCCGCGCTCGTCACTCTGGGACATTGGTTTTACAGTCTCAGTATGCCGTGTAGTTTCTCTGGCAATGGAAGGGTTTCCTTTCATGTACCTACATAAATTATTATGCAAAGGTACCTCTGCTGGAAAGCAAAAATGAATATACGACTTTTTTTTATATACTCGATGAGCTACTGTTAATAATTTAGTAAGTACCTAGGTACATAATGATGATGTATATAACAATAGCGCTGCAAAGCCTACGCCGTATGCTTTGAACGTTTTGTGTGTTTTCCTACAAAATATACGATTTTAAACCCAAAGAACTACCCAACCGGAACAATAATTAAGAAGCTATTCGAGTGGCAATTATAATACATAATCGTATTTAATCGATTCGCTAATAACCCAGCCATTACTTAGCTTTTGCTCGAATGGACTCTTGAAATTTGTCGAGTAAAGAGTAAATTGGGGCACTTCAGCAAATCCTTTATTTCCAAAGACTTTATTGAGGGCCTCGGACGGATTTGGTTTAAAATTTGTTAAGACGCGCCTCGTTATAACGTACGCGGATGTGAATGGATTTTGGACAAAGCACTTACCTACTATTTATTTACGAACATCGAAAGTTGAAAACACAGACCGTGTCTTTTAGTTTTTCGATTGCTTATTTTTCCACAAAACCGTTTATAAAATACAATAATAAATTGTCACCTGACGCTTAGCACCGGAATTGTACGTAGCTATCGCTTTGCCTAAGTACGGACGTGGTCAGTGCGCGACTAACTCACGGACGGTTTTCATAGCGACAGCTAAGACCGTCGTCCTAAAGTACTAAAACGAAATACGTCCATCGTGAATTTAAATTGAAACTTGTATAAATATGAGTCCGGGACCCGTAGTAAGAGCCAACAATCGGAAATGTAATATTCGTGTGCGGCGACCGCACGTCTTTGTCCGCGGCTAGCTCAGGATTGCGCGTTTAATCTGCGCTCGCAAACGAGCTGCCTTTGACGGACGACACGAATTCAATCTAGACTCACGTCGGTCCGCAACAGTGGAAACAAACCGCGGCTGTGTGCCGTGACGGGTGACGCAGTCTGTGACACACTTTGAAGATCAGTTCACTTTATGGCACAGATGAAATAAACTGAAGGCGAGGTTAAAGCACTTTAGATGGTCTTTGAACGCCTTTAAATCTAATTATATATATCGTTTTGAATAAGAAATAACATTTTGTTTGATTTTAACATACACTTAAGAAATTGGTGCGTATAGAAATGGGATTAGGAATGATTAGCTTGATAACACATGTATCAAAGATGATACATAATTATTGTTAAGAGATGATGCCATGAAACTATTTGACAGTTATACCACTAAATAATAACCAACGTGGCCGAGGTTACAAGGACCCGGTGAGTTTGAATTACAAAGCATATTTAACACATTATAAAAGAGTATTAAAATATAATATAAGTACTCGTACTTATGTACATTTATGAACTTGTAATTACGACGAGTCCCCGCTGACCAACATTATGCGTCATGTTCTGCGTTATAGCATGGGAGCCTGCGACTCATTTAGTTACTCGAGCGAAAGCTCATCTATGTGTTTGACGTGTTCGTGTGTATAATGTATAATATACCATACACTCACTGGCGCAATCGTGAAAATTTGGTCAAAAATTTAAATCGTTCTGATAATGCACCCGAAGCACGAAATATTAAATATTATACTTTGATGTTCCTCTACACATAACTTAAAATAGACGTTGGTGTTTCTTTAGTTTATGAAAATTTGTTTTATGTAACTTACAAAATCGAAACAATGTTTTATACTCGTAGTATTAAAGGATCATGACACGGTAAAAAAAATATTCGATACAAAATTATATCCTTTTCTCAATGACAATACTAAAGTTAGTGGTCATGTTGCTTTAAAATTTTATTTATCTCACGTTACTAGTCACTAATGCTCAAAATAAGTTTAATGCTTATTCCCGAGTATTACAAGGTATTTACAAATTAAGTTATTTACAAGTGTTATTTTAACGATGAAACTTAAAATAGAGCTATTGCGTGGTTATTTTACACGGTTTTTATTTCATTTTAATAAGTTTAACGTTTAAGGTGTATTTTGTAAATTGTGTGTTGTGTTTTTACGATTTTACTGAGAATTAATAAGGATAGTCGCGTACTCGCATACTACGAAGAACGAAGTTTAATTGCAGGTGCACTGTGCAAGTAATAACCTGCCTTTAGCGACCGCGGGCTGCACTATATAGCTCTGTCGACTAGGGTAGGGATAGTGGCCAATAATTATTTATAAACTTATTGTTGTTTTAACATCAAGTATTAATCTCTAACCAATTTATTCATATATTTTAGACTGGAAACATGACAACAGATTTTTTGCTCGGCTTGATTACGTTGGGTTATTTGGTCCACCTCGTACCTTTTTTACTTGATTTCCGAAGGAGGGTAGCGTTTTTTCATCTGCAGAGTATTCAGACCTGAAGTGATGACGTAACTGCCAGGCGTAGCGCTTATCATCAGGCAAAAAACCGGCTCGTCTCGTTACTCGGTAGTGTGAAACTATTATATCGATAAAAATAGAGCTCGATTCCTCATGATGTCGCCTCTAGCGGTGACCAACAGAGTAGTAGCACTGTGAGCCAATAATTGCTCCACACTTTCTAGTTTTTCACTTAATGACGAAGGAAAAAAAAAATCAAAGTAGCTCATTACTTAAAGAGTTTGTGGACTTAGTGCGGCCCCGGAGCCAGGGCGTGTTGCTAGGTCCGCTGATTGAGGAAATGGAACGGGTTGAGTGTAAGACGTAAGTACAGTCACGTGCAGTGGCGGTAGCTATTTGATCGACTTGAATTGGTCTCGTGATAACACCACGATATTATGGTATACTGGTTTACTTTCATAGTTTAGGAGAAAAAGTACAGATGTACTAAACAAATTCTTAATAAGAAGCTTAAATGAGACTGGGCTGGGCACGTCTGTCGTATGCCCGACGAGCTGTGGGAAAAAAAACCATCATGTAATGATTTCCGCACGGGGTAAAACGACGATGTGGCCGGCCTAGACGACGGTAGATCGACGAACTCGACCCGCACGAAAAGGAGTGGCAAGTCAATGCAATAGACCGGCAAGGTTGGAAAGAGGGAAGAGAGGCCTTTGCCCAGCAGTGGGACAATACAGGCTCATAATAATAGTCCCCTATAAGTAAGCCTAACAGAGCGATAGCGTTTCTTAAATAGCTGGGTATTACGATATTATCGTAATTACACTATCAAAATTAAATAGGTAGTTTTCAAAAAGAGGCACTGTCACTTGCTTCCACTATATTAATTTCGTAATGTTCTGACAAAAGGGAGTGTTACGCGGAACGGCGCTACACTACAATTATTCTCATTATGTAAATACATTTTGAACATGAAAAGGTTTCAGGTAAAATAATAGTAGGTATAGATAGAGAACGCTGGCGGTTACTCCACCGACAAGAGCTATGCTCTTAAATAAGAAGAATAGTAGGTATATTATATTCCAATAATTAAGCTTCAAGCGTATGTTCTTACAAAAGTAAGTTACATTTTCTAGCGTTCATTTAATTACAAACTTAGCTTTCATTAAAAATATTAAATTCCCAATTTATTTTCGTGAACGGTAAAGTATAATTTTGCCAGCCGTTTATTTTATAAAACACGCTTAGGTACATACGTACCTTTTTAAAGAAATATAGTATAACGATTTACGCTCGGTTTCTAGAACGTAAGTTAACTTCGACAACGTGACGTTTAGTCAATTGCTGTCCCTGTCATTTGTTTAATGCCAGACAAGGACGGCGCTACAGTTAATCTGTTGTCAAAGTCAACAACTGTTACAAAAGCGGCCGTTGGCCTACATAGCCTACGAAAATAGTAAAATCTCGTATAAATTCGTTCGTTATCACCAAAAACAACATTTTGAAAGTTCATAATGAGCTTCCACAGACGTGGAATAATTATTCATTGGATTACAGGATCATGCGTGATCGTTGCTGTTTACATTGGGAGGGTTACTGGTGCAAGGCACACCTGTAGTTTAGTGGTACAACTCTAAATGCTTATACTATTGTGCTATAATTTGGCGTTTTTTATCAGGCCAGTTAACGCCATTAGATAGATATAGATAGATAAATATCAACTCTTTATTCACACCAAAAACTCCAAAAAGCATCTATAACACTTGCAATTAGCTCCTGGCACTGCCGAAGTGCAATGCACCCACGTCAGAATCTAGGTATATTATCTCGTAATAGTTAATGTCCGAATAATGGCTTTTCGGCGGACACGGTGCGAGCGGCAGCGAGTGACAGATGCGAGGTGGAATCTGAAACGTGCTCTGAAACTGTTACGAAGTTGTTGTTTTCGGTTGCATCGGACCACGTGATCTGTAGGGGAGTCTTTACCGTAGTTTAGACAAAGTGCATAGTTGGCGCCTTATTAGTAGTAGGTAATCATTGTTATAGAATAAGTCAATCTTCCCATAATCTTCGAGCAAGATACTCGTCGTTTTGCATCCAAAAGTTTTCCTTTTAGTGTTTTTTCTATTATTTTTTTTACTTTATTATCCTTTCTCTGTATAATATAACAGTACGATATAAGTACTCGTACTTCGTTGTTTGAAGAAGTCAGTGAGTCATGACGGCTAAATTAATTTTGATGAAATCCCGAGTGATTTGATGTCCTGGATTAACACACCGTCTGCTTTTTAATCACAAAATTTAATGGTTTCTGTATAATCATTATCTACGCAGGAGAAACCATCAGTTATACAATGTTCTGCCCAAATATGCTTTTCTCATTTTAAACTTTATTATTCCGAGCTTAATGTTTATAACAAACATTAAATTTTAATAACCGAAAGC
This sequence comes from Hylaea fasciaria, assembly GCA_905147375.1. Classification (NCBI taxonomy): domain Eukaryota; kingdom Metazoa; phylum Arthropoda; class Insecta; order Lepidoptera; family Geometridae; genus Hylaea; species Hylaea fasciaria. The sequence continues at coordinate 118,663 of LR990213.1, read as the reverse complement.
CACTAAACATTTTAACAACAACAATAATGCTTAGCGAGAGTGGTTGTAAGGCAACTTTCTCAATTTTACTGATTTACAACAACGTTTAACAACGTATTGCAATCAAAACTTTTGAACATTCAAAAACTTGTTGCAATAAATGTTTAAAAGTTAATTGTAGGTGATTTCTATAGCACTCTCGCGTAATATATAGAAATACTACGAGTATAAAAATGTGCTAACTCAACATTATATTTTCACAATCGCGAGGGATTACTAAAAGTTTATTTTTATAAAATATATTCGTACTGTAAACACTCGACTCGACCTTTTTAAACCTAAAATTCAAGGTTTATACGATGGTTACTTTTCGTAGGTTTCCAATTTTAACAAGCTGAAATTTAATTTTATCTAACGAAGCTCAATTACTAAGCCCCAAATTTAAGTAGGTACTAAGATGCTAAACGTAGACGTAAACTATGCTTAGAGGGGCGCTACAAACATACCAAATCTAACAGCAATCTATCGGCGCCTTAGGAGGGGGGGGGGGGGTAGCCCCCGTATGCAGCAGGAGTAGTTGGGTAGTGGGCAGAACGAAGATGCCTTAATCTAAGTGGAAGTAAAAGACCCCACCCCATCTCGACGCTCTATTTGTTTCGCATTTGGTACCTATCCCAAAACGCGTCGCAACTCGGACGGCGCCGCGCGAAGTTGCCGTCCGTTGGCCGAGTTTGTCATTCGTCTAGTTTTAGTGCGCCGCACAGACAGCGACGGCTAATTCGACAACAATGCTCCGAGTTACACTCAGCCGGAAAGGAGCTCTGACGTGGAAAATATGATGAATCTTCAGGAAAATTTAGTCAAAATGAAATTTAATTTAATTTAAATTGATCAAGTTATTTGTCAAGGATATGAATGCCCTCGTAACATCACCTTTAGTAGATACAAATGAGATTCAAACTAAACTTTGAACTACTTTGAAGACAAAATATATTGAGCAATGCAACCTCCACATAGAAACGTCGTTAAATTAAAAACAGATAAATATAAGCTACGTACAATTAATTATTTTACAGGTATTTTTTCAAATTCTCATAAAACGGATTTAGTTACATTTTCAGTAGGTGCACAATACTCTGACTCCGTGACAATATTGAACCCTTTTTCAATTTTGTTTGTTCTCTAGTTCTTTTATTTTTTGGGGTGATACTGTAAATTAACCAACTCATTAATTCGTCGCAGAACTAACTCCGGACTAACGACAGCCAGAACGTAAAAGTATTACGTTTGAATATTCAGATTACTAAAACAAGGATAAGACAAATCAACCTAAAGCTCAAAGCAATTAGAACCTTCCTAATTCCTTTGATAATCAACATCTTTATTCAAAACAATTGTTAAATTTTTGGGGAATTCGTAGGTCCTCGTAATCAGGCATCCTCCGCTATGCCTTACAGGCATTTTGTCAGGTTTAAGCCGTACTCACACAGGTGAGATAGCGCAGCGTATATTTTATTTTACTTTGCATTTTGGTATTAATGCATCAGCGTATAAATATCCACAATTCCACACCGCACACGTCTTGACACCAAATTTACTAAAGTGATTTTAATGGATATAATATTTACATTTTTTTTTGAGAGCGGCAAATTTCCCCTTTCGTTTTCCCCCATATGAAGCTGAGAGGAAAAAAATATTTAGTGATAGCAAACCTTTAAGCACCAGTCCTCCACCTCGGGAGGTTTTTAACTCGCTCGTTACGGTTACATTAATATTCTCGGAGATAATTCAGTTTCAGCTCAAAGGCTGCGCCGCGGCCGCCGGGCTCACATTATAAATTGCTGAACCATTTTCTTTTCAGATTAACTCTGAGAGAATGATTATCGTCGATGCGGGAGTTTGACACGAGCACTATTGTTAACTTAGTTTAGGTGGAGCCTGGAGGACAGCTGTCTATTATGTATTAAATTTAGTAATAATAATTGTTTATGAAGTGACTGGAGAGGATGTCGACTAACTGTGAAAACTATCTCAGACTATCAGCGCAGCTGTTTTATAATCTTCAATTTGAAAGTAATCAGACGGCTAATTATCTATGTAATGGTAAGCGTCACGCCTGCTCATAACAGTGGCAGTCCTAAGAATGTTGCAATGCACAATCTTGGCACTGCACTGCGCTCGGCCCTTGAGTTTTTGGGATCTAAAATAGTCTCAAATACTCAAATACTCATTTATTGGTAAACTAGTTTAAATACGTCAAATAGTATACATTAACTTATGAGTAAGGTGTAATAAAAATATATGGACATATTTTCTACAAAAAATACGAAAAAACAGAATGTTCAAAAGTAGTCTTCGTAGTTCGTGATTCTCTAAATATAGGGCTTAGAATATGGTTATTTTTGTAATGTTCGTAATTAGTCAGCATTACGTACGTCTTTATGGAACAATGAACGATGTATAATGTACTTCGTAATTCTTTGGTATATTTTAATCACAGTACAACGTCTGTCTGGATATTTAGTTAGATAAAGTTCTATTCTGTAAGTTTTGCGACAACAGAAACTTCATTACATTCACGAATACGCATCTGTCACATATTACTATGTAAATTATTGCGTATCACATATTCCTCATTCCTTTACAAAGTGTGTTGTCGCATTTTATTCAAATATGCATAGCCTAGCACTACAAAAGCACTGACAACAATTTTTAAGGTTTAGTCAGACTCGCCGGCCCCCGGCTCGTGTGACACCAGCTAACTCCATTTGACACGGGATATTATGTATCAAAGGATTTTCCCTCAATATTGCGGAAACCCATAAAAATCTGTATATTCCATGTGGGCTATATTTTCTACAGTGCAAATTGACTAAGCCTTTACGAGTATAATTTATTAGGCATTAACTTTGTATCGTGAAAGTTAAATTCCGTTTTTCATATTTTGAACAATGCCTTTTATTTACTTTTCTACACGAATTTTTTTATGTTACTGAGTAACGAGAATAGCAGGGTAACCTATTCATCTGATGGAGAGCGTCACGCCTGCCCATTAGTGCCCATGAGAATAATGAAGTTCTATCCAGTAACTACTTACCTACTTCACTTTGTAAAAACTTGCTCGGTACAGCTGCACAGAGCACACTGCGTTTTTCGACCAATTTCTTATCTAGGCCCTATTTAATAAATAATTTGACATAATATTTTAATACCTACTGGAGATAAGATTTTAAAGTTTCCCATAATCGCAAATCTTGGACCGTGTAACCTCCGCTTGCTGCTCGTAGCAACACTCGCCTATTCTGCGGCAGCAGTCTCCAGCAAAATACAAAAAGATTTCTTTTAAGCGCGTCATATTATATTTATCGCATGAGATAAAAGCACTTAACATTATTTAACTTGGCGGCTTTATCAAGCGGTTTAGCGCTATCGGCGGCTTAAAGCGAAATATGTGTATATACCGAACTCCATAAAGATTAGCTTGAAAAATCAGAAATTATGATCAGCGCGGTGCTACGCCGTGTTTACATTTTTTGATAAGCATATCAGTATTCGGCTTCATCTAGACTTGATTAAATTGGTGTGTTGTAGAACACGCTCTCGAACTCGACTCGCAAGTCGTGACCTCAACACTTCGCTTGTCACCTTCAAGCTATTTGAACCTCCATTAGAATTTTCTACACAGCCGAGCGTGCATTTAATAACTTTTTTAGTTTTGCTGAGCTGAACTTACAATATTGTGTAGGTACCTCATTAACTGCGTGATAGCGAATCAAAAGTTTTACAAAAAAATTACTGCTCGAGTCATTAATTATATTATATTTGGAATTGAAGAATATTATTTTGAAATTCTGTTCATCATCTCTGGCCTCTGTTCGTAGCCTACGTTGGTAATAAACTGACTGCGAAGTTTGAGGTTACAGTGCAGTTCTGAGTCTGAGTCTATGAAATAGTGGCACTCGTAGTTCCTAATTACATACCTACAGAAAGATAATCTCATTTACGTAAGGAATCTATGTATGTGAGGTTCAAATATAATATCGCCTTGTAGCTCTCAAAGCGATGTCACATTTCAATCCCTACTCTACCCTAAGTGGAAAGGGGACAGTGTGCCGCCTCTATACTAATTACACAGCGCGGTAAAGTTGAATAAAACACCTCGTGCAACATCAGTCAGTAGCCTTAAAATGATGTAGTTTCGCCAACGATGTTTTAAGTAACCGTTTCGACAGAGGTCTCCCTTCACACGAACGCGCGAACCAACGCTAGCGAGAACAATGCGACGCGACACCGCGAGTTCTCGCTCCGACTCTTTGTACTTATCGCGCGGGAGATGTGTCGCATAGTTTTATCTAGGTTGCTAAGGCTCGCGCTACGCCCGAATGTTCAACTTGATACCTTAGTGACCTGGATATTACCTAACATTTACCTGTATTTCGCCGACTTTTGAGGCTTATTCTGAATTTGTGCGACGGTTGTAAGTGTGTAACTAGGTAAATGCCTACCAGTACAGAAGCGAAATCTACCCCTGCTCAACATTACACAGAGCTGAATCTCTTTTTGCTGTAGGTACCTACATATTTATTGTGTAGCCATCGCAGTGCTTCCCTTTCCGGTGCCGTCGTAAGCCGCTTTTTGCAGTTCGCAGAGACAAAGAGACGAACTGGACGTGGTATAGTATATAGGTGCCAGTGCAGAAGGACAACTGAAAACTGGATTTTATTGACTGAAAGCCACCGTCGCGTCCATTGTCTCAATTTTGACAATGATCCACTTTTGCTATACCATTTGGTATATAGGTATGTATTTTAATATATCTAGCCCCAATAAGATTTCTTAAATTTGTTTTGGCAACTGATGAGAAATTGAGGATATAGTTTACCCACCCCAGTTAGATCGAAATTACTGTTTTTTTATCCTCACTAAATAAATATTACGTACAGTATTCAATTATCAGTTCATGTCGTTATGGAGCAAGTTTACGCCGCCCTGCCTTAGGTAATATCAATAGCCGGGGCGCATTACATTACAAAATTAGACCTAATATCTAGTTTATTATTCTGTGCTAATATAAAAAATAGGAATTGAGATACACAGATATAATAATTCATACTCGTATCTACGTAATAATAAATGTCAACTTATTAATTTATTTACTTGTAATAATAACAATTGAAAATCTATAGATATAATCATAGTAACTTACAATTTATATAATAAAAAATAAAAAGTACAAAAAATGACGCCCCCGGGTGGACTCGAACCACCAACCTTTCGGTTAACAGCCGAACGCGCTAACCAATTGCGCCACGAAGGCGGTGATGGGTATATGCCAAATACAATAACGCAATTCAGATAGACGTAAGCGGGTCAATAGCATTGATAGATAATAATAGTTACTATGCAATAACAAGTTGATTGATAATATTGGTTTGTTAAATACCTAATAACAAAAACAATAATAATATTATTTGAATATAGGAAGATTAGTTATTTCAGATATTTTTGTTTCAATCCCTTGCAGACCCACGGACAGTAAAGCAAACAAATTGCTGAAGTTTTCAAGGCTTGAGAAACAACCTAGATAATATCAGGCAAACTTTCAACGAAAAAATGATAAAAAGCTTACGCAAACAACCACCAGATGGCGCTATCTACAAAACTACTTTTCAACAAATGGTCTAAGTGCCAAAAAGATTGTGTTACGCGTTTTACTCTTTTTTTTGCTTTTTTTTTCGTTGGTGATCAATATAATGAAATAATAAATGCTTCTCCACAAATGAGTGTCGTTAGATGCACTACCGCCGCGTATGCACTAGTGCAGGCCCCAGGTTCCCCACAAAGAGTTTATATTGACGCTTGCTGTAAAAGAGTTGTATTGCGCTTGTTTCGCGACTGAGTTTATGTGCGGATTGAATTAGACTTATAGGATTGTATTTCTCTAGTTCGAAGTATGACATCCCGATGTATGCTATAAATATGGAAAGTACAGGAGTTGCATGTAAGTTAGTTCTAATGTACGCGCGTTCGATGGGCTTCGTAGATAAAATTAAATTAGCTATTCGCAAAAGGACTCCCCTCCCATTTGTTTATGAACCTGTTTGCGGTAGGTACTTTATTCTGAAACTGCCCTATTCGGGAAATCTCTATGTACCTACGTATTATTATTATAGGGCTACGACTGTTGTACCAGGTACCTACGTGGTAGTGAGGTAGTACTTTGTTGGTTGACACATGTAGGACCTATTTAGTACCTATGCAAAAGGGTTGTTTAATGAACTTGTATATATAGGTTGAATAAACGAAGCTTTTTATACGTAATATACCTAATAATATAGGCCTACACTTTTGATCAAAATATAGGACAATATTCAATAAGTTAAATAATAGCTTGTACAAAACTTGACAACTGTGCCATAAAGCGATACTTAGTTTCATCAGTGCTAAGTGCTCCTGAATAAACATTTTGAATTTGAATAGGGTTTCGTAAACCCCTAAAAACTGTTTCAGAAGCGATGGGAGAGCGCCTGACTAAATATTTACTGCAAAAACGTTCTCAGAGAATAAAAAAGGAAGCCAAATGAAATCAAATACGAAAACCCACCAATGTACTTCATTATTGTAACAGTATTACAGAACCCCGGGCGCTTACACAGGAATGACTAGCGCGGTACATGAATAGGCCCGAATCCTCCTAAGTCGATTAGCAACCCAGCGTTTGGGTGCGGAGTGTGCAAGATACATTTTTTCTAGTCTTTCTATTTTTTTAGTCACATTTTTTCTTCCGATTATACGTAAACCGCCAAAAAAAGTACCTAGGTGCCGACGTGTGTAAGATCGCACGCGTCCTAAAAACTAACTACACAACAACGAAACAAAAAGAACTAAAGTCGAAAAAACGCAGGATTTCATTCGCGCATTTCTGCGTCCTGTGATTTTGTGTCCTACTTCTAGCAGGCGTGATTATCGCAGTCGCATTACAAAGAGCGTTGATAAATAACCGCATCTGTGTAGTCATAGTCTTACCTTTCCTTGGTTCGTTACCTGCTACAAAACTTGACTTTAAATCTACTTTCTTTTCCATCACTACCTACCTATTTCTAATTATTTATATACAATCAAACAGTTTTATATGACTTGAAGTACCTAACCTAACAATGTTGAACTACCTAAGTAGGTAGGTATTTACTTAACCATAAAATACGGATAAGCTTATTGAAAAAAGTTTAACCCGATCGAATTATTGATCGAAGCCGCGCCACACGAATAAACTACACAAGCCAATATATCTATTATACAAAATGACGCGAGAAAGGGTTCACAAACAAAAGCGTAATCTAACTTCCGACCCCATGGCGGATAAATCCGTAACTCCCCAAATTAAACCGGAGCCGACCGCAATATATTCGACCTTTAAAACGTTACACCTCCCTAAAATCGAGAACCTATCACGCACGTATGCCAATAAAAATAAACTTAATTTCCGTAACCTAAAAGCCTTTCGAGTTTTGACGGGAAACCAAAATTATCACCTTGTTTTCGGTTTTATTCTCAATCTAACAATATTTTTTTTGTGATTCGTGTACGAGTCTGGGCAAATGGCAAATTATTAAAATCTACCATTTCGATTAATTCTCTCCTAAACTCCAAAAAAGTTTAAGTAAACTTTGCACTTAGCATAAACAAACGAGCAGCGATCTCTGAATTAAAACTCTTTCATTGCAATTTGACAACTGTTTAAGGTTAGAGCAATTACATACATTATCGGCTTTTTGCGAACGAGCAAAAGATGCTTTAATAAACCTTAACGTTATTAAAATAAGCGTTATTTGGGAAAGGTGATCCCAGAACGTGTCGTAGCCACAGGCGATAAAAATAGCAGATTAGGCGGAGGATACACTCAATAAGCCGTATGAGATTCGATACTTAACGTGGGCGAGGCGCTGTGGTTATGCTGATGGGAGAAAGCGATTTTACCTACTGTATTTTGGTTGTCAATTCTGTATGTCTCTACGTTGTTGTGTTGTTCAGTGTGGCTGTAATACCCCGGCGCATACATCCGGTGCCGTGCATCTGCCATGCAGTTAATTAATTAAGAGGTTTATGTAAAACCTTGTCAAGTAAAACTACATCCGCATTCAATTCGCTATCTCCTTCCGACATCGCCTGGTGTGGACTGTCTATGTACGGCTGGTTCTCTTGTAATTATTATATTCATTCCAAACTACATAATGTAGATACTACTACTATAATGTAGATATTTAATAATATTGTAGGGGATTTTTTTCCATAAAATGGACGATTGCATCTTTGCCAGACAGACTAATTTAGCGGAGTCCTGGGCCATGATGGCTTTACGTAGCCCAGGTGTGGAATACAAAAATCCGATTCACACACTATAAGTTTATTGACATAAAGAAAAGTACAGAAAGCGATAGTAAAAGAAAAGCACAGATAAGAGGTCGAAAACAGATGATAGGACACGAGAGAAAGTTAAGGCGTAAAAATAGCAACATAAAATAAGCACGTTATTGGGGTCGCGAGTGCGCGTGGTACTGAGGTGCCAGGTAGACGCACACGGGCTTCGCGTCGCATAGGCGGGTGACGACTGGTGGGTCGAGCGAGGCGCCCGCGCCGCGCCACCGCGGTAACGGTATTCTATTTATAGAACTATAAGGCAACGCTGTACTCCGATTGTCGCGCGGCGATGCCTTCATATAAATATTATTTTGGTAAGTGTAATGAATGTGAGAAAGCGTAATTTGGGTGAGTAGCGCATGTAATCAGTGTTATTCTATAAATATTACGTATGAAATTAAATATAATAAATGTTATGTGTTACTGGTATATAAATATATAACAAACTAATAAACATAAATAGTAGGGGCACCTACAACTAACACATTTAAATTGTCTTCTAATTTCGTATTATAAACTCTTGGTCATTCACTAGTTCACTCAGTATGCCAGTAAACATTCTGCTCCCGCTGCCGCCTCCGTTTCTACCCCCGCTGCTCGCTGTGACTGCGCCCCTCCCCGGCTACTTCGAGCGCCTCTCGCGTCGCCTTCTCTAGTGTGCGTACAGCCTACGTTGCCGGCGCTCTGCGGTGAATACAAATCGCCGTTTGGAAATCACTGAGCTCCAATCCGTTTAGGATAGTCTATGATTTAAGCATGGGGCGTGCTGTTTACATTTATTTATATAGTGTTACAAAATATCTTAAATATTATCTTTTATATACTGGCAACTCTTGCTCTGTGGCAGTTTATAAATTAACTGTCTGGCAACATTACCCCCTCCCCAGTGAGACGGTAGATAACTCGTTATCAAGGAATAACGTGGGCTTGGCCATTCGAGCACCAACGGTCGACTCGAACAGATGTGCTGACTTATCTAGTATTGTATTGTATCATAGAAAAAGTAATTTAAGAACGCAAGATCTCTGTACATATTTATTCTCATACAATTGCTGGAATAAATTGTGGACGACCTAATATTTATGGTGTTTCCTTCATCGACGTTACAATTCAGAAGTGGGATAACGACAACAAGGTAAGGTACATTTTTTTTTTTCCCTTTACTCTTTTGCTTCCTTCCTTAAATATGATTTTCTTGTTGTCGTCTACCTGCCCACTGTAGTGCTAATTGTTAACATTTGGTCAGGGCACTCCCTGACAATGATAGCGATTAATAGCGCATTGAACGATCTATGATCTTGACCGTATCTGGCCAGGGCACTCCCTGGTGATACGACCGTGAGATTAAATCGTTTAATAGTTTAAGAATTAAAGGTTAGTTGACATTTCGCATGTGGTTGTTAGCACGTGGTCAGGGTACTCCCTGATAGTGATGGCAAACCACTACTTAGATAGCCTACGATCTCAACAAAATTTGGCCAGGGTACCCCCTGGTAATTCGGTTGCGTGACTAGACTGTTCAATTCAAAATGCACGTAATCTGTAACGGGCGGTGTTATCATTTGGCCAGGGTACTCCCTGGTAATGATTGCAACTCGCCTAGTGATCTCCTATTTTATTAACACTTGGTCAAGGTACACCTTGATAGTGTCGATAACTATGGAGAACATTACAGAGACACAATAACTTAAGTAGGTGAATAGTTAATGAATCGATAGTTGATGTATTGTCTAAATGAGCATTGATGCTGTCCCTCTTGCTCATCAGTTAAGCGATGGACCGTGATGGGTCGCGGACGCCCTCGCGCAGCCGAAACGGCAGCCGCGACCGTAGGAGTCGGCGCAGTAAGGAGCGCCGCTGCGACAAGCCACCGGAACATCACCGCCGAAGGCGGAGGAGCCCGAGCCAAAGTGACGACAGTATCCGAAGCCATCACGAAGCCGAGGATCGAGACAGGAGCCCCGGTGAGCGCACATCCAGACGTAGTATCGAACGCCGTTGTGTACGACTAAACGAAACTCGTAGTCGAAGCCGTAGCCGTCTTCGGAACAGACTTGGTAGCAGAATTGACAGCAGCAGCTACCGAGATAACCAAAGTAGGAAACGCAGTCGTAGTTCTGAGTATGTAAAAGATAGGTACAATTCAAAAAGGAGCAAAGATGATGAAAGTGAGTACGCAACTAACAACTTGATTAAATCATTTGTAGATGCAATTAAGTCCGTGAGGTCTGGTACAAGTGAGAGGTTCTCATCATTACATAATGTCATACCTGAATTTGATCCGATGGCTAAAGAACAAACTATAAATGCGTGGCTGTCAAAAGTTGAGGAGTGCAAACAAATCTACGAATGGTCCGAAAAACAAGTGGTTCATTATGCCTTACCTAAACTCACGGGAATCGCTAAAACATGGTATCAAAGTTTGCCAACATTGTTGTATACATGGGAAGAATGGAAAACAAAACTTATTGAATCTTTTCCTTCCACCCAAAATTATGGCGAACTATTATCAGAAATGTTAAATAAAAAACTTCGTTTCGGCGAATCTCCTGAGTTATACTATTATGCCAAAATTAACTTGCTGAATCGTTGCGACCTACGTGGCAGGGAAGCTGTCGATTGTCTGATTTACGGGATTGAGGATAGAGGCATACGATTAGGGGCTCAAGCCGCGCAGTTCTCGGAGCCGGAACAGCTGTTAAAATTCTTCAAAACAGTTAAGCCGGGAATTTCTAGGGAAACCGATAGGTCAGGGAGAGATAGGCGTCCCGTTACTACGACTAATACGCTTAAAAATGTTCATAAGACGAGCCGACCCGAAGCAGGCCGTATAGTCTGTTTCAATTGCAACGAACCGGGCCACCCCAGCTATAAATGCCATAAACCATTATTGAAATGTAGCCGCTGTAATTTAATTGGCCATTTAGTTAATGCATGCCCCAAAACGGAAACTTCACAAAAACCCGATAAGGAAAAGACGGTGCTTAACATTTCAAGCCAAATATCGGCTAGTATATATACCTTTCCTATACACATTAATGGTGCTGATGTTCAATGCCATCTGGATTTAGGGAGCGAATGTACTTTAATTCGCTTATCTGCTGCTCTACAGTTAGGAATCAAATGGACAACAAATGACCTGCCACTTCTAAAAGGTCTTGGCAACGTACCTTATCAACCTATTGGTAGATCAAAGGTTAACATTGAAGTCCAGGGTATTAGCGAAAATGATGTTGAAATATTGGTTGTTGGGGACCATCTCATCAACTACCCAATTTTACTGGGGCATTCGTTTTCGGAACGGCCAAGTATTAAAATAACTAAAACCGTAGATAGGCTAGAGATCAGCAAAATAGATAGCACAAAAATACATGTAGCCTGCAGCGTTCACACTTGTATTAGCCCTGAAGCAATAAGGCCTGTTAAAGTAAAATCAAGTTGTGATTATACAGGCACCATATTTGTCGCAGGCGGCATCCGTGGTCAAAATGGTTCCGAATTTTACATGTTTCCTGGTGAATATGAATTGCGCAACGGTGAAGGCTGTCTACTAATTTTAAATTTGAGTGCCAATGATCTAATATTAAAAAGCGAACAGTTGCTTACTCGCAGTAAATCTACTAATAGTTGCAAATACGTGAATGATGTCACGTCGGCTGATAGTAACGATGAGTTCGATCCTATTATCGGAGACTGCATCACTGACGAACAAAAACAGATGGTTACAGATTTACTTGTCAGGTATAGACACTGTTTCTCTTTCTCCCTTAAAAATCTTGGACTCACTACTGTGGTCGAAATGGATATACATTTAAAGAATGAAGATCCTGTGGTGTATAGGCCTTATAGGATTTCCTATTCAGAAAGAGAAGACGTACGGCGAATGGTAGCAGAGATGTTAGAGTGTGGTATAGTCAGAGAGTCCTCATCGCCTTACGCCAGCCCCATTGTGTTAGTAAAAAAGAAGAGTGGTGAAAAACGTTTATGTGTTGACTATAGAGCATTAAACAACAGAACGAAACGTGATCATTACCCTCTTCCCAGAGTCGAAGACCTTCTTGACCAATTGGCAGGACATAACATTTTCATTTCCCTTGACCTTGCGTCCGGATATTATCAAATTCCCATCTCGGAAGAGTCACAAGAGAAGACTGCATTTGTCACGCCAGATGGGCAATACGAATATACGAGAATGCCTTTTGGCTTAGCAAATGCACCTTCAGTCTTTCAAAGAGCCATGCATAAAATTCTAAACAAAGCTAAGGTCAGTTATGTAGTTATCTATATGGACGATGTCCTGATACCAGCGCGTTCTTTTGAAGAAGCGCTGCGGAGACTAGAAGAAGTCCTAAAATTACTAAAAGAAGGGGGCATGACTCTTAAATTAAAGAAATGTAAGTTTATGTTTGATAAACTAGATTTCTTAGGTTTTGAAATCAGCGGCAATGGCATTCAGCCCGGTTTGTCAAAGACTCAGGCAGTCTCAAATTTTCCAGCCCCTTTAAATCCTCATGATATTAGGCGGTTTTTGGGCCTGGCTAGTTTTTTTAGGAGGTTTGTCAAAGATTTCGCTTTGATAGTAAGGCCATTGACGGGACTACTTAAGAAAGACGCTCCCTGGAAGTGGGGTATAAAAGAAGCGGCAGCATTCACAGAAATTAAAGAACGATTAATCAGCAGACCTGTCCTTGCTCTTTACGATAGGACGTTAGAAACCCAGCTACATACTGATGCGTGTAAATTTGGTATCGCGGGCATACTTCTGCAAAAAGATAGTAGAGGCTTATGGAGGGCCGTAGCATACTATAGCCGTCAGACCACTGTAGACGAGCAGAAACTGCACTCGTTTGAGCTTGAGACGTTAGCAGTGATAGCCTCATTGAGTAAATTCCGGGTGTACCTGCTTGGTCTACGGTTTAAAATAATAACTGACTGTAATTCACTACGCACCACCTTAACGAAGAGGGATTTAGTACCCAAAATTGCTAGGTGGTGGATACAACTACAGGAATACGACTGTGAAATCGAGTATCGACCTGGCGATAGAATGTCTCATGTGGACGCTCTGAGTCGAGCTCCATCGGACACAGGGCATGATGACCTACATGTCATTGATGTTCTTAGCGTTACCGCGGAAGACTGGATAGCCACTGTTCAGTCTTCGGACGATGAGGTGAAGCGCATCAAGGAGGTGTTATCTGACCCAGAAACTCCGAGTGTAGTAAATACGTTTCAAAATTACAAGTTGAAAAATGGGCGCGTTTACAGGGTTATAGCTGAAGACACGTTGAGATGGGTGGTGCCTAGAGGTTCTCGCTGGCAAATCGTGAAAGCCAATCATGACGACGTTGGCCACTTTGCGATTGAAAAGACTCTAGATCGTATTCGCGCATTTTATTGGTTTCCCAAAATGAGATCTTTTGTATCCAAATATGTGTCTGCGTGTTTGGAATGCGCACACCACAAAATGCCAGGTGGTACCCGACAGGGACACCTGCACCCTATAGAGAAGGTTCAAATTCCCTTCCATACTATACATGCGGACCATGTAGGACCCTTTAATAAAAGCAAGAAGAAGAACGCGTATGTCTTAGTTCTGATTGATGCCTTCACAAAGTTTGTGACATTAGCGGCAGTCAAGAGTACAAAGACATCAGAAACAATAAAGGTTATAAAGAACTTAATTGGCTATTTTGGCACACCGACTCGCCTTATAACCGATAGAGGCAGTTGCTTTACAAGTAAGAAGTTTAAAACCTTCACTCAAAATCTTGGTATAAAACACATACTAAACGCTGTAGCAACACCCCGCGCAAACGGTCAGGTGGAAAGATCAAACAGAACTATCTTAGCGTCACTAGGGGCAATGACTCATGGTAAAGACCCTCGTACATGGGATGAGTACCTCCCTGACATACAATTAGGCATTAACACGACAGTTCATACTGTCACAAAAAAGACTCCTAGCGAACTATTATTTGGACGTAGGATAACAAACCCTTCGCAAGGTATATTGAGCGAGGTCATTTCGGATGTGGGCGAAGGTGCAATAGAAGGCGACATTAACGAAGTTAGGGCGAATGCCAGTTCCCTGATGCAAAAGCAAAGTGAGGTCAGTAAGGAACGCTATGATAGTCATCGGAAAGCAGCAAAGAATTATAAAGAAGGTGACTTAGTTAGAATCGTAAAAGCAATTGCATCAGGCTGCGGGCAGTCTAAAAAGTTAGAACCTAAGCTACAGGGACCGTACCGAGTACTAAAAGTATTGCCAAACGACCGGTATATAGTTGAGGATACCCCGTTATCACGAAGAGGGCGACGATACGAGGCTGTTATTGCAGCAGACAAAATGCAACCATGGTTAAATTTTAAAGCAATTACTGATAGCGACATTGACAGTGGTGACGGTAGTTGTTCTGATGCCATCGTGGACCAACATGATGATACCACCTCTAATTAAACTGTGTTCAGTTTTGTTGAATGTATGATTTCTCACGTACCCAGCCTTTTAATGAAATAGTTAGTATTCAAGTCAATGTGTGTAGGTATAAAATAACGGAAATGATCCCCATTTATGATAAATGTAAGAACATGTGTGCACATTGTGGGTATGCCGGGCACAATGATGTGTCGCCCAAAGAGAAACGATGTGTAGTCTATAAATGTATAATGAGTAATGAAATATGAGCCTTATACTGCAGATTGTGGGCAGGCCGGGCACAATGATGTGCCGCCCAAAGAGAAACAATGTGCAGTCTATAAATGTATAATGACTAATGAAAAATGAGCCTTATACTTACTGCAGATTGTGGGCATGCCGGGCACAATGATGTGTCGCCCAAAGAGAAGCAATGTGCAGTCTGTAAATGTATAGTGAGTAGTGGAATTATGCGCTTTAGACTGCTTATTGTGAATGAGCATGCCGGACACGATGAGTGCCGCTCAACGAGAAACGATGAGCGGTCGAAGGTATGATTCAAATGAATGTGATTAGAGAAGTGGTTTGATCAACTCCAGCTATATCATACAACTATTTTTATTAGCAACTAATTATTATATTGATTGTGATAATTGAAATAGGTAGGTATTGTACCTAAGTATGATACTATAAACATTATTATTTATTTAGGGCATGTTAGACGTAATAAACTTGCACGTAAGTAGGTATTTGATTTATATAACTTATTATCTAGACACACAATGTTAGTTTTTGTTTTCTTTGTTTATGCTATTTCAAAATACTGATTCAATTATATTGCCTATGATACCATTGTCTTAATTATATTCTAGAATAAAACCAACGAAGGCACTCGTTGAGGATCGGATGGCCGAGCTGTTACAAAATATCTTAAATATTATCTTTTATATACTGGCAACTCTTGCTCTGTGGCAGTTTATAAATTAACTGTCTGGCAACATTACCCCCTCCCCAGTGAGACGGTAGATAACTCGTTATCAAGGAATAACGTGGGCTTGGCCATTCGAGCACCAACGGTCGACTCGAACAGATGTGCTGACTTATCTAGTATTGTATTGTATCATAGAAAAAGTAATTTAAGAACGCAAGATCTCTGTACATATTTATTCTCATACAATTGCTGGAATAAATTGTGGACGACCTAATATTTATGGTGTTTCCTTCATCGACGTTACAATAGCTGTTAGCTTTCATAAAACTGAAAGAATTATTACAAAGTGTATAAGTACCTACAATTTCGTAATTATATGCACGCCCGTTCTTTGATTTGTGGTCACACGGACTGTTCTCATCGATATTCATTGTGTGGTAAAGGTTTTGTTTGCATTATTTCAGGAATAGTGCAACGAAATTTTATATTTTTAGGTAGTTTTTCATAATTTATGATATATTCTGCGTTGTATTTTTTAGGTTTTGTTGAACCACGAGTATATATTTGTAGAGAAGCCGTCGTAGTTTCCACGAAACTTGAACCCAAAATGTTTTTGAACAATATACGGCTGAAACCTATATTTTTCATATCTTAGGACTAGACAGTGGCTAAACACACAATTCGTGCAATGCCAAATAAAAATCCAAGTACATTCGTGAGAAAACCGGCATTCCGGGCAAAAGAGTAGAGAGTACACACACACCCTAACTATTGCACATCACACAATATTTCTTTTCAACAATAAGAACAGTAAAGTGCCGTCAAATAGTCGTTGGAACTTCAGTTGCCGTTGCTAACTGCACTAACTTATAATTGAGTTGGGAAGGGGGGGGGGGGGGGTAATTAAAAGGGATTTGATATAGAAACGGCTAACTTGTGACGGAGCTCAATTATGTGAGTTGGTGATACGAGTTATGTATACGTCAAGATAACGGACAGTGAAAGACAGGGGTCATCTATTTGTTTGTTTGTCTGTGGGATGGGGTAGTGACAATAGCCATTGCTATTTAATTAAGGAGGTAATGCAGCCAGAGACATCCACCATTTTTTGATTTGTAAGGTTTAAATTGAAATAGTTTTAGTTTATTTTATTTATACAATATTATAAATATAACTTGTAATATTATAACTTGTTTTCTTACGTTCAATGAACTATAATTTGAACATTGTTACAACATGCGTGAACTTCAAATCTTAGTCACTATCAATGCATAAATGCCTATTGAAATATGCCTACAATCGTAAGTGCAAGCCTTTTGTGCCCTACCACAGAATAAATGCCCTACGAAGAGTGCTACTACGCGTTCGTCGCGCTCGCTTGACCACGACCTCACCTAATGGGAAAGTTCCAATTAGCACGAACACTTGGTCAGTTAACAGCTGGTTAGTTTTGAAGCAATTACAACGGCATGAGCTAAAAGCCGGTTTCATTTGCATTAGGCGACGGCGAATGAGCGCGAGCTGCCAGTACGCTGCCCGCCCGTTCCATTATGCATGTACCCGGCTGGTTTAGGTCAGCTGAATTGGGTAGAAAATAGACTGTTTATTCATTAGAGTAGGCTTAGGAAGTAGGTATATCCTCACTGTCTAAGCGTAGGCTCTAGATTCAGCGGTTGAGCGCCTGGGGCCGATCGGCGCGTCAAGAGTGAATAATTATGCATCTAGGTATCTGTCTTTCCATAGACCGCGTCGCCGTTCACCATCAGAAGATACTACGGTCGAATCACGGAAAAAAACGAGGTCTAAATAAGATATTGCGATCACTATTAGAAACAAATTCCATTGAGAAAATATTTGTTGCGTCGGTACAGAAAAATAAGAACTACTTACTCGTATTTAAAGAGATCACCCTTATTGTATTATCTCATGAAGCCCCTGTACATAATTAAATATCCCAGTGTATTAGGTATAGATAACGATTCGATTTCTAAATCGAAAGGGTGAGGGCGTAATCAGGAGAGTCACTATCCAATTAGACGTCTAGATTCATGCCCTTTATTAATCTCGGGGTCCGAAACCCTTCCGCAGTGATTTCCATTTCTATTAGAGATATATATTATTATGAACCGTCTCCGTCCAAACGTACCGTGTCTATGTAGCGCGGCTATCGCAAATTAGTCTACTAGGCTTACCGTGCTTATCAACTTCGACCACTTCGTCACTTGCCGGGACTTTTCGATAAGAAACCAACCGATTCGAGTATTCCTTTCGAAACGTTAATTTTCGTGATATTCAAGACAATTATTAACCTTCGGATTCGATTAAATTTCGACTACTGTCGATTATATACATCGGTATCAAATCAAATATACCGAGAAGTTCGTTACTGAAAGCTTTTCACCTAGCAGGGTAGTAAGTACTTAGTAGAACGCTAGTCAACGAATATAAATAAAAAGTTAGGTATAATAATAAGCAATAACCCTCCGGGTAAACACGCCTGTTGCCGACAGACGCAATATTTATATTTATTCAATCGAGTCTATGGAAATGATTTCTTTAGTCAAAGGCTGCTTTCAAGTGATATAAAACACACATTTTAGCACTCATAAAATATTCGCCGAACGGTGTAAATTATGATAGCGTCAAGTACTGACGTGAAACCGTCGAGTTTTGAACTAGTTTCATTTGAGCGAGTCGAGAGCCAGAAAAATAAGGAAGGAAATCGCAACAGTTATTCTCGTCGGCGGCGGACGCACAGAAATTCAGCGGTAATTGCGAATTTTGCAAATTTTGTGTAAAGTTGCGAGTGGAGTTCGGCGCCGCCCGGCCGCTTTGCGCTGCGAATGTTTTCACGAGCACACCGCGCACGCTTTTGTACAATTTCAACTAACTTTGAAAATAGCAAACCACGCATTTTATTCCAAATTAACATTTTATATAAATGATGGTAAGTACTCTCATCTTATTTTGTCTAATCTACAATAGTACTGTTTTTTAGATAGGTGGATATTACACCTAATTTAAATAACGCAAGCCGCAAGCGTCAGTTCACTAACCGGACAAACGGCTACATTCCAATCAACTCCAATTTAGCCGACAGAGTCGACTCTAGACGTCGGCAGCCATTGCTAATATACAGGCACTATCGGCAGCCGATACTATATGGAGACGCACTCCTCATATTGCTTGTTTGCGCGGATTGTAGCGGATTGTAGCGGATTGTGCCGGGCCTGATGGATTGCCTGCGGATTGGAATGGTTTAGTGCGAGATTGAACAAATAGGCTATACGTGGTGGAGACGTCAGCAATAGCAGGTAGGCACCAGTTCGTCTGTCTCACATCTAGATGTTATTTCTAAGTGAAAGTGTAAGGTGTTTTATAGAGGTACCTAAATTTTGATCGTGTGCTTGTATGTTTGTAGGAGGTTAGCCCTTCTGAGAATTCTTTGACTAATAGGAAGTTACATTATCCTTCATAGGCAATTTTTCTTGCGGATAAATGGAGATAATGTAGGTGAAGCCGCAGGCACAGCTAGTATAATTTGTATTATGTGCTGGGTATCTTATATTTTATCGTCTCATACACACACAGTACTCTCAAGGCTATTTGACGTACTTGTAGGTTATACATAAACTCTATATTTTCTTAGGCCTCATATCGAAATTCGACCTTTCTTTGTTGATCTGAGACTACTAAAAGCTCGATCGCAGGATTGAGTTAAAGTTGCGGGGCGTGACGATTTTCCCTTCAAACATTAAGACAACCAAAACGACATATTATAATTTAAACATTTCAAACTGAAAGGCAAGTTGTAATCAAGGTATTTTTCTTTGAAATGTTTCAGTGAAACAGCTTTTATAAATAAAAGATTTTAGAATAAAATGTTTTGAGCCTATTATCTTTATAACTGTGTACTTATTATAAAATTGTAGTAATTATATTTATTAGGTCTTATTTTCGTCTAGTGGATGTTGTAACATGAACAATTGAACATGATGTTCATGTAATGATGCTATAACTTTTAAACAGTCAAAATATCCGTTTCAACATGTTTGAAGTGTAGAGATTTTGTCCTAATAGTTTACGGCTGCATTCCATACCAATAGCCGTTATTTTGAAAAGATTACTACCGATTTTTATACTTGTTCCCAAATTTATATAATATATTGAGAGAATCTTTGAGGAAACCGTCGTGATAAACCGATGACAAAAATAAGTCGAGTACAAGATATATTTAGCGAAGGAAAATGACGCCGCTTTCACCCCAACACTCGAACATAATACCTCTCAAAGCGGAGTGACGGGCCCCACCTAGTGTAATATAATCTCACCGGAAATCGAATCCGCACCCCTTCCGCCTCTGCGGATTGATTAACCCGAGATTTATCGGCCTTGTTATTCGAGTGGTATCAAAATGGTTGCAAGACGGGACAGAATAAAGGAACTCGTTAGTTGTAGGTATCGATTTAAAAATGAAGTATCTAGAACTAGTCGTATCCCTGCCAAGTTTTAAAATCCCAGACAACGTACTTTACAAGAAAAAAATACGTGCAAGTCGTGCAACTGAAGGATCATACAAAGGTTACGTTTTCTTTTAATATCTTACCTACTTATATGTACCTGAACTGAAAAAATACGCTTTCTGCTATCCATTACCAGTATTTGCTTTTGAAGTACGGTCCACTTCCGGAGCTTATGAAAGAACGCATGAATCAGTGTGTGCCCAAAGACAACGATTCCGTTTTATAGGCAAATCCTTGTCCTATGCATTTGTATTATAATGTGATTCGTTTGTAAAGTCACCGGGAAGTCTGCACGTGCTGTAAAAGCCTGGCACTGCGCGCGATCCGATGTACCGACACCGGAACGCGTACGACTCCATAACCAATTTTGAAGCAATGATAGCTTAGTCGATTTCTTCTTCCAATCATATGCCGCTAGGCGTGAGTTTGAAACCAGTTGATCACGCAAACTGAGCTTAAGCTTCCGATGAAGGGAAATGACTTTATAACTTTGGTGGTGGTATTCAAGTAACCGTCAGGCTCGCTACCAATCTTCAAGTAGAAAATCTATCGCCAAATCTCTATCGGGGTTTCTAGCAGCGGTCTTTGAGAGCCATATTCTAGGCTGAACTACGAAAATGCTTTCCACCTTCGATCACATCGTCATTTGAGACCAGATGAGAAAGTCGTCAATTTTTTTTTTTTGTTTTTTCAACGTATTCCCACACTAGGCTATAAAGTATTTAAAAAAGCAGTGTATCACTCCCGCTCCCGATGTACCGCACGCAGTGGGATCGCGGATCGCATCACGCACAGTGGGTAGTTAAAGTCCTTAAATGCGCGTTTTATTCAGCGTCGCCGAGTGGTATCGGCGGCGCGGCGCGGCGGGGTGCGCCATTTGCAATAACTTATTGCCTTTTATTCGCTTATACCACCCCGAGCGGCCCACGCCTCTTGCAGGAAGGAAACCTATACAAATAATAACAGTTAACAAACTTCGTGCATATATTATATGGGAAACGTACCACGCGCGATCGAATCAAGCGGTGAAAATTAAATACCACTATAATTGTTAATACACACATCAAAAAAGTCTAAGCAACATGCATGATATTACAATATTATCATTTACATAGTATAATTATCAAGTAGTGATAATGTTTTGAAATCTCTTCCTAGGTATAAGAACAGAAATTAGTTGTACTCTTTGGTAACTTGTTTAATAAAACCGTAATGTAATGTAATGTAAGACCGCCCATTGTACCTATTTGAAGTTGGACCTTTCTGTGTTATGTATATTTAGGTGTCAATAAAAGTTATGTATATAATTATATCAATTTATCTAATGTAATATTATGCGTATCATAATCAATAATCATCACAGCCCATAACACCCGCACATTATTGAGCACAGACTTTCGTATATTATTTATTGTACATATAAAGCATAGGTATATACAGTGACTTTAACCTTTTGCAGAGTTTCATGAAGAGTAAGTTTAAATTTTTCAGATTATGGTCCTGATATGGCCAGAGTGGGTTAGCTTCTCGAAGTACTGAAGTTGTTATACTGTCTGTAGAGTCATTGATGGCATTCAAGGGTCCCGATCATATGCCATAATTTAGGGTAACGCGGATAACTCGGCGATGCTTAATGTTTATTCAATATGCTGAGTGTCGGGGCGGCGCGGCCGCAGGTTGCTCGCACACGCTGTGGGCTGGAAGAATAGTCGGCCCCTGCCAGAGACTTGCGGGCCAGAGGTACGTGAGCGGTGGATTTACGACTAGGAACAATTATTCGATGGAAATCATCTTTATTTATGATTTTTTTTTTGATAGGCTTTCCAAACTAGACAGACTGAAAATCCTTCCATTTTTATGATTTCATATTGATAGACAAACTAGACAAACAGTACACGTAGTGGTATACTGGTTGAATAATAACAAATTATACATTTTTTTTTATTGGTACACAGCCTTCTTGAACACAGTATGCATATTATAATATATTATTTTAAAAAATCTGGTCTGACATGGCTTAACGCGGTATCGATCGATAACAACCAGGTGGAGTGATGGGAATCCTAACAATATTTATAAAAAAGTCATAGTGCGAGGTTAGAACCCGCAGCTTTCAGGCTTGCAAAGCGCATTTACAAGGTACTATTTGTCATTGTTTAAACTTAGATGATGAGTTTTAGTAGTCTTGTAGGTACCTACCTCAGTACAACGGTGCCAGGCAGAAGTGATTTTTAGATAATTATTCTCAAGTGAAAGTAAATATTTTTTCAGTTGGTGTTTGTAAAACGCTCCGTAGCTGTAAATACTATGGCTCTATATTTGTAACTTCGTGTAACAAGTAGAAAGCTAATATATGAGTTTGTAGTGGTGCGATTGTTCCGTAGTTGGACTTTAGTTTGAAGCAGTTCTGTATCTGATTATACTATACTCCTGCAAGTTGATGGAATCTTCACGCAAATGTGTTCTTCGTGTTGTGTTTAAACGGGGTTTAATTTTAGAATCTAAATTATTAAGAGTGTGATATAGTTGTAACTTCTAAATTTTTTTTGATATACACATTTATAATATTTAACATAGAGACGAGCAGGTCATTCACATG
The DNA here is from genome assembly GCA_905147375.1 of Hylaea fasciaria. Taxonomy (NCBI): domain Eukaryota; kingdom Metazoa; phylum Arthropoda; class Insecta; order Lepidoptera; family Geometridae; genus Hylaea; species Hylaea fasciaria. Next base: position 95,795 of record LR990213.1, on the reverse strand, counting down.
ACGGTAAGTGCCTTGCCTGCTCTTGGTATTTACAGCAGGAGCTAATATTGTCTCAGGGCGACGAGTGCAGAGCAGTGCCGTGCGAGATATTGCAATGCGAAGTCCTGGGTGGTACTACAATTACTGTAAAAAATTATATGATTCCATCCAATATTCTATACTCTTTAATGTAAAAAATATAACTATCATAAGACGCGTTTAAAAAAATATCATACTCGTAATTGTATCAACTTGGATACATTTCAATTTCAATTTCAATTTCAAACAGCCTTTATTAACAACCTTAATACTATTACACACTATAGGTACCTACTTAAATTTAACACTAGTAAAGTCTTATAAAAATCTTACAATCTGTTTAATCCTAACCTTAGTTTTCATACAAATATTAACTTAATTTTAAGTACAGTTTTAGGCATCGGGAATTAATTCTAAAGGTCGTTTTGCTTTTCAGCATCGGCCTCCCCCAGGCTCTTCCATAGCTCCCGATCACGGGCCTTTCTCATCCACAATGCACCTGCCGTAGCTCTTAGGTCATCTTCCCATCTTCGGACGGGTCTGCCTCTGGTTCTCTTTCCCGCTCTTGGATACCATTCTATCAAATCTTTGGCCCATTTTTCCGTTTTGCTTCTGAGAGTATGACCTGCCCATTTCCATTTTAGAGATTTAATTGTGTACGTTACGTCAGCGATGTTTGTTTTACTTCTAATAGTTTTCAGATTTATTTTGTCTCTCTTCTTTATATTTAACATACTTCTTTCTATATTATGCTGACAAGTTTCTAGTCTTTTCAGATTTCCTTTAGTTAGGGACCAGGTCTGACAACCATAGGTCATACATGGAAGAATACAGGAGTTAAAGACGGTTTTCTTAAGTTTTAGTGGTACTGCTGGATTTTTTGTAATTTCTTTTAATGACCAATATCTTTTCCATGCTGAGTTGACTCTGTTATCTATTTCTTTTTTGTTCAGCTGTGAGGGTGAAATAACTTGGCCGAGGTAAATATATTCTTCTACGTATTCTATACTATTGTTGTTAATTTCAATGGGTATTTTTGTATGATTGGTCATCAATTTTGTTTTAAGTGTGTTCATTTGCAGACCGACTTTTGCGCTTTCTTCCACAAGTTGTCCCAACATCACTCTTAGATGTTCTGAATTGTCAGAAATAAGAATAAGATCATCCGCGAAGCGTAGGTGATTTAGCGGCACTCCATTTATTTGTATACCAAAATTGTCCCAATTCAGGTTCCTAAAAATATCTTCCAAAGTAGCAGAGAAAAGCTTTGGTGACATAGGGTCTCCCTGTCTCACTCCTTTTCTTATGTTAAATGGTTGTCCTAGACGCTCTGTTTTTATTTTTGCTGTCATACCATGGTATATATTTTTTATTATTCTAATGTACTTCTTGTGTACTCCTTGGTTTAGTAGCGCCTTCCATATCTCTGCATGTTTCAGAGAGTCAAATGCCTTATTGTAATCTATGAATGCAAGGTAATATGGCATCCGGTATTCGCTATATTTTTCAATGATCTGTTTTATCGTATGTATATGGTCAATCGTTGAAAAACCAGATCGGAATCCCGCCTGTTCTCTGGGTTGGTTTTCGTCCATGATACATGTGATTCGCTGTAATAAGATCTTAGAAAATATTTTATATAGATTTGGCATGAGACTTATTGGTCTATAATTGCCAATATCGTCTTTTTTACCTTTTTTGTGGAGTAAAGTAATTGTTGATGTTGACCACTGAGTTGGTATTTGTTCTTTTTCCAAGATTTCGTTAAATATGATCTGGAGATATTTTGAAATGACTGAATTAGTCCCTTTCAAGAGTTCGTTAGAAATTCTGTCTTCTCCAGGTGCTTTTCTAGGTTTCTGTGACTGTATCGCTTTGTTTATTTCCATTTTCACGATTGGTGGTATTATTTCTTCATCGTCATTGTTGTCTAGGATTGGATTACGAGATGTTATTGTGTCATCGTATAAGTCTTTGTAAAATTTTGTTGCTATATTTGATATATCTATTCTTTTTGTTTTGCTTTTTTTATCATGTTTAACACGCATTCCAGGTATCCAATCTGTATTGTCTTGTAGTTCTTTCCATGCTTTTTTCACACCTCCTGTACTTTCTATGTGGAACGTTATTCTCTCTATTCTGGTTTTCAGTCTGTGTCTTCTAATACTTTCATTTATTTTCTTACTTATACTCGAGATTTCTTTTCTGATTCTTGGTGATTCTTGCCTTAGGCTTTGACGTCTACTTATTAATTCCATAGCCTCTTTTCCTATTTTATCCTTAGCTTTTGGAATCGTTGTAAATTTATTTTCTATGTCCATAAGTTCTTTTACCAGGATGTTGTAGTTTTCTTGTAAACTTTGAGTTTCTTTAATTTGATGGTTAAGTGTTTTTTCTAAAGATTCTAAACAACTTTCCGGTAAAACTTGATGTAACTGGTTTCTATTATTTGCACATATTTTCCTTGATGGTTTAATTTGGTGACCATAGATTTTTCCACGTACCATTCGATGGTCTGTGTTAAAGTTGAACTGATTTATCACATCCACATTCATGAATAGTTTTGGTTTATTTGTAATGATAAAATCGATTTCGTTTTTGACCATGCCATTTGGTGATAACCATGTCCATTTTCTTTTGGGCTTCTTTTTAAAAAAACTGTTCATAATACACAAGTTGTATTGTTGGACAAAATCAATAAGCCGTTGTCCATTATCATTCCGTTTACCAGTTGTGTATGGTCCAAGGAACTTACTTTCGTAACTGGTTCGTTCTCCAATTTGGCTATTAAGATCGCCCATTATTATCACTGTTCTGTGTACATTTTCCATTGCAGTTTGTAGGTGTTTATAAAATAAATCCTTATCTTCATCTCTGGCACTTTCCGTCGGTGCATAGAGTTGCATTATCGATATGGGATGCTTGTTTTCGTATATATCAACATTAAGGATTGCTATTCTATCAGAAACTCCGGTAAAGCCTTGAATTTTATTTTTCCAATATTTTTTAACTAAAAACCCGACTCCGTAGCGCCCTGGTGTTTCGTTTTTGTAATAGAAAATGTAGTCATCGTGTTCTTCTATTTTTTCTTCTGATCTTCGTACTTCGCTTAATCCCACAATGTCCCATTTAATTCCTTGTAGTGCATGTTCTAATTCGTATAGCGAGTCTTGTGATCTTAGTGTTCTTGTGTTTAGAGTAGCAATATATATATTGTCTTTGTTTATTGCGTTTGCTTCATTATGTTGTATTGTGAGCAGATTTGGGGGGTTTTGGTCTGCAGCCCCACGGTGACCAACCGGATTGGGGATGTTGTTGTTTTGTCTTTGTTGCTTAGTAGTTGTTTGTTTATTTTTCCGTTTACCGATGCCTGCTGTATCCTATGCCTTATTTGAAGGTTTTTCCGTCAGAGAGTGAGATCTAGCTCTCATGTATGCAAAAGCATCTGCTCTTTGAAATTTTGTTGGGGCCAATGCAGTGTTCCTGCCAATTTCATGGCGCGAAGTTGAAGGAACAGGAGATGCAGAACGATCCCGCTTTCTTTTCTCACTATCTTTTTGTTTCACAATTATTTTATTGTTCTTGATGTAGGCTTCGTTACCCTTTTCTCTTTCTTGGTTGACTTGTTGTTGTAGTTCCTTTCGTCTTGTCAAGGTGTCTTTCGAAAAATCTTCTGTCATGTATGTATTTTCTGGCATATTTTTTTTGTTTCTTAGTGCTTCTATTTTCTTGTTAAATGTTGTCATGGAAATGACGATCGGACGCGATTTTCCTGCAGTTGGTTTTCCAATCCTATGCATTCTATTGATGTCGTAGTCAGCGATTCGAACATTTAACTTTAAAAATATTTCTGACACCTTCTTCGAAAGTTCACTGTGGTTGTTTTCAGTTTCTTTTATTCCATGGAATAATATATTATTATTTTTTCTATTCGTATCTTCCAAGTGGTTTATTTTTAGGTTCAAAGTTTCTATTTGCAATTTTAGAGTTTTGTTTTCTTCCAGCAGTGGTTCTATTTTTTCGTCAATCTTCAGCATAATATTTTCCGAAACCTTCTCAGAAACAGCTTTTGTAATAATTGCAGTCTGCTTTTCAAATTCTGATTTCATCATGCTAAATAAGGTTGTAATATCTTGTGACATTGTCATGCTGTTGCAATAACAAAACGCAGATGGGTTGCGTGGAATGGATACATAATACTATTTTATTTGCATCCCGCAAATAAAAGGAAAAACATGTTTTTAAGAGCTTTTCCTTCCAAATATTTATAAGTCCACACAATAAGTTTATTCTGTTACGTGTTACCTCATACTTGTTAGTGTGTGAGAGGGTGTGTGTGTGTGTGTGTAAGGTGTGAACATTCGCTGGAGTCTAATTATCGGCGCGTTCAATAGCTTGAGGATAGAACCTGGCGCAAAAATGAAGCGGCGTGAGGAGTCAGTCTGTCTAAACAACCGATGTCGGTCGATAAGTCCTAATGGTGCCACTTTACATTGGTCTCTATTCAGTGATGATTTTGTCTAAGGTATTTGTGTGATTTCACCAATGTTCGCTGCTACTTGGCGGTTCGAAAAAAGTTTGTTTTTACGTAATATCGCTGAGTCATTCATTTATCGTTCATGCTCCTACATTCAGATATCGAGACCTACTTAATTATGCAAAATCAGGATCATTTATTTGCGCGCCAAACTTTAGATTGGGAATTAAATACGTGAACCTAATCATAAAATATACTGAAATTCATTGACGTGCCCTAAATGTAAATACGTATATCCCGGCTATGACCTCATTCAATAGGTTTTTAGTGGAAACCGTGCATTACTAATAACTGTATTGAAACAACAACTCAATTACTGCGAAATATACTATTTTCACCAGTGATTAGTCGAAGGCGCCCGCCACGGTTCAGATCTGCGTCGACGCGTGTTTGAGCCGGATTGATTGATGGCAAACACCCAATTCTATACAAAATAGCTATTGTTGGTGTTAACGCCGCTAAGGGTGGCGCGTTTAGTTCCAAACTAATATTTGGTGTCATTGGAATATAATGAAACAGTATTTGCATATCGGTCTGTAGCATACACAACACAGTAGGTGTATGTTACAAGTCACTGGATTTAAACAAGCATGCATCATCATCATTATCGAATTGTGACAGCCTCAGTGGCGTCAATGGGAGATGGGCCGACTGCGAAGCGTAAAATTACGGGTTCGATTCCTGGACAAGGCAGCAGAGATTTGTTTTGTTTGATGGCACTGTTGATGAACTTTTGTACTTTACTGCACTATTATAATCAACAGAAACATCGCTTACAAACGAACAATGAAAATGAAAACTTAAATGTATAATATGAGATGAAGTACAGACCGAACTGGGAACACAGTCACTGTAACTTTCAATAAAGTGGTTAATTGTCACAAACAAAACCGCCGGAGTGTTTAATTGCCAACGATTATATCACTGGTTGTCGCAGCCGTTCTGGGTGCCAATTCTCATGTTGTAGACATTGTGTCGTATTGGACACTATTGCAAACACCAATACTAATTTTAAATTGCTACAATTTGTTGATGATTCTAACTAAGGGCTGAATTTGTATACATCTATGTTATTAGGTACAATTTGTAAAGAAACCCCGTCAATATGATAAAATGTATGATTGTTTACTAGAAATCCGACTTCTGAATAAATAGCTAAATATGACTGGCAATTTTCACAATGTAGATTATGCTGAATTTACAATGCACTGGAAATTGACAAATATTACTATCGTCTCATTCCTAAAATATGAAAATGAATATGTTTATAAATGACACGTTTCGAATGCAACATAGTGTCATGCGAGAATCGGAGCCCAGTGTATTTCGCCCCTCTTGCTCGATGCGCTCGCTCCGCTCGCAGCACGCTCGCGGTAATAACACTCGCGAACACTCGACGGTTAAATGGAACGAATATAATTAACGTCCACGCACTTTGTAAAACGTTACATTTTATGTAAATGGTTAAATGTCACTGCAACGTTGAAATATTTCGTTTCAAAATAATAATAATAATGTTGATGTTTAAACCATTTTGCTTATTCGATGCTGTACGATATGAATGGCTGAACGTGCCATTTGCATGCAGCCGAGGAGTGAATTTATATTTCCAATTATTCAGTCCATTGCTTTCATTACGAATATGATGAAATTAAAATTGAAACGTTATGTAGGTATATTATAATAATGATGTCAAAAAGATTAATTAATTCCACGATGTGAAATTAACTTGTAATCTTGTAAAGAGGTAGTACTCAATTATTAACACATTTTCTGTCTGGCTCCTCTCTTCCTCGTAATGAAATGTCTGGTATTTGAACTTCCCTGAGACAATTTAACTCCAACACCTTTCCGAGCTAAGAAATCCACTTCACACAAAGTAATTTCATTACGAACCACGTGCGGAACTGAGTAGAGGCTTATAAACTCTCATAAACCCGTATCTTGTTCATCTGCCTACCGCTTTAATAACTTAAACCAAACCAGCTCACGTTACTGGAAACGCTTATATTAACTACCCTCTACGTAGAGGCCACGCTTATTTTGTAGCACGTCTTCGAGTTCACTTTGCGCAGTCCTTTGTAGCACCTCTACGAGCTGAACTGCTACCTCGTATGTAGCACCTGCGTAGAGCCATATTCGTAGCAATTGCTACGACATGCTCGTTAGTGCAAGCGAACAGTTGGGTTGGTTTTGGAAGGTAAGACGAAATTGTGTTATGGAAATGTATTATTACTGCAGGTGACACTGTGTACATTTCAGAATGTTTTTACTTAATTTTAATTTTTGTGTTTTTTATGTTCAATTAATTTCTAATTCACTCTGTAAATAAAATCTAAGTAATTCGTTATTACAGAAGTCAATTTACTTTCAGTTCAGTGCGAGTCGGTCTCATCTAACTTACACCGTCTCTGGACTGGTATCCGCTGCTTCGAATAAACTTTTATCATCTTTGCCTCAGTTTTAAATAAACTTTTATGATCCGCGGATGATGTTGGTGGAAGCAATCTTTATTTTGATTAGTTCAGTTTACGAACAAATCACGTTCAGTGTGGAAAGCTCGGCGAAGAAAAATATACACAGAATTGGATCTTAAATTATTTTCCGAACCCCTACGAACGGTACCAACTTTCATTAAAATTCTGATATTTTTTATCGTTTCAGTGGTCAAAGTGGAAATGTTTAAGATATTTGTAATCTCAGCTATAAAGGGATCGATTAGAACTTCGACCTCGTTAGCTTTTGATTATTTTATTTTTTAGTTCTGTGATGCAATGACTGTTATGTACGACATCCAACTCTTCTTAGATTACTCGAGCGATTGCGTAACTGTAGTTAGCGTAGAAGACTTCAGTTACTTCTTTATATTATTATCGACCAAAACTGTGCAAACTCATCAAAAGCAGACAACTAGTTCAAATTAGCTACGTTCAGTCGGATCGCTGTTTTTCACCGGATTTGCTACAAAGAGTGTCCTCGCGTCCGAATTAGCACTTCTAAAGGCAGCCGACCGTTCCCTATTTGTAACGACTAAGCGCTCCAAATTAAACCTTTCAACGTTGCGTTAAGGTACATCCGTGCAGGCAAAACACATCCATCATTGCAACGTTTAGCATCGGCGAAATGGACTCTATCTCTGAGTAATAAGAGTTATTGTGAAGATGTGATGTGACGCTGCAGTTAACGAGAATTTAAAAAGCACTGCGAGTGGACGCTCAGTGCAATTCACGTTTTGTATGAGAAGGAAAATTGCATATGAATTTTTAAGTGGAATAATTTTTAGGGCTGTCAAATGGTCATATTCATGAGCGGGTTTTGAAGCGGTGGTAACCTTCCGCCGTTAAATGTTGATGAGAAATGAATTTTGAGGATATTATGTTTATGCAGAGTCTCAAGTAAATAAACAATTAAATTTGATATAACTTACCCTTGTGGACTTAATTCAGTGTAACGTAAAATTAAATTATTTAAATAAGTAGTCCTGGGCGAGCCGCCCAGAAATCTCTCACGTAAGTTAACAACATTCTTTTGAATCGATATGTACCAGTAAAATAGTGTGTTCCAGATCATAAAGCGTTGGAAATATGAGCGCAACTTACGAGAAGTCACTCATGCGGGTCGAAACCAGTGTCACTGAGTTGCTAAGGGTGCTATTTATCGGTCTCCTATATCTTGTTGTAACGCACATTTGACTATTTGTTAAATATAGCTACGTAGAGCTAAGTACACAATATTACGTATTTTTTACCCTCAAAATATGAAATAACATTTTACGAGCACCTCAAAAACAATAAAGCTCCGCCGCCGTTCCACACCTTAGCGGCCGTCGGGTTCCGGCGATAAAGCTTTAATCCGAAATGTACGAAACATTTCGCGTAAAGTGAAAACACCTTTGCGAAGGAGCCTCCTTTTATTTTGGTGCATTTACGGCGCACTCCAACCACTTTTTGCCCTAATAATCTCGCGCCGACTACCGAACGCTCTCTTGCGGGCAAAAGGATTCCTATATGAGCTGGCGAGCGAGCAGAGCAGCCTCGAGCGAGCAGAGCAGCCTCGAGCGAGCAGAGCAGCCTTGCACACGCGGGGCCGTTTCAATATTATATACAGGCTCTGTACAGCCTCTCTATTACCTTTTATTGTATACATTATGTACGTGGAAGAAGCGAAAGTGATGTGTCAGGATCGTAGCACGATGGGAAAAGGCGTGACCGTATGCATTGTGTACGTAGTTTACATCAAGTTGTTCTAGCTATCGGTGAGTTAAAAGAATACTAATGATGTCTACTATCTCAGTATACTATACTATAGGCACAAGTGTATTGTGATGGGGCCAGTGCGGTAGAGCGAGATTGTCTGCTCATTGCACCGGCTGTTGCCAACCATTGCATATGTGTGCTTGATGGATTAAGTAGTAATTTGCGAAGTATACAGGATGACGTTGTTGGGTTACATTTGTGCAAGCATGCTGTACAATATGCTGCTTGTGAAAGTACATTTGTGCCAGTTAGCAATTCCGTTTTGCGGCATAAACAGAGTTTAAATACGTAACTACTACAGAACAAAAATATGTGAATTGTGTCAGCGACAACCCCGACACAGTGTCCGCTTGTGTGCATATTCATTAACCTTTATTATGACTCTCCATTCTGTTCCAGTTGCGTGTCGTAAAGCGACTAACGTACCGCTGACAACGCAAACACAATAATTGTATTTTTCAATTCTTTTGAAATGTTGAAATGTTCGTGTATGTGCTGTTGTACAATGTTCAAACGACAGATTACAAAACGATTCAGTACGACTTAAAGTTTTTAAAAACTCTCATCAATAATCCTGGAGAACTTTTGATACTTTTCTCTAAATTAACTCCTCTCTTATCTCAACCTCGTAGCATCGGAGTATCCGTTCTAAGCCGTGCTCCTCATCATTACCAAGTTCTGGTCGCTCGTAAATCTGTCTGCTTTCTTCTCTCGTATTTCCCTTACCTACATTTAGCGCTTAACTGCAGTTCATACGGTGTGGTTTACCGAAACAGTTTTTGAAATTAGAGCCAACCTCTTATGTATTGCGTCAGCTATTTTTTTATGGAGAATTTTTATTTAAATTTCGTGTCTATGACGCATATTATTTGATGGGTGTTTTGATAACTAAATAATCCAAATATTCTTGGGGCAGAAAGCACAATAATTAAGAAAATACTATGCTTCCAGGCAAGTTGTTCTGGTGTTTTAGAGTAAAGTAGACCATGCCTGTGACGCAGATGAAGTCTTACACTGGTTCAGTATGAAAACCGTTTCGGTAAACCGCGACATGTGAAGTAGGCGAGTCAGCCCTCGGTGGCACTCGCGGACGGCGCGCCCGGCTCGGCGCCGCGCCCCGCCCCGCCGCCCCGGGCGGACGCGACGGTCTAATGCGATTTTATCGCTCGAGCAGAAAGCAATGGACCGGCGGGACGACTGCTTCAGCTCTACCATTGGTGTATCATAAAATTGTAGTTTTAGCTCGTGAAGCTGGCTGGACTTTGTTCATGGTGAACGCAATTAAATAACCCACTAAATTATTTTCTAATTAATTTATATTTCGAACACTAAAGATTAATTATTAAATCTTAGGATGTTTTCTATTGAATCAAAGTGAATGCAACGCAAAGAATATATCTCTACCGAGAGTTTCAATTTAGAACGGTTAGGCGACAAATCTAATACCAAGCAGCTGCATTTTGGAAATATAATTTTAGTCTTCATATAACCCAATCATTTTACTGACGTTTATTCCGGTGTAATTTAATTGTATTCAACCAATTTTACAATTCCACGAATTAACAGTATTTATAAACGTAGATTCCGCTCACCTACTTTTTAATTTTTATTTTATTAACATTATTTATTTTATTGATAAACACAGGCGATCAGGTTCAAAGTAAAACCTAACGCGATTCCTGATTAACTGTTACTCAAAGGTATTTTTTAAATCCCTATTTCAGCTTCAGCACGCTCGCTCAAAGAGAATCTAAACTAAATCCCATCAAAAACATTACATGTACAAAAATGCACAAGTCTCGCAGCGCAGTTTATCTGCCGTATAAAGTTGTGAGATCGAATGTAAACCAAGTCGGTTAATTTCAATACCTACCTATACCTATCTATGGGAGCAGTTATATACTTATATTTATTTCTTTAGTAAATAAAGTGACTTGGCAATTGCACACAGCAACATAAATCTATGTTAAGCGCTTTTTGCTTGTATTTGTGTGAAAGTACACCTATACGGAAGACTATATTTAGATTGCCTAGTAGATTATGCTGCCGTGTACAATCGCCAAGACACTCTATTTACTAAAGAAATAAAGATATAACTGCTCCCATAGATAGGTATAGGTAGGTATTGAAATTAACCGACTTGGTTTACATTCGATCTCACAACTTTATACGGCAGATAAACTGCGCTGCGAGACTTGTGCATTTTTGTACATGTAATGTTTTTGATGGGATCTCATTTGTTTTTGTAGGTTTTCTTTCTTTATTTCGTTTTTTTGCGAAACACGCATAAACGCGCGCCCTGCGCCTACGCGGCCGGGGCCCCTTGCGAACATAGGTCATGCTCTTAGATTATCATGAACGAGTGCCTTTGCGTCTCCACAGATGCATATCAGGTATAAGGTATCTAGGTACCTATTTTAATGTACCTAGGTAACGAATTTGTTCAACCTATAAAAGTGTAGGTAGGTATAGTATAGGGATTTGTATCTCTCTATCCGCGGTAGGTGTACCTACCTATCGTGGAAGTTTTTAAAAAGCGCTCAACTATCGAATTTCTCGAAGCCATTTCTCATTTTAATCCCTATTACCCATTTCATTCAATTTCAATGACGTCTAATTATGAACTGTAAAAGTAACTTTGTAATTACATACAATTTAATGGGATTTATATGAGAATACAAAGTTATTTATGCAGATGATATATCTAGAAAACGGGATGAAAATTATGGAATGTCAGAATTTTTCCTTTGGTTATAGGCTAAACAATAGCTATAATCAAAATTTGAAACTTGTGGGACGGCTAGAAGTACCTTAGAATTTTGATGATCGGTGAGTCAGTCAGTCAGTCAGTCAGTGGGCAGCAAAATTAAGGAACTTTGACTTACAATAATTCTTAAACTACTGGTTCAAATTTGATGTAATTTGGATTATTATCTGTAAACGTGATGCCCTCTTGGTCACTAAAAATTTAGGCTTCTAGTTTTATCCATAACGAAGGTACAGCGGGTCGAAAATGGCTCGAATCGCTTCGAGAAAAGGATAGTACGGCCGTGCCTTTTGTTTTGCTCGACTTGGCGGGGGCACTACCGTGCCCCCAGATAGACGTACAAAAGCCGGTTTAATCAACACATTAAACGAGTGGAATTCGCTCGAAACTATTCGCAATCATGCACTAGGTACAGGGGAACAGTATCTTTGTTTCGCATACAATTGAACTGTGCAAATAGGGTTAGGAACAGGTAGCACGATACGAAAATGGCTGACTTGAGAAGCTCAGAGATCAGAGTTTCTTTCATAAAGATTTGAACATTCTCGAATTTTAATGTATGCCCTTTTTAATCGATCAACTGTAGTTTTTGTTAATTATTATTGAATAGGTTCGCGTTTGATCACTGTCTCACCTGAGGGAAAGTGAGAATGTGACCGAAAGTGGAGCATGCTTCTCTAGAAAATACTGACTTGAAAATTTCTGGCTTATATAAAGATAAAAAAAAGCGTTCCAGCCAATAGCAAATGAAGATGCCGGTAAATTATAATGTGTTTGGTAAATCTCTCGATCTGGCTTACTGCTTAAACTAAATTATATTGTGATATATTATTATGAATCAAAAGTCCGGCTTCGTTTATTCTGCAATTCATAACGGTGCTAACGGCACTTCTTTTGCTTCAATATATGATGGAGTTATAACGATTTTTACTAAACCTAAAAATTTTCTCAGTTCTTTTCATAATTTGGAAACGGAATAGATGGACTATGAAGATATTTTATTGTAATTTAATATGATTGCCTATATTACATTATATTATTTTTATTGTATATTATATAGGTACCCAGACCTGTCTTCGCCATGTCAATCGATGTACTTAGTAGCTTGACAATCTGAAATTATTCTTTTTTGGTAGAATTATTATGTAACACAAATAGAATATGCCATGTTTTGGTTCCCCAGCGTCATTTAAATAACTGGAATTAGCCATTCGCGCCGCCATTCCGTTTTCTGTGTCGATAATTCCTCAAGCGGGCCCGTAACAAACGCGCGTATTCCACGCGCGTGCCCACCGCGCGTCCTCGCACGCGCGCCCTCGCACGCGCGCCGCGCGCTGCATACGGAATGGGATGCGGGCGGGGCCGTTACTGACGAATTAGAGAGGAGCGGTTCTCTCTTGGAATATTCTTAACGAATTTGGTGAAAATAGTATTTGGAGTTAAAACATGAAGCCACTGAACTAACAGCCGTTGAACGGTATGTAAATTATGCGTAACCCGACCATATTCTATTCACACACTCGGACACAAACATGGACCACCCCCAGCCGGCATTCCTCCTGGTATCTCGCCAGCTAGTTAGTAACTACACAAGTAAAAATACACAAGGTAGAGCCTAGTTTTTGCAAATTCACCACGAGGGAAGCGATGATGTCTGCCGCAGACGGAACGATGCCGTGCGAGGCTGCGGGGCGTAATGAGATTTCGACACAATTGCGCGCAGCCACGGTCACTCTAAAGTAACATGATTTAGCGACATCGCCTATGAGCAATTACAGCGATACCATACAGCGCCGCAGCTAACGCAGCGTATCCGGTGCGTATCCGGCGCGTATCTGGCGCGAGTCCGGCTCGGACGCGGTGAGGCCGCAAACTGTAGCTGATGGCATAGCTCAAATAATTATGCAGCTGGGGCGCTCTGCACAAACTGAGTGCGAGTATTTATTAATTAGCTAATAATCATTGCATCTAGACAGGCATGCATTATTTTAATTATTGCCAACGGACACATAATTTCATTTTAGTTACTAACACATTAACGTAAACAAATCTTACTAGAGCAAGTTATCATGCTGTACGGCATTGTACGCTTTACTGTGGTTTCATCAAACCGTGGAGGAGATGACTCGGCGGGCGCGTTGTCGGCGGACACTCATTGTAGCGCCGAGGTTCAGCTAACGGATCAATTTCTATGGCATTTTAGGGTGGTTTTGTATACGATTTTGTAAAGAATTTATTTATAGAACAAGTAGCTAAAAATTTGCCTACTCATTGCATTCAATGCGAATCTGCGGTGTGGCCTCGTGTTGGGAAAGAATGATTAATGGCACGTTAATAAGAAATTGAAATCCTTCTCAAAAATCTGTAAGGAAATTAATTAAATAATATTGATTCTCTTTCATTGAAACATGTAGTAGGGACTTCATTAGTAAGATAACTTTTAGGAGCCCTAAACATCTATATACGAGTACAGTCATTTATTATATAATGCCATCTAATATTATTTTAGAAACCTACCTCTTGAATCACTCTAGTTTTAAAGGTCTAGGGGCAGACAGCCGGGAAGCGACTACGTTTTATACTATGTAGTGATTATAATAATAATATAATATCTACATATTTTGTGATTAAAATTATTATTATTATTCAACTTGAGGAGCGGTAAGACCGCCTATTATATTAAACTCTATCTTTTATAAATTTTGGTGTAGATATAGAGTTCTATCAATCTTATCTTAAGAACATCCTCTCTATCAATCTTGCAGTGTCGTCTATTATCTAGCAGTTTAAAAAATCTGCAGATACGACAGCGTCAAACACACTTTGTCTAAGCGTCTCATTAGCTTTTTGAGTCTCGTACATAATTCTCGACTCCTAACTCAATCAGAAGTACGAGGATCATAGTCCCACAACACCCAGACTCCAAGCAAATGCCTGCGGTTACACAAATGTATGTCCTGTCTAATCGAACCCCTAACCCACACTTCGCAGTCGGCTCATCATCAACATGCGCCATAGAGGTCGCCTTTCCTCGTAGATTAGTACTTAGAGTCCAGTGCTAATCCGTACCAGACACCACACTGTAAACCAAAACTGCCTAAAGTAAAGCTCCGCTAGCAGTTTCAGCACTGCAGTGCAGCGGACGGTGTAAGCCGCTCCATTATTTGCGCAGCCGTTATCCATAACTGCGTCTCGGTACACAGATTACGTCGCAGTCGCCACATGCGCTCTGTCAACGGCCAACAGCACTAATCCTGGCTAATCCTACTCACTACCAACAAATACCGCGGAACGGCAACACGGCACTTATGCCACAGACATAGAGTTGAACTTCGTGCGGGCGGATGCCGGTGGTTACGTGGTTGGAATAATTGGTGTCACAACAGCATAGGTCTCGTGATAGATGTATGGAATTGATGAACGGACAAAAATTCGGGGAAGTTTGATTAAAATCCATATATCGTGCATAACGACGTGCGGCGCTGTCCCGCGGCGGTGATCCCGCGACATTGACTAGTTCACGATTGAAATATCAGGATTTTTACTGTTTTATAAATAAACTAGCTAATAGTCGTGACTTCGTACGCGTGGGCTACAACAACATGTGACGTCTTTATGCTAACTCCAGCCTAGTCGGCAACTCTGTTTCCACAGCCCGCAGACACGCCGTTCAGGAATGTTGGACGCGGTAGGTACTCACTTTTTAAAAGTCGTCACTCACTTGTGTAACCTTTATACAATCGGAAGACTTGCGACAGGCTGTTCAAATGCTCAAATGTCATTTGGGCCCACGCTCAATGCTGATTTTCTATCTTAACAGTAATAAAACTCATATCTGAGGTTTCAATCTCCGTTTTATTACACTGTTTAGAGAGAGATAGCTCGGCAGCTTACTCGTACACATCTATTATTTATATAAAAACTTTTAAATCCATCTAAAAGTAACTATATTTTTAACAAAAAATAGCAATATTTTGTTTTAATCCTTCTACTTTTTCGATTTGGTGTAACATAAGCTGAGGTTCATTTGTATTCAGCCAGAACAAGCTATTGCAATTATTTTCTTTCCTGAAAACTTAAGCTGCTTCATGAAAATCCTTTCCATCTCCGAGATAAAGCGCTAAATGTAATCCCTCATTACTGAAAACGTTTTGTTATTAGAAATATTTCTTTGATCATGACAACAAATGAATACACTTTTCTATTTTTATAAACCTTTGCACAAAAGATTCTCCCACTGCCCTGGGTGGGAGAGTTAGGCTCGTAAATGTTCTGTGCTACTTTTATAGAATATTATTCTAAAATCGTCGATCATCACCATAACCCACATGCGCCCATGCTGAGAACCGGTCTCATCTCGCTTTCCGTAATCCACCACATCTCATTATTGTATATAGATAGATACTGCTATAATTAGGCATATTATACTACGGTATTATTATGATACCTACACGCAATAATAAAATCAGCTCTATAAATTTAAACCTTTTTTATGTTTCCCGCTTCCACCCTCAGCTGGGGTAGGAATTGACCTAATCATTCAAGTATCACAATATGGCTCTTTTAATATTGTTCTATAGTGTTCTCGCACTTACCATCGCTGCGGCTCTCCTTGCGGTACGAGTCGAGAGGGAGAGAGGGCTCACAGAGTCAAGTCTCAGAGCAAGCGATGAAAGAACAATATTTGTCCGCGGCCGGCCGCCGACGAAATATTACAATATTGCCGAATAAGCTCTCGGGAGTTTTCCTTTCCTTATTGAGTTTACATTTTAATTTGTATTTGCTGGAGTGCTTTATACTCGGCATCCTGTCTTGTACCTGTTTATTTATTAAGTGGCTGCAAAAGCAATAGGTCGAGGCATCGCAAAATATTCGAAATCTGAGACCATTTGCCCCTTAAATGGATTTAAAGGGAAGTTTGATAAAAGGAAGTCCTCCTTACAGATGTCTTCTTTCAGTTGTCGAGTGTTCGCTTTCGAACAGCTAAAGATATCATTAATATTTCATACACAATTCATTCCGGTCTGGCACTGTTTTCAGCCGAAGTACTGGGCATATCAGAGTTTACAACATTGTCGTGATAGATTCTGTAATGCCAAGTTATAGGTGGCGCTGCAGCTATTAAAAGCAGGTATGGCATTATCTTAAAAATAATATTAAAAAATATATCTGAAAGTATCGTAGTTCCCTTTACAAATATTAAAGTGTCCAAGATGATGCTTCCTGTTTTATGTACCATCATAAAATGATCTGCAGTCAACTCCGATGTTGTTTATTCGACTCCGCGCCGAGAGATCCACTGATACTGGTCGATGCCCCCATCACTCTTCGTCAGTGGCGACATGACACCAATATGGGGGCGTCGCAGGAATGATATTGATGACATTGTAGCGGTCTACACTTTACATCGGTCGCCGGCACCGGTGGAAACTGGAAAAGTACGAGTTTCTACTTACGTGACTTTTATTAACACTTCCCCACCCGGCTGCTAAACGTGAGGTAGCCGATTCGATTCCCGCAATTGCAAATATTTTTTTTATCCATATTATTTGCTCTACATCTGGGTGTTAAGGGGTCACTTTCTTCTTAATCCCCTTGTTTCACAGAATTATTATATTAGTAAGAACTATAGTAAGGATTTATGTGACACGTTATTTATTTAATCGGTCCTTCATCTAACTTAGCGAAAACGGGCGCCGCCTGCCGATATAACTCCAAATCATCAAATTAAAACAGGTTCTGCAAATGTTATTTTTTTTATAAGAACTTGAAAAATTGTTCTCGCACTTCAATACCTAATAAAGTGCTGTATTTAATTAGATCGACTCGGCTTCTCAGATAAGTTTCCCGCCCGGTTACCGTTGCTATTTCTCCAGTCTGTCTAATAACGCCTTTGTATTTCAATTACTCGCTATTCTTCTTTCAGTTCACAACAAAATCGTTGTGTAATGTACCTACTACATAATATTTAGTGGTATTTTGTTCATTGACAATACTTTGGGCCGTGTTGTATGCCAATACATGAATTAATGTTACGATAGTCCCACATAATTGTTGTTGTTGAGAGAAGACCGAATAGTCTATAACAACCTAGACGATGTTGCCTAGCTAGTTTCTCTATTATATGGAATACTATAGTTCTAGTAGTACGTACTAGTAGTACCTGCGATTACACCAAGTTCACTATTATTCGAAAGGAATCGATTTTTTTCAGGATAATATGCTTTTTATACATGACTGTCCAAAAATAACGGCAATCATAGCTCGATGAATGAGGGGAAGTCAACAAACACCTTTCAAATTGATTGTCTGTGTTGTCGATTCGCAATTTGACACTAAATTGGGCAGGTGAAAGCAAAGGGTCGAATTTCAGGACAATTTCATTATTACGGGGGAAAAAGCGAGATAGTGGACAATCCAATATAGCGGACGTGAACTGTGACTGAAAAATGTTTCAAAATAGAGCAATCCGTCTTGAAACCTCTGTCCCGGACTCCATATAGTCCGGTAAAAACCGGCAATATCCGGACGCGGCCGGGTTTTATTTGAGTTACAAATTGTGAACCGGTAGCCGCACCCGGGTCTGGCTGATACTCGGCACTGCGCCGCGACCTCTGATATAGTGTTATTATAGAGGGCAGAGTAGTATGTACACTGATACAGTATATGTGGCTTCTGGTGCCATAGCAGGACTGACCCGAATAGAAAAATACGAAATCAATATTAGTTTTTTTACTAAAGGCTAGGGTTTGACCAGAACCCAGCAGGTGTTTGTAACGATTTGGTGAAAGACTAAATACATTTAACTGCTAACAAAGTGCACGAACAAGAGCTTGACTACCTTTTTAGCAACCAACTAATTTCCTGCCTTGTTTGCGTAATTTCTCAGTTACATTATTAATACAATATCAGAAAGCTAAAATCTACTCCATGAAACATGAATGAAACATCAACAATTTCGTTGAAACGGAAACGACTTTGATAAAACACACAATTAACTCATCATTTATCCTGTTAATAGAACAAAATAAATGAAATGTAGCTCGAAATAACAAATGATAATCATGTCATTATCATAGCAAAACAAAGAAACGGCTCCTCGAGGAAATAGCACGATACGCCACACACACACACACACAAAGGCAAACCTATAAGTGGTATGCTTCGTCGTAATTCTGCACTTTAGATTTAATTCTATGACTGCTACGTATTAAATACTCGTAGTAATATATTATGAAAATTGTAGATTAAACTTTACAGTTGATCTACGCCCGAAATTAACATTGATTAAAATCGATCTTGGATTGTTGCCTATCGTTGGATCGATCTCCAACCTGTGTGCCTTCATAAACCAATCCACGGATCGGTTATTGGCACGTGTGACCCTAAAATGGATTGTGATATCAAGCCGAGATAGCAAAATTTGGATTGGGATTGATTATTAATAGAATTTCGGCCGTTACTGTACACATAGGTACAGTTGGTTATATTTGAAGTCATAGCAGCGTAGAGGCGTAGCGTTTCCTTTAGTAGTGGATTTACTGTATGTACGCAAAGTATGTCATAAGGCATGTAATTATGCGCTTCCGCGGCCGCTATGCGAGTAATTACTTTGCAATGTTGTGTTTACATTGGCGGCGGTGGCGGGAGACAAAGGAGACAGGTCGCAGTCCCCCTTCAACATCAATTTTATTGCGAACTGTTTTACATATATGTAAAACATATTTGTCATTCTAATTTATATTTTCATTCTGTACTTTGTTTTTAGGCAAGCTACCACGCTTGTCAATATATTGTGGTTGAACGCGAGACTTATAGAAAACGAACATATTATAATCAAACCATAGACCGAGTTAGGTTCTTCATATTTTTAATTTCGTCGTTTTTGTTGTTTTTTTTTTTTTATAAGTAGGTACATAGCATCCATATTTGGTACTAGCTGATACCCGCAACTTCGTTCGCATTTTTGTAAACTGTTTAAAAAATCTATTGATGTTGCGGGTAACAGCTAGGTAAGAATATATCTGTCTCTTTCTCTCTCCCTTTTCCTCTATCTTTCTCCCTCTCTGGCTCTCGTTCTATCTTTCTCCTTCTTTCGCTATTTCTATCTGTCTTCCTCTACCTCTATCTCTTTCCCTCTCTTAATATATCTAAAATCTTTCCCTATCTTTCTATCATTAATATCCCCCTCCACTCTCAATCTCTCGCCTTCTCTATCCCTGTCCATCTCATCCATTACATTTATTTCCATCACCCTCTCAGTCTATATCTCTCCCTTTCCCTCCTTCGCTCACTCCCTCTCCCTCTATTTTTATATATTTCGCACTCAATCTCTCTTTCTCCCCCCACTCTCCCCTATTTCCCCCCACTCTCCCCTCATTCTACCCCCACTCTCTCCTCTTTCTCCCTCCACTCTCCCCCCTTTTTCTCCCCACTCTCCCCTATTTCTCCCCGCTCTCCCCTCTCTTTCTCCCCACTCTACCCTCTTTCTCCCCCCACTCTCCCCTCTTTCTCCCCCCACTCTCCCCTTTCCTCCCCCCACTCTCCCCTTTTCTCCCCCCACTCTCCCCTATTTCCCCCCACTCTCCCCTCATTCTACCCCCACTCTCTCCTCTTTCTCCCTCCACTCTCCCCCCTTTTTCTCCCCACTCTCCCCTATTTCTCCCCGCTCTCCCCTCTCTTTCTCCCCACTCTACTCTCTTTCTCCCCCCCTCTCCACTCTTTCTCCCCCCACTCTCCCCTCTTTCTCCCCTCTTTCTCCCCTCTTTCTCCCCCCACTCTCCCCTTTTCTCCCCCCCGCTCTCCCCTCTCTTTCCCCCCACTCTCCCCTCATTCTACCCCCACTCTCTCCTCTTTCTCCCCACTCTCCCCTATTTCTCCCCACTCTCCCCTTTCTTTCTCCCCCCACTCTCCCCTGTCTCCCCTCACTCTCCTCTCTTTCCCCCCACTCTCCCCTCTTTTTTCCCCACTCTCCCCTATTCCTGCCCGCTCTCCCCTCTCTTTCTCCCCACTCTCTCCCCTTTTTCTCCCCACTCTCCCCTCTCTTTCTCCCCACTCTCTACTCTTTCTCCCTCCACTCTCGCCTCTTTTTCTCCCCACTCTCCCCTATTTCTCCCCACTTTCCCCTCTATTTCTCCCCCCACTCTCCCCTGTCTCCCCTCACTCTCCTCTCTTTCCCCCCCACCCTCCCCTCTTTCTCACCCCTCTCTCCCCTCTTTCTCCCCCCACTCTCCCCTTTCTCCCCCCACTCTCTCCTCTTTCTCCCCCACTCTCCCCTCTTTCTCCTCGCACTCCCCTCTCTTTCCCCCACTCTACCCTCTTTCCCTCCACTCTACCATCTACTCCCCTTTTCCCCCCACTCTCCCCTTTTTCCCCCACTCTCCCACTCCCCTCCCCCGCACTCTCCCCCTCTCCTCCCATCGCACTCTCCCCCTTTAAATTACGATCCGTTCAGCCGTATATTATGGTGCGTTGGGGGTGCATCAAAAGAATACCTCATAATTTCAACCCCCTTGTTTTCCCCCTTTAGGGATGATTTAGAAAAAAGGCGGAAACCCGTATTTATTTATTTCTTACCAAAAGCCTAAATAAGAATTTTCAGATCCCTAACTTGAAGAATTATGGATTCCCCATACAAACTTTCAACCCCTATTTCATCCCCTTCGAGATTGTTTTTTGAGACAAAAGATAGCCTATGTCCGTCTCATAGGTCAAATCTACCCCTATACCAAATTTCATCGAAATCGGTTCAGCCGTTTAGCCGTGAAAAGGTAACAAACAAACAAACAGATAAACAGAGTTACTTTCAGATTTATAATATTAGTATGGATTAGAGTTGCAGGCCGCCCCAAGACCTTTGATAGTAATATAGCATAACTTAAACTTATTTGCTTCAAATAATAATAAAACAAAATATACCTATTTAAAAACAATAAGAAACACTGGAGAAATTTGACTATGCAGAAATGACGGAATCAATTGAAAAGCTCAAAATACTACAATTGGAACATAACAGAAGAACATAATTTGACCACTGGAATTAAACGGTCCTCGTATTTTCTTTCCATGCTTTTGTAGTGATATTAATTAATCTAATTGCAGACAGACAGTATGTATTCGCGCTACCAACAAATTGAGTAATATACAGATTCGGTCTACGACCGTCCGCCGGGCCGGCCGACCGTCCGCCGGGCCGACCGACCGCGGCCTGCGAGGCCGGCCCGAGTAGGGAACAGACAACCCCTGCTATTGTATTCACTCTGCCTACTTACCATTTAGTGGTCAGCGGAGTTAGGCGGAGATTTAGAAATTGTTTGAAAAGCTTTCGGGAATTATGTGAACAAATATTGGAATCAGAATTTTAATCAGTTTACTCTTTAATGGAACGGAATACATTAATGGGAACTTGGTTTCGAAATTTGATGCATGCCATTGTTTATTAATGTGAATTTTCTAGGCCAATTTTGAATATTCAGCAGGGATGATTGGGATAAGGATTATAAAATTAGCTTCTTACATAAACATATTATTTACTATTTATATGATTTAGATTGGTCTCTTACGGAATATTTAAAATATTACGATAAAACTTAATAGCGCTTTACAATCCTAATATACAGTACAATAATTATATTATCTATTGAACACCTATAACATAAAGAAAACAACACCTACAATGTATGTTTGCAAAACTGGGCGGTCTTATCACTATCAGCAATTTCCTCAAACCAATTGACAAAACCTTTTAGGCGGGTTGTCCAATACAGCCACCAGAGGACGGCACTACACCAGTTTCAACAAACAAATGAACTTCGCGTCGCTGTTCAAATATTAGTTGAAGTGAAACACACGCAAGTTGGTTGAACACTGATTTATTGCCGTCTTACATATATGAGGGTAGGTACCGTGTAGGTACCCTCGTAAATAATAATATACTACATCTTTCCCCTTACACAATGGGAAAATGTAACAAAACCAACAAAAAAAAGAAACAAAAGTAAATACATATTTAGCCCATTCTAACACACAGGCATACTTGTTACAATAGCTACAGCTTTGTAGCACACTTACAAACTATAGCTTTTATGTGATATTTATGTTATCAAATAGAACCTATACCTACATAATATAATCAACTTATAAGGTAAGTACTTAACACAAACCAGTATGGGAACAAGAATTATTATTGTAAACAATATTTTGTTTAGAAGGTAAACTTAGTGTTGCGCACATACATATCTTTGTACATAAATATACCTACCTATTTGTGAATTTACATGACATTGTTTAGTTTGGTAAAACTAGATGTTATTGTTTACTAGAACCAAAAATGAAATTTGACAACATTCGTGCAGTTCGTTCCCTTGACCTCGTTACGGGAACAATTGGTGAAGATGGTACAGAATCATCCGAAATGCTTTCATATGAATAACCATCATCGCGCTCTGTGGCCTCGGCCCGGTCATCCGCGTGTGTACTCTGCTGTGATGACGTATCACGCCCCGACTCTTCTACTACCTGAGTCTGTGGTTCACTCACTGGTTTTGGTCTGCGTCTACGTACGCCTGTCATAAAAACCGAACTCGCATTGCCTCCTAATCCCGTAGTACCAGTTGTACGTCCCGGAATCTGCGCTGTAACTACCCTAGACCGCGACACCAGCTGACTCCGACTGCGTCTGTAGCGACCGCCACGGCCATCTTCCACTACATACGAACGCGGTTCGGGCGCACGACTAACTATGGAAACCGGTTTCCTGGAGCCATTGCATATTAACGTCGCTTTATCACCTGGAGACAGGGGCTCGAGCGGTCTCGCTGACCTATCAAAGTGACGCCTCACCTTTTCCCTATTTGCCATCAATGCTCGATAATTTCGCTCATTATCTACTTTTTCAGTTAGCAATTTAAAATTAACTGGCAATTTCGTATTCAAACGTCTACCCATTAAAATTTGAGCAGGTGAGTCTAACTCATTACGAGGTGTAGCTCTGTAATTCAGTAATCCCATATAGAAATCCTGTCCCGAATCGACGCACTTCTTAAGTAGATTTTTAACCGTCTGAACAGTCCTCTCGCTTTTGCCGTTTGATTGCGGGTACAGTGGAGATGACGTCACATGTCGTACTTCCCACTCCCGCAAAAATGTCTTAAAATCCCGCGA
The DNA here is from genome assembly GCA_905147375.1 of Hylaea fasciaria. Taxonomy (NCBI): domain Eukaryota; kingdom Metazoa; phylum Arthropoda; class Insecta; order Lepidoptera; family Geometridae; genus Hylaea; species Hylaea fasciaria. The sequence continues at coordinate 72,055 of LR990213.1, read as the reverse complement.
ACTATAGGCGGGGCCATTATCAGTCACGAGTTCTGACGGGATCCCATGTCGCGCAAATTGTTCTCGCATGAAGTTAATCACCTGCTTTGCGCTCATGCTCGATAGTTCGCCGACCTCTACGTAATTAGAAAAGTAATCTACTAAAATAATGTACCTTTTCTTCCTATATTCAAAAATATCAGAGGCGAGCTTATGCCAAGGTAACGCGGGCACGTCGTGCTGCAGCAGATGCTGGCGGCGCGGGCGAGGCGCGTGCAGCGCGCACGCCGCGCACCCCCGCACCGCGCGCTCCACGTCCTCACCCAGCCCCGGCCAGAACATAACCTCGCGCGCGCGTCGTTTGCACCGCGCTATACCCAGATGTCCTTCGTGAACCCGTGCTACCATATTATCCCTCTGACCGCGCGGGATAAATACACACTCACCTTTAAAAATTATGCCATTCACATAGTGCAACTGCTCACGGTACGGCCAAAATACGTTGACTTTTATATTCACATCGCGCCTATTTTTAGGCCAGCCGCCCATTATATACCTTATTAACAATCTGCAATCACTATCGATTTCCGTTTCCGCCCTTATTGCGTCCATTTTTGGGTCACTAAACGGTACGTTTTCTAACATGAAACAGGTTTGAATGCTCACCTCCTCAGTGACACGGTCATGCATTAATTCATTTATTGGGGCCCGTGACAGAGTGTCAGCAATATACATATACTTGCCCGGTGTATATACCACTTTTAAGTCGAATCCTTGCACTCTCATCATCATTCGTTGCAGCCGGGCCGGCACAGAAACCAACGGTTTCCCGAATAAGGCTTCCAGCGGTTTGTGGTCAGTCTGCACGGTGACATCAGATCTGCCATAAATGTATTGCCTGAATCGTTCAACCGCGAACACTATAGCCAACATCTCCTTCTCGATCTGCGCATACCTGGTCTGCGTGTCGGTGAGAGTGAGCGAGGCGAACTCAACCGGCCGGCCCGCCTGCAGCAGCACGGCCCCGAGCGCCACGCTCGACGCGTCCACCGAGACCACGATCGGCGTGCGCTCGCAGTATAGCGCCAGCACAGGTGCGCTCGTTAACTTCCGCCTCAGCTCATCCACCGCTGCGGAGTGCTGCCGTTCCCACATCCACTCAGAATCTTTCTTTAACAATGATCGCAAAATATTCGCACACCCTGAATAATTTTGTATGAATTTTGATAAATAATTTACCATTCCTAAAAACCTTTCGAGTGACTTCCTATAATTTGGATATGGCATTTCCATAAGTGCCTTAACCTTCGAGTCATCTGCTCGCATTCCAGTCGCATCAAACCTATGACCTAGATATGTAATTTCTGAAACACCAAATTTACATTTCTCACGGTTAAATTTTATACCTATTTCCCGGGCGCGTAGCAGTAAGCGCCGCAACCTGACATCGTGTTCCTCCTTATTACACCCCCAAACTATGACGTCATCGATGAACGATTCTACACCTTCTAAGTCCTCGAGGTGTTGTCTAAGTTTCGCATGAAAAACTTCAGGCGCGCAATTTATTCCATACGGTAAGCGTAAAAACTGGTAACGCCCAAATGGTGTACCGAACGTACAGAGGTCGGCGCTGGCGTCATCAATTTGGACCATCCAAAAGCCACAACGTGCGTCGAGGACGCTGAAGACCGTGGCACCACGTAAGCGCACCGCTAGCTCTGGCACGGTCGGCAGCGAGTATTGAGCGCGCCGCACCGCGCGGTTGAGGGGTCGAGGGTCTAAACAAACACGAATGCTGCCATCCTTTTTCGCGACTAGTACAATTGCATTAACCCAGTCCGTCGGGTGTGTGACCTTCCTTACTACACCTAACTTTTCCATCCTATGTAACTCTTTTAACAATTTATCTTTGAGGCCAAAATAAATTTTTCGGGTAGGGCACACAACCGGCTGTACGTTTTTATCTACAACAATACTATATTCTCCTGGCAATTTCCCTAAACCTTCAAACAAATCGCCATACTGGGAAATGTTTATTGTACCAACACAATTAACCAATCCTAATGAAATACAACCCTCCAAACCGAGAACGTTCTGACAGTTTAAGTCCGCAACCACAAATGGTAACACGTAGTGTTTGTCATTGAACAAGAATGAAATATTATCAGTACCTATAATCGGTAACCGGTTGCCGGTAAAAGAAAGCACTTGTTTTGTAAACGGCTTAAGGTTTTTAACAGACATACCCAAGTTATAATACTCACTTCTAGAAACTACGTTTAGCATAGACCCGGTATCTATTTTAAGTACTACCTGCTTTCCACTACATGTAATTTTTTCAGTCCACTCTTTACATGACTTACTCAGTACTTTGTCCTCACTGATAATATCAACGTAGAACATTTCTTCGCAGTCTGCATCTCCGCTCTCACTACTAGCCGCAAAGTCAACGTTTAAATTTAACACTTCACGGATTGCTTTCTTTTGCTCACACACTCGCGAAAAATGCCCTTTGCGATCACAAACAAAACACAACGCATTACGTGCTGGACAAAGCTCGCCACCTCTACAGCGGTTGTTGCCACAGGTGCGACAGAGCGCCCGCGCACCGGCCGCCGCCGCCGCCGCCACCGGGCCGGCGCCGTCCGCCACACGCCGCCCGAACCGCACCGTGCCGGCGATGCCCCCGCGTCGTCCGCCTGTACGGCGTGCACCGCGCACACCGCTAGCACTTTGCACGGCATTCACTTGCACGCTATCTGATGCATTACTAATACACTGACCCTCCTCTTTTGACATTTCTGCCGCCTGACAGATTTGTATCGCTTTCGATAACGTTAGATCATCCGTACGAAGTAATCGATCCCTCACAGTGTTGTTATTGATGCCACAAACGATCTTATCTTTTATTAAGCTCTCATTTAACTGGCCGAATTCGCACTGTTGACTCAATAGCCGCAGAGCGGTCACGTATTGGTCGATGTTTTCTCCTTCTTCCTGGCTACGCGTGAAGAACTTATAACGCCGCACTGTGATATTTGGTTTCGCACCGAAATACGAGTCAAACTTCTTCAAAATGCAATTGACGTCATCCTCACTTTCACCCGTATCAAAAGTAAAAGTCGTAAAAACTTCGTAGCCCGCTGATCCAATGAGGTTTACCAACAAACTAGCCTGTACTTCCTTAGGCTCTTTGCTCACTCCAGACGCTTTGACAAACACCTCGAATAGCTTCCGCCATTTGCGCCACGACTCAGATCGCGCGGCCGGACCGCCATCAAGTGATAACTCTGCTGGAGGACGCGCGTGTTCCATTTTAACGATCGAATACGACACACATACACGTATTTTAACAATATTTCATAGGTTCGAGTACTATTTACCACTAAAACGATAAAAATACTTTCGCCGCTGTCACCATGAAGTGAAACACACGCAAGTTGGTTGAACACTGATTTATTGCAGTCTTACATATATGAGGGTAGGTACCGTGTAGGTACCCTCGTAAATAATAATATACTACATTAGTGTTACCTGTGAACTTTCATGCAAATGTTATTGAAACATCGCAATACCTCGAACTTGATGGCTTTGTCGTGTCCCAGTCACGCGTCACGAATTCACGATCACAGAGATCCTGACCCTTAATAGGGTTGATCCAGTGGATCAACTTAGTGGACCTTGGACCCACAAGCTCACAGATTCATTGAAATTAGCCGTGGTTCACACAAACCTTTGTGCGGTACGGGAATCAAACACGCAACCTCACGCTACACCGTCGGATCAGCACTACTACCTCACGGAGGTGATATCTAGTGGGGATCCCACCGCAGTAGCTGTGTACATTATTTTGCGCCAATATTTGAGTGATTTGCAAATATTGCCTCTAGACAATTTTCGTGGAAGCGGCTGTCGTAGGCTCAGTGTATACGGTAGTGTTATTGCAAACGCGATTTCATGAAATATGGAAAACTTTCTTAATTAAAATAATTGATGTTCAGACAATTTTTTAAAATATTTGTCCTAGAAGCATCTCCCTGCCCAGAAGTGGCGATACAACGTAAATCAGTTCACTGAGTTCCTGCTTGCTCCCGTCACAACGTTAATCGATGATTATCAACTGACCAATACCCCGGCGAGGCGGCCCGGCTCCTATTACCCGCTTCTAGTCGCCTTCGTTGACCGACGGGTTATGCAAACTTAAACGATGTTGTCTTTCGATATGGCTAGGATCAGAGGCTTAGCCTTTTCCACATAGGTACTATAGTACCGATATTTGGTGTCGTGGAGATTAATACAGACGACGTGCACTATTCCTCGGGCCCTAGTGAAATCACGTAAAACTATTTCACGCCTGTCGAAACCTGACGGAGGGAGGCTTTTCCTACCTTTTAACTTTCATTTCCTTGATGAACGACACGTGGATCCGTCGGATGTATCCGCGTGTCAACGGATCTATTTGTATTTATTTTTAATAGGTTCGCTTGATACCACTATCCCACCGGATGATAATAATAAAAATATTTTAAATTGTACCAAAAGGCCACGCGGGCTTTTTCCTACTAACTGGACCGTCACAGCGGTTGCTGGGAATATTTTTTCTTAGATATCGTGTAGCCCTATTTGAAATATTGGAACAAAAATCTAAGATATCGTTTTCACTCAGTTGCTCGACTGTATTTTGATCAGTTTACGAAATAGCATGTAGCCAATTCAATTACTTCTTTCACCAAATGTTATGCCATAGCTCAGTAATGTGAATATACCTGCCACGGATCCCGTATGAAAGCTTCGTACCCAGGCGAAGTTACTGCGACTAAATAATTTTACATCCCTATTTTGTTCAAGTTGCCGTCGACTCGAAAAGTAGCTAATTTAAGTAGAATATCATATTGCCTTTCTTGTAAATTATAGTATAATAGGTGGTAATATAGTACAGTGGTTTCTGTGTTCAGACGTCTCACGTCAATTGCGTAGGCACTGTTCCGAGAAGTAGCAATACTCCTTTTACAATAATTAAAGATTCATGACAGGTTATCTGGTTGGCTAAACAGATTGTCATAAACCAGCCCGACTACAACCCGGCGAGCCGGTATCGGTGCTTGCTTGCGGAGAGGCGCTCCGAGCGATTCATTTCATACTATGAAAGCCGTTTTTATGCTCCGGGAATTTTCCAATAACGGTTAATACAAAGCGCCGGCGAAGGGTTCAGAACTCGCCAGATTTCTCCGTAATTTGTTACCGTCGTGACGCTAGAACTTCGCTTTGTTTTTTCTAATTTTTTCGAGGATTAATTTCATAAGCTCCTAATTAATGGGTTCATTTTGCTCGTTTCATTTAAACTTGTATTTTTTTCTCCGCTCCGAATCAAAGTTGGCCTGACCCGCCGCCGAGACTCAGTTGGGGTCTAATTAGATTTTATTCGAAAATTTCATATCGGCTTAATTAATTTGTAATGAAGAATTCGTGGTTCAGTAGTTCGTGATCGCTGAGATTGTTTTGGGGATTGATTAAAATGTTTGAATCGCAGAATAGCTGATTTTGAATGTTTTCCATTTTAAAGTCAATAATTCAACTCCAATTCTCAACCTCGTCGGACCTTCAATAAAACGGGCCAATCGAGGATTTGAAACATTTGTAATTGAATTCAATCACGTGCTTACAAAGCCTCCTGAGCAGATTAATTAGATGCCATCTAATTAATGGCTGAAGCATCACCCATTAATTAAGAACTGTCGCAACCTACGACTACTTTGCATTCCCAACATTACCGGTCGATTAAAAAGTTGTCTCCGTAACTGGATTGCATCCGGTCTGTCGCCGGTAATACGGTTACAGGAGCATTGCGGCGCGGGACTCAATTGAGTTCAATGTACTCGTACTTACCTACTTATAAAAATTGTTTGGTAATGTGGTATAGGTAGTTCATTTTCCACTCTTAGCGAATAAAATATTTATTAAATACACTAATAGTTTTTATTACACTTTGGATTGTGTCGATTCTAGCGAAGCTTGGAAACCTACGTGTTGGTCGTCGGCTGAAGTTGTGTATGAGAAGGGTTTAGTTCCCACCGCAGCGTAACAGTTTCTAAATTAAACGAAACCTAATCGGTCATTTTCAATTTGCTTCATTGCCACCGCCTTGATTTCTTACACGCCCAAAACGGTATCGGCACCTTAATTAGGTTAAAAGTTAAAATTGTAGCATGCCATTAGTATAAAGTCGTCCCCGTCCGCAGCGGGTCCGGCGCGCGGAGTCACTAATGCAGTTACGTGATAATTCGGCGTCAAGTTAAATTGACGCGTTAATGTTAAATGGAGTCGGCCCTCGCCCCAACTCCTGAGAGCAAAGTTGCCCCGCGCTGTGTGCATTAAAGAGTTATGATGTCGCTCCACCGTTCATATTGTCGTGTCCTCGATATGCGATAATGGGGCTGATGAGTTTGACAACGAAGCGTCCTTTGACAATTTTGGATTTTAATTTACGTTGTGACTTGTGTATCAAAGTTTCGCGCGATCTTCTACGGCTCCTAGAGTAGGTTGCCTGACTTCAGTTTCCTTATGTTTCATGTAGTCATGCTAAATAATATCCTTTTATAAGATACGTTTGGCCAATGAAGGCCAAGATTGAGTACGATCACAAAATAATTTCTTCTTTCTCTCTCTCTTATCTCTATCTCTTCTTTTTCTTTACGTAGCATCTCCCAAACAAGTAGACCAAAATAGTAGATATTCTATTTGCTATAATAATACTCATGCTAGTAACCATAACATAATAATAATAATAATAACTGTTTATTGCCAATAATTAAACAAAAAAAAATTACAATATCACACAGCATTATCCAGTAACACGGCTTGGCAACTGGGGTAAGCTCAGCACTGTACTGTGCAGACTAGTCTACACAGGGCTGGTTTTCAGCATACCCCATTGCTCGAACTCAGCTGTTAGTCGAGCAGACACAAAAAATATAGTAACAGCGGGATAAACAAATAAATAAATTATGACTGTTTAACATCTTAATCTGCTCTCTAATTCGAGGCAGGCCTCACAGTCTCGTAATGTTTAGTGTCGAAAATCTTCTATTTGGCCCTTATTCTATTCACTTTGCTAATCTTCTGTAAATAAAATTCCATTCGACATTTATGTCCCGCAGTACAGCGTGGTAAAAATTCTATCAATGCAAAGTGCATTTTCCGCCATCCCGTGCGCTTCAACCTCGTCACGCTCGATCGGCTCTCCGTCCCGCCCGCCACACTTTGTCACGTAACGTGTCACGGCGCGTCGGGACAAAGTGCCGGATATTAGATCAAGATCCATCCTCCGGCGCCGTGAGCTTGCACTAACTCTCAGCTATTATGTACATGTGACACTGTTTGAGCTACTTCTAACCTCTGTATAGGTTGTATCTTAAGAGACATTTGAATCTATAATCTGAACATTAGCTGACCAAGCGAAACGAAGGTCTCCATTATAAGAGTGGACGATTTTGCTTTCGTCCGGATGTATGTAGGTATATAATAGTTTGTTTCGGGCTACAGGTCGCATTTCTCAACCGTTTTTACAAGATTTGGTATTTAAGTTAATTTGTATTGCTTTTTTTGTCGAGAGTTATTTTTGATAGGGGGAAAAATGTGGGGCAAAAAGGAGGGATGCCTATCACCATGATATTAGTTAGCTCCCCTCTGATCTCGAGCTATATGGTTTACAGAACCACTAGTATTATTGTTGGAACGTAATGTCATGTTCTATGTAGGTAGGGAGTTAATCGACACATTTGCCTAAAATATCTAATTGCTAATGTCCTAATATCTAGTTTACTGCCAGATATGATACCGTCCGCCCCGGGCCGGCGCGGTCCGGTCCGCTCCGGGCCGGCGCGGACCGGTCGCGCCGGACGCGGAGCTGTTGGCATCAAATGTATAGCGTCATTTGACCGACACGTTGTTGCCAAATATCTCATATGACCGATGATGAATCTGAAAGTAATTATCATCCAGGATTTTTAAAGCTACTTCCGTTTCCAAATCTCTGATAGTCAGCAATCTTTCCATTTCCTATGACGAAATCAGATCTGAATCAACCCTTGGTAAGTGTTCGATTACTATGTCACAGATTTGTGGATAGACAAAGGAGTGAAACTTATCTCGGACAACGTGATTGTTTGAATCAGCGGCCTATGGCGCCGGGCCCGCGGACGTGGGTGTCCGCGTCAGCGTTGGCTCTTCACCATCGGGGAATTAAACCCCTGACTCATTTGTGATTGATACGAAGGAACGTGACGCGAGAAGTTTCCTCTTGCGTTGGCACAAGCTCGAGTGGGCAGCCTAACCGGTCTCCGAGGAGCCTTGGACCGCTGCCATAACGACGTCCAATTAGTAAGGCGGTGTTTGCACTTCTATTTATTGCCATTGGCGTATAAAGTCGGTGTTAACTCATTCCTGATTGGCTTAGAGACACAACATAAAAGATGTGTCGTGGAGTAACAAGTGTTCTCTTAACTCGGAGTGCTATTTTCATTGTCATGCATCATTGTTCGTAAGGATAAATTATTATTAGCTTTATGAATTATGTGTCCGGTCCCACCTTCCTCGCATCGGGGCTTGTATAATGTTGTCCTGTCAGCTTTGTTGGCGGTTCCCCTGCGGCATGCTAATCGTGTTTGTGAAAACGGCTGCCAAAGGCGATAGGACTTTTTTTACACAAACCAGTATTTGCTTGTGCTGTATTTTTTTGTAAACTTCCGTACCTACTCTCATCTCCCTCATACAGTTCCGTATCTCAACAATATCGATGCATCAAGTCGCAGGACGGCTCCGTGGCGTAACCATGAACTTGCGAAGCGTGAGGTATGAGGCTCGTTTCCCGCGCAGGTCAAACGTTCGTGTAAACCACGGATATTTGATCTGAGCTTAGCTATTTGATATGGTGCTCGTAGTTCCTGATTCCCTGAACGTGCCGCAATATTTTAACATTCAACAGAAGCTTCAGTGCCTCGTCCGGCTCGATATAAAGAGCCTCTATCTGGTATCAGTTCCCGGAGCGTGCGTGCGAACCGTACAGATGGCCGGTAACGGTAACCGGTCCCGCGGGAGCGGCCGGCCCGGGCGGGCGCGGTGTCGGCACGTGTGAAGTGACGCCCGGGGACTAGTTCCAGAGAGCCGAAGGCAGTAAGTAGAGTAGAGAGGCGTAATGTTAAGATAACTTTTAAAAGCGTTACCCTCCTTCAGCAGTCGGATAAAAACTGACAAAACCTATATAAATACGGCTCCAGTGCTGGTGCGCTTCAAAATGTACCCCCAACCAGACCAACCCGATGATGTTTCAATGATACTTCTGCGCTTTCTTTGAAAGCATTAATTAATCTCGATACAATGGGTTGCTTGTTCAATACGCACTTATGGCGGTTGTGGAGTGTCGTCTTGCCCGCGCCGGGAAGTGGTCGTCTCGCCCGCGCCGTTATTAGTCCCGAGCCGAGCGCGACAACGGAAAGATAAACAGGCTGAGTCAAGTGACGTCATCACTTACCAGAACATAAACTTTTTACTGTCTCTATATTTTATATACCTAATTATGTAACGGATTAAAACCTTCATAGAAGACAATACAATGAAAATAGTGTAGGAGAGTTAAAACATGCTACTGAAAAATAATAAATCTAATCTGAAAATGGTATCTCTATATTTTGTCTGTTTGCTTTTTCCACTTATTTAACGAATTTCTGTGAAACCATTTATCTTTTAAAAGCCAAGTGCACTCCACAGCAATTCACGAATAACTTGAAATATTTTCGTGTAAATCAGATTAGAGTGGAAGTGGAAGTGGGAGACGCGCACGTTCATTAAGATGACTCTCGTTACACGAATGTGCTGCAAAAGCAATGCATCTTTCATACAGTTCCTGGATTCACTAAATTACTGGGTGTGTGAGACTTTAGAACCTAAGTATGTCTTAGAAGACGAGCGAAGTGCAGCGCCGCGCGAGATAATGTAGAGCCAATTTCTGGGTTCCACTGTAACTGGGAACTTACCATTATTAAAACTACATGTTCAACTTTTTTCATATATAGATATAAATCATTTTTTATCTAACTAGTTGTTTGCTAAGTAGTTCCCGCTCTAGCTTCGGAAAGCGTTTAAGATTTACTCAAACAAACTGATCGATTGATTGGCGTTACGCAGTGTCACCGTACCGTTCTGAGAAAGTCACAATTGCTCTATTATTCTGTTTATAATATAGGTAGGTTAACATTTTACAATTTCCAACAAGAAATTGTGTGTTACGCCCATAAGGCAACATCTTGTAAAAGTAATTTTCACAAACATTTTCAGTAAGAAACTAAGCGGTCGATAAATATTTATGCATTGGCGGCAGACGCAGCGAGGCAATGGCGGCGGCTGGTTGCATTAGATGCACTCGGAGCTATCGTGCGTAGCAACTTCTATATTTGCAAACAGGAGAACGTTGCGAACACACACGTAACGTTATGTATTGTTATTAAACAATTACTTTGAATTCTGAGCCCGTATACATTTTCCATTTCGGCAGGTTCCTTTTGAATTCATTAAAAGCAAGCGAGTAATGTTGTCTGATTTACCTTCGACGTAATTCCGTTTGTGTACCCTGCTAGGCACAGCTGGCTTACATTTATATACTTCCTTCATCAAGATTTTCTGTGCTTTGCTTGTGCTCGCTCCACGCGTATCTGATCCTGCGGTGTAATTCATTCAGCCAGGTTTCCACCGAAGCCGTGTCTCGCTAGTGCACCACAAACACTTGCAGGCGGCTCGCGCGGTGCCGTGCGTCTCAGCATTTAATATGCGAGAAAGGTTCCACTGTTCTCTATTTTATAGAACACCTCGCTGGCGCTCGGCACAGTAAACATATCTCGCAGTAATGCATGTCGAGGGTTCCTTTGCTCGGTCGGAGAGCGAGAGATGCTGCCGAAACGAGTTTGAGGCCAGTTTCTTCTTGCATTAGTGATGTTGAATGTGGCGGCGTAGTGCGGAAGCAGTAGGGCATATTATTCATTTTAGGTAGAGACGACGGTGGCGTGAGTTGAGGCGCTCTCACGATATGCATAGGTGCGGTCGTGCGTGTTACCTTCCTTTCTGTAATCCGTGATTGTTTCCAGTCATTGCCAACTCATTTCTCATTTTTTTATAAAAGCGTAGCCCCACACTAGGATTGCTCCTGTATCGTGGGTACGGCTTACAGACATATAATTTCACATACACATCACACCCACCAACTGGGCCAGATCGATCTCCTTGAACTTTGTTGTAGATTGCAATAACGTAAACACACACGACGAAATCAAAGGTAAACAAAAAGGTAAACAGGGACTTGTTGACCAACTATTTCGACTTAATTTGAAATATTTTTGCGCATACAGTTGAGATTATCGCAAATTTTAAGAAGCAACTCAATAAATGTACCGAGATGAGTTACTGTGTGCGACCGGCACGGCGGCGCAGGTCAGACTCGGCTGTCTATTGTGCAGACTACATGCAATAAAGTATGGATGGCGCACTTGGGGGAGTTCTCTATAAAAATACGCCATATTTCGTGGCTGCAGAATATATTGACGGTAATTCCTGAAATAACATTCGCCAGTTTTCCTCGTTTGGCGTTTTATGGGGAAATAACAAGTTATCGTTTATAGGCGGCTGCGGTGCGCGCGCAGCATTCAAACGGAAATCTACGTGTGATGTAGGTTCTGGCAGATCTATCGAATAATGTTAGCATTCATTCCGTAGAATCCGTATAAGTCTACGCTCGAGCAGTTTTACAATAGACTCCGCAGGTACGAAGAGATAGGCTAACATTTTTAAAATACTCACTAAAACCACAGAACAAAAACCTTTTAAGCTATAGTAAAAGTAGGTATATACGTTAATAATGAGCGTCAGATTAGGCAATAACCGAGAAGCATAACAGAAGGAAGATTAAAAAATAAAATAGTTATTTGGGTCAGCCATTAAACCCTACCAATATCATTAAAATAACAGAGTTATTTAGCGCAAGTCTTGAACACCTCTCGTAACACCTAAACACGTCAAAGTCAAAGTCAAAGTCAAAGCATTTATTGTAAATAGGCAATTAAATCGCACTTTTACAAGTCAAACAAAAGTTACAAGAGAATCATAAAAACATAAAGTATGATACACGCATCGTATAAACAATTACGTACATTCAGAAACCCTTCCCGTAATGATTCCGTACATTTTTTGTTCCGTCCCCGGGCCAGGGTTCCGCCGACCCAACGGAACGAAATTAAAACCCCACCGTCATTAAATACGAGAATGTGGTGGGATATCTCGTTACTTACCTCTTTCGTTTGAAAGCTTTCTGGAAATATTTTACGTGTGTTTCAAGACTTTCAAGGACAGGTCGGGTTGTTCGAACAAGTTGTTTGTTTTAGACAGACAACGCCCTTATTACCTTACTTCTACCTACATACAGCAGTCGGGGAATGAACAAATTATAACAGGTTCATAGATAACTGAAGGTGTTCTAACCTAGGAACTACTAGGTGGCAGCGCGCCCAAAACTACCCGCGTAATCTTATGACATTTTTCTCTATACATTAGTTTTCTCCGTACTTATTCCGCATTTTCCACCTGGATTCATTATTTCTATATTTCAATGGGTCATTATTGTTTGTACTTTCTATTGCTATTTATCCATTTCAATTGTTGTTTTATCGTCTTTTGAATACGATCAACGTCTTTTATAGCCGTGAGAAACGATTTTCAACCTTCTGGCACGTAGTTAGATTATACCCTGTCTCCAGTGACGTATGTTTGTATATTAGTTACTAGCTGATACCCGCAACTTCGTTCGCATTTTTATATAAAATGTAAACTGTTTACAAAATCAACTGATGTCGCGGGGAACAGCTAGGTACAGTAGTACCCAACTTATATGGCGCGTCGTGAATCTTCGTTCGCGCAGAAAAGAAAGTATAGTCCGAAGATTAACGAAAGAATGCTTAAAACTTACAATCAACCTAAGATCACTGCTATAAGGTTCATAATACACTGCAGCTGTTAGTTCCATCTCACTCATGCCACGCGGCGATCGCTAAGATGGCGGGCGGCTGCCGATCAATAGCGGTCAATAGCATTACCCGCGCTTTGAAAATTCATCTTCTGCGCAGGTACATCGGTAAGCCATATAAGTTGGGTACTACTGTAATAATATATCTGTCTCTTTCTCTCTCTTTTCCTCTATCTTTCTCCCACTCTAGCTCTCTTTCTATCTTTCTCCCTCTTTCGCTCTTTCTATCTCTCTTCCTCTACCTCTATCTCTTTCCCTCTCCTCATATCTCTATATCTTTCCCTATCTTTCTGTCATTAATATCCCTCTCCACTCTCAATCTCTCCCCTTCAATTTCCCTCTCCGTCTATATCTCTCCCTTTCCCTCCTTCACTCACTCCCTCTCCCTCTACTTCTATATATTTTGCTCACAATCTCTCTTTCTCCCCCCCTCTCCCTATTTCCCTCTACTCTCCCCTCCTTCTACCCCCACTCTCCCCTCTTTCTCACCCACTCTACCCTCTTTCTCCTCCCACTCTCCCCTCTTTCTCCCCCTACTCCCCCTCTTTCTCCCCCCACTTTCCCCTTTTTCTCCCCCACTCTACCACTAATCTCCCCGCTCTCCCCTCTCTACCATATTTCTCACCCCACTCTTCCCTCTTTCTCCCCCCACTCTCCCCTCCAAATCCCCACTCTCCCCTCTCTTTCTTCCCACTCTACCCTCTTTCTCTCCCCACTCTAACTTCTTTCTCACCCCACTCTCCCGTCTTTCTCACCCCACTCTCCCCTCTTTCTCCCCGCTCTCCCCTCTTTCTCCCCGCTCTCCCCTCTCTTTCTCCCCACTCTCCCATTTCCTCCCACTCTCCCCTCTTTCTTCCCCCACTCTCCCCTCTTTCTCCGCACCTCTCCCCTCTTTCTCTCCCCACTCTACCCTTTTTCTCCCCACTCTCCCCTCTTTCTCCCCCCACTCTTCCCTCTTTCTCCCCGCTCTCCCCACTCTACCCTCTTTCTCTCTCCACTCTACCCTCTTTCTCACCCCACTCTCCCGTCTTTCTCACCCCACTCTTCCCTCTTTCTCCCACCACTCTACCCTCTTTCTCCCCGCTCTCCCCTCTCTTTCCCCCCACTCTACCATCTTTCTCACCCCAATCTCCCCACTCTCCCTTCTTTCACCCCCATTCTCCCCTCTTTCCCCCCACTCTCCCCTCTTTCTCCCTCCACTCTCCCCTTTTCCCCCCACTCTCCCCTCTTTCTTACCCCACTCTCCCCTCTTTCTCCGCCACTCTCCCCTCTTGATCTCCCCACTCTCCCTCCTTTCTCCCCCCACTCTACCCTCATTCTCCTCGCTCTCCCCTCTCTGTCTCCCCACTCTACCCTTTATCTCAACCCACTCTTCCCTCTTTCTCTCCCCACTCTACCCTTTTTCTACCCACTCTCCCCTCTTTCTCCCCCCACTCTTCCCTCTTTCTCTCCGCTCTCCCCTCTCTTTCTCCCCACTTTACCCTCTTCTCCCCTCACTCTACCATCTACTCCCCCTCTCCAATTCCAATCTCCGTTATTTCTTACCAAAAGCCTAAATAAGAATTTTCAGATCCCTAACTTGAGGAATTATGGATTCCCCATACAAACTTTCAACCCCTATTTCATCCCCTTCGAGATTATTTTTTGAGACAAAAGATAGCCTATGTCCGTCTCATAGGTCCAATCTACCCCTGTACCAAATTTAATCGAAATCGGTTTAGCCGTTTAGCCGTGAAAAGGTAACAAACAAACAGACAAACAGATATACAGATAAACAGATAAACAGAGTTACTTTCAGATTTATAATATTACTAGCTGATACCCGCAACTTCGTTCGCATTTTTATATGTATGTATAAAATGTAAACTGTTTATAAAATCAATTGATGTTGCGGGTAACAGCTAGGTAAGAATATATCTGTCTCTTTCTCTCTCCTTTTTCCTCTATCTTTCTCCCTCTCTGGCTCTCTTTCTATCTTTCTCCTTCTTTCGCTTTTTCTATCACCCCCCACTCTCCCCTCTTTCTCACCCCACTCCCCTCTCTTTCTCCCCCCACTCTCCCCTCTTTCTCCCCCACTCTCCCCGCACTCCCCTCTCTTTCTTCCCACTCTACTATCTTTCTCCCCCGACTCTCCCCTCTTTCTCACCCCACTCTCCTCTCTTTCTCCCCCCACTCTCCCCTCTTTCTCACTCCACTCTCCTCTCTTTCTCCCCCATTCTTCCCTCTTTATCCCCCAACTCTCCCCTCTTTCTCCCTCACTCTCCCTCACTCTCCCCGTGCTCCCCTATCTTTCCTCCTACTCTCCCCTCTTTCTCCCCCCCCACTGCCCCCTCTTTCTCCCCGCTCTTTCTCCCCACTCTACCCTTTTTCTCCCTCTACTCTCCCCTCTTTCTCACCCCACTCCCCTCTCTATTTCCCCCCACTCTCCCCTCTTTCTCCCCCACTCTCCCTTTTTCTCCCCGCACTCCCCACTCTTTCTCCCCCCTCTAACCTCATTCTCCCCTCTTTCTCACCCCACTCTCCTCTATTTCTCACCCCACTCTCCTCTCTTTCACCCCCCACTCTCCCCTCTTTCTCTCCGTGCTCTCCCTCTTTCTCACCCCACTCTCCTCTCTCACTCCCCCCCACTCTCCCCTCTTTCTCCCCCACTCTCCCCTTTTACTCCCCGCACTCCCCTCTCTTTCTCCCCACTCTACTCTCTTTCTCCCCACACTCTCCCCTCTTTCTCACCCCACTCTACTCCCTTTCTCCCCCCACTCTCCCCTCTTTCTCACCCCACTCTCCTCTCTTTCTCCCCCCACTCTCCCCTCTTTCTCGCCCTCTCTCCCCTCTTTCTCGCCCTCTCTCCCCTCTTTCTCCCCGTGCTCCCCTCTCTTTCCCCCCACTCTACCCTCTTTCCCCCCCACTCTACCATCACTCCCATTTTCCCCCCACTCTCTCCTTTTCCCACCACTCTCCCCCTTTCCCCCCACTCTCCCCCTCCCCTCCCCCGCACTCTCCCCCCTCTCCTCCCATCGCACTCTCCCCCTTTAAATTACGATCCGTTCAGCCGTTTATTGTGGTCCGTTGGGGGTGCATCTATAGAATACCTCATAATTTCAACCCCCTTGCTTTTCCCCCTTTAGGGATGATTTAGCAAAAAGGCGGAAACCCGTATTTATTTATTTATTACCAAAAGCCTAAATAAGAATTTTCAGATCCCTAACTTAAAAAATTATGGATTCCCCATACAAACTTTCAACCCCTATTTCATCCCCTTCGCGATTGTTTTTTGAGACAAAAGATAGCCTATGTCCGTCTCATAGGTCCAATCTACCCCTATACCAAATTTCATCAAAATCGGTTCAGCCGTTTAGCTGTGAAAAGGTAACAAACAAACAGACAAACAGATATATATACAGATAAACAGATAAACCGATAAACAGATAAACAGAGTTACTTTCAGATTTATAATATTAGTATGGACTAGCTGATACCCGCAACTTCGTTCGCATTTTTATATAAAATGTTAACTGTTTAGAAAATCAATTGATGTCGCGGGTAACAGCTAGGTAAGAATATATCTGTCTCTTTCTCTCTCCCTTTTCTTATATCTTTCTTCCTCTCTAGCCCTCTTTCTATCGTTGTCCCTCTTTCGCTCATTTTATATCTCTTCCTCTACCTCTATCTCTTTCCCTCACCTTATATCTCTATATCTTTCCCTATTTTCTATCATTAATATGCCTCTCCACTCTCAATCTCTCGCCTACTCTCTCCCTGTCCATCTCATCCATTATATTTATTTCAACACCCTCTCCGTCTATATCTCTCCCTTTCCCTCCTTCGCTCACTCTCTCTCCCTCTATTTCTATAAATTTCGCACTCAAATTTCTTTCTCCCCCCTCTTTCTCCCCACACTCTGCCCTCTCCCCCCTCTTTTATATTTCTCCCCCACTCTCCCCTCCTTCTACCTCACTCTCCCCTCTTTCGCCCCACTCTACCCCCTTTCTCCCCACTCTACCCTCTTTCTCACCCCACTCGCCCCTCTTTCTTCCGCCACTCTCCCCTCTTTCTCCCCCACTCTCCCCTTTTTTCACCCCACTCTACTCTATTTCTACCCCCACTCTCCCCTCTTTTCCCCCACCCTATCTATTTCTCCCCCCACTCTCCCCTCCTTCTACCTCAATCTCCCCCACTCTCCACTCTTTCTCCCCCCACTCTCCCCTTTTTCTCCCCCCACTCTCCCCTTTTTCTCCCCCCACTCTCCCCTTTTTCTCCCCCCACTATCCCCTCTTTCGCCCCAATCTACCCCCTTTCTTCCCACTCTACCCTCTTTCTCACCCCACTCGCCCCTTGTTCTCCCCTCTTTCTCACGCCACTCTCCCCTCTTTCTCCCCTACTCTCCCCTTTTTTTACCCCACTCTACTCTATTTCTCCCCCCACTCTCCCCTCTCCTCTTTCGCCCCACTCTACCCCCTTTCTCCCCACTTTGCCCTCTTTCTCACCCCACTCGCCCCTTGTTCTCCCCCCACTCTCCCCTCTTTCTCACGCCACTCTCCCCTCTTTCTCCCCCACTCTCCCCTTTTTTTACCCCACTCTTCTCTATTTCTCCCACCACTCTCTCCTCTTTCTCCCCACTCTACTCTATTCTCACCCCACTCTCCCCCCTTTCTCACCCCATTCTCCCCTCTTACTCACCCCATTCTCCCCTCTTTCTCCCCACTTTCTCCCCCCACTCTCCCCTCTTTCACCCCTACTCTCCCCTCTTTCTCCCCACTCTACCCTCTTCTCCACCCACTCTACCATCTACTCCCCCTTTCCCCCCACTCTCCTCCTTTTTCCCTTTCCCCTCCCCCGCCCTCTCCCCCTCTCCTCCCACCGCACTCTCCCCCTTTAATTACTTGCCAAATTAAATTACGATCCGTTCAGCCATTTATTGTGGTCTGTAGGGGGTGCATCTAAAGAATACCGCATAATTTCAACCCCTTGCTTTTCCCCCTTTAGGGATGATTTTGAAAAAATGCTAAAAACCGTATTTATTTATTTCTTATCAAAAGCCTAAATAAGAATTTTGAGATCCCTAACTTGAGGAATTATGGCTTCCCCATACAAACTTTCAACCCCTATTTCATCCCCTACGAGATTATTTTTTGAGACAGAAGATAGCCTATGTCCGTCTCATAAGTCCAATATACCCCTATACCAAATTTCATCGAAATCGGTTCAGCCGTTCAGCCGTGAAAAGGTAACAAACAAACAGACAAACAGATATACAGATAAACAGATAAACCGATAAACAGATAAACAGAGTTACTTTCAGATTTATAATATTATAGTATAGTATGGATACTTACTCTTTAGTGTTTTTCCCGAATTGTTTGCTGAGATCGATCATGATCGCACGCTTCTATGTTCCTCATCAGTAAAGCATGTCGCGTGCGGATGGCAGTGCGATAATGGCCTGCTCCATTACATTTTTATCCTCCTCCGGGGGTCGAGTGAAACTCGGCCCTATCACGGGGTGGTAAGGTCTTCGCTAGGCACCGGATAAGTTGGCACCTAGTAATTGAGTAAATGAGTGTCGTTGACAGTTTATCGACGCGGCTGATGCTACAATACAGGACACATTAGCCAGTAGCAGAATTAGCCTGTTTTCTGTAGTATCGTCTATTATAAATACCCACACATTTTACAATGAACACTTAATTTTCCGAGATGTAAATAATTTTCTAACCAAGGCCTAATATTTTTTCATCCAAATCTATCCACAACTTAAAGAGTGATTCAAACCAAAGAAAGCTTAATTACGTTATGGTAGCAATGATTACCCTGGTGCACGCCGGGTCTGCATCCGCTCACTCCAAGTGTCATTTCAAGCGGTTTGTTCGAAGTTCACCTACTGCTTGTATAATAATATATTTAGTGGCGAGGCGCGATAATTTGTCGTCTCGCTATAAAAACCACGCGTTATTGCGCGTCACCGCGCGCCGGCTGCGGCGCGACGCGACGTCGCACGACAATTAGCGGCACCCGAGCTGATTGATTAGCACACTGGTAAGGGTATAGGATCATCAGAATTAGACAGGGGTTGGGTTTGATAGCCGTGCTAATTAATATTTTACGTTATCAACAAAACGGAAATATGAAAATGGAATGATATTATATTCCCGTTCCCGATTTAGTTACCCAACCCTAATCCAAGCCTTTTTCTTCCAATGAAAATATAATAATCCCACGACGTCGGAAACCAAAAATCATAAATTGCATTGATATCAGTGATAATAATATTAATAACTGTTAAAAGGGTTTGACAGCACGTTTGGCGTAGTGGCTGAGCAATCAGACTGCTGCGCTTGGTGTCGCGGGTTCGATTCCCACCCGGAACAAATATTTGTATCTGGTCTGGGTGTGATGTGTATGTGAAATTATGTGCCTGTATACGGTACCCACAATACAGGAGCAATCGTAGTGCGGGGCTGCGTTAGAAAAAGAAAAAATGAAAAAAAAAGTTATTGTAATTATTATGTACCTACTAACTTCCAAAGAAAATAAATGCATAGTAAATGTGTCCTATATCAACACAATACTTACTTGTAAAAAGTCCCTACCTTCTGTTAGAGATGTTACCTTTGTCTTGATTCATCCCAGCAGTGACGGGTGTCGTCCTCGTCACATGTCCGTCGCCCCACTCCCGGCTCCCAGCCGCCGGGCCCCGGCCCCCGGCTCCCGGCCCCCGGCTGCCGGCTCCCGGCCCCCGATCGTAGTCGCAGATGTCTTCCTTTATGCGCTCGCCATTATGGCGCACATTCGGCACGAGGAGGCTACTTTGTCGCCGAACATGGGGCGATAAGGCGTGAAGGAAACTCATTGGTAATGGATAGCCATAGAAAAGATATCGGCCACCTCTCGAAAGGCGATGTGATAATTCAAATGTAAGTAAGTACGCGGTTGTGAAGAGGGAATTGTTTTTATATACACATTTGATCAGGTTTCTTCTAAATTTTGTTGGCAGGAGAAACAATTTTTCAGATTATATATAAGTATGATATTTTAATTGAAGTATCGATTTAGATGGTCCGAGTTTGTACCACGCTATTGAAATAACAAATGAAATTGATATCCCAATCGACTAGATGCATATACTATACCAGGTGATGAATGCCGTCATACCTACTCCAGATTGCAGAATTTAAATTGGATTCCGGAATCGAGCCTCGATCGAACATCATAATCCAGGAATCGGAGCAAATGCATACTGTGCCCAGCCTGCCGCTACGGTTGAACTACAGCGCTTGCATCACCGTAGCCTGCCGGCGCAGTGTACACTCAATGAGAATGTCGCTATTTGTCAACGGCGATGGATTGTGTATCGGCACACGCCGTTTGATTTCACGGCCCGCAGTAGAGGCTCAGAGGAGCGCCGCGCACGGCTTCCAAATCGTATAATAGGGGCCGGCTATTAATCCCTCAAACTATCCATGGAAGCTTTGTAATCCAATCTGACGCAATCTATGATACGCTCCTATTCTTCACACCGATTTCTATATTTCAATTCGAATATCCTTGAATTGTGAGTTTTATTGTACCCACTCCTTTGTAGTATAAGTCTAATACTACCATCAATCACGTATAATCTCGTCGGTCTAATCTAATATTCTCGTTTCAATGTCGAGATACGCGTAGGTAGGTATCTCTTAGCGAAAGGATTTTGAGTAATGAAACGAAGAGTATGAAAAATGTGTTTTATTATGTAACAAACCGTGTCCATGCCGACCAATCTATAGCTACGAGTGAGTCGCGTCGTCGTCACATGAACACATCGTTGGCCAGAGGCTCGCCCGACGGGCGGTCGTCCTCGAAAGTCACCATTTTGTCCCTATTCTTAGCACTCACTCTGTCCTGTGGCTTCCCCCGGCCGAGCTCTGCGGACACGGCGCCGGTGAGCGTGGCCAGGTCGTACAGCCCGCCCGAGCCGCTCAGGTTGAACTCGCTGAGGCTGCGCGGCACGAAGTACTCGACGCAGCGCTCGGCGTGCCCGGCGGAGCGGCGCGCTGGCGTGCCTCGCTGGAAGCCCTCCTCACCGTAGTGCGCCGATCTGCGCCGCGGCAGGCTGTTGAACTTGGTCGGGTTCAGGCCATCCACCTTGAACGTCACCTGCTGTCGCTTCTCCGCGCAGCCGGCGAACGCGACCGACGGCCCCGCCTCGGCCGGCTCCCGCCGTCAAGAGACCGTGGACATCGCTATCTTTTCGTCGCATATCTTGTCCGCGCTGTGCACCGCCCGCGACTTGCCCCCGCCCGCGCACAGCGCCGCCACGCTCCTCAGTATCGAGCTCATATCCTCCTGGATGAGGTTGAAGCACATCGCTATCACCACGACGCCGACAAGAATGTAGACGCAGCATACCCCCAGCGCCACGTCCTCCGCCTTGGCGGATACGGTGCTGGCGTACAGCCCGGGCCGCAGGTCGCCGAAGCCGATGGTCGCTAGACTGGAGAAGGAGAAGTAGCAGCCTTCCATGAAGGCCCACTTCTCCGTCGCGTGGAACACGACGGTCCCGAGCGCTATGTACAGGACGATGAGGAGGAGGCTGAGTGCGATTGGCACGCGCGTGTGGTTCCGGCACGTCCAGTGGTAGCCCCCGCCGAAGCTGTCCAGGTTCAGCGCGGCCTGGAAGGGCGTGCGAGGCTGCCGCTCGGCGCAGTACTGCTGCTTCTCCGCGTCGTACTGCCGACAGGAGGGGCGCGCGTGGCCGAGGCAGGCGGCGCGGTGCACGCTCGCGCTCTGGAACCGCGCCGGGCACGCCTTGGAGTACAGCACGCGGAAATGCCGCGCCAGCGCCTCGCCGACCGTCGACAGGTATAGCATGATGATGGGGATGCCGACGCACGCGTAAGCGATCGCCACCATCTTTCCCGCCGACGACTTTGGAGTGACGTTGCCGTGGCCTAAAACAAAAATTGCATGATAAAATATATTATGATGTATTTTCTATCTGTACTTTTTCATATTTATCGGCTATGTTCACAACATAATATAGTATAGAAAAATGTAGATCTGCTGGTACTATGTTGATATAGATAATCCTTCAATTTGAAAAGGTCCAGAAAATGGGGTCTATTAAAAAATCTTTCTCGCAAATCATGCTTACCAATGGTAGTGATGAGAGTCAAGGCGTAAAGAAAACTGCTGGAGAAAGTCCACCTGTAGTCTCCTTCATGCTCAAAACTGACTCTGCTACCGAAAGCCACTTCTCCCTTCATACTCTTGATCAGAACCTTCTGAAAATCCATAAGTTCCTTAGCGGCTAATTTCGTCCAGTTCTCTTTGTACAAAATATTCAAATCTTCGGTGATAGACCACAGTCTTTCCACCGTTCTAGAGCGCAGATCCGTGCTGGTCTCCTGCGCCTGGCTGAGGTTGGGCTTGGAGGCGGCCACGGCCGTCTCCTCCGCGGTGCTTCCCTCTATCGCAAGGAAAAGAAAGCCCCCGAGTAAGTTGTACGTGAGGACCAGGAAGCATATCGCCAGACAGGTGAGCGGGGAGGCTCTCCGCTTGTGCGCGCACCTGCAGCAGAACAGCCGCGTGTCATCTGGCTGCCTGGTCGTGTAGCAGCATCGCGGCTCCTCTATGAACTGGTCGCTCTTGCAGTAGGTGCGAGTGGACAGCTCCCGGCTGCCGTCCTCAAGCATGATGCGGCTTACTGACGCATAGCGGACGAAGCTTCATCGGACCTTGTACTTCTTGTCGTGTCTTCTCTTAGTGCGGGCCATTCTAGGCTACGGGCGGAGGGCGCGAGCGTGCCTGGAACAAAACAGAAGCGTGTCAAGTGGCTGCGGGGTCAACTTTGTTATATCTATGAGTCGTGTGTAGGATCAAGAGGGGATTGACGGAACTGGATTGTGAGGTTATCTCCTTGAGCTGTACACTTTTGGATGAGCTTCAATTATTCTAAAGAATCATTTTTATTAACTGATATTGCATTTTTGAACGCTTTAAGCATTCCATCGGAAAACTAATTTTGATTGGAAATATTGAATGTTTTTTGTTCCATTTTATATCGTAACGCAAATCATATTGAGCGTTTATTTTATCAATTCCTGGCCATCGTTTCGGTGTAACGCACGAACACCTGAACCGACTCAACTTAATAATATTTTCATTGGAATATTTGGGCGGCCAGCATGCTGCTATGAGTTCCAGGGAACTTGTTTATTCATGCCGTAGTTTTTACGAGGCCCGGAATGCTCGCGCACAGATTAAAATATACTCCGGCTTTACGTCCCACTTTATCATACAAATGTATTCTCTTTTAGCTAATAAAAAAGACATTTTGCTTGTTTGCGAGGCATCGTAAAACGTGTTTAAATAACGCGAGTCCGGGCAAACTGTAACAAGTGGCGATAAACGAGACATTCCCCGCGGCGCCGCCCGCCCGCCGCGCGCACCCAGCTACCCTATTGCTTTCCAACATAAAGTATACAATATTCAAACTGCAAATAGTTTCGTCTTCTGAATTAAGAAACTCGTGGTTACAGACTATCTTTCCAGTCTTTAGAGTGGTTATTTTTATTTTTATAAACCTAACGACAAGGTTAGTACCTTACCTTACGTGGATAGTAAAAAATTTAACACTTTTTAGAAAAATAAACTTATTTTGCTGTAGGCATTACGCTGCAACACGGTGAAGTCGAACGTTGCGAGAGATTATTGATATCCATCAGTAGGTATACAATTATTTAGCTACAAATATTTATGGGACGAAATTCGTTTAGTTACGATTGTTGTCACGTGTACATGGATATTGCATTAGTGTGTGTTAGCTCGGAAGCCTACCCTGACGTGGTGAATCTGCCCGTACGCACACGCTACTACTACTCGAATTAGTAGTCTTTACGTAATAGATAATTATGTATCAAATGAGTGCAAGTGTTAGGCGAGATCGTCGGACGGCGCTAAGTCGGCCTCAAAACCTCTCGTGCTGTAATGTGAGCCAACTTGCTGCGGACGCAGCGCGCGGTGTCTCCAGAGACTTGCTCGCACAAATAATGGCGGAATTATTACTGTTTAGCTGTGATGTGATATATTACCGATGGGGGCTTGGGTGCCATCGTTTTCCTGTTCTCGGAATTCTAGTGACACTTAATGGTTAAACCTTATAGATAAAAACGTTTAACTTGAAAGAAGATTAAATGTATGCCGATGATGAAGTCGTATGTACGATAAACAAATACTTACAGACATAATAATATTATTTTTTATACCTTATCCGAGATTCTACACCGAGCCCTACTTTCACAATGATTTGACAGGACAGCCTGACTGTCCGTACGTACAACTATCTACAGCTTGTCTCAAAGAGAACTCTACCAAGTAGAACAAGTTCTCTGAGAAATGGAATGGGTAATGGTCGTAGACCCATTATACAATACGGACTAATAACGAAGGTCCCTAGGTAGAGTCTTAACGTGTGATTGAGTGACACAACTGTACTCTGTGTTTTTTATGCAGATCATTGACAAGGCGTTCCCCTGATGGCAAGCAGTCGTGCCCATAACTAGTGCCGCGGACGAAAGTTAACCTTAGATATTATTATCATCATCAATCATAGACAGAAACATTTATAGATAGGTAGATAAATAGATCGCTAGTTCCTTAAATGGAGAGTTCTACGAGCCATTTTATGCATTATAATCCAATCGTATACGTAAATATACTGCCGCAAAGATTTATGCAAACGCTGCAATGCACACGCGGGTTCGAGGAATCAACTGCTCAACATCGAGAGCGTTCACGTAAGAGGTTCGAGAGTGAGTGTCTCCAGCTGCCGATGTCCGACATCTGTGACGTCACCGCAGTACTGTAAACCCATTTAATGTACAGCACAGCTTCACGGAAAATTAGTTCGGAGTGAATCAAAGACGGTCGGAGGTGCTCCGCCGCAGTCGCCGGAGCCGCAAAGCCTTATAAAGTGGACGCCGACTTTAATTTATTACAAAGCTCGGAATGTAATGCCGACGAGTCTTAAGTCAGAAGCCAGAGTAGGGGAATTGTTTTGATTAACAAATCGGCGTGATTATTGTTGTTGAAATGTGGTCGAGGAACTCGTGTATTTCTAATGGGGCAGCAAAACTTGGGTTTCGTGATTAGCTGACTGCGAAGGATGTAGGGCAAATAATTGTGTGATTCAGAGCTTTTTCATTTCAACCTACACTATAGTCACACAGAAAAATCCACAAAACCGATCGAGTACATAGACGTCCTCGTAAAACGTGACAATTTAGCCCAAAAACAAGACATAAAATGTACCTCCCATTTATAAAAGAATCCCATCCAATTTGGCTGGTAAAACTATTAGGGCGGCGGCGTGCGGCGCGGGGCGCAAGTGGCGGCCCAAATGACGCCGCGACCCCGAATTTAGATTAACCTGAGATAGCGCAGGTGGCCGCATCCGTGTCAAGTGGCGACGCAACGGTACCCCCTGCGGCCGCGACACCTGCTGCGTCAAAATAAATCATTATACCTATCAGTAGGTACATTGATTCCGTTCCCTCGTACAATCCACGCCTTCGATCTCGGCTTAGTCCTGCGAGGCGTACAGAGGCGCGGGCCGGTGCCGCTAGCGCTTTTACGACAGGTGCGATGGCGGCGCGCGCCTCGGATACCCGACACGACGTGTACGCACATAGTCGGATGATTACCATCTCATTTGGAGTCGGGGTACCGAAAATATAAGGTTCCGTTTTATATGCGGTACTTATAGGTTATAGATAAATCGTTTTGAGGTGGCAGTGGTTCTACGAGTACCTGAGGATAGTTCTTGTCTTGGAATGCAATATTTAAAGAGTTGTTATCTTATATCTTATTTTATCAATCTACCAGGCATTATGTTTTCGATCTAGGCGGCTTGACCTGTTAAACACTTTCCATGTGAATAAAATACTTTCTATGTGTAATTCCAAAATCATAAGCTACTTTAAACGCAATTTCATTAAAATAGTATACAGCTACAACGGAGCTGACACGCTTTTTGCAAACTATTTAATTTTTAAGTTTTTCAAATGATGTTACTTTTTTGTATTCATTTCCGTTACCTATTATTTGTCTTGAAAGTACCGGTTTGTTCATTCTTTACTCCAAGGTATCAGTGACATGTCCTCCACGGGAGACGTGGGACGATCGTAGGGACGTGAAATGCCTTCACGGACGCCGTTCACATTCAATAGGATTGAGGACGGTTCGCTTAGTTTTTATGACCTTTAAGACTTTGATACTTCCCTACGAATTGGGGGTTGTTTATATCTGGAGTTAAAGCTTTTATCTTAAGTAATCGTATAACAATAGGTCATGTATTTTATGTCTCTTGCAACGACTGTGTAATTTAGTTGCTTCAAAGAGAAGTGTGCTCGGAGTAGCTCGTCATCAGTATCATGATGGAACTTCACATGCATACAAAATGTCAAGTCAATTAAATAACGGAATTTGGATCAATTGAGTTGCAAGGTTTTTCGTTGAGTCGTCATTATGACATAACAATGATATTGGCAAGAGCTACCGGCCACCTTCGCCTATATTTCCGGTACCCAGTGCGAGCAACCCGCTCGAAACATAAGGGTATCGCAATCGCAGTGACTCCGCCCATTAGTATCCGCACCACACTCGCTACGCTCTGCGGCGGATTTTCTCTTTTGACCCTATTTTGGGACTAATACGCGAGCCTAAATGGCCGCGCGCCGCGCGCTGTTTACGGAAATGGATCATAATATATTTATTTATAAACTGTAAGATGGTATCTCAACCTGATACAGCTTCTTGAAGCCCTTAATGGATTTGTAACTTACAATATGTGGGTATTTTTTTTGATGTATTAGACTCACTGACAAAATGAACATCACTAATAATAATTTAAAGCCTTGGTCAAGAAACCCTATCTCTTAATTAGATAGGTACTTGAACATAAACAAATATTATATAGTGCTCACTAGGGTTCCGTGTTGTAAGAGATCCAATTTTACTGTATGTACCTACTCATGTGGAAACAGAACAACAATCATTGATGTGAGGTTACAAACCAAACATAGCCCCAGGATGCAAAATTTTCCAAATAACGACTAAAATAAAAATAAAAATAATAGACGCTTCCTCAAAGTTTAGATAACGAAGTTATACTAGTTGTGTGTGTTGAAACTATTTCAGACTCTGTAATGACTACCCGGAATCACAAGTGTGCGGTGGAACATACGCGCTTTTATTAGCGCCCATAAACTATACTAATATGAGATATTTGCGGGCGCCATATTCATCGCGCTTGCTCGGCTCGTGCCTTGATTTACAGCCGATTCATATTTAAGTAGTTCAGTATTATTCTATGTTATGGTCGGTAATAAGTTATTCAGTTAAATGAAGCTAACTTTACCTGTCGGTATAAATAATTATTATAAAATATTGTCTATTCTATTCGATTGTGTATTCGGCTTACGGTAACCTCTATTACCGCGATCAGCGCGTGCGGCACGATGCACCTAATAAAACAGATAGCATATTCATTTACGTAACGCCTATAAAATAAAACGGTAAGTATACAAACTTTGACAATAAAAGAACAAACAGCATAAAATGGAGCGAGGATGGAAATAAATCCACGTAAATATCTGTCTGCCGCCGACTCTACCTACAGAGAAGTCTCTTTTATGTTGGCTACAAATGCCGCCAGGCACAGCGGCGCGAGACGCGGCGAGACGGGGCGAGGAGGCGCGGGACAGCTTGACGCACGACACTCACACATATTATGAGAATCATATTTGGGACGATGCCTTTCGCGATAAATGTTGTGAGTAGTTTTCAACGAGATTTTTCTAAAAACATTGCCTCGTATCTTCAGCGTATAATATAATTTTCATCGGAACCAGATCCTGAAACGCCAAGCTGTAGCAAGTCAACGCTTTGATGTACTCACAGTATGTAGGTAGTTAATAAAAGCTTAGTAGGTATAAACGGCGTTAGTATAATAGGCTTTCTTTGTTTGTTTAACTTATTTGCCCACGGCAAGATATGAATGTTTTATTTCGGACTTCAACTATTTCATGATCGCCTGGCGGGTAGCGCTGGTACACAAAAAGTAAAAGCGTAAATAGTAGTCGAGTTCGATTAGCCCCACGGCCCCACGGCGCAGCGGCGCGGCCGACGCTCCATATTGAATGCCTTGTCGACTGTTCGCTAACTAGTGCAAACAATGATAAACGCTTTTCGTAGCGATTGATCCGAGCACTCCGCTCGGAGTTCGGAGGCTTCAGATGCACAATACAGCAACGGGGTTATTATGGATTCACTCGTATATAAATGGTCAGAATTTATAATTTTCTTGTAGGCGGTTAAGCAATGTTTTAAAACGTCTTTCGTGTCTCTATGTTTGAATTTGTGCCCTAGAATGGGTTGGTTCGGTAAAATCACCAATAATTATGTAGTTTGGTGCCGATACACGAAATATGCAAAAATATTGTTTCACGAACGTTGTAGAGTTTGAAACTATTTCAAAGTCCAACGAACACTCGGATCCTGCGTAAAGCTAAACCCCGAAGTCGAGAGCTTTTCAGCTCATAATACCTGTCGCATCTGAACGGAGATTAGAACTGCGTCAGTATATATGAAAGCCCTACGTTGCCTTACACGTTTACACTTAGGCTTAGCCAGGGCTCAGGCATGATAGTGATAGCGTGAGTCTGTTACACAAGACTCTTATAGATCTCTTATACGATTACTTTGTAACATTTGATTGTCAAGCAGAGTTGCCCAAAACTTTACTATGTATTAGCGTTTTAGAGGTAATGGTAACAGTGAATATATCTCCAGATAAGCACGTGCATGCTGCGCCGTGCTAAATAAAGTAACACATAATGTATGTGTGAAACCACGGGGAGCAGCTAGTATATACTGAAATATTGCCAACCTTCAAGGTTTAGGAAATCCATTTACATATGTCCAAAGTTCGTCGTTGAACAGTTTTCGGTTCACATGGTCGTGGATCAATTTCACAGCTGAGCGAGGCGCTCTCTCGGGGATACGCTAAATAGCTTACAAACTTACCACGATCACTGATTTAAAACCCACCTCAGAAGAAATAGGTTCCCAAATAGATTGTGCAGTTGATTTGTTGTGCAATTTACTTATTTTTTTATATCTCTTTTATAAAACCTCTTTTTATAGGACACACTTTCACGGTATTACGTATTGTTAGAGATAGATCTCAAATATCCCTTGTATTTATATTGAGTTGTATTTTACATTTCCAAACAGCTCTATGTTTATTGCACCAACCGGATTGAATAAACCAATTTTTCATCTAAAATGTTGACTAGTATTCAGCGGAATCACAATCTCCAACATAATAAAGTGGTGACGCGGCTCGACTCGCGGGCAACGATTTGCGAAAATGTTATAAGCCGCCATAACTCCGCACTCTATCAACGGTCAATTTTCAGCTCAACTTACACGTTGCGGCAATTTCACGCCCGAACTGTTTTGTCTCCGCTCCACGGCGCGCTAATAGTTTCAAATCCGGGGTGATGCACGTCTCCAGCTAGCGCACAATTATAATGGAGTTATGTTTCATTGTAAGTCTCGTCTACAGTTCCTAAAGTCGGTGAAGGCGGTGCGGGTGAAGTTATACGAGTACCCACACGCCGTGACCAATTTTAAAGCGGGCGAAATCCGCTCTCCGTCCCTCTACCTCGTGCGTCCCGCGCTGGCTTTACTTACACTAATAGTGTAGGTGCAACCTCTTTCCCCAACAATCCCCTACACTTGTGTACATATAATATGCGACTCACGTTACGTTTTTACTTTGCTGGCTTTGCACGGTTTGTATATTCAGCCAGTTCGTGTCGACTTCGACCCTGCGGAAGGATCGCTTTAGTATGCATTTACAGAGCGAGTGAAGTGAGGTCTCCAGACCGACTCTGTCGAGTTTGATCCTATTTAATACCTGAACTTAGGCGTGAGTACACACTGACTACTCAGTAGTGTGTGAACTCAACTTAAAGGTAGGTCAAATGGTAGTGCGTTTCGTTTATAACATTATAATATATAAGGCCTGATGTAAGAAAAAAGGCGTCTCAAGTAAGCAAATGATAATGTTATCAAAATACCTGTAACTGTTACACAAACCCGCCGCAAACCCAAACCACACAGCTTCGAACTTTGGCCGTTTATTTGAACTAGTTTCGAATATCGCACTTATATAACACAGAGATATCCGGTTCGTTCGTTTGTTTCTCGACATCGTTGTGGTGTTACAAATTACAACAAATAAGTAACCGGCGACGGCCGTATTCTACGCCGACGACCGATTATAGAAAGAAAGAGGACCGTTTCCGTGAAATGTACAATCCGTAGTTAGAATTGGAGAATATTTACCGTCAAAATAATGTAGGTAGTAGCAGCTATCAGCAAGTTGTTAGGTACACCGAGCGCGAGCGTCAAGGCGTTCTAGTTTGAGTTAGTTTGACGAAATAGTAGGTCGGGTCCGCGGCGCGAGGGACGCCCATAGGGTCGTGTCCGGAACCCAACACAGCCTCCGAAGAGACAACTTCTGAACTGTTTTGCAATGCTTGTGTTTGAACTCGGAAAATGCCTAATTCAACAATATAAATGATGAAGATGAGAACTGTATAACGTGTGTCACCCGAAATGGTTGCAGCTACAGATATGAGCGCAACGCTAGTCTACCGATTTTAAATTATCGACGCGCCTATTATAAATATTAATTTTCCCTCAGATTACAAAACAATCTTTTAGGAAATTCTTTGAATCAAAAGGTATCTGTTTTACTTTTCTTGTCTCGAGCTTATATAAAAAAAGGTTTACTAGACAGTAAACATCAGATATGCTCTAGCAATGTTAATATCCGTTAGGCAGAGCCTCGGGCGGTATCGGGTACACGTCGGGGAACAGATAAAAAGAAAAGGCAATGCGCCCGCGGGACGGCGCGTCCGTCGCCGTCTTTACGCACCGGCTTAGGTAATAATATCTATTTATTCGGTTCATAATGTCCAAAAAAAACGGAACATATTAGCGACAGTGGAACGGAGGAGAGGAAAGATGTTTGGCCACATTTATCAAAAACATCATAGAAGGGATGGTAGAACGGAAGAGAGGAAGAGGCAGACCTAGAAGGACATTCACAGATCAGATAAAAGAAAAGACAAATGTCACGTCGTATAGGGAAGTCAAAGCTTTGTCTGGAGAGAGAGAACGCTGGCGGTTACTCCACCGACAAGAGCTATGCTCTTAAATAAGAAGAAGAAGAATGTCTAATTATAACGTAGGTATACAGGTGGCGTTCTCATAAACTAGTTACATATCCAGTCATAAGGCTTCTCAACTCTACAATAATATTAGGATTTCTAAAATCTTAACGTCAGCATACAGTAGTGTGATCTGATGTGGTCGAGTGCTGCCGATAGGGTCTTAGATAGGTTCGTGTCGCGGTCGCTTGTCGCACGCAGTGGAACGTCGCCTTATACATAGCCTTTTGATATCATTTGAGCCCCAACTTTTGTGTAGCAATTTATTTTCTTTGAAATCCGTTTCGATATTATGAAGTGGAGAGAAGCACCGTCTCGCGTAAACAGGGTCGCGGCGCCGCGCGGCCTCGCTGCCAGAACAGAGCTCGGGTACAAATGTGAGCTCACGGCATGTGTATTGTGCATACTCGTATTTACAAAGAATTATCCCGACTAAAGAACCATAGTCCGAATATAAGCGAAATTGTAACACTGAATATCATTTAATCGCAGGCAGGTAGGTACGCACAAAAATTGCTCACAAAGTATTATAATTTCTCCATTTTCATTTTAATAAAGGAAGACAATGTCTATTCTGAAAGGATATTATAACTTAATTAGTGAACTCTACACCGAATACCGTATAATGATAGCCAAAACAGAGACCGCGGCGAGTTGCTCGAGCGACCTCGCCTCGTGCTTATTGCTTTGGGATAAACGAGACACTACAACATTAAGTAACGCCTCTCGTCAGTTCTAAATAATTACTATGTTAATATGAACCAAACTGAACAAACATGTAACTACCTATAGTTTATAATTAGCTGACACACTAAACTTGTGTACCTAATGGTTTTCAAAGCTTCCATCATTTTATTATGAGCTTGTAATTTTGATCGCCACGAGTTCAATATTATGAATTCCCAAGGCCCAATATTTCTGTCTCACGTTTAAATTACTAGGGTGGCGTCATTAAAACTTCTGTTTGTTTGTACCTACTGAGTTTGCATTAATTTGAGTGTAGCGAGCGGCGACGGCGGCGACGGTGGCGGCGGAGCATCAATAACGTCCCTCGAGACACGTCGAAACTCCTCGCGAGTGTCGGCGCTCGGTGTCCCGCGAGACTCGTTACTGCGACACTACACATCAGACACTCGCTGTCAGACACCCGCTGTGGACCATCTACTCAGACTCGCGCTCAATTGATGGCCAACGTTAGACGTATATAGGTGGTAACATCCGCGAGAACCGTTCAACTACTAGTGTCGCTGTCTCAAAATCTAATTTAACACTATTATAATATAGTTAATCAAGTTCCCGGCGAGTTTGTGTGAGAGGGTGTGTGTGTGTATATCCCATCAAATTTTCACCAAGCACTGATGCAAATGCCAATCGAATCATACGAAAGACGGGTGATACTTCAACAGTCGACACGTCAACAGCAATTAAAACCTAATCGACACCGACAGTTTAATTTATCTGAGTCAAAATAACATTGACTTATAGCGTGACACTCGAGGTGACAACTGGTATCCTTTAATCTGTGGTGATAAGCATGCATTATTCAACAAGTTGAAAGATGTTTCTTAATAATATTTTCTAAGAGCATTACATAATCTCCAGTAGCTGTGTCCCGCGAGCAGCCACCGGCGAGCGGCGCGCGTCCCTCGTCGCTCGCTGCTAGTTGACCTCTATCCGCCGCGGTTCCATTCATAGCCGAGGGGCTGTTTACTTTTCCAGAGCTTGTTTATTTTTCGTGGAACCAGAGCATAGTTCGGCATTCGTGTCTAGATACAAGCGTAATCTTGTATTCTTTTTGTAAGCAGATTGGTTCTTTCCATCCCCTGTTAACAAGCTCGCAAGCTCGCGGGTAATACAGCAAATAGACAAAAATATTTGAACCAAAATCACAAAGCAATAATTGTCCAGGGTGACTTTTATTTCCAGTCAACACCCAACAATAAGTAGTATAATTATTATCACAGCTCGAATTCGACACGCTCATACGAGCTGTTACAACAGACGGGAGATAGACAGCACTCGCCGCAGATTCTAACGGGCGTATTCCGAAGCACTGGTAGAGTCAACGGAGTTTCCTTTTCCTGTCCAGAATCTTGGTACAGTGCTTGAAAAGGAAACATCCTTTTTTCAAACTCAAACCAAAATCAATTAAGTACTGTCTAATTTAATGTATCACATTTTATGTTTTTATGATTCTCTTTGTTAACGAGAATTAGCTGTTTGACTTGTAAAAGTGCGATTTAATTGCCTATTTACAATAAATGCTTTGACTTTGACTTTCGACTTTGCCTTTGACATTGGTTGCATCACCCACGCCTGCAGAGCGATGCGTAGCGCGGTGCAGGCAGTATACCGGGCGCCGCGGGACGCCGCCGCGCGCCGACCGTGTAGCGGCTGCGGGCGTGTAACTGCGGCCGCTCGCTCCGTGTAACAGTGGACAGAACTAAATAGATGTACGAGTATGTCATTTGTACAGCCGCAGGTACCTATCCCTTGCTTTAATAATTTCGGAGAATAGACCCTGTTTTGGCAGTTTATGTGACGTAGTAATGTTACTTGAGCCTATAATATGTTTGTGAATGTACCTACCATCTGTGCCCGCGGGCTCTCTCTGAGTTCCACGTATTACCTAAGTATGAGGTTCCCACGATATGTTTCAATTGATGAACATTTAAATACTACATAGAATTATTATAACAAGTTGAAAGGCTACTAGAAAATCAAAAAATAATATCTTGGGGAAAGATAAATTGATCATTAAAGTCAGGACAATGACCTCGCACAGGGAGATTTTGGGAAAGGGAGTTTTGGAACAGAGGAACATTTTGACGGGGCCATTTTGAATGTAACCGATCATGAACACCTGCCTCCAACTTCCACTAGGAGGAACAGTACTTTGACGTCACTTCAACACGAGACTTCCTTAAATAATAAAACAAATTACATCACAATCACAAGGACCAAAAAAAACTATACAATAATTATACTCGGGAAGATAATATACGATCTGACGACAAATCATAAAAGTAATCCAAATAGTCCATCTCGAATGAAGAACTTTATTTCGTCCCACGTAGGTAGGTAGGTACTGAGAAGGTCTCGTGCCACAACAAATAACAATTTTCTAGAATTCGATAACTTCGGGGATGGCTTCGAGCTCCGATAAATTCCGAAGTCGAGCCCAGATCCCGGACATGCCGCCATTAGCGGAATGCCTTCTATACCTACCTGCATGCCCAGCTTCCGTCGAATGTTCATGGATTCCACAGCTAAGATAGATTGGGCTGTTTTTTAGGGTTACGTACCCAAAGGGTAAAACGGGGCCCTATTACTAAGACTTTGCTGTCCGCCTGTCTGTCTGTCTGTCTGTAGGTGCAGACGATGTATTTCTTTTACCACTATAACAACAAATACTAAAACAGAATAAAATAAATATTTAAGGAGGCTCTTATGCAACAAACGTGATTTATTTTGCCGTTTTATAGATACTTAATGGTACGGAACCCTTCGTGCGCGAGTACGACTCGCACTTGACCGGTTTTTGTACTAATGCTAGTACTAACTTCTAAAATGGTCGCATTCTGGATTTGTATATCCATTATCCATGCAATAATCTTGAACTGGAGTTAAATCCTCCCTTGTTTTCAAATTTCGGTTCAACTGCTTATGCAAAATCATTAACTTTACCTTTAACCCAACACTAATAAAATAGTGGAGTCAGGAGCTCGCATGTTCGGCGCCGCCGTCCATCAAGCCGGCGCGTGACAAACGTTCGCCGATAGCGGCCGGAACAGTCTTCCTTTCTAATAACTCTCACCAGTAAGGAAGTCTCACATCACCCGAGTGATCTATACGCTAACTGTAAGTAACAGTCGGCGCAGTGTTCACGTGATCGATCGTAGGCACGGGAATGAGTCTATTTACAGGATTACAGACTATCATCTCTAAAGACTAAGCAGTCTTCTGTCTAAAGACGTCTGAAATAGTGACTAATGAGAGTAATGGGGATTAAAATCACATTCTGATCGGATTAGCAACCCAGTCTGGGTTTTCGTGAGATGTAATACAAAAACTATTCGGAGAAAAACTAGTAGAACAATCGACTGATTGTAGAACTAAACTAATGAAAACTAACAAAAAGTCGTCAAGGGAATTTTCATGCGATTAAAGATTGTGGCAATAGCGTAAGGAAACTCTGCTTGTAAAAGTTGCTTGCAAATTCCGTACATTTGTGGATCGTTCTGCAGCACGGATTGCCGCGTATAAATGCGCACCCTCGCGTGGGCCGAGGCTGGTATAATTCACGCATTAGTCATTCACCTCGCGGGTGAACTAATGTGAGTTTGATTGACGTGTTTGATTCACTCCAAAGTAGAATTGTTGGTACGGACAATGATAACATCGTTAAGTAGAAGCCATTCCAAGGCTCCGATTTATATTCCATTTCTTACGTAAGTATTATGCAACGAATCTAAAAGTACTCGACAAAGTATAGCGAAACTGAAAGCGGCGCCGGCACAAGCGTCAACGGAGAAACTCTATCCACCGAAAATAGCTGAAACACGCTTCGCGTGGAGCTTCTAATGCCTCGTAGAATTGCTAACTACTCGAGCAGCAGCACGCCGACTGGACTCGATCTCGACTCGAACTAGTTCGTGGTCGACGCAGCCGCCACTCGCCGCCTTTGTACGGCCTCTAGTTTGAATAGATGTGCAGCTGCATTATTTCGAAACGAATAAAAAAGCTGTTTGGTTCATGTTACGATTGCAACGGACGGAGCCAAAACTGGAGAAATTTCCCTAATATGCGCGAGCTGAGCTAAATAAAGTTTTTATGAGTGTGTAAATATTTTGTTATATTTTTTAAATGCAGCGCTGTAAATGGTGTACACCGGCGCTGGCGCGACGGGAGGGCGCGAAATGCTGGGACCTCATTACAAGTCGCAAATTATTCCGTAATGCGCGCGGGCCCGTATCCGCCCGCCCTCCTCTCCGCGGCGGACGCAGCCGGAGTTAAATGTTTCATTAACGACAATAATTATTGTAACTCAAACAATGCGTAATGAAAACGCTTACATGTCTACGTCTGAAAGTAAAAGCCTTTGCGTATATTTTCCTTGTCATAACAAGGTTTATGTAAAGGTTACTCCATATTTATCTCTTGTTCTAGTGCAATATTTTTACTCTCATCCGTGAACATTAACAGCATACATTTTCATCCAATTCTACTATCCAGGCTTTACTACTGTAAATTACACAGTCATTATGTTTATAGAAGTAGCGGACATAATATTGGAGTAGGTACGGGAATATTAAAATCTAGCTTTAGCTGTAAATGGTAGAGTCACGTGGGTGGGCTCGCGCGCCGTTCTGAAACAGCCGCGTATGAATGTCGAATAACAAATAAATGGAAACTGCTCACCACAATAAATACAAAGTGAATGACTATATTTTGTTTGGGTTTAGTTGTGCGGTCTGCCTCAGAAGGAGCCGAACATCACCTGACTCCTAATTTAATATTACCTGCGTATTTTCTTTTAATTTCCTACAATTGGGAAAAAATACGTTTGAGCCCGACCGCTCATACGGAGACCTCTGTCCTTTGTACTGAAGGTAGCCCGCGGGGTCCCGTGTGACCGGATAACGATATATTATGGAACGGGTAATGACGGGCAAATGATATTTAAACGAGTTTACGGACCTCACGTTCATGCATTGTATATTTATTATCATACTGCCTCATCGTGCCGTTGATATTGTTCAACCGAAACCGACCACCTCGGGCAGCAGCTGGTGTGTGTAGCAGCAGCTAGGAACTAGTTAATACTCAAAATCTAGTAACAGTTGAGGTACCTATACCCAAAGCACTAAAATATTTGGTGTATAATTTTATTATTGCACAGAAACGAGCGGCGCCGCGGGAGAACCGCAGCAGCTGTATGCACATCATTATTATTCCATTTTAGTACGATGTATGTTGACGGAACCCACCGCGTTATCTAACTACAAAGTTGTGTATACTACGAGTATAATATGTTCGCATACATACATAACTACGTGTGCGTACAATATAC
Source organism: Hylaea fasciaria (assembly GCA_905147375.1). Classification (NCBI taxonomy): domain Eukaryota; kingdom Metazoa; phylum Arthropoda; class Insecta; order Lepidoptera; family Geometridae; genus Hylaea; species Hylaea fasciaria. The sequence continues at coordinate 34,659 of LR990213.1, read as the reverse complement.
AAACCGACTAGTATTATTTGCATAAACATAATATACTTACAGGATATTTGGTAGAGGGTTAGACAAACTAAAAGGGTATGTAGGTGGACCTTTTTAGAGAATACATATTAAGGTATAAAGGCCCTAAAAGCGCACATTATTTTTTCTATCTTTTAAAAAAGTCTATTATTTATTTTACCAAAATGTGTTCTTTTAACCCCATTGCTATAGTGCATTATTTAGGACTAAACATTATAGCTTGTGTTCAGGAGCAGCAAGCACGCGCGGGTCGCCGGGCCGCGTGCGGGCGCCGCGTGGGTTGCCTCAGTAGAGAACAAGAAAAAGCGGCTTTTAATAATTAATTTTCTCGCATTCATTATTTTTCCAGAGAGTGGCGAGTGCGGCTGTGAGATACCGGATGCGTAGACTGCCTAGCGGGCGCCCGCTTAAACTGCGATGCCAGAAAGTGAGATAATATTATGTCTTCGGCAATAATTGTCGCCATTATTTCTTCAAAGCTTCATTCACCAAAGCCTGATTTACACGAAAACGCCTACGAGTACCTCGAGTTAGGTCAACTACATGGGCGAATGCGGTGGAACAGGCAGGTAAGGTGTGTAAGCAGCATCGCTAGGCACGAGCCTGGATGACCTGCCATTTCCTGACTGAAACTTTAGCCTTTTACCGACAAAATATGTAGCTTTGGATTGGATGTGAGACCCTTGCCCTTGCCCATTCCATTGTTATCTCAATTCAGGGACTGCAGGCTATCAGCCGGCGGCGGTGCTGGCTCGCTACAAGATATTATTTTTCTCTTCGTACAGGTTGTCTCCAGCACCGTCCTCCGAGCGACGCGCCTTTGTAGATAAAGGACAATGAAGGCCGCGGGCGGGACCGGGGTGTGGGGCGGGGGACAGGGGGCGGGGGAGGACACAGACATCATCCCAGATTACCGCCCCAGGTGCACTTCAACTTGCGTCATTTAACCTTTTCCGGTGGAGCGAGTGATGGAGCGTTGTTAGCTAACGACGAGCGCTCGCGGGCTCGCGCGCCCGAGCGGAGTGCTATCGGGCGGGATGCTACAGGACGATCGGAAACGCACCCACAACAAAAAGAAGTACACAAATTGATACAGAAAACAAACGAGCTACGCACCTATATATCGGCAAGAATGTTGTATCATCTGCAACAAAGAAACAGTTCTCGTTAATCAGAAGAACGTAAGAAACCCGTGCCCTGCATTATATTGTTTTTACGCAAAATCGGTTACAAATGCCCATCTCGTGTTTCCAAATATTGAAATAAAACATCTCGTTACGGTATTCTCTCTCCGCATCGGAAAGGAACGAAACGAGGTCGAGCGAGGCGCGGAAGCCCCGCGACGCGAGTGACGCGTGTTGTTTCAGAGCTTTTCATTTGGCGGAACTGTGTGCGGGGCCACGGGGGCCCGCGAGGGCGGCGGGGGCCCGCAACGCGTGTCAACTGGTTTCCGACAATTTAGGGAAGCCGTGTTCTTACACTTGACAAGGTGACATGTGCGTGCCAATTTAAAATTCATGCATGCGATACGCACATATTGCTGAAGCTGAAAATGATGTTTATTTCAGTTTATCAATGGGAGTGCAAATCGCACGCATTAATTATATTTGTAAAGAATTCGATCATAATCGCGTACGGTCTCGTTAATGGCTCTGAGACGGCAATTAGGCTCAGATCAAACGCCTATTTGTCAGGTGCGGAATCCTAACGAGGTTCCTTTGACAGGCGCCGGGGGCGGCTCCGCTAGCTATCGACACTAGCTAGTCGAGGTTGCGCCTGGCGGGGCTTCACGCTATAATTGACACGATGCCTATTAATAAATGAGAATATTGTTACGAGTATTCCAACATACCAACTATATCACTTTCCTCCAATAACGTTAGTGCCATAAAATATATAACATCAACACCACGAGTGATGTTCAAAAGCCCCGCGGCGACCGCTGGAGAGATCTCCGCATGAGATGTGACGTCGCGCACATCCTGTGACGTCACACACATGCTGCGAGCAACAATGTACAGAGGTCGCGAGCGACGCCGCCGCCGCCGCGGGACACCCGTCGCGCTATCTGACTTCGCAAACTTTCCTTTTCATAAACACTCACGGAAAATATGTTCGCGTTTCTGTTCTCATACATAACCCGACTATGTATATTGTAGTTACAAGACCACAGCATATAATGTGCATTTACTGTCCTCTCCACTGAGCGCGGGGCATTAGTCCGTGTCATGTAGAATTGTAAATGTTCGACCGACACGTTTGAGGTTCCTCTGCAGTGTTGGATGTTATAAGGCACTTCTTAAACTTTCGCGAACTGAGTACATGTTAATTAGTATTTAAACAGAGAAGAGTAAAGAGTCTTCTCGTGACCACGGCCGATGTAACTTGGTCGAAACGTCGAGGTATGTCAAAATTATATATTTTGATATTAGTTTGTGCGCGAATTAGACCCGTTTAAATACTAATTAACATGTTATAAGGCAGTCAATTTGATTTCAGTGAAGATAGTCCTATGCTCTAATGTTGTTTTGTCGCACCTTTCACTCGTCTACTGTTTGCCTGAGACTGATATATCTAATGCCAAACGACCCTCATATAAAAACTGATGTATCAAATTCAATCTACTTCCAAGCAATAAATTTGTTGTGTAAAATATGAAGATATTATATTACGTTACAAGTTTTCTGCGTATTCGCACAATATATTGTATTTCATATCGAATGTGTTCGATATCGGCGAGGGGCCGGTGCTCGCTGCGAGCAAACAATATTTTTATTGGCGGCAGTAAAACAGGAACAAGGTCGAGATTAAGGGCTCGCAATATAGACGTTTTACCGACTTTATGACGTCATTTAACGACTTCGATATCTTCCAGATAATCAGTACGCCTATTGTTACGAGGCCGGCGATCGTGATGGATATTATTTAGTCAGCCTTATTAGAATTGTCCGGAAACGTACGTACAGAATACAACTAGAAATAGAGCCGTTTCCTGTCCGGCGATAAATAACGTCTGCGCGGGAAGGTACTGCCCGGGCCCGAACCCGGGGCATTACTCACGCCGCTGTCCTTTGTTTTACTTGAGAGAGGATATCTGGTGATTAGGCACACGAACATCCCACACTCCCGCGCTCGCCTGTCATTACACACACGGGACGTTTCCGTTTCTACGCAACTAATTATAGCACTGTAAACACTTTCTCGGATGTCTCTAATAGACGTTAACTTCCGTAATGCTTTCAATAAAGCTTGGATTACGGCTGCCACAAAACTGCCACAAAACGCTTAGCAATAAAACCAAATATTTATCGCTCGCACTCCCCCGCGCCCGCTTCCCGCGCACGAAAAAGAAATATTGTATTTCCATTGTAAGCAAAGAATATAAAAGGAAACTCGCGGCAGTCAGCGCTCGGCGGTGGCGGTGGCGGTGGCGGTGGCGGTGGCGGAGACGGAACGGTACGCTACACGGACAAGCCAGTAACCCACATTCCTACAGAGTGGACGCACGGCTCTAGCGACGGCAATACACATTATATAGGCAATAGGCTTTGAAAACACAATAATATGTTAAGTTTACGGGTATTAAGGTAAACCCAGGTGGTAATTTTTTTTGTTAAAGGTTTTGTGAATAAATAAGTAGTTTTTACATTAAACACTGCTATTTTATATTGAATACAAAGAAATAGCACTAAAGATTTTTAAACATGACATAATTATAGTAGGATGAGAGATGATCGATTTGTTAATGTGCCCAGTTGCCTCTTTGGATCCACTATATTGCAATGGAGCCACCAAAAATTGAAGTTAGCGCCTATGCAGCTAACAGCATGAGTCTAACCATAAGCCAATAATTAGCACATTTGGCCAAATCACATATCGCACTCGTAATGCGAATGTCAGCAGATGCGGCACGTAACTAGCCCGCCATGATTAATCGCCGCGATAATAATTATGCGTTATTTATTTATTATGAACGTCCTCGCGGCCAAACGTCCTCGCGGCGCGGTGGCGGCGGCGGTGGCGGCGGCGGCGGTGGCGGCGCGGGCGCCCGAGCTGTGGCGCGGCAACAACGTGCCGCCGGCTGCCGCGACACGCGGACTATTCGAGCCATTACGGCTAATCACACGCTTGCGTGACAGATTCAAATGATTTACATTCACATGTGTTCCACCTAAACGAACATTCGACTCCAATTAATCGTTTATTTTACATATTTGTAATATACTTTTTGTTTTGATTGTTACTTCATTTAACAAAAGTTTACAGCCAAACCGTTAAGTAATCATATACCTAATCAAATTTGTTGTAACGATCAGTTTCAGTCAATAAATAATAACACGCGATAGAACAACGTTTGTTACCTGAGCGAGTAGTAATCGTGCTCGCCCAATATTGTTATTGTTACGGTCACTGGCTACGACATTATTATCCGTAGCAAATAGGGCGTAGCGAGTGCTACACGCAGTAGACTTTCTACGACCGCTCGCTGGAGCGTAGACACAATAATACGCTGCGCTACTACATAACAGCTAATCTCCATGATTTGTAATGATCTTGTAGTAGGTTTGGGTAGCTTCTAGTCCTTAGAAATAGATGTCATAAAGCAACAATAGGTTCGATTCATTGAGCATAAATCGGACGGCAAATTGAGCGTATGATGTTTATAGCAGACAATCGGCGGAGTTCGAGGCACAAACTGGGGGTGCGAGCGGAGCGCCTGAAGCTTCCTTGAGAGACTGGTCGCACTAGTTACGAGCCGCCTCATAGTTATTACTCGTTGTGGGCGATACAAGGAAAAAGCGGTTGAATTCACTGTAATATTGTGCTCCAAATATTCTGGAAAACTACACAAATAAAATATACGCACAAAAACAGACTATGAAAGTCATAATATTTACTTTTCAATTCGGTATTGGAATGACCGTGGATTGCAAAATATTGAAATGAACAAAAATTGTGAAGCACAGTGTGACAGAAGTCGGCTTCATTTTATTTTATTTTGATGTCGTCCGCAAAATATCCATTGAGGGAATCAGTGTCGCCATCGGACGTGTCGACGATCTCTGCCGTGACAGCCGAGCCCAGCGGACAAGTATTTTCATTTATCATATCAAATCATTTTACAAATTATGGGGCGTTTATGTTCATAACAACTGATTTTTATTAAAACTAGCTGTTGTCTAACGAATATGTAACAATAAAAAGTAGTTTATATCCTGCTCCAAAATTTTCATTTTTTTCTGTACCGAATTGCACCGATATCTGTCCAGCCGTTTGGTTACACGCTAAACGGTAACAAACAAACTAACAGAGTCACTTTCACATTCACCAAAAGGTATCTGGTGGTGATACTTGACGCCACCTGTGCAATCCCAGGGCGGGTCGCCTACCGTGGGCGCGCGGCCGGTGCCGGAGCCGGCTGCAGGCGGACACACACGACTCAATGTTTTTTTCTGTATTTTGTGTGATAAATCCCTCTCGCGGTCCGTGTCCGGTCCATGTGTCCGGTCGCCGCTACCCGGGGGCCGGGATCAACTATACTTGGACTCAAAGCAAGTATTACCAATATAAAGATAATATAAATGAACTACAAGCTATGAGCTCGCATTATGAGTAAACCTTTGTATACCTTTTGTTGCCGGTTACGCTCATTATTATCCCATTCCAATCGACTATAGATCACAGCGTTAGCCGCGCTCAGTAAGCCGGAAAGGAACACACCGTAAATACATCGCGCAAATGATATAGTTTATCGAAATTTCACGACTCAGCGGCTCGGCTCATCAATTGCACATGACGTGTGGATTAATTCTCGCAAAAGGACGCGACTGTGCTCGCCGCTGCGTGCCCGCGGCCGAGCGACGCCGTGTATCAAGCGACGTAAGGGAAGAAGATCTTGTTTACGCGTGTACTATAATACACAGGTTGCTGAAATCTTTTATGTTATTTTAATTATTATTATTCCACAACTAGTTTTGTACACGTCAACGCGAACGCACCGTCCGCCGCCGCAGTCTCCGCCGCCGCTAGGGGACCGTACTAATAGTTGCGTTTATGGCGCCCCTTACGCGCGGTATTAAGGTAATACGTTAGAATCGCCCCAAACTGCTAATGAAACGACACGGGAATGGGCAATAACATAGTCTCTATCACTGGGCTTCACGCTTTCACTCGTTTGTTTCTCGATGAGACTGGATCACAGGATTTCCACTTCTAAAGAAGAAATAATACTATGTACATTTAGACTTGTGCCAGTGCCGTATTATCAGTGAAAATAACTGTTTCGTCGACATTTGAAACGTTACGGAGGACGTTGAGGAATTTTCCACATAGTGACGAAATCGAAAAGGGTATCCTTGAACTACTCAAGTAAATAAATATCGCGCTATTTTGATACCTCGGACAGATCGCACACCCTGACTCGGCCGCAAGCCGCGACCGTCGGCGGCGCCGCGGGCTCGGAGCACGTCGCCCACAACCGCGCACGAGGAATGAAAACTTTGGGAAAGCTTTATTGTGTTCTACCACAAACTAACACACTGTGAGAATTTGGATCGGACTGTACTTCGGACAAATAGAAAAACCGCGGTCAGGTTCTCGACGAGTCTTTCGCTATTAACTCATGTGTTCGCGACGTGTGTCTCGGCTTCGAGTCACGCCTAACTTTATCTCATTAACATTTCACAAAGTCAGTGTCACCACATCGAGGTTCAAACGGAATCGTGCCGGCGCTATTTGCAGCGACTAACGGGCTCCACCGACCCGATCGAAATATATCACCTGGCACGTTAAATTCTTGTTTTGTCGTTTCCCTCAGTTAAATAGACTTTATCCAGAATTCGACGAGTTTGCACATGAAATCCCTAAATTTCAATTGAACGTCTGAGGCGACACGGTGGAGTGGCGGCGGCTCGCGTCGAGTGTAACGCACACTTCTCTGCACAGAGAGCTCTCCTAAATTTGGAGAAAGTAAATACGCACCGGAATCATTTCTGCGTTTCTTCTAAAATAGAAGTGTACTTACCTACTATAAGTATTCAGGCTTGCGACTAGTTTGAGCAACGCGCTATGTACCTATATTTTTAGCCGTACTTGTGTACGGGAAACAAAATGAAAATTAGCCATTCTAAAACTAATAAGTTTCATTATTTTGTACTATTTAGCATCGGTGTAGGCACTAAACGGCACGGTTGAAACTAATAGAACAAAGTATGTTCCCGAGTAGATTCTCGCAGAGTGGAGCGAAACGGGGGAAGGGAGTGGAGTGAAGTGAAGGAAAAGGGAATGGAGAAGTTATTTGTTTGTCTGCATACTTTAAATAACGAAGCAGCGAGTCACCAGTTTGCAGCACTAAATGCCAACGCAGCGATAAAAACTTTCCCAACTACCGCACAATGTGGACTTTTATCGCGAGCAAGTTACAATGGAACTTTGCATTTCGTCACGAAAAACGAGTAATTGTCCTTTTTTAGAATAATGTCAACATTTTCATCAATCTTCTAAATCTTGCCATGTTCTGATGTCCCTGTGGGGTCATTACCTATGACTTATGCCCCATTTTCCTGTTTACGTTTATAATATCTCGTCTATTAATTTGTACCCATGTTTAGGAGCTTCCGAGAATTTATTAATAATTTATAGGGTATATTTACATGCCAAAACTTCGGTGTAAATCACGAGTAAATTATACGACGCGCATTACTTCGCGCGGTACAGCAGCGCCCCACCTTCCCCGGAGTGAGCGCGGCCTCACTGTACGCCGCTTGAGGCTGGGCAGAGCGGGCCAGGATGGCCGTAGCAAAAGATTTAAGGGTGATCGATCAACCCACAGGATTCTGCCTTTGATTAGGCCAATCCTACTTCAGGAGTCTTCTCTCATATTTCGGCTCCAGAATATATTCATCCTCCACTAGGTGACGAAAAATTCGGGTAGCAGAGGGACTGAGGTACTGCATGCATACATAGGCCATTGTGGCATTCAGGCGGCTCAGTACGATGAAGCTCACTGGCGCGTCTGATTTATTACCGCAATATCGCAGCACACAGCACGGCCTCGCGTGATGTAGCGCTACGCACCGCAACTGCTCTGCGTGCCGCCGACACGTTACGTCCTTATACGTGATGATTGTTGTGGACTTCGATGAGCTAAAACATGCCATCGGAGCTCCTTCCGAGCTTGTAAGTACTGTGATACTCTACAGGCGTGGTGTCGCTGCTCGGCTTCTAACAAAACCGCAGAGCCTTCATCTGAGCACTGCTAAAGTTTCAAAGCGATCGAGTCCGACTTAAACGAGAGGTCGAGATGGCGATGACGTCATTTCCTCCACAAATTCGCAAACATCGTAAATCCTCAAAACGTTAAGTTGAGACATTCCGCGCGCGACAATCTTAATTGTTTCCTTCAGAATCTTCTTAAGACCTTAATTGAAAACTTTTGGGTTTCGGATGCACGCGCCCTCCCTCCACAAACACTCTGCCGGCGCCGCGGCGGGTATCGCGACATTGTTTGCAAACATTTGGGTCGTGCCCGTTGTTATCAGCTCGGGTGTCGCTCCCGACACGCTCGCGACACGCTGCTCCCGCCGCCGGAGACGGGTATCTAGTCACACGAGCACTCTCCAAACTTTCCCATGTGTTTGACGCTCCGAGCGATTGAAGAGCCCGACTTGTGTTCACAACTGCGTGGAGTTTGTAAAGGTTGAATAACTTGTGCGATTGTAGGACAAAAGTTAGGATATTATATTGTTGCTTTGCTTTTGTTCTCATGTGGTGGTCGTCGACGATATCGTAATTGAGTACTACTTCAGCTCGGCTGTCCATCATCACTGTTCGACGCGAATTCGCAAAAGAGATCAGGATCGCCATCAGTCAATTAGACCCCCACTGCTGGGGCGGAGGCCATCTCCCTGAGGCCCGGTGTGGATCTCACAAGTCTGTGAATTATGAGGCTCCTAAAGTTTCCGTTTTAGATATCAATGACTGATTGAATCGACACAATTGAAATAAGATTGTAATGTGCGTTGAAGATGAACCATCTGTGGAGGGACACTAACAATAGTCGCATGCCCTTGCACTCGTATATAGCACTCTGGGCGCTGCTGGGCGCGCAGTGCTGACTGCGGGCGGCCGGCGTGTATCGGTCATTTAAAGCACGCTGCGGTTCCGTGAAATGACTGACGAACGAACAAACGGATCACCCGTTTTAAATCTTACTCGCCCGTACATACAACTATAACAGACTTCGATAGTTCTTCATCCTTACGACATTGTGTGTATTAGATGACCAAACGAAAGATTCCACTAACGATAGTATTTATCGGTGTTGGTATCCTCACAACTGTTATTTAAGTAAATCGACGGAACAATAATTAAGTGTTAATAAAAGTGGGCATCGAAGCGCGCTCCGCTCGGATGATTGAGCGTAGATCTCCGTTCCCGACGGTATCTTTATTTCCTGTTCATTTTTAAAATATCGCGCTTTCCGCTTCATTAATCCATCAATGCGAAAATAAATCATCGTAGGTTCGTAATGACGTCATCGCGGGTCGGCCGGGGACGGCTCGCGGCGCGCGTACTTCGATCACCTAATTAATGGACTCCACTGAGCTTTCGCTTGTGGCGTACACTCGTAAAAGGCGGCTAATTATCCGATTGCCGTCGATACCCCTCTCCCTGCCTGCCGTCCCCTCTGCCCGAGCCTCGGCGCCTCGGATGTATTAGCTCCTAATAAGCTGCTGTATTCTTGTTTTCTGTTCTACGATAAATAAGTTCAAAAATATTTAATTCAGCAGTACCTACTGTCCCACTGCTGGCCGAAGGTCTCCCCTCACTTTCGAGAGATGGATTAGATCATAATCTTCCACGGGGGCCGGGGCCGGATTGCGGTGGATACATGCCTCCGAAATAATTCTCGGGCATGTTAGTTTCCTCCCTATGTTTTCCTTCACCGAAAAGCGAGTAATGATTACGTAATGTTTAAAAAGAAACACATTAATACGTGCCCGCACTGGGATTTGAACTCGTCATCTCCTACTTTGGCAGGCAGACGTTCGCCCATTAGGCTACCACCGCTTCAAAAATAATACCAGTTCATAACTATATTATTAAAAATATGCTTAATTCTTCGATGCTAATTAGATATTAAGGAAGTTTTAATCAGATCTCGTTAGAGTAAAATGTAATTAAAATTAGAACATAAACAAAGTAGGTAATGAAAAAGTTTGAGTCAGGGCACTCTGCCGCAGCGACCGGCCGGCAGCGCGACCGGTCGGCAGCGCGACCGGCCGGCAGCACGACCGGCCGGCAGCGCGACCGGCCGGCAGCGCGACCTGCCGGCAACGCGACTGGCCGGCAGCGCGACCGGCCGGCAGCACGACCGGCCGGCAGCGCGACCGGCAGGCAGCGCGACCGGCCGGCAGCGCGGCCGGCCGTCACACGCAATGGTGTATACGGCGAAACGACTCGCTGAAACAAAATAAAGGCTCGCATTACATCAGCCGGAGATAATAGAAATCTTATTATCAACAAAGAAATGGGTATCTTTTGTACCGACTTTATTTTCTCCTAATTGAACAAAGATAACGCAATATTTTTCCTCGAACGGAATAAAAGGCGAACGTCTCGAAGCAAATGAATTTGTAAAGCGGTTTGCTTGTATAATACACTCCAGGGCCCATTCGCTAGAACTCGAACCGTCCTCGACTCCTGAACGTCTGTTATGAGCTTTCTCGTTATCTCTATCGAGAAGATCGCCTTTTGCACAATAATCATTGTGTCGTCAGAATAGTTCAAAGATCCCTTAGAATGTTACAAATTGTGCATAATCCGCATTTCCATAAGACATCCACAATACGACCACGGTGATGATGCATCAGCGGCTTACGAGGATGGAGGCTTGCAGGCGACACGCGATACTTTAAAGAACTACTACATAATTTGCCCTTAGAAGGTAGACACCACACTATAAAATTCATATTCATACTACAATACATAATTCAACTTCAACTGAAGCACCACACGCGTTGCTTACTCTCCTGTTGGTCCCTCAGTGTCGCGTGCCATCGCTCATCAGTTGTGCGACGTAATGTTACAAGGCATGATGTCAGAATTGTTTTCGCGCAGAAACCATAACATCTACTCGATGTTTGTTCGGACTCCGCGCAAAAATGCCGGCGGCGTGCTTCCGTCGGAACTTTCATTCGTAAAGTTGGGATTTATCCCCTCAGTTTTACGAGAATGAAGCTTTCGGGCCATGTGGCCATGTAAACGGTGGTCCGTGATTTACATTTACAGGCCTGTTGGTGCAGGCCGATGTTTGTTACTAGTGAGGGCCAAGTTAAAAAGGTAACTGGGCATGTGTACAAAAAGTAAAGTGAGGAATTAAATTCAATTCCGTTCGACGGCGCTTAGGTACTTATAAAAATCTAAAAATCTGCTGGATGTATCGATTTGAAACATGGTATCCATATTTAATAAAAAGCCGCGGCGGCGAGGAGGCGGCGGGACGGGACGGGCCGCAGCCGATCTTCTACAAATTCGCGCCGTTATGATTCCTCCGTCCGAGTCAATATTTAAGTTATTCCGATAGCTTGTTACTGCGCTCTGGAGAGAATAACAATCGGGTGCTCCGGACAACGAATAAACCGAAAAGGTTCCCTCCGATCGAGGGTGGCCGCAGCGCAGGGGGCTAATTCGTTGTCCGCTGCAGCGACCGCGCTCGCCGCTCCGCCGCCGCCGCACCGCCGCCACCGCGCCGCCGCCGCCGCCACCGAGCCGCTGTCGAGGACACTTCACACAACTGCTGTCTTTTCCACGCTCGATACTACATAGTTTATGGTAAAAAAGTAGCAATAGTTTTGCGAATACAGACAATGCGCTCTAGACTGAATTCAGGTCGAAAATAGATACAATTCATACAGATAGAATAAACTCACATTGTATCCTACCATCTCAGTTGTAAGAAATGGCATAAATAATATGTGTATTGAATGAATGATAACACTTTATAATAATATGCTGCATAAATCCCCTCGTTTCCACCACAGTCGCGTTAGACGCGACTTCTATGAATAATACATACCAATCCACGTAATGGCGTAATTAATATCAGTTTCAATTAACGGCGCTCATTAACCGCCACACACATCTCACATTCAATGGAACCAATTAAAATTACCAGCACGTGGATTCGGCGCGGCGCGTGCGATACATGTGATTGCTCCTCGAGTACTGCTCGGTAGCTGGCTGGATTATTCGGCAACTCACCCGACTGTAGCTTGTAACGCGATCAGGCGAGCCGGGAGAAACATGACCCTTCCTGCTAAGTGGATATCGCAGCGCCACCTTTCTCTTGACCCAGGCAACAAGCGCACTGAGAGACTCGGCCGTCCCCTTTAACGTTCATATTCATACTTGCATGGCTTGATAAATCACTGATAGCTAGATTCGCATCGCTTGGCAGTGAAACCAGTTGTGGAGTTGTTAATGAGCCAATTCTTGGTGTTCGGGCCGAGCTCCGGCGGCCGCAGCCGTGGCAGGTCATTCAGCGCGAGTAAAACAATTGAACGCGACTCGGCTGAAGCACTCGGCTGAAACAAACGGTGATCGTTTCAGCCCCCCGTCACGTGCCGCCGCGCGTCTAGGCGGGGGCTGCCTCGCAGCACGGCTGCGTTCCCTCCATCACTCTTCACGGTATTCGGTTGCTTCAAATCACATCGTCGATTCAGCAGGAGTATTTAGACTATAATAGAAACTACAGGATTGTGTAAAATATCAATCCAAAAGTAAAATCGAAGCAGCCACTTAGCACAATTCATTGTATCCTACGTATTTACAGATAATTCAGGTACTGTCAAACGTATCGTCTCATTCTGTGGATGGACACTGACCAGCCATCGTTGGCTTTGCCAGCTTGGCAGTGCCTCGCAGCACGTCTCCGCTGGCTAACTGTCTCGGCACCGACACGACCTACTGATGCGGATCTGTCCTCACGCAGCCAGTACCTCCATGTGAACCGACTGAACCTGCGCGGTGGCGGAAACCGAACAGAGATCACTACACCATAGTTTACTCGCTATTGTATGACAGTACCTACGTTTCTCAAACCACATTCGTAATATTTCCGAATGGTTACAAACAAGGTGCCATTGTCCCGCGTCCGCGTGATCACCTACTTATCGAACACGTCGCTGGGGAGGCGAGGGGTGGGGGTGTGCCATGGCGGGGAGGGGACGGCTGAGAGGGGTGATTTATACCTGCAATCAGGATACCTGTCTCACGAGTCGGGCACTGTTTGTTAAAATTGAACCGAAGAGGTTCGCCGGAAATGGGACTAATGCGATCCGATGCCTCGCGCGGTACTTCAGTGGGACATTTGTTTGACATCCACTGTTCAGTCGCTGTTATTGCTCCGAGCGGTGGCCCGGTATGATCGGCGGCTGAGTTTTTTTATTATTGTATTGACCCTGAGGTTCGTGCTCGCCCTACTGACTGCAAGGCGCTACAGTAGGCCAAACGTGTCCGCCAAATGCTGACGCGGGGAACAGTGTACATTGACCGTACATAGTAAGTACCATAATGAAGATTAGATCAACGGTTTGAAAGTTTTATGCATGTTGTTGTATATAATAGCGAGAGCTACAACATTGGTGTTTGTAGGCACCAGTGTACTGTACAGTACAAGTAAACGCCGGTGTTGTCTTGTTTTATCCGTATTCAGAGACCGATGTTCTCATGTAGTCGACAGTTTCGTTACAAATGGAGTTTGCATATTGTAATTACCGAATGATCAATCCGAGACGGAAGTGGGGGCTCCGGGGAGGGGTGGTTAGATATTTGATTTCCGATGCTCACTTTCGTTTAATAACCCGCTTCCTGGCGTGATAGGCCCGCGGGTGCCCGCCACGCTCCGGCACGGCGCGGGCGTGGGCGCGGCTGCGGGGGTGCGGGTGCGGGTGCGGGTGCGGGTGCGGGTGCGGGTGCGGTCACGGGTGCGAGTGCGAGTGCGGGTGGCGGCATGCATCGACTACTCTACAGTTCCATTATTAGGCAGCGTCCTAATGGGCGGCGGGACGTACAAGGCTGAGCTCGTAAAAGCGCGAACGCTCAGAGTGCGGAGAGCCTCATTAAGGTTTTTATTCGGCGCGTTGTGCTAATGTTCATAATTCCGCGGATTTTAAGCCTCAGGTCATGTTCCGCAAACGACCAGATTACTCTGACGCCGTACTTTTTAATGGCACATTATTTAGCCGTAAATTATAGAATTTTTAATTATTATTATTATGAGCCTACATTCAGATCGATGTCAGATCGATGTATAAATGGTTCCCGAGTCACAGAATGAGTAACAACTGTAGGCTCCGTCGCCAGACAATCCGTCGATACATAGCGCAGGGTTGCCGGAGTTCCGATCAAATATATTATTATAATAGTAAGTGTACAAAATATTAGTTTAGTGAGCTAGTACCCAATTAATACGCTAAGCTATCATGCTTATTATAGCTAGTTACATAATATTATATGTCAGTACTTTTGTTCTGCGGCGTTATATGCTACTAACACAATGAAGACAAAAATTCCGTAGCTACTGATGAAATGGTGAGATGAAAATAAATGGTGTGTCAGTACTGGGCACTGCCAACTCGTGCTCCTTTATGACAACGCTCGGCTAGCGGGAGCCGGGCTCCGAGAGGTGCGACCGCGCGAGGTGGCAGCCCTGAGTACAGCAGCGCAGCGTGGGCGGAGCGGAGCGGAGCGAAGCGAAGCGCGCCGGGAACGAACTTCGTTCCGAGAGCGGAGCGAAGATGAGTTATTAAAACCTCTGCGTCATTGACCTTCGCCTAATGGAAAAGTTGTCCGACGTGAGTGTTTCATAACTCCGAGATCGCTACCAATCACGCGAGTCATCTCGCGCGCCCACTCAAGTAGGTATACTCACTCGCGCCTACACACCCGGGGCGAAACCAACATTACAAAAAAAGTAAATACAGAGAGAGGCTTCAGGTCCGTTCATTGATGCGATGCAGCGCGGCGCGGCGCCAGGGCAGGTGCCGCCGGGAGCGGCCGACGGGAGGACAGCAGTGTAGCGGGAGGACCGCACAGAGTGGTACAAAAGGTCTGATCGATGCGCAGACTGATGACAGCACCGTGCGACTCACTAACGTTTACAACAACCAACAAGCATGTTGGTATAATGTACAAAACGGTTTGGAACCAGAAAACTACCTAGAAAAGTCAAGACTTATTTCACCCTATGTCAACTTGTGTAAGGAAAAGTACAGCCGGAAGCTATCGTAGAAATCCAGCGTTATATTTATCAAAACGTCTTCGAAGGACGCGACGCTAACGGATTCTGTACAAATAACGAGGTTGACAGCTCGGCGCTCGCGATTCACTATCGCGCGCGGCGACAAGTGACGAGCGCGCCACTCGGATCAGCCGGTGTCGGCGCGCGGCGCGAGAGGCGCGAGTGACGCGACACGCGCGTGTCGGCGCGCCTGCTGACAGCTGTCGCCGAGCGCGCGGACGACAATACAAGCGAGGCGGCGCGGCGCGGCGCTCCGGTGGCGCTTTTGGAATCTCATTTATTCTGCCTTATGCTGCGAACACGACATACGATATCCAGATTTTTGGCATCCAATATCACAGATGTATGAACATTTGCAATATTAGATGCCTCTCTTTAGTGATTTATTGTTTTCTATCGCACAAAATTACATTTGTTCTGGTTAACAAATAATTCATATCTTTTACATTAAATATAAGCCGGATGATATTACGTGCAAATTAATTTACGTGTTTATTCATTCATGGTCTGAATCATCGTTTTGTGCCGCTCTCAGAGCAGAAACATTAGTGATCTATGGCAGAGCCGATGAAAACATGTCCGTCCGTAGTGACGTCACAGGCGAGCGCACTCCGGTCACAACCGAGTGCGCACAACTAATGAGACAGCGACCGGCCCCGCTCGTGACCCTTGCACGCTACACGAGGCGGGATTTATTTCCTTATCAACTCTATTTGATGTCAGTACGAAAATGAAAGGCCGATGTTTGTACTCTGAGAAGGTGGGTGAACAAAGATCACAGTGAACGTTTAAAAAACATATTATTATAAGACGTCGCGCAGTACCTATTCACAAAGCTGCATCGAACGAGCGGCGGACGGGCGGCCGTGACTGGTTTCAGGCGGGTTTGCCAAAATATTACAACTAACTTGTTTGTTGAAGGGATTAAAGAGGGGATCAAAACTTCCCTCGGGACGTTGGGATTTCTCGTGACCGAAGTGATTTATTTCGCTGCAAACTTTCTATAAATACGACACGTCTTCTGAGTCACGCTCGATTGAACATACCGTCGATGAGCTCGGCGACGCCGAAAACGAATCTTCGGATATACTTACATGGGACACTTTTATGTTGTCACTAACCTCGGTAATGTAAGATCTCTTTCAGGCAATCATTACGTTAAGAACTGTGGCGCGAAATATTGACAATGATTGAGAAGTAAAATATGCATGCATTACTTTCCGTAAATTTTCAAAACTTTTGCCGATAGCAAATGAAAATTTGAAGGGCCCAGAGGCCCTTCAAATTCATTCGACGTCAGACGGCGCGGCGCGGGCCGTGCGGCCGACGCGCGGCGCGCGGTGCAGTCATTCATTCACGCTAGGACCAATTACCGTTACATTTCGGAACAATTACGTCGAGGAAAGTTATTTAAATAATTAGCCTTCGATGTTAATTGAAGCGGGCGGCGCGGTACTCCGGCCGATTAACGATTAAGTTACCATTTTCTAATAAATCAGTGAGTATCTATGTGTTGCCGTTTGATGAAGGCTAATGTGCAGTAAACTTCACTGCTAACGTGGGTGTTGCATCCACGAGCAGAAATCGTTTGTAACAGAGGCAGGGGCGTGGGTCCCTCGCCGCGGGTGCCGTGTCGCGCCCCACGCCGCGCCCCCGCCGCCGCCGCCGCCGCCGAGGATGGCATTGTGCGCACGTCGTGCTTGACACATGTACACAGCTTAACAACTGTCAACGTCGCCAGGAGTACATTGTGTTGTGTTGTGAGTTTGTTGCGGACTCTCGCATGCAGCGCGTGTCGCGCGGGACGGAAGTTCACATCGCGTTGGGTGACCGCAACCATTCCTATTTAGGAAAATAATTTGGATTCAGTACTGATTACTACTACGAGTAGTTGAACAACACAATAAGTAAACTCAGTTTGATGAATATAAATCAGCACACGTCAGTTTCAACAATACATTAGAGCTTTGCAAATCACAGATTTATCATTGTTTGAACCGCCCGCATTGCATCGTTCAGCTATGAATAAAAACATTGTTCTACAGAGGTGCGTTAAAAAATAAAAAGGTAGTAATAAATATTCTGTCTTCGGTCTCGCGGCGCGCGCTGGAGAGCGATGGGATTTACTTACAAAATGGGCCAAATGATCTCCTAAGCGACGATACAATGGTCAGTCATCCGCTCAGTAGGGTTGTATAGATAAATCAATTTCACAAAAACTGTAATTTCAAGATAAAGTAGATCGATAAGAGGGACGCGCCTGTCACGGGCGGAGCAGTGCTGCCGGCCATCGGTACTACTACGATCTCCACGAAGCTTTATTTATAAACTCATTCCTAAAAACGACGGCTGCTTTCATGTGAAGATATTGGGTTAAGAATTAGTTTCAGTAAGGATTTGGTGCGTGCCAGTTCCTAATCTTCCATAAAATATGAACCGCGAACAGAGTGACGAATTCACCTCAGCCGACGGCAACGAACGGTCGCGCGAGACATTCGTGTTCTTTTTCCAATGAACTAGAGCGGGACATTCGGCTAAATCTTATTGACGGCGCAAATGTTATTAACCGGCATTATCTCCGGCTGACAAATTGGCAACTCGAGCCAGCCTCAGCCTCGCGACCGAGCCTCGCCGCGCCGGTTCACAAACGTCGCTGGCTACCAATGGGCTATTGTTTCCGCGGATATAATACACGTTATAAAGACCCGGCGGACGTATGACGAGGGTCGTCGCGATCGACGGATCGGACAAAACGGATATCGTTAGGAGGTATTTAATTTCGAACGGGTCACCCTTCCCCCACGTGCATTACTATATAAAGCGTAACTTGGTACACGTTTACATAACCATTAGCGTAGCGTAGCGTATTTAGGATAGATACTTATACAAGGTCATGGTACTTTAGAAAATTAGTAATAGGCCTATAATCGTAGACTCATGTCGTGAGTCGTTAAAGTAATCGAGCTATTGCATCTACGAACTACAAATAGTCAGTCAAACGAACCATCAATCTCGTGCTCTGATATGCTCAGTCATATTCTGGTAGTACCACTTAGCTTGCTGCATGTACACGGTTACCCTTACAGCAGTTATGCTCGACAATGCGACAAAATATCCTTATTACGAAGTCTCAACAACTACTCCGTCCCATGCAAACAGTGCGCCGGAGTGCGGTATCAGCACCAGTACGGCGCCGCAGAAGACGGGTTGCTTAGGGTTCGTCGGTGGCTCAAATATTATCTCCACTGCTGTTATTGACTGCTACTTTCCTTAGAAGTCACTTTGCAAAATATTTTTAGGTAGCGTAACACCGTGTCTGTGATTTACGTGTTCGTTTATTTGTGAACGCAAATTATAATAGACATAATGAGTAGACACTCTTATAACAACACTGCACACGTTGCCCACATTCCTGCTAAGAAATGCGGAAATGTATTGAATGTTAATAAAATAGGCTGTCACTGCGATTGCAGCTATCTCTTATTTATGCAATAGATATTATTATATATTTTTATAAATTTTTGAAATAGACTATATAATATATAGATTATTAATTTTTAAAATAGACACTTACATGTTAGTTGCGTCCCCACCTAGTTGCGTCCCCACCTGGCCAAATTAGTCACCTGGCCTCCTGGCCACTTGGCCAACTGGTCACCTGGCCTTCTAATCTGGCCACTGGGCTACCTGGCCACGCGCCAGCGACTGCACTCCCACACCGATCTACGTAAACCGTTCACAGCTTTAAAGTCATCATGCAGTCAGTCTTGCCGATACAACTCACTGTAATCATCTAGAACTCACTCTTCTCTTCCACACTGAACAATGCCCTGACGTCACCACAACTCTCCGATGTCGCAAATTTCACTATTTCTAAAATATCCGATTATTTTCGAAGTGAAACGTCCGTTACACTTGCTCGCTACGTATTCGTAGCGCCGTAGAACAACGGCCGAGACGCGCGCTACGCTCGCTACGAGCCGGCTCACTGCCGCACGCCGCGTAGCGCTCGCCGGCCGTCGTAGCGTGCTACGCGATTCCGCTGTGCGCGCGCACATCTCTACAAAAGTCTTGCTTTTTGAGTCGTTTCAAAATTAGAGAATGATGGATTGAAACCCTTTGAAATCGAGGAACTTTATGCGCTGTAAAAAGTTTGACATTCTTTTAATAACAGTAGGTAGCATCCAAAAACTTGTGAATGATGAGATCAAGTTCTACTTTTGATCGTTTAATAAAAGAATTCAAATGAAAAACTTTGATCGTAATTCTCTTGGCAGCAGAGCACTTTAGAAAACTTGCCTTATTTTTCGACCGATCCGCGTTGTATAGCCTGACACACAAGAACTGAGATATTGAGATTGGGTACTAAATTATAATTGTCTGGGGTCAGATTTAGAAGACAAAATTGCTAGAGTGATCAACGAATTGAACAACGCGAATGATCTATAAAAATCTTGAAATGCAAGGAGAACGCGACCGCGCATGGAGACACGCGCAAATCTGTCTCTCAGTTCGCTGAGAGACAGATTTGCGACTCATCGACGGCATAGCGCGCATTCTTGATCGAGAGGATCGGCGCCCGACTCCCCCACCGCCACCGCCACCGTGACCGCGCGCCGCCCTTTGCTAGGTGACGACGACGCCGGGATCACATTCTACACATCCGCGTATCCACATTCTTGTACCGCGTTAATATTTAGTTATGAGAATATAGTGTGCTGCGAACTGTAGCTAGAGGCGCGAGCGCCGGCTCGCACCATGGCGTCCCGCGCTTGTAAAGCATTTTGTGATCACACGATGTGGGTGCCATCGCAGGCCGCGGTGCCGTAACATATTGTCGCGTTGCGTCGCGTCGCAGGGATCAGTGCGACGCTCTTAACAATTTGAGGCACATTTGCACTCCACGTAAAAAGGCCGTTCGCCGCGATTGTGTCCATAAACAGCGTACGTAAAGACAGACTCATATAAAGCGCTCCCATTTTTATGTTCCCAAGTTAAGTGAGGGATGAGAGATTAAACATTTATAGGGACAAATCTGGGTTGACTTATTATATGCTGAGACTCCGAGATACGATGAAGCCTACTCATACTAGAAATTCATCAGATGAAAGAACTTACTGAAATGATTAATTTCAAATCACAGGCCATACGAAACAATATGTTGGTGCAAATCGTTTCAACTATAATATTCGTAGCCTGTTTCATTTCTTCTCGGTCGCCTACATTCACCGATAAAAAAACAATATGCAGTTTGTGCGGCGAGAAAAGAAACCTAACCAAGACGCACATGTATAGGTACTAAAAGGTATCTACGTAATTACGTTGCGCGACAAGAAGGTTTTTTACCGACCTAAGAAAAGCAGGTTTTCAGTTCAATTATTATTGTAAGTATTTATAATTCACGGCCATCAACCAATAACGTTGGCGTTTACGAGCCGCTCTCTGTGGCGCGGCGACGCTTCGTACCGGGCCGCCGCGCGGAGTATAAACTTCATGGCCGGCGCTGGGCGGCGTTACGAGCCGCGGGAATAAAGGAAAAGCTCCAGGCCGCGGTTACGGCGTCCTTCCCCACGAACATTACTTCTTTATTAAGTACTCTGTGAAAATGTACCGCATCGAAAGTCGTAATATTATATACTTAATTTTTAATCAAACAGCATTTGATATGCTTAAGCCTCAGTGCAAATGATTAAACGGCCAATAACATACCTACATACATAAATATTATAAAATAAACACAGCGTCAAATGCGCTCGCGAGAACAATGCTTCCGGAACCGTTCCACATAGGTATTGGAACTACTACTACTAAATAATATTATACGCAAAGAGTGTAACACAGTTCCAATTCACATGCTATTGTCGTGAGCAGAATAGGTAGCTGCGGAGCGGTGCGATGGCGGCGGCGGCGATGGCGCGTTCGTCGTTATTTATTCACGCGCTTTTTCATTTGCGTCGAATACGCCGTGTGTGCTCTCCGCGGCGGGGCAGTAGGCCACGGAGCCGCTTCTAGGGTACGGCGCTCGGTACGTCTTAGGAGACGGAACCACTCCGC
The DNA here is from genome assembly GCA_905147375.1 of Hylaea fasciaria. NCBI lineage: Eukaryota > Metazoa > Arthropoda > Insecta > Lepidoptera > Geometridae > Hylaea > Hylaea fasciaria. Next base: position 13,283 of record LR990213.1, on the reverse strand, counting down.
CAGGTCTGCACACGATACTGAATACTAACAATCGCTAGCGAGAGAACTGCTTGCCCAGTTTGGAACCGATCTGCAAACGCAATGGTTTCACGTCACCGCCACCGTGCTCTCTAAATTGTTGTGAACAAAGTTTTGAGTGTCCCCGCTCTCTGACTGCTGTTTGCAAATCGAGTTGAAATGAAACATTCAAGATAACTGTTTTGGCGGAAGTTAACGCTTTCATTGCGATAACGCTTTCATCTTCAATTATTATTATCTGGATTATATAGATACGTATCGTATACATATACCCTCAAAAATGTAACCCTTCTTCGGCAGTTGGGTAAAATATAACTCCAATTTAATATGTTGTATTTAGTCTTACACCTTAAACTTTATGGAAAACAATGCAATGTTTATACATAATATGATATGACTATACGCAAAAATTGTTGGCTGAAAATTGCCCAGATATTTATAGATAAGCATCCGGAACGCCAGCCTCATCCAGCGGGCTCTGCAGAAGTGCCGCGCGCCCTCTAACGACGCAGCGGATGCGCGACGCGCGATGTAACTGCACATCCGTACATACATGCTGTAAGTACGAATGTGCGCGTCAGTGCGGAGTGCCCGCGCCGGTATCCCGTGCGCTCGTTAAATATCGCTAAGCGACGCCGCATTGTGTCGCGCGACAGCTGACCCGCCGCGTCCACGCCGCCCGAGTTAGCCGATAATAGTTACTACATTAGTCGACATCTGTGTTACAGCCCGTACAAAATTAATTCTCACTAGGTGGCCTTTGCATTGGGTACTCCGTGCTTTTAACACGAGTTCCCGATACCCAGAGTTTGTATGTTCTGCAGGGAGGACAGACGGCGCGCGGCGGTTATTAAGTAGATCCCTGAAAAAATTACTAACACTTGAAATTACCTTACATCCACCAGCTTTTTACCAATAGTCATTTAATCATACCTACCAAAAACTTATATCAGGAATGAACGATTCAAAACGAGTAAATCTACAAAGCATAAATTATATTAATTATGTACCTAACTAAAGAGTGTAGTATAGGTTGAGGTAACGTATTGCTTTCAGGCGTCAGCACGCGGTGCACTGACGATTACCGCTGAAAATAAGGGTAATTCGTTGTTTGTCGCGCGTAAAGCGGCCTCCGCGTTCCGCCCCCGCCACCTCCCCGATACAGCGTTTTCTGCGCAACGAACCGGTTGTGCACTGTCATCGTTTTTTATTGGTGCTGTGCGGTCCATCGCTTTGTTCTCGATTATGTGGCACATTTGTATTATTTTATGTTGTGACGTCATAGTTTGGCTTTGGTTTCATGTCCGCCGCCCCGTGAGCGCGAGCTCGCGAGTGCTACCCTCGGCACGGCTCGAATGAGTCCAGTGTATACTGCTGCTGCGCGACACTGCTATAACACTGAGTCGTTTGACGCTAGCTGCCTCTTTCGGCCTCGCACCGCTGAAGCTCACTTTATTGTTCTGTATAATATCCCGGAGCCACGAGACGTCGCTCCGCGGGCAGCCTTCAATATTGCGCCACTACAGAGACCGCCTGATGCGGGGCGAATCTCCCTCATGACGTCATAGCTTCTCTATCAAAACCAAATCATAACGAATAATTCATCAGTATAATTGTAGGTAATTCTAGGCCACTAGGTATACTATAAAGTTGTTGAACCGATTATAGGCAGGCGACCGCGAGCAGCGGTGCCGCGCCGCGGGGGGAGGCCCTGGGAAGCCGTTTGCAAATAAAACACTGCGCGCCTGTTTCTCAGTTAGCGGTAGGTAGGTACCTCACCGATGCAGCCAATTTTCTTTCTTCAGGTAGGGATCTTCACCTCGCGCCGCGGGTGTTTCCGAACAAGTTATGTAGACGACAATAATCTTACTAATATTAAAGCCGAAAGTTTGTGAGTGTGTATGTGTATGTATGTTTGTTAGTTCTTCACGCTCAAACGGCTGGACCCATTTTGATGAAATTTGGTATAGGGGTGGTGTAATAATATGTACGTATCTATTGCTATTCTGTCATTTCTATCCTTTCAATATAAGTATAGCTAAGTTTCTTTATATTTGTTTACTACTAGCTCTTGTTAATTTGATTATGAATAATCATAAATATATTACATCGGTATAGGTATGTATCTGTCTAAATGTGAGGTCGATATGTATGTAGTTATTGTAGGCTGCAAGCGAAATACATTTAAATAACCAACCAATACATTAGAACTATGAGACATGGACCGGCATCTTTTTTCTTAAACAATAATATCGATGGGGATGAAATAGCTGACTAAACTGTGTGATCTAATCAAACTTATAATAAAATTTGTCATCGTATTCAAGCGGTAAGTACGCCTAACCACCAACCACGCGTGCCACGAGATTAAAGGTTAAGTATTTATATCGTAGGTAGGTACCGAATATAAACTTGGAGTACGTGAAGTAACATTATTATGTATTTCTACATAGCTACATTACTGTTTTGAGCATTACGTTAAAACTTATTCCGGAATTAAAAGTATAGATAATAATATACATTATTCGAAATAAATAGTACCTATACCTATAATTTTATAACTTACTCCCTGCCTGTATTCGTTGTAATCCCTAAGCTTAACTTAATACTTATTACACGCGTGTTTCTTTGTTGTCGTCCAGTTGTTGTTGTTAAGGCAATTTACAAGGTAATCTGGTAACACCAGAATTTCATCATCAATGTTTTTGTTTTATGACACCGTCTACTGCTGTCGGCCAGCAGGAAGTACCAGTTACCCTGCAACAAAACGTACCTGTATCTATCCTACCCCTCCCCTTCCCTCTCACGTGCCTCCTCCGCGCCCACTGAATACTTGATTTCATCCAAATTAAAAATGGCTTCACATCCGACTTGATTATAGATTTTTTATAAATCTAATTGATTATGGAGTTGCGCAGATAAGGCCAACGATTAGAATGCAACACCGGTCGCTAGCTCACTTTATGAAGATTTATGCTATACTAGCGGCGCCCCGCGGTTTCACCCGCGTTACACGTACAACACCTACAGGTAGCTATTTGAAAGGTTTGAGCATATTACTCTGTCATCATAGTTAGCATCCGGGTATTATTTCTATATATTTCCCACACACGTGAGAAGGGGAGATAGAGTGCTATCTCCCCTTCTCACGCTCTCTGTCCCTTTATCTCCTTTCCTCTTCCTTTTTCTCTCTCCCTCTCCCTCTTTCGGTCGCTCTCCCTCTATTTCTATATGTACCCTCTCAATCTGTCTTTCTCCCTCTCTCTCTTTCTCTCTCTCCCTTCGTCGATCTCTATATATTTCCCACTTACTCTATCTCTCCCCCTCACTCTCTCACTCTCCCTTTATCTCTCAATCTATATACTTCTTCCCCTATCTCTTTCTCTCTCACTCTATCTCTCTCCCTCTCCATCTATCTCTCTCTTTATCTTGTATCCATTATTATCTATCCCTTGCCAAATTGCGTTACGATCCGTTCAGCTGTTTATTTGTGGTCCGTAGGCGGTGCATCTAAATAATACCTCATAGTGACCCGTTGATTTGCCCCCTTTAGGGATGATTTATCAAAAAAGCTGAAACCCGTATTTCTTTATTGCTTACCAAAAGCCTAAATATAAATTTTCAGACTCCTAAATTGAAGAATTATTAATTACCCATACAAACTTTCAACCCTTATTTCATCCCCTTCGAGAATATTTTTGAGACAAAAGATAGCCTATGTCCGTCTCATAGGTCCAATCTATCCCTATACCAAAATTTCATCGAAATTGGTCTAGCCGTTTGAGCGTGAAGAGCTGACCAAACATACACACATACACACATACACACACACTTACAATTTTTCGGGTTTATAATATTAGTAAGATTTTAATTAATCACGCTATTGTTTCTTTAAAGGCCCATTTTTATTTTCATTACGTAACGTGAGTAATTAATAAACAAAGAAAAAAGGCATGCGCGTAATTTACTCTTATAGGTTTTTTTTTTAAATCTGTCTCATATCACCACGCTCTACGCTCTTGATAGCTGCAACATAGGGCATGAACAATTGCACTTGCCCCAAGAGAACCACGGCCGCCGAGACCGCGGAGGTGCCGTTCTCTCGACTCTAAAACCTTTTAATGCCAAGGCTCGGAGGCGACTCTTTGTTCGAACCCAATTATTGTTCATGCGCTCACTTTTTTCACACCAATAAAAGCGAGTTCTTTCGCTTAACTCGATAAACTTTCCGCCTTTTAAGCTCTCTTTCAAATTGATATTGAAACGAATACGAACAATGCTCTGTTCAGGATTAACGTCATTTAAACTTTGACTCTATTCACCTATTCACTACTGGCTGACTGGATCGAGCGGATGGAGCGGATGGGAATTGGAGTGGCTGAAATTGGCGCGGAAGGGAATGGGATTGGGTAGGGACTCATAATAATAATAATAATTACATTTATTGACTTGTAAGCAAAGCAAAAATCCATGTGAGAACACAAATATAAGAAAGTATAAAAAAAAAAAACGGCCAAGTGCGAGTCGAACTCGCCCATGAAGGGTTCCGTAGCAGAGAGTAACATAATATTAGGTTGTGGGAAAAGTCTTTTCGCATTATAGTATGTATGAACTTGTAATAAAATCTCTTTGGCTATACTATTAATGTATCTGGCTGGTTTTGGTATCATTGAAAGTTTAAATTATAAGAAACATAATTCCAAAATCAAATTAGGTATAAATGTGTGATTTTCATTTGTTTTTCGTACTGTCAAAATGAGTGAATCTAATAAAGAAATTCGATACATTATTAAAATTTTACTCAAAAAAGGTAAAAATGCAATGCAAGCCGCGAAAAAAAAAAAATTTGCGATGTTTATGGATGATTATAGTGCAGTGTCTGTGAGAGTAGCACAAATTTGGTTTAAGCGTTTTCAATCCGGAAATTTTGATTTCAAAGATGCACGTCGCTCTGGTCGCCCTATTAAGGATAAAATGGATGCCATTTTTGAAAAAGTGGAACAAGATCGGCATTTCAGTAGTTACGACGTAGCTGAAGAACTGGGAAATGACCATAAAACAGTTTTGGCGCATTTGAAAAAAAAAAAACTGGGTACACAAAAAAGCTCGATATTTGGGTACCTCACGAGCTCACTGAGAGAAACCTAATGAACCGTGTACTCATTTGTGATTCTTTACTACGACGTAATGAAACCGAACCATTTTTGAAGAAGCTGATAACTGGTGATGAAAAGTGGATCACGTACGACAAGAACGTGCGAAAAAGGTCGTGGTCAAAGACCGGTCAGGCTTCACAGACTGTGGCGGAACCCGGGTTAACTCGCAACAAGGTGATGCTGTGTGTGTGGTGGGATTGGAAGGGCATTATTCATTATGAGCTGTTACCACCAGGCGGGACCATCGATTCTGAACTCTACTGCGAACAACTGATGAGATTAAAGCAAGAAGTTGAGAGAAAGCGGCCGGAATTAATCAACAGAAGGGGTGTGGTTTTTCATCATGATAACGCTAGACATCACACATCTTTAGCCACTCAGAAAAAAAATAAGAGAGTTTGGCTGGGAGGTGTTAATGCATCCACCGTATAGTCCTGACCTTGCACCTTCAGATTTCCACCTGTATCGGTCTGTTCAGAATTCTTTAGGCAGTGTCAGGTTAACATCACGAGAGGACTGCCAAAACCACTTGTTGCGGTATTTTGATCAGAAGTCCCAAAATTTCTATAGCAATGGGATCATGTCCTACAAGATGGCAAAATGCAATTC